>CM036753.1:58905114-60303239 GCA_020796225.1 Arion vulgaris | reverse complement strand
GTGTGCATCTCTAATCTTACAACTTAGACAGGTGGTGCACAAGAGTTCAGACCACATAGGATCGGGAAAACTATTCAAGGTCCGGATGGAAAAAGCTTGTAAACCCGGGATGGCAGTTCAACTACGGGCAGTATTATCCAGCAAAAAAGACAACATGATGCCTTGTAGGACTATTGGGATACCTGAAGATTAAAAGAAGCATAAACGACCACTAAGGAACAGGCAGAGTGTTGAGCTCGCTGCCTCTAACTCTAAGGGTTCCACCATGACCTACTCTATAATGGCCACTTTGCACGACTTTTCAAGATGGCGGGTGAGGCGGAGTATTCAAATGTGTTTAGTAAACATATGGACTCTTTAGTAAACATACAGACTCAAACGGACTTCTTTAGTAAATATAACAACAAAATAACAATGCCTAGTAAATGCTGTGTACCAAAATGTAGAGCAAATTACGATTATAATTGGATATGTATAATTTAAGTTAATTTAACAAGTATCTTCTTGAGTAAACATAACTGTTGTAAACATAATATCGAAAAAACACAATGGCTGACTTGTGTGAAATATTTACCGGCATGCACTGCGCTGAAAAAAGTTGTGCAAATTGCTGAAAGATCGCAAAATCAATGTAAATGAGACGCCTTGTGATGTAAGTACATAAGTAATAATAAATTACTCTAAGTATTCTGTATAAAATTAAACTAAAATAGTATGTGAGAGCAACAACCATAGCTACTCATCAGAAAACATCTTCTGTAATACACACATGCATCCAACAACAAGTTTCTAACATCTGCACTATGTATTGTCTAGATCTGCGTTTCAGAATAGTAACAGACAATAGTTAGTCTGTGAGAATACACCGCCTTAGCCTATGACGTCACATGACAATATTGCCGCCTGCGCTGAGGCCATTATAAAGTAGGTCGTGGTTCTACCCCATACTACTGATGATCACCTGCCTAATTTTGGACAGGCAGAAAATGGTAAAACAACACTAGTCAACCTCCACCAAAGCCAAGAAGGCTGAACATAATACAGAAGAATAGATATTCCACGAAAATTAGTAGCTCATTTATTTACATTGTTGATGAAATTCACGAAAAGTAACAATAAAAATAATTTGAAGTTGACACCAGGCCCAGCTTCTATAATCTTGTTTTATTTATCAATACGTTAAGAAATGGAATGAAAACAAACGAAAATCATTTTAATATACCTTCTTTTAAATATATTGTATATGTTTACTGCTTTATATGTGGACTGCATACGCGATTGATTTCAAATCTACCTAATAGCTTGGTAGCCACAACGACATTTTGCTATTTCCTTGGTGACAAGATGCGTGCACAGAAATAGGAAGTGAAATTGAGATCACGTGACTACAATATGGCAGCTCGCATCAGATCATTCAAAACATTGATCTTTAATTTTTGCAAATGAAAGTTTTGTGATGTAAAAAAGATATTTGCCATGACTATCTGGAAGAAAACTGATAGCCGAACCAAACTTGGTGTTGGTAAGATTATATTAGCTCATTATCTTGTTTACACGACTTGCTGTGTGAATAGGAATTGAAAGTTAGAACAAGGAAGTAACTAGCTTTAAATTAAATAAATTCTAGTAGACAAGTATTTGTGCTGCTCACACTCACAGTGTGGAGTGGTGACAACCACAAAGTCAAAGTAGTCACGACTCACAGAGTGCTTCCGTGAATCACTCAATAACTCTATGACTCATCAATCGAATAATCGATTTTTTGAAATACTCATTTTACTATGCAAAACTTAATTGTATATAGGATCATCATTGACAAATGAAATATTATCATTAGGTTTAGTACACTCCAACTGTTAGAGTTAGGACATTTTATTTTGATTTAGTAACGACTTACTTAACTTCTTAAGTTAGTTACTAACTATTTCACCATTTGACTTTGTTACTAATTTAGTAAATAATTTACCCATCATAGTCCCATCCTTAATTAACTTAACCCAATTACTATTAGTTTTAGGACGGGGGAAAAAAGTAATGAGTACTGAACTGTGACAATTTTGAAATTTCTTAAAGAAATATTAGAACCCTAAATTGAAATAAGTATCAGAAAATTATAAACATAATAATCAATAAATATATATTCTTAGAGAGTATACACTGAAGGATTATTCTATGAATCTTTCAAGTTAATTTTTCATGTTTTGTGACAGTTATATAAGTTAATTTTCATATTATTTATAAAAAATATACATACCAACACATTTTTTAAAATACGAAAAAATAAAAAAAGTACATTGTCCTCACGAAATATGATTTTTTTCTCCATGAGAGAATTACTATTTCAAAACATTCTTTTCACTTTAACTAGTCATTATCTAGCTCTTAACTATAAATTTCACGTAAATGAGAGCTACGAAAGTCTACCTCATTAAACTTGACACTTGCCATGATTCAAATATTCGATAGTCACAGAAAAATATTTACAATAAATAATATATTTTGCCAAACGTAATGTAAATAAGCGTAGTAGTTTCCAAAATGGATGACTAAATGCAATATGAATAAATCTGAGATTTTCACTGACCATGCTATTTAAAAACTAGCCATTCAGATCACTTGTTATATGCGCACAATATTTGACAGATCCGGCTTTCTTGATAGATCAATGTTGATCAAAACATTATCCGTATCGTCCTTCAAGGGTTAATATCATCTTCTTATCTACTATCTTCGTTATAAGTTAATAAACTAGCTTTAACCCTCGTGCTTGCCCGCGTGTTCGTAGCGCGTTGGACTACGGGTGACTAGTCCTCTGTAAGTGAGGGTTCATCTCCGCGAACTGCCAGAAAAGCTACAGGTTCCCCAGATTTACAGTGTTTGTGGCACCGAGCCGAAGGGTTACGATGTCCATGACACCGAGGCCGAAGAGCTTTCAGCTCAAGTGCTTCTGGATCGGAAAAAAAACACAAAAACCTCATGCCTGCAGCCGTAGTAGTTTTGAATATCATGCCTCTATTGCTGTCATGTTTAAGTCATTTATCACATCTTGCATCCATCTTTGCCTTTATTGTCAGTGGGTATATTCAGGATATATGGGTATATGCAACAATAGTTCCCATCTGGAAGAAGGAAGGTAGCAAAAGAGATTGTACGAAATATAGAGGAATAGCACTGCTGAGTCCCACCATAAAAATCTTCTGTAAAATACTTGAGAAAAGGCTCCGCCACATCATCGAGCCACAGCTTAATGACTCCCAAATGGGATTCAGGAAGAACAAAAGCTGTACAGACGCAATATTCGCCCTCAGACAGTTAGTAGAAAGGACTATCGAATCCGACAAACATTTACCGTTGCATTTGTAGATCAGGAAAAAGCGTTCGACCGCGTAGATAGGCACAAGTTGTGGAAAATACTAACAACCTATGGGGTTAATGAACACCTAATCAACCTTTGCAAGAACATTTATACTGACAGCCAATGTACGATTAGAACAAATACAGGATTATCAGAAAAGTTTCACGTAGGGTCAGGAGTAAGACAAGGTTGTGTACTATCCCGCTGCTATTCATCACGTACATTGACCACATTTGTAAAATAGCTAACACCAGCGAAGGAAACAACCTCGGAGAACTCTTAAATGAATTTTTTTTGCAGGCGATCAGGCAATCATATCAACAACAGAAGAACAGCTACAACAACACATCAACAGACTCCAGTTAGCATGTAACGAATACAACATGAGAATTAACATCGACAAAACAGAAGTAATGACATTCGCCAGAGAGGAAAACACTACCAACATCTCCATCGATAATCATCTACTAAATCAAGCAAAAGATTTCACATACCTGGGAGCATTTTTTCAGCAAATGGAAGAATAACTAATGAAATTCAACACAGATGCAACAAAGCAAATCAAATGATAGGGCAAATGGCACCAATTTTAAGATGCAAACACGTCACCATGAACACAAAAAGAGCAATGTTCAACACAATCTTTCTCCCCACATTATGTTACCAGTGCCAAACCTGGACGCTGACAACAAGCGATAGAAGAAAACTAGTCACAACAGAGATGAAGTGTCTACGCAGAATGCTGGGTGTAACAAGAAGAGACCGGTTGAGAAATGAAGACATCAGGAAAAAGTGGGTACAACATCAGTACTAGACTTCATCAAGAAACAACAAATTAAATGGTTCGGTCACGTAAGCAGATTACCATCAGACAGTGCACCCCAAAGAGCAATGCTGCTCGATACAATGGGTACAAAGCAAAAGGCCGGCCACGCAAAAGATGGACCTCAGAGATAACAGAGGCGACGAAAGAGACTATCTACGAAGCGTATACTAGGGCCCGTTTTAGAAATCTCTTCCTGACCTGGCGCTGTGAGGCATACAGGATTCGAGAAAGAAAGAAAGAAAGAAAGACAGTTAGTGGAAAGGACTGTCAAATCCCACAAACACATATTGTGTTCGTGGACCAGGAAAAAGCATTTGAACGCGTAGACAGATACAAGGTGTGGAAAGTGTTGTCAAACTATGGAGTTAATGACCACCTAATTAATCTATGCAAGAGACTCTATATAAACAGCCAGTTTATGGTTAGAACAAACACAGGTCTATTAGAAAAGCTCCACATTGGGTCTGGAGTAATACAAGGATGCATACTATCACCGCTGCTGTTCATCACATATATCGATAAATTCTGTAAAATAGCTAACACCAGTGAAGGGAACAACCGTGGGGAACTTTTAAATGAATTTCTTTTTGCAGACGATCAGGCAATCATATCAACAACAGAGGAACAGCTACAGCAGCACATCAACAAACTCCAGTTAACATGCAATGTTATGTTATGTTATGTGATCGACAGCATTGCATATTGGGCATTCCCATTCGTGCTCTGTCCTCCGCTGCAGCAGCCATCCTAAAGATCATTTTCTCACCGTACCCATGAGAAGTTGATTACTATATCTTCTCTCTCTACCATGAAGACGACACTGTCTGGCATGTCCAAACTTAACGCCTAATTCTCAAACTCGTTCCAATGCCTGAGACTAGCCTATGTCACATAATTGAGAGCGTACTGCATTGATGATATCGGCTCTGTCCATACTTCTGCCCACTTGAGTCGGGGCATTGTTTGCAAGAAAGTCAGCACGCTCATTACCCTGTACTCCAGCATGTCCAGGTGTGTACAGCCAAGTCATTTTCTTGAGATGTGATCGCGAATGCTGTCTACCCATTCCACCGCATACTTCCAGATTCAATCATTTGAAGCATATTCATCGAGTCTGATATGATAATCGTATGGGTAACCTGTTGCCCAGCCACCCATGACAAGAGCTTGATGTCGTTGTCTCGAAAGCGCCGCAGTCCTCATGAAGTGTGCGACCGTTTTGCTGTGCTGAATAAGCTCACGATGATCTGATTCCGCGTCTGACAGAGCCATCGGTGTAGATAATGATATCACCTGGATGGGAGTGCTGATCCATGAGTGCAAGAATCTCCGCATTGACGACGCCCGTGGCCCATTCTCTACAGCGGCTCCCAAGTGTACTGGCAACCCTGGTGTAAGCAGTCATACCCTCTGATATAGGCATCTATTCTTCACCATGCCTCAGCTCATCTAGAGTACAGACCTGTTTAATAACATCCTCTTCCTTGGCCATCCAGGATCGGCATCTCTTCAATCGCCTGCCCTTGTTTTCATTTATGGATTTGTGCAGAGGATGATTTGTGTCAGCAGAAACTCTCAGATAAGCTTTTACCTGTGCGACTTTGTCTAATGGCCATCGCTGGCAATCCAAGGACATAGCGCATTGCCTCACATGAAGTGTCATGTGTGCAACCAAGTATAAGCAATGAAAACAGTATGAGAATAAACATCGACAAAACCGAAGTCTACCAATATCTCCATCAACAAACATCCATTAAAACACATCAAAGACTTTACATACCTAGTGAGCATTTGTTTTAGGAAATGGAGGAATAACTAATGAAATCCAACATAGATGCAATAAAGTAAATCAAATCACAGAAAAAATTGTGCCAATTTTGAAATGTGAACAGGTCACAATGAACACTCAAAGAGCATTGTTCAATACAATATTTTTCCCAATATTAGCCCATTCTAGAAATCTCTTCTTATCCTGAGACTGTGAGGCAAAACCACAAATACGTTATACAGAGGCAAACTAAATGGCCTAGTAAAATAACACTGAAACGAAAACTGCACAGATATATGTGGAAGTTACAAAAGATAGTGAAGTTTATATTTCAAGCAAACAAAAGGGAAGAGGAAGGATAATAAGTATATAATGTTCCTCTGGAGTACAAGCAATTAGCATGCACCATTCTTGTATGTACTGTGCTACCCTTTCCAAGTTTTTCCATGTCTTCCAAACAAATCAGCTTAGTATCTATTTCTAACTTTCTTCTACTTGAGTTTTTACGTCTTTGTTTGCTTTTCCTGCATACTTCAGGACAATGCCTGCCTTGCTAGACTATTTGCTGATCTTCTTAATGTATGTCCTGTTCAATGATATTGTCTTTTCTTAAGCACTTATGTTAAATAATAACGAGACTGAAATCTATAAGTTTAACATCTCAGTTTTTCATGCAAATGTCATGTTACCGAAATCAAAACTGAATCTTAAAAATACATTCATAGTTTATATTTTATGCTATGAGATCATTTGCTCCACCCCATGCAGTCAGTACATTAGTAGGTCACTTGAAGTAGTTTCTATTTTTGGATAAGTGTGGCTATATTGGCTATACTTTTGTCTTCATGGCAAAGTGTTTTGAAGTGGGTCTAGTGCCTTGTATTTACTCCCAATCTATGCTGTATATGAAACAATCATATATCTCCTCATGTTTCCAGTATTAATTTAATAAAGCAAATACTACTGCCACTGAATAGATTATCTAAAATAGGTTGAAGTATAACAAATATTACAATATCTTCTTCCTTCTTCTTCGAACGCACCATATTAACCACTTTGTGTGATTTGTATGTGATCTGAGCCTAAGACCGATTGTACCATGTGCGAGTTATGCGCCTACAAGTAGGTCAGCACATCAGATTTCTGCGATGTTTTTTATTTGCTAGGGTAGCTTCCCTAGGTCCTACACCAGTAGCCTCTTACACTAGTCTTATAGGTCACAGTGGTACTATTCTTTGCTTCCCTTACGGGCCTAGCACCAGGCGGTCGCTATTACAATATTAAATCCTTTGTCTTATGAAATGCATTTTTATTTTAGGCATTGGGTTTACTAATTTCTTATAGATTATTTATACACAAAGTAACAATGCCGACATCTAGAAATGATGTTATTTGATTTTATTGTGACAAATCTTGTCATAAAATCTTGTAAAATTACACTTTTATATTGATGTCTTTGTGTTTAGATGTTGTTCTTCCTTCAGTTTTGGAAAGGACCTGATATTTTTATAAAAGTAAAAAAAACTGACATGAGTCAGCGATGGTCTTCCTATAACTAATCAGATCCGATACCATACTACAGTATAACTCCAGATGTGATACTTTAAAGTGGGGGTTTTTCAGTTTGTAAAATCTAAGTTGCTCATCTGTACAAATTTGTGTAATGTTTGATAATATGTATACTCTTTGGTCGAAATTAGCATGGGCATGTCCTATTTGTCATAGGTGTCTAACGGGAGCGCAACCTACAAATAAAGTGAAAAACTATGAGAGGAAAATTGTGTACAGAGAAAGTCTCTCACAAACAGATCAGCTTAATCAGATTACACAGAGTTGCGCTGATAAACAAAAAAACCACTAGATCTTGTCATCTGTGGGAGTTCATTACTTGAAATGGGAGTTTATATGAAGAGAAATATAATAAATATCATGTCAAGTTTCTACACTACTTGTTTAAAATTGGTGATGCCTTTCTCTTAAGCTGTTACTTATACAGTAGCTGTTTTTGAGTGCACTATTTTGTAGATGACTGTTTCATGATGTCCAATGACAAATCAAAAGTCTGCATGGCGGTTTCAATGTGAAGTAGTAAAGTCGTTTGCCTGTCATTTTGAAGGTTGTGGGTTCGAATCTAAACAAGTCACATATGCAATTTTTCATGAGATCCCTAGGATTGTTGCTGGAGCTACAGAATTTGTTCTTTGTGCAACACTCTGCAGCTATCGGTGCAATTTATGTTGACAGGGATGGGCGATATGGGAAACCCGGTGTAATGAAGTAAATCCTTCACTTTTAGACTCTATTTTATATAGAAGGAGTCTGCTAGTATTGTGTGTATGGACTCTATTTTTATACAAGAGTCTGCTAGTATTGTGTGTATAGACTGCTATTTTTACTCTACAAGAGTCTGCTAGTATTGTGTGTATGGACTCTATTTTTATACAAGAGTCTGCTAGTATTGTGTGTATGGACTCTATTTTTATACAAGAGTCTGCTAGTATTGTGTGTATGGACTCTATTTTTATACAAGAGTCTGCTAGTATTGTGTGTATGGACTCTATTTTTATACAAGAGTCTGCTAGTATTGTGTGTATAGACTCTATTTTCATACAAGAGTCTGCTAGTATTGTGTGTATGTGAAACTGCCTTATTTAATGTTTCTGTATTTCACCTCGAAGAAGAAGAAGACAATAAGAAAGTGAAGAAAAAAGTAGGCTCTCATAGAGAAGCACTAAGGCAAGAAGCAGGAAAACACTGCATCTATATTTTGAATGTTAAGATGACACTTGATATAAAATGATCAATATTTAATAGTTATGTTTCCTTCATATTTCAATGTTTCTTGTGTTATTCAATTCATATGAGAAATAAACATTATCAATTATTTATTACATTTTAAATTCTGTAAGTCCAGAAAATGTTAGCTTACACTTTGAATATAAAATTTGATGCAGCGGAGCAGTTTAAATAGGGATTTAAAAGCAGAAGGATTGATTTCATTGCACGGGGTGTTACCCCATATCACTTAGTCCCTCTCTGCAGAAATGGCATGCCACTTGCAGAGAGTATTGCTAAAAGCATGAACTCTGTAGTTCTGGCCACAATCCTAGGGGTCTATGGAAACAAATTCACCTGTGAATAGAACAGTGCAGTTCGGTTTGAACCTTCGACTCGCAAGGCAAGGGCATGACCACTTAGCCACAGAGACCTCCGATATAGCTCATATCAGTTATAAATCTTCACTTTATTTCATACATTTTGCTCGGGACAGATTTAATAGAGGATATATTTACATATTCATGTTCACAATTTTACAAATATTGATGCCACTTCTTTATATATTTTTTTCTGTTTAGCAATATACAACTTTAGTGGCAATGGAGAACATCGGATTGCCCTGGATATTGGAGATACTGTTCAGATTCTGGAAGAAACAGATGGTATAAATATATGAAAGAGAGATTGGTTGTGTGGTGATATAAGTACATCTTAAAATTCACAAAATTTACTGCACCTAATTTTTGTAGTAGTTTCAAGTAAATTAATGGTTTGGTTGGTTAGTTTTTGTTCCCTTGTAGATATTACCAGTTTGCATGTTTCCCCTTTTACTTATTATTTATTTTGACCCCCAAGGTAATATGAGTTCCCTCTGTGTTATGCAATGGATTGTGTACATTTAATTCCGGGTTGATGGATCTCCTGGCAGCTTTATCTGGTGGGGTATTTTTCTGGAGCACTTTTTGATTTTTTTCCAGAGACCCCCAGGATTGTTGCAGAAGCTACAGAGTTTGTGCTTTGTGCAGTACTCTTGATAGGTGGCGTGTCATTTCTGCAGAGAAGGACCGAACCATACAGGATAGAACCCGGTGCAGTGAAGTCAATCCTTCCTGGCATGCAGGTGTTTGCGGTAATGAGAGAACAGACGGACTTGCATCAACAGTATCGATTGTTGAGGAGTTGAAGATGGATAAGGGGGATGTTCTTTGGTCTCTTCGAGACTGCCTGTTGGATGAAAATACTAAACTAGATGTTGAAGCGATTCAAGCAGTTTGGAGTTACCCATTGTACAAGTAGAACTGGATGCCTGAGGGGCAGAGTGAAGAGTGTGTTTAATCAGCGAGTCACGGGAACCATCAGTATGCATACTCTTCGATATTTGCTTGGGGAAACTGAGCGTATATGGGTCTGCCCGGAGTGCAATGACGTCAGTTTAGTAAGCAGCAACCAAATAACCAATCCTTTGCCTTTAGACCCTTAGTCTTTTCAATACCCAGAGGGTTGTTTGATTTAATATGGCAAGTAGTGCAACATCACAAGATGTCTACTCCAGAGGAACTTTACTGTGACACTTATAACCTCAAAAGCATGCAGAAGATAAAAGCGTTGATTACCTTGTATCAGTCAGACATAGGCCTCCAGCAGGATTCATCACAACAAAGATTATGGTGATCCATGCTTCATTAGCCAAATAAATCTGTATCCGGCATACAGTATAAAACAGTGAAGCACGATCTTAACCAGTATATTTTCTGATCCTTTTTCCATATGCAAACAATATTTAATCTGTGCACCTCCTCATTTTTATGAGGGTCATGGGAGCACAGTGCTTTCTACATTGGTGGTCTCGGTTCAAAATCCCCAGTTGGAACATTTTTTTCAGCTGCAAAATGGCTCTCAGATCAGCCCAGCCTTAATTTGGTACCAGAGAAACACTGATAAGTAAAGATAGTCATCATGATGTTGATCACATCATCTTGGATTCAAGTCCCAGCAGAAACACTTTGGCTTCAGGTTCAAAATGGCGAATATGCCAATAGAATAGGAAATTCATTTATTGAGGACCTTTGCTGGTGTTACAGAGTTTGTGCATATGTACTGGAGTTTTCTTTAATCAGCCTGTGGGGACAGTTGGGAACTGGTGTCATTAGTTGCCACACGCTGAGAGACATACAGAGGAGGCTATCAGGGCACTTATGGACTAATTGGTTTGATGTTCAGGGATAATGATCCGACTGCTGAACTAAACCAATTATATGCCATTTGTCAAAGAATAATATGGAAATAACACTACTTTATCCAATATATACAAGGTGAGAAAACAGGCTGTTCACTTTGTTCTTGCACCTTGCTTTAGAGTGTAGTTTTGGCACATTGCAGTAGGGTGTCCCTTCAACACCTTTAATGATGTTTTTATTCAGGTGACCAACTTATGCAGAGTCGACTTTCAGAGCCTTCTGTCAAATTTAAAAAAACTATGACTCAACATTGAGATATGAACAATACAACAAATTGGACATTCTTTGTCTCTAGATGATGTTTTACCATGACTATCTTACAACCTCAATGAGCTCCAAAGAGGAATAGGTTGATTCTATCCTATAAGCCAGGCATAGGTCCTCAGTAGACTTCACTGTGGTGAATATCATATCCTTTCTTCATTGACCTGGTTTGTTTGTTTTCAAGAAATCTGTTTCTGTGGGCTATCCCAGATACAAACTTGTCTACATCTCGAACTAAAATGATAAATATTTGCACTGATACATGACTTCTATTACTACAAGTGGTTTAGCTGGAATCACAGACTTTTATCCATGCATGTTTTTTTTCAGTGACCTAATGAGTTCGCTCAGAAAGATTTAGGACGAGCTGGACAAAAGAGAATGGTTGAAGTCTAGACAAAAAACTAAATCTGCCAGGACATGCAGGCATAAAGGAGGATTGAATGAGCAAATATATTTGTGGGTATGGCTAATGTAGAAAGAGGATGAGCAATGGTCCAGGCTGATATTTTGAATGTCCTAAGGAAGATAGGAAATCTAACCAATTCAAGAAATGGAGGTGAATCTGCAACCCTAGACAGGCTACAAGACTATCATATCAAGCAGGATGTAGCTAGACCAAATCAAACAGGGTGTAGTTAGACCAAACTAAACAGAGCATAGTTAGACAAGAGAGCTATACTGAAAAGTCAATTAAGAATAGTAAACCAGTATAGAACGAGTGTCCCCATACTGTGAAAGAGATTGGAAGAATCATGGACCCTGAAAGTTGTTGATGTTGGATAAAAATCTCACTCCTGCTGTGGAATTCGATACTGAAATTGAACATCTTGAAAGCAAGTGTGCTAAGCATTATGCTGTTGTGTACTATCCTTACGTTAGTAGGTATAGTGTGTTTGTTAACAATTAAAAAAATTTCCAGTAGCCCTTTCAGATCTTAGGGTATGAAGTACCTGTCACTTCAAACTTCTAGGTCTTAGTGTGCAGGGGGTAGGAGGGCCAATTAATTTCCTCATGTGGGGAACATTGAGTATGGCATTGAACCCACAACCCTCTTGTGTCTGACCATATATAAATATATATTACCATATATTAATATGTGCAGTGACTTTGTTTACTTATCATTTTGACACATAGTGATTCAGTATTCTCCTGTAGTGATAATAATCCACATGCTTGTACAATCATTCTATGGTGAATGTCTTTTTGGGATTTTCAGAATGGTTCAGAGGATTTGCAATTAAGAACAAAACCAAAAGGGTATTTTCCAAGAAACTACATTGCTTTGAAAGAAGCATCAGTTCATGTCAGTGGGTAAGTATTGTCATGAAATTCAAAGTACATGTTTGCAGTCATCTGTTTAAGCAGCATTGAGAAACTAATTGTAGTGTTGAATATAATACAGACCAAGTAAATAGTAACCTTCATTTCAGTGTTGAATATAAAACAGATCAAGTAATCAATAACATTCAGTTTTTGACTGCTGACTCTGTTAACTTTGAATTTAGGGTTCTATTTTTAAAAAAGAAGGAAAGAAATAAGCACATTACATTCAACCGTGTGAGATGTTTTTGTTTTTACAAGCTGTTTGTTTTCTTCTTCTACTTTTATCATCACAATGTTACCGGATCGCTGCCTGTTGTCATGGTTTTCTGTTTTTGTCTTGGGCTGCTCTAGTGGCTTGGGTGATAGTTATTTTTGCTTTTTGACAGGATTTTGCCATGTCATTTAACCATCTTTTACGTAGTCTTCTTATCGCTTTCTTTAATGATGCTCTGTTGTAGAAGACTCTGTCTACAGTGCAGTTTGGTGTTTTATTAAGTGATTGAACTACTTCATTCTTTCTTTCTCAGTGTAGTTCAAGCAAGGTTCTGTCCCAACTTTCTTATGCTGATGTTGGTGACTGTCTTTTCTGGTGGTGTTGGTAACTTTTTGTAGGCCTTGTATTTCACATGTAGTTATTATTTGCAACTGTCATCATGTATTAATGATATCAGTTATATCAAAGTCTTGCCAAGGTGATAGTGCTGTGTTGTAGCAGTAGGGTTTATGTACTCCATTGAATTATTGTGGTGGGAGCATTGTGTCTCTAGCATGTTTAACCAACTCGGACAGATCTTGATGAGAGGAGACTAATCTAGCACCACGATTCTCAATCTTGCGGGTTATAGCACAGGGCTAACAATCCTGTCAATATTTTTTTTAAAATAATTACAGAAACAACAAGAATAAATCACATTTTGATGTTGGATAGGCATTCATAATTTGATGCTTGCATGACTGTCAGTGATGAAAGCCAGCATGAGGAGGTACATACTTGAGGTTCCTGTGAAGGATGGCCATTGACAGAATACAAGGAAGTGCTTGTGTTGTTGACATCATAAAGCGAGTTGACCATATCCACGGAAAAGAAGAATAATATAAATCAATACAAGTTTTGTTGTATATGTCAAGTTTATTCATCATTGCTTCTTAAATTTCTTAATTAGGGCTCATGAAACAGTCACAAGCACAGAACATCCACTTGTCACAGAACTGACTAGTGTTCTCAGAGAATGGCATGCTATATGGAGGCAGATGTTTGTGGTGAGTCAGGACATCTGATAAATTTTATAATTTGTTCTTATCAATTCTAATCAATGACAAAATAGATTAAAATAAAAGACAACTCTCTAATAGGTTACAAAATAAATGGAATATTTTCTCTTATAAATTACAGATTAAAGTGAAAACCACTTCTAATGGAAGACAAAATAGATTAGAATACTTGATTACAGATGACAAATTAGCATGTAACATCCTTTGAATATATTACTAAATATATTTATTAAACCCTAAAACAGTTGGTTAGGATGCCCCCCCCCCATGTCTGCGAGTTAATTTGTTGCTTTGCTGTAATTGTCAGCATCAACACACTTGCACTATAGTCACTGTTGTGATTCCACTTACATACTATTTTCTCTTATTTTTACACTTACACACTAGTTCCTATTAAGACTTCACTTACACACTAGTTCCTATTAAGACTCCACTTACACACTAGTTCCTATTAAGACTCCACTTACACACTAGTTCCTATTAAGACTCCACTTACACACTAGTTCCTATTACGACTCCACTTACATACTATTTTCTCTTATTTTTACACTTACACAATAGTTCCTATTAAGACTTCACTTACACAATAGTTCCTATTAAGACTCCACTTACACACTAGTTCCTATTAGACTCCACTTACACACTAGTTCCTATTAGACTCCACTTACACACTAGTTCCTATTACGACTCACTTACACACTAGTTCTATTACGACTTCACTTACACACTAGTTCCTTTAGACTTCACTTACACACTAGTTCCTATTACGACTTCACTTACACACTAGTTCCTATTACGACTTCACTTACACACTAGTTCCTATTACGACTCACTTACACCTAGTTCCTATTAACTCCACTTAACACTAGTTCCTATTAAGACTCCACTTACACACTAGTTCCTATTACAACTCCACTTACACACTAGTTCCTATTAAGACTCCACTTACACACTAGTTCCTATTACGACTTCACTTACACACTAGTTCCTATTACGACTTCACTTACACACTAGTTCCTATTAGACTTCACTTACACACTAGTTCCTATTAACTTCACTTACACACTAGTTCCATTACGATCCACTTACACATAGTTCCATTACGACTCCACTTACACACTGAGTTCCTATTAGACTCCACTTACACACTAGTTCCTATTACACTTCACTTACACACTAGTTCCTATTAAGACTCACTTCACACTAGTTCCATTATTCGACTTCACTTACACACTAGTTCCTATTACGACTTCACTTAAAACTAGTTCCTATTACGACTCACTTACACACTAGTTCCTATTACACTCACTTACACACTAGTTCATTACGACTCCACTTACACACTAGTTCCTATTCGACTCCACTTACATGTTCCTATTACTCACTTCATATGTTCCATTACGACTCCACTTACACATTAGTTCCTATTAAGACTCCACTTACACATTAGTTCCTATTACGACTCCACTTACACATTAGTTCCTATTAAGACTCCACTTACATACTAGTTCCTGTTAAGACTCCACTTACACACTAGTTCCTGTTAAGACTCCACTTACACAATAGTTCCTGTTAAGACTTCACTTACATACTAGTTCCTGTTAAGACTCCACTTACATACTAGTTCCTGTTAAGACTCCACTTACATACTAGTTCCTGTTAAGACTCCACTTACACAATAGTTCCTGTTAAGACTCCACTTACACAATAGTTCCTGTTAAGACTCCACTTACACAATAGTTCCTGTTAAGACTTCACTTACACACTAGTTCCTATTACGACTCCACTTACACACTAGTTCCTATTACGACTCCACTTACACACTAGTTCCTATTACGACTCCACTTACATACTAGTTCCTATTACGACTCCACTTACACACTAGTTCCTATTACGACTCCACTTACACATTAGTTCCTATTACGACTCCACTTACACATTAGTTCCTATTAAGACTCCACTTACACACTAGTTCCTGTTAAGACTCCACTTACACACTAGTTCCTGTTAAGACTCCACTTACACAATAGTTCCTGTTAAGACTTCACTTACATACTAGTTCCTGTTAAGACTCCACTTACATACTAGTTCCTGTTAAGACTCCACTTACATACTAGTTCCTGTTAAGACTCCACTTACACAATAGTTCCTGTTAAGACTCCACTTACACAATAGTTCCTGTTAAGACTCCACTTACACAATAGTTCCTGTTAAGACTTCACTTACACACTAGTTCCTATTACGACTCCACTTACACACTAGTTCCTATTACGACTCCACTTACACACTAGTTCCTATTAAGACTCCACTTACATACTAGTTCCTATTACGACTCCACTTACACACTAGTTCCTATTACGACTCCACTTACACATTAGTTCCTATTACGACTCCACTTACATACTAGTTCCTATTACGACTCCACTTACACACTAGTTCCTGTTAAGACTCTACTTACACAATAGTTCCTATTAAGACTTCACTTACACACTAGTTCCTATTACGACTCCACTTACATACTAGTTCCTGTTAAGACTCAACTTACACACTAGTTCCTATTAAGACTCCACTTACATACTAGTTCCTGTTAAGACTCAACTTACACACTAGTTCCTATTACGACTCCACTTACATACTAGTTCCTGTTAAGACTCTACTTACACACTAGTTCCTGTTAAGACTCCACTTATACAATAGTTCCTCCTATTATTACACTTACACACTAGTTCCTCCTATGATTCCACTTACACACTAGTTCCTTTTAAGACTTCACTTATAGCGGTGAATCCACAACACTAACCAGACTGCAAGAACTAAAGTTAAGTGTGGTGTAGCTCGACAAGAACGCTATGCTGGCAGACAAAGAAGAATTGTAAACCAACAAAGAACTGGTGTCGTTAGTCGCCACACGCTGATGGACATACTGAGGGGGAGATCGGAGCACTTATGGACTAATTTGTTCGACGTGCAGTGATGGTGATCCGACGACTAAACTAAACTAAACTTCACTTATACAATAGTTCCTCCTATTATTACACTTACACACTAGTTCCTGTTAAGACTCCACTTACACAATAGTTCCTGTTAAGACTCCACTTATACAATAGTTCCTGTTAAGACTGCACTTATACAATAGTTCCTCCTATTATGACACTTACACACTAGTTCCTATTAAGACTCCACTTACACACTAATTCCTGTTAAGACTGCACTTATACAATAGTTCCTCCTATTATTACACTTACACACTAGTTCCTGTTACGATTCCATTTACACAATAGCTCCATTTATGTTTAACCATCTGTTAGATGAAGACACTGAAGTTTATAATGAATCTATCCAGCGATTTAAGAAATTAAAAAAATACACATTGTAGAAGCAGAACTGGATGCTTCAGTGGCAGAATGAGAAGTGTTTGACTAGTGAATGAATGAACCATCAGTATTCATACCCTTCAACATCTGCTTTGGGGAGACTGAGCACCTATGGTTCTGCCCAGAGTGCTATGGCATCAACTCAGTAACCATTAACCAAAATCAAATATTCTGATTCCATATATCAAACATTTGGAATGGCTACACAAATCTTGTATTTGTTTAAGGATTATTGATTTCTTGTAATCTTCTGTCAATCTTTCCATATTTGGTTATTGGTTACTAAACTGGCGTCATTGCACTCCGGGCAGACCCATAGGTGCTCAGTCTCCCAACAGATATCGAAGAGTATGCATACTGATGGTTCCTGTGGCTCGCTGATTAAACACACCTCTCACTCTGCCTCTCAGGCATCCAGTTTGACTTGAACAATGGGTAACTCCAAACTGCCTAAATCTCTTGATCGATTCAACATCGATTTTAGTGTTCTCATCCAACAGACAGTCGCGAAAGACCAAAGAATATCCCCCTTATCTATCTTCAACTCCCCAACAATCAATACTATTGATGCAAGTCTGTCCACTCTCTCATTACCGTAAACACCTTCATGCCCAGGACAGTATATCCACGTAAGCCGCTGGAGGTTAGAAACTTCTATAGATGACATCCACTCATACTGAAACCTGCCCTTCTGGATCTTGGGAAGCATCGACTGAGAGTCAGACACAACAACTGCCCCAGTAAATGAAGTCCCAGAAATCCAATGGAGGGCAGCAGTAACGCCTCAACCTCCATCCTCATACTAGAAGTAGTTGTCCTGTATGCCCCACTTCACTCTGCAACAACCCTTTCATGCGCATTAGCCAAGAAACCCCAGCAAGACTTCTCACCACGTTGAACCAACCCATCGGTATATACAACAACATCATCATCCCTTGCATTATTTTCTATCAGCTGCTTAACTGCGAGATCAGCCTTCATATTGCCCCAATCTCTACATTCTCTTCCAAGAGTAATGATAATGTTAAGATAGTTGGTCATGCTACCATCTGTTGGGATCCATTCTTCCCCTTTTGGTAGGGTCGCAACCGTAGTCACCTGGCCAATTGTTCTCTCAACCTGGGCCATATTTTCCATATTTATTTTTCTTCACCCTTCGGCCCAAGGAGACATTGGTCCACAACCAAGGCCTTCCCAAAGGGAATCTTTTCTAGACCTCTCCACTCTCTTCCCACTTTCTTGTATTCTGTCTCCCTCCTTGCAGGGTCCTTCTTCTTCCTTGGGTGTTGAGCTATGAATTTTTTTGGTTGTGGTTTCTGTAGCTATCTAGTGTTTTTTATGTTGTGGAGTAGCTAGCTAGCTCCACACCCAACCTCCTTAGTCATCTCTTATGACATGCAGGGCAGGTAACAGTGGTACTATTCTTTACACCCCTAATTTGGTCCTCGGTAACCACTCGGGCGAGAACTTTCTATATTTAAAAGATTTTATTGATTTTTTTTTCATTGTTCACATGAATTTAATTCAATTAAGTGATTTCTATCATTTAAGGAACGAAACCCACAACTAGAGACCGTCCAGGAGATGATATGCGAGTTAGTGGACAGGAGGAAAAAGATTCTGGCAAGAATATTCACTGTTGTAAGTACCTATGTTTGAGGGTTGTTAGTGAAGGAAATCCATAGTTTTATTTTTATTGTCAGTATGGTGTCAGTCAATAAGATGAGAGCTGTGCACAGATAACAGTATTTTGTCATTATGAAAAAAAAAATAGATACAAAGACTTTTTAACATCCCCCATGTATACAGCATCAGAACCAAGACTAGTATCTATAACAGCTGTGTGCTGTCAACTTTGCTGACTGGATCGGAATGCTGGAGAATGACAGAACAGGATATGTCCAGACTCTCCGCCTTTCATACAACTTGTCTGCGAAAAATCTTACGCGTGTACTGGCCGACTACTATCTCGAATCAAGAATTGCTTGCACGATGCCAACAAGAGAATATGGGCACTATCATCCGAAGACGACGCTGGAGATGGATTGGACATGTGATGCGCATGGAGACTGGCTCCGACACGAAAACTGCACTGAGATGGACTCCAGAGGGTAGGCGAAGCGTGGAAGACCCAAGACAACCTGGAGGAGAACGATAGAGCAAGAGCTGAAGGAAATGAATCATAGCTGGAACACAATACAGAGGAAGGCCATGAACAGGGAAGAATGGTGTACGTTTGTTGCTGCCCTAAACGCCAGGGCGTAACAGGCTAAAGAGAGAGAGATGTATACGTTATACATACAGGAAGAGGAAGCGTGTGTAAAATACAGGAAATGATAATTGCACAAGTATAATAGACAGAGATCCATTAAAGATAAATGGCCAGATAATTGAAATTGTGCAGTCTTGTCTGGAGACAAGTCAACAATAACAGGATAAAAGAAACTCAGATTTGGCTTCAGTTGCCTTTTCCAAGTATTGAGTTCTACAGTTTTCTACTTGGTATATAAGATTGGAGATCTTGTATAAAATACAACATGAAAATTTACAGATCCAAGAAAGAAACTATAAGAATCAGTAGACAGGCCAACTTAACATTCTTGTTAATGATATTAGGCTAAATAATTTCCCAGAATTCAAGTGAATGTCATTTGTTTTGTCACAAGGTAATAAACTAGATATAGAAATTAAGACCAACTGTCACAATTACTCTCGCATTTGTATAGATATAAAGCAATAAATGATGAAACAGCATTTTCCATCCTACTCACTGCTCTCAATTCCAAATATGGCCCTTGAAAAGAGCACATGGGAGAAAGGTTGCAACATTTTTTGCTAAAGCTAGTAATGCCACTAGAGAGACAGAATACAAAATGACTATGTCAGAAATATTGTAAGAACAGCATCTATCAAATGCATAGAAGAATAAAAAGTGAAATGATGTGGGAATCTCGTGATATGGATCCCAGTCGGTTAAATATACATGCATATAATAGAATAAGATCTGGTTAAGAGCAAGAGGAAGACCTACAAGTAGATGCATAGATAATACCACCAAGATGCTAAAGCAGCATGGGCTGACAACAAATAACTACAGTGCATCTAGCACATTAGAGAAAAACTTGGGTTCCCCAAAATATTTAATGGAAAATGTGGAATGGATGAGAGATCTAAGATTATGAAGTTCCACACAAATTTAAATTGTATCATAATTGATGATTTGAGAACATGACAAAAAAAAGATAAAAATAGTAAGTAAGGTAGATTCTGCAATGCACCTTTGTAAAACTACATTCATTTATTTTTTATATTTCCTTTTTGGTATTTAGTTTGTCTGTGCTGTTACTGGAAACCAGAAGGAAAACCAAAAATATTAACACTAACTTATCATGCTTGTTGTGCGACGGGATTAAGAATGTTATATTATTTTATGCGGCCTACATCCGGGCACACTTAAGCAGCTCTCTGACCTGTTAGGAATTTACAAACTCATTGCTTTGTTTTATCTAAACTAATAGTGTTCCATGACTCTTTTAGGATGAGCTAAAAGAGGTTCAGCAAAGTGTTACAGCACTTATTGACCAAGGTAATGCATTACTGAAGCTAGATCTGGTTGTTAGAGATGAACAAGGCAATATCTTGAACCCAGAACAAACCAGCATTATTGAAATGTACAAAAGGGTAAGCCATATGTTTGCTTCATTAGAACTATTGAACTGAATGTTGTGTAACAAGAGATCCATATTTCTGTCTTCTGTGGTGAAGTGGTTAAACTCCAGACTGTGTCATTCTGTTCACTAGTGCGTGTTTTTTAATAGTAAATTCAGTATTGTTTCTGGATCTATAAAGTTTGTACTTTGTGCAATGCTCTTAGCAGATGTCATGCCATTTCTGGGAAGAGTGATAGAACCATATAGGAAAACCTTGTGAAGTGAATCTTCTTCTTCAAATGCTCCACGTCGACCACTTGTTAACCACTCTGTGTGATTTGTATGTGATCTGAGCCTAAGAGCAATTGTATGTTGTGCCAGTTATATGCCTACAAGTAGGCCAGCACATCCAATTTCTGCAGTGCTTTTTATTTACTAGGATAGCTTCCCTAGGTTCTTCATCAGTCGCCTCTTATGACATGCCTTGTAGGTCACAGTGGTGCCATTCTTTGCTTCCTTGCGTGCCCGGCACCTCACGGACGGAAGTGAATCAGCCCTTCCTCTTTGAACATGCTTCTGATGTGTGTATCTCATATAATCTCTGACAGCAACATCTAAGTCATGAAGAAACTGTTTCTAACAGGAGAAAACACAAAATGGATGTCTTAAACACTTGAAAACTAGGTGCATGCGATAGATAAGCCTCATTAGTTTTGAAAGACAGCTCATCTCGGAGAGAAGAATCTCATAATCTGTAACATTTATATTCATAAACACATATATACTTTTCCACTGATTTGTTAAATGTCATTGTTTCACACTCATATGTTCTGACTGGGAATATGCATAATCTTTGTATTCTGATCTTTCTTTCCTGTTTCATTCCATACCGTTTTTAGTAGTAGTCTTTTGTCATTTCTTAAATAAATTTAAATTTTTTGTAGAGCTATACATTTTGTATATCTGTATAATTATTGATGTCTCTGCTTTTCTCTTTTTTCTTCCAGCATGTGGAGGCTGCTGAAAGAATTCATAAGGAAACAGTAAGTAAATTTATTCATAACTTGGTCCTTCTATAATTTTTCTTTCATTTGGTTGCAATTTAGTCTTAATAAAGTTAAATATTAATCTTCAAATAGCTTGTCCTGAGCACATCATGTGTGCAGCACATACGATAGAACACATCATTGCTGAACAATAGTTTCATACATAGAGAATTACTCTTTTTAATATAACTACTGTTACTTGCAAAATATTTTTTTTTATTGTGGTCTAATATTTGGTAAATGTAACTTCTACTAGAAAACTTAAACCAGCTGAACCAATAGTTCACCATTAACTGTAACATTTCTATCCATTTTCTATTCATCTCATTCAGCATTGCTGTAACTTCTACTAGAAAACTTAAACCAGCTGAACCAATAGTTCCCTATTAAATGTAAATTACTATTAACAATTTTCAGCATAAAAGAGACAGTGACATAGAAGCCAGACCAAACTGGCCTTCTTCCTTTAACCTGTATGTTATGCTGAGAAACTTTGTCTGTAAAATTGGAGAAGACTCGGACATTATGATGAATTTGTTTGATGCCAAAGAAGAGAAGTTTATCAGGTAGGAGTTGTCTACTGTGTATTACTTTTATCTCCTGTTGTTTAGTGAATTTCAAATATATGGGAAACTAGGCAAAGATGGGCAGAGGGAGAAAATTCTGAACAACCTAGCTTCATAGCATACCAAAAAAGTCAACATCCGAATTTATAGTACTCAGAAGAGGCTTGTTTTTTTGGGAGATCCATGATTGCCTACTCCAACCAGCACAACACATGATGCTGGCAACACATGATAGTGACAATTTATTAGGATATATTAATTAAATTGTGTTAGTAGGATTACTAGATTTGTGTACTATCAATGCTTGTATTGAGAGCAGATTTAGTAGGATTATAGATTTGTGTACTATCAATGCTTGTATGAGAGCAGATTTAGTAGGATTACTAGATTTTCGTTACTATCAATGCTTGTATTATGAACAATTAAGAGGATTACTAGATTTGTGTACTATCAATGCTTGTATTGAGAGCAGATTTAGTAGGATTACTAGATTTGTGTACTATCAATGCTTGTATTGAGAGCAGATTTAGTAGGATTACTAGATTTGTGTACATCAATGCTTGTTGAGAGCAGATTAGTAGGATTACTAGATTTGTGACTATACATGCTTGTATTGAGAGCAGATTTAGTAGGATTACTAGATTTGTGTACTATCAATGCTTGTATTGAGAGCAGATTTAGTAGGATTAATAGATTTTGTACTATCAATGCTTGTATTGAGAGCAGATTTAGTAGGATTACTAGATTTGTGTACTATCGATGCTTGTATTGAGAGCAGATTTAGTAGGATTACTAGATTTGTGTACTATCAATGCTTGTATTGAGAGCAGATTTAGTAAGATTACTAGATTTGGTATCTATAATGCTTGTATTGAGAGCAGATTTAGTAGGATTACTAGATTTGTGTACTATCAATGCTTGTATTGAGAGAGATTTATAGATTACTAATTTTACTATCAATGCTTGTTTGAGACAGATTTAGTAGGATTATAGATTTGTACTATCAATGCTTGTATTAGAGCAGATTTAGTAGGATTACTAGATTTAATGTATTCAATTTGTATTAGAGCAGATTTAGTAGGATTATGATTTGTGTACTATCAATGCTTGTATTGAGAGCAGATTTAGTAGGATTACTAGATTTGTGTACTATCAATGCTTGTATTGAGAGCAGATTTAGTAGATTATTAGATTTGGTCACTATCAATGCTTGATGAGAGCAGATTTAGTAGGATTACTGATTTGTGTACTATGAATGCTGATTGAGAGCAATTTAGTAGGATTACTAGATTTGTGTACTATCAATGTGTATTGAGACAGATTTAGTAGATTACTAGATTTGTGTACTATCAATGCTTGTATTGAGAGCAGATTTAGTAGGATTACTAGATTTGTGTACTATCAATGCTTGTATTGAGAGCAGATTGTTGGATTACTAGATTTGTGTACTATCAATGCTTGTATTGAGAGCAGATTTAGTAGGATTACTAGATTTGTGTACTATCAATGCTTGTATTGAGAGCAGATTTAGTAGGATTACTAGATTTGTGTACTATCAATGCTTGTATTGAGAGCAGATTTAGTAGGATTACTAGATTTGTGTACTATCAATGCTTGTATTGAGAGCAGATTTAGTAGGATTACTAGATTTGTGTACTATCAATGCTTGTATTGAGAGCAGATTTAGTAGGATTACTAGATTTGTGTACTATCAATGCTTGTATTGAGAGCAGATTTAGTAGGATTACTAGATTTGTGTACTATCAATGCTTGTATTGAGAGCAGATTTAGTAGGATTACTAGATTTGTGTACTATCAATGCTTGTATTGAGAGCAGATTTAGTAGGATTACTAGATTTGTGTACTATCAATGCTTGTATTGAGAGCAGATTTAGTAGGATTACTAGATTTGTGTACTATCAATGCTTGTATTGAGAGCAGATTTAGTAGGATTACTAGATTTGTGTACTATCAATGCTTGTATTGAGAGCAGATTGTTGGAGAACGATAGTAAAAAAAGACATTAAAATTGTCGTATTGTAACACAACCTGCATAAGGAAAAAGTATTAATTTTTTTTGTCAATCTAATTATTCAACCAAGAGATGTTTTACTGAAGCAATCAAGATGGCAAACATGTTACAATATCAAAGAACATAGAAAACTATATTATACATGGTGTTCAAGATAAAAGTAGTCCGGTCAGGTGAACCAATCTGACATATGTTTATGAAAATGAGATGGTTCAATTATGACGTAGTATAGGTCAAGCCAGCAAGTCTTTTTGTGATGTGTAATTATGATGCGGGAAGGGGCGATGAAAACTGGTGACGAAGGACAAGCTAGCCAGAACTGGTTTAAATAGTAAATAGACAGAACTCAATGTGTACCTGACCTCTTTCAATTTGTCAATAGGGATGTTTTTAACTTGAACACCCTGCATTTCTCTCATACAATTATTTGTTACATAGGGCATGCAAGCAATTTTTTCATACTGCTCCATCCTGGGCACCTCGCTAAATCTCTTCTATGGAATTGAACCTGATATTTCTCGACTATTTTCATCAAGTTTGTTTCACGGTTTCTCTAGGGTGTATTTTCTTTCTTTAACCTTTTGCCTCCCACTTCAGTGTATGTTTTGTGATTCTTTGATCATTTCGTCTCATAGTATGCCAAACATATCTTCTCTTTCTTATAACAGTTGTTACTTGTGGTTGACCAGACATTTATCTGATTTCATCACCTCTCCTGAATTTGTTACATTTTATGTTCATTATATTTTGCAGACCACTATTTTCAAATGCATTAAAAAAATGTGATTACCAAACTATTAAGAACATCCTAAATATAATTCCCAAGAATAATTGCTAAATTGGGCTGCAGAAATAATTAATTGGACTTTGTACACTAAAATGAATGAACCAAGACCTGAAGACTAACATCAGCAATATTCCTGCCAACATAACTCTCTGAGTCATTTAGGCATGCAAGGGCCCACTCCTGCACTACAACGGTGAAAAAAACCTTACATGGGAGCTACGCCCGTGTGGTGCCGGGACCTGCAAGGGAAGCAAAGAATAGTACCATTGCAACCTACAAGTTTGGCGTAAAATGCAACTGAGATAGGAGGTCTAGGGAAGCTATCCTAGTAAATAAAAAGCATATCTGAAATCAGATGTGCTGGCCTAGTTGTAGGCACATAACTGGCACAACGTACAATCACTCTTAGGCTCAGATCACATACAAATCACAAAGAGAGCATAACAAATGTTTGATATGAAACATTCAAAGAAGAAGAAGATATGGGATTTCATCCCAGCTTACATAAAGCATACATATTTTATAGATTGGCATAAACTGTCAAAGAGAGAAAATTCACAACTCTAGTTAGAAAAATTAGAAAAACCAAGTCCTTTCAAGTGACAGATTCACAGTTTTTCAAAAGTCAAACTTGTTTGACAGCTCGCCAAACTCAACAACCACAAAAATTGTTTATATTATTTTGCTGTGTTCTTGGTTGTATATTCCCGTCATCCCCTTTCTAACTGTTGTTAATTTGAAGACATGATGTTTGTTTCTGATTGAACAGTGAGAGCTATGTTGTGAAGTGGGGCAAACAAGGTGTGCCGAAAGATATTGATATGCTCAATAATTTCAGAGTTGTTTTCACAGTGAGTTGTCATTATTGTAGTTACCTGTACACATCATTATGTGATGTCATTGTCATTATTGTAACAACCTGTACCCATCATTATGTGATGTCATTATTGTAACAACATGTACACATTACTATATATTGTTTTCACAGTAATTTTTTAATTCTTGTAGCTACCTGTACACATTACTATGTAATTTAATATCACACATTGCTTGAACTGACAATTATCCCTGCCAGTATTGAACATGTCGTGAGTTAACAGTGATCCCTGCCAGCATCAAACATGGCATGAGTTAACAGTGATCCCTGCCAGCATCAAACATGGCATGAGTTAATAGTGATCCCTGCCAGCATCAAACATGGCATGAGTTAACAGTGATCCCTGCCAGCATCAAACATGGCATGAGTTAACAGTGATCCCTGCCTGCATCAAACATGGCATAGGTTAACAGTGAACCCTGGCTGCAGTGATGAGACATTCACTTCTTTGTTCCCTGAAAAAGACACCTGTTACTTTGTGTAGCAATTTACAGCAAGGCTATGATATATGCACTTTTTTTTATAGCACTTTCTTTAAAACTGGGGCTGTCTTTCTTCATCAACCCATTCTTACTTAACCAGACTTCAGTAATGCAGACTTTCAGGGACACCACTTGGAGGTCAATTAGACTTTTGATCAGTCCATGTTTACCAATCCTGACTTTTGTCACATATTGACTGTATCTTTACTGTACTTTACTGTATCGTCACTGTACCTTAGACTGCAGACCTCTGTATAACCAGTGTGCATGCTGCTGGCTCTATCAGCATGCATATCCTTCTCCATATGTTGAAAGAGACTGAATACCAGTGCGTCTGCCAGAGTGCAAGAACATTACTTCTATTTTCACCATCTTCTAAAGCCTTCGCCGGTGCTACAGAGTTTGTGGCTGCCACTGAGATCTTCCGTGTAAGAAAGAGATCAGAGCACACATGGTTACTCACCGAAATGCAATGATGATGGCCCAATCAATCAATCAATCAATCAATCAATCAATCAATTACTTCTATTAACTAATTAATATATAATTGATGTTTACAACTCATTCAGATAATCATTGTTGATGTGAAGAAAGAATCGACACATGGTACTCAGTCAATGATGATGGCCAATCAATCAATCAATCAATCAATAAATTTCTAAACTAATTAATATAGATGAAACATTCAGATAATCATTGTTGATGTAAAGATCAAGATGAAACTTATCAATATAAGAAAGACTAGTCATTATTTGGGCATGTGATGAGGAAGATAGGTTTAAAACACGTTGTGACAACCGGTAAAGTCAATGAGAGATAAAACATGAAAATAGAAAAAAAAATTTCTGGACAGTCTGGCTTCATGGTTCAGAAGAGTGTCAACATCCAGATGATAGTCATCACCCGGATGATAGTCATCACCCGGGACATACTTTTTTAGAGATCCATGATTGCTGACACCAACCTGCATGGAACATGATGATGATGAGATAATCATTTTAAAAAATCATTGCACAATGTTTTCTGCTAAACTTAACTCTTAGTGGACTAGAGCAAAAGCCATTTAGAGTAAAAATGTCACTTATTGTGGCTCCTGGTCCACAAGGAGTTAATTAAAGTTTAAACAAAGATTCTGAGAAAACTAGCTTAATATTTTAAACATGACCTACTAATTTATACCTTCATTTTGACATTCATTTAAATATATATTTTTTTTCCCAAAGGACCTGGGATCCAAAGACAGAATGAGAGAAAAGGTTTATCTTGTCTTCCAGATTGTCAGAATAGGTAATTTTGTATGATCCTTTACTGGACCAATATTAACAGCACACAATTTTTTTTTTTAGTCAAGAAACTAAGGATGTAACTTCATCATGTAAGAACAAAACCAGCGAGACACACAAACCACCAGTATACATACTATTCAATATCTGCTTGGGGAGATTGAGCACCTTTGCTTGTACCCTTATCGCAAGTGCTCCTCGCCATTCAGTCAAGCCTTACTTTCTGACTGCCCAGGAAATTCATCAAGATCGCTCAACAGTTTCACGAGGGCATGATGGCACGTGTACTTGATGAAGGGGAGCTGTCGGAAGCCTTCCATGTCACCAACAGCATCAAACAGGGCTGTGTACTGGCCCCAACACTCTTCAGCATGATGTTTGCTGCCATGCTCACGGATGTCTTTTGGGAAGGCGACGAACATGGGGTAAAGATTAGATACAGGACAGACGGTAACCTATTCAATCTTCGAGGTTAAAATCCTCCACCAAGGTAAAAGAATCAACTATCTCAAACCTGTTATTTGCTGATGACTGTGCCCTCGCTACCAACTCTGTGGAAGAAATGCAGACTTACATGGACAAGTTCTCAATGGCCTGTGATAGGTTTGGCCTCACCATTAACACCAAAAACAGAGGTCATGTTCCAGCCCGCCCTAGAGAACAGTATTACGATCCAGTCATCAACATTAAACACCAGCGTCTCCAGTCAACGGACAACTTTGCTTATCTTGGCAGCCTCCTATCCAGATCGGCAAACATAGATTCTGAGGTCCACAATAGGATATCCAAAGCCAGTGCTGCGTCGGAAGGTTACGTGTCACTGTGTGGGAACGGAAGGGATAAGCATAGTCACAAAGCTGAAAGTTTACCAGGCCATAGTGCTAACCACGCTGCTGTACGCAAGCGAGACATGGACAGTGTATAGCAGACACGCAAGAAAATTAAACCATTTCCACACAAGCTGTCTACGCAGAATACTAAAAATAAACTGGCAGGACAAAATTCCAGACAGCGAAGTCCTCACAAGAGCAAAGATCCCAAGCGTCAACACCCTGTTGCAGAAGGCCCAACTGAGATGGGTCGGTCACGTTGCTCGAATGCCTGATAAACGCATCCCAAAACAGTTGATGTATGGCGAGCTTGAAGGGGGCAGACGTTAGCTGGTGGACAGAAAACGCTTTAAAGACACTCTTAAAGTGTCTCTGAAATGCTTCGATATAGACAATACGTGCTGGGAATCCCTTGCGCAGGATCGCCAAATGTGGCGCTGTAACAACAAAAAAGGAACCCGAATAGCTGAGAATCATCGTATTGTTGAGTCACAGAGAAAACGAGCAGCGCGAAAAGACAGAGCACACAACACGCACATGTCTAACCTTGATCATGTATGCCCCACCTGTGGTCGGGGATTCTGTTCTAGGATTGGACTCTACAGTCACCTCCGCACACACCAGAGAGGTGCAACAGTACACGTCTGAGATTGTTGTCATCATCGCTGCGATGGACGGCTATTACTTTCTGACTTCAGAAGTACTACTATAGTGAACCTATACTTTTATTGCAGTTATATTAATTTAATAAATGTGCTTTATTAGATATTTATATGCTACTAAAGTGTTTTTCAAATTGTCTTCCAGAGTAAAGTCTGCTTTATTTTGTGTCATTCATGCAATTTCTTATTTTACAATGTAGGTGTCATGGATCCAAAATATGTGGATAATAAAAAACAAACACAAGCAATAAGAAGACCATATGGAGTTGCAGGTAAGTAACATAACTTGAGTTTCTGTTTCCATTGAAACAAAGACTGCAACTTATAAACATTTATATTAGTTTTTTTTAGTTTAATGTGTCTATTGAAACATAGTACTGAAATTATTCCTAACACTATGTTAATTTTTTCATTGTACTGTAACCAAAGGATATTAATAGATTTTAGTTATTAGCCAAACTACATGATAACCAGGGGGAATGTTGTCCAATAGAACAGAAATTTGTAGAGATGGGTTACTGATAAGATTTTATAGACATTAAACCCCACTTTGTAGTACTGAGTTATATTGTAGCATAATGTCAGATCTGATTTATCATAGGGAAGATCATTAGAGTTGACTCATACCCTATATAACATGAGTGACATACCCTACATAACATGAGTGACATGTTCTATTGTTACCAGATTTCTTGCAGTGTTTGATTAAAATGGAATCTTCTAAGAAATCATTAAATTCAAATACCATCAAGCAGTGGTACTGTTGGAATGTCTGTTTCTATAAATTTTCATTCGCTGTTCTTATAAAAATTTATTGAACATTATCTCATCTGAAGTTTCGCTATGAACAATAACATCACCATGGTTTGGCTCAAGATGCTTATCTCATCTGTTTTTGACTGAACATATAAATTGTGTATGATTATTTTCGTCACCATTATAGTAGAACACCAACTTTGTAATTATAAATCCTGGGGGGTCTCCTCAGATGTAATACCCTTTCTGTTCTGTTAATGATATAAAAGAGTTGTGATTTTTAAGATGGTAATGTTGGCTGTAATTCAGATATGCCTGTCCTACATGTGCTGTCCTACATACTGTCCTAGCTGAAATTCAGATATGCCTGTTCTACATGTGCTGTCCTACATACTGTCCTATTGGCTAGTGCCAAAATTATAACAATAGAGATGAAATGACTGCAGAAAATAGTGGGAGTAACAATCAGAGATAAATTTAAAAAATCAAGACTATTAAAAACATGGTTGCCTTTGTCCCCAAGGGGAACAAAGAATAGTAACACTGCGATCTGCAAGGCATGTCATAAGGGGCGACTGAGGTAGGGGCCTAGTGAATGTACCCTAGTAAATAAAAAGCATTGCAGAAATCGGATGTGCTGGCCTACTTGTAGGCACATAACTGGCACGATGTACAATTGCTTTCAGATCACATACAGATCACCAAGAGTGATTTAACAAATGATCAATATGGAGCGTTTGAAGAAGAAGAAGAAACATGATAGAAACAACATCAGTGCTAGATCTGTTAGGAAATAACAAACCAAATGGTTTGTCTATGTAACATGATTATCACCCAATAGCACTACTATTTAGATACAATGGTTTCAGTGACAAAGGCAGAGTCGTTGATAACAAAGTTGATAACACTCTATGCTAGTGACAACATACCTTGGAAATTCCGTGGTTCATGGTCAACTTGGCCCCAACAAATTATTGGTGTGCACACGATCTACGTTTGGACTACACCTTCACTTGGGGAACTAAATTACAAGTACCTTTGAAATAGAAGTAATTCTTGCCTGAATGGCGTGGATACTAGGTATAAGAAAAGCAAGCCTCCGCGTAAAAATCAGCCAGAAGAACAATATAGACATGGCACCATGACTATGCCTGAATTCAATGTGGCCAAACTCAAAACAATAGTGCCAAAGGCGGACCACATAAACCATGGACCACAGAAATATCAGAGGCGGTAGGAACCATCACATATGAAGCACAGTAGAGGACACATGCTAGAACTATTTGCATACCCTCAACAGGAGCAGAGGAAAGAAAGAAAGATCATTATTCACTTTAGAGCTGATTTTTTGTGTGCTCTTTCTCCAGTTATGGACATTACAGATTTCAGTTTATCTTCTTGTTCACTGTAGTTTAGTGATGTATAATTTCTCAAGAAGTTCATTTCTCTGGATGTATGTTACTGTGGTTGCAAACTTTTTATTTGTCTCTTCCTACAGTTATGGACATTACAGATTTCATGCAAGGGATCAAGACAAGCTCAGAAGATAATCAGTATTTTATACCCTTCCAACAGTAAGTGGAGATAAGAAACTAATATATAGGTTTTTTAAAGTAATCTCACTTTGGTGCAGGGAGTCTTGCTCTTGGGTCAATCAATGAGATGAGAAGGCTTGTATGTTTTTGTGCTCTTTGAAAAAATGACATATCTGGATTCACCTTTGATGGACAGGCTGAGTGTCTAGAACTTTCTTCTTCGCGTTCGTTCTTCTATGCGACCAATTTTATCATTCTTACTGTGATGTATAATTGATCTTTGACAAGATCGACTAATGTTAAACCTCTGTTTCAGGCCTCTACTTATATGTATGGTACTATACATGTGTAGGTCAGGGCTTCCATTTTTCTCCTACAGGAAATGTTTTGAGTCTGTCTCGCTGACAGTCAGTCCCTAACACTTCCCCTCCCTTTGTACAAGTTCTCTTTAATGATCTGTTTAAAGCCTATAACTTTCAAACATCCAGATACTCATGTGTATCTACTTCCTCTGAATGCGATGTTCGCGGCAACGATAGAGTACACAGGTTTGCATCGATTGTTGGGGAATTTAGGATGGATACAGGAGATGTTCTTCAGTCTCTTGGTAACCTACTGTTGGATGACACTAAAATGTATGTTGAATCAATCCAGCAATTTAAGGAGTTTGGAATTACATATTGTACAAGTTGAGCTGGATGTTTGTGGGGCACAGGGAGGGGTGTGTTTAGCCAGTGAGTCACAGGAACCATCATTATGCATACCTTTCGACATCTGTTGGGGGAGACTGAGCACCTATGGGTTTGCCCAGTTCAGTAACCAAAAACCAATTGATAGTTATTTTTTGCATGAAATATTGTTTTTGGTTGTTTGCTTTAGTGTCAAGCATATTTGTTCTATTTTGTACATTTTCCATATTTTTCATTCACTGCAACATAGTTAAGTGGTTAGAAAGGCCACTTGCTTCAAACTAGATGGGGTTTTGCTTATTTATATTTATATTCATTCAGATATAGTCCAATGCACTAAGATAGGAAATTGGATATCTGACCCGCTGTGTTCTAGAAAGGACAAGTTAATAACGAAGAGAACTAGCCACCACACTTCCAAATGCTATAACCTGGTACTGTGAGATCTCCAACGCATCAGGCTCCTAGTGCTATGTTGTTGGATTTTCATTACTTTTGTACTAGTCATTTGTGGTCATCATTGGTCATGTAGATCATCAAGCTTGCTGCTGGGATAATGTACACAATCCTTTATGTCAATATGTCATGCTAGATCATCAGGCTTGCCATCAGAATGATGTCCAGAATCTTCTATAAGGCCATGCAGTTGAAGCCAAAATGCCAGGCTTCACTCATATCTGTTCGTATCTGATAAAAGTAATGCTATTACCATGGATAAGATTTTGCATGACCGTAATCCTTTATTTTGCATTTGTTCCATAATTTTGTCAGCATCATAGCTAACACTCATATCATTGAAAGCTCAGATTTTACCTTTCATGCAGGCCATTCTTTAAATATTTCTGTTAATGTAAATTTTGCCCTACAGAATTGAGCAATAACAGATGATGTGTCTTTTCAATCACAGTTGTGTACTCTCAGTTAATCATGTGCTGTCTTTGCATCGAAGGTTGTTTGTCATGTCTTTTGAACATATTATGTCCTTGCCTTGAATCTACATGCTGGCAAACTTTTTCAAGTCCACCTCTTAATGTTTCCCTCTTAATTATATCTCTGTCTTCCCCTTGCTCTTCTACCTTCCCTTCCAATATGATTCTGAACCTACTGTTATGTCTCTTAACCCTTTAGCTGCTAAGGATGTATATATACAAATTTTTCCCATTCACTTCTAAAGATGCATTAACACGTCTGTTATTATTTCTCCTCTGTGGGCTAAAGACATGTTAACACATTATACATTGCTACTGTTACTGCTATAGGCGTACATTCACGTTTGTGATCTAGAAACAAAGAGTAGCTATTTTTAGCTCAGCCTTCGTAAAGTATGTAGCAGCGAAAGGGTTAATATTACCAAAAATATCTCATTTGCCTAATTTCTATCTCCTTCAGCAGTTCTTTTTTCACTGTTAGTTGTTTAAGTTCTTGTTTATTAGTTTTATTTGCTTTTCATGACACTCAACTTATTCTTCTGTATATTCACATTACACAAGTTTGAATTCTTCTCTCTATCTATTTGTTTATTCTCCACATTTTTGCTTCATACAACAGTGATGTGTGAAATAATAACATTTCCCATAACCTTTTCAGACCTTAGGGTATAAACTTCCTGTAACTTCACATTTCTAGGTCCTAGTGTGCAGGAGGTAGGAGGGCCAATTCATTTCCTCGCTTCTGGAACGTCAAGTGTTGAATTGAACCCACAACACTCTTAAGCCTGAGTCGATATGCGAACACATACGCATTACGCTAATACATCCCCCTGTATACTCTATAGCTCAATTAATTATTTCTTGTATTTTCTTATCCAGCTGTAATGAAGATTTTATGTACAATGTTATCAAGAAAGTGATTGCTGCTAAAGATATCAATCACAGAGGCCAAGGATTGTGGGTATCTCTGAAGATACTACATGGAGATATGAAACAAGTTAGTAACCTTTCATTTAAAGACATCGCTGCATGTTTTTGTTCATTTAAAATGTTAAATTGGACCGAATAAAGGGGAAATTATTATCTGTGTAGAAAGTAAGTTGAATGCATTTTAAAACGATGTCTGCGAAAAATAATGAACATAAAATGGGTCAAATTTAGAAGTGGTGTCATGAGAGAAATGGCTGGTCAACCACTGGTATAAAAAAGAGAAGATTGAGATATATTGGGCATACTCTGAGAAGAAAGGATCAAAGAATCAGAAAGCAGACATTGAAGTGGGAGTTGAAGAAAGAATGAACACCCAAAGGAAACCCGGGAAAAAAACTTTACAGAGGGAGGTGAGAAATATGAGACTTAATTCCATAGAAGAGATTGAACGAGATGCCCAAGATAGAGCAGTATGAAGAAATTCCTTGCAGGCCATATGTAATGTTTAACGGTACGAGAGGAATATAATATTAATATCTATGTAAAAATCAAAATGATGGCTTGCATCAACAGCATTGATCGTTGGAAAGTTGATGATGAATAGGGGGAACATTCTTCGGTTTTTCGGCAGTTGCCTCTTGGAGGAAGACACTGAAATTGATATTGAATCTATCCAGAGCTTTAACGAGTTTGGAATTACATTTTGTACAATCAAAACTGAATGCTTGGGGGCAGAGTGAGTTGTGTGTTTAACCAGCCAGCCAGTGGAACCTTCAGTATGCATACACTTTGATACATGTTAGGAGAGACTGAGCACCTACGGGTAAGAGCTGCACAGATGCAATATTTACACTAAGACAGATCTGCAAACAAAAAATTGAATACAATCAAAGGAAATATTGAAAATTATGGAAAATCAATCAATCAAGTGCCATGCCTGCCGGTGTAGGCGATCATGTCTCTCCACAACTCTCTTTGCTTGGTGCATGTAATCAGTTCTGACGTCAATCTTGTGTCTAACCATGATGTCAGGCCATCCAGCATCTTCTCACTCTGTCTTCCGCGATCTCTCCTTCCCTGAATTTTACCTGTTGCCACCAAATGTTCTAAACCCTCTCTTCGCATTATATGCCCGAAGAACCTTGATTGTCGGATTCTTATTCTTTTGATAAGGTTTCTTTGTGTGCAAGCCTGATTTAAATGCCATTGCTTTCTGAACGGTGGTGCCATTGTCCTTTGTAAAAATCCATGTGAAACAATTTGCAACCAAACTGTCCGCAGCGTGATTCGAACTCAGAACATCAGGGTTAATAGACCGAGTCAGTATCCCCTATGCCACAGATGCCACCCCATTGCCAGACAAACAAGATCTACAACAACATATTGACACCGTGAACCAAAATTGTATAAATCTGCGAAAAGTTACCAACACCAGAAAAGAGTCACCAACATCAGCATAAGAAAGAAAGTTGGCACAGAACCTTGCTTGGATTACAATGAGAAACAAAGAATGAAGTTGTTTGGCCATAAGAATGCATCCAAACTCTACAGTATACAGAGTCTTCTATAACAGAACATCAGGGAAGAAGATGAGAGGAAGACCACGAAAAGATGGTTAGATGGCATAGCAGAATCCTGTCAAAGAGCAAAAATAACAATCACCCAAGCCACCAGAACAGCGCAAGACAAAAACAGAAAACCTCGACACTGGGCAACAACTCGGTAGCAGTGTGGCGACAAAAGAAGAATAATGTATTTATGTTTCTGTGGGACTTCACATTCCTTTTTAGCATTTGTTTGTTGCATTGTTTTGAAATAATAAAACTAGCAAATAATTAGAACCAACTAAAGCAAGTAAACTACCATAAATGTAGGTAAGCACATTTATGAAAATAAAAGAAAGGACTCAATAAGTAAGAAAAATATGTTTGCTGTTCAACAGAAGTAAATCAAGAAATCAGAAAGAATGAGTTAGATGCAGTCATATGGCAAGGTCAGATTTCAGCACATCTGGGGATCTATGTTGGCCCTCTATGTGAATTTGACAATGACACAATCATATAATTGTAATGATTGGCTATGTACTACTTATCTGATTCTTTTACATCAGTCATACATAGAAAAATGTGTTCTTTCGTTATGTCTACAGGTGAGAGAAACTTATCCTCACCTGGTTTTACCTGGGACAGCAATGGCACGGAAAATGGGGTTTCCAGATGTCATAATGCCAGGTATGGTTTTATTTTGTGCTGTTTTTGATTATAGAGTTATCTTTCAAGTCCTAAGGCTGCACCCTTAGTAGTTAAGGCATGCAGACAAAATTAGTACCATGTAGTACTCAATGTAACCCAAGAATAACCCATAGAATTCAAGAGAACCAATACAATTAAAGAGAAGCACATGATTGAGCTCACAAAATTAAAGAGAATCCACACATATGAAATAAAATTAACGCAACAAATAAAGCTCATAAAATAATAGGAAAACAACAAAAATATAATTGATAAATATTGCTTAATTAACACTATTATCAAATATAATTATGTTTGTACTTTATATTTTAGTTCATTTATTAAATAATAGCGAATTTACGTCCCCCAAAAAAGGGAGGGACAGAATAGATACACCACCGTATTTTGTTATAAGACGTCATTGACAATTTCAGTATATCTCATTTGAATATAATGTAATACATGATTTCTCTATGAATAAGGAAGTATATTGGACATTTGACACCATCACAGATAAAATTACTATGGACAGTAATAATAAACAGTGGGAAGATAGATTATTTGTAAATTAAATAACTTTTTTCTATGCTTCTTGCAATAATTCAAAGATACTGGAAACATTTATGAAGACTTCTATTGTAATAGTAGATGTAACTTCTCTGCCTTTTGGCTAAGATCAAATTGTAGTGCCACTTGATAGCTGCCAAAGTGGCAGTAGGCAACTAAATACATTTCAACAAATTGCAAGCCGCTCTCATTCGAAAGAATGCTGGTGCTTTAAGTTTTTACATGTTCAACCGTAGATGTGTCCATCCGCTGCTGCATTGCCTGGTAGGGGTGTAATAATAATAACAAAATAGAGTTGAAAAACAGGATTCTACGTGGTTGCCATAACCATAACAAATGCATGAAATATTTCTGCCAATCAAATCATTTCATTTAACTATTTCAGCTGTTTTTATTTATGACTTTATCATTAATTTCCAAAGGAAAATCCTGACCTTGAAAACATTGCAACAACATGTGACTTATTCTTGTAGAGTTTATTGCTGAGTATGATCAGCACTTTACTGTCCTGTACGGTCCATTTGATCTGTCTTGCTGACAGTCTACATGAATTTTATTAGCACTTCTTTGTCATTCTAGTGCATGGCAGCATGGTGCTTTATCTCACCTCTGTTGTCTATCTTATAACAGGATGTGCAAGTTTAGATTGATGATATTGTGCTTCTACCTGACATTAAATTGATATTACGATATAATAATAGGATATCAAAGCAGCCTGGAACATGACGCTGCGGGAGGAGGGAGAATTTGCTAGAGACAGTTTTTCAGGCATACTGTAATGAAAGCATTATGTTTAAAAGGGGTTTAAAAGCGAAGGATTGACTTCATTACACCGGGTTTTACCCCATACGACTCGGTCACTCTCCGCAGAAATGGCATGCATCCGGCCGAGAGTATTGCACAAAGCATGAACTCCATAGCTCCAGCAACAATCCTAAGGGTCTCTGGAAAAACTGCACTCGTGAACAGAATGGCGCGGTCCGGACTCGAACCCACGACCTTCGACTCACAAGGCAAAGGGCTTAGCCACAGAGACCCCCGCATTATGTGGTTTCTATAGCAATCGGTTTTGTAAAACATTTGCATTTTATCAAGTCATCTTAACTGTCTTCTGAAATATGTTTGGTATGTTTCTGCAGTCTTATTATTTTTTTGGTCTCCTGAAAAAATCCTGAATGCTGTATACATGCGACTGCGGAGTCGATTGTGTCCTGTTCTGAGGCGCAGAATGACAACTTATCTGCTGATAATATAGTAGTGGTCTTGTGTTGGTATTTGTGTTTTTCCTATTTGATTTAATCATCTTTTTCTTTTGGTGGTAGGTAACTGGCCTTCTTTGTACACCTAAAGTACATTACCACAATGAACAAGTGTTATTAGATTAACAAAAATAAGTTCCCAGATATTCTGCCTTCTACCTGCCACATTTTCTAAAAAGTTCAGAAACTTCACATAAAACATTAAAATTAATACAGCTCACAAATATGGCACAAAAACATACAAAATGTTGCAAAATGTTTCTTCAGGCAGAAACAGAAAAATATCTTTTCATGATCTGATAATGCTATTGGACTGTTGTACTTATGTTGTTTTCTCAGTTACTAATGTGTTGTTTCTCTCTTTCTTTGAAAAATAACCATGAAATTGTAGGCATAGATGGTAAGGATATTTGTGTGCAACAGCAGACAGAGTTTTAGAGTCAAAAAATTGCTTTCAGTGTTGCTTAAGTCTTTTTTTTTTTGGCAATAAAAAGATGCAATAATTTGCTGAAATAATATTATTTCTATTTATGATGTGCAGCTGCTATTAATTGCTGCTATAAGTGTCTTTTTAAAAATATGAATTGCTTTTTCTTCTATCTTTGTTGTTTATGTAAAGTGAATATTTTAAAATATGAATTGCCTTTTCTTCTATCTTTGTTGTTTTTGTAAAGTTAATATTTTAAAATATGATTTGCTTTTTCTTCTATCTTTGTTGTTTATGTAAAGTTAATATTTTAAAATATAAATTGCTTTTTCTTCTATCATTGTTGTTTATGTAAAGTTAATATTTTAAAATATAAATTGCTTTTTCTTCTATCATTGTTGTTTATGTAAAGTTAATATTTTAAAATATAAATTGCTTTTTCTTCTATCATTGTTGTTTGAAAATCTTAGCGTATCCTTTACAGGACGTAGCCATCAACTACAGTAAATGAGTCGTTGATTTTCTAGGCACCATTTATACGTTCAGTAGTTTGCCATTGCTTTCTGAACGGTCATTATTGTTTACATTTGGTTAATATTTTAAACTGCGCTGCCTAATTGCAAAAAGCAAAGAAGGACAAAAGAAGAAGAAAATTTTTTAAAATGTCAATGTGAATTTATATTAAATTATGCATGCTTCAACCAATAGTCTTTTTTTTTTTATGACAGCATGTAAGTCATTACACATTACACGAAGTAAATTTATCCCAAACTTTGGTAATTCAAATGTTTTTACCTTATCAAGAGAACTGCGATAGCGGAGTGGTTAGTGCACTTGCTTTGTAAGCCCATGATTCCAGGATCAATATTCCCTGTTGGAGTGGGTTTTTTTTCCGACAGTCGCAGACTGTATCAACAAAATCAAGCCTTAATTGGATATCTCAGAAATACTTGGAAGTAAAGGTGGATAATGTGGTGTTGACCACATAAGTATCTTGTAAAAAGGTCTTCAACACTGTATCTCCCATTATACCTCATGGTATGAGAATGGGTTTTTAACTTTTTGCTTTGTTATATCTTTTCATTCATTTGCTGTATGCCAACTACTTGTTAAACCATTTTTTTTATCTGTATGTGATTTTGGGCCTTAGAGCATGAGTTCATTGTGTTAGGCGCGCCCGCTTACATACCTGTGCTCCAGCACATCCTGTTTCTGCATGCTTCTTTATTTGGGATCACTTCCTAAGTTGAAAAAAAGGTCCTATTAGCATTTTAACCTCGCAGTCATAGTTTCCCAACCTATTCCACTGGGGTGATGAGTTGGGGTTCGCTTGTGTGTTCTATGGGTCATCAGCAGGGTTCTAATTTTAACTTTTTGACTTCCTAAGAGGTACTAGCTAATGCCAGCTCTGCTGGATGCAGAGTCAGGGACAAAATACAACTTGTAGATTTATATATATATATATATATATATATATATATATATATATATATATATATATATATATATATATATACTAATATAATATTCCTGATCTATATCAAAACTATGGGTTTTTTAACATCTGTTTTTATACGAGTATATCATTCAGTGTTTTTTAACATGCTAATCAAAGGTCATGTCACTAATGGGATGCATGTTACACTCTTGGAATCACTGCATTGCACACATCTTAATAAAAATTAATTTTGATATAGGATCTTCTCTAAGCATAACTAATCTCAAGATTGGATAATTGTTAGAAATACTGAATGAAAGACTTGGTAATAGTCAAATGGCAAGTTAAATGGTTAGGTGTTCACCTCTTGTTGCATATGCACTCGGCTTACTCCCTTTTGGATATTAACAAGGGGGACCTTTGTCAATCAGGATATTTTTCCACAGATCCTTGATTTCTCTGGTTTCTATTCATTAGAAAGATTAAAAAATAAAATGCCTTCAAATATATTTTCACCATCTTCTAAATTACACGGGACCTCGTGGATGCTGCAGAGTTTGTGCACTGCCATTGAGATCCTTCCTATGTCAAAAAGAGATCGGAGCACACTTAATTACTTACCGAAGTGCAATGATGTTGATTCTATCAATCAATCACAAACAACCTGGAAATCCTTTAATTTCATTACATGTGATTGATTAATTCAGAGTACCATCTTGCAAGAGTGTTCAACATACAATAAACATAGGAAACACACATGGCCAACCATATTGTCAGTTTAAGACAGTCTTTGTGAAGATGTACAGACTTCAGTTGACCACTAACTATTTTAGAAGTATAGAAGTTGATGTCTGAAAATGTTGGAAGAAGAAGTGGAGTAAACCAGAAAGAACTTGTTCAAGTTTTGAAATAATTGTAAATAAATTATAGAAAATGACAAATGTTATTTTGATATCCCAACATTTAGTCCAAATCACATAGTGATGTCTACACAGCAAGACAAAGTATTTAGATTCAATTATTGTAGGATTATGAATCACCATCTGCCAGACTGAATAAGTAGTGTGTTTAACCAGTTAACTACATTAGCTAACAAACTGGAATATTCACCCGCTGCTGAGAAAGAGTGAGCACCTTTAGCTCTTTTCTTAGAACTGCTTTGAAGGTGATTCAATAGCCAGTAGCCAAGTTTAATCACTGTGCTTGATTGGTTGTCACTGTAATGTCTGGTTTAAATGTGTCGCTAGATAGAGATTACAAGTTTGTTCAGCAACTTTCCTTTTATTATTTTTTAAAATCCTGTTTTGCCTCACACCGTCAGGATAAGAAAACAATTTCTAGAACAGGCTTTTGTGTGCGCTTCATACATTTTTTTACAGCCTCTGTTATTTCTGAGTGTACCTTTTGTGTAGACTGCCTTTTGTTTGTATCCACTGTATCGGATATAAGTAGCATACTCTTTGAGGTGCACTGTTTGTTGGTAATCTGCTTATGTGGCCGAACCATTACATTTTCAGTGTTTCTTGATGAATGTCAGTACTGATGCTTTTTTCCCCCTTTTTTTCAGATGTTTTCTCCCCCTATTTTTCAGATGTTTTCATTTCTAAACTGGTCTCTTCTTGATACTCCCAGCATTCTGCGTAGGTACTTCCCTCTGTCATCACTAGTTTTCTTCTATCATTTGATGTCAGCGTCCAGGTTTGGCACAGATAAATGTTGGGAAACAGATTGTGTTGAACAATGCTCTTTCATTGTGACACGTTCGCATTTCAAAATTGGTGACATTTGTCCTATGATTTGATTTGCTTTATTGCATCTATGTTGTATTTTGAGCAACATTATATCCAAAGTTTTATATGAAACAAATCAGACCAAGTGTCCCCTAGACATCAAAAGTTGACAGTAACAAATCACTTTTTAAAATATTTTATTCTTATAATTTTGATAGGATTTGACAGAATCTTGATTGTCCATCTCTTAATGTTTTTCTTCCACTGGTATAACATTTGTATTCCAATGCGTTTAAAAAAAAACTCTTGCTGTCAACTGTTCTTATTAGTATGTTTTTTCGTGCCTTTTTATGTCTAAATTATATTTTGCATTTGTCAATGTTTACCCCTAAAATATTCATGACTTCATTCCTAATTTTTTCAAGAATTTTAAAATTTGTTTAATGTTGGTTCCATGCCCTATTTTTCTGTTTATCAAAATTGTATGTGCCAAAAAATTAGTTCTTACACTTTTTGTTTTGTTATAGTCACAAATCAAAGATGCCAATGTGTTCTCATATCTATTGCAATCATTATATAATATTAATAATTCCTCTCATACCATTATAGTACATAGGGCCTGCAAGCATTTATCCATATTGCTTTATCCTGGGCAACTCGCTCAATCTCATCCATGGAACTGAGACCGATATTTCTTGTCTCTCTCAGCAAAGTTTGTTTCAGTGTCTCCCTAGATAATCCTCTCTTTCTTGAACCCTTTGCACCCCACTTCAATGCCTGCTTTTTTATCAGCAACTGTCATTGATGCACTAGGTGCCCCATACACCATCTGGCTGGTCGATTTTCCAGTATGGCCTCCTTTCTTGCAAGTTTCTGTAGCTCTTTGAATTTCTTGTTGTGGGGTAGCTGCTGGCCTCACACACAAGTCCTCATCTTTTTATCCGAGATTCAGACCGCATTGCGGAGTTAAAATAATATAATATGATCATAATATAATATCACATTAAATTTTTGTTTCCAGATGTTTTGAAACTGTGGAAACACAAATATAACACATTTTAACCATTGAAATGTTTCTTTTACTACCATATCATTTTAGACATATCCTGTATGTTACATTCAAAATTTGTAATTTTGTATTAGTTTACAAATCAATGTGTTATTTAAATGTTTAAATTGCATGCCATTTCTGTGGAGAGGAAGCAAGCTATATGTGGTAAAACCCAGTGCAATGAAGTCAATCCTTCAGCTTGAGATCCTCTAGTCATGTTTTGTGAATATGTAATGTGAAAGCACCTGGTTGAAACTCTGCAGCAGGCAGTTTGGTAGCAATTTTCTTCTGCATGGATGTTTGCAAACAGTAAAAATAGAGCTCTCCATTCAGAAAAAACAATGGCAAACTACTGAGCGTATAAGTGATGACTAGAAAATCGACGACTAGTTTGCTGTGGTTGATGACAAAGTTCTGTAAAGGATTTGCCACGATTTTCATTTTTTCAGTGTGAAAGCAGGGGTTAGAACACAGAGAGGTAGACAGAAAGAGAGAAGATATTTAAAGGTCTAACATTATGGTATGTAAAAGTGTCAATAATAGAGCTGATAGACAACACAGGGGACATAGAGTTGTGCAGATCCATGAACTCCAATTCTAGCATGCGCTGCACCTGTTGATGATGAGGAGGATGATAACAAATCGCGCCAGTGGTTACGGGCCCAAATTTGGGGTGTAAAGAATAGAACCACTGTTACCTGCCATGCATGTCGTAAGAGCGACTAAGGAGGTGTGCTGAAATCGATGCATGTGTCCTAAACGTGTAGAAGTCTATGCGTTTAGGGGCCTACAAACCAATGTGCAACGTATACACGTTCTTGGCAAGATCAAACATATCACAAAGAGTGATTAAAATTGGTCGTAAGAACGAAGCATAAGAAGAAGAAGCAGACAAATACGGTAGAAATAATTCATGTTTTATTATTCATATCAATAACTTGTTGGAGTTGAACATAATTGCACCCAGATTACCTCCATATGTACTAAGTCTCTTTGAGCTTGCTAAACATGTCAGCATCAGAACACTGTCACATCATAGTGAAACTTGTTCCTTGCAAAGAATACATGCATCATAAAATATTACTGAAATATGGTGAAACTCATCATTTTACAAGTAACACTTGAATCATAAAATATAACTGAAATTTGTCTCCTTACAAGTAACACATCATAAAATAATGTCACTATTGGAAATGACTTGTTGTCTTTCAGGTGATGTTCGTAATGATATTTACCTGACAGTGAATCATGGCGAGTTTACAAAGGGTCCAACAAAATCTACAGATAAGAATGTGGAAGTCACCATGTATGTCTGTGACAGCAGAGGAGAAGTTATGCAGGTATTGACTTTGAGAACAATTTATAATTTTGTTGTTGTTGAGAATAATCTTTGTTTAACTAAATATTGTATGATGATATTGAAATGTTTTATAGGGCTACGCAAGAACAGCAGCAATTTGAAAATCAAATTTGACATGAAGTAGTGAGGAAAAAACTCATGTCAAGACAGGAATCATAATAGAAAAGATACTCTGTGCTCAACTAATAAATGAAAACCCATAGCACTTGTCATGGAATAGAAAAGTGTTTTCTGTTTAAGTATTTTCAAGAAAACCTGCTCTGTTTGGATAAATTAAAGTGCTATTTCATAAGTTACATCTTTTCATAAATTAACAGTCTTTTGATAAATTAAATTTGTTTTATAACTTAATCGTTATTTCATTAAATTAACAGTGCTATTCTTATAAATTAACAATCGTTTCATAATTAAAGTGTTTTTAAATATATTAACAGTGCTATTTCATAAATTTAAAATCCTTGCATTTCAAAAATTTAAAATGTTTTATAAATAATTAACAGTGCTATTTCATAAATAAACTTTCGCTTCTTTATTTCATAACTTAACAGTGCTATTTCATAAATTAACCGCTCTTATTTCAATAACATGTGCTATTTCATAAATTAACAAATCTGTTTCATAAATAAAAGCGTTTTAGAATATATTAACAGTGCTATTTCAATGACTTATTTGATAAGTTAGCTGTTTTATTTCATATATGAAATCTTCTATTTCTTTTCTGCCTCCAGAATGTCATTAGCTATGGCTGTGTAGACCCACCAACATCTGAATACAAATCTATGGTCTACTATCATCAAGATAAACCAAAATGGTTTGAAACTGTCAAAGTAAGTAAACAAATTATTGCTTGCTATAACACATTTTAAGAAACTATTGCTTGCTATAAGCAAGATTTTAAAAAAAACAAGAACACCATGAGTCTATACATGATATTACTGTTCCAGATAGAAGGATCTTAAGCAATGGTCTCCCATAATGTAATGTTAGTGTTTTTTTCAAAGCTTTAACATTTTTGTTGAGTCTGAAGTTTTTTCCTGTCCCCCAATTTTCCATTGTCTGCTGTCAAACTTGCAAAACAGTAGCTGGTTTAGGATGTGATCATCATAAATATAAAAACATCTCCTACCAATCTGACCAGTGCCCTCTGCAGCAGCATACAGGCACTTAGAATTTATATGTCAATATGTAAATATATACATACATATATATATATATATATATATATATATATATATATATATATATATATATATATATATATATATATATATATATATATTAGTTGTGTAGACTTCATTAAAGTTACTACTATTTAATGTGTGTGCAATTCTTTGTTCACCCTGAAAAGTGTGTTTATTATGAAGTGTCACAGTTTGCAACGTGGATGAGATATATGTGCCTTACTGCATAGTACACCCATTTCCAACACATCATCTTGAAGTGTTCTTCTTCGAATGCTCCATATTGACCACTTGTTAAACCACTCTTTTTTATTTGTATCTGTTCTGAGCCTAAAAGTGATTGTATGTTGTGCCAGTTATACACATACAAGTAGGCCAGTACATCTGATTTCTGCAACGCTTTTTGTTTACTAGGGTAGCTTCTCTAGGCCCCTACCTCAGTCGCCTATACGACATGCCTTGTAGGCTGCAGTGTTACTATTCTTTGCTCCCCTTATGAGCCCTCGGTAACACACAGGCGATCTTTAAGTCTGAGTTTGCCTTTCCATTTCAATTCCTTGTTTAGTGAGACTACAGTGATGCAGCTTGTTGCTCGAGCCATCACTTTAAGATGTAGAATCTTTGTCAGCTTTTATTCGTTGACCCTGGCACTGAATTTTTTTATCTTATTCACTGCACCTTAAGATTCAGATAGTGGGCAATAGGTATTAAAAAGTAAAGGAACCCTTTTCCATTCATTGAGGTATATTGGGTACTGCGGTGTTAGGACTGTATTTTTCACTGACTGCCGGCACATGATGACGCCGGCCACTTTACTTTCCAGTGCTTTTTCTGGTACCCAATTGAGGCTGGTTCGACCTGAGAGCCACTATGGTCAGAAAAATATTTCGCGCCCACTGTGGAATTGTACCCAGATAGGGGGCTAAGAAACGAGTTCAATAAGTATTGTGTTTTCATTAATTGTGGTAACCACTGCTACTGAGCTGCGGATGTAGACATATCTTGGCAGCCTTTTATTTGCATACATCCTGTGTGAGATTATAGGTTTCCTTATGGGTTTAACTTTAGTGAAGTCTTCTACTTTGTTGGATGACAAGCAGAAGATAACTTATTGCTAGAAATTTTCAAGCTGTCTATTTGTTAAACTTCATTTAGGTTGCAATATCTACTGAAGTGGAATTCAAAGGACTGCACTTAAAATTTCTGTTCCGACACAAGTCTTCAACAGAAGGTAACTTCTCTTTTTCTTTTTCTTTTATGAATGTACATGTATCAGAAACATCATTTGATTGTGCTGCTAGTTTTGTTTAGTAATGAAAGAAAATCTCACATAATATATTGATAATAAATTGAACTATCCATCCATTTATTTTATCAGAGACGGTCAAAGCAATCAATGTCCATCACTTTTAGTGATGTCTTTTAGGACAGCCAACAAACCCATTAATTTCCTGCTGTTTCTGTAAAAGTTTATTTTTACATAGACTTCACTTTTACATCAGTGCTTAACACCATCAATCTATAGGACTACATGCACGTGACAGAGACATAACCTCCATCTTGGACAGCACTTTCTGGTTTTTAAGAGAAGTGTGTGCCACTTTCTGACTAATGGCAGAATTGTTCACTTACAACGGTGGACTCTCATCCACCAGAATTTCTTTTGCTCACAAGCATATTATCATTCTCTACCTCAAAAGGTACAGTTGGGAACTTATTTTCCCCACAAGATAATACGACAGAGACTTTTCAGGAACTCTATTACTTTACAGGGCAAAAGAAACTATTTATTTAAAAATAAAAAGCGTATTTTCATACTATGAGGTATATTGAAGAATTCTTATTCTTTGAATGCTCCGTATCGACCACTCGTTAACCACTCCGTTTGATTTGTTTGTGATCTGAGCCTAAGAGCAATTATGCGTTGTGACAGTTGTGCACCTACAAGTAGGTCAGCACACTGTATTTCTGCGATGATTTTTATTTAATAGGGTAGTTTCCTAGGTACTACATCAGTTGCCTCTTATGACATGCCTTGTAGATTGCAGTGGTACTATTCTGTGCTTCCCTTGCAGGCCCGGCACCACACGGTCGATATATTGGAGAATGAGTTGTTAGGCTATTATTCTTCTTTCTAAAACTGCATACGATGGGTGATGTGGTTAATGCAGAATGACAACTTTATCTAATCTTCTCATATTTGTTATTTTCTGTAAAACTACCTTGCTTTGCATGTTGGTATTTTCCATTTGGTATATAGTTTTACAGAAGTATTTCCATGATCTGTATTTTAACAGAATACCAGCATTTACTGGAATATCTGAGAGTTTTATTTTGTTGAGTCTTTGAAAAGTTTATTATAAATGATTTAGTAATACTAGACACTGTTGATTGTACATGCTGATCCATTCATTTTTGTGCTACAAACAGCAAAAGACCGCTCAGAGAAGCCGTTTGCTATGTCATTTGTGAGAATGATGAATGACAATGGGACAACTTTGCAGGACAAGACACATGAACTTCTAGTCTATAAGGTATACACAAAGCAGAATTAGTTCAGACAAAAACCACATGAACATGTCTACTTTAAGTTACATTATTTCGGTTTTTTGTCTTGAAGCCATACTATTTGGCAACATGATGTATACACTGAAGTTATATTCAACCTTTGATATTATAAATTATGTGTTTGATGTTTATCTTTTGTTTCATTGTTATTAGATATTATTAATGAATTTCTTGTCAATATTTAGAGAACAATGAAAGGCAATAAAATGGGATATCTGAATGCTGTTATTAACCAAAACCTAACTCGTTTGCCGAGCTACTGAGTTAGTGCTTGAGCAATGCTGTGAGCTATGAATGTCACATGTAATGCTTTTTGCTGTGTCAACCGTGCGTTTGTTGTGTGTATTCAGCAAATGACGGACAGCGGTTATGATGAAGTGACTCAATCTGCCGCATGCAGTGATATTGCGTGTGCAGAAAGCTGGATTTTGTCATGATTGATGTTCCCTTTGACATGAATTGCAATTCAAGTGATGGACAGTTTTGTATTGACACTTTAGCGACCGCCATATGCATTTACATGGTGCTGGTTGCTTTTTGAGGAAATACGCTGTTTTATTCTGGAATTAGTTCACACAGGAGACAGTTCACAGTTGTTAGCATTTCGTGTGATTTTCGTTGGCACAGGAACGGAGCAATTATGAGATGACCCGTTACAGGGAAGTTGGAACCATACATATGAACTATGAACTAACCAAAATACACCAATTCATGTAACATCATTTCCCCATGTATTTGAATTTTTTCTTTCCTTCACCTTCTATGAATTAAGACATTGTCATTGCACCTCTGACTGATTTACAGTTGAAAGTTTGCTTTCCTCAGCATCAATGTCACTCACCATTAAGGCAAGCCTTACTCCGACTTCAGAGCTGCTTGTAATTAAGATCCCTAAGTTAAGGATTAGAGAATCTGTAGTCAACCGCATACCATGTGCACACAGATCATTTTGGCTCAAGCTGTCCTCGAACCTAAATTTCCATAGCACATGATCGCTAGACCAACATGTTACCAACTTTGTATCGACAACCCACATACATGATAGACAGTATCTTATCATTAACTCGTGCACAGAAAGCATATATCTTTTGCACTTCAATGCATTCTTTGTGATTCTTTGATCATTTCTCTTGTATATATTAGCACATTTAATTTTTAGCAACTGATAATTTTGGTTGTGAGTTACATGTTTGATCAATGTCCATCTGTGGAAGCTATTTTCTCGACAGGTTGAGAGTAAGAAACATGATGATGCTGCCATGTACCTGAAACTGCCATGCAGTAAAGTGGAGCTGGAACAGTTTGGCCACTCTAATCACAAGCAAACTTCAGGCCTAACTCTCAGCACTAAAGATTCTTTCTTTGTTTACTCATATGTATGTTCAACAAAACTCACTCATAATGGTATGTGCTGATTTGTCTTGTCTTAAACTAATTTTTTAAACAATGCCTTCCTTGATCATTATAACCAAGACTGTCAATTAAACAACTAACAGGATTCTTTATTCATGTTGTTAATCTCAGTTGATCCTAGTTTCTGCTGTATTTCTTACTATTAGATATATACATGTCATATTTGTATAATTATCATTTCATCTATATCTCCTTTTCCAGTGGATTTACTTGGTTTACTTAAGTGGCATGAAGTGTTGGATGATACAAAAGCACTTAAAACATATCTGGAACACCTCATGAAGGAGGAGGGTGAGGAAATTGTCAAGGTATGTGTTATCTTATGTTGTAAGGTAAAAATAAGAAGATCCCATTTTCATATCATGCAATATATTTGGAAAAGCAATTTGAAAAACAAAAAGAAAATGCAATTTATTGGAGTTATGCCCATAAATGTTTTAACCATAAATTGATAAAAAGAGATATATGCTTGGCCTTTTGCCACTACACTCCCGTCATGCAATCACTCAAACCAAGGCATATATGCGGATTACAGCGAATAAGAGACATCCACTGCACAAAAACACTAATGATGTTGAGGACACAAGATTCAAGCGTGGCATATCGTGGATGGCCCAGGCTGAGAGAACAATTGGCCAGGTAACCACGGTTGCAACCCTACCAAAAGGGGAAGAATGGATCCCAACAGATGGTAGCATGAGCAACTATCTTAACATTATCATTACTCTTGGAAGAGAATGTAGAGATTGGGGCAACATGAGGACTGATCTCGCAGTTAAGCAGCTGATAGAAGATAATGCAAGGGTTGATGATGTTGTATATACTGATGGGTCGGTTCATCATGGTGACAAGTCCGAGGGGTCTCTTGGCTAACGCGCATGATAGGGTTGTTGCAGAGCCAAGTGGAGCATACAGGATAACTATTTCTAGTATGAGGATGGAGGTTGAGGCCGTTACTGCTGCCCTCCATTGGCTCTCTGGGAATTGATTTACTGGTGCCGTTGTTGTATCTGACTCTCAGTCGATGCTTCAGAAGGGCAGGTTTCGGTATGAGTGGATGTCGTCTATAGAAGTTTCTAACTTCCAGAGGCTTACGTGGATATACTGTTCTGGGCATGCAGGTGTTTACGGTAATAAGAGAGCGGCCAGACTTGCATCAACAGCATCGATTGTTGGGGGTTGAATATGGATATGGGGATGTTCTTTGGTCTTTGCACTGTCTGTTTGATGAGAACACTAAAATAGATGTTGAATCGATCAAGCGATTTAGGCATTTTGGAGTTACCCGTTGTTCAAGTAGAACTGGATGCCTGAGGGGCAGAGTGAGAAGTGTGTTTAATCAGCGAGTCACGGGAACCATCAGTATGCATACTCTTCGATATCTGTTGGGGAGACTGAGCACCTATGGGTCTGTCCGGAGTGCAATGACGTCAGTTTAGTAAACAATATCCAATGTTTTAACCAGTGGCACAATACCTGTAGTGGGATCAACATCTCATTGGCTTCCCTTACTTTCCAGAGTTGGTCTAGGTTGATCTGAGAGTTGTTTGTAGTGAAAAAATTCCTACTTCAACTGAAGATCGAACCAAGATAACTCATCTATGAAGCAAGTGCACTAACCACCGTGCTACCCAACTCTTTGTTGACAAAAGTTTTGTTCAAAACTAAGTTCAATTGTCAGAACATAAATGATGTAACCAACCAGCTAGGTCCATTGTTAAGACACCAAAACATCCCATTGACAGTTAAACAACAGATGATCAACAGCATTTTCCTGCCTACTCTGTGTTACCAGGTCAAACATGGACAATGAGCAAAGCACAGTCGCAAAATATAACTACATGTGAAATGTGATGCCTATTAAAAAGTTACCAACGACACCAGAAAAAACATCAGCATAAGGGAGAAAGTTGGAACAGAACTTTGCTTGAGTTACATTCAGACACAAAGAATGAAGTGGTTCAGCCACTTAATAAGAATGCAACCAAGCTTCACTGCATACAGTCTTTTATATTATGAAAGAAGGCGAGAGAAGACCACGAAAAGATGGTTAGGTGGCATAGCAGAATTCTGCCAAAAAGCAAAAATAGCTACCACCCAAGCCCTAGAGCAGCCGAAACAAAAACAGAAAACCACAACACTGGACAACAACCTGGCAGCAGTGTGCAGACGAAAGAAGAAAATGCAAATATAAATGGGTTAATCTAAATACTGAAAAATGCCTTATACATACTTTACAAGTGGTATGTGCATTTAGCTCAACAATTAGTTCCATGTTTGTTTGTAGAAGCTTGAGAATAAATTCAATCATGCAAGGCGGTAACATTGCATGTTTTACTAATGATATTTGTATCAACTATATGTTTTTATTATTTCTTGGACACACCTTGAGAAGGAATGATCAAAGAATACCAAAGCAGACAATGACGTGGGATGCAAAGGGTTCAAGACAGAAAGGACTACCTAGGGATACCCTGAAATGAATGCTGAGAAAAGCAAGAAATATCGGTCTCAGTTCCATGGAAGAGATTGCACGAGTTTTCCAGGATAGAGAAATTATTTGCAAGCTGTATGTAATATATAACAGTACAAGAGGAATTATTGTTATTATTATATATTATAAAATTACAAATGTAATTGTAAGGAAAATATGAACTTAATTTCTTGATGTTTATTTACCAGTTTTTACAAGATCTGCTGGACTCACTGTTCAATATCTTGATGCAACATACCAACAATGAGTTGTGTGACAACTTGGTTTTTGATGCATTGGTGAGCTTCTTTATTTTGTTGCAGTTACTTCTTGCATATACAGTCAGATAATGGATCATTTTCTTCAGTACGAGAAATAATATTGAGAGTCTCCTATACTTCTTCTTCTGTGTTCTCACTAGATTGAGATTTCGGAATCTCTAATAAGGGCAGCCGTCTGCCTCAGATTATCAGCCATGCCATACAATTTGTCTTGGACACTGGTTTAAATGGGCCACCTTATCTTCTCAAGTCTGCATACTGGGGGCAGTTCTGTAGGATATAATTCCTATGATTTCTGCTTCCCGTTGTGCGACCTCTTCCCCAGTAAGTTTTGGCCACACTCGTATGACATTCTTACTGCGTGGCTAAATCTCCAGGGCAGATTGGCGACCGTAGAATCTGTTATCCCATTCCTCATTGTGAGGGTCGTTGCACCATGTTATGCACCTTACAGCCTGGTGCATCCGTTTACTGCAAGCATTTGTTTCGGGTTAGCATTCCCTAGTGAACATGTGCATCATTAGAAACGTCATTGGGGTTACACCCTGCTTCCAACATTTAAAAAAAAAAAAAAATTTGGTGGTTCGCTCACCTAATGGGAATGGAACCAGATTTACTACCATCATGTGTCTATAACAATCAACAACATGGCCTAAAGGCACCAGGAAGATTGAGAACACAATGTATAGATAACATCACAGAGATTCTTTGGCAGTATAGACTAACAGCTACAAGGATAGAAAACTACAACTGCAAATATAGTCATGATAAGGGAATGTAATAATACTAAAGAAGTAGTCATATTTTGTTTTGCTAGCCAATTTTGTGTATAATTAGGTTACCTTCTTCTGTGATTAGATCACTGGCTGTTTCATTATTCAGGACATAGTATACAGTGTTCAAGAACTGATATCATTGTACTTGGACAGATGTAATGTCTTCGTCTCCTTAGGCATATGGTATAGGATATGCATACGGATTCTGCCTATCACACACTGATTATATCTACATATGCCTAAACTGCCTTCTTCCACATCTCTCTTTCTGCTTGTTCAACACTTGATTTCAAACTCCTTTGGTCTCATCTATTGTGGTGTCTTCCTTCAGCAGGTGAGCATTGGTTGACCTCAGTTTGTCTCCCCTGTTAGTACTCAATGTTGCCTTCACAGGTACACTCAAGTGCCAGCACATTCATTTCCTTGAATCACTAAAATCATAAGTCATGCTTGATCATCATCAGACTGTTTGCCAGGATGGTCTATAGTTTTCTTCAGGTGTAGACAGCAGCCTTGCATTGCCTTACTTTTGTCCTTTCGGTTGTAACTGATAACAACAACACAATGATGAAATATTATATATAATCAAATATATTGAAAGTCCGTGGGGGCTAAGTAGGTCATGTTGTGTTAATGCCTGATAAACTCATCCCAAAAAACAGCTAATGTATGGTGAGCTAGATAGTAGCTAGTGACCGTTCGGTGACCATATAAAATGCTTCAAAGACACTCATAAAGTGTCTTTAACCCTTTTGCTTTTACATACTTTCCGACGGCTGAGCTAAAAATAGCTACTCCTTGTTTCTAGGTCACAAACGTGAATGTATGCCTATAGTAGTGACAGTAGCAATGTATAACGTGTTAACATGTCTTTAGCCCACAGAGGAGAGATAATAACAGACGTGTTAATGTGTCTTTAGAAGTGAATGGGAAAAACATATATATACGTCCTTAGCAGCTAAAGGGTTAAAAATCTTCAGTATAGACATCACATTATTGAAATTCCTTGGGCAAGACTGCCAAATGGTGTGCTGCAACATCACAAGCAGAACCTGCACAGATGAGAATAGTTGTACTGCTGAGGCATGAAGAGAACAAGCTTCCTAAAATAAAAAAAACCACTTTAACATTCAATGTCCGAGCCTGATCATGTAAGTACCACTTGTGGTAGGGGACTGTATACCAAAATTGGACTCTATAGTCACCTCTGCACACACCAGGGAGATGCAACAAAATGTCTGAGGATGTTTTTTATCATCGGTCAGGATGTAGGATTATTATAAATTAATCTTTAATTATCTTAATTTTCAGCAGATTTTGATGAAGCAAATCTCTATTTCATGGGTAAATGACTGTACTGTTATAACATGTCACAATTGGTTAAACTTTCGGACACCCTAGAATGCTACAACAGTTCATTTTTAATATTTCAATTGAACTGACCACTTGGAGCTTGGACATCCAGTCACGGCCATCCGATCATGCTTCTCTGATGATCAGAGTCAATGTGCTCTAAAACATTTATATATATATATATGTGGTATTTTGCAACTCTCTTTGACTCAACGCACTACATTCCTATAGTTGTTGATATTGTCTCTTCTAATGCTCCATTATATGTGGTTTATATATTAATTGTATATATTTTATTATTATTGTTTTATATATATTTTACTTTCCATTTTTAGTTCCTCACATTTATTTTGTTTTTCGTCAAATATTTTCATATTAGAGCAGTTCAGAACTTATCGTCTCACTGTGTCTTTGATGTCTGGTGTATAGAAAATTGTATATATTTTCTGTTTATTTTGTATCTTTTACTTGATAAAGACCTTTTGGTTGAAGCGTTGCTGTATCTTATTTTTGTACTTTGTAAAATTACCTAATTTCATTTTTATGTTTCTCCTTTGGTGCATAATTTACTGCAGCCGTCTTTTGTTTTGATAATAATATCTCAACTGGAAAACTGAATTTATAGACATTACTCTCAGAGATAAAATAGATGTCAATGTTTAGAAATTATTTATATTGTAATGATGTATTTTACAGATCTACATCATAGTGCTAATCTCAGATCGCAAGTACCATCAGTTCCGACCTGTTCTGGATGCATACATTGATTCAGCTTTCAGTTTTGCCATTGCTTATAGGTAAGTTTTTAAAAACTTCTTGTCCATTTTTATTTTCATGAAATATGACCTATTCTTCTGTATCTCAGCAGCATTAATTCTATCTTCCAGATACTTGTTGCTTGTCTTTGTTTCAGAGCCAAACATTAATGTAATGTGAATATAGCACTGTGGGATGGATTAGCATAATGTATTAACATTTGCCTATCGACTTGGACACAAGAGGGTTGTGGGTTTTCAATTCCACTGAAGTTCCCACTTGAAGTTCCCCCTTGAGTTCCACATGAAGTTCCACCGAAGTTCAACTTGAAACAAAATTTCATGCCTTAAGTTCTGAAAAGGCTAGGAAAAATTTATTATTTATAAATATCAATCTTCTTCTTCTTCTTTGCGTTCGTTCTTTACACCAATTTTAATCACTCTTTGTGATATGTTTGATCTTTGTCAAGAACGTGTATACGTTGCACATTGGTTTGGTAGGCCCTAAACGCATAGACTTCTACACATTTAGGACACATGCATCCGATTTCAGCCAAACCTCCTTAGTAACCTCTTACGACATGCATGGCAGGTAACAGTGGTTCTATTCTTTACACCCAAAATTTGGGCCCCAGTAACTACTCGGGTGTAAATATCAATCAATCAAGTGTCATGTCTGCCAGCGTAGACAATCATGTTTCTCCACAACTCTCTTTGCTTGGTGCATGTAATCAGTTCTGACATTGATCTTTTGTCGAACCATGATGTCGGCCATCAATATCTTCTCCTCTGTCTTCCACGATCTCTCCTTCCCTGAATTTTACCTGTAGTCACCAAGTGTTACAAACCTTCTCTTCCCATTATATGTCAGAAGAACCTTGATTGTCTGATTCTTATTCTTTTGATAAGATTTCTTTGTGTGCAGGCCTAATTTCTTTCTCTCGATCACCAGACAATATACAGATTTCCCATAAATTCTATTCATGTGGAAATTTGATTCATCAACCTTCGCATTGGTGTATTTACGTCACATCTTCAGCACCATTTGGAGCTCTGGTGCTTATCCTCTGGTGATGTGTCTGGTTTCAGCCAGCATTTACTCGGTTCGCTCTCTGTTCTGTAGCCACCTGGTGTTTTTTATGGCGTGGGGTAGCTAGCCCCATGGCCAACCTCCTTAGTCGCCTTTTATGACATGTGTGGCAGGTAACAGTGGTTCTATTCTTTACAACCCAATTTGGGCCCTGTTAACCACTAGGGCGGGCCTGATTTAAAACATCCTCATTTGTTTTCTTTGCTGTCCATGGAATTTTCAGCATACTTCTGTAAAACCACATCTCTGTGGCTTCCTTGATCTTATTGATTGTTTGTTCATTGTCCATGATTCGCTGTCATACATAAGTATTGGTTCAATATAGTACTGTAGTACTTGTTTTCGCAATGTCATTGGTAGTGAGTTTATACATATACACATAGTGAATTTATCATTTTCATAAAAGCTGCTTTCATTTGAGCTATTCTACTCCTAATCTCTGTTGTACATCTGATGTTAGGAATGTTTCCACGATCATGGATTTATAAATATAGCACCTGATAATCATAGTCTTTAGCTTATTTGTAATTTGTTTGAATGTAACTTTCTCATGTCATTAATTATACAGCAAATTTAAATGATATAATTTCCAATAATAGTTCTGTAACTTTCTCATGTCATTGATTATACAGTAAATTTAAGTGATATAATATTCCTAGAATGTAAAATAGATCAATAAAATAAATTATATCCAATCAGTAATAATTTCTAAGAGTTAGATAATTTGTTAATTGCAAATTATCAGAGCAACAAATAAATAGATGGTATTCGATTCATCAAATTTCCTAATATGTTACAATTTTTGTTCTCAGATCTAGATTGTATTCAGTTCATTGACTGTCCTAATATGTTATCAGACCAACAATTAGATGGTATTGAATTCATTGACTGGCCTAATATGTTATCATTTTTGTTATCAAACCAACAATTAGATGGTATTGAATTCAATGACTGGCCTAATATGTTATCAGACCAACAATTAGATGGTATTGAATTCATTGACTGGCCTAATATGTTATCATTTTGTTATCAAACCAACAATTAGATGGTAATAATTTCAAGATTAGCATAATTGTTATTTTGAATTATCAAACCAACAATTAGATGGTATTGAATTCATTGACTTGTCTCGACTAGATATAGTTCATCTTTTTTGTTATCAGACCAACAATTAGATGGTATTGAATTCATTGACTGGCCTAATATGTTATTATTTTTGTTATCAAACCAACAATTAGATGGTATTGAATTCAATGACTGGCCTAATATATTACAATTTTTGTTCTCAGATCTAGATAGTATTCAGTTCATTGACTGTCCTAATATGTTATTATTTTTGTTTTTCCTCAGCAAATTGATGGTAATTTTAAAAGATTATGTGGACAAAGCAAATGACAAGTTTTCACAGAGTGAATCCTCTTTGCTACCAGGCATAAAATCTCTTGAGTACATCTTTAAATTCATCATTAAATCCCGCTGTCTCTTTGCAATGTAAGTCTGTTTTCTTACAGTTGTTACTTAGTTTATTTTTAATAAATATTATTTTCTGAAGCTGTGGCACAGTGTATGAGTGTATATTTTTATTTATTATAATTAATTATGCTTTAGTTTTAAAAGAAGCAGAAAATTTGCTGCTTTATGTGTGCTAAATTATTGTTCCAACTGAATAAAAAACACTGAATTTTGTTCTAGCAATCCAGTCATTCATGATTGATTTATTGTCTAAAAATGTAATAAATGTCTTCACTTTGATACCATTTTTAGACAATCAATCAATCATGACTATGGATTGACTTCATTGCACCAGTTTTCCCCATATGACTCCGTCCCTGTTGGCATAAATATCGTGCCATCTACCAAGAGTGTTGCATAAAGGACGAACTCTGTAGCTTCAGCAACAATCCTAGGGTTCTCATGAACAAATTGTACCTTTGATTCAGTCCAGATTTGAACCAACAACCTTCAGAACAGCAGGCAAACATCTTAACCACTTTGCCATTGAGACCCCTATTTATTATCTGTAACTGCTGAAATTATGTTATTGGTTGTCAATGCTAATTTAAGGAATCTACAAGTATTTTGTAACTGTTAGACAGCAACAGCTTTTACATTTCCAATGAGAGTTTTGAATTTTTCACCAGTAAATTTGAATGTGTCTTATTTTGTTGGGTACAGTTGCAAAAGCTTCTATGATCACTGACTATAAAATATTGTGTCCATGAAATGTACAACTAATATGTGTCCCTCATATGAGCGCAGCAATGTATTGCAGTATAAACCTTCCCACACCTCACTTCATGTTATATCTCCAAAGGAACTACAATATCCGATAGAGCTATTCATCATGACCATATGACCTGTATCAGCCAATCAGTCAATTAATCATGTGCCATTTCATCATCAAAGGTTGACCGTAACAAATCTCCAACAAGTTTTATCCTTTGCCCAGATGGCAGACTGTCAGATATTTGCCTACCTTCTGATGTTTACCTCCCAATTGTATCTCTTGTCTTACCCTTGCTCTCCTGCCGTTTCCCTTCCAAGATGGTTTTTCAACATTGTCATGTCTCTTAATGGGACCAAAATATATTCGCCAATATACCATATCATTTTATGATTCAGTTAATCACTATGGATAGACCAGTTTATTTAGTATGTCTTTTTCTTTAAAAACTTTCTTTGCCTCACAATTTCAATGTTTATAAATGTTCTCAGCCTAGTTTAGTTTAATTGAGAAGAAAATATAAGTTTTTTTGTGGTCACGGGTGTATGCAAGTATATGAATATGTTTCTATGTTTATGCTTTTTTTAAAGAAAATTTGTGAACCGGGAATTCAAGGAGAGAATAAAAATACATTAGAACAGATCACAGACCATCTTTACATTGAAGGCAACTTCATTAAGTCACCAACATTTCTCTCTTAACATCATGGCACATTCTGTCAAAATTTTGTACATCTCTAAGTGTTTCTTTCACACCCGCGTGTTGCCAGGCCTTGCAAGTGGAGCAAAGACTAGTAATACTGCGACCTACAAGGCATGTCATAAGAGACAACTGAGGTAGGGGTTTAGGAAAGCTACCGTAGTAAATAAAAAGCGTCGCAGAAATCAGATGTGCGTGGCCTACTTGTAGGCACATAACTGGTACAATGTGCAGTTTCTCTTAGGCTCAGATCACATACAAATCACAAAAAGTGTTTTAACAAGTTGTCGATATGGAGCGTTCAAAGAAGAATGAGAAGAATAAATGTTTCTTTCCAACTCATATCATTATCATCAGCTTACTCACTTAACCTCAAATTTTTCATCTGGTTTTCCAAGAAACTCAGAATATACCAAAGTAAAATTACATAATTATTTACCATAGAGAATGTGCTGAAAAATGATCACATACATTAAATATAAATTAGACACCTTTCAAATTAAATGTCTTATGAGAATCTAGCAAATATCTTGACTAGAACAATTGAAAATGAAGAGGTCCATAAGAAAATTAATTATTCATCACTGGCAATCATAATTAGAGGAAGATAATGAAGATAAGGTTGACATGTGTGTAGAATGCCATCAAGCTCTTTGGCAAAAACAGCTCTATAATGGACAGCTGAAGCAAAAAGGACACAATGCAGACCATGGAAGTTAGGTAGTTTTGCAAAGTAGAACAACAGATTCAATCAATGTTTCAACAAAAATGCCCTTTTAAAGCGAAGGATGCGTGATACATTCTGATAGTATCGTTCATACTGTTATTATTAACTATGTTTGTGATATCATTTATACTGTCATTGACATTGTCTCTGATACTATTATTCATACTGTCATTATTAATTATGTTTGTGATATCATTTATACTGTCATTGACATTGTCTCTGATACTATCGTTCATACTGTTATTATTAATTATGTTTGTGATATCATTTATACTGTCATTTACATTGTCTCTGATACTATCGTTCATACTGTTATTATTAATTATGTTTGTGATATCATTTATACTGTCATTTACATTGTCTCTGATACTATCGTTCATACTGTTATTATTAATTATGTTTGTGATATCATTTATACTGTCATTGACATTGTCTCTGGTAGCATCGTTCATACTGTCATTATTAATTATGTTTGTGATAGCATTTATACTGTCATTACATTGTCTCAGATAGCATAGTTCATACTGTCATTATTAATTATGTTTGTGATATCATTTATACTGTCATTGACATTGTCTCTGATAGCATCGTTCATACTGTCATTATTAATTATGTTTGTGATATCATTTATACTGTCATTGACATTGTCTCAGATAGCATCGTTCATACTGTCATTATTAATTATGTTTGTGATATCATTTATACTGTCATTGACATTGTCTCTGATAGCATCGTTCATACTGTCATTATTAATTATATTTGTGATATCATTTATGCTGTCATTGATATTGTCTCTGTTAGCATCGTTTATACTGTCATTATTAATTATGTTTGTGATATCATTTATACTGTCATTGACATTGTCTATGATACTATCGTTCATGCTGTCATTATTAATTATGTTTGTGATATCATTTATACTGTCATTGACATTGTCTCTGATAGCATCGTTCATGCTATTGACATTGTCTCTGATAGCATCGTTCATGCTGTCATTATTGACCCCGTCTCTGTTTATTGTTTTAGGTTGAATGAGGGCCGTGGCAAACAGCAGTTTGAGATCTCCCTGAAACAGTTAATCACTGCTATTTGTAACATGATGGTGTACAAATCAGATCAGACTCTCTTGGTTCAGGTATTTATTCTTTGTTTGTCAAAACATTTTATTGACAAGTTTCAAGTGTCAATCTTTCTTTAGTTCAGACTTTTTATAATATTTTATAATGTACTTCTGTACTTGTCATAATTACTACATTATTTTGAATTTAAGATGCACTGCCTAGATGCATCATCACAAAAAAGTGAAGGACACTTGATTCACAAGAAAAAATATTGAAATAAAATAAAACATTAAAATATATCGAACAATTATTTTTGTTATGGTAGACTTGAATTTTTCTGGAAATAATAATATATATTTAACAGTAGGTAAGTTATTCATCACTTCCTTAGAATCTTCTAAACTGTTAGTGTGAATCATTATCAGAGTCAATTTCATATTTAGTTTAATTATTCTAATATGCTATCTTCTGCGCCACCAAGAGCATTGATGATGCAATATTTTTTTAATCAGTCTTCTTCTTCTTTCTCGAATCCTGTTTGCCTCACAGCGTCAGGTCAAGAAGAGACTTCTAAAACGGGTCTTGTATGCGCTTCGTAGATAGTCTCTTTCATCGCCTCTGTTATCTCTGAGGTCCATCTTTTGCGTGACCTGCCTTTTGCTTTGTACCCATTGTATCGGAGCAGCATTGCTCTTTGAGGTGCACTGTCTGTTGGTAATCTGCTTACGTGGCTGAACCATTTAATTTGTTGTTTCTTGATGAAGTCTATTACTGATGTTGTACCCACTTTTTCCTGATGTCTTCATTTCTCAACCGGTCTCTTCTTGTTACACCCAGCATTCTGTGTAGACACTTCATCTCTGTCGAGACTAGTTTTCTTCTATCATTTGTTGTCAGTATCCAGGTTTGGCACTGGTAACATAATGTGAGGAGAAAGATTGTGTTGAACATTGCTCTTTTGTGTTCATGGTGACATGTTTGCATTTTAAAATTGGCACCATTTGTTCTATCATTTGATTTGCTTTGTTGCATCTGTGTTGAATTTCATTAGTTATTCTTCTGTTTGCTGAAAAATGCTCCCCAGGTATGTGAAGTCTTTTACTTGTTTTAGTGGGCGATTGTTGATGGAGATATTGGTAGTGCTTTCCTCTCTGTCAAATGTCATTACTTCTGTTTTGTCAATGTTTATTCTCATGTTGTATTCGTTACATGCTAACTGGAGTCTGTTAATGTGTTGTTGTAGCTGTTCTTCTGTTGTTGATATGATTGCCTGATCATCTGCAAAAGAAATTTGTTTAAGAGTTCTCCGAGGTTGTTTCCTTCGCTGGTGTTAGCTATTTCACAATGATGTACTAATTAACAGAAATGTGGTTTAACAGAAGAATAATGAGAATCCCATGGACTACTAAAAGGACGAATATGGATGCGTTTGAATGAAGCCAAGACACAGAGAAAACTTATTACCAATATAGGAAAGAGGCAATTATCATTTTCCAGATATACAATGAGAAGGGGGCTTAGAACACATTGTAACAACCGAAAAATCGAGGGAGATGAACAAAGGAAGATGGAGAGATACAATTTTGAACAGCATGACTTCATGGCGTGGAAGAGCATCAGTATCTGAGATGATAGCAAACAACAGGGACAGAGATTTGTAGAGATCCAAGATCATCTACGCCTGATGATGATGATGATGATATACTAATCTTTCTATTATTACCTTCCAAACTTCTGATACCCATTCTACAAAGCCAGTGCTTTCTTAATTTGTTCAAAAACTATCAACATAATGTTGTAAGTTAACAGACAGGTAATAATATTTTGTTTTCAAGTAATCCTTAAATAATTTGTTGACTAAAATATTGAGTTACTGCTGTTCTCCACTGATGAACATTTGTTTTACTAATGTCAAAATTGCACCTAGAAGCTCTGTTTCATGTTATATGTTTTAGAATCAAGGTAGTACCAGGCTTCTTTCAGTCCCGACGGACTATAGATCAGTGCCAATATAGGAGTGACCATCTTTGTCACAATTCTCACACCTAAATGATGAGGCAGGTCTCTCGAGATGAAATTCTATCAATTTGTAAAACCCTGTTTCTTCTTCTTGTTTAATTAAACTGTGCTTAAAATACAACATCCCACTCTGCAATACCTTTATCCAGCTACGTCTGTCTTTGGTGACTGTTTTCCATGTGCATGTGTTTATTTAAAGAGCCCTCAAATCTTTCTTAGACAGTTTCATTTAACATTTGAAGTCTTTCACTCGGTCTCTTTCTAGAGATTAGTTCTCCATAATGGAGATCATTGGGAATTCAAACATCTGCAATGCTTGAGATGTGGTCTAGTCATCAGAGACATCTCTGCTTGAGGAGAGTAATAGTGCATATTGGAATTTCTTAGACATCTTGTTTGAGGATAACAAGGCATAGTGGAATTTCTTAGACATCTCTGTTTGAGGAGAGTTAACATCAGTGCATGGTGGCAATTTCTTAGACATCTTTGTGTGAGGAAAGTTAATATCAGTGCACAGTGGCAATTTCTTATCTCTCATGTACTTATTTCTTTGTTACATAGTCATTCCATGATATGCAAAGAATACATCTAAGTCATCTCATATGAAAAGTGTTTTCTTTTCTTGTAGAGAGTCCAGGATTCAGAACCTGCGTTTTGGTACAGTTATTTTTTTTTTTAACCCCATACTTTCTTTGTCAGTCTTGAAAATATAGCTACTGCATTGCCAATGCTCTTCTTAATTAGAGTCTCCAGTTAGAGGTTTTCAGATATAGCTGAGCAGAGACATGCAAAGACAGCCTTTAGTTTATGATTGGAGATTCTGATTGATGGGGGTGCACTAACATGTTGGTTATCATATTGTTTAAGTGAAAATCTGCTGGACAAAATAAGTAGAAAGGATATTTAATAATGTAACGTAATGACAAGGATAAAGATTGGTTGCAGAATTGATAAATAACTGTAAGGAACAGATTGGGAGAAATGAATTTGTTTTTTCTTCATTTTAAAGAAGAAAGGTTGTAAATCTATTACTTTTAAAATTCAATTAAACAAATTTGATAAATGATGCTTATTCAGAATGATAATACTAATAAGTTGTGTCTGCTCTTGTTTGTCATATAGGGTGCTGCCTTGAAATACATGAGCACTATTATTGGTGATGTTATCAAAGTCTTTGATCCCACTGAGCTGAGGTACCAGAATGTTTGCTTCGTTAATGTTCTTATTTTTGAGTTTCTTTCATAGGATAGAGCTTAAGTTTATTTCTTGAAAACTAAAAATAGTAAAGTAATACAATCCCTCTCTGGGGTTGATGTATGATGTTCACCTATCTCTCCAAATGTACTCAAGTTTCCCAGGTGGAACTGTCAGGCTATTTTACAGTGATCCCTGATCTCATTGTAGGTCAGATCGAACACCTACTGCAGATGGACGATAAAGCATAGTTTCCAGGTTCCAGTTTAGCATGTAAAAAGAACCCTTGGTTGCAGCACTGTCCTAGCAAAATTCATTAACAAAAATGAACAAAGTTTCACAATATTTAAAATTACATTGGTGATCCTTCACCGGTACTAAAAAGCTTGTGCACTGCCGCTGAGATCTTCCTGTGTAAGAGATATTCAGAGCATAAGTGGTTATCCAGTGAAAGAGAGTCTTGCAGTGTTGTGTATAACCAATACTGTTTCATGTTTGTTCAATACTTTTCTAATATGTAAAAATTGCTTCCTGCTAAATAGTTCCTGAGGATAATACTTTCCATGAAAATGAACATCATGGCATATCCTTCAAATGATGTAGCCATCAACAACAGTAAACGTGTCATCGATTTTCTAGGCACCTCTTATATGTTCAGTAGTTTGCCATTGCTTTCTGAATGGTGAGGTCTATTTTACCTTTCGTAAAATCCCACGGAAACGAATTTGCTTCCAAACTTGCCCACCGCGGGTTTGAACCAGGTACGCTTGGGTTTGTGATCGAGCTCACTATCGCGTAAGCTACAGACGCTTATACTTCCCATACCATATACAAATAGTAAATAAAATTTAGAGATATTTCATGAAAACAATATTTAAAAAATCTCCCCAAAACAGGCACAATTCATTGTATATATGTTCAAAAGAAGGGTCTAGAAACTTTTGAAGCAAAGGACCACTCATGATTCCATAGAAAGGGAGTCTTACAAGTTACACCAGTTGCAGAGGAATCGCCATGCTCTCACTTCCAGGGAAGGTATACTGCAAAATTATTATATGATTATAGGAAACCATACAGAAAAGTTGATGGATGGAACAGACAAGTTTCAAAGAAAAGATTAGCAAATGAACATATATTTACCTTCCATAATATTTTGCAGCAGTAGAAGGAATTTTAACAAATGTATGGTTAAACAAATTATCAAACAGTAAACTATCCATAGACACCAATTTAGAAAGCATTTTTTTGGAGTTGGAAATGACTGGTACATGTTATGAGAATGAACCCTGACATAAATACAAGAATAGCTCTCACTTTGACACATGAGAGCAAAAGATAAAAAAGAAGCACAAAAAAACATGGGGATGCACAATGGAAAAAATTCATGGAGTATTTCTGACATGAAACACTGTGCTGAAGGCTACAGAAGAAAGGAGCTTGGCGAATCCTCATGATGAAAATTAGCTAAGTAATTGTGTGGTCTACATATATTAGTCAGTTCCAGAGACCTGTTCATCTTGCAATTTATATTTTCATTTGCGTCATAAAAATTGTGTGCTCTAGCAATCAACTTCTTTAATTCATGAACATATATTCCAGTCATTTACTTGTTTATCATTTTAAAAGTGCTCTTTTTTATTCCCAGCCATTTACTTGTTCAGTTCATTAATAATGTGCCACCAGAACGACTTACAAAACAAAAGATGAAGTGCATTGACCAGATTATTCAAACAGATCTTTTTAGTATACCTCGTAAGTTTCAAATTTGTGTAAACAGATGTGTCTTTTTAGCCCCAGTTGGGGCATTGGGCCTTCAGCAAACTCATGTCAAGTCTTCCTATCTTTAAATATCTCTTGCAGCTCCTTCCAGCTCTTCCATATATCATTAATCTCTGCCTTCAGATCCCTTCTCAATGTATATTTAGGCCCTTCTCATTTTTGATTTATGTGAGGGTTCCAGGAAAGGACTCTTCTTGTTATATTTCCCTCTGGTTTTCTCAAAGTGTGTTCTATCCAGTTACTGTATCTTTTCTTCACCTCTTGGTTCACTGGGATCTGTCTTGTTCTCTCTATAAGTTACTAATTTCTGACCATATCATATCATACTATAGGTCCCAGCACATGGGAAAAACTAGCTGATGACAGAGTTGTGTGGAAAGCGATTTTGCGCAGGACGAGTCTTTTGAGAAAAGACTTATTTATGAGCTGAAAGACAAGAGAGAAAAGCGAAAACGCAGAAGTTGTCACAGTAAAACACTTGCCAATTGACCGCTGTAAAGACGAAAAAGCCATATATCATACCATCTCGTCTACCTATTCTGCGCAGACACCAGTTGATGAATATATTTGTAATTTATTTGTTATTGCTTAAGTCATTCTCCATGTTTCTGACCCATACTGCAAAACTGCTTTAACTTTAGAGTTAAATATTCTAATTTTGGTTCTAGATTGTGATTTCTTTTGACTCCACAAATTACCTAGTGTAATGAAAGCTCTTCTTGTCTTCTGTATTGTTGTTCTGGTATCTCTATCCGTTTCTCCCTCTTTGTCTAAATTACTGTCCAAGTATGGGTATGATTCTACCTATTGAAGTGGGATTTCACTCAGGAAGGTCAGATTGTAGTTTGCTTTGTTAATACTCATCACTTTTGTCTTTCCTCTCTGAATGTATAGCCCAAGTTGTAACCTCCAATCAAGTGTGTTTAGTTTATCTTGCACCTGGTTATATGCATGGAACATTAGGGCTATATCATCTGAGAAGTACAGATCGTCTAGTTGCTCTGTCAGACTCCATTGAATTCCATTTCTGGTGGTTGTTACTGCTTACCTTCTTAATCCAGCCTATTGTCAGTAATAACATGAAAAAAGATTATAGAAGGCATCTCTGTTGCACTACTGTTTTTATTTCAAAAGTATGAGTTTTCGTTCATGAAGAAATGGATCTTATTATCTTAATATATGTTAATTACATTTTTAAAAACTGTTGATCACATTACTCAGTAATTTTCATCTGTTTTATTGTTTGATAAGTTTGTTTAGAATATTTTATTTAAATTTCAGTGCTCAGTTTGCCTATATGTTTTTAGCTGTGTTTTGATTTGTTTTATTCAACAAAAACAATGTAGATTGAAAATGGTGTATTCTCCTTGTAGAATGCCGTGAGATACTGCTGCCGCCCTTCCTACAACACACTCATGATCTGATGGAGCGAATTGAAGAGATGGAAGAATGTATTTCAATACTCAGCCACATTATGGACAGACTCTGGTCTTGCAGTGTAATGTTTATGTTTGTAGATGTCACTATCAAATTATGTAGTTCTATTTTTGAAATAGTCAGGGTTTTAGCATTCTTTGTTTTGTGAAATCAGAGCATCATCACTATAATAAAAGGGTTTTAAAGCCGAAGGATTCACTTCATTGCACTGGGTTTTCCCATATGGCTTGGTCCCTCTCTGCAGAAATGGCATGCCGTCTGGAGAGAGTATGCACAAAGCACGAACTCCGTAATTCTGGCAACAATCCTAGGGTCTCTAGGAAAAATGCACGCGCAAACAGCATGGTCCAGATTCGAACCCATGATCTTTGACTCACAATTCAAGGGCATAAACACTTAGCCACAGAGACCCCTGCTATGATCATTTTGTTTATCCTAATTGCAAACTCACCATTTCTTGCAATAATTGTCCAGAGACACATGAACATGTATTGCAGACATGTCATCTTCTTGGGGACTAGAAAGCTCTAACTTGACCCTAAGTGATGTGTTTGGAAGAAAAACTGTGGGACATTTCTGAGAACCTACTGCTGAAAATTGAATTCATGAAAGCATCTCATTAGAAAGATCAAGAACCAAAATGACGATCTTAATGCATTGAGAGTCTTTCTGAACAGGGGAGTTTCAAGGTTGTGACTCTCACACGCTGATGACATTGAGAGAGATGGGTGTCAACATTGATACAGCCTGAAATAAACGTCATTCCAAATATGCAAAAAAAATAGATTAATCATCATCAAACGGATGTGTTGTGCTGCTGGGAAATGCTAATTTTGTTGAGGCAATGGTAAGAACACTTTTGGACATGTCCGGAGTGCTTTGATGAAAGTCCTCACATAACTGGTACATGATTATCAATATTATATTAATAAATTTCACGCAGAATGTTGTACTATAGATCTTCAGTATTTTGCTTGTTTTCTGTCTAAGTGATACATCTTAGCTCTTAGTGGACCAGGGCAAAAGCCATTATAGAGTAAAACGCCACTTAGTGTGGCTCCTGGTCCACAAGGAGTTAGAACACATTGTAACAAGTGGTAACCGCCCGAGTGGTTGCCGGGCCCAAATTTGGGGTGTAAAGAATAGAACCACTGTTACCTGCCACGCATGTCGTTAGAGGCGACTAATAAGGTTTGGCTGAAATCGGATGCATGTGTCCTAAGCGTGTAGAAGTCTATGCATTTAGGGGCCTATCAAACCAATATGCAACGTATACACGTTCTTGGCAAAGATCAAACATATCACAAAGAGTGATTCAAATTGGTCATAAAGAACGAACGCAAAGAAGAAGTAACAAGTGGTAAAATCGAGGGTAGACGAGACAGAGGAAGACAGAGAGAAATTTTGGATAGCTTGACTTCATGCCACGGTAGAGCGTCAACATCTGAGTTGATAGCAAACACCAAAGATAGAGATTTGGGGAGATCCATGATCGCTTACGCCAGCCGGCACTGCACCTGATGATGATACATCTTGAATAAAGAAAGCGAAACCTGTTGCCTTGCAGATAGGCTTGAGACAGCCAAAGGTTAACGGAGAGCGAACCCAGTAAATGCTGGCTGAAACTGGACACATCGCCGAAGGATAACCACCAGAGCTCCAAATGGCGCTGAAGATGTGATGAAAAACACACTGCTGCTAAAGGCTGCATGAAGCAGATTTCCACATGAATAAGATTTATTGAGAAATCTGGTACATCAGTGTGTGATGATCACAAGGAAGAGTGATTTTGTTCATATTTTTTATGGTCTATCCTCCTTCAATGACTTGTAAATTTCCATCAGCCATTCCTTCTAGTGTAGTTCTTTACACAGAATATTGTATTGTTTTTGTCATATTGTGTCTTTATTAGCCTATTTTACCTTAGCATGTTATGTCTTTATCATATTGTGTCTATATTATCATATTGCGTCTTTGTTGTTGTATTATGTATTTGTTGTCAAATTGTATTTTCGTATCATAGTTTGTCTTTGTTATCATATTGTATTTATGTTATCATATTGCATATCTGTTATCAGATTGTATTTATGTTATCATATTGATTTATACTTGATACCGGTACTTCCCAGTATATTCAGCTTATAGTGACAGTTTATCATTTCTCTAGGTCACTCGAGATCTGGATGTAGCTATACTGATGGAGAAGATTTTACGAACAGTCATCCAGGCAGTTATTAAAATGGACCAGTCTTCAAAACAAGTGGTGAGTTGTGTTTGAGTTAAGTTTTTTGTGAGGACCTTACTGTACTCAATGATCTGTTCTTGAGGAAGTGCCTCGCAGGATATGATATGTTGAAACTTTTCAACACTTTTGCTTTTTAAAACTGTCATTTTTTGTCCTTCTGAGCTCACTGTTTTGTAGCTGTTTTCAGATACAATCATCAGCCACATAAACAATATACCCTACCAATCCAAAACAAAAATCTTAATCAATTGTGGAGAATTTCAATCTCATTTGAATTTACTAATATTTGAAACTTACATGTCATAATGACACTTGCTATACTGCACTTTGTGTGAATTTTAAGTGATTTCAGTCTGGTTCTCAGTCCCAACTTTAAGCTAGATACTTTATTGTGTGTTGTGTTAAATATGAGTGTTTTTTTGTTTAGTCATAACTTTAACCTTGTTTAAAAAATGATTTCACTATCAACTGAAATTGAAACTTCTTTATCACATCCCGCAAATCAATTGAATTTTAAACTATATCCTCAGCACATCTTTAAGTTTATGTTCTATCGCTTGTTAAACCTTGTCTTAATCTTGTTGGCAGCCTGTTGGTGTGCTTGGCTTCCTTGCTGTCTAATACTTCATATAGTATGCAAGTTAACTTTAGATGGTATCTTTAAGCATGTGCTAACATGAAATTGTGAGTATGTGTGATAGGTCAAAGTGCATATTAATGTAGTTTTACAAAGTACAGCATCTGTCAAAATCAACATTTCCACCAAAATGTCTTTATCAGGGTAAATCGCAAGGGAGTTGTCAACATGCTAGAATGCATACATATAATCACAAATAGCTAAGAGTGATCACAAGTGTGTATTTCTCATGAGCTGTGGTGTTACATACTAGGAATCAAGTGGAATATTGTCCATGCTATAAGTGATAATTGCAGTATCCCAGACACTGGGTGCTTCTGCGTTTGCACTATAACAAACACTTGTTGACCACTCTTTGTGATCTGCGTGGGATTTGTGCTATAGAGCATACTGGGAAACCACCTGTCCATATGGGCATTAATTTGCATTTGCAGCAGAGTGACCATCTTTGAACCTTTCCTTATGACTTGTATGTGATCTGAACCAATGAGCATGAGTATGCTGTACCGTAGTTATGCAACTGCTATACTGTTTCAGAACAATTCTGGGGGCTACAGATATGTGGTTTTACAGAAGAACATTAGGAGCCCCATGTACTACTAAAACACTAATGTAGATATGTTGAATGAGGTTAATGAATAAAGAAACCTTCTGATACATATCCGAACAAATTGGTCATCATTATTTGAGCATGTAAATTTGTTCCAAGTTCTCTAGTTTCTTTTATGCTTAGTGGTAACTTTACAAGTCGTGTTAATTATCATTTTTTGTCCTTCATTGTGCTCTGTTTTAACTTGTATTGAAATGTTGAATGACTTTCAGTAATAGAATCTTGTAATTAAGTTAGCAAGTATAACTAACTAGATGTCATGCATTGGCATTGACTAACTTTTGCCAGATTTATATTCATTTGGATTTGTTAGTCAGAGTAATCATTTCTATTTTGCCTTGTTCATGCATTGAATTCTACTTTTACCTGCCTTAACAGCAAACCATCAAAAGTAAAAGTCGTAGGCTTGAGGTAAAACAGCGGCCAAATAGCACTGATTTGATTCTGTCATAAGTGCTGTTGAAACCACATACAATATTCATAACTTCTCATCTCTTGTGCATTGTTCAGAGTCTTGATGCTTGTACTGCATTGTACTGCTTGCTCAGTTGTGTTTAACCTCACTTATAATTCACATAAAATATCAATGAAGAAATGATGTATTTAATTAAGATGCAGATTTGCATAATAAAGGAAACCAAAGGAGAGTGAAAAACTAGAAAACATCTGTGTAAATGAAAATGTTATCAGAAAAGCAACCATAAAAACAAAACATTATTACTTTCTTTATGAAAGAAATGAGTTCAATCATTGCCTATCTAAACAGAAGAGTAACTGATTGTGGGTGTTGGATACTAATTGTCTACAGATTAAAAACCCATTTAGCTGTCATTTAGTACATGCATGTCTTTGGAACAAACAAGAGTGATTTTCCTGTCTGCTACCTTATTGCTGTTTAAAATTACTCATCTGACATTTCAAAGCCCAAAGGTCTAACCTGATTAACAGTTGCATAAAATAAATTACTAGTCATCTGAAGCACTCAGCATCTTCTTTGGTTGTTATATTCTTAGCATTTTCAGCATGTGTTTTACTTGATTAATTTCAATGTATTGAATATACAATGTCTGAGCATGATATTTATAACTGGTATGAAACATATATGAACTGGTGAGACATATCTAAAAACTGGTGAGACGCATATAAAAACTGGTGAGACGATATGAAAACTGGTGAAACACATATAAATACTGGTGAGACCATATAAAAACTGGTGAGACACATATAAAAACTGGTGAGACATATATCAAAACTGGTGAGACGCATATAAAAACTGGTGAGACGCATATAAAAACTGGTGAGACGCATATAAAAACTTGTGAGACGATTAAAAACTGGTGAGATATATTAAAACCTGGAGACCATATAAAACTTGTGAGAGCATATAAAAACTGTGAGACGCATATAAAAACTGGTGAGACACATAAAAAACTGTGAGACACATATAAAACTGGTGAGACACATATAAAACTGGTGAGATATAAAAATGTGCACACAGGTGAAATTCTAACAGAACTCAAGATGATGGACTGTTTGATAAACAAAACTGGTGGAAATGCTTTTAAACTGTGACTGAATGAAAAAATGGATGTTGAGCGTATCAGTATAACTGGTACAATATTAAATTTTCCAGTTAGGATCGCATATAAAAACTTGTGAGACATTTAAAACTGGTGAGACATATAAAAACTTGTGAGACGCATATAAACACTGGTGAGACGCATATAAAAACTTTTGAGACGCATATAAAAACTGGTGAGACACATATAAAAACTTGTGAGACGCATATAAACACTGGTGAGACGCATATAAACACTGGTGAGATATATAAAATATGCACGCAGGGGTGAAATTTCTAAGCAGAACTCAAAGCCATGCATAGGACTAGGTTTGAGGTAGGGAGAGGGGCACAAAATCTTATTGAGTGGTAATTGTTTTTCTCTGTCTTATACACCCTTGTGCTGAATGAAGACAGGATGATGGATGTTGAGCTGTATCAGTTATTACTACTGTATATCAATTATTGCAATACTTTCCCAGCTTTTACCTGTGTTTTATTTACTGCTTCTAATTAAAATAATGTCATTGTTTATCAGTACAGTTTCAGTGATTGTTTTATTATTTCAGTTTTCTTCCTACTGAACATGTTCTGCTCATATTTATCTTAAATATTTTCATTTTTATTGTTGCTCGAGGACAAGCCATATTTGAAGGTTCGTTATGGTAATATTATACAAAGTTTTGCTTTTAGTGTATACCTCATGTATTTCAACCAAAAGTACATATTATTTTACCATCTTTTTTAATAGCTTCAACCATCCCAGAAATAGTGTGTTTCTCATGTATTTGAAGCAGAATTATTTATTATCTTTAAAAAAAAATTTCTTCAGCTTTTTACCCTACCTGAAACCATGTAGCAAAGTTTCCGCTTCATATTTTTTATACATTTTTATTTATTATGCTAGTGCTCATAATATCCCATTCAAATTCTGTTATGTGTCATCTAGTTTAGATTCTAGTAAAACCTGTGTGTATATATCATTTGTCCATTTTGAAAACTTTCGTATCAGCTATCTGTAACAGTAGGCTGCCGTCTGCCCATCGTGTTTGTAGCATGTTGACTACGGGTGACAAGCTCCTTGTGAGTGCGGGTTCAATTCTTCGGGCTGGCAGAAAAGCCACAGGTTCACCAGATTCACGGTGTTCGTGGCACCGAACCGAAGGGTTACGATGTCCACGGCACTGAGCCGAAGAGATGAAAGTTCAAGTGCTTCTGGATCGGTTAAAAAAACAAAAAAAAAACCAGTAGGCTAGGCAGTCAGATTTTGATTCATTCATATTTTAATTTTTTTTATTAAAAAAATTTTTTATTGTTTATTTGTGTGAGAATTATGTATTTTCCTTGAATACGTTTTCTATATTTTAGTTCATGAACAAAAATGATCTATGTTATATGAATATTTTGCAGACATAATCTCAATTCTCTCAAAATTTTTGTCTCTGTAAAATAATATATCCACTTGCAAAGAAAAAATTGAGTTCTTGTGAAACTGGTTTTTATATTTCAAGAAAATAATGCTTTAAAAATAACATAACTACCTGTTTTTTTTCTAAGTTGTGTTTTATGAAAAGTTACTCTAGTAAAATTTTGTTACATAAATATTCTTCTTCTCTTAACTCCCCTTGAAGTATAAGGTATCAACAAATTTTCTCCAGCCAAATCTTTTTTGAGCAAGCCAACTTAGTTGATTTCAGGTCATTCCCATATCTTCTCTTTCTTTGTCTGTAGTTCATCTTTATGTCTCTCTAGATCTTTCCCTACCCTTCTTACAGTAGGTATTTATTAATAAAAATACTTTTGCTATCGAGAAAATAAACTTTAATGACATGCTTGTTCATTATGGGATTTTTTGGTTCCCTTTTTATTCACTAGACAATAAATTCTTTAAAGCAAAATTTTATTTTGTTGGATTTATTATGGACCGTAACAGTTTTAAAACAATGCAGTAATATATTTCACAAATTGGCATAAACACATTGGGCATAGTTTATATACACCAAATAAACTAAAATAGACAACCATGTCCTGATGTCAAGAATAATTTTCCCTTATTAGCATTTGATCTGCATATTTCCAGCCACTTTTACAAAGCAGTTTATTTTTAATACCATTCTATTTAAAGAGTTTAAAGCCGAAGGATTGACTTCATTGCACCGGGTTTTACCCCATCTGGCTCGGTCCCTCTCTGCAGAAATGGCACGCCACCTGCTGAAAGTATTGCACAAAGCACAAACTCCATAGCACCGGCAACAATCTTAGGGGTCTAGGGAAAAAAACTGCCTCGTGAACAAAACGGCGTGGTCCGATTCGAACCACGACCTTCGATTCACAAGGCAAAGGACGTAACCACTTAGCCACAGAGACACCATTCTGTTATTCGACACAAGCTTTTCAACAGGATATAGTGATTTTTATTACAGCTTAGGGGAGAAAGTACATTAACTATTGGATTCAAGTTAATTATCATTTTTCTTATTTTTTGGCCTGCACGCTCTGATATAACCAAAGCAAGTTTCATTCTTAAGTTGAAAGAAGAGTGTCTCTCGCAGAAATGGCACGCCACCTGCCGAGAGTATTGCACAAAGCACGAACTCAGTAGCTCCAGCAACATATTAGAGGTCTCTGAAAAGAAATGCACCAGAGAACAAAACAGCGCAGCATGGATTCTAACCCACAGCCTTTGTCTTGCACTGCAAAGGATTAACCACTTAGCCACATAGACCCCCAACTTTAGAAGGAAAGACATAAGATCGATTTGAGTGGAAACATTTTTTTTATCTCCACCATATGTGCCCTTGATTGTAATGAGAACTGTTAAATCTTTCCTTTTGTTTACTTCTGAATCATGTATCAATGTGTGTTATTGGATATAAGTAAAGCTGTGCGACTGGGCATTTGTCAGTGCTTGGATATGAAAGTGCATTCAACAAGTAAAATGTACATAATCATTGTAAAAAATATTATATACTGTCAATATATCAAGTTCTTTTATTAACCATGTTTGCTCACATCTTGCACTGTATGCCATAATTATATTGAAATCTGTTCACATCAAGCACAATGTTTAATCCATAACTCATTAAAACATTACATAGCATTTCAGTAGATGTAACAGTCACTGGTACGGTCGGTCGCTGGACGCTGTTGGAGATATTGCGAAGGAGATCGGAGCACCTATGGACATGTCCGGAGTGCAATGAAGATATTCCAAACTGAAACTGAAACAGTCATGATTATAGCATCATATTAGTGTAGAGTGAGAGGAAATGGATTTGTAGCCCTTCGGAAGATTTTGTAAAGCTGGAGCGCTCTTTTCCTCATACATTTTAGGGACATGTTATGGACGATCACTGTTGCCCTTTTGCATGTTTCCTTTATCTGTCATCATAACTGAGGAGGTCATAAGTAATCAACCAACTCTCTCCATGCAGTCTTACCTTGTGCACTGCTATCTTTTGTCAATATCAGCTTCTATTTCTCTTCTTGGTGCCAGGGCCTACAAGGGAAGCAAAGAATACTGCATGGACCTACAAGGCATGTCGTCAGAGGCGACTGATGTAGGACCTAGGGAAGCTACCCTAGTAAATAAAAAAGCATTGCAGAAATTGGATGTGCTGGTCTACTTGTAGGCGCATAACTGGCACAAAATACAATCGCTCTTAGGCTCAGATCATATACAAATCACACAGAGTTGTTAACAAGTGGTCGATATGGGGTGTTCGAAGAAGCAGCAGAATTTCTCTTCTGCAGATGTTCTTTGCTCAAACCATACGTCTCGCTCCTTAGAGTGTTAATACTGATTAGATATTGTCATAAAATTTGACCTATCCACCGCCATTTTCTACTTCAGATCACCTGCTTTTGTTCTTTTCCACAGATGTGCATTAGTAACTTTGTTAAACCACTGCAGACCAAAAATCCTATATTTACAATATAATTCTCGTACGTATATCGTTACATACTGCCTGCAAGCAATTTATCTATACCACTCTATCCTGGACAATTCGTTCAATCTCTTTAGATTTTAGTCTGATATTTCATACCTCTCTCAATAAAGTTTGTTTCAGTGTTTTTTCTAGGTGTCCTTTCTTACAGACACTTTTCTTATGACGTTCATGCTTATCTTTATATGTCTACATGATGGTTGATCTACAAGGGGCACTGTTTTTATCAATCAATCAAGTGCCATGCCTGCTGGCTTAGGTGATCATGTCTCTCCATAACTCTCCTTCGTGCAGGCAATCAGTTCTGATGTTGATCTTTTGTCAAACCAAGATGTCAGACCATACAACATCTTCTCCCTCTGTCTTCCACAATCTCTCCTTCCCTGAATGTGACCTGTTGTCACGAAATGTTCTAAACCCCCTCTTCACATTATATGCCTGAAGAACCTTGATTCTCTAATTATTCTTCTTTTGATACGGTTTCTTTGTGTGCAGGCCTGATTTAAAACCTCCTCATTTGTTTCTTCGCTGTCCATGGAATTTTCAGCATTCTTCTGTAAAACCACATCTCTGTGACCTCTAGTGATCTTGAACGTTTTTAAATATTCCTACCTTTTTAGGAATCTGTAATTGCCAAGGTACATAACAAGTTCATAGAATAGGACAAGCGAGAACATCATTCCTGAAAATGATAAGTATTATCTGCAAGTCCTTGTCAATTATGATCAGAATGCGAGTTATTCAGGGCTACATAGAACCAATACTGACATACGGAAGCAAGTCATGGACAATGAACACACAGATCGAAAAATCTCAGAGGGCCACAGAGATGTGGTTTTACAGAAGAATGATGAGAATCCCATGGACTGCTAAAATGACTAATGTTGAGGTGTTGAATGAGATCAAGACACAGAGAAAGCCTATCATCAATATAAGAAAGAGGCAGTCATCATTTTTCGGGCATGTGATGAGGAGAGGAGGTTTAAAACACATTGTGACAACAGGTAAAATCGAAGGTAGACGAGACAGAGGAAGACAGAGAGAAAATTTTGGATGGCCTGACTTCATGGCACGGTAGACCGTCAACATCTGAGTTGATAGCAAACACCAAAGATAGAGATTTGTGGAGATCTATGACCGCTTACGCTGGCCAGCATGGCACCTGATGTTGATGATGACATAACAAGTATAAGAATTAGGTTGAATGATTTCATTATGCACACTGACTATACTCAGAACACATCACCATAGAATGTTTGCTCTTTGTACATTTTTACTAGCCAAATATGTGCACATATTGTCTGCATACTACACACAGCTTGTCAAATATTTGGTATACTTTGGGATTTTTAAGTTGCTAAGATTAAACATTTAAATGTTTGATTTTATCCTGTCTATTCAAGTGGTTATAGCATAATTAATCCGTGGTTGTAACTGATACGTCAGGTCAGTTCATTTGTTTGTGATCTTTATATCAGGACTTTTCAAGTGGTTATAGAATAATTAATCCGTGGTAGTAACTGATGATAGAATAATTAATCAGTAGTTGTAACCGATGCATAAGGGCGGTTCATATGTTTATAGTCTTTATATCAGGACTTTTCAAGTGGTTATGGCATAATCATTCTGGAATTGTGATCTTCATATCCAGAAAGTTCCTATGGCTATGACATACTCGTATGTTTGGAGATTTACTATTGCAGTATTTTCTTTGTTCATGTTAGTGTAACAACATAGATTTATATTTATTATTTAAGCAATGTGCACCATTTGTAACTAGGCATATAGGCATATACATATGTGTATTTCGACCAAACATCAGATTGTTGCTACACTACCGCAGTTAACATTTGAAAACATTAAAGTTGTCTAAATAAGTAATAGTGAGTAGGTTAATAAGTATATTATTAAGCATTAATTTTAAAATATATTCTACAAATAGCATTAGAAGAAAGCATCTTGACACATTTATCGCATGTTTGATTTGGTACAAACATTGAAATTAAATCATTTAAATGTTTATATATATATAATTTATTATAGAAACCTAGCCATTTCTTAACATTTAACATGTGTTGGCTTTGTTTAAAGTTATAGTTTAAATAGCTAATGTTTATAGCAATAGATAGAACTAATAACTTGTGCTTTAATCTTCAGACACCTTTTTAGTAGTTCAAATAGCTTAGTACTTTAGTTGTTCAAATAATTTATTATAGAGCTAAATATTTTTTAAAAGAAGAAATGCATGCATCCAAGAGGCAACTGTATATAAAATGTTTAAGATATTTTTGACATAAATTGCTTCATTATCCAGTTGTTAGTTTCAAGTTTCATGTCATACATTTTCAGTTTATTCTATATATGAAAAAATAATCATATAAATGACTAGAATTATAGTTGATATTCAGAATTAGTTCTGTATTGTGCCTTGGTCTTCCAGCAATTCTTTGGCCAACAGCCGCCTCCAAGTGTATCACTTTCGTTTGAAACAATGGATGTAAGTACTCAAGCATTGTTCATTGATCTAACTGTTTTTAACAGGAGACAAAAATTATAATGTTGCAATGTTCGGGACTTGACGCAGAGCTTAAAGACATGCGTAGAACTAGGTTTGAGGTAGAAAGAAAGGCACAGATTGAATGCATGATTTGCAGTAAAACTAAACTGATTGACTTCAAAATTTGTATGCAAAAAGACAGACATAAAATTAATACTAGTCTCTATATGTCTAGTTACCTCAGACGCAGAGTACCTTGATAGATAAGATTGTAGAACAGCTGTCATGGGAGCAAAGGTTCATGCATAAAAAACATGCTACTGAATTAACCCTTTGAACCCTGACCTCCTGTATGCTAAAAACCTATCCCCCTTAGCAAAAACAGAACTTATTAGTGATATTAAAAACACAATAATTTAGCACTATTAAGTGCTTTATGATTTGTTATTGACTTACCCCATCATCTCCGTTATTCCTGCTTATTATATATTTGCAGAATACCTAACTTTTAAATTCGCTTGATATATTTTGTGGGTCACTCACCTGAATACTCCCAGGTGATGTAGCTTGTTCTCCAGATTGAACATATATGACTTGAATATCAAATGATTCAAGCAAATCTGCATTTTCTAAATGATCATTTAGCTCACTTTCAATAACATTTTTCAGAATAATCACAATAGAATTTATTTTTTGAATAATTTAAAACAAGTTCAACAACTTGCTCTGTTGTTATCCCTTTAGAGTAGCAATTTCCTGAATTTTGATCACAAATAAACTTAACGATCTTTTGAAATATCAACAAAGTATCAGAAACATGTCTGCCATCTTGCTAAGCCAACTTGTAAACACATGGGTTTTGTTTGATGTCACATTTATACACAATTTATCTTCGATCACCGACCAATAATGATGGAGTCTACTCAGACTGAAATTTCTTGATGACGGGACATGAGATATTTACATTCAATATCGGGATCACAAGTTCTAAATAATTAAATATTCAGTTAAACATTTATCAAGAATGGCCTGTAGTTATAGATAGGAAATATTCTCTGAAATCAATATGTACAGAGACTATTGTTGGGGTTTTTTTTTCATGCTTTATTGACATAAAACTGCTCTTGCATTTTTAATGTTTCGTATGTTCTGAATTGTTGTATTTTTAGATCCCTGGAGTGCATTCTTGTTTTCTTGTAAATGTGAATACTAATTCTCTCCTATGTTACAATATGTTTATTTTAAAAAAGAAATAGCATTCATATCATATGCTTAGTTTATTTGTTAAGTGGGTAAAATGTTTGAACTATTGATTGTCTTTTCTTAACTCCTTGTGGACCAAACACCACACTACAAGGCTTTGGGTTGGATGCCTTTTACCAAGAGGCAAACACTAAGGGCATTTTTTAATTCTAAAGCAAATGGCTTGTAAAAACATGGCTTTTATCCTGGTCTACTAAGTATTAAGACACTAAAATATAGCAACTATTAAATTGATTGTCTCAGGTTGTATTCTATTATATTAAATTGACTGACTCAGGTAGTATTTTAAACTGTGAAATTTGTTTCCTCTGGTTGCATATTAGTCTATTGATAGTCTCCTGTTGCATATTAATCTGTTAAATTGAATGAATTTGGTTGCATTTTAATTCTGATTTGACTTCCTTTCATTGCATTTAAATTTGATTTCTTCTTTGTTGCGTTGCAAACAACATTCAATATAACATGTTGTACTCATACATAAACTTAATGTTTTTTTAATTGTTAATAATTCTTACCTAGACAAATTACATCTAACATATTTTAACTCGTATATTCTTTGTAGCATCTAGTTTGTACAGTTTTGCTTCATTTGTGGCTTCATGTTTTGTGATATGTAAAGTTTGAAGATTTGAAGTATCTTCTCTGTCAAGTGGAATTGACCTCAATGCTGCAATATGTCAGGAATTTACTTTGTCTTCTTCTTCTTCAAACGCTCCATATTGACCACTTGTCAACCACTCTGTGTGATTTGTATGTGATCTGAGCCTGAGAGAAATTGTACGCTGTGCCAATTCTGCGCCTACAAGTAGGCCAGCACATCCAATTTCTGTGCTGCTTTTTATTTACTAGGGTAGCATCTCTAGAGCCTACATCGGTCGCCTCTTATGACATGCATTGTAGGTTGCAGTGGTACTATTCTTTGCTTCCTTTGCGGACCCCGGCATCACACAAGCGAATTACTTTGTAGTCTCAAAGGCTCATTGCTTAAATCATCACCTTTCTTTCTTTTCTCTTATCCTGTTTCGCCTCACAGCATTAGGATAAGAAGAGATTATTCTTCTTACAGGTCACATTGCTACTATTCTTTGCTCCCCTTGAAAGCCCTGGCAACACATGAGCGAGAAGAGATCAACATTTTAATCTTTATAAATTAGAACAAAACTTAAATCATCACAATATATAGTTATCTATATAAAGTGTTCATTTCTTTTTTTCTATAAGACAAGTATATTCTAAGTAAAATACAGAGCTGCAAGTTATATAGTATTAAAACTAAATTATGAATTTTCAATTCAAATGTTGTATCAATCCTAACATATGCCAGCGATAGTTGGAAAATGACTAAACATATAGAAAGCAAATTGACTGCATTTAAAAATAGATGTCTGCGAAAAATAAGAAACATAAAATGGAACGAATTCAGGAGAAGTGATGAACTCGGGGAAATGTCTAGTCAACCACTAGTAACAACTGTTATAAGAAAGAGACGATGGAGATATGTTGGACACATCTTGAGGAGAAATGATCAAAGAATATCAAAGCAGACGTTGAAGTGGGATGCAAAGGGTTCAAGAAAGAGAGGACTACAAAAGAAGACCCTGAAATGAACTTTGCTGAGAGAGGCAAGAAATATCGGTCTCAGTTCTGTGGAGAAGATTGAGCGAGTAACCTAGGTTAGTGCGTTATGGAGAAATTGCTTGCAGGCTGTATGTAATGTATAACGGTACGAGAGGAATTATTGTTATTATATTCGCGCTGAGTGTCCATGCCATGGTTTCCGCACTGATGCCACCATTTACAATGTTCCATATCAGAAAAATAGAAGGAAAATATACCTTATCTCATGATTCACTGTTGTTGTTTCCTTTTGTGAGAAATGACTACAGCTGTTGTGCTATAATATCATTATCATGTGCCATGCTGACTGGCTTAGGTGATCATGAATCTCCACAAACATCTGTCTTAGTACTTACTGTAAGTTAAGTTTGTTGACACTCTGCCATGAAGCCAGGCTGTCCATAGTTTTCTCTCTCTGTCATTCTCTGTCTCATCTCCCATTGACTTTACCAGTTGTCACAATGTGTGTTCAATTTCTCATGACCTTCCTGAAAAATGATGATTGCATCTTTCTTATATTTATACTGAGTTTTACTATGTGTCTTGGCCTCTTTCATTGGCCTAACATTAGCCATTTTAGCAACTCATGGGGCTCGAAGCATTCTCATGTAAAACAACATTTCTGTGGCATATAGATAGATTTATCTATGTGTTTATTTATTCTCTGTGACAAACATCTATATGTCATTACTAGTTGACATATATCATTACAGTATCATTAACAAAGAGGCGGTCATAATGTTTCAAACATGTGATGAGAAGGAGAGATTTAGAACACATTGTGACAACCAGTAAAATCAATGGGAAACAAGACAAAGGAAGACAGAGAGAGAAAAATATTAGACAGACCTGGAACTTGATACACGGAAGGGCAGACATCTGAGATCTATAGCAAAACCAGGGACAGAGATTTGTGGAGATCATGATTACCTACACCAGGGACAGAGATTTGTGGAGATCATGATTACCTACACCAGGGACAGAGATTTGTGGAGATCATGATTACCTACACCAGGGACAGAGATTTGTGGAGATCCATGATTACCTACACCAGGGACAGAGATTTGTGGAGATCATGATTACCTACACCAGGGACAGAGATTTGTGGAGATCATGATTACCTACACCAGGGACAGAGATTTGTGGAGATCATGATTACCTACACCAGGGACAGAGATTTGTGGAGATCCATGATTACCTACACCAGGGACAGAGATTTGTGGAGATCCATGATTACCTACACCAGGGACAGAGATTTGTGGAGATCATGATTGCCTACACCAGGGACAGAGATTTGTGGAGATCATGATTGCCTACACCAGGGACAGAGATTTGTGGAAATCATGATTGCCTACACCAGGGACAGAGATTTGTGGAAATCATGATTGCCACACAGGGACAGAGATTTGTGGAGATCATGATTACCTACACCAGGGACAGAGATTTGTGGAGATCCATGATTACCTACACCAGGGACAGAGATTTGTGGAGATCATGATTACCTACACCAGGGACAGAGATTTGTGGAGATCCATGATTACCTACACCAGGGACAGAGATTTGTGGAGATCCATGATTACCTACACCAGGGACAGAGATTTGTGGAGATCATGATTACCTACACCAGGGACAGAGATTTGTGGAGATCCATGATTACCTACACCAGCCGGCATGGCACCTAATGATGACTATTAAGAAATCAGGTTATTCTTCTTCACCTTTCAACTCCCAACAGAGCACATGTCTTCAACAATCTTCTTCCAGCTCTTCCTCTCTCTTGCCTTCCCTTTCAGTTCTTTCCATGTTATAGTCAGGCTATTTCTTTTTGTTGAACTGTCTGTGTTTGTTGAAGATTTGTTGGCTTAATTTTTCTATGGGGTGAGGTAGCCAGCCTCACGATTGATCCTCCTTAGTCACCTCTTATGACATGTTTGGCAGGTACACATTGCTGCATATTCTTTCCTACCCTTTCGAGCCCGGAACATGGGTTGGCCCTACCTTGGTCACCTCTTACAACATGCCCTGTAGGTGGAGGTATTACAATTCTTTGCTCACCTATGAGCCCCTGCTACACACAGGGGAATAACTCTGAATATTGAGAGATTTTATATGTTTAAAACATGAACATGAGGCATTTTCAATGAACAGAATGTGGATAGCAGCAGTATGATTGATACAAGTTTTCAGAATATTGTATGAGAATAATCATCTATTTTAACATTATCAATACAAACATACCCTAATTTGCAGTTACTATTTTTAACTTAGCTCTTCCTTTGCAGTCATGTGTGTTTGTATATGTACTGTTGAGTTATTTCTAAATTACATTTCGTCTTCATTGCTAAATTATATCCACTAAATCTCATCTCAGGGCAACTGTGTCAGTGTGATGATCAGCCTGTTGAGACAAATGACGGATGCTCACTACCGAACATACATCCAAAGTTTCCCTACCAGCTTTGACCTAATGGATTTCCTGATGGAGATTCTCTGTGTGTTCCGTGACATGGTCCACAGAAATGTCTACCCTTCAGATTGGCTAGAGATGGTCATGATACAAAACTGGTTAGGCATAACAAACACTTTAAAATAATCTTGATATAACTTATGTTGAACCAGACTAAGATGTTCCTTAAAATAATTTTAGTAGTGTTGAATCGTAGTCATTGATTGATTAATTATAGGACCATTATCATTGTACTTTGATAAATAACAATTTTGTCAGTATTTGCTGCTATGAATTCAGACATAGTCATGGCGCCTAATATGGTGCCACTGACTGATTTTTGCATGAAGTTTGTTTTCCTTATCACCAGTTTTCCTAAATTCCATGAAGTGATCACTATTCTGACTTCAGAAGTACTTGTAATTTTGATCTCCATGTAAAGGACCAGGGTCTCTTGTAGGTCAACCACATACCGTCGCATGTTCAAAATTTTTCTACTTTAGACCAAGCTGAACTTGAACCGCGGAGTGTCATCAACTTTGCTATCTGCAACCAGTAATAACAATTTGTGCTCCAATCTCTTTCTTACACAGGGAGATCTAAGCGACAGTAGACGAACGCTGTAGCACCTGGGGGTGTCGGTGAAAATTTTGTAATAGTTGAAAAAATTTTTTAAATAAAATTTGCACAGGCAATAGCTTTTCAGCCTACATTTATCGATTTTTAACTGTTAAGTTTTCTTTTACGTGTTCATGTGGAACACATAATCTACCTTTCATCAAACTCCTAGTCATATCACAAATTTATGAATGTTATACAATATACAAAAAAAAAAAAATAACAGTATACAAAATATTTTGTTTTATATCTCACAAAAGTTTATAGTACTTCAAATCACTAAACTATCACATATAAAGTGCACAAATTCCTTATGTTATATTTGCAACTTTAGTTAATTTTCAGAATCATTGTCAAACAGAATGTCCACAAACCATTATCAAACAGAATGTCCATAAACCATTATCAAACAGAATGTCCTCAAACCATTATCAAACAGAATGTCCACAAACCATTATCAAACAGAATGTCCACAAACCATTGTCAAACAGAATGTCCACAAACCATTGTCAAACAGAATGTCCACAAACTATTATCAAACAGAATGTCCACAAACCATTATCAAACAGAATGTCCACAAACCATTATCAAACAGAATGTCCACAAACCATTGTCAAACAGAATGTCCACAAACTATTATCAAACAGAATGTCCACAAACCATTATCAAACAGAATGTCCACAAACCATTATCAAACAGAATGTCCACAAACCATTATATCTTGTAGATACAGCAAAGTGTATCTTATGTATCAGATTTTCATTGCAATATTTGGATGTTGCTTCTTATTTTCCATTCTTCTTCTTCGAATGCTTCATATTTATCACTTGTTAAACCACTCTTTGTGATCTGTATGTGCTCTGAGCCTAAGAGCGATTGTATGTTGTGCCACTTGTGCGCCTACAAGTAAGCTAGCACATCCAATTTTGCTACTCTTATATTTACTAGGTAGCTTCTCTAGACCCCTATCTAAGCTGCCGTTTTACTATTCGCAGAGTTACTTTTCTTTGCTCCCATTGCAAGCCTTTGCAACACACAGGCAATTTTTTTCTCTCTCTTTTAAACAATGCAGTATTCAAATACAGATATGATGTAGTCTCGTACAATATTTAAAACATTGAAATCTTAACCAACTAATATATTATAGTAAACTAATATTTATGTCCATCTTGTGATAGGTGGTTACTCATCATCCTATCGTAATCTTGTTAATGACCGAAAGATATTAAATTTTAATTTGTGTAGAGGCATGCCAGAAGGTTTTAATTCTCTGTTTTTTTCTGCAAATCTTTAAACAAGTCTCCTGGATTGTGAAGAAGAAATAAGCTGAAGAATATTTCTCAATGTTTACATCAGAACATGATGTCTGCAGAGCTTCAATGAGAAATCTTTCTGTCGATCCCAGCAAATGAGAAAGGCTAGCTAATGACCAAGTTATGTGAAAAACAACATTATGCAAAGGTGCAGAATCTTTTGAAAAGAGACTTAGGAATGAGTTGAAAGCCAAGAGAGACAATCGCAAACTCAGAAGTTGTCACAGTAAAACACTTGCCAATTGAGCATCTGTAAAGACAGAAACAAAGCCATATATAAATTAGAACATAAATTTGCTGTGTAGAAATAAATGTATACCAGGCATCTATCCTCAATACACTTCGTTATGGTAGTGACGCATACTTGCTCAACAGCTTCCACATGCTGTGCCTTCAATGACTACTTGACATTATGTTGTAAGGTAAAATCACAAACAATGAGATATTGAAACAAACACATATTGCAACAATATTGCCCATGCTTGGTCTTTGCAAATGTTCATTTGACATTTATACGGTAAACCTTTACAGTTACTGTATCCTGTTTAATGGCTTGTACATTTATGTTTGGAGAAGTGAACGGATACCATTGAATATAGCATGTCTCAATCTTTGTATCTCTACAGTATTATCTTGCGAGCTTTGAGATTCTTTGCAGCAACAATTCATGAATGTTTCTCATCACCTTTTGAACAGCAGGTATGTGTTAATATTAGTCTTTTTTGTTAGTCATAGTCATTTAAAATATCACCTTGATAATATAATGGCTTCAAAGTGTTTTTAAAAATATTAGATCAGTAGCTTTCAATTTTTGGTTTCAATTAGGAAGAATATTTCAAATGCAGTGTATTTTAAAATTATTTATTTAGTAAGAAATTACCTTTTCTAATAACATACGTACGGCAGAATTTGTGAAGAATATACAGGATATTCAAGATAAAAGCATCCCCATTAAGAAATTAAAAGTGGTCAGGTACGCATTGCCTTCAGTCTATTTACTATTTAAACCGGTTCTGACTAGCTCGCCTTCTTCACCATTGTTCATCGCCTTCCCGCATCATAATTACACCACAAAAGACTTGCTCACTTGACCTATACTACGACATAAATGAACCATCTCATTTTCATAAGCATATGCCAGATCGGTTCATTTGACCTGGCTACTTTTATCTTGAATACTATGTTTCAACTTTTTGGGACTACACAAGTTCACATCACGAATATTTCAATAAAAACACAATCATTTATATTCAGGATTTTGTCATGGTATTTGTTTAGTTTTTCTCCTCCTTAGTGAGAACTGTATCTAAGTTTCAAGAGATGAAGATCAGTCTGTGAGATGAGATGCTTGAGATAAGCCATTAACATTACCAGAATACATAGTTTTTCTCCTCCTTAGTGAGAACTGTATCTAAGTTTCAAGAGATACAGCATCAGTCTGTGAGATGAGATGCTTGAGATAAGCCATTAACATTACCAGAATACATAGTTTTTCTCCTCCTTAGTGAGAACTGTATCTAAGTTTCAAGAGATGAAGATCAGTCTGTGAGATGAGATGCTTGAGATAAGCCATTAACATTACCAGAATACACAGTTTTTCTCTCGTTCGTATGCTATGAATTTGCCGTAGTCATAGCGTCTAATATGGAACATCAGACTGATCATCGCATGAAGACCTGCTTTCCTTATCACTAGTGTCCCTCACCTTTCAGGCAAGCCTTACTCTGATTTCAGAGGTAAATACACAGAATCAGGTGTACAGACACCAGAAAAATTATAGGAAACATATCTGTTATGAAATATGCCGAAGATACAAAATTTAATGGCTTTGCCGTTTTGGAAATTGAAGTCCAATCTTACAGCAAGAAGACCTATAGTCATCCAATTGCATGTGGAGATGGCAATAATTTCAGAGTTGTATTGTAGTGTCACCTATATGAACAGATGGTACTGTGTAGTTTAATTTTAGCACAGAATCCTCTACCACAGATGAAACATGTGTGACTATAGTTTTATTTGTGGATTTTGGCTGTTCGGTACTTTTTGTGCATCTTTGTTGTCTTCTAGCATAAATAATTTGGCATTTCTCAGTGATACTGGTGCTTCAAGTGGTGATACTGCACCATGTTGGGCAGTCTTGTGCAAGAGTTTCCATGGAGGGGATATTGATATCGAATCTTTTGTAGAGACACCATCAGAGACTCTTGGAAGCATTTTTGATGTCTCATTTGCCGCTCTTTGCCCTTATCGGTCTCGTTGTACAACATTTGTTTTTTAATACATTTGCCTGAATGCACAAGCCATATTCAGCCCATCTCAATTAGGATGTTTGCCGTAGATGTGGGTACCTGGAATATTGACCCTCATGTGAACTTTAGTATCTGTTACTTTGTCCTGCCCCTTGATTCTGAGATCTGCATAAACGACATATATTGAAGTGGTTTCATTTTCTGGCATGTCTACTATACACTGTCCAGGTCTCACTAGTATATAATGAGGTAGTAAGCACTAGAACCTACCATATGTTTTTTTATTTGTCAGTCTTTGTTTCTTTCAATCCCACACATTATCATGTAATCTTTCAAATGCAACACTGAACTTTGGAAGTTCTCTAATTGACTCAGATTACATTCAGTGAGTTAACATTCACTAATCTGAGAGGTCAATGGCCAAGATATGTGAGGTTGCCAACTAACACAAGATTCTTGATTTTGATGTATAAGTTAGACTCAAACATGATCATAGTTTTCTTGGTGTTGATGCTGAAACCAAACATATTGTATGCTGTGTAAAACCTGTTCATGCTGATCTACATAAGTGTTTCAGAACCAATGGTTATGACATAATCATCAGAGAATCATAAGTTTGAGATGGGTATTCCCTTCATCTTGGTAAAAGTCTTATAGTTATCATCTTAGATTGAACATTTATATGCTCAGACTGGCAACATTTTATTCATACATGTATTCACAAAATGCAGTCTTTAAAAAAATACCCATTCTGACTAATGTTTTCATTCATTGACATGCTTAACAGTTTCTCAAGAAATATTTGATATGTTCACAGCTGTGGAACAACTTTTTTCACTGTGCCATTGCCTTCTTGACACAAGATAGTCTTCAGCTGGATAATTTCTCACAGTCTAAGAGAAATAAAATCATTGCACGGTAGGATTTTACAGTTGTTACTGTACTTGTTTTGTTCTTGATCAGAGAATAACAAATTAATTGATCTCCGAGTGGTTACCGGGCCCAAATTTGGGGTGTAAAGAATAGAACCACTGTTACCTGCCATGCATGTCATAAGAGGCGACTAAGGAGGTTTGGCTGAAATCGGATGCATGTGTCCTAAACGTGTAGAAGTCTTATGCGTTTAGGGGCCTACCAAACCAATGTGCAACATATACACGTTCTTGGCAAAGATCAAACCTATCACAAAGAATGATTAAAATTGGTCATAAAGAACGAAGAAGAAGAAGAATAAGAAATTAATTTATTAGAAGTGACCATTACTTTTGGTAGTATCTTTGCTCATGTGTTATCAGGGCTTGCAAGGGGAGCAAAGAATAGTAACACTGTGACCTACAAGACATGTCATAAGAGGCCACTGAGGTAGGGGGCCTAGGGAAGCTACCCTAGTCAATAAAAAGCAATGCAGAAATTGGATGTGCTGGCCTACTTGTAGGCAAATAGCTATCACAAATCTCAGATCACATATCAATCACAGAGTGGTCGATATGTAGCGTTCAAAAAGAAGAAGAAGCTATTGCCTTGATGGTCATAGCAATCTCTTTCTGTTCAGCTCAGTCTGCAGTCATCCTTTGTAGAGTACACTCCCAGACTGTTTTGTGGTTCTCAATGTCTTCTGTTCTCCGTTAAGATATCTATGGTTTGCCGCTATGTCATTCTTTCTCTGGAGATATTCTGATGGTGATAACTGGATCACTTCTTGACAGATTGTTCCAGTCAGGGCATCTATACTGGTTCAAGTGATCTTAGTCATAATATTAGATACAAATGTCTGCTATACAGACCATTGAAAGAGATTATCTATGAGAAGAGAAGATGATGACATTCAATGACCACAGTCATTCTGCAGATTTGTAGAGTCAGTTCAGGTTTATGCTGAGCTAAAGATAGCTAGTAGGAACAGGATACAGTAGAGAGTATAATCAGATGATTTTATCACGTCTTTGGACTGACTAACTTTATTATTGTCATGTTCAAAATTCTGTCATACCGTTGTATATTCAAGTGAATAGTATTTGCAAGTTTATAAATGTTCTTTCTTATTTTTACAGATATAAAGATATGAGACGGGAAACTGGTTTTGAAATCCGCTCAATGTGGTTCAAATTAGGTAAACACATTTCTCCATTTGTTTCTATTTATGTGATAAGTTTATTATTCAGTATGAAAATCAATAAACATGTCTTCTGCTTTTCTTTGTTCTTCTGCTTTTCTTGGTTGAGGCCGTTACTGCTGCCCTCCATTGGAACTCTGGGACTCTCTCTTGTTTACTGGGGCCGTTGTTTTTTTACTCTCAGTCTATGCTACAGAAGATCCAGAATGGCAGGTTGCGGTATAAGTGATGTCGTCTGTAGAGGTTTCCAACCTCCAGAGACTAACTAGATCTACTGTTCTGAGCATGCAGGTGTTTGTGGCAGTGAGAAAGCGGACAGTTTGGTTTCTTGGCAGGAAGCAGTGTCACCATCCCAACTTATAGTCATTACTAAGTAAAAATGTTTGTGAAGTTCCATGATCCCTTACATCAGCTATCATGGCACATGATGATAATGATGAGGTTACAGCCATCAAGTAATCTTCTATTTATTGATTGATTACATACCATTTCAACATCAAAGACTGGCCGTAATGAATTCCCAACATTACCTGTCCCTTGTCATGGTGCTGTTCTTTATCCATCTTAACTTTTTCCCTTCAAATTGTATTGCTCTCTTGCTCACTTACTCTCAACAATATTGTTTTATTCAGTGTCATGCTTCTTTAGTGTGCCCACAATTTTTTATTTATCTCTGTTTAATCTATTTTAACAGGTCACTCTTCAAGTTTCCAAACTTTTCGAAGACTTCATAATGGGTTTCTGTGTCCATGAAGTAACTCAATTCTTCTTATAAATTCATATTTCAAAAACTAGAATTTGTCTTCTAGCCATTTGTTGAGTATCCATGTTTCTACACCATGCTTTTTTCAAACATGGTCCCTAACTAAATCCCAAGAATGAAAGATCACAACATGTGAAATGTACTATTTAAGAAAAGCCATCAATGTTACAAGATAGGAATGATTGAGAAATAAGAACATAATAAATGTCGTAGAAATCACACTATGCATCCAATATATTAGAAGACAACACATACAATGGTTCGGTCACCTAATGAGAATTCTTCTTCAGCGAACTCTGGTCATGCGCTTAATTTACTGTGGACCACAAACTTGGCAGTCAGCTTCAGGTCTGTAAGGTTCCCCAAAGCTTAGTTTTCAGGTTGACTGTGTGTGGCCACATGTTGCTTCTCAGCTCACCCAGGAGAGGACAGTCTTTCAGGATATGCTCTGGTGTCTGTTCCGCCTGCTGACACTGGCAGAGAACTGTTTGACTTATTCCTAGTCTATATAAGTGTTTGTTGAGTCTGCAGTGTCCGGTGCGTAGTCGAAATATAATGACCTGGTCTGCTCTGCCTAGGTCTTTGAGGGAGTCTTTTCCATAATCATATCCAGTGTTTGTCTTCCAGTCTACTGCAGATTTTCTCTGTATGAGGGTTTTAACCTCTTGAAAAGACAGGGGTTGGTAAATTTGCTAGTTGGTATTTAGGAGTAACCATATATGCTCTGATCTCTTTCTTACACTGGAAGATCTCAATGGCAGTGAAGAAACTTCATAGCAAAGGCGAGGGTCCCCATGTTTAATATTATTGTTGATGAAGTTATTGCTTGCAGTCATGCATGGTAGCAATTATTATTATTTTCAACTAATCTTATTCATTTTCTTTAGGCCCAAACAAGATCAAGTTCATCCCTCAACTTGTTGGCCCAATCCTAGAGATGACTCTTATACCAGAGACAGGTCAGAAGAATTTGTTGAATAGTTATGTGAACAGGATTATCAGAGAGACAACAAAACTGATTTTATTTGCAATGTGCATATATTTTCACATCTCTTTTTGTGTATTGTGAAGTTATAAGTAGGAGGCGAAATAGCTGAATGGTTCGAGATTCAAAAGGGGTACGACAGGGATGTATTTTGTCACCATACTTATTCAACATATATGCGGAGAACATCATGAGGAATTTAAAAGACGATGCCAACTATGTGAATTACAACCCTCTCACTATAGAGCAGTGCAAATGCAAAACCAGAAGCTTAGATACCAAAAACAGATGAAGCAGCATTATTATCCACTCCAGCAAAGAAGGTTTGGAAAACCTAATCATGATGACCAAGAAACATAGTGAAGATCAACATCTATATTTGAATTCTAAAAACAAATCATGTCACGGACAAAGCAAAGGCTCACCTAACATCCAATTAATTAGAAGAACTCCAATGTGTGAGAACGAATATCTGGGCTCAATAATTAACAATAACAGTGATTGCTCCAAAGATATCTCATGAAGATTGGCAATAGCGATCAAGAAGTTAAACACAATGAAGAACATGTGGCAAAGCACCTGCAAAATACTAAAATTAAAAATATTTAGATCATGCATTTTCCCAGTGGCTACTTATGGTTGTGAATCATGGACTATTACACAAAAAATTAAGAACGAAAATCCAGTCCTTTGAAACTAAATGCTACAGAAAGATCCTACGAATACCATGGACAGAAAAGAGAAAGAACACTGATGTCCTGAAAGAACTAAATGTTAAAGAGAATTGGCTGACAAACAACATACTATACAGAAAAATTACATACTTTGGTCACATCAAGCGTCACGATGGCCTGAAAAGAACAATACTAGAGGGCAGGGTCCCAAGACACAGAGGCAGACCATAGAAGAAGATGGCTACAAGATATTAAAGAAACCATGAATATGACCATCGACCAAGTGGGTGAACTGACTAGAGACAGAGTGAATTTCAGATGTGCTGCAAAGAGAGCAAAGTCCTATAAAGGATACGCACCTTGATGATGATGAAGTTAGAAGGTAGTAGGTTATTATTAGTTCCTTGTTGGTTGATTCAATAAATATATATATCTATATATATCTATAATATGTATTTATGTATTGAAGAAAACAGTCTAGTCAGTGAAAGTCAGACTTATATTAGCGCAGTCATTATCATCATCAAATAGCTTGCCATGAGCAGAACTAAGCACACAAACAAGACAAAGTGACTTGTGACTGAACAACTTTCATCAAGCAAATGATACCATACATCTCAGAAAATAAAACACCAATACTATGTAGAACATGGAATAAAAGCAATGAGACATCAATAACTTCCTAGCAATGAATAAAAAAAATAAAAAAACTAGAAAAATCTAGAAATAGTAATAAAACTATGACAATATTTGTGAGCATGAGAAAAGACGATATCAAGAAGCATAGCAATGTAGTGTGTTGAGTCCAAGCTATCACAAGGTACTATAAAATACATTTGCTTGCTGAATTGTTACACCGTTTACATTTTTTTTACATTTATCCTTCACCGTTTTTATTTTTTTTTATTTAAAAAGTCAACCCATATATTAAATTGAACAGACTTACTAGTCAAGTTATTTCTACTTACTTAGTTGCTCCTGTTCTTTCTTGAGGAGGTATAAAGGTCATCCAGAAAGAACTCCACCTTATTATATCAGCTCTTTTAATATCAGGTTTCAGTTCAAACTTTAGTTTTTCTGAAACTGTCCAATTATGTCCCTCCATCACACTATGGACCTTTCCTAGAGATCTATAAAGCATGTTTTCTGCTCAATAGCTGGTCATTTGCTACTTTCTAACTCATCATATGTCAGCTGGGAATTTAAAAAATTATAAATACAGGTAGTTGTGTAGCTTTACAAAGTACAGCTAACTAAATCCATTTTGTTACCAAATGATCTGAATATACTATTATTGTGTATACTTGTTTGAAACATCACTTTGTTTTGTATTTGCAATATATAACACAAACTCCACTTCCATGTTTTCACATTTTACCCTCGCTAGTTAATGCAGTATTACTACCTTGTTGTCAATTTTCGTTTTTTATATTTAGTATTATCGATATATGTGAAGCCTGCAGTAAAACAATTTAGCAATGGTGTAATACTTAAAAACAAAGTACTGTAGTTTTACAAAGTACAAAAACAATATACAGCAACATATCACCAAAAGATCTTCATCAAGCAAAGGATACACCAAAAGTGAAGAAATTCATACTTCTTATACGGTAGACATAAAATATACAGACAATAAATCCCCAAATAAATCATTTTAGAACTGTTAGGAATTTATTGTCTGATTGTATAAATTATGTCTGCTGTATAAGAAGTCTGAATTTCTTTGCTTCTGACATATTCTTTGCCTGATAAAATCCTTTTGGTCCTTAAAGTGTTTCGCTATATTTAGTATATATTTTAACTGCAATCTACACAATTATTTATCATAATAATAAGAAACTGTGATATATTGGACAAGTTATGACTACATCTAAGATTTTTTTTTTGATTGTGTGTAATAAAAGATGGTTGTCAGTGTAAGGTTAAAGACTAGCAGTAAAATACCTGGTACTAGATGATATCTTTATTTAGTTGTTGTTGAAATAATGATATTTCAGAGCTCAGAAAAGCCACTATTCCAATCTTCTTTGATATGATGGTCCATGAGTTCAATCAGCCTATTCCAAATTCCAACCACATACAAGGAAACTTTCATGAGGTCAGTTTTATTCATTTATTATTAGACATTAGATGGTGTAACATAGAGATACTGATTTGTTGATCATGCTTAGACCGATGCTGAGTAAAACAACATGCAATTATAACATAAGCACATATGATTAATGAAGTGGTTTGTGCCCTTGCTTCGTATACATATTTCAATACTTAGTTATCAGGATCAACATCATTGGACAAGCTCATACATGTTCCATCTTTCAATGCAGTAGCTATTTCAATGTTCCTGCATTCTTTGTACTCAAGTGATGTTGGTTGGCATCTCATAACTACTCTCGAGTTTTATACTCTGTGACTACACGAGTATGATTCGTAAAGTCGAAGTAGAAATGTTGAGATAAAACAGGGTAGAGATACTGGTACAGACAGGGATCAAAGACATCACCTTTATTTTTGTCCCTGGGCACAGAGGAGTCAGGGGTAATGAACATGCTGATAGATTGGCTGGCATGGCTACAATATCAGAGGGAGCTGCAAGGGACCGAAATTACATTCTTAATGCATTGAGAGTCTTTAGAACACAGGAGTTTCAGGGTAGGGAATCCCAGCTGCTGACCAGATTGAGAGAGATGTGTGTTGATATTGGTACATCCTGAAAAGAATGACATACCAAATATGCAAAACGATTGATTAATCAATACCAAACTGGCGTGATGGGCGCTGCTGGATTTGTTGAGACGGAAATTGGAGCACCTATGGACATGTCCGGATTGCTAGTCCGTCCTCATATAACTGATAACTGTTGTTGGCATATCTCTCTCTTCCCCACAGTTAGCACCCACATGCTTGTTCATGCATAACCTCCATTTTAATCAGGAGATTTAATGTCTCTGATTTTGTTTCCACATATATTGAGTAGATGATATTATGGATGCCCACCCTTTCCATACTTTTCCAACTTTCAACAGGCGATAAAATCCATGTTCAAGTTGAGCTCTTAAAGAACTCTTGCAATGGAAAATTGATAAGAGAAGATTAAGAAGCCACTTCCTATACAAAATTCATTAACAATTGAAATAAAATTCCTACAAATTTTTACCAACTCAAAATTGCATTGTAGACCCTTTCCAGGGCTACAGAGTTTGTGCTCTCCTGCTGAGGATTCTTGTGTAAGAAAGAGATTGGAGCGCACCATGCTATTTCCTAAAGTACAATGATGATGACCGTATCAATTATTCAAGAAAGTGGCTACAATTTAATAGTAAAGTGCTAAAGATTTAACCTTTTTTTTAATCTAAAACTTTTCCTTTCATACAGTTTGAGAATGAAATGATCACCAAGCTGGACACGTTGATAGAAGGTGGAAGAGGGGATGAGCAGTACATGAAACTTTTTACAGAAATGTGGGTACCATGACTATATTTACTAATGATCATTTTCATTTGAATTTTCCTTAAATTTTGTATATTTAGTGTCATATTGATTGTATCGTTGTTTTGAAGAAATTGATACCCATGTTTTGAAATGTTCAAATTGTCTGTTTTGATATGAAGAAATGTCATATGTAGATGCTTCCACCGTACAGGATCTTACAGGGATCTATGTCTTGGGCACACAGGTGTCTCCATAAATAAATGAGCAGACAGGCTTGCATCAAAACAACCTATAGTCGAAGTGTTAAAGGTGGGAAAAGGTACATACTGATACTACTTAATGACTGCCTCTTGAATGAAAACACAACAATTGATAATACATCTATACTGTAATTGAAGACTTAGCGATCACCTGTTGGAAGAGGTCACAGTAATTGATTGAAGGTCACAGTATGATGATGATGTACTGTAATTGAAGACTTAGGATCACCTGAATTGGAGAAGAAGATAGAATTGGGAAGGTGATGATGATGTTGTGTACTGTAATTGAAGACTTAGCGATCACCTGTTGGAAGAGGTCACAGTAATTGATGATGTATGTGTACTGTAATTGAAGACTTAGTGAATCACCTGTTGGAAGAGGTCACAGTAATTGATGATGTATGTGTACTGTAATTGAAGACTTAGCGATCACCTGTTGGAAGAGGTCACAGTAATTGATGATGTATGTGTACTGTAATTGAAGACTTAGTGATCACCTGTTGGAAGAGGTCACAGTAATTGATGATGTATGTGTACTGTAATTGAAGACTTAGTGATCACCTGTTGGAAGAGGTCACAGTAATTGATGATGTATGTGTACTGTAATTGAAGACTTAGTGATCACCTGTTGGAAGAGGTCACAGTAATTGATGATGTATGTGTACTGTAATTGAAGACTTAGCGATCACCTGTTGGAAGAGGTCACAGTAATTGATGATGTATGTGTACTGTAATTGAAGACTTAGTGATCACCTGTTGGAAGAGGTCACAGTAATTGATGATGTATCTTTTGGTAGCTGTAATCTGAGACTTAATGACTTATCACCTGTTGGAAGAGGTCACAGTAAGTGTGATGATGTATAGATGATACTGAATAATGTGAAGTACTTTGAAGTTATCACCTGTTGGAAGAGGTCACAGTAATTGATGATGTATGTGTACTGTAATTGAAGACTTAGCGATCACCTGTTGGAAGAGGTCACAGTAATTGATGATGTATGTGTACTGATGAAGTTGGAAAGGAGGCTTGAGCGAATCACCACTGTTGGAAGAGGTCACAGTAATTGATGATGTATGTGTACTGTAATTGAAGACTTAGTGATCACCTGTTGGAAGAGGTCACAGTAATTGATGATGTATGTGTACTGTAATTGAAGACTTAGCGATCACCTGTTGGAAGAGGTCACAGTAATTGATGATGTATGTGTACTGTCTAGTGAATTGAAGACTTAGTGATCACACTTGTTGGAAGAGGTCACAGTAATTGATGATGTATGTGTACTGTAATTGAAGACTGAGCGATCACCTGTTGGAAGAGGTCACAGTAATTGATGATGTATTTTGGATACTACACTGTGAGAGTGAAGATGTGAGAGCGATCACCTGTTGGAAGAGGTCACAGTAATTGATGATGTATGTGTACTTTGGCTGAGATCCTTGAAGACTTTTAGCTGAAAGCTTAGCCCTGTTGGAAGAGGTCACAGTAATTGATGATGTATGTGTACTGTGATTGGAGACATTTTTAATAAAAACAATTACTAGCACATTCGGGAACATGAAGAACAGAATGCTTATTGGTTTTTTTTGTTGCAGCGAACAACAGGATTCATCAGCATACAAGCTCTTAAATATCTATAGGAACAGACCATTTGTCTATAGAATAACTTTATCAAAGCTATCCTCTGACAGTTGTACTTTCCATATACATTTATTTGATACTACAGCATTTCTTATCTACAAAATACCACTCTTCCTAGCCACTGTATCCAACATGTATGAGTTATCTTGTACTAGTTTACAGTCATCATGTACTAGTTTACAGTCTGTAGGTGCAGTACACATTATTAACATTTGCCATAGCCTACACTAGTTTGTATATAGTGTTTGGCCACATGCCACAGACTATTTCATGATATGTCTCTTTCTCAAATTAGCTTTATAATCATGTTAGGATTCTGGTTGTTACCAGTTCTTACTATACTATTTCACATTAAATTAGCTTGCAATCAAGTACATTCATTTACTTACAAAATTATACTTCATTCATCAAATTTAGTTTAATAAGAGAACTGCAGTTAATTTTGGAGATGAACTGTAAATAGAGAAAGAGAATAGACAAGAAAGACCAGAAATGAACTAAGCTGGCTTGCTCAAGACAGTTCTGGTTGGAGGAAATTTATTGATGCCTTATGCTTCAAGGTGAATTGAAAGAAAAAGTAGAAGACTACTTAATTGACTGCTGAGTAAAAAATAATTGAATTGAAGTTAGTTTGACTGCTGCATGTTTTTCAATGCAGTAATTAATGTATTCATGCTGTTTTTACCTTTTATATTAATAAATATTTAACAGTATGGAACATCTATGTGATGGGAACGTTGTAATACGGGATCAAGGTTTAACATTTGTGAACACCATATATGACCTGCTGGAGAGACTGCTAGTCTACAGAACTATTATCCAAGATGAAATCAGAGAACATCGTATCACTTGCATTGTGAACCTACTGGTGAGTATTATTTCAATGTTGTCTGTGCTGTCCATTTTCTGGTCTGGCTCACAAATGTGTTGTGCAATGATTTTTCTATTATTATCTATGAAAAGCTGCAGTTTCCTCTTTTGTTTAATACTGATGTTTTTCCAGTTCAGCTTTATCTGTATGTTCTGTACCATGTACAGTCTACTAAATGGTACAATACTACACATTTGGTTGAAGTCTCTGAGGTGGTGAAAGCTGATGAAAATTTGTTGTTTTTGGTGCCAGGGTGCGCAGACATAAAGGGGTATGAATGGGTTGATAGGCTTGCAAGCAGTTGATAAATAGACTAGGCTGATATTTTGTATTCTCTAAGGGGTTTGTAAACAATTTTAAAAATGAATATGAATCTTCAACCCTAATCAGACTGCAGGAATTTCAAATCAAACGTGGTGTTTCCAGACAAGAGCACTTTGCTGGAAGCCAAAAAAAATAGTAAATCGACAAAGAACTGGTGTTATTAGTTGATAATAATAATAGCCGTCCATCACAAGCGATGATGACAACAGCCTCAGAGGTGTGCTGCTGCATCTCTCTGGCTGTTGATACATGCTGAATATTAGTTGATACACGCTGAGAGACATACTGCGGAAGAGATTGGAGCACTCATGGACTAATTGGTTCGATGTGCAGTGATGATGTTATTAAATGAACTAAATCAAATATGTTGATGTGGATCACCAGCTTGTGTCGTCTCAACATGGAAGATTACCTGTATTGAATTTCTAGCAAGTTCTATTTCTGTCCCTTGTGGTACCGACCTCTTGATTTTCACTATATAATTATAATTCTGTAATAACATTTAGAAAGGTTTATGTCGTTAGTTCCGGTAATTTCGAAAAGTAGGTAAACTTGTTAATACTGGTATGCTGCGGCAAGTCAGTATACTTTGAATACTCAGTATCTTTAGATTGTCTACACATATGGTCAGTAACCGCAACATTGCACATATTTGTTGCATAGCATCTAATTGGTACATTTGTGATACTCTGTACTTTTAGAATACATATATATATAGATATTCAGCAATGTTTTGATCAAAAGGCCTTTATCAAGCAAAAGATACAACAGAAGTGAATAAGTGAAGAAGTTCACTTCTGTTGTATCCTTTACTTGATAAAGACATTTTGGTCGAAACATTGATGAGTATTGTTATTGTTTTTGTATTCTGTAAAACTACAGTACTTTGTATGTATTTTGCCATTGCTATATAGTTTTACTACAGTCCTCCCATATATTGAGAATACTTATATATGTAGTCACCACTCATTATTTTGAGATCTTGTTGCCAGTCACAACATGTACTGACTATTAAATTTGAACATCTAACTTGTCTGGAAGACTTTATTCTTTACGAAGTAGTTATCTCTACAATTATGCTGACTATTCTACTTGATACTAATATCAGTGTTAGTAAACTAAAGTTTCTGTACATGTATGGGTTTCCTTTTTTTCAACTACATATCAGTTTGCTTGTTTTAGAAATATCTATTTCAGTGTTATTACCAATGACTTATAGTAGCTAATTAATGATTAACTAACAAGTACTAAGTAGTTAGTATTGTTAAAAAAGCAGCGAATAGTTACAAATATTTGTAGATAACTGAAACTACATTTGAGTGCAGTTCTGACACAATTTCATTATTCTGTTACAGGACTTTTACCATGAAATAAATAGACAAGAAATGTACATTCGCTACCTACATAAACTGTGTGACCTTCACTTGGGATGTGACAATTACACTGAGGCTGCCTACACTCTTATTTTGTATGCCAAACTTCTACAGGTCAGTTAAGTTGTGTCCAAAATATTTCACATGAATTGTGCAGTTTTCGGCCATGCTAATAACATAGATGAGCTTCTGTGGCTTAAGCAGTAGTGAACTCGATCACAACCCAAGTGTACCTGGTTCAAACTCTGTGGCGGGCAAGTTTGAAAAAATTAGTTCCCTTATATTTTTATGACGATAAAAATAGACCTGCTGCTCGGAAAGAAATTGCAAACTATTCAGAAAGAAATTGCAAACTAAACACTAAACATATAAGGGGTGCCTAGAAAATCGATGACCCATTTACTGTTGTTGATTGTTAAGTTGGCATAGCAAAATCCTGTGAAAGAGCAAAAATAATCACCCAAGCCACCAGAACAGCGCAAGACAAAAACAGAAAACCACGACACTGGGCAACAAATTGGCTGGTAGCAGTGTGACAAAAAAAGAAGAAGAAGATTGTTAAGTCCTGTATATACCACGATTTTCATTTTTCAGTAACATAGTTATGTTGTCCGTAACACATTAACTACCAAATGCTGCAGCCTACGCTTGTTTGTATGTTCACATGCTGCAGGTTGTGTCACAATATGTTTCATTGTCAAATTAGTTAGGTCTTCAACTTTTCGAACAAGTGTGGAAAAGTAGTTTCCTGTCTAGCTCTTGATGTTGTCAATCCAGGATTTTCTGTCCTCCTTTTCTCCTTCCACCCTCAACAGTCTCCGGTAAATAATCTTTGAATGTGAGTTGTTCCTGAAGGTGTGAGTTGTGCCTCAATTTATGTCTGAACTATGCAAGCTTACTTTGTTTCACTTCTGCCAAAAGTAACTCATGTCTGCCTGCGAGCATATTTATTGTGTCTCTTACATATATATTTGTTTTATTTTCTAAGAAATAAATTAGCAACATGATGTTGTAGCATTTGTTCTTCTTCCTTTATCATCACAATGATACTGAGTTGTTGCCCATTGTAGTGGTTTTCTGTTTTTGTCTTGCGCTGCTCTAGGGATTTGGGTGATAGTTATTTTTAAGTTTTGACCGAATTCTACTTTGCCTTCTAACCATCTTTTTTTGTAGTCTGCCTCTCACCCTCTTTCCCAATGTTCTGTTATAGAAAATTCTGTATACAGTGGAGTTTGGTTCTATTCTTATGTCTTGTTTCCTTGTTGCCTGATAAAGGCCATGTAGAAATGTTGATATAATCTATAATTATACTTTGTAAAACTATTTTGCTTCACATGGTTTGATATTTTGGCAAGTGTTTTTGTGCACATATATATATATATATATATATATTATACATCGCCTGAGTGGTTACCTGGGCCCAAATTTGGGGTGTAAAGAATAGAACCAATATTACCTGCAGCGCATGTCGTAAGAGGCGACTAAGGAGGTTTGACTGAAATCGGATGAACGTGTCCGCTAGGGAATGCTAACCCAAAACAAATGCTTGCAGAAACGGATGCACCAGGCCGTAAGGCGCATAACATGGTGCAATGACCTCTCACAATGAGGAATGGGATAACGGATTCTACGGTGCCAATCTGCTCGGAGATTTAGCCACACAGTAAGAATGTCAGACCTACCATCACGAGGTGGCCAAAACTTACTGCGGGAAGAGGTCGACACAAACGGGAAGCAGAAATCATAGGAATTATATCCTACAGAACTGTTCCCAGTATGCAGACTTGAGAAGAAAGAGGTGGCCCACTTACACCAGCGTCCAAGACAAACCATATATGGCGGGGCTGATAATCTGAGGATTATAGAGAATTTATTAGGGAATCCGAAATCCCAATCTAGTGAGAATGCAGAAGAAGAAGAAAAGATGTATACTATATATATATATATATATATATATATATATATATATATATATATATATATATATATATATATATATATATATATTATATAATATATATATATCTGTAGGATATAATTCTATGAATATATATATATATATATATATATATATATATATATATAAAATATATATATATATATATATATTTCACGTGTACCAACACCGATCTTTTAGCTATTTGCACAACTTTTTTCAGCGCAGTGCATGCCGATAAAAAATTTTACACAAATCAACCATTGTGTTTTATCGATCAAATCGATGATACGGCGTGTGAACAATTGCTTCATATCAAATGTATGTTATTCATATAGTAAATTCGATAATTCTACATGCAACTTTAACATATTCTACAGATCTGGAATATTCTTTGATTATATGTTAAGTAGAGACTATTTTGAGTGAAATTTTTTAGATGGTCACTACCGCTTTTTTAATTAATCTTGAAAATTTCGCTTAGGTACTACCCAGAAACATCGTATTTATGTGCAACTCTGACGATAACTTCTCTTTACATCGAACATTTTCATTACTAGAAACATTTTTCTCTCTTCCAAGGGCAACTTTACGTGTACAGAGCGCCACTAACCTACAAAACTTATCATTTCTCTATGCTACGAAGTCGGTTTGCTTTCGACTTCCATAACAACCGGTGCATTTTGCGATTTTCTCGTGAATGTTTTTCGTCATTTTACTTGTGTCAACAATATCCAGCAATCCTAAATACAAATTTTTAAATTTTTAAAAAAAAATTTCAAATATTATTTATGCCTTTCAGTTGACTTTTGTATCGAATATCAACCGTAATATTAAATATCCCACACTAGATCTAGCTGTCCAAAGTGAACCATTCATCGGCGATAGACGACAATAATGACTGGACCTATCTTTATCGTACACTATTCAGATTTACTTCAAAAGTCTTATATTATCGTCTTGTGATTTCAGAATTAAAATAACTAGTGAATCATATCAGTATTCTGTCAATTTTCTTTCTTAATTATAGGCAGTTTACATTTAAAAGTTGTGCCATTTAAATTGCACTCACTGCTTAGCTGCAATGAAGCTTTGTGACAAAATATAGTCTATGATATATATATATATGATTGGCTCCCATGAGCTGCAGGGAGCGCAACTATGTATTTCTTTTAGATCTATTTTAACGACAATTCATATTTACCTACAAAATGGTATATTACTCATAAACATCAGTTAGTAATTAAGGAAACTGCAGCTGAATTTGTACATACACCTGCAATGGGAAAATTGAACATAAATTCAATTCAGCCACAAGAAGTTTTTTTCAATTCGGTTGGCAATCAGATATATATATATATATATATGATTGATGACATCTAGTAGATACATTAATGACATTAGTAATAGAACATCTGTATGATACATCAATGACATTACTATTATAACATCGCCTGTGTGTTGCCAGTGTCTGCAAGGGAGCAAAGAATAGTTACACTGCAACCTACAAGGCATGTCGTACGAGGTGACTGAGGTAGGGGCCTTGGGAAGCTACCCTAGTAACTAAAAAACGTTGCAGAAATCGAATGTGCCGGCCTACTTGGAGGTGCATAAGTGGCACAATGTACAATCGCTCTTAGGCTCAGATCACATACAAATTACAAAGAAGGGTTTAACAAGTGGTCTATATGGAGCATTCGAAGAAGAACTAATATAACATCAGTGACATTACTAAAAGAACATCTGTATGATTTGTGAATGAATTCCAAAATATTGAGCATGCTTAATTGATTTCACAGTGGTCAGATGAATCACTAGCTCCAATGCTGCAGAATCAAAATTATCCAGATGCCATTACTCACAGAGAACTGAAGGAGAAATTGTACTATGATATTATCTCTCACTTTGATCATGGCAAGGTATGTGGATAATGATGTTTGGTCATCACGCTAAGACAGTTGTTCATCTTGTAGATAGCATGAAAATAAACCTTTTATTTTTTCCTGTAATGTTCATGATAGCAAACCTTTGCTTTTTTGGGAATTAAAAAAAAACTGAGCAACACCCCAGAGCAACCTTGAAATGAATTTTACTGATTGGCTATTGGTTACTAAACTGACATCATTGCACTCTGGCAGACCCATAGTTGCTCAGTTTCCCCCAACAGATATTGAAGGGTGTACTGATGGTTCCTGTGTCTCGCTGGTTAAACACAGTCCTCACACTATCTCTCCGGCATCTACTTCTACCTCTACAACGGGTAACTCCAAACTGCTTAAATCGGTGGATCTATTCAACATCTATTGTAGTGTCTTGTTTTAACACGCAGTCGCAAGAGGCTGAAGAACATCCCCTTATCCATCTTCAACTCCCCAACAATCGATGCTGTTGATGCAAGCCTTACCGCTCTCTCATTGCTGCAAACACCCAACTTTACTGAGAGAGGTGAGAAATAATGGACTCAATTCCATATATGAGATTGTACTAGTTGCCCAGTATAGATGGTATGAAGAAATTGCTTGCAGGCTCTATGTAACGTAAAATGGTATGCAAAGATTATAATATAATAAAGGTTGAAAAAAGAAAATGTTAAGAATCACATTATGTAGCGTATACCGATATGAGAGGATTATAATATAATAAAGATTTAATCATAAAAAAGTGAACCCATTTTCCCCGCCATATGATATATTAGGGTATTCTGTGTTAATTATGAACAGAAACACTATCCCTCTCGCTGTAAAATTTTATCCTGGAACCACACGCTTATGAAGCAAGTGACCTAACCATTACTCTGTCACAGCTTTCTTAAACACTGAAGACTAGTTGGTTGTTGTCTCATGTCACAAGTTAGTTAACTCTTGTGATATCTTCTCTTATACTGGAAAATATAAAAACGACTCATATTTTCCTCCTTGATAAGACTTACTGTCCCTGCGGTGTCCACTGCATTGCATGTTTTGTCTGTGTCTTTCTTTTCTCATCCTGTTCCAGGAGATGTGCATGTTCATTGAGTCATTTAGAATACATTTATGTGTGTACCTCTGTGTGCTAAGTCAGCTTGTTTGATTGATTGATTGATTGATTGATAGGACTATCATCATTGCACTTCGTTGAGCAACCATGTGTGCTCTTATCTCTTTCTTACACAGAAAGGTCTCAGCTGTAGAGCACAAACTCTGTAGCAATGGTGAGGGTCCGGATGTAATTTTGAAGATGGTGAAGATATTTAGTAGGAATTTTATTTTTAATCTTTTTCTAATGAATTTTGCCTGGACAGCTGCTTTCCAGCCTGCTCTTCTCGATTTGGAACTGTAAATGGTTCTTTTATGTGCTCAACTTGAACCCAGACCTATGTTTAATCATCCATCTCCAATAGGGCTAGGAACTCGATCTGACCTACACTGAGATCAGGGATCTCTAGAAAAATATCCGTTTGGCTCCACACTAAACCAGGTACCTTTGGAGCGAGAGGTGAGCATCTAACCTCTACGCCACAGAGAACAAAAGCACCACTTGCCCCCTTAACTGTTTTATCTCAACTTTCAACTGCCATGGGTTCTCATCACAAAGCTCATCTTGAACACAGGATCTACAATCTATCATCAATCTTGATAAAACTGAAAACTTAATCTCACCTAAATTGAGATCACTGGAAAAATATACAGATCACTCCAGATGGGCAACATAGTACCTTTGTGAGTGAGGTGAAACATCAGATGGGCAACATAGTACCTTGTAAGGAGGCATCAGATGGGCAACATAGTACCTTTGTAAGTGAGAGGTGAACACCATCAGATGGGCAACATAGTACCTGAAGGAGAGAACACATCAGATGGGCAACATAGTACCTTTGTAAGTGAGAGGTGAACACCATCAGATGGGCAACATAGTACCTTTGTGAGTGAGAGGTGAACACCATCAGATGGGCAACATAGTACCTTTGTAAGTGAGAGGTGAACACCATCAGATGGGCAACATAGTACCTTTGTGAGTGAGAGGTGAACACCATATGTGCATGCCACAGTGACACCCCCTCCCTCCTCCAATTGCTTGTTGATAGAGGACACAGCAACTGATGATGCACCAATGTTGTTCTTGAAGGGTTTGGCAATGCAAAATTGCACAAGTAATAATGAACACATTTGGGGACAAATAAGGTGTTTGCTTGTTCAACCACTGAGTCACAAAAACTATTAGCATCTGCACGGGAAGACTAAACACCTATGGGTCTCCCAAAGTGATATTGGGATCTGCTCAGTAACCTGTCCGATATAATAATAATCTATTCATATCTGTCATTACTGCCTGTAGTGCTGCTTTTTAGGGCAGTGTAGGACAGGGGGGACGAGAACCTGACAAATTTAATGACCGCATGGCTAGTGTAGTTGCCGCAAAGTTGTTCAGGTTAGGATTTTTCTTTTATGCCCACAACATCAAAAAATCTTTGACCTTACCGTGGATTGAACATAGATCTCCCACCTGGGAACCATGCTATATATAAGCCATTCGACCAGACGCTCCTCCTATATTCATTTTTCATGTATTCATTTGTATTAATATTGTGGCATTTTTCAGATGTGGGAGAAAGGTATTGAATTGTGTGAAGAACTGTGCCTGCTCTACAGAGATGAGTTGTTTGACTACATAAGCATTAGCAAAATCTTGGTTTGTACCACATTTGATTTTCTTCTTAGCAACTTCAAATATTTATGTTCATAAAGTGACCAACAAAAATGGTTAGGTTGACTACTTGTCTTGGTTTTTTTTTTTTGCAGACCAAGCTTATCAATATTATGAAAGTACAACTTGTAATTCCAAGCTCTTTAAATCACTAAATAGATTCAACATTGATTTTAGAGCCCTTATGAAACAGGCAGTCGGGCAGTCATAAAGAAACTGAAGAACATCCCCTCTATCGTTGCAACCTCAACTCTCCAACAATCAATACTGTTGATGCAAGCCTGTCTGCCTCTCATTACCGCTAATGTTTGCATGCCCAGGACTGTAGATCCATTGCTACTACTACTACTATTTCCATAACTATTCCTACTGCTGCTGTTACTACTACTAATCATGACTGAGGAAGGTTACTACTACTAATTATAACTGAGGAAGGCTACTACTACTAGTAAACATGACTGAAGAAGGCTACCACTACTAGTAAACATGACTGAGGAAGGCTACTACTACTAATTATGACTGAGGAAGGCTACTACTAGTAAACATGACTGAGGAAGGCTACTACTAGTAAACATGACTGAGGAAGGCTACTAGTAAACATGACTTAGGAAGGCTACTACTACTAAACATGACTGAGGTAGGCTACTACTAGTAAACATGACTTAGGAAGGCTACTACTACTAAACATGACTTAGGAAGGCTACTACTAGTAAACATGACTGAGGAAGGCTACTAGTAAACATGACTTAGGAAGGCTACTACTATAAACATGACTGAGGTAGGCTACTACTAGTACTGACTTAGAGGCTACTAACTAAACATGACTGAGGAAGGCTACCACTACTAGTAAACATGACTGAGGAAAGCTACTACTACTAAACATGACTGAGGAAGGATACTACTAGTAAACATGACTGAGGAAAGCTACTACTACTAAACATGACTGAGGAAGGATACTACTACTAATGAACATGATTGAGGAAGGCTACTACTAGTAAACATGACTGAGGAAGGCTACTACTAGTAAACATGACTGAGGAAGGCTACTACTACTAATGAACATGATTGAGGAAGGCTACTACTAGTAAACATGACTGAGGAAGGCTACTACTACTAGTAAACATGACTGACGAAGGCTACTACTACTAGTGAACATTACTGAGGAAGGCTGCTACTACTAAACATGACTGAGGAAGGCTACTACTACTAGTAAACATGACTGAGGAAGGCTACTACTACTACTAAACATGACTGAGGAAGGCTACTACTACTACTAGTAAACATGACTGAGGAAGGCTACTACTACTGAACAGGACTAAGCACTTATGATTCTGCCCAGAGTGCTATGACATCAGTTTAGTAGCCATCACCCAATAACATCTAGCCCTACAATTTATCTCTGAATTAGCCCTACAAGTATGTATCTTCATTGATATCTGAAGTCAGTGTTTGAATCATCTAATGCATATTTTCTCATATCAGAAACGGCAAGCAGAGCTTTATGATTGCATAATGAAACAGATGAGACCAGAACCAGAATACTTCCGTGTAGGCTACTTTGGTGGAGGGTTCCCTTCTTTTCTTCAAGTAAGCAAATTTTTTATTTTGTCAATATTGTGAACTCTCAGATTGTCCAAAACTGTTCTTTGAACAATAATATTGTCTACCTTTTAGAATTTGATTTTCTTTATAAGTTTAGTTTAGTTTAGTCGTCGGATCATCATCACTGCATGTCGAACCAATTAGTCCATAAGTGCTCCGATCTTCTCCTCAGTATGTCTCTCAGCGTGTGGCGACTAACAACCCCGGTTCGTTGTTGTTTACTATTCTTTTTGTCTACCAGCATAGTGTTCTTATCTAGCTACACCATACGTGACTTGAATTCTTGCAGTCTGGTTAGTGTTGTAGATTCATCACTATTACTTGAATCATGTACACATCCTCTCTTCCTTAGGGAATTTATAATATCAGCCTGGTCCATTGCTCGCCCACTTTGTACAGCAGCCGTACCTGCAAGCCTATCAGCGCGTTCATTCCCCTTACACCTGCATGCCCTGGCACAAAAATAAAACTGATCCTTTGTAATCTTAGACCTCCCCAGCGACTCCATTCTTTTTCTTCTTCAATGTCTTCTAGCCCATCCTTTTTCAATCTTCCTGAGCATAATCATGGAATCACTGAGAAAACATGCATGGATAAAAGTATGTGATTCCAACCAAACCATCGCTTTAGTTACTGCGATGATTTCCATAGTGAGACTGCTCGTAGTCACTGCAAAACCACCACTGTCTTCCTTCACAACATTCCCTCCAACCTGATCAGTAAAGCCACGTGCTCGCACATGTCGAATCACCGAACCATTCATATAAATGATTACATCATTCTCAGATGAGTTCTCAGAAATTAATGCCTGAACTTCTGCCTCCATGACAAGTGGGTTATTTTGCCTGCATTCTTTATCAAGTTTGATGCATACCGAAAATGATGTATTGATTCCTGTTTTATCACTGGTATCTACTCTTTATAAGTTTGAGGATGACAACATGTTAGGGGGGAGAGAGGGAAGAGAGGAGATAATGTATGGTAGCACCTATGGTAGGATTTTAATTGATGTTTCATGTTATTCTAGTCTAGTTGGTGCTGCTCGCTGGAGGTGTATAAATGGCACCAGTTCTGAATGCAAGTATGTCACTATGAACACTAAAAGATAATTGTACAACATGATCTTTTCCCTGCATTATGCTATCAGTGACAAACCTAGATGTTGACGTCAAATGATAGAAGAAAACTAGTCATGGCAGAGATTGTCTAAGCAGAATGCTGAGAATATCAAAACTGAATTTTGGATTTTAATAATAATAATAATAAAGCCCATAACCCTTTAGGGTCATAGGGTGTCACTGTGGAGACATCAGCACAAAAAGCACGCCATGAATCTCTGTCTTGAACTCCTCGGGTGAGTGTGGAGACACTCTGCCCCGACCAGCTCTTGATGTCAAACCAGGATATTCTCTGCCCTCCTTTCTTTCTTCCACCCTCAACTGTTCCCTGTAGGAGAGTCTTAAAGAGTGCGCTATGTCACATCACATGCCCGAACCGCACAAGTTTACGCCGTTTCACAATTGTCAAGAGTGGTACTTGTCAACCTGCAAGGTTGTTTATTTGGTCTCTTACATAAATATTCGTCTTATGTTCTATGTAACTCGATCGTAGTACCGTCTGTAACACTTATATTCGAAAGCCTGTATTTTGAATTTTAGGACCGTTGGAATGTCTCTGTCGTAGTCTACATGAAGTTTGCTGTGAAATTCATCACTCCTGTTGTATCGTTTGCTTGATAAAGGTCTTTTGGTCAAAATGTTGCTGTGTTTTGTCATTGTTTTTGTATTTTGTAAAACTACAGTATTTTGTTTTTGCGTGTTTCACCATTTTACATAGTTTTACTGCAGTCTTCACCTATATCGATAAGAATATCATGAAGATGCCAGTTAAGGAATGAAAACATCAGGGGAAATAATTTGTACAACATCAATACTAAACTTCATCAAGAGACCATAAATTAAATGGTTCAGCCACATAAACAGATCAATACAACAAACACAACACTTTTTCAGTATGGGATATCTTCATTGCACTCCAGACATGTCCATAGGTGCTTTGTTTTCCATCGCAGTATCTCCAACAGCATCCAGCAACTAACTGTACCAGTTCGATGTTGATTGATGAGCCTACTCACATACCTGTTGTGCTGTTCTTTTCCGGCCACTCTAATCTTCTATTCAATCTTTTGCAATCTAGCAGGTGAATTGAATGGTTTAAATAAAAAATATTGTTGCTGCCACATTCTATGAGTGCCTTCAAAATGTCAGCTCTATCCGTTGGCTAACCCCCTGATATGGTGGCAGAGTCTGCCTGCTCTCCCATTGCCAACAATACTCATGTACCCCAGAATAAAGATAAGTGTAATTCTACAAATTGTTGATGCTTGTAGTAATTCACTACATTGCCTGCACACTGAACCAGCCTCCACCTTTCGGATCATACTCAATGAATCACTAAGAATGCACACATGAGTGTAGTTTTGTGACTACAGGCAGAGTAGTGCCTTAGTCACCACCAGCACTTCCATTGTCATGCTATTTGTTGTCATACTAAATGTAACACTGGCTTCCTTGCTATTTTTGCTGTATGAACTTGCAGAGAAGGCCCATGCAGACTTTTCGTGACAAACTACCAATCCATCTGTGTAAATCAGGTCATCTTCATCGCATGTTTCATTAATGATGGCCTTGACGTCTGCATCAAACGCCACAGGATTCCTCTATTTGCAACTAAGTGCATCATTATCAAATGTGACTGACATAGACATTATTATAGCTTTCTGTTTTCTCATATACAGTAAACCCTCGTTAACACGAACTCGCTAACATCGACACACCGGTTAACAAGAACAAAAATGTGGTCCCGTCATAAATGTCTATTTCTTATCAGTAAATAACACAAATTTCTGTGTACCACGAATCACGAACTGTATTTTAGTCCCTCCGCCAATTTTATCTCATTTAACCTGAACTTCCAAAGCTTCACAATGTTTGTTGTCACCTTAAAGCCTTTCATTGTTAGTGATCGGAAAGGTAACACTAACAGTTTCATTTACCCGTGGGATGCCCTTGAGTTTGAGATAGAGGCGCGAGATAGGTGGAGACCATTAATATGTATACAAAGCATTTTCGGACAGCGGGAAAAGATTATGCGTCCCGGAAGGTGCGATAGCAGATCTGTCGGAAGTAAATTTGTCGTTTCAGGATTCGGTTACATCGTAGAAGCTCTGGGTACTGTATTTTTATTACAGGTACGAGAATTTTATAGCCAGAACACCCAATTAGAAGTAAAGTATGGTTTTGGGCAGGAAGGGGGGGGGGTGGAAGGAGAGAAGGGAGGAGCAGAAAGTGAAAATGAAAGTGAAATTCCAGTTGATAAAAATCTGGTGAGAAAATGTTCAGATAGGACAGGGAAAGTTAGATAGAGTCAGTTGAAGAGTCATGTCTAAGAGGAAGCAGACAGGTATAGATCTGGAAACAAAACTAAGAATTCTAAACGAAGTAGATCGTGTGCATTGAAGAAAAGACAATTGCTGAACAGTATGGAATTGCCAAGTCTACCTTATCCACAGTACTTAAAGACCGGAAAAATTCTTAATGCTGTTGCATTAGGTTCGTAACAAATCTAAGCGACTCAGGAGTGCAAAGTACGAAGATATCAACGCTACTTCTAGAATGGTTCAACCATATGCACTTCAATGTACCTTTAAGTGGACCTATAATTCAGTCAAAAAGCAAATGAGATTGCCAAAAATTTGGATATTCAAGATTTCAGCTGTTCCTCTGGTTGGCTGTCCCGGGTTCCAAAGAGACACTCAATTTCATCAGTAGTGATTTGTGGTGAAGCAAATAAAGTTGATGAAGAAGGGGCAAACAACTGGTTGCATGGATTTTACGGCGTGAGAGAAAAGTATGCCTCGTGTACGGTGTACAATATGGACGAAACTGGACTTTTTACAATCTTTTTCCAAGTCATACCCTCGGAATAAAAGGTGACAAGTGCCATGGTGGAGCGCGCAGTAAACAACGTCTAACTGTTGTCCTTGTATGTAATGCAGACGGCAGTGATAAACACCTCCCATGGTGATAGGCAAGTCCAAGAAACCACGTTGTTTTAAAAACATGAACATGGATACTCTACCTTGCATCTACTCTCACCATAAGAAAGCTTGGATCGACAGCACATCATTTCGTGGCTTCTTCATTTCAACAGTCGAATGGTGGCTCAGAATAGGCATGTTCTTCTGACAATGGACAGGTGTACCGCCCATAAAATACATGATCTGAACTTAACAAACGTAAAGGTTCAATTTTTCCCCCAAATGCAACAAGTCGTCTTCAGCCTTTAGATCAAGGCATTATTGCTCTTATGAAGAGAGCTTATCGAAAGCGACTTGTGAGAGCTGCAATTTGCGCTGTTGAAAACAACACGATAACCCCAAGTTGGAGTGTGCTCGATGCAATAAAAGCTATCGCTGTCTCCTGGGAATCTGTGCCATCAAAACACTTGCAGAACTGCTTTAGCAGAGCCTGGAGACATAGCAACACTAATCCTATCGAAGAGTTAGATGGTGACATCGACACCACCTCTCATGACGAATGGGATATTCTTCAAGACGTTGCAAACCCTGGAGTTAGTTTTGAGGAATTCATTAGTGCAGATGACGATGTTGCCGTGTGTTCTCCAGAGGAATCTGATGTACATGTACAATCAGTTTGTGTGTGAGGTGCAAGAAATATCATCAGAAGAAAGTGATGAAGACAATAGTATACCGCCCACCCGCCAGGAAGTGTTAACGGCCTTGGACACTTTAGAACGGTTTGCTACAACAACTGAAATGACCGCTAGGTTTACGGAAGCTATACACACAGTTGGCCGTGAAGTTACTATGCACTTCGCCCGTCTGCGACAGCGCAATATACAGGAATTTTTCTGCAGAAAATAATACGTGAGTACTTCTTTAAAAGTTAATTACTGTAGTAGTGTTTATATGATGGCATCTGTATTGTATATGGTTAATACTGTGCTGCTTTGCAATGCCAAAATTTGAGTCCCCGATACAGAATTTTTTAACACGAACTAGTGATTTTTCGGTCCCTTCGAGTTCGTGTTAACGAGGGTTTACTGTACTTTATTCCTTCATTGAATTCTCAACATGTTTTTGTAAAACCCCATTTGTGGTTTCCATAGATTTTGTTATTTGTTCTTTGTGCCTCAGTTCCTTACGTGTGCCAGTACTGGCTCAATGTAACATTGATGAAATCTCTTTCTAGACTCCATAGACAATTACTTGTTGGAAATTATGCTTTCAGTTTTCTAGAATACGCTTTTTGCTCTGTCTAATTTAATTGCTAAATTATATCTATCATCTGATGTTATCAGAGTACCACATTGTATGAAAACTGTAGTTCTCTGTGGCATGGAGGTAAGGTGCTTGCTTCTTCCTACAAAGGTATTCATTCATTCCTAGCATGTAACAATTGTGATATTTTTCCAGAGATTTCTGATCTCAATGTAGAAGACATAGAAACCTAGCTTCCGTATTCAAGTTCAGCAGGTCAACTTTTAGTGGACCTGGACAAAACCATATTTTACAATCCATTTATTTTTAGAAGAAAAATTTCTTTAGTGTGGCTCCTTGTAAACAGTTGTCCAACCCAAAGCCACATAGTGTGGTGTTTGGTCCACAAGAAGTTAAAGAACCTTGGCAGTTGAAAATCGATACGGGTAGGCTGCAAAGCTGCTACTTCTTTCTTTCACCATTTACTTTTTATAGAAGTGTTGGGGAGGGGGAACATAGTGATCTTGTTTGTGCTTGTTTTACGACACTTTGTAAGCTGATATTCCTTTTCGTAAGGCTGTTCTTGATGCCGTCACTCCATCTTTTGCGTGGTCTTCCTCTTGTTTTGTACTCATTATACTTTTCTGTGTGGCTCTCCGTGGTAGGCGATACCAGGGCATTCTTGTCAGGTGTCCAAACCATTTAATCTGTTGTTCTTTTATGAATTGCATAACTGGTTTCACATCCAGTTTTCTTCTGATTTCTTCATTTCTAATTTTGTCTCTTATTGTCACACCTGCAGCTCTTCTAAGACACCTCATCTCTGTCGTTATGATTTTCCGCTCATTAGCTGCTGTTATTGGCCATGTTTGACACTGGTAACATAATATTGGCCAGAAAATCGTTCTTATGAGATTTGCTTTAGTTGTTAGTGGTATCTCTTTATGTGACAACAGTGGTGTTAACTGTCCTAGTACTTGGTTAGTTTTTGTGCAACGATTGCTGATTTCACTATCGATACTTCCATCTGCTGTGAAAATTGCTCCTAAGTATTTGGCCTCAATTGTTTATTTTATTTCTACGTTCTGGAGTTTTATTGTAAGGTTTTCTGGTTGTCTACTTATTGCCATTGTCTCTGTCTTTATTATATTTATTTTCATGTTGTACTCCTCACCCTTGATGTTAACTAAGCTTAAAGCTACTGCCTTTGGGAAAATTCATAAAAGTTAGTAAAATTACAACATCAACCCTTATTTGTACTACAGAGTTCATGCACAGCCGCAAGATCTTCTTGTGTACAAAAGAAATTGAAGCGTACATGATAATTCACCAAAAGTGCAATGATGAGGTTCTTATCAATCAATGAATCAGTGAAAGCTGTTTCTTTTTTTAAATATTGATGATGTTTTTATTGATAGCTTCATTCATTTATAGAATCGTTGTTTTATGTGATCATTTGTCCATCACAAGTAATGATGACAATTCCTTACATCAGATTTCTCATCAGCTCTCAATGGAAGAGTTACTATTGTTGATGTTTATGGAGATGACTGATGAACCCAGTTTGGGCATAGAAAAGCCGTGGACATTTTGGGCAAAGATTTTTTGGTGACAGTGACTGATTTTTCTGTTCAGTTTCCTCTGCCCGTTGCAGTTTAGCATGCTGCTATACCCTTATGCATAGATGTATGCTAAGCAGAACGATCATGCACACCAACTTTTCAGATGTCATGGTGATACCAAATGCTTTTAATGTAGCTGTAGAGTCATTATTTTATGTATGTTATGTATTTCAGAATAAAGTGTTCATCTACAGAGGCAAGGAATATGAACGACTGGCAGATTTTAATTCTAGAATGCAGACATTATTTCCCCATGCCGAGGTAAGAATGTTGTGTTGATATTATATGTTACTGATAGATTGCCTACATGCACACATCTTGGACACACATGTACATATGTGCTTCTCAGATATTTTTGAAGGATTTTGGATTCAAACATGAAAATAGTAGGGAGTGATGCAAGTGAGAACAGTATAGATGCATGAGTAACCTCATTATAATACCCTTTGCCATCTGCCGAGGAAGACTGAGCAGGTACTATGGGTTGCCAAGAGTGTAATTATATCGGTTCATAAATAACAGAACTAAAGTTGGCTAGACATGACAAAATACTACCATAACAAGGAAGAAAATGTTGGAGATTCATTATAGCTAACCTTTGTTGTTGGAGATGGCAGTTAATATGACCTGACCAACTTTCTTTCTTTCCTCACTGATGGTGACTTTGTCTTTTCTGGTGTTGTTAATAACTTTCTTGCAGAAAATTAATTCATATATAAGACATTAATCTTCTTCTTCTTCTTCGATCGTTCTAGGCCTGTTTTAATCATTCTCCTTGTGATATATAAACAGCCACACATCAGAACGTGATGTACGTGCACCAGCCTTCAGCACCTATTGGAGCCCAGTTGCTTATCCTTCGGTGGGGTGTTCGTTTTCAGCCAGCTTTTGATTTACTAGGTGAGCTTTCCTAGGGTTCGATCAGCTTTGCGCATTTTGGGCTTTGTGATCTACGCCGGGACAGTGAGTTACGCTGTTTATGCCGCTCTGACTGAGAAATATTCTCGGGCTTGTAAGCTTATCCTCGGACGGCGCTTACTCAGATAAGACACTGTGTAGATCGGCCTTCGCCAATGTTCAGACCCTAACTTCCTGTTTGATCCGTACATTGTCGGCCTTGCTTTACCGACATTTTTGAGTTTGATCCGGGAAGGAACATTCTCAGCCTCTTCTAGACGCGTGATTGGACGTGGCAATTTGCAATTTACCTCGAAAGCACTGGCATGGGGCAGTGCAAACAATGTAGAGGGTCGTTTAGCTCGGCACTATCAGCGTAACTGAGGATTTTGCGCCGCCGCCATCACCCGCCCCAGTTATTCCGGGGATGTTAGTTACGACTGCACGAACCTGCCGGTTGCCCCAAGGCTGGCAATTCCGTTAGGCATCACCAACCTCAGTTCTTCCAGGGATGTTAATTTTAATCGCACAGTACCTTGCACGGTTTTCCCAGGGCGGGTAGTTTCGTTATGCACTAAACGCAACTTGTTCTTTGCGCTCGGCAAACCTTGCCCAGTACATGTATCTGCACCAGGCTACCAATGCGGGTCAGCTGCAATCTTCTCTCGCACCAACACGAGGGTAGACTTTTATTCGGTACGGTCCTGTCTTATTTATTCTTGCCGACGGGCTGGCAATGTTTGCCCCTCCTCATGGCTTCGAGCTTCTCCTACGGGGCATACGCTTGGTCACTGGATGCACCTCTCATCCATGTCTGAGACGCTTGCTGCTGTTTCTTGCTCAGGACTTGGGCAATATCTTGTTGGGCATCGGTCAGAGATTGTGCATTTTGTTTGTATGTATCTTTATCGTGTTTCCGACTTGCACTGCTACCCTACCAGTAGTTTTCTCTCCCGATCCCTGCCCTCTTAGCCAGACCGAACCATAGTCTGTTTCCAGGGTCACCAGCTGGAGGTTGGGGCAGGGTCTTGCTAGCGCCCTCGCTAACCCTGGCTCATGTTACCACCATGACCTCATGAGCCTTTGACCCCAGACATTAATCGATTTATCTTAATACATCTTCTTATCGTAAAGAACCCCAGTCAAGAGTTCATCTTACATTTGTTATGTAAGTAGCAAGCTAACATTTCGTCATTATTATTGTATTTATATATATTACAGCTGATGAAAACCTTGGATGTCCCAGATCCCAAAATATATGATTCTGATCAACAGTGATCCTTGATGATTAGCATTCTAGATAATTGTAGGAGTTGTGTTTTTTAAGTGAATGAAGTAAATTACTTGACAATAATGACTTGTGTGATAACAACATATATTTCATTACAATTGTTGATTGAATTTTGTTTAAATCCTGTTGTTATATCTCATGCTTGGGGTCTAGATAATTGTAGGAGTTGTGTTTTTTAAGTGAATGAAGTAAATTACTTGACAATAATGACTTGTGTGATAACAACATATATTTCATTACAATTGTTGATTGAATTTTGTTTAAATCCTGTTGTTATATCTCATGCTTGGGTTCTAGATAATTGTAGGAGTTGTGTTTTTTAAGTGAATGAAGTAAATTACTTGACAATAATGACTTGTGTGATAACAACATATATTTCATTACAATTGTTGATTGAATTTTGTTTAAATCCTGTTGTTATATCTCATGCTTGGGTTCTAGATAATTGTAGGAGTTGTGTTTTTTAAGTGAATGAAGTAAATTACTTGACAATAATGACTTGTGTGATAACAACATATATTTCATTACAATTGTTGATAGAATTTTGTTTAAATCCTGTTGTTATATCTCATGCTTGGGTTCTAGATAATTGTAGGAGTTGTGTTTTTTAAGTGAATGAAGTAAATTACTTGACAATAATGACTTGTGTGATAACAACATATATTTCATTACAATTGTTGATTGAATTTTGTTTAAATTCTGTTGTTATATCTCATGCTGGGGGATCTCTGTGGCATAGAGGTTAGGTGCTCGCATCTCGTTCCTATAGTGCTAAGTTTGCTCCCTTGTAGAGCCATCTGGATTTTTCTAGAGAACCCTGATCTCAGTGTAGGTGAGATTGAGTTACTAGTCCTATCGGAGACAGATGATGAAACGTAGGTCCTGTGTTTAATTTGAGAATGTAAAATAACACTTGACAGTTCGAAATCAAGAAGGGCAGGCTGGAAAGCTGCTGTTCGGGCAAAATTCATTAGAAAGAATAAAAATGAAGTTCCCACAAAATATTTTCACTATCTTCAAAATTATTACACCCTCACCGGTGCCACAGAGATCATGCTCTGACGCTGAGATCTTCCTGTGTAAGAAAGAGATGTGAACACACCTGGCTACTTCTCAAAGTACAGGGATGATGGTCCGATCAATCAGTATCTCTGCTAGACTTCAATTCTATTTGTGTAGCGATTCCTGAAGGATCTAATTAACTTTGTTTAATGTATTTTTTTTACCCTTTGCTCTTCATAATTCTACTAGCATAAATTAGATTATATAATATAATGATAGAAGAAAACTCATCACGACAGAGATGAAGTGTCTTCTCAGAATGCTGCGAGTAACAAGAAGAGACCGGTTTTGAAAGGAAGACATCTGAAAAAAAGTGGGTACAACATAACATCAGTACTGATCTTCATTAAGAAACAACAAATTAAATGGTTCGGCCACATAAGCAGATTACCACCAAATAGTGTGCCTCAAATAGCAATGATACTCCGATACAGTGTATACAAAGCAAAAGACTGGCCTAGCAAAAGGTGGACCTCAGAGATAACAAAGGTGATGAAAGACACTGTTTATGCATGGCACACAAAGGTCTGTTCTAGGATCCCTTCTTCACCTGACGCTGTGAGGCAAAACAGGATTGGAGAAAAAGAAAAGAAGCACCCTTTGCTTTTCAAGATATTGTATTTGAAACATAGATTTAGTCCTATACTTTGTAAATAGGTACCTATCTTCATATAGTTATCATTTTTTGTATGGGGTTGACACTTTTCCATCTTTGCAAACGATGGTAAGTAAACTTTGCTCCAAAGAGATCAAAACTACAACCCATAACAATGATACATGGGACTAGTAAGACTAATCTGCTTACAGAAAAACTCCACCATAACTGTTGCAATGGGTATCAAAAGGAAAGATTTTTTTTGCCATTTTACATTCTTCATCTTCATTTTTTCTTGAAATATTGTCTATATTTGCAATGTTGTCTCTTGTAAAAACTTCACTGTCTTTGTAGTTCATACAGATGTCCATGTAGTTTTATTTCCAGTTTTGGTTCACTAGGTCAGTGAGTTTGCCTCAGTATATCATATTCGGGTCAATCTTGGAGTATGTTCTCTACAGTTTGATGTGTTTGTTCAAATGTACACACAGTGACTGAATTACCAACTCTGCAGCTTGAGGTGTTTGTACACATAGCTGAATTGCCAACTCTGCAATTAGAGGTGTTTGTACACATGTACACATAGTGACTGAATTGTCAATATTGAATAATATTTTATATTTGGGATTGCAGAATATTTATAATGTGTAGTGTTCTGTGATGCAGAATGACAACTTGTTCTAATCTACTCATATTTTGGTAGTCGTCTTGTGTTAATTTTGTGGCTTTCTGATTGATTTGGGCATCAGTTTCTTTTGCTGATATGTAACTGCTATATCTGGTCTCTCATGTGTAACACCTTCCTTAGCCAGTCATTCTGATGTCTCGATTCCTGGTATTCCACAGTGACATTTGACATCAGTTGGGAAGTAATTATGGAAGGAGGCATACCGACAAAGAGAAGAAGAGGAAGACCACAGAGAAGATGTTCATTTTGCAACTGATGGTTTCAACATAATGGCTGCAGAGGTAGAACATCTGGCCTATGACAGAGAGAAATTCTGACGGACTGTTGGTGTGGCAATGTTCTGCTCAGGACAAGCTATTTGATGATGATGATGGGAAGTAATTACCCCATTAACAATTGTCTTGAGAACATTTATTGAAGTAATTCTTTCTTCTTCTTCGAACGCTTCATATTGATCACTTGTTAAACCACTATTGGGATTTGTATGTGATCTGAGCCTAAGAGCGATTGTATGTTGTGATAGTGATACACCTATAAGTAGGCCAGCACATCTGATTTCTACTACGCTTTTTATTTACTAGGGTAGCTTCCTTAGATCCCTAACTCAGTGGTCTCTTATGACATGCCTTGTAAGTGCTGTGATACTATTCTTTGTTTCCTTCGGGCCCGGGCAACACATGGGTGGAGGTAGTTGAATGCTGTTCAATTCTTGATTCCCTAACACACCACCAGACCTTCAAATCAATGCTGTGACTCCCGTGATGGAGCTTAAAGAAAGATTCCTGGACCGCAGTATCAGTGAGCAGATCCTGAAATACTACAGGGTCAATGAAGTCCAACAGTTTACATTTTCTCGTCGGAAAGAGGAAGGATCTGCTGATGTCACTGTAAGTTCATTTAATAGTTTGATGTAATAGAATGCCTCTTCATAGTGTGATCTAATATCAGGTTGTGGTGTGTTCATTAAAGTGCAGTTTTGATGTCATAAGTATATCACTATATGTACATGTAAGTTAAGTTCTTATGTAATCAAAATGCCACTGTTTGTGGCTTTTTTAATAATACATTTTTCATTGTACAGGGTGTTCAACTTAAAAGCAGCCTGTGAATGGAGCTAATCTGGCATATATGTATGGAAATGAGAAGGTTCAGTTATGACGTAGTATAGGTCAAGGTTGTGTGATGGTGTGTAATTGTAGTGCGGAAGGGGCGATGAACAAATGTGACGTAGGACAAGCTAGTCAGAACCGGTTTAAATAGTAAATAGACGAGATGCAATGCGTACCTGGCAAATTTCTATTTATCACTGGTGCTGCTTTTAAGTTGAACACCCTGTAGAACATACATGTAATCAATTATGTATACACAAGCAGTAGTTGCAGCTTAAAGATGGATCACAACAGGCTCCAGATACAGGCTCCTACAAATTAGGACTCAATATTCAGACTCCAGACTGGTCACAACAGGCTCCAGAATCACATAGGAAGTTTAAAATATGGGAGACAGAGGTCTGGCATATCATCAAACATTGCAAAGCACTGTTCACATATTGCAAGCATATCCCACTTATGTAGCCTTGAGAAACTAAATATCACCATCTCACACCTTAGACAGCACCATACTCTATAGCACAGTGAATGACATGGACTGCGCTAGTCTTCATAGAGGCCTTAGGTCTACTAATCTAATCGTTGCAAGAAAGAAAGAAAAGAAAAAAGAAAGTGGTTCTTGAATATCTGTTTCTTTCTTCCTTAACTGATTAGCTACTGAATTGAAAAACAGGTTATGGCTGAATTAAATTTTGGTCCTATTTTCCCATTGCAGATATAAATTCAGCTGCAGTTTTCTTAATTATTAACAGATTTTATGAGTAATATACCATTTTGTAGGTAAATGAATTTTCTTTAAGATTGTTCTAAAACAAATCAATAGTGGCGCTCCCAGTGGCTTATAGGAGACAATCAGTTGAATTTGTTTTACAATATTGTTGTATTATATTCCAGAGTATGTGGTTGGAACGGACTACTATGACTACACAGTATCCTCTGCCTGGTATTGTGGGCTGGTATCCAGTGGTTGCAGTAAAAACAGTACGTAAAACATTGATATTCTACATACAAAGTTAGTCTGCAAGCGCTAATCATATGTTATATTTTATTCTTGTAACGTATCTTTCCAAGTATATAAACTTGGTATCATAAATTTCATAAATGATTTCAGCCCTGCTATTCAATTGACCTCTCACATCTCTGATTCTTTTGTCAACTTACTGGACATCACAATTACCATACATTCACAAAACAGATGAGACTGCAGTAAAACTATTTGATTGGCAAAACACGTAATCACAAAGTACTGTAGTTTTACAAATTACAAAAACAATGACAAAATACAGCAACGTTCGACCAACAAGGCCTTTATCAAGCAAACGAACAACAGCAGTGACAAATTTTAAAAAACAAATGGACGACCAAAAACAAACATTTCTAATGAAAATCTGGAAATAAAAACAAAAATCTGGGAATAAAACGAATAACGAAATAAATGTAACACAAAAACACACATAAAAACTAGAAATAGAACGGAAAAGAAACAATGAAAATTTAGTAAATATATAACTTGAATACATGCAACATATACCCATATAGATTACAAGGCATGGGAAGAGAAAGTACTAAGAAGCATTGGAATGTAATATGTTGAGCCCACATGGTCGAAAGGTACCATACAAAGAAATCAACCTATTCTCCAGAGCAAATCGACTGCGATCATCCGAGGAACACGATCGGATGGCTGTGACCTGGACATCGTGAACTCCTAAATGGCCAGTATCATTGAAATGGGTGGCTACAGGGTCACAGAGCATTGGCGTATGTCGCGCAAGTGTTGGGCGAATCAGTCACTGAGCCTCTTGCCTGTCTCTCCGATATAAGCCTTGTTACACCGCTTACAGATAATGGCATAGATAAGAATACGGGACTTGCATGTGAAACCATCGTCAATAAGAAACGTGGCTAAAGGAAAAGATACAGTTCCTGTCTGTATCACATAAGCACACGTGTTGCAACGCCGACTGCCACACTGAACAGTGCCAAAATGAGTCTGGATATTGGACTAAGGCGACTGTGTACCAACATATCCTTAAGACTTCTGTCCCGTCTGTAAGCCACCAAAGGATAGTTGGGGAAGACAGAGCGGGTCTCAGGATCTGACTTAAGGATAGACAGATGACGGAATAAAACATTTTTCACCAGTGAACTATGGGGTGGAAAGTTAAGATAAGTTTTACTCTCTCAGAGTTAGTGGTCCTATGCTGGCTGGTGAGGGCCTGCTGGCGAGTGATATTCTGAACTCGATGCATAGCCCAGATGAGCACCCTCTCCGGGTATAGGCGCCTACGAAAGAAATCAAGCATCTCGCGAGCTCTCTCAAGAAAATCATCGTCCTCGCTACGAAGGCGCAAGAGCTGCGAGAATGGCAAAGAGTCACGACAAGCCCAGGGATGGGAAGAAGTATAAAGGAGAAAACTATGTGCATCAGTAGGCTTGTAATATACTGATGTAGTGATAGTGGATAGGCATGTGGAGATAGTAATGTCAAGAAAGTTGACACAAGTAGTGGAGATGTGAGAAGTAAAACGAATAGAAGGGTTGAAAACATTAATGAAATTAATGAAGCGTGATAAATCGGCTTCAGGCATATCAGTAATGCCAATACAGTCATCAATGTATCTGTGATAGACGGACGGAAGGGGACCATCATATGTAGTCCGTACTAGGTGTTCAAGATAACCCATGAATAGACAAGCATAACTAGGTCCCATTTTAGTACCCATGGCAACCCCACTGATCTGCTCAAAGAATTTGTCATTAATCTGAAAGGAGTTAAGAGTGAGAACTAGTTCGCAAGACGAAGGAGAGCAGAAGTTGACACAAGTGGATTAGTTCTCCTATCGAGAAAGAACTGGAGAGCTTTAAGGCCGTCAGGATAGGTATAGAAGTGTACAATGAGCACACATCAAGGAGGAAGAGACGGTAGGTTCTCTCGGTAGCAACTCAACGGAAGAAAAGACAGACAAAGCGTGGTTCGTATCTTTAAAAAATGACGGAAGTGTGGTGACTATGGGATTAAAGATACTATCTAGAAATTCGGAGATGTGTTCCGTAGGGCAAGAGCAAGCAGTACTTTGTGATTACGTGAATTACCATACAGCAATCCAACATCGTTGACCTTAAAAATTGTTGACCTTACCAGCAGTCCAGAAAATATCCAACTAAAAACTACACTCTTGAAAAAGTCAAAAGTTTTACATACCTAGGGAGTATGATGACATCTACGGGGATACAGCGCCAGAAATTCCATACAGAATCGCATTGACATCAAGTGCTTTTAACAAATTATCAAATATATGGAAGTCCAATTCACTCAGCAAGCACTTAAAATTAAAGATCTTTAACTCTTGTGTGATTCCAGTATTAACTTATGGATGCGAGAGTTAGAAAGCAACAAAAGCTCTAGAAAGAAAATTAGATAACTTTGAGAATAAATGTCTTAGAAGAATACTGAACCTCAAATGGTCAGATTTCAGACCTAATACACAAATAAGACAAGAGACCAAGCAAGAAAATGTATCAAATTTTATAAGAAAGCGCCGCTGGAACTACATCGGCCACACACTTAGAATGGATGAGAAGACTCCTACCAATCCCTCATATGGACACCAGAGGGAAAAAGAAAACGAGGAAGACCAAGAGAGACTCTGCGTAGAACCATCATCAGAGAAGGCTCAATGATGGGCCTAGCAAACATTAAAGACCTAAAACAGATAGCAACGAACCGCGAGACATGGAGAGATATGACCTCTGCCCTATGCGCCGCCCACAGGCCCAAGAGGAAAGACTAACTAATCCAACATCACAACATCAGTATATTAAAGCCCACTAATGCGCATAGTTTTCTTTTCTATACTTCTTCCCATCATAAACACACATAAAAACTAGAAATAGAAGCTGTCTGCCCAGTTTGTGGTCCACAGTAAATTAAGCGCATGACCAGAGATTGCTGAAGAAGAAGAAGAATGTATATATGATATGTATATATTTGAATATTATTATTTGATTTTTTTTTGCCATTTCTAGTTTTTCACATTTATTTCATTTTTAGTCACATATTTTCATTTTAGGGCTGTTATGGATTTATTGTTTGAATGTAAATGTTATTTCTGGCATATAAAAAGTCTGAATTTCTTCGCTTCTTGTGTATCATTTGCTTGATAAAAACCTTTGGTGAAACATCACACATTATATTGTTATATATTTTGTAAAACGATATTTTTCTTTTTTTACATGTTTTCTCGATGGTTTCTATATTGTGTTTCATGTCTGGCATTTAATATATTAGAATAAAGGAGTTATTGCAGAAAAAGAGAATTGTACTGTGTTCCAGGCGCTGTATTCAGGTGCTCATCTCCTGCTCCAAAAGCACCCATTGCACAAAGGACTCAGCATCAGAAGTTCAAATTGGTTAAAGCAGGCAAGTCATGGGTTGGCTGCACTGCAGACACTGTTCAGCTGGTGTGCGAGCTCACAAATATCGACCCAGTGGTAGGAATGGATACTGGTGCCTTCATTGTTTGGAAACACCTTTTTTGACCATTATTAAATTCGACAAATGTTTCAGAGAGAGAATCCTGTGGGGTAGATGCAGACTCAAGGCCATCAATAATGAAAACAGTAATGATGGTGACCTTGTGATTTACACAGATGAATCAGTAGTTCACCGCCAAAAGTCTGCATGGGCCTTCTCTGCAAGCTCATGTGGCAGAAAGATCAGGGAAGCCAGTGGTGCATTTAGTATGACAACAAGTAACATGACAATGGACGTACTGGTGGTGACTAAAGCACTACTCTGGCTGGAGTCACAAAACTACACTCATGAATGCATTCTGAGTGATTCCTTGAGTATGATCCAGAAGGTGGAGGCTGGTTTGATGCGCAGACAATGGACTGAATCACTACAAGCATCAACAATTCACAGAATTACGTTCCTCATTGTTCCGGGCACATGGCCATCATTGACAATGAGAGAGCAAACAGGCTGGTTTGGCTCTGCACCATATCATGGAGTCAGCCAATAGATAGAGCTGCCATTATTCACGCCCTCATAGAATGTGGACGCATGGATGATTTTCACTTGAAAACAATCCAGATCAACTGCTAGATTGCAAGAATTTGGATTGAAGATTCGAGTGGCCAGAAAAGAACAGCACAATAGGCGTATGAGTAAACTCATCAGTCAACAGTGAACTGTTGCGATTAGTCTCGGGATGCTGTCAGAGATAGTGTGTAGGAGAACGGAGCGCCTATAAACAAGTCCGGAGTGCAATGAAGATATTCCAAACTGAAACATTAGTAAGGTGTGGTGAGGTAGAAGATTTTGCATCAGGAATGTGTGTGATTAATGTTATGTTTCATACAGTTTTCTGTTGTTTAATTTATGTTAAATTTCCTACTCTTCGCTGCTGCTATACTAATGTTTAATGTTTTTAGAGTTCTCTGTTATCACTGTTGTCTCATCAGTAGTATGTTGCCTACAGTTCTATATTACTACATTATTGATATATTTTCTACAGTACTCTGTCAGTCCCATAGAGAATGCTATAGAGACAATGGAGGAGAAGAACAACAAACTTCTTATGTTAATAGAGCAGCACAGGCAGGATACTACACTTAGAGTGGACCCTCTTGGCATGCAGCTTAATGGAGTTGTGGATCCAGCAGTTAGCGGAGGCATTGCCAACTATAAGGTTTTGTCACCTTTTGAAAACATCAAATTTGATCCCATGTGTATAACACCCACACACACTATACTGTGCTAGAACCCATGCATTGTACTGTGTATAACACCCACACACACTATACTGTGCTAGAACCCATGCATTGTACTGTGTATAACACCCACACACACTATACTGTGCTAGAACCCATGTATTGTACTGTGTATAACACCCACACACACTATACTGTGCTAGAACCCATGCATTGTACTGTGTATAACACCCACACACACTATACTGTGCTAGAACCCATGCATTGTACTGTGTATAACACCCACACACACTATACTGTGCTAGAACCCATGCATTGTACTGTGTATAACACCCACACACACTATACTGTGCTAGAACCCATGCATTGTACTGTGTATAACACCCACACACACTATACTGTGCTAGAACCCATGCATTGTACTGTGTATAACACCCACACACACTATACTGTGCTAGAACCCATGCATTGTACTGTGTATAACACCCACACACACTATACTGTGCTAGAACCCATGCATTGTACTGTGTATAACACCCACACACACTATACTGTGCTAGAACCCATGTATTGTACTGTGTATAACACCCACACACACTATACTGTGCTAGAACCCATGCATTGTACTGTGTATAACACCCACACACACTATACTGTGCTAGAACCCATGCATTGTACTGTGTATAACACCCACACACACTATACTGTGCTAGAACCCATGCATTGTACTGTGTATAACACCCACACACACTATACTGTGCTAGAACCCATGCATTGTACTGTGTATAACACCCACACACACTATACTGTGCTAGAACCCATGCATTGTACTGTGTATAACACCCACACACACTATACTGTGCTAGAACCCATGCATTGTACTGTGTATAACACCCACACACACTATACTGTGCTAGAACCCATGCATTGTACTGTGTATAACACCCACACACACTATACTGTGCTAGAACCCATGCATTGTACTGTGTATAACACCCACACACACTATACTGTGCTAGAACCCATGCATTGTACTGTGTATAACACCCACACACACTATACTGTGCTAGAACCCATGCATTGTACTGTGTATAACACCCACACACACTATACTGTGCTAGAACCCATGCATTATACTGTGTATAACACCCACACACACTATACTGTGCTAGAACCCATGCATTGTACTGTGTATAACACCCACACACACTATACTGTGCTAGAACCCATGCATTGTACTGTGTATAACACCCACACACACTATACTGTGCTAGAACCCATGCATTGTACTGTGTGTAACACCCACACACACTATACTGTGCTAGAACCCATGCATTGTACTGTGTATAACACCCACACACACTATACTGTGCTAGAACCCATGCACTGTACTGTGTATAACACCCACATACACTATACTGTGCTAGAACCCATGTATTGTACTGTGTATAACACCCACACACACTATACTGTGCTAGAACCCATGCATTGTACTGTGTATAACACCCACACACACTATACTGTGCTAGAACCCATGCATTGTACTGTGTATAACACCCACACACACTATACTGTGCTAGAACCCATGCATTGTACTGTGTATAACACCCACACACACTATACTGTGCTAGAACCCATGCATTGTACTGTGTATAACACCCACACACACTATACTGTGCTAGAACCCATGCATTGTACTGTGTATAACACCCACACCCACTATACTGTGCTAGAACCCATGCATTGTACTGTGTATAACACCCACACACACTATACTGTGCTAGAACCCATGCATTGTACTGTGTATAACACCCACACACACTATACTGTGCTAGAACCCATGCATTGTACTGTGTATAACACCCACACACACTATACTGTGCTAGAACCCATGCATTGTACTGTGTATAACACCCACACACACTATACTGTGCTAGAACCCATGCATTGTACTGTGTATAACACCCACACACACTATACTGTGCTAGAACCCATGCATTGTACTGTGTATAACACCCACACACACTATACTGTGCTAGAACCCATGCATTGTACTGTGTATAACACCCACACACACTATACTGTGCTAGAACCCATGCATTGTACTGTGTATAACACCCACACACACTATACTGTGCTAGAACCCATGCATTGTACTGTGTATAACACCCACACACACTATACTGTGCTAGAACCCATTCATTGTACTGTGTATAACACCCACACACACTATACTGTGCTAGAACCCATGCATTGTACTGTGTATAACACCCACACACACTATACTGTGCTAGAACCCATGCATTGTACTGTGTATAACACCCACACACACTATACTGTGCTAGAACCCATGCATTGTACTGTGTATAACACCCACACACACTATACTGTGCTAGAACCCATGCATTGTACTGTGTATAACACCCACACACACTATACTGTGCTAGAACCCATGCATTGTACTGTGTATAACACCCACACACACTATACTGTGCTAGAACCCATGCATTGTACTCTGTATAACACCCACACACACTATACTGTGCTAGAACCCATGCATTGTACTGTGTATAACACCCACACACACTATACTGTGCTAGAACCCATGCATTGTACTGTGTATAACACCCACACACACTATACTGTGCTAGAACCGATGCATTGTACTGTGTATAACACCCACACACACTATACTGTGCTAGAACCCATGCATTGTACTGTGTATAACACCCACACACACTATACTGTGCTAGAACCCATGCATTGTACTGTGTATAACACCCACACACACTATACTGTGCTAGAACCCATGCATTGTACTGTGTATAACACCCACACACACTATACTGTGCTAGAACCCATGCATTGTACTGTGTATAACACCCACACACACTATACTGTGCTAGAACCCATGCATTGTACTGTGTATAACACCCACACACACTATACTGTGCTAGAACCCATGCATTGTACTGTGTATAACACCCACACACACTATACTGTGCTAGAACCCATGCATTGTACTGTGTATAACACCCACACACACTATACTGTGCTAGAACCCATGCATTGTACTGTGTATAACACCCACACACACTATACTGTGCTAGAACCCATGCATTGTACTTGTATAACACCCACACACACTATACTGTGCTAGAACCCATGCATTGTACTGTGTATAACACCCACACACACTATACTGTGCTAGAACCCATGCATTGTACTGTGTATAACACCCACACACACTATACTGTGCTAGAACCCATGCATTGTACTGTGTATAACACCCACACACACTATACTGTGCTAGAACCCATGCATTGTACTGTGTATAACACCCACACACACTATACTGTGCTAGAACCCATGCATTGTACTGTGTATAACACCCACACACACTATACTGTGCTAGAACCCATGCATTGTACTGTGTATAACACCCACACACACTATACTGTGCTAGAACCCATGCATTGTACTGTGTATAACACCCACACACACTATACTGTGCTAGAACCCATGCATTGTACTGTGTATAACACCCACACACACTATACTGTGCTAGAACCCATGCATTGTACTGTGTATAACACCCACACACACTATACTGTGCTAGAACCCATGCATTGTACTGTATATAACACCCACACACACTATACTGTGCTAGAACCCATGCATTGTACTGTGTATAACACCCACACACACTATACTGTGCTAGAACCAACCCATGCATTGTACTGTGTATAACACCCACACACACTATACTGTGCTAGAACCCATGCATTGTACTGTATATAACACCTGCAGACTGTACTATGTATACCATTTCACATGATGTTTATTATTCAACACCTACATAAAAGATACTCTGTACTTACATAAAATGATCAGAATAAAGTATACAAATGATGATAGACCAACAAAATGAACTGCTCTTTGCTGACGACCAGTGTCTATTCCATAATAATATTGAATAGCTTTAAGAACACATAAACTTAAACAACAATAGCTGCCTCAAATACAACATGAAGCTCAACCTTCAAAAGACAGAAGTCATGACTATAAGCAGAAAACATAAAGATATCAACATACAAATAAATGACCAAACGCTAAAGCAGGTGAGAGAATTCAAATACCTTGGAAGTATCTTCACATCTGATAGTAGACTGAACAGAGAGATCGAAACTAGAATCCAGCAAGCCAACAACACTACATACCAACTTACCCCAATCTTGAAACACCCAGCAATTCCAGTAGAGACTAAAAGACAGATTATAAATGCAATCTTCATACCAACACTATGCTACCAGTGCCAAACATGGGCACTGACAAAAGAGCAAGAAAGGAAAATTGTCACATGTGAAATGAGATGTTTGAGGAAAGTAGTAAATAAAACAAGAAGAGACCATGTAAGAAATGAGGAAATTAGAAGAACAGTCGGAACAACATCTGCTATTAGATTCATTGAAAAACAGACTCAAATGGTTTGGCCACTTGATCAGAATGAACCCAAATACACCAGTTGCAAGAGCATGCAACCTGAAAATGGAATCATCAAGAGGAAAGGGCAGACCAAGAAAAAGATGGGTTGATGGAGTTACAGACATCTTAAAACGCCACAATACCACACCATATCAAGCGACCAAGTGTGCATTGTCTCAGAAACCGATTATCAGTTAAACCTGCTATGCCTAGCTGCAAAAAAGCAGAGAAGGACAAAATAAGAAAGAAAGAATGATGATAAACTGTTTGTAAACTTGCATATAATGTACTCTGTGTAGTTGGTACAAACATTCTATCTATATCCTCTTCACGTTCTATTTGACACTTAAGACTTTACAAAATATTTCCACTGTTATCGATCTGCAGCCTTTCTACTGTTTCCCCATGTTAGGCTGCACTCATTGATTCTCTTTCCACTGCTATTCTCCATGTTTCCTTTGGGCAACCAGATCTTCTTTTCTCATCCACTGTCCATCATAGAGCTGTCCTAGCCAATGCACCTACACTATATGTCTCTCTCTCTCTCTCTCTTTAGCCTGTTATGCCCTTGGCGTTTAGGGCAGCAACAAACGTACACCATTCTTCCCTGTTCATGGCCTTCCTCTGTATTGTGTTCCAGCTATGATTCATTTCCTTCAGCTCTTGCTCTTGCTCTTGATCGTTCTCCTCCAGGTCGCCTTGGGTCTTCCACGCTTTCGCCTACCCTCTGGAGTCCATCTCAGTGCAGTTTTTGTGTCGGAGCCAGTCTCCATGCGCATCACATGTCCAATCCATCTCCAGCGTCGCCTTCGGATGATAGTGCCCATATTCTCTTGTTGGCATCGTGCAAGCAATTCTTGATTCGAGATAGTAGTCGGCCAGTACACGCGTAAGATTTTTCGGAGACAAGTTGTATGAAAGGCGGAGAGTCTGGACATATCCTGTTCTGTCATTCTCCAACATTCCGATCCATACAGCAATGTTGACAGCACACAGCTGTTATAGATACTAGTCTTGGTTCTGATACTGTATTGGGCAGATTTCCAGGCGGTCTGAAGGGTCATGAATGCACTTTGTGCCTTACTCAGTCTGTTTTTAATGTCAGATCCAGCGCCTCCTTCATTGCTAATAACACTTCCAAGGTATGTGAAAGCGGTTGTATCTCGGAGGGTTTTACCTTCTAGTTTGACTGGTGCTGGGGTTGCTATGTTCAGAGTTATTACTTCAGTTTTCTTCTGATTTATTTTCAGCCCAACCATCTCACTATATTGGTTAAGGCGGCAGGTCTTTTCCTGGATATCTCTATGTGTATGAGATAGGAGTGCGATGTCATCTGCAAAATCTAGGTCTTCCAGGGTGGATGTGAGCGTCCATCTAATACCTCTTGCCTTATCTTCCGTTGTTTTACGCATCACCCAATCTATGACAGTGTTGAATAATAGGGCTGACATAACACATCCTTGTCGCACGCCTGTTTTTACTTCAAACTTTAGTTCTGAAGTTTCAACACTACATGCAAACTTGCTGTAGCAGCTTTTATAATATTTATAAAACACAGTGGGATTCCATACCATCTTAAGATACGCCATAGACTTTCTCGGTGTATGCTATCAAAAGCCTTTTCAAAATCTACAAAGTTGATATAGAGTTTGCTTTGCCATTCTGTGCATTGCTCTATGATATTTCTAAGAGCAAATATTTGGCCTATACAGCTCCGTCCTTTGCGAAATCCTGCTTGTTCCTTTCTTAGTTTCTTATCCACAGCATCAGTAATACGTTGTACGATGATTTTGCTTAAGATTTTACTTGGGACAGAAAGCAGTGTTATTCCACGCCAATTATTACAATCGGCAAGGGAGTCCTTCTTGGGGATCTTGATGATGACTCCTCTGTTCCATGCATCAGGTATTATTTGGGTATTCCATATAGTAGTAAACAAGGGTTGCAATATATTAGCTGCAAGTTCTGGGTCTATTTTGAATAGTTCTGCGTTTAAGTTATCATTCCTGGTGCCTTGTTATTCTTAAGAGATTTAATTGCTGTAATGATCTCATCCCGGCTGGGTGTTTCAATGCCAATTTCTAATTCCTCTGTTGGTTCTGGTATGTCTGCTACTACCGTTGGCGGTGGTCTATTTAGCAATTCTTTAAAATGCTCTGTCCATCGTATTTCTTGTTCCTTTTCCGTTGTCAATAGTATTCCATTCTTATCCTTTATGAGAGTATTTGATCTCCTGTAATGTTTTCCGCTTATTAGCTTTGTAATTTTGTACACTGTTCCCTGATCACACTTTTTGCTGCTTCTTCTGCCTGCACTGCCAGGTCTTCAACATACATTCTTTTGTCAGCTCTCACAGCCCGTTTGATTTCTTTACTTGCGCTTTTGTACTGTTCTTGGTATCTTGCTTTCAGTCTTTCGGACTTTGCTTCTAACAATTTCTTTTTAATATTCTTCGGCTGTCTATTATTTTCCATATTGTTGGTGTTATCCATTCTTTTCTTTTCTTTGTGCGGTACCCTAGACATGTTTCACTGCTCTTGCTATATATAGATGCTATGTTGTCCCATGTTCTATCTATGTTGTCAGTTTCATCCCTGGTTTCATTACTTTCTAGGGCTTGGAATCTGTTCTTTATCTGCATTATAAACTTATCCCTTACTTCCATGTCTTTTAGTCTATCCACATCGAACCTCTTTTAGAAGTTTTTCTGTTGTCCTGTTTTTCTTAGTTTAAGTTTGACATAAGCTGTGACTAGGTGGTGGTCGCTATCAACATCTGCACCTCTCTTGACTACAACATCTAGCAGCGAGCGTCTCCAGGTCCATTGATCATTATATGGTCTATTTGGTTTTTATCTCTGCCATTAGGGAATACCATGTTAATTTGTGGATATCTAAATGTTGAAATAGGGTTCCTCCTATAACGAGATTGTTCATGCTGCAGAAGTTTACTAAACGTTCCCCATTTTCGTTCATCATACCACATCCATATTTTCCCATAGTTCTATAACTATGCGTGTTGTCTTGTCCGACCTTCGCATTTAGATCTCCCATAACAATGATAACATCATGGGATGGTGACTTGTCTAATTCTGCTTGTAGGTTTTCGTAGTAAGAGTCTTTCTTTGTATCTTCGCTATCATTAGTTGGCGCATAGCATTGTAGGATTGTGATGTTTGTACGCTTCCCCTTTAGTCTGATCTTAATCAAGCGGCTACTGATAGGTTTCCATTCTAACAGACACTTTTCCACGCCTTTTCTTAGGATTACTGCTACTCCTTCATGGTGTAGGTCATCGTCTCGTCCAGAAAAAGGACTGTTTCACCTGTTGCAGTGGTACTTCTTCCATTTCCTGTCCATCTGCTCTCGCTAACCCCTAGGATATGTAGATTATATCTTCTCATTTGTGACAGTTTTCCGGTTTCGTACATTGTTCTTACATTCCAGCATCCAATTCTGGTCTTGGTTTTGGCATTCAGGACTTCCGTCCTCATGAAAGTAGCTTCCTTTCGGCTTTCACCACTTCCAGTCATGTGAGTCAATGACTCTGGTAGCCCTTCATGCCCGTAGATAGGTTGTATGTTTGTTGTTGTTTCCGGAACTTTAATTTTTTTTAAAGGATGGGATCGTTAGTCCCAAGCCCACCCCCAACCTGGAGGACCAGGAGACCATGTTTCGTCTGTCCCCTCTTCAGTGACCTTTCCGGCTTTGGTAACCCTTCCGGGAACATAAGTTCCCGCCGTCCTAGCTCACTGTATCATTGGAGCACGCAAGCCTCCCCACCATTACAAGGTAATGGCCTCATGGGGAGGCAACTATAGAGACACTATATGTGCTCAATCAATATCCCCATCTTTTTTTAGTAATGGTATCCAATGGTGCACATTTTGCTTGTTTTAAAGGCTCTTCTTTTGTTATTATATATGCTCAGGTAATTAGCAGGATTTTTCATCTCAATTTATTTTGAGGCAGAAATTATCTGCAACATAGACTGAAAATTCAGTGCAATATTAACCTTTCACTATATAATTATTTTGACCTCTGAACGTAAATGTAAAGAAAATGTTTCATACAAAATATATTGGTTACTGTTTAGTCCATATGTTTGTTAGTGGTCTTTGGTGATATTGAGGTTATGTGTTAGGTATATGTTTGTTAAGTGGTTTGGGATATTGAGTTACTGTGTTAGGTCCATATGTTTTGTTAAGGTGGTCTTTGGTGAAGAGGTCAAGCTGCTGTTTACTTTGTGTTTTGTAGGTTGTGGTTTCAAATCCAAACTACTTTCTTGTTGTTCTGTTGATGATTCTATATTCTCCTTGAGATTTATGTGATTATTGCTGGAGCTATGAAGTTAATATGTACATTCCTCTCGTACAGTTATATGTTACATAGGGACTGCAAGTAATTTCTTCATGCCGCTCGGTCCTGGGCAACTTGCTCAACATCTTCCATGGAATTGAGTCCGGTCTTTTTGCAGCACAGTTTGTTTCCGGGTTTCCAGGGCCCTCTCTTTCTTGAACCCTTTGCCTCCCACTTCAATGTGTGCCCAACATATCTCCATCATTTCAAGGTGTGCCCAACATATCTCCATCTTCTCCTTCTTCTAACAGTTGTTACTAGTGGTTGATTAGACATTTCTCTGATTTCATCACTTCTTATGAATTCATCCCATTTTATGTTCATTACTTTTTGCAGACATCTATTTTCAAATCATTATGAAGTTAATGCTTTGTGCAATACTCTTGGCAGGTGATGTGCCATTTTTGTGTAGAGGAAGTGAAAAAATCCACTCCAACTGGGAAATATGATTTGAGTCACATACCTAGGAAACAAGTGTATTAACCACTATTCTATTGCCTACTACATCTTTAATGTTTAACTAATACAGTCGAAGATAAGAAAGACATTCCGTTTATGTTATGTTGTGCGATCGACGTCATGGCTTATTGGAAATTCTCATTCGTGCTCTGTCCTCCACTGCAGCAGCCATCCCAAAGTCCATTTGCTCACCAGACCCATGAGAAGTTGATTAGTATATCTTCTCTCTTTACCATGAAGACAACACTATCTGGCATGTCCAAACTTAATGCCTAATTCTCAAACTCGGTCCAGTGTCTGAGACTCACTCAGGTCACAAATAAAAGCATACCGCATTGATGATATCGGCTCTATCCATGCTTCTGCCCGCTTAAGTTGGGGCATTGTTTGCAAGAAAGTCAGCATGCTCATTACCATGAATTCAGTTTAAGTGTCTACAAATGAAAGTTTACTAAGTTGCATCTCTCTCGATCGTCTTTTTCTGCCACTTTTATCATTCTTATTGTGATATATAAACAGCCTCTGCCAAGAACGTTTGTTTTACGTCACAATCTTCAGTACCATTTGGAGCTCTAGTGCTTGTCCTTCAGTGATGTGTCCAATTTCAACCAGCGTTTACTGTGTTCGCTCTCCGTTAGCCTTTGACTGTACCCAGCCAATCTGCAAGGTAACAGGTTGCTATTTTCTTTTAGGGTAGCGAACCTTAGACGACCTGCCCTCCCGGGTTGTTGAGCGTCATCTGCCCAGAAACCTATCTTTTCTGGACTACTTAGTTTTCCTGACATCCAGTTTTGTGTACGGTTGTATGGTTAACTCCGCTAGCCTTTGATTGTCCCAATCAAATTACAAGACAGTAGTAGTTCACTGCGAGTCAACCTCTCCTGGGCTTTCCAGTTTTTTGCACATTTGGGTGATCCGCTCACCCTCATGCCGCCACGCCCTATCAACGCAGCACACGTATTACTACCGGTGGGCCCACTCGTACATCATCCACTTGCGTGCTCGCTCTGCCCTGGTGTCTGCCCCACCATCTCCATCTGTTCTCACCTTGCTCACATTTACCATGCCTCTAGGCTGTCCAGACACGGTGCTCAACTCGGGCCCCCACCTCAGGCTCAGAGTTTCGCCCTATGTGGACCCACGTGCAACTCATCTCGGGTCTAAGTTTTGCTCCACGCTGGCCCACATCTCTTCTCTGGATGCACCCCTCATCCCTTTATGATTATTTGTTCAGCTTTTCCCATCGGCCGGGAGAGACGTGCATTAATAGTCACTCTGGGATTCCGCTTGTCTGTGTTGCGAGCTGATCCCATCCAACGTGACTATGTCTGCATCTCTACTTATGCCACAGTAGCTCTCCCTTAATCCCTACCCGCTTAGCCAGACAGGGACCAGTGTCTGTTACCAGGGTCACCATGTGGAGGTGGGGTATGATCTTGATTAGCGCCAGCTCACTAATCCAGGCGCGATGTTGTCCCCATGTGCCTTTGACCCCAGTTGCATATATAAATTATATAACAGACAGTGAGAAATTACAAATAACAAATTGTTAAAAGTAGTTGTAATTATTTGTTTCAGGAGTTTTATATTGGTGCCTTTGATATCATTTTACGAGAGCGATTGAAGAAAGTCACTATAGAGCAGGTATGTGAAATGTCTTTTTGCATTTCAAACTGAATTTAAAAATTGTTAAAGATAGTTACAATTAACCATCTACAGAGAGGTTAGGTGCTCACCTCTCGTGCCAAAGGTACTGGGTTCATTCCCTCATGGAACCATTGGGATAATTTTCCAGAGATCCCTGATCTCAGTGTAGGTGAGATAGAGGTGCTAGTCCTATTGGAGACGGACGATAAAATGTTGATCTGGTGTTCAATTTGAGCACGTTAACGAACCCTTGACAGTTCAAAATTGATAAGAGTAGGCTAGAAAGCCACTGCTCGGGCAAAAGATTTGAAAAAATTACAAATAAAATTCCCACAAAATCTCTTCACCATCTTAAAATTACAATTAATTGTAATTCAAATGACATTGAGGACCTCGCGGTGCTACAGTGTTCATGCACTGCAACTGAGATCTTCCTGTGTAAGAAATAGATCGAAGCACACATGGTTACTCGTCGAAGTGCAAGGATGATGGTCCTATCAATCAATCAAACAACATGTTTAGAATTGAAATACCAGATCTGTGTACCAGCTCTATGACAACCGAACATCTATTGCAGACCTTCCAACCAGACATTATTAGAGCTATTAAAACTCTGCATTAACTAGAATGTGTGCATAAGTAAAGTAAAGAAACCCTTTTACCTCATACCATGACATATATTTGGAAATACATGTTAGGCCCATATCTTTTATGGACTTATTGAGGCTTGGTCAACCTGAGAGCTTTTACGATCTGAAAAAAATTTCACTCCCACAGTGGAATTACACACGAGAAGAATATGAACATAAAGACAAACAATGTAAATAAAACATGGCTCCAAAGTTTCTTACCTCCAATAGCTGCTTGGAAAAATTCAGCTTACATGGGTGGTTATAGAATAATCAGCATGCAGAACAGAATTCAGAAATTGTTGCTGAAAATAAGGGCAAGAAAAATCACTGATCAACTTGAATGAATTGATATGCTACCCACCCATTGGGGAGAGGGGAAATAATGACATTTCAGAGACATATGAAGCAATGCCGCTATTTTTGCATATAGTGTAAATGAAGAACTCCATGCAGGTATAGAAATCTGTGCCATATCCATGGAAACATATAACTAAGAGCAATTTAAGCATTCACTAGCTTGCAAAGACATACATTCCTCACACTATAAAAACTTGATAGCTACTTCATTTTTTTTATGGCAGGTGGTATTTAGGTGCAGTAGCTGGACCTTGGAACTCAAGGACCATACATCTAGGTCTGCCACATGGACTTTCTTTGTCACCACTGCTTTTTAATGTTTTCTTTTATTGAAATGTTAAATAGCATATTCACAGGACAAAGTCTGTGACTATTCTTTGCAGGATGTCTCAAGTCTGACCCACACTGTGCATCTCTATCTTCACTGCATTCTGTCAGGTTGTCTTTGGTCTGTCTGTCTTTCATCCAGAGATGACCAAACATGGCAGCTCTTTTGATAGTCTCAGGATCCCTTCTGAGTTTGTGCCCTAGGCAGGGTGACTGTAGCAAAACAACATGACTGCAGGATATCTGTTACTTAAGTTCCATGTATCTATCTATTCTCTAATCCTGTTTTGCCTTTCAGCATCAGGTGGAAAAAGGAGACCTGGAGCGAGCCTCTCTATGCACCTTGTCTTTCTTTCTTTTCTCCAGTCCTGATTTGCCTCACAGCTTCAGGGTAAGAAGAAATTTATAGAACAAGCTTTTGAGTGCACTTCGTAAACAGTGTCTTTCGTCGTCTCTGTTATCTCTGAAGTCCACCTTTTCCATCTACGTAGAACATAAAAAAGTTCTGTAGCAATCATTGATACCATTCTGTAAACAAACTTTTTGGAAGCTCTATCACTTTCTAATAGACCATTGTCTGCTTGGAGCATATTGCAATTGAAATCTGAGAATGTACACTAAAGAAGAAGCAGAAGCAGATTGATAATATAATTTGTGTATGCTCGACTTGAAAGCATTTTTCATATTTAGTTTGATCTGACAAATCCTGCAGGTAACTATTCTGCGAGATGGTCTACTAGTCCACAAGAAGAAAGCTCCTGAATCTCTACAACCATTTCATTCACATATGGAGCAGCGTTTCTCACAGATGTGTACAATGATAGAGAAAGAGTACGGCATCATGGTAAGTTGTAGTTGTTGGTTGATTGATTAAGTGTCATCTCCACATTGAAGATCAACTATAGTGATTGATTAAATGTCATATCCACATTGAAGATCAACTATAATGATTGATTAAGTGTCATCTCCACATTGAAGATCAACTGACTCAGTGTCATCTCCACATTGAAGATCAACTATAATGATTGATTAAGTGTCATCTCCACATTGAAGATCAACTATAATGATTGACTAAGTGTCATCTCCACATTGAAGATGAACTATAATGATTGACTAAGTGTCATCTCCACATTGAAGATCAATTATAATGATTGACTAAGTGTCATCTCCACATTGAAGATCAACTATAATGAATCTTTAACACTTTCTATCCTTCTGCCAAACTGTTCTTTGCCCATCTCTCAACACCTCTTTATATGTCTAAGTTATTTTTCTTCTTCGAACGCTCCATATCAACCACTTGTTAACCACTCTGTGTGATTTGTATGTGATCTGAGCCTAAGAGCGATTGTATGTTTTGTCAGTTTTGCGCCCTACAGGTAGGCCAGCACATCCGATTTCTGCAATGCTTTTTATTTACTAGTGTAGCATCCCCAGGTCCTACATCAGTTGTCTCTTACAACATGCCTTGTAGGTTACAGTGGTACTATTCTTTGCTTTCCTTGCAGACCCCAGCACCACACGGGCGGCCTACGTTATTTGACTTTGTTTCTTCTTCTTTGTTCACTCTAGTGCTAGTGTAATTATTTGATAAACCACTTTTTGTAATTGTAGAGAAATGAGTGTAAGTTAAGTTCTGCTATGTTTACAGCATGGTCTGTACCTTTCATCCAAGCACATTAGATATCATTAAGCTCTTTTGTCTGTTCATGTTCACTATCCTGGTTGATTTAAGATGATAGGTTTTGGAGGAATTCAATTGTTTGAACGCCATCATAGAGTGTGGTCGCAAAGAAGATTTTCATTTAAACCAATCCACGTCATCTACTAGATTGTTGGAGCTGGGCTTGAAGATTGAAGTAGCAAGAAAAGAACAGCATAACAGGGTATATGAGTAGGCTCATCAATCAAATTGAATTGGTATGGTCAGTCGCTGGATGCTGTTGGAAATATTGCAGCAGAGATTGGAGCACCTATGGACATGTCCGGAGTGCGATGAAGGTATTCCAAACCGAAACTGAATGTAGTTTACTTTTATTTTAATTTGTAATTGTCAAGGAATCTTTAACATGCATAATAGTCACTGCCAAGTTCATTTAAGTAAACATATATTCTGTATTGTATTCACCAGGTTGCAGATAAGGGTTTCAAGTGCAACTCTACGACATAATCAATCACAGCCAAGTTCATTTCTGTAAACTTATATATATTCTATATTGTGTTCACCAGGTTGCAGACAAGGGTTTTAATAGTGCAACTCTACTACGTAATCAATCACTGCCAAGTTCATTTATGTAAACTTATATATATTCTATATTGTGTTCACCAGGTTGCAGACAAGGGTTTCAATAGTGCAACTCTACGGCGTAATCAATCACTGCCAAGTTCATCTTCCAACCGCACAAGTGATTTGTCAGTCAACAGTCTCAACTTTGCACCTGAGTAAGTAGCTTTTAACTTACCTGTACCCATAGTTACCTTATTATTGTTTCGTTAATCAAGTGAACACTGTCTGTTTTTACTCTGATCAATTTAAACAATGAATAACAGAGCATTCACTTTCCAAAGTGAGCCAAAAAAGAAAGGCAGGTTATGAGTTCAAATTCACACAACCGACATTCCACAAGTGGGAAAAGAAATTGTTGAAGAAGATTGGACAGAGTCAAATCAAATATTTTGTATACTAAAAAGCATTTTAAAAATAAATAAAGGAACTTTTTTATGGTGGTAGGCCTGTATTTTTCATTGACCGTCAGCATCACACAGGCCGCCTTTACCCAGAGCTTTTCTTGGTACCAAATTGAAAATGGATCGACCTGAGAACCGTTACAGTTTAAAATAATTCCATGCCCACTTTGGAATTGAACTCTGACCACCAGCCTAAGAAGCAAGCTCCCTAACAACTGTACTACTGCAGCTCTTGCACTGAAAAGATTACTTGAGAAAAAATGTTTAGGGTAACCAGGAAGAGGAAGACAGTGATGTAATTGGGAAGAGAAGAGATATACAAAGAGTAGTTTGACAGAAAACGTCATGATAAGGGACATGAAATGTTGGAAATCTATTGCAGCTGGCCTTTGATGAGAAGAGTTGTACCTAACTATTCATCAAAGAGGCAATTGTCACATATGCAACAACTACCAGCAGTATGACTATGGAGGTCATGGCGGTGATAAAATCCCTGGAGTGGCTACAGACGCAAACATTCACCCATGCATGCATGCTCAGCAACTCTATGAGCATGAAACAGATGATCATGGCCGGTTATGTACAAAAGCAGTGGATGCAATTAATACAAAACACGACAATCCAAACACTTACCTTCATCTTTGTCATGCTGGGGTCAAGGGCAATGAGAGAGTGGATGCACTGGCAGGCAATGCTACGATCGAGAATGGGGCTTCTATGGACAAAAACGACATCATCAACGCTCTAAGAGAAAACATCTGAAGATTTCAACGATGAAGATAAAGGGTATTCTCTATCTCGGTTGCACAAGTTGGGCATACTGATAGGTGCGGCAAGATGGGAAAACCACAAGAGAAAACCCAGTAGATACATCAATCAATGCAGAATGGGAGTTGTTAGCCTAAACACACTGAAATACATGACTGGGAGGAGATTGGAGCAATTATTGACATGTTCAATTCCAATGAAGATGATCCTCAAATGAACAATGAACCTAACCATTCAATTAGTCAATCGCCCGAGTGGTTACCGGGCCCAAATTTGGGATGTAAAGAATAGAACCACTGTTACCTGCCATGCATGTCGTAAGAGGCGACTAAGGAGGTTTGGCTGAAATCGGATGCATGTGTCCTAAACGTGTAGAAGTCTATGTGTTTAGGGGCCTACCAAACCAATGTGCAACGATACACGTTCTTGGCAAAGATCAAACATATCACAAAGAGTGATTAAAATTGGTCGTAAAGAACGAACGAAAGAAGAAGAAGATTAGTAAATTTATTACCAAATGTGCAGTGATAGCAAATGAAGTGATGAATGCAAAATGTCAGAAATTTCATAGAATATGTGCTTTCAAGGTAGACATAAGAAAGATAATCTAGTAACTAATATTAAGTTAGCCATGAATATTCACATGAACGAACACATTTGCTATCTACAGCCAGAGAAAGATTCAAACAGTCAGGTAATTTGAGGAACTTATTCACAGTACAAGGTGTTTTTTTTCTGCTTTAAGTTGGTGCCAACTTTGTGTATTGTGAGCAGTAATATCAATAGATTATCTGGACAGTGTCCTAAAGAAATAGTACTCAAGCTGTTTTCCTTCCCTTTTTTTTATTAAACTACATCCCAGATCAGTCTGCTTCACTATGAAAAGCTTGTACACGAAAAGAAAGCCTATTTAAAATTATTCTTTAAAGCAACAATAATTTTACAATCATATTTTCTCATCACCAAAACAAGTGATTGCCTGTTGTATTAGATAATTATATCAAGCATTTCTATTTGAACTGAGTTTTTGTGGAGACCTCGCGGTACCATAGAGTTCAAGTACTGCAACTAAGATCTTTCTGTGTAAGAAAGAGAGCGGAGCACGCATGGTTACTCACCAAAGTGCAATGATGATGGTCCTATCATCAATCAATCAATCAATCAATCAATCAATCTATCAATCTATTTGATGGGAAGTAGACATATAGTTTTACCAGATAACATTTACTGAATGAATATGTAGGGAAGGAGCTTGTATACAGAGAAATGGTGATACAATAATGAAGGACAGCTCATCAAGTGCTCATCAAGAATACTAATCTGCTTTACTTACTGACCATAACCTGCTTAAATGTTCATTCACTTTTCTGAATCATGTATCTTATTATTCTCATGAATAAAAAATACATAAAGATAGTGAGACAACAGACTAAATTTATGCTTTGACCAAGTTACAATGCAGATTTTTTTATTAAGCAATAAACACAAGATATATTAACTCTAACTACATGCACACAAAATCTACCTTTTTAAATGCAGTTTTTTATCAAGTAATAAACACAAGGTAGATATATTAACTCTAACTACATGCACACAAAATCTACCTTTTTAAATGCAGTTTTTATCAAGTACAATGAAACAACAAGATATACTTAACTTCATTAACTACATGCACACAAACTCTACTATCTTTTTTAAATGCAAGTGTTGTATAATAACATTTTTAATAGAAGATTTGCCAATAACATTTATTATTACAAGCTTAGCAATGAAGCACTTGAATTATATACAATAAGATTCATATAGATATCTGGAATAATTTTGCTTCTATTTTATATTCTGATTTGTGAAGTGGCTTGAAAAATTGATACTGTTAAAACAATTTGTCAGGAGGATTGTCATATTATAATAGTTGAGGCTAAAAGTGAGATCAAATATGAAGCTTATGTTGCAAAGTGTGATTCGCTACCCACACCTAATCCTATTGTCACATGTTATTGTTTTATTTTTATTTCTTTGAAATTTTATTTTGCCATCATTTTGCTTTGACTCACAACTTATCCTTTTTTTTTGTGTGACTTTTTTCTCCAAACACAGCCAATGTTGTTGTTGGCCTTAATTGTATCTTGTATCCTTTGATTGATAAAAGGATATTTTGTTGAAAACATCAATTTAGTCTATTGTTGTATGTTGTCAAATTTCTTTTCTTAATCTTCTGATATTCTGTTATTTGATAACATTTTACTGCAGTTTTCCGTAACAAAAGAAATAGTCAGTCTTTATTAAAGATAATGCAAGTGTTTCATTTTTAAAAAAAAACATTGCGAAATAAACTGAGCAAATAGCAGCATTAGTTTAGTAAGCTATTTTTTGTTTAAACACATTTTCATTTACTCTTGATAAGAATGTTTTCTTCTCGCATAAATCTTCTTTAACTTTCCAAACATTTGAAGTTTATTGCTGCTGATATCACTCACCTCCATTCGTCTCTGTTCTTAGTCTTCTCTTCTCATTTGTTGACTCCCAGTATTTGTAGGTCTACTATTGGTTTCTTGGTCTGCTTTGTAGTCTCTTGTACATGTAATGTTTAGTGCTCTGTTCTCTGCTATTTTTTTCAAATTACCCTAGCCATCATATTCTATCACCTACTTGCATATATTAAGCTTTTAAAAACATTCTTTGTACTTTTCTCGTATAGACTGATATTTAGTCCCATTGTTTCCACGGATTCCATTAAGTGTTAAAATATTATCATAGTTTCTTGTACATTTATTTCTCCCACATCTATGTCATAGAGACTTAACCAAGTATTCTTGTTGTTTCATTGATTGCATAATCTCTCTGTACATTTCTTATTATTATCATAGTTTCTTGTACATTTATTTGCTACCACATCTATGTCATAGAGACTTAACCAAGTATTCTTGTTGTTTCATCGATTGCATAATCTCTCTGTACATTTCTTATTATTATCATAGTTTCTTGTACATTTATTTCCTACCACATCTATGTCATAGAGACTTAACCAAGTATTCTTGTTGTTTCATTGATTGCATAATCTCTCTGTACATTTCTTATTATTATCATAGTTTCTTGTACATTTATTTGCTACCACATCTATGTCATAGAGACTTAACCAAGTATTCTTGTTGTTTCATTGATTGCATAATCTCTCTGTACATTTCTTATTATTATCATAGTTTCTTGTACATTTATTTGCTACCACATCTATGTCATAGAGACAACCAAGTATTCTTGTTGTTTCATCGATTGCATAATCTCTCTGTACATTTCTTATTATTATCATAGTTTCTTGTACATCTATTTGCTACCACATCTATGTCATAGAGACTTAACCAAGTATTCTTGTTGTTTCATTGATTGCATAATCTCTCTGTACATTTCTTATTATTATCATAGTTTCTTGTACATTTATTTCCTACCACATCTATGTCATAGAGACTTAACCAAGTATTCTTGTTGTTTCATCGATTGCATAATCTCTCTGTACATTTCTTATTATTATCATAGTTTCTTGTACATCTATTTGCTACCACATCTATGTCATAGAGACTTAACCAAGTATTCTTGTTGTTTCATTGATTGCATAATCTCTCTGTACATTTCTTAATATTATCATAGTTTCTTGTACATTTATTTGCTACCACATCTATGTCATAGAGACTTAACCAAGTATTCTTGTTGTTTCATTGATTGCATAATCTCTCTGTACATTTCTTATTATTATCATAGTTTCTTGTACATTTATTTGCTACCACATCTATGTCATAGAGACTTAACCAAGTATTCTTGTTGTTTCATTGATTGCATAATCTCTCTGTACATTTCTTATTATTATCATAGTTTCTTGTACATTTATTTCCTACCACATCTATGTCATAGAGACTTAACCAAGTATTCTTGTTGTTTCATTGATTGCATAATCTCTCTGTACATTTCTTAATATTATCATAGTTTCTTGTACATTTATTTGCTACCACATCTATGTCATAGAGACTTAACCAAGTATTCTTGTTGTTTCATTGATTGCATAATCTCTCTGTACATTTCTTATTATTATCATAGTTTCTTGTACATTTATTTGCTACCACATCTATGTCATAGAGACTTAACCAAGTATTCTTGTTGTTTCATTGATTGCATAATCTCTCTGTACATTTCTTATTATTATCATAGTTTCTTGTACATTTATTTGCTACCACATCTATGTCATAGAGACTTAACCAAGTATTCTTGTTGTTTCATTGATTGCATAATCTCTCTGTACATTTCTTATTATTATCATAGTTTCTTGTACATTTATTTGCTACCACATCTATGTCATAGAGACTTAACCAAGTATTCTTGTTGTTTCATTGATTGCATAATCTCTCTGTACATTTCTTATTATTATCATAGTTTCTTGTACATTTATTTCCTACCACATCTATGTCATAGAGACTTAACCAAGTATTCTTGTTGTTTCATTGATTGCATAATCTCTCTGTACATTTCTTATTATTATCATAGTTTCTTGTACATCTATTTGCTACCACATCTATGTCATAGAGACTTAACCAAGTATTCTTGTTGTTTCATCGATTGCATAATCTCTCTGTACATTTCTTATTATTATCATAGTTTCTTGTACATCTATTTGCTACCACATCTATGTCATAGAGACTTAACCAAGTATTCTTGTTGTTTCATTGATTGCATAATCTCTCTGTACATTTCTTATTATTATCATAGTTTCTTGTACATCTATTTGCTACCACATCTATGTCATAGAGACTTAACCAAGTATTCTTGTTGTTTCATTGATTGCATAATCTCTCTGTACATTTCTTATTATTATCATAGTTTCTTGTACATCTATTTGCTACCACATCTATGTCATAGAGACTTAACCAAGTATTCTTGTTGTTTCATTGATTGCATAATCTCTCTGTACATTTCTTATTATTATCATAGTTTCTTGTACATTTATTTGCTACCACATCTATGTCATAGAGACTTAACCAAGTATTCTTGTTGTTTCATTGATTGCATAATCTCTCTGTACATTTCTTATTATTATCATAGTTTCTTGTACATTTATTTCCTACCACATCTATGTCATAGAGACTTAACCAAGTATTCTTGTTGTTTCATTGATTGCATAATCTCTCTGTACATTTCTTATTATTATCATAGTTTCTTGTACATCTATTTGCTACCACATCTATGTCATAGAGACTTAACCAAGTATTCTTGTTGTTTCATCGATTGCATAATCTCTCTGTACATTTCTTATTATTATCATAGTTTCTTGTACATTTATTTCCTACCACATCTATGTCATAGAGACTTAACCAAGTATTCTTGTTGTTTCATTGATTGTATAATCTCTCTGTACATTTCTTATTATTATCATAGTTTCTTGTACATTTATTTCCTACCACATCTATGTCATAGAGACTTAACCAAGTATTCTTGTTGTTTCATCGATTGCATAATCTCTCTGTACATTTCTTATTATTATCATAGTTTCTTGTACATCTATTTCCTACCACATCTATGTCATAGAGACTTAACCAAGTATTCTTGTTGTTTCATCGATTGCATAATCTCTCTGTACATTTCTTATTATTATCATAGTTTCTTGTACATTTATTTGCTACCACATCTATGTCATAGAGACTTAACCAAGTATTCTTGTTGTTTCATTGATTGCATAATCTCTCTGTACATTTCTTATTATTATCATAGTTTCTTGTACATTTATTTCTACCACATCTATGTCATAGAGACTTAACCAAGTATTCTTGTTGTTTCATTGATTGCATAATCTCTCTGTACATTTCTTATTATTATCATAGTTTCTTGTACATCTATTTTCTACCACATCTATGTCATAGAGACTTAACCAAGTATTCTTGTTGTTTCATTGATTGCATAATCTCTCTGTACATTTCTTATTATTATCATAGTTTCTTGTACATTTATTTCCTACCACATCTATGTCATAGAGACTTAACCAAGTATTCTTGTTGTTTCATTGATTGCATAATCTCTCTGTACATTTCTTATTATTATCATAGTTTCTTGTACATCTATTTTCTACCACATCTATGTCATAGAGACTTAACCAAGTATTCTTGTTGTTTCATCGATTGCATAATCTCTCTGTACATTTCTTATTATTATCATAGTTTCTTGTACATCTATTTGCTACCACATCTATGTCATAGAGACTTAACCAAGTATTCTTGTTGTTTCATTGATTGCATAATCTCTCTGTACATTTCTTATTATTATCATAGTTTCTTGTACATTTATTTCCTACCACATCTATGTCATAGAGACTTAACCAAGTATTCTTGTTGTTTCATCGATTGCATAATCTCTCTGTACATTTCTTATTATTATCATAGTTTCTTGTACATCTATTTCCTACCACATCTATGTCATAGAGACTTAACCAAGTATTCTTGTTGTTTCATTGATTGCATAATCTCTCTGTACATTTCTTATTATTATCATAGTTTCTTGTACATTTATTTCCTACCACATCTATGTCATAGAGACTTAACCAAGTATTCTTGTTGTTTCATTGATTGCATAATCTCTCTGTACATTTCTTATTATTATCATAGTTTCTTGTACATTTATTTCCTACCACATCTATGTCATAGAGACTTAACCAAGTATTCTTGTTGTTTCATCGATTGCATAATCTCTCTGTACATTTCTTATTATTATCATAGTTTCTTGTACATCTATTTCCTACCACATCTATGTCATAGAGACTTAACCAAGTATTCTTGTTGTTTCATTGATTGCATAATCTCTCTGTACATTTCTTATTATTATCATAGTTTCTTGTACATCTATTTGCTACCACATCTATGTCATAGAGACTTAACCAAGTATTCTTGTTGTTTCATCGATTGCATAATCTCTCTGTACATTTCTTATTATTATCATAGTTTCTTGTACATCTATTTCCTACCACATCTATGTCATAGAGACTTAACCAAGTATTCTTGTTGTTTCATTGATTGCATAATCTCTCTGTACATTTCTTATTATTATCATAGTTTCTTGTACATTTATTTCCTACCACATCTATGTCATAGAGACTTAACCAAGTATTCTTGTTGTTTCATCAATTGCATAATCTCTCTGTACATTTCTTATTATTATCATAGTTTCTTGTACATTTATTTCCTACCACATCTATGTCATAGAGACTTAACCAAGTATTCTTGTTGTTTCATCGATTGCATAATCTCTCTGTACATTTCTTATTATTATCATAGTTTCTTGTACATCTATTTCCTACCACATCTATGTCATAGAGACTTAACCAAGTATTCTTGTTGTTTCATTGATTGCATAATCTCTCTGTACATTTCTTATTATTATCATAGTTTCTTGTACATTTATTTCTACCACATCTATGTCATAGAGACTTAACCAAGTATTCTTGTTGTTTCATTGATTGCATAATCTCTCTGTACATTTCTTATTATTATCATAGTTTCTTGTACATTTATTTCCTACCACATCTATGTCATAGAGACTTAACCAAGTATTTTTGTTGTTTCATCGATTTACATAATCTCTCTGTACATTTCTTATTATTATCATAGTTTCTTGTACATCTATTTGCTACCACATCTATGTCATAGAGACCTAACCAAGTATTCTTGTTGTTTCATCGATTGCATAATCTCTCTGTACATTTCTTATTATTATCATAGTTTCTTGTACATCTATTTGCTACCACATCTATGTCATAGAGACTTAACCAAGTATTCTTGTTGTTTCATTGATTGCATAATCTCTCTGTACATTTCTTATTATTATCATAGTTTCTTGTACATTTATTTGCTACCACATCTATGTCATAGAGACTTAACCAAGTATTCTTGTTGTTTCATTGATTGCATAATCTCTCTGTACATTTCTTATTATTATCATAGTTTCTTGTACATTTATTTGCTACCACATCTATGTCATAGAGACTTAACCAAGTATTCTTGTTGTTTCATTGATTGCATAATCTCTCTGTACATTTCTTATTATTATCATAGTTTCTTGTACATTTATTTGCTACCACATCTATGTCATAGAGACTTAACCAAGTATTCTTGTTGTTTCATTGATTGCATAATCTCTCTGTACATTTCTTATTATTATCATAGTTTCTTGTACATTTATTTCCTACCACATCTATGTCATAGAGACTTAACCAAGTATTCTTGTTGTTTCATTGATTGCATAATCTCTCTGTACATTTCTTATTATTATCATAGTTTCTTGTACATCTATTTGCTACCACATCTATGTCATAGAGACTTAACCAAGTATTCTTGTTGTTTCATCGATTGCATAATCTCTCTGTACATTTCTTATTATTATCATAGTTTCTTGTACATCTATTTGCTACCACATCTATGTCATAGAGACTTAACCAAGTATTCTTGTTGTTTCATTGATTGCATAATCTCTCTGTACATTTCTTATTATTATCATAGTTTCTTGTACATCTATTTGCTACCACATCTATGTCATAGAGACTTAACCAAGTATTCTTGTTGTTTCATTGATTGCATAATCTCTCTGTACATTTCTTATTATTATCATAGTTTCTTGTACATCTATTTGCTACCACATCTATGTCATAGAGACTTAACCAAGTATTCTTGTTGTTTCATTGATTGCATAATCTCTCTGTACATTTCTTATTATTATCATAGTTTCTTGTACATTTATTTCTACACATCTATGTCATAGAGACTTAACCAAGTATTCTTGTTGTTTCATTGATTGCATAATCTCTCTGTACATTTCTTATTATTATCATAGTTTCTTGTACATTTATTTCCTACCACATCTATGTCATAGAGACTTAACCAAGTATTCTTGTTGTTTCATTGATTGCATAATCTCTCTGTACATTTCTTATTATTATCATAGTTTCTTGTACATTTATTTGCTACCACATCTATGTCATAGAGACAACCAAGTATTCTTGTTGTTTCATCGATTGCATAATCTCTCTGTACATTTCTTATTATTATCATAGTTTCTTGTACATCTATTTGCTACCACATCTATGTCATAGAGACTTAACCAAGTATTCTTGTTGTTTCATCGATTGCATAATCTCTCTGTACATTTCTTATTATTATCATAGTTTCTTGTACATTTATTTCCTACCACATCTATGTCATAGAGACTTAACCAAGTATTCTTGTTGTTTCATTGATTGTATAATCTCTCTGTACATTTCTTATTATTATCATAGTTTCTTGTACATTTATTTCCTACCACATCTATGTCATAGAGACTTAACCAAGTATTCTTGTTGTTTCATCGATTGCATAATCTCTCTGTACATTTCTTATTATTATCATAGTTTCTTGTACATCTATTTCCTACCACATCTATGTCATAGAGACTTAACCAAGTATTCTTGTTGTTTCATCGATTGCATAATCTCTCTGTACATTTCTTATTATTATCATAGTTTCTTGTACATTTATTTGCTACCACATCTATGTCATAGAGACTTAACCAAGTATTCTTGTTGTTTCATTGATTGCATAATCTCTCTGTACATTTCTTATTATTATCATAGTTTCTTGTACATTTATTTCCTACCACATCTATGTCATAGAGACTTAACCAAGTATTCTTGTTGTTTCATTGATTGCATAATCTCTCTGTACATTTCTTATTATTATCATAGTTTCTTGTACATCTATTTCCTACCACATCTATGTCATAGAGACTTAACCAAGTATTCTTGTTGTTTCATTGATTGCATAATCTCTCTGTACATTTCTTATTATTATCATAGTTTCTTGTACATTTATTTCCTACCACATCTATGTCATAGAGACTTAACCAAGTATTCTTGTTGTTTCATTGATTGCATAATCTCTCTGTACATTTCTTATTATTATCATAGTTTCTTGTACATCTATTTTCTACCACATCTATGTCATAGAGACTTAACCAAGTATTCTTGTTGTTTCATCGATTGCATAATCTCTCTGTACATTTCTTATTATTATCATAGTTTCTTGTACATCTATTTGCTACCACATCTATGTCATAGAGACTTAACCAAGTATTCTTGTTGTTTCATTGATTGCATAATCTCTCTGTACATTTCTTATTATTATCATAGTTTCTTGTACATTTATTTCCTACCACATCTATGTCATAGAGACTTAACCAAGTATTCTTGTTGTTTCATCGATTGCATAATCTCTCTGTACATTTCTTATTATTATCATAGTTTCTTGTACATCTATTTCCTACCACATCTATGTCATAGAGACTTAACCAAGTATTCTTGTTGTTTCATTGATTGCATAATCTCTCTGTACATTTCTTATTATTATTATCATAGTTTTTGTACATTTATTTCTACCACATCTATGTCATAGAGACTTAACCAAGTATTCTTGTTGTTTCATTGATTGCATAATCTCTCTGTACATTTCTTATTATTATCATAGTTTCTTGTACATTTATTTCTACCACATCTATGTCATAGAGACTTAACCAAGTATTCTTGTTGTTTCATCGATTGCATAATCTCTCTGTACATTTCTTATTATTATCATAGTTTCTTGTACATCTATTTCCTACCACATCTATGTCATAGAGACTTAACCAAGTATTCTTGTTGTTTCATTGATTGCATAATCTCTCTGTACATTTCTTATTATTATCATAGTTTCTTGTACATCTATTTGATACCACATCTATGTCATAGAGACTTAACCAAGTATTCTTATTGTTTCATCGATTGCATAATCTCTCTGTACATTTCTTATTATTATCATAGTTTCTTGTACATCTATTTCCTACCACATCTATGTCATAGAGACTTAACCAAGTATTCTTGTTGTTTCATTGATTGCATAATCTCTCTGTACATTTCTTATTATTATCATAGTTTCTTGTACATTTATTTCCTACCACATCTATGTCATAGAGACTTAACCAAGTATTCTTGTTGTTTCATTGATTGCATAATCTCTCTGTACATTTCTTATTATTATCATAGTTTCTTGTACATTTATTTCCTACCACATCTATGTCATAGAGACTTAACCAAGTATTTTTGTTGTTTCATCGATTGCATAATCTCTCTGTACATTTCTTATTATTATCATAGTTTCTTGTACATCTATTTGCTACCACATCTATGTCATAGAGACCTAACCAAGTATTCTTGTTGTTTCATCGATTGCATAATCTCTCTGTACATTTCTTATTATTATCATAGTTTCTTGTACATCTATTTGCTACCACATCTATGTCATAGAGACTTAACCAAGTATTCTTGTTGTTTCATTGATTGCATAATCTCTCTGTACATTTCTTATTATTATCATAGTTTCTTGTACATTTATTTGCTACCACATCTATGTCATAGAGACTTAACCAAGTATTCTTGTTGTTTCATCGATTGCATAATCTCTCTGTACATTTCTTATTATTATCATAGTTTCTTGTACATCTATTTGCTACCACATCTATGTCATAGAGACTTAACCAAGTATTCTTGTTGTTTCATTGATTGCATAATCTCTCTGTACATTTCTTATTATTATCATAGTTTCTTGTACATTTATTTGCTACCACATCTATGTCATAGAGACTTAACCAAGTATTCTTGTTGTTTCATCGATTGCATAATCTCTCTGTACATTTCTTATTATTATCATAGTTTCTTGTACATCTATTTCCTACCACATCTATGTCATAGAGACTTAACCAAGTATTCTTGTTGTTTCATTGATTGCATAATCTCTCTGTACATTTCTTATTATTATCATAGTTTCTTGTACATTTATTTGCTACCACATCTATGTCATAGAGACTTAACCAAGTATTCTTGTTGTTTCATTGATTGCATAATCTCTCTGTACATTTCTTATTATTATCATAGTTTCTTGTACATTTATTTGCTACCACATCTATGTCATAGAGACTTAACCAAGTATTCTTGTTGTTTCATCGATTGCATAATCTCTCTGTACATTTCTTATTATTATCATAGTTTCTTGTACATTTATTTCCTACCACATCTATGTCATAGAAACTTAACCAAGTATTCTTGTTGTTTCATTGATTGCATAATCTCTCTGTACATTTCTTATTATTTTCTACAAGGCTATGTTAAAAATAGCTGGGACAGGACATCTCCTTGCTTTCTTTTTCCTCGATCCAGAAGCACTGGAGCTTTTCAGCTCTTCGGCTCGGTGCCACGATCACTATAAATCTGGAGAACATGTGGCTTTTCTGCAAGCCTGCGAAATTGAACCACACTCACAGGGGGCTTTTCACCCGTCGTCCAACAGGCTACAAACACGCTGGGCAGGCGGGCATCTCCTTGTTTTAAACCGGTCCTTCTTTTGAAATCTGTCTGATTTTCTGTCTTCATGTATATAACTATGTTAGATATATTTTCCATGCCTGATCAAGTACTGTACTCTTGCAAATTTATATTTATACCTTTTTAGTGTTCTTCCATCACCTTTGATATTCAGTTTTACTCATTTTCATCACATATTCAATCTGACATTCTCTGTAAGTTAACTATCAAGACCATCTTTTAATTGTTCATATTTCTTTGTTGTCTGTTCTTCTCTTTATGCTAACATGCATGGGTCCTACCCAACAGTGCCGCAATGAGTGGACCCAGTACGGTTCAACAAATAAATTTGAGTCTCTTTTTCTTTTTGAATGAGAGCTGCTTGGAGCTTGTTTAGTGTGTCTATTGGTGTTAATGAAGGCGCCTATCCTCTGGCCATGATCAAGCATTGGACATTACACTTTGATCTTTGCCAAAAAGCATACTTTTGCTCGTATTTAATATTTTAGACTTTCATTTTCTACAAACATGTTTATGCCCATTTCTCTTGTGTAATCTATATTTATAATAATAATTATGTTATTGTTTTAAATGTAATAATGGAGATGTTCGCACATTAATATTATCATGATCATTTTTCTGGATATCATTAATCTGTCTATGATATTCTGAGCAGTATTCAGTATGACCATATTCTGAATATGTTAATAAGTCATTTTCCATTCAATGTTTTTCTTGCCCAGTCCTTGTCTAGGGGCATTACTACAGCTGAACCCCTTTGCAGGAAAATTATTTGAGAAAACTTTTGAAATCTTTCATTGATAGTGTCTGCAATAATTTGTTGTGTTTCTTTTTACCTGTTTATGAGTTGACAACCCCATACACAGCTCTCTATAGTTGCCTTTTGTATATGCCAAGTTGGAATTGAGTTATACAAATTGGAAAGATAATTAAGGATTAGATTTGTATGATGAATATGTTACTCTTTTCAGTCAACTTCTTCTGTTTAACATTACTAAAATATCACTATCACTACTAAAATAATCTTCATTCATTGACTTAACATTAGAGAGCATAGCTGAAGCTGCTTAGGATACAGTTGCTTGCCAAGATAGTTATATTATAAACTAAGTCAAGTGCATATAACCTGACATATTATGATTATTTCTTATGAATATTGTATATCATATTTGATTCCATTCACTATCCCATTTGACTTTTGCTTTTGCTTGTAAATAAAAGGAACCATTTTTCATACCATGAGGTATATTTGGCACTACGGTGTTAGACCCATATTTTTCATAGACACATTTACACATGATGGGGGATGTGATCAACTGCCTGCCGTCTTTACTTCCCAGTGTTTTCTGATACTCAATTGAGACTGAGTCAGCCTGAGAGCTGTCACGGTCTTTACAAAATTCCACTGCTTGTATATAAGGCATCGTTCAAGTTACACAAAATTTGTGAAATTTAAAGAATTTCATATGCAAATGTTGCAATGTCTGTAAAACCTGATTTTAAATATGAAATATAGCCAAAATGAATTGTTTCACTTGACTAATGTGGATAGTTTACCAGTCATACATTTGACATGTTTACGGTTTGTCTAATTCTCTAGTTCCAAGAGACTTGTACACAAATATTATTGAAAACACCAACTGGAATCTGTTGTGCTCTGAAACACATTATAAGCATAGAAACATCACAAGTATGATATAAGGAGAAAATAGTAAAGAATTCATTTTTTACAATGAGATATATTGTTGAATGCACTGTTATGTCCATATTTTTCTTTGACCTCGGCAACCCACAGCATCTAAACCACTAAATCAGTTTTAATAAGGTAAACCAACTCCAATCATTAGTTTAACATGATCTCTTCTATTATTGTCGCTATTTTTTAGTTTTCTACTTTCCAGTTTTTATGTTACTTTAATACTTCTGTTCCGCTTTTTGAGTCACACATTTTTAGCAGGTAAGCTTCTTATTAGTTTTTTGGGTGTCATATTTTTCCTACTGTGGCATCATATTTCGCCTTATTTGTTGATTGTATGCTTTGTTTGATAAGGGTGTTTTTGTGTTCTGATTGTACAACTGTTGTTGTACTTTGTAAAATTATCTTACTTTTTCATAAGTAACTTTTGGTATATAGGTTCATCACAGGCTACGGCATTATTAAAAGCTACTTTAACATTATTTTAGTCATTTTCTAAGTGATTTTCATTCTTTGCTAGTATTATTATTATATTCCTCTTGAACTGTAATATGTTACCCAAGGTCTGCAAGTAATGTATCTGTACCGCTCTATCCTGGGCAACTCGCACAATCTTCTCTAGGAAACTGAGTCAGATATTTCTGAACTCTCTCAGTAAAGTTTGTTTCAGTAAAGATTGTTAGCATAGTTATATGTTATTAATTCCAAATTGGTAGGTCTGTCTATCGAGACTTCTAACCTCCAGGCGCTTATTTGGATTTACTGTCCTGGACATGTAGGTGTATAACAGAGGCAATGAAAGACAATGTTTATGAAGTGCACACAAAAGCCTGTTCTAGAAATCTCTTCTTATCCTGACACTGTGAGGCTAAACAGGATTGGATAAAAGAAAAAGAAAGACTTGTAGGTGTTCGTGGAAATAAGAGAGAAGACAGGTTTGCATCAACAGCATCGTTCGTTAGGGAATTGAAGATGGATAGGGGTGTTGTATTTCGGTTTCTCAACGATCGCCTGTTGGATAAAGATATTAAAATTGATATGGAATCTATCTAGTGATTTAAGGAGTTGGGAATTATACATTGTCCAAGCAGAACTTGATGTCTGAGTGACAGAGTGAGCAGTGTTTCTAATCTTCGAACTATAGGAACCCTCAGTATGCATATCTTCCCACATCTCCTTGGGGACACTAAATACATATGGGTCTATCCGGAGTGCTATGATGCCAGTTCAGTAACCAATTCCAATTTCTGTTTGTTGAGTTTAACTTCTGTACTTAGTTTAAGCACTTAACTGATTGGCTCCCATTAGCCGCTGGGAGTGCCACTGTGTTTTTGTTTTAGATCTATCTTTAAAGAAAATTCACTTACCTACAAAATGGTATATTACTCATAAAAATAGGTTAATAATTAAGGAATCTGCTGCTGAATTTGTACATACACCTGCAATGGGGAAATAGGACATAAATTCAATTCAGCCACAACCCATTTTTCAATTCGGTAGCCAATCAGTTAACAAAGGGACAGATTTTCTGTCCCATTTGAATATCTGTACAATTGAAAAGACGATGGATGCAAGATGTCATTGATGATCTGAGAATGACTGCTGCTGACGCCGGTAAACTTGCACAGAACAGAGAGTTTTTCAGGACTTCTGTCTTGTGAGCCAAGTTCGGAAGGGACAAGCTACTTGATGATGATGATGATGATAATTGAAAATGTGTTAAATATCGTCTATTATCACAACTAACTATTGCAAGTAATTCTCTATATAGTATTTCAGAACATTCTTATTTGACAATTTACTTTTTGATCTTCCTGAAATCTGATGTCCAGAAGTACATTTTGTATTCACTTTATGATTATTTTGTGTATTTCTCCACAGACCTGTTCCAAACAATGTACCCACTCCTAGCAACAGCAAGCAAGCCACACGTTCGCAGTCAGTATGGGTGAAGGACAAGTCAGCCTCAACTACATCCAAATCCAGTTCACAATCTAAGGTCAGCCTGAGCTTGCTGGTAAAACGTGTGTCTCAAGTCACTGAGCAGTTTTCCGATGTTTCACAGCGTAACTCACTCGACTCACCAGCCATTGAGCTTAGTGAACAGGCATGTGTATTGTGTTTGTGTGCTTGCATGTATACTGAGGCCTCTAGTTTAGCTCATTTTAGAATGAAATGCTTGTGAGCTATGCTGAAAGCTCAATGCACCCAATAGTCTTACAAGTATTGTCCTAATAAAAATATCCATCATCTTTACTGTCATCAGGATATTCTCTGATATAATTTCCATATCAATTTGATCTAGATGAGCTGTGTATGGGTTATCAGTACTGGATTTTGTTTTATTTTAGCGGCTCTCATTTGTTGTGTCCCAAACATTTCACTGTCTTTTGATTCTTTATGTCTCTCAAACCTTTTATTGCCTCTTGGTTTGTTATGTCTCTTAAACCGTTCTGTTTTGAAACATTACCTCCTCTAAATCTTTCTGTATTCAAAATCATTACGCCGTCCAAACGTTTTTTTGCATCTCAAAGCTTTCGAGTTCCCATACTTTTCTGTCTCCCAAACTATTCTGTCTCCTAAACCATTAAACCTCCTAAACCTTTGTTTTCCAAAGCTTTCTGTTTCTTAAACCTTCATGTTGTCTAAATATTTCTATGTTTTGAACTTTCTATTTCCCAAATCTTTCTACTTTATCCACTTAACTAGTCCCCCCAAATATCTCTTCCTCACAAACTTCTATAAACGTATAACTCAAAAATCTATAGCCATAACTATAAACGGCTAGCTAACTACAAAATTTGAAGGAACTAGCTAACTGCAAAATTTGAGGGGGGGCTAGCTAACTTCAAAATTTGAGGTAAGCTAGCTAACTTCAAAATTTGAGGGAAGCTAGCTAACTACAAAGGGAAACTAGCAAAGTATACAACTTGATACAAAATAGATAACTAACGGGGAGCTAGCAAAGTACAAGACTTGGCACTAAATTGTAAAATGAGCGTCCATCTTACAATGATGCATGATGTTAGCTCTGACCAAGTGGTAAATAGTGAAGACAGGAGCTAGTATATGGCTGCTATCTTGACCTGGAAAATACTGTGAGCTTTGTTCGAGTGACAGGCCAGAATGTCTAGCATACAACACACATGATGGAAGAAGAAAGCAGAGTGGTGAAAACAGGACTTGTCTGGCTAACATATGTCACTCAATCATGAAGTAGGTGCTAAAGCCTGCGATAGTAATCCAGAAGGGGCACCAGAAACCATAGTATCACACATCTCATGCTTAAATATGATAACTGTAATGCCCAACAAATCTTATACTGTTGATCGACCTACCAAGCCTTGCGTTATTAAGTCACTATATTGAAAACTACACAGAGATAAACTCCAGACAACAGTTGACTTTATCATTAGAGCATATCTGATGGTATAATCATCCAAATAGTGAATCACAAGAAGACGAATAATCATGATTCGATGGTATAATCATCCAAATAGCGGTCACAAGAAGATGAAGAATCATGATCCGATGGTATAATCATCCAAATAGCGGTCACAAGAAGATGAAGAATCATGATCCTATGGTATAATCATCCAAATAGCGGTCACAAGAAGATGAAGAATCATGATCCGATGGTATAATCATCCAAATAGCGGTCACAAGAAGACGGAAGAATCATGATCCGATGGTATAATCATCCGAATAGCGGTCACAAGAAGATGAAGAATCATGATCCGATGGTATAATCATCCAAATAGTGGTCACAAGAAGATGAAGAATCATGATCCGATGGTATAATCATCCAAATAGCGGTCACAAGAAGATGAAGAATCATGATATGTTGGTATAATCATCCAAATAGAGGTCACAAGAAGACGAATAATCATGATCCGATGGTATAATCATCCGAATAGCGGTCACAAGAAGACGGAAGAATCATGATCCGATGGTATAATCATCCGAATAGCGGTCACAAGAAGATGAAGAATCATGATCCGATGGTATAATCATCCAAATAGTGGTCACAAGAAGATGAAGAATCATGATCCGATGGTATAATCATCCAAATAGTGGTCACAAGAAGATGAAGAATCATGATCCGATGGTATAATCATCCAAATAGTGGTCACAAGAAGATGAAGAATCATGATCCGATGGTATAATCATCCAAATAGCAGTCACAAGAAGAGGAAGAATCATGATCCGATGGTATAATCATCCAAATAGTGGTCACAAGAAGATGAAGAATCATGATCCGATGGTATAATCATCCAAATAGCGGTCACAAGAAGAGGAAGAATCATGATCCGATGGTATAATCATCCAAATAGCGGTCACAAGAAGATGAAGAATCATGATCCGATGGTATAATCATCTAAATAGCGGTCACAAGAAGATGAAGAATCATGATCCGATGGTATAATCATCCAAATAGTGGTCACAAGAAGATGAAGAATCATGATCCGATGGTATAATCATCCAAATAGCAGTCACAAGAAGAGGAAGAATCATGATCCGATGGTATAATCATCCAAATAGTGGTCACAAGAAGATGAAGAATCATGATCCGATGGTATAATCATCCAAATAGCGGTCACAAGAAGAGGAAGAATCATGATCCGATGGTATAATCATCCAAATAGCGGTCACAAGAAGATGAAGAATCATGATCCGATGGTATAATCATCTAAATAGCGGTCACAAGAAGATGAAGAATCATGATCCGATGGTATAATCATCCAAATAGTGGTCACAAGAAGATGAAGAATCATGATCCGATGGTATAATCATCCAAATAGTGGTCACAAGAAGAGGAAGAATCATGATCCGATGCTATAATCATCTAAATAGCGGTCACAAGAAGATGAAGAATCAGGAAGTAGCACTACAAAACAGAAGGTGAATAAGGAACAAAGACAAGGCATAAGTTAACAAATGTATTAGTCAAATCTATCCATGGATTGCATAGAACACAAGGAAAATTATACTATCTTATTCTTCTGCGCATGTAATGTTATAATCCATATATTCAATAAATACTAACATTCTTCTATTTTTGCGTGACCAGCATGACATACCAAAAATCTGGACGCATCCAAATCTGCACTGCTCAGCTGTCAAGCTGACATATTTTATTTGGGGGAGTTACACACAATTTACACACCTCTAATTCTAAAAATACAATAGGTCATGACACAAGTCTAGTTCAAACTTTTTAATCAATTCTGTTAGAGATCACTGTGATGTAAGACACATCATTCATTTCCTGCTCTAAGCAAGTTTCAATTGTTTTGTCATTTATAATGAATATTTTATCAAATGTTTTCTATTTCTTATTTATTCTTCACTCCTGTGTTGCCTTACAACATCAGGATAAGAAGAACTTTCTAGAAAAGACTTGTGTGCACTTTGTATATGGTGTATTTCACAAGCCCGCCCTAGAGAACAGTATTACGATCCAGTCATCAACATTAAACACCAGCGTCTCCAGTCAACGGACAACTTTGCTTATCTTGGCAGCCTCCTATCCAGATCGGCAAACATAGATTCTGAGGTCCACAATAGGATATCCAAAGCCAGTGCTGCGTTCGGAAGGTTACGTGTCACTGTGTGGGAACGGAAGGGGATAAGCATAGTCACAAAGCTGAAAGTTTACCAGGCCATAGTGCTAACCACGCTGCTGTACGCAAGCGAGACATGGACAGTGTATAGCAGACACGCAAGAAAATTAAACCATTTCCACACAAGCTGTCTACGCAGAATTCTAAAAATAAACTGGCAGGACAAAATTCCAGACAGCGAAGTCCTCACAAGAGCAAAGATCCCAAGCGCAACACCCTGTTGCAGAAGGCCCAACTGAGATGGGTCGGTCACGTTGCTCGAATGCCTGATAAACATCCCAAAACAGTTGATGTATGGCGAGCTTGAAGGGGCAGACGTTTAGCTGGTGGACAGAAAACGCTTTAAAGACACTCTTAAAGTGTCTCTGAAATGCTTCGATATAGACAATACGTGCTGGGAATCCTTGCGCAAGATCGCCAAATGTGGCGCTGTAACAACAAAAGAGGAACCCGAATAGCTGAGAATCATCGTATTGTTGAGTCACAGAGAAAACGAGCAGCGCGAAAAGACAGAGCACACAACACGCACATGTCTAACCTTGATCATGTATGCCCCACCTGTGGTCGGGGATTCTGTTCTAGGATTGGACTCTACAGTCACCTCCGCACACACCAGAGAGGTGCAACAGTACACGTCTGAGATTGTTGTCATCATCGCTTGTGATGGACGGCTATTATATATTTCACAAGCTCTTATTTTTACCTGTTGCGTGGATGACCTTTTGTCTTGCATCCACTTTATCTGAGCAGCATTGCCCTTTGAGGAAATGCACTGTCTGTTGATAATTTGTTTATGTGGCTAAAACATTTAATTTGTTATTTCTTGATGAAGTTCAGTACTGATATTGTACCCACTTTTTCCTGATGTCTTCATTACTAAACCGGTCTCTTCTTAATACTCCCAGCAATCATGAAAATCCCAGCAACTAATTTAATCATCATAATAACAAAAATAGTTAAATAAACAATATTCATAATTTTTAAGATTTGAAATCATAATTTTTGCTCAATTACCTCAAAAAAGATTACCTCAATTAAGGCTGTAAGCAATAGGGAAAATATAAAGGATATTACAAATGTAAATCAAGTGAAAGATATCACAGATGTAAGTGAAGTGAGTTATATCACAGAGTGAAGTGAAGCAAAGGATATTACAGATGTAAGTGAAGGATATTACAGATGTAAGTGAAGTGAAGGATATCACAGATCGACATGAAGTGAATTATATCACATATCTAAATGAAGTGAATTATATAGATTTAAGTGGAGGATATCATTGATCAAAGTGAAGTGAATGATGTCACAGATCTAAATTAAGTGAAGGATATCACAGATGTAAGTGTAGTGAAGAATATCACAGACATGGCAGTCTATTACAAAGTTGCATAATATCATTATCTCACTTGAAGAAACTCACAGAGAAACAATTATACCTTTGTATACCCCTACTCAGTCCTAGAACTTGTTTTTGTTCTTGTTTATCTAGAATTATATCAGCGTTATTGTTGTTTATTTACTTAGGTGAAATTTGGATGTATGCAAATTGTATCTTGAGTTATTATTTAGAATATATAATTACTCTAGTCTCCTAGTGGAGACTAGTGACTAAATATATCACTGAAAAATTCCTTTGTTCCCTTCTGTGAGTGATGAGTTATCAAACAGATCTCGCTCTCAACCAGTCAGCATGGTATTGTATCAGTCAGTATTTAAACTACAGGCCTGAGATATGCACACTTTATTTATGTTGTTAATCAGGGCAGAGATGCACAAACAGTTGTATCATTTAAGGATAAGTGTGAGCAGAAAACAGTACCATATTTGAGATTGCTAATTCATGAATGGTGCCGTCTGTGACTTAAGGGATAGTGACTCGGTCTAATAACCCCGATGTTCTGAGTTCGAATCACACTGCGGACGGTTTGGTTGCAAATTTTTTCGCTTTAATTTTTACAAAAGGACGATGTCACCATCCGTTCAGAAAGCAATGGCAAACTACTGAACGTAATAATCCTAGAAAAATCACAAATAACGTTAAAAAGCTGGGGTTCATAAAATCCTGTAACGGATATGCTATTTTTTTTAAAAATTAATTGATGAATGTGGACACCATCAAGAAATAATTTCATAATATAATCTCACTAAACAAAGTTTAGTGTTTAGTTTAGTGAGATTGTATAAACAAAGTAAGATGGATAAAGGGGATATTCTTCAGTCTCTTTGCGACTGTCTGTTTGATGAGGACACTAAAATCGATGTTGAATCAATCAAGCGATTTAGACAGTTTGGAGTTACCCGTTGTTCAAGTCGAACTGGATGCCTGAGAGGCAGAAGGAGAGGTGTGTTTAATCAGCGAGCCACAGGAACCATCAGTATGCATACTCTTTGATATCTGTTGGGGAGACTGAGCACCTATGGGTCTGCCGGAGTGCAATGACGTCAGTTTAATAACCAATAACTAAACAAAGTCTCTATAGCAAAGTGGTTAAGACGCTTACCTGTCATTCTGAAGGCTGTGGGTTCAAATCCAGACCCAGCCATTTGACACAATTTTTTCATGAGATCCCTAGGATTGTTGCTGGAGAAATGGGGTTTGTGCTTTGTGCAACACTCTCGGTAGATGGCTTGCCATTTCTGTCAACAGAGATGGAGCCATTTGGGAAAACCCGGTGCAATAAAGTTAATTCTTTGCCTTTAGACCCTTTTTTTTAAAATACTAAATGAAGTAAATATGTTTATCAAAGGGAAATACAAATTAACATGGAGGCTTAGAACAGACAGCAATTAGCCACAAGAGTCTCATCAAAAAGTTTGACAGAATACAACAAGCCACCATCTTTAGGTTTTGTATAGGACTTTGTTCACTACCAACTACACTGCGAAAACGCATACGCTTTGTATAGGACTTTGTTAACTATCAATGACACTGCGGAAACGAGTACTCCAGTGCTATATTGAACCAATACTTATGTATGGCAGCGAATGATGGACAGTGAACAAACAAAGAATAAGATCACTGGAAGCCACAAACATGTGGTTTTACAGAAGAATGTTGAAAATTCCATGGACAGCGAAGTAAACAAATGATGAGGCTTTTAATCAGGCCTGTACACAAAGAAACCTTATCGAGAGAATAAGAATCAGACAATCAAGGTTCTTTGGGCATATAAGTGGAGGAGACATATAAGTAAGAGGAGGTTTAGAACATTTGGTGACGAGTAAAATTCAGGGAAGGAGAGATTGTGGAAGACAGAGGGAGAAGATGTTGGATGGTCTGACATCTTGGTTCGACAAAAGATCGACGCCAGAACTGATTACCTGCACGGATGAGAGAGAGTAGTGGAGAGACATGATCACCTATGCCGGCAGGCATGGCACTTGATTGATTGATTGTAGACTACAAGGAACAAATTGAAAGCTGCTTAAACTGACCAGATCACATTCCAAAATGGCCCTCAGACTCCAGAACATGTTCTGCAAACAAATATTGGAATGATGAAAGTTTTGCCCAGACATTGACAGTTCAGCCTACTGTTATTGATTTTCAACTGCGAAGGGTTATTTTACATGCTCACTTTGAACATGGTACCTACATGTTTTTTGTTCATCTCCAATAGGACTATGAGCTTGATCTCACCTACAGTGAAGTTAGAGATCACAGAAAAATAGCCTGAGTGCTCTACACCGGCAACGAACCGAGTACTTTGTGCTAGACATATCAGAGTTTTAACGTAAGGTAAAAATATGATTTCTCTTCAATGAAAGTGTTGAACATTTTGGAGAGGTCATAACAGAAAACAATGGCAAACTACTGAACATATAAGTGGTGCCTATAAATCAATGATTCATTTACTGTGGTTGATGGCTAAGTCCTGTAAAGAATATGCCACCATTTTTATTTCATTCATAAGAAACAGCACCACCAAATACATTACCTATACTTGGGCACATACTTGTCTGCAAAAAAACTTGCACATGTTTGGCCAAGAACTACCTTTAACCAAGAACTGCTTACACAGTGTCAGCAAGAGAATATGAACACCATTGTCCTAAAGAAATGCTGGAGATGGATCGGATGTATATTACGTATGAAAACTTTCTTTGTCACGAAAATGTTACTGAAATGGAGGCCATAAGATAAACGAAAACATGGAAGATGCAAAACCACTTCGAGGAAACAGTAGAACAATAACTGAAAGAAATTAATTACAGCTGGACAGTCAAGAACAGAGAAATGGTGTGCATTTGTTGCCATCCTAAGCGCTAATGTGTCACAGAGTAGAGAGAGAGAGAGAGAGAGAGATTTAAAATTATAATACAAATAGCCACATGCACTTAGCAGAAAAATCTATTTTTATAAAATGGTGCCGTTCTCAATTCTTTTCTGTTTTGTATCAGTAATTGTGAATCAAACAAGATGCCAGAAAATTATTTCTAGAAAATTAGAATAGAAATCTCAACACCACAGTCAGGGAAACTTTTGTTATTGGGTGTTTAAAGTGATAAATGTGAGGTACACCACTTTGTGCATTTCTGCCCCCATTGTGTGATTGTTCCATTATTTTGTGTAGTATATTTATTTACTGTTATTCCTGTCTGTGTATATATATATATTTATTGAAATATGGCTGCAGGCACTTCAGTTTCAGGGCATAATAAAGGTTACTCACTTGTTTTAATAGTTTTTTTTATTTACTACTAAATTTTAAATACCTTTTGCCTATGTTTCGAGAAAAAATATCTGTTTTTTTGGTAATTTTTGAAAAACTGGAAACTGCATGCTAAATCTGTAAGCATCTTGCTAAATCTGGTCTTGAAATTGCTGTTGTCATATTTCCTGATTGCTTATGTAGTGATCAAATATTGCATGATATTTTATACAATGATATCTAGCTATTAATAACACAATTCTTTCAATAAATTATTACACAAGATATCATATCTGATAGATGTTAGATATATATATATATAGAACTAATTGTTTAGACATGACTGTGCTTATGAAATATTGCACTACATTTACACTCAACTCATTTTGCTAATTCTTTCCTACAGTACAGTTTTTGCATATATTTGCCTAAAGAATATGTCAAACTTTCTGTTTAATATCCTTTCTGGTTATCTTCTTTAGAATGTCTTCTTTAGAATATTATTTTACAGTCCAGATTATTTCTTCTTATTCTTTTTGACAGTTTATTTTCTTAGTTCTTTTTTATACTGATTGGTAAATTGAAAATAGAGTTTATGTTGATAAACAATAAAAATAGACCTGTTGCTTTTACTGTTTAGATACCAGAGGGAGAGCTAGTTGACTTTCTTATTCTCTATGCCTATTAGTTGTAAAATAACTAAAAATATAGAAAGTTGAATGCATTTGGAAATAGGTGTCTATGAAAACTACATAACATAAAATGGGGTGAATTCAGAATAAGTTATGAAATCTGAGAAATATCTGGTCAATAATTAGTAGCAACTGTTATAAGTAGGAGAAGATGGAGATATGTTGGGGATATCTTAACCCTTTGGACCCTACACCATTTTACACCAAATCACTTCCCAAATCCCAGCAAAGGGAAATAACCCACTGACATTCCACAGCATGTTTTTTTTTAAATTAATTTTTTTTTAAACTATTGACCCTAGGACACTCAAATTTGTGTCCGTGAACAAGAAAATGGACATAGTTTAAAAAGAAACTTAATTAAAATAAATACATTAAAAAAAGAATGATTGAAAAATGCAGTAGAAGTTGGTGGAAAAAAAAAAAAATTTTACTCGACAGTTCAAGACAGTGTACTCACCAAATGTCATATATCCAGGCTGGAATGGTACTTGGAGTAACATTCGCCTTTGCAGAGATGTATCTGGCAAATGTTACAACCATATACACTTTCCTGGGGCGTTTCTTGCTGCCATCAGGTGCTTTTCTGTTGCGGCACCAGAAACAGGATTTGCATTTACCTGGCATGCAAATCAAGCGGTGCGCCGTCTGATTGCCAGTGACTGCTACATTTGTAGTCTAAAGGGGTTAGCTCTCCTCGTGACAATGTTGCCCTTCACGAGTGATGCACAGAGAGCAAGCCTGAAATCTATGTGGTCAATATCCTTAGCCTTTGGGTGTGGGCGATGCGAATTGGAATAGATTATCCAGCTATTGATGATGGAAGTCTGTAAGAGACAATTAAAGAGATATCTCCACCACTTAACAGACTTCCTTCCCACAGTATAATATGAGCAAAGCTGGTCAAACTTATCCACACCACCCATAGACTTATTATAGGATGCCACGGTTGATGGTACTGCAACTCCGCTACCACCAGGGGCACACGTGATACTGTTGTCTCTCCTGTGTAGTTATTGGGCTCAGCAAATTCACAATTCTTTGTCCTCCAAACAGTGGCCACAATATTCCCCTGTTGCCTGTATAACACAGAACCTTTCTGCATTCTCTTTGTAGCAGTTGCTTTACAGTCAGCTGGCCAGCCCTTGCGATTTGGGTGTATTGTAGAGCACGAGTAGGTCTTCTTGTTGAGGAGATCCACCGCCAGCTGTAGAGAAGCGAAGTAATTATCATAATAAAATGATGATTTGTGAAGTAGGTTCTCCTACTTGCAGACAACATAATGGCCTGATCCATATGGCATTGATCATGAACCGCACCAACATAACGTGAAGTTTAGAAGGTAACCTGTAATCGAGTCCGCTGCACACTAGAGCTTGATCCCCCAAGGGTTGGGCTTACCTCTTGATATACTGTTTGAAGTTAAGATCGACAGTGTAGGAATCATAGCTTCATCAACACTAATATCTCTGCAGGCGATAACATGAAGCTATGTCTTTCACCATGTCGAGGAAAGGTTTACTTGTACAAGCGGTCGAGTTCCTATGACCTTTGGGAAACTGATTCCTCGAATCATTCAGGTGAAAGTACTGAGAAATTTTAGCAAATCTGTTTCTCGACATACATTTCGAAACCCCTACCTGATTCAATCAATCATCTGTGCTCCAGTACATTTTGTACTTTGGCAAAACAACAATGCCTATCAAGATATTGATGTGCACATATAGACGAATCTCAGAAGGAGTTACAGATACCCAGTACTTATCAACATTGCCGGTGGTTTCCTGATGTTGAATGGCATACAAGTTGGTCTGATCAACAGCTAACTGATAGAAGTCCTCATTAACTATCAGGCTAAAATAATCAAATGGATCAACATTCTCATCTAAGACGTGCACAGGCCCACAGTCTTCGACAAATGGCTCGACTTCAACTGGGGAGGTGGCATCACACCAACGATCACAGTTAAAACCGCAAATTAACGGCCTTCATCAGAACTTGAAACCTCGTGGTCAGAGAAAGGGACATCTATGTCACTTTCCACATCAATTATACAAGTATCCTTTTCTAACTCGATGAAATGTCCGTGACAAGAGATATCAGAGCTGTCACTATCATCGCCATAATTAGCAGCCATTTTCAGAAAATTTAGAAATTTACCGACGATTTCAAAATTGGTGAAAAAAATACAGAACCTTTCAGTAGCGGGTCCAGAGACAAAAAGAAAGTAGTTCCATTAGTAAATGCCCGGATGCGAAAGTCAGTTATATGATTGGGGATTAGTTGTGACGATAGCGAGTTACAAACTGACTAAAAAATGTCGTGTTTTTTCGTGTTTGGGATCGACCACTATACAAACAAAATCCCGGATATTTTCATTTCCAGGATCGAGATGGTTAAGAAGAAATGATAAAACAATACTAAAGCAAGCGTGAAGTGGAGGCAAAAGGTTCAAGAAAGAGAGGATGCCCTAGGAAGCCCTGCAAAAACCTTGCTGATAGAGGAAAGAAATATCAGACTCAATTCCATGGAAGAGATTGATCGAGTTGCCTAGGACAGAGTGGTATGGAGAAATTACTTGCAGGCCCTATGTAACATATAATGGGTAGTCTTCTACTGAAGATGACAGTTGATTTCTTCTCAACAGATATATGTAGGTCTTCATTGCAACAACGATCATGTTGATTCTTGCTTTATTAGTTCTAACCTGACCAGTTTCGCAGCAACTGCACTTGCCATGTGGCTGTTAAATCTACAGGCTCATGTCCTCCATCTTACACCGGACTAACAAGCGGTATTACAGACAGTAACGATAGTTTAAACATTTTATTTCACCAATGAACAAAGTTTCTGTTTTTTAAAACATTTTCACTTAACACAGTGCATGATTTTTAAAATTTAATCATCCGAGAGCTTACCATTCTATTTGCGTTTGTTCTTTATGTTGTATTTTGCTCAGTTCTGTTTGGTATTGATTGAAATGTTCTTTTTAAACACAAAGATTTGTTGTATTGTTTCATGTTTCTGCTAATTATTTGTACCTTTTATATGCTGCAGCCGTTTTCTCAAACCAAAATGGATAAAGTCAGGTCTGGCATATTTAGGAAAAAACGATTTCACTCTCTTAATGTAAACTTTTTTAAATATCTTTTTTTAAATGGTTTTTGATGTTGGTTTTTGTTGAAAAGGAGCTAGGGATCTTCTTTATTGTTTGATGTTTTCAAATTGGTTGTTTTTCCCCCACAGTATCTAGTGTCTATTAATTACTTTTTGGAGGTTTGTGGTATTCACTTTATAATTAATTATGTTATTAATTCTCAACATAAATGGTGACTGAAGTCTATGTGAATGGTGTCATAGAGGAGTTAGGCTTCAACATTTACTTTGATGTCACAATGCTACTGAATTGTGGCAACACTGCTACCAGGTTGTAGCTAGCCCAATGTTGCAGTCACACTGCTATCAGGTTCTAGCCTAGTGTCGTGTCACACTGTTACCGGTTGTAGACCATTGTTGTGTCACACTGTTACCGGTTGTAGACCATTGTTGTGTCACACTGTTACCGGTTGACGATCATTGTTGTGTCACACTATTACCGGTTGAAGACCATTGTAGTGGTACATTCTTCCATTCTTGTTTGTGCAGTAGTGGTTACTATCATCATCTACCGACTAACTAGACCTGTTGCAAGGTGTGGTTAAACAAGTTAAAGACAAATTCTGTCCTAGTAGGTGCCCACTTCCTTCCAAGTGAGCAGTGCCTTATGGATCATTTGCAGACTAGTTCACTTTTCACCTCTCTGAAGAAGAGCTAGCAACCCTAACACTAATGGCAACAGTGCCATACACCTGTGCACCCATTGAACACTTCACTTTTTTATACTTCCTTTTATTTCATTTTATTGTTTGTTAAAAGTTTAATATCTTATGATTTTCACTTTGCTCTCTTGTCCCTTTTGTTTTACCTGTTGAAGACCAAGCATCACATAATCGCTGCTGTATTTGATTTCCTCCCAGAGAATCTGCAGCAAAGCATATATTGATGTGTTTCACATAATGAGATAGCTATCACTTCGATTGACCTTTTATTAGATTTTTATTATCTTATAAGGGTGTGGTGAGCCTTATCTTTGCACATTACTATCCACACAAGCACTTATAGTTTGCGTTTCTGAAACGTTGTAGGCAGACAGAAGTTTGCAACTTTTCTTGCATCTGTACAAGAATAATTATCTTAAGTTTTGTGTTGAGTCTGTGCATAAAACTTAATTTTTGGTGCGAATGTTGTCTAAATCCTAACATATGCCAACAAGAGTTGGAAAATGATGTAAGATATAGAAAGTAAGTTGAATGCATTTGAAAATAGGTATATGTGAAAAATATAGAAAATACAATAGGATAAATTCAGGAAAGGTGATGAAATTAAAGAAATGTCTGATCAACCACTAGTGCAACTGTTATCAGAAAGAGAAGATGGAGATTTGTTGGGCATACTGAAAAGAAATGATAAAGAATCACAAGGAAAGCATTGTAGAAGAAGGCAAATAGTGGAAGAAAGAAAGAACTCCTTTAGGAAACCCTGAAATGAACTTTACTGAGAGAGGAAAGATATATCAAACTAAGTTCCATACAAGTGACAGAATAAGCTTCCCATGATAGAGCAGTAGGAATAAATTGCTTGCAGGCCCTATGTAAGATATAACGGTGCGAGAGGAATATAATAATTAATAATGTGCATAAATGAGCTATCATTTGCATGTACATATTTTTACAAAATACTTGTTATCTGTTACCGATCGAAATATATGTAGTTAGCTTCAAATAAAATGACAATCATTTACTAATGTCCTCATAAAAGTATGCGTATATTAATAACCATATTACATATATCTATGTGAAACATTTTGTTGTCACTAAATTAACTGCATTAATATAAACATATCATTCTTACTCAGACATTAATTATTATATTTGTATTGCAGTATTATACATGTAGATGAGATATCAAAATACAAAGTAAAAAAGGTTTTACAAAGTACAACAATAGACTAAACTGAAACATATCTTTCTCAGTACATTTTTACTCTTGTATATCAAAGTACAAAATATGTTGACTTTGAAAATCTTGGCATATCCTTTACAGGACGTAGCCATCAACAATAGTAAACGAGTCGTAGATTTTGTAAAACTTTACAAAGTACAAAACAGAAAGAAATCATATTTTTACTAGTAAAGTTGATTTAATCTGTTGGTGGTAATAAATAAGGAAATGAAACAAATACATATCATTATTCTTGTTGTACTTTCTAAAACTATGAAAGTCATGTCACGTATGAATTATGTACATTTATTATTTACTTTTATTGCTACTACTTTCCCTATTGTTATTATTCATATACAAACATTTCTTTGTGAATTAATCAATTTGGTATCAACTCTTCCTATCTTGCACTTTCTCTGATATTTACATTAATAGTTTTACATATGAATATGTTATGATAGTGAATACATCAATTTCAGTTTATCTCTTACTCAAAAAAGGTTTCACTTTCTCTTATATGTCAAGCAGTTTTACATATGAATATGTTTTAAATTCATCAATTTCTCTATCTCTTACTCAATAAGCTTCACTTAGAAACCACAACACTGAACAACAACCCGGTAGCAGTGTGACGACAAATGAAAAAGAAGATGATAAATTTATCAATTTCTCTATCTCTTACTCAATAAGCTTCACTTTCTCTGATACGTCGAGAAGTTTTACATATGAATATGTCTTAAATTCATCAATTTCTCTATCTCTTACTCAATAAGCTTCACTTTCTCTGATATGTCAGGCAGCTTTACAATTGAATATGAAAGTAAAGTGTGAGAAATAAGTTAAAATGTTGGGATATGCAAATAAATATATCAAATCAGTGTCATTATTATACAGTAATGTGTGCTGGGAAATGACCCACAACATTATACACAATCTGGAGACAGTCCAAAATCAATGTACAAGAAGAATCCTGTCAATTTTCTGGCTAAATAAGATCAGAAATGAAGAGCTTTTCAAATGAACAAACTGTGCATCATTGTAGACCATCATTAAAAGATGAGGATGGAGGTAGATTGGATATGTTTGTTTTGTGCCAGTAATGGCGAAACACGTAAAAACAAAGTACAGTAGTTTTACAAAATACAAAAACAATGACAATACACATCAACGTATCGACCGAAAGACAGCAAGGACATTGGCTAGGACAGCTCTCTAATAAACAGTTGATGACAAAAGAAGGTCTGGGTGTTCAAAGGAAACATGAAGAACTATATAAACTGTTGAAAGATTGTGGCCTGACATTGGAAACAATGAATAGGAAGGCAGCAGAACGACATCAATAGAAATGTTTTGTGGAGGGTTTATGTCAAATGGGACACAAAGAGGATATACATATAGATATGTTATTATCACAAGTTTCTGTTGTCCAGTTTTCTCTACAACAATCTAACCAGTTTTCTATTGCTTCTCTTGAAGTGAAACTCTCTCTCATTGCAAGCTTAATACTGTACCCATTTCAGCTGACTCCCAAACGTCCACCCCGACCTGAAACAGAAAGGCGGCCAAGTCGACCACCTAGTACCCAGATGGCTAACAATTTTCAGCACTCGAGTAGCATGAATAGCTTGGCATCCTCACAGTCTGGTGGTGGTAATTTGTCATCTAGATTGTCTGGAGGTAGGTACAGACGTTTATGTAAACAAATATCTTATCATTGACAGTGATTATAACTTCTGTCACTGGTATCTCAACAGATTTACATTGCTCTTGTGTTGTAAACCCCAACAGTTAGGTTGATTGGTTGATTGATTGATTGATAGCATCATCATCATTGTACTTTGGTAAATAACCATGTTGCTCTGATCTCTTTCTTACACAGGAAGATCTCTGCAACAGTGCGCAAACTCTGTAGCATCGGCAAGGGTCCACGTTGTAATTTAGAAGATGGTAAAAATATTTTGTAGGAATTTTTATCAACAAAATCTTGCTTATTAATTTTGGAAGGGCAGTGGCTTTCCAGCCTGACTTTGAACTGCCAAGGGTTCTTTTACATACTCATCTCTTATATTTATGATATCAAACAATTCAGATATGGTCTGTTACAACACATAATCTATGTCTGTTTACTCAAGTTCTGTTTATCCATTAAAATTTGCATTACAACCTTGTCTCTTTCTCTCTCTCTCTCTCTCCAGCTGAAGTAAGTGATCCAGACACACCATCTGATGAACCTCCTCCCCTACCAGAGAAACAATCCTACAGTGACTACATGAACCAACCAAGTGACATTGTACGGCGGGCCTCCTCTGCAAGTCAGGCAAGCAACAGGCACAAGGTGAGCATCTTCAGTAAGATCTTCAACAAAAGTAAAACTGAGGAATTTTGACAAAAGTCAGCATCAATGGAATATAGGTCTACAGAACTTGCTTGTTCCTTTGCTGGACAAGATTTCTATTCCAGAAATTAGTGTTGCTGAAATAGGAGACCTTTAACTTTGATATCAACAGGAATAAATAAAACTAATTTGACAAATACATCATATATTTAGTACAGATGCTGTCTTGATATTCTACAGGGTGTTCAACTTAAAAGCAGCCCATGAATGGAGCTAATCTGGCATATATGTATGGAAATGAGAAGGTTCAGTTATGACGTAGTATAGGTCAAGGTTGTGTGATGGTGTGTAATTATAGTGCGGAAAGGGGTGATGAACAAATGTGATGTAGGACAAGCTAGTCAGAACCGGTTTAAATAGTAAATACACGAGATGCAATGCGTAGCTGGCAAATTTCTATTTATCAATGGGGCTGCTTTTAAGTTGAACACCCTGTACAACTGATAGATAATATATTTAGTACAGATGTGTCTTGATATTCTACAACTGATAGATCATATATTTAGTACAGATGTGTCTTGATATTCTACAACTGATATATCATATATTTAGTACAGATGTGTCTTGATATTCTACAACTGATAGATCATATATTTAGTACATATGTGTCTTGATATTCTACAACTGATAGATCATATATTTAGTACAGATGTGTCTTGATATTCTACAACTGATATATCATATATTTAGTACAGATGTGTCTTGATATTCTACAACTGATAGATCATATATTTAGTACAGATGTGTCTTGATATTCTACAACTGATAGATCATATATTTAGTACAGATGTGTCTTGATATTCTACAACTGATAGATCATATATTTAGTACAGATGTGTCTTGATATTCTACAACTGATAGATCATATATTTAGTACAGATGTGTCTTAATATTCTACAACTGATAGATCATATATTTAGTACAGATGTGTCTTGATATTCTACAACTGATAGATCATATATTTAGTACAGATGTGTCTTGATATTCTACAACTGATATATCATATATTTAGTACAGATGTGTCTTGATATTCTACAACTGATATATCATATATTTAGTACAGATGTGTCTTGATATTCTACAACTGATAGATCATATATTTAGTACAGATGTGTCTTGATGTTCTACAACTGATAGATCATATATTTAGTACAGATGTGTCTTGATATTCTACAACTGATATATCATATATTTAGTACAGATGTGTCTTGATATTCTACAACTGATAGATCATATATTTAGTACAGATGTGTCTTGATATTCTACAACTGATAGATCATATATTTAGTACAGATGTGTCTTGATATTCTACAACTGATAGATCATATATTTAGTACAGATGTGTCTTGATGTTCTACAACTGATAGATCATATATTTAGTACAGATGTGTCTTGATATTCTACAACTGATAGATCATATATTTAGTTCAGATGTGTCTTGATATTCTACAACTGATAGATCATATATTTAGTACAGATGTGTCTTGATATTCTACAACTGATAGATCATATATTTAGTACAGATGTGTCTTGATATTCTACAACTGATAGATCATATATTTAGTACAGATGCTATCTTGATATTCTACAACTGATAGATCATATATTTAGTACAGATGTGTCTTGATATTCTACAACTGATAGATCATATATTTAGTACAGATGTGTCTTGATATTCTACAACTGATAGATCATATATTTAGTACAGATGTGTCTTGATATTCTACAACTGATAGATCATATATTTAGTTCAGATGTGTCTTGATATTCTACAACTGATAGATCATATATTTAGTACAGATGTGTCTTGATATTCTACAACTGATAGATCATATATTTAGTACAGATGTGTCTTGATATTCTACAACTGATAGATCATATATTTAGTACAGATGTGTCTTGATATTCTACAACTGATAGATCATATATTTAGTACAGATGTGTCTTGATATTCTACAACTGATAGATCATATATTTAGTACAGATGTGTCTTGATATTCTACAACTGATAGATCATATATTTAGTACAGATGTGTCTTGATATTCTACAACTGATAGATCATATATTTAGTACAGATGTGTCTTGATATTCTACAACTGATAGATCATATATTTAGTACAGATGTGTCTAGATATTCTACAACTGATAGATCATATATTTAGTACAGATGTGTCTTGATATTCTACAACTGATAGATCATATATTTAGTACAGATGTGTCTTGATATTCTACAACTGATATATCATATATTTAGTACAGATGTGTCTTGATATTCTACAACTGATAGATCATAGAATAGATGTGCCTTCATATTCTACAACTGATAGACTGTAAAATGATAATGAAATCCATATAGTCATTTAAATCTCCAAGGAATGACAAGTCAGAATACTATTTCCAAGAATATATTAGTCACTGTGTTTGTTTGAATTGGTATTCTGAGTGAAAGTAGAATCATGGTGGTATTACAAAATGTTGCCACTATTTGTATTGACCATCTCCTACCACTAATCTAGATCTATTCTACAATTTGTATACAATAATACAAACTTACTTACTTTCAGTTTAGATGATCATGTCTGGGCTCAGCAAACAAATGTAATAATAAGCAATAAATTAAAAAAACATACTGAAACAATCTTTAGTTTAACTCAACAAATTTATATCACATACATTCTGTGATGAACTGTCTTGAATTTATTGTACATTTGAAATATTTGATAAAATACTCGATAAAAGGCTGCAACATACCATCAAGTCACACCTTAACTATTCAAAAATGGATTCTGGAAGAACAGAAGCTTCACCGACACAATATTTGCTTTTAGGCAGGTAGTGGAAAGGAATGTTGAATCCAATAAACACCTACATGTTGCATTCGTGGATCAGAAAAAGCGTTTGACCGCATTTTTGGAAACGCTGACTTCAGTAGTTCGGTCATTTGATTAACCACTTCACCGCAGTGATTCTTTCCCCCCAACAGACTATATCATTCCAATTCTTAACATTTGGATAATAATAACAGACCAACGATAAACAAAGAAGAGATTAGCAGGTAAGAAGATGAAACATGACATAATTTTACCTGAAGAAAGTCAAAATGTCAAATAAAACAAAGAAGAGATTAGCAGGTAAGAAGATGAAACATGACATAATTTTACCTGAAGAAAGTCAAAATGTCAAATAAAACAAAGAAGAGATTAGCAGGTAAGAAGATGAAACATGACATAATTTTACCTGAAGAAAGTCAAAATGTCAAATAAAACAAAGAAGAGATTAGCAGGTAAGAAGATGAAACATGACATAATTTTACCTGAAGAAAGTCAAAATGTTTAAAATAGATGACATCAAAAGTATTCTCTCCAAACATGATGATGATGATGTCCAACCAGAGAGTAAGTATTCAAAAGAAGGATATTATAAAATGTTTTGGAATATAAATTATTTTACCATGACTTTTTTCTGCTCCCTTACATTTCTGTACTTTTGCAGGCCCCACCCCTCATCCCCTATAGTAGATGACGATGACACACCTCCACCTGTGCCACCAAAACCTTCACATTAACATGGACCTAGCAACATTGTCTTTGTGTTTACACGGCTTGGCCAGAATATCATGTCACTGTGCAGCTGATTGAGCACACCAGCATGCTACACACTGGACTTGAAGCACATTAGCATGCTTACACACTGGAATTGAACTGTGTATGATGCGGGCTAAGGTTCACGACAGAGCATTAGCATTGATGGATCTAGCATGAAGAGCAGCAACGCATGGCCTACAGCTCAACTCTGCTGCTTTCTACACTCACTTCTTTCTTGTTATGAGTTTTATCTACCAAGAATTCATTAAATAGAACATGATGATCTTCTTTGCCATATTCCACAAAGCATTTTGTTAACTTGTTCACTGTATATTCACATTGCTCATATTGTACTTTCTCATCTATTCACATTGCTCATATTGTACTTTCTCATCTATTCACATTGCTCATATTGTACTTTCTCATCTATTCACATTGCTCATATTGTACTTTCTCATCTATTCACATTGCTCATATTGTACTTTCTCATTTTTTGTTCTTGTGAATGAGAATTTGTAATTATTCTACAGAAGCTTGGAGACAAGGGAAAATAGTTATAGATAGTAAAACAAATGCATGACAGAGATGTGAAACTCTCGGGAAAATGTTCACAGAGAGCTTTACTGAAACTCTCTGGAAAATGTTCACAGAGAGCTTTACATAGCTACCTCATATTTGTTTCATTTTATGTTTCAAATGGTCAGAGATTTTCTCAAGCTTATTTACACACAGCATTTGTACATGAAATTCTGAGAGTAGAGAGGAATAAAGTAGAGCAAACAGTCTCATTTGTTAGAAACAATGAAGATGATGAATTGGTAATGCTAATTACAGAGGAAGACAGAGAGAGAAAATCTTGGATAGCCTGACTTCATGGCACAGTAGAGCGTCAACATCTAAGTTGATAGCAAACACCAAAGATAGAGATTTGGGGAGATCCATGATCGCCTACGCCAGCCGGCATGGCACCTGATGATGATGATATCATTACATTGCGAAAACGAGTACTCCAGTGCTATATCGAACCAGTACTTTTGTATGGCAGTAAATCATAGGCAATGAACAAACAATGAATAAGATCATTGGAAGCCACAGAGATGCGGTTTAATAGAAGAATGCTGAAAATTCCATGGACAGTGAAGAAAACAAATGAGGTTTTAAATCAGGCCTGACACAAAGAAACCTTATCAAAAGAATAAGAATCAGACAATCAAGGTTCTTCAGGCATATAATGCGAAGAGAAGGTTTAGAACATTTGGTGACTACAGGTAAAATTCAGGAAAGAGAGATCGTGGAAGATAAGGAGAAGATGTTGGATGGCCTGACATGGTTCGAAAAAGATTGACGCCAGAACTGATTACATGCACCAAACAAAGAGAGCTGTGGAGAGACATGATTGCCTACGCCGGGCAGGCATGGCACTTGATTAATTGATATCCTGAAATATTTCATGATAGAACAGCATGGAGTATCGGGTATTTAGAGAGCTAAAGTATCTCATGGTATCTCCCCTTCGATCACTACCCACTTTGTCAGACTACAGTCCAGCCATCTATTTCCACGGTCATCACATGGAGATGGAATATGTTCATGATCAGTACCAGATCACTAACTTGTGATGCTGCTTTGTTATCTTATTTCATTATATTTGTGACCCCAATAAAGGTTATAAAAACCCCACAAATTCTTTGTTGGAAACAATTTTTCAACATGATTTTCACATCTCATCTATTTAAGTAGATTTCTGTAGATGATAAGTCTATTTTTTCTTTCTGACAAACTTCTTCTTTGAACGGTCCATATTGACCACTTGTTAGCCACACTGTGGGATTTGTTGTTGATCTAAGCCTAAAAGCAATTGTACATTGTGCCAGCTATGCGCTTACAAGTAAGTCAGCACACCTGATTTCTGCTATGCTTTTTATTTACTAAGGTAGCTTCCCTACGCTCCTATATCAGTCATCTCTTATGACATGCCTTGTAGGTCGCAGTGGTACTATTCTTTGCTTCCTTGGGCCCGCACCACACAAGGGTCTGGAAAACTAACATTTCTTCTAAAATATTGTTTATTACTATATAATGTTTGAGACTTATCCAGCATAAGTCTTGAGAACTTTTATATTCAGAATGAAGTCTACTTTGAACAGTGATAGATTCTGTGTTAATCATTCTAGCTGCATTTAATAGTCAGTTTATATAGTTCAACAGTTCTAGTCACAAAACATTTAGAACAAGTCAGAAGAACATTCTAAACTGAGACTAGGGAGCATTGATACATACAGTGAAATAAACATTGTAGGCAAATTATTTTCAGCTAACGTAAAATGCACACAGCAAAAATGGGGAACACTGTACGGAGTTTTGTAAAACTACAGTACTTTGTTATTACATGTTTTGCCTATTGTCGAATAGTGCCATTAGGATTTTATTGTCTGACTATAATGTTGTGTGCTGTGTAAGAAGTGAATTTCTTCACTTCTGTTGTATTCTTTGCTTTTTGATTGAAACGTTGCTGTGTATTGTTTTTGTATTTTGTTAAACTACAGAATTTTGTTTTTACCAGTTTCATCATTGCTACTTAGTTTGACTGCGTTCTTCCCTTATATTGATAATACTATTATCAATATACTACAAAGTATGAAAACATATTCTCCACTTTTGTTAAACTTAAAAATCAAATAGTGCATCTAATGAGATTGAAACACAGTTAGCTACCACACTTTACACCTGCAACTGTAGGTAGTCTGTTGGAACGAGGAAGACAGAGGAAGATGCACAAACAACATCAAAGAATCACTGTGACAACATGGGCTCCAGCAACCTATACATAATGCTTGACCCAGCAACAAGAATGTAAGCTTCTCATAACAGTTTACAGCATGACTGGTCAATCCGAGATAAATTTCCATTTTTATTTGCTGAGAGAGGAAAAAATATCGGACTCACTTCCATGGAAGAGATTGAGCGAGTTGTCCAGGACAGAGAGGTGTGGAGAAATTACTGGCAGGCCCTATGTAACGTAAAACTGTAAAAAGGAATATAAATATATATATATATAGATATAGATATAAACTTCCAATTTGTGTGAGGATTAATTAGCAATAGGGCCTATGGCTTAATTTTAAAAATATTATATCATTTCTTTGGACCTCTTGATAAAGACATTTTGATAAAAACATTGATTGTTTTTGCCTCTTATCATTTGTAGAACTGCCTACTTCAAGTTTGATTCATTGGACTTCTGTGAATGATATGGTTGTTTGAAATATTATTTTCAGTAACCAATTTATACAATGAAGAAATGATCAATCTTGCCTTGATGCAGATGAAGTGTTTTTATTTGTAATACTGCTCTCTTTGACACTTTATTGTGCATGCATTGTGTTATGCATGAAAATATCAGCATGGTGCTATAACATTCCTATAATACTCTGCTGTTTTCATGCTACAAAATCATTTCTGTCATTTGTATTGTATTTTGTTTTCTGTATTTTTCTATTCACTGCAGCACTATTTTCTCATTAGCACAGCACATGGTTTATATTACCACAATGCACTACTGTTGTAATGACAAGTGAAGTGACATTTAGTTTTCAATTTACAGACAAATATGAGAGATAGAAGGTTTACAGACAAATGAGATAGAAGGTTTACAGACAAATATGAGAGATAAACGTTTACAGACAAATATAGAGATAGAAGGTTTACAGACAAATATGAGAATAGAAGTTTACAGACAAATATGAGAGATAGAACGTTTACAGACAAATATGAGAGATAGAAGGTTTACAGACAAATATGAGAGATAGAAGGTTTACAGACAAATATGAGAGATAGAAGGTTTACAGACATTGATAATATGTGTTTACAGACAAATATGAGATGAAGGTTTCAGACAATATGAGAGATAGTAGGTTACAGACAAATATTAAGAATAGAACGTTTACAGACAAGATAGAGAGATGAAGGTTTTACAGACAAATATGAGAGATAGAAGGTTTACAAATATGAGAGATAGAAGGTTTACAGACAAATATGAGAGATAGAACGTTTACAGACAAATATGAGAGATAGAAGGTTTACAGACAAATATGAAACATGAGGTTTAGTTTCTCATAAGGTCCACTTGTCCAAATTGTTTACTTACCATTTTTTATAATGTTTAGCACACCAGTTGATGTTGCAGTGATGTCTTATCGCATAAAATATATGGCAATAAGTTTTTGTACTACAGATTGGTAGTTTTTAATTTTTAATGTTTATCTCAGAGTTGTAGTTGAAGGGTTTTCTGTAGGATGAATATTTTAAAGGTAGTTATGTTAAATATGCCAGTGTACAGATGGTCATCTTATTTGTTACCCTTAACAGACAAAAATCTCATACTTTACCTGGGATTCAAACCCATGTTCTTGTAGCTGAGCTATCTGTGCTCCTATCTGCTCGACTTCCTGCTCTCCCAGAAGAGTAGATAGTTTAGCAACCATATTGCCTTATCTTCAGACCCCACTTTCAGTAGCTGAGATATCGATGCTCCTATCTGCTCGACTTCCTGCTCTCCCAGAAGAATAGATAGTTTAGCAACCATATTGCCTTATCTTCACACCACACTTTCAGTAGCTGAGATATCGATGTTCCTAACTGCTTGACTTGCCACTCTCCCAGTAGAGTAGATAGTTTAATAACCATATTGCCTTAACTTCACACCACACTTTCAGTAGCTGAGATATCGATGCTCCTAACTGCTCACCGTCCGATCTCCCAGTAGAGTAGATAGTTTAATAACCATATTGCCTTATCTTCACACCACACTTTCAGTAGCTGAGATATTGATGCTCCCAACTGCTCGCCATCCGATCTCCCAGTAGAGTAGATAGTTTAATAACCATATTGCCTTATCTTCAGACCCCACTTTCAGATAACTAGAATCATATAAAACTAACAAGATGTATATGTTTATACACTACAGTAGTTTGATGTAGCATTCAACACATACATTAATCTTGTAAATCATATTTATTGAAGCTCAAACAAAACCCACATATGCCTGAATGAAAGTCACTGTTAGAACAAAACATCAAATCACCAGAATTATATGAACATTTACTTCACTTCATCAATTCATTCATTCCAGTTCATAAATGACTAACAGAGGTGCCTTATTGCCATAGCAAGAGAAATATCATTGTTTTGTCATAAAGTTTTGAATCTGTGTCAAACATAATGCATTCGCTTGTTTAACATAATTCAGCCATTGATTATTCTAATTATTTATGCAGCAACTTTTACACAAATACATTTGATAAATATTTATATCTGCCTTAACTGTTGTTTTTTTTATTTTAATCATAGTCTCTGATAAAGTGATCTATGGATGGAATATCTTTATGCATACATTGTTCATTTGAGGATCATCTTCAGCGCACATCAGACATGTCCATAATTGTGCCGATTTCCTCCCAAGCATGTATTTCAGTGTGTTCAGACTAACAACTCCCGTTCTGTGTTGTTTGATGTATCTACTGATGTTTCTCTCATGGTTTTCCTGTCTTGCTGTATCTATTGTTATGCATACATTTATCCATACAAGAACACATAGAATCATATTCATTAACTAAATATGTCCTTGACTAGCTCTATACAGAAAATACCATCTGTTTCAATCAAATAATGAGTTTTGTTTTCCATATCTGTTTTGTAATTGTTTGTTGTTAAAATTCTTTAAAATGTCTTTGATATAATTTTGTAAGAATTGTCTGTTTCTGTATGAATTATCTTTGCCTGATATAGGTGGTTTCATTTTGAGTTTTGGTTCAACATGTTATTTTACCTGGAGATGCTGATTTCCACAACTTAAGAATGTTCATTGAGAAATGATTTGATATTCCAGAAAATCTCAGTAATGGTTTGCTGAATTATTTTATGCTGAGCACAACTGTCACTTTAATCTATTTTTGAGATTTCTTTGTATCCATATGAAACAAGACTACCACTAACAGCTGATGTTGTGGTCTCTTGTATTTTTTATACAAGACATAAACTCAAGCCTTATTGCATTTATTTTCATCAAATATTTCTTCATAGTCATATGCAATTTGATACCACATTGACATTTGACAAAAGTCACTTATCAATTTTTATTTAACATACCAAGTTTATATGTGTGAAACCGCAGACTTCATTTCTGCAATCATTAATTTTATTGTTTAGTCTCATTTTTAACTTCATTTTAACATAAATATTCAATTTTAACCTTTTGATATTGTTACTTGTTCACTTTTAAAATAAACATGAATGTTAACCTGACATATTTACAATAAATATCAAGCACATGATGAACTTTTTTCTTTAATGATGGAAGGTTTATTTCTCTAATTTATTCATTATTTTTTCTTTGATGATGGAAGATTTATCTCTCTAATTTATTCATTATTTTTTCTTTAATGATGGAAGGTTTATTTCTCTAATTTGTTCATTATTTGTTCTATAATGATGGAAGTTTTATTTCTCTAATTTATTCATTATTTTTTCTTTAATGATGGAAGGTTTATCTCTCTAATTTATTCATTATTTTTCTCTCTTTTTATATAATTTTTTAAAAATATGAATTTTTTTTAGCACGCTAATACCTAATGCTACAAAAGTATGTTTTAATAAATAAAACTATACATTTGTTTTTTGCATCGTTTAACACATATTGCTATTTCAAAAATTGTAATAAATAAAAACCATGAATTTGATGATGGCATTGCTAATACTTATGTTAAACAATCCTTTTTTGGCACAATTTCTATCTTAATGTGTTTGAATTGTATTCACGTTTTGTTTTGTTTATTATATGTGTTGTTTCATCACTTTCTTTTATATATGTACATTAATACCTGACTTTGTGTAGCTTTGTTAACTTGAGAGTGATTAACAGAACTGACACCACAACACTACAAGCACTACCTATATCTCTTATTGATTAATTGAGCTGTCATTATTGCACTTCACTGAATAATCATGTGTTTCGGTCTCTTCTTGCACAAGAAGGTCTCAGCTGTGATGCACTCACTGAATAACCGTATGTGTTCTGGTCTCTTCTTGCACAAGAAGGTCTCAATTGTGATGCACTCACTGAATAATCGTGTGTGTTCCGGTCTCTTCTTGCACAAGAAAGTCTCAGCTGTGATGCACTCACTGAATAATCATGTGTGTTCCGGTCTCTTCTTGCACAAGAAGGTCTCAGTAGCAGTGCACTCACTGAATAACCGTATGTGTTCTTTCTTCTTGTACATAATCCTGCTTTGTGTACTGAATAACTTAGTGTTCGGACTGACTTCTCACAACACTACACACTATTATCTCTTTTGTTTATTCAGAAGGGCTGTCATTGTTGCACTTCACTAAATAACTGTGTGTTCTGGTCTCTTCTTGCACAAGAAGGTCTCAGCTGTGATGCACTCACTGAATAATTGTGTGTTCTGGTCTTTCTTGCACAAGAAGTCTCAGCTGGATGCACTCACTGAATAATCGTGTGTGTTCCGGTCTCTTCTTGCACAAGAAAGTCTCAGCTGTGATGCACTCACTGAATAATCATGTGTGTTCCGGTCTCTTCTTGCACAAGAAGGTCTCAGTAGCAGTGCACTCACTGAATAACCGTATGTGTTCTGGTCTCTTCTTGCACAAGAAGGTCTCAGCTGCAATGCACTCACTGAATAACCGTATGTGTTCTGGTCTCTTCTTGCACAAGGTCTCTAGCGGTGCACTCACTGATTAATCGTGTGTTTTCCGGTCTCTTCTTGCACAGAAGGTCTCAGTAGCAGTGCACTCACTAAATAACGTATGTGTTCTGGTCTCTTCTTGCACAAGAAGGTCTCAGCTGTGATGCACTCACTGAATAATGTGTGTTCTGGTCTTTCTTGCACAAGAATGTCCCAGCTGCGGTGCACTCACTGATTAATCGTGTGTTTTCTGGTCTCTTCTTGCACAAGGTCTCAGTAGCGGTGAGCAAACTCAGTAGCATTGGTGAGACACCTCAATGTAATTTTAAGATTTTGGTAACAAAATTTTGAAATTTTAGTTTAAATGTTTTTAAAATAATTACCTGGTCAGCAGTTTGTCTGCCTATTCTAACCGATTTTACACTGCCACAGGTACTTTTACATGCTCACCTTAACTCTGGACTTATGTTTTATCGTCTGTCTTCAATAGGACTAGGAACTCAATCATACCTATGCCAGTGTGTTGTCACGACTCGCAAGAGGAGCAAAGAATAGTAACACTGTGGCCTACAAAGCATGCCATAGAGGCGTCAAAGGTAGGCGCCTAGGGAATCTACCTAGTAAATAAAAGAGTAGCAGAAATCAGATGTGCTGGCCTACTTGTAGGTGCATAACTGGCAACTGTACAATTGCTCTTAGACTTGGATCACATACAAATCACAGTGGTTAACAAGTGGTCAATATGGAGTGTTTGAAGAAGAATCTTACCTATATTGGGGATCACTAGAAGAATAGTTTAATCACTCCATGCAGGAAATGAACTGAGTACTTTTGGAGTGAGAGGTGAGCACCATACTTCAGGACCATAGAAACCTCAATATCTGATACTGCCTTCAACAAATGTTAAGTGCATATGTACTGACGAAAAATAAATGAAACGTTCCATTACCCTTGCAGACCAAAGGGTGTAATGTGCATGTTACTTCATATTCTTAAACCCAAGTGTGCAAGTCAGTTCCTTTCCTCACTTACGTAATTGGTTGCGTAAATTGAATCTGCAACCTTATTTTTTGATGATTGAAAAAGCAAGTGTTCTATTCACTGCACGATTCCTTCCCACCTTGCATACTGATATGGTGCCATTTTGTAAAAAATGACTTTGCAGACAGTAATTGTGTTCATAAGTACATTATTAACAGTAGGATTTGTACTGTTGATATGACATGATGGTATTAATCTTTTGTTGTAAACGTCATTCCTCACAATAGTTTTCAACAGTATACAAGCAGTATACCTGATATGAGTTACCTGTAATCTATACTGACTTGTCTACACGGTCATCAATGAGAATGCGATTATGATACTAGAGGAATCTGGTATTATATGTGACTCCTAGGTGAGATGTGCTACAGGAACTATCAGCATGAATAAATTTTGCTTTCTGCGGAAAGATACTGAACATCATTAGATCTGTCTGAAGTGCTGTGAGGTCGGTTCCAGTAACTATCTTTTCCAGGATGGGGAGTGAGTGTTGGCATGTATCAGTGAAGATTAAGATGATGATGCATAGAGTTTGAAGTTACCCATTGTACAAGTAGAGCTGGATGCTTGAGTGGCAGAGAGAGGAGTATGTTTAACAAGCGATCCATAGGAAGCATCAGTATGCATACCTTCCTGCATCTGTTAGCAGAGACTGAGCACCTATGGGTCTGCCTGGAGTGCTATGACCTCAGTTCAGTAACCAATAACTTGTATATTAAGTAATTATTGACATCGGGTTCGCAACTTTGAGAAATGAATATCAACTTATAAAACTCATTAGACAAGTCACAAAGAAGATCCTTACATCCCACTTAACTCATCACTGAAGTACAATAGAGGAAGAGAAGAAGAAATTGATTGCATGTCACAACATTGTTCTGTTGTCTAGATACCAGTCCAAGAAGACATTTTATTTGATTATACACACATAGAGATGAATCACTGAAACTGTATATGTTATACACACATAGAGATGAATCACTGAAACTGTATATGTTATACACATGAATGAATCACTAAGACACACATAGAGATGAATCACTGAAACTGTATATGTTATACACACATAGAGATGAATCACTGAAACTGTATATGTTATACACATGGATTTGAAATCTAGTCTTGATCTAGCTCTTGTACCTCTCTTTATGTTCACTTTTTATTTCATAATATCCATTATGTAGAAAGAATTCTTTCATTTCAGACAAGGATTCTTTCTTTATGCAATCAGAAAGTCATTTTCTCTATCACTCAATTCACAGATTTGTGATGTTGCCATCACTTGTAGTAAATATTTTAAGCATAACAATTTGCCTATCAATTTTATTTATTTTTTTCCCACCACTACTTCATCATTTTCATACCTTGTGGAGAATGCAAAGTTAAACCATATTGTAAACCGATATGTTCAACATTACTCCAACCACTTTCATCTCCCAGTGTTTCTCTGGTAGCAAGTCGAGGCTTGATTGACTACCATTGTGGTGGGAAAAAATCCCTCTCCATCTGAAAATTTCAAAACTTGTTTCTAAACTAACCTGTTTCTTATCACGGCTCTCCTTTATTCCTGACCTTGCCATCAAACCAAATATTTGGTACATGTTTTGAAGCATGATTTGAGCAGATTCTCTAGTGTCAATATAAATTGTGTTTTAGAAAAATAAATCAACTGAAAAACATATCTTTATAGAGTTGACTTCTTGTAGAAATCATTTTGTTATTAAACAGATCTTAAACATGATGTTTATCATTTGATGTTATCATGAAGTGTTGGAAGTCAAATGATCTGTTGCCTTAATCAAAGTCAGGATTTCTATTGAAGATAGAAACTATCAGCAGCAAATAGCGAGAATTTTAACCCTTTCGCTGCTACACACTTTCTGAAGGCTGAGCTAAAAATAGCTACTCTTTGTTTCTAGGTCACAAACGTGAATGTACACCTATAGCAGTAACAGTAGCAATGTATAAAGTGTTAACACGTCTTTAGCCCACAGAGGAGAAATAATAACAGACATATTAATGTGTCTTTAGAAGTGAATGGGAAAAACGTATATATATGTCCTTAGCAGCTAAAGTTAAGAATCTGCATGGGACAAGCAATACCAATGTGTGGCATAGAAAATGTCATACACTGTAAATGTCTTATCAAATTTAGGAAGTAAACGCAGCCTATTTGTAAAACTATCAGATATATTGGGAAATCTAGTGTTAGACCCATATTTTTTCATTGACTAGCGGCCCCCCCCAATGGGTGATGTAGTCAGCATCAAGATGGCACCTTTACTTTCCGTTGTTTCTATGGTACCCAACTGGGTCCACCTGAAAGCTGTTATGGTTACATAAAAAAATTATTTTCCCACTGTGAAATTGAATCGAGGACCATGTGCCTACGCATTCGTTGCTCTCAGACAACATTGTAATATACAAAACCCCATTCCTGTGACCCAATGAATCATGGGCAAGGGATAACATACAGTTGGTGGTCAGACAAAACTAGACAGACTAACTGAATATGTTAATAGCTTCAACACTGAAATGCTATCCTCAGAGATGCTTAAGAACATTCATCTGATGAAGTAACATCAATCGAATTGCTGACACTGGAAAGAGTTTGCTGTTCTGATGAGAGATCAACATTCCTAATGTCAGCTCTGGTATTGTGTGTCCTGTGTAAGAGTAACTTTTATATAAAGTAGGACAGCAAAGTAAGATATGAACACACTCGAGCTGTTATCATTGCTAGCAATTCCTTTTTACTCATTTTTCACCTTGTGCATATATGTATTGATACATCACTGAATAAACTACCAGTATGTATTCAAGTAACTTGTTTTTTTGTGTTTTTTTTGTCAGCAGAATAAATATATATATATAAATTGTTTTTTCATCTTTACAGACAGTCAATTGGCAAGTGTTTTACTCTGACAACCTCTAAGTCTTCACGCTCATCCCTAAGTCTCTTTTCAAAGACTGCCCTTGAGCAATCTCAATTTCCAGATAACTCAGTCATCAGCTAGTTTTTCCTATTTGCTTGGACCGATAAAAAAGTTCATTGAGACCTTGTAGACATCCTTATATCTGAGCAGTGGTCTATCTCGGTGCCTTTTCCCATCTGAAAGCACAGAACATTTGTTTTGGTATGCCGCAATCGTCCATTATTCTCACATGCCCTAGCCATCTTAGTCTTCTACTGTTGAGCATGCCCATGATGGAAGGCAAGTTTGCATGTTGCAGTACTTTAGAGTTGGTTATCTTGTTGTACCATTTGATGTTCATAATATTGAAGAGACATTGAAATATGAAGGTGAAATATGTGAATTCTCCTCTCGTGTCTTGAGAAAGCTGTCCATTTTTCTGAGCCATATAGTAAAGAACTAATTACAAAGGCTTGATATATTTGAATCTTCGTCTGCAATGTTAATTTTGTGTTGTCCCATGCTCACTTTGATAGTTTGCCGAATGTAGTATTGAGCGTTGATTTCTTCTTCAAGGCTGGCAGCGACCATGTATCCAAGATAGCAAGATTTTTTTAACTGGTGTTAGATGATTACATTTAAAGTGATATTTGTTGATCTATTACTTCCCTGACATCAGTCAATCAAGTGCCTGCAGGCGTAGGTGATCATATCATGTCTCTCCACAATTCTCTCCTTTGTGCAGGTAATCATTTCTGGGGGTCTCTGTGGCTAAGCCCTTTGCCTTGTGAGTCCGGATCGCGCCATTCTGTTCACGAGTGCAGTTTTTCCAGAGACCCTAGGATTGTTGCTGGAGCTATGGAGTTCGTGCTTTGTGCAATACTCTCGACAGGTGGTGTGCCATTTCTGCGAGAGGGACCGAGCCGTATGGGGTAAAACCCGGTGTAATGAAGTCAATCCTTCGGCTTTTAAACCCTTTTTAATCAGTTCTGACGTCGATCTTTTGTCGAACCAAGATGTCAGACCATCCAACATCTTCTCCTTCTGTCTTCCACAATCTCTCCTTCCCTGAATTTTACCTGTAGTCACCAAATGTTCTAAACCTTCACATTACATACCGAAGAACCTTGATTGTCTGATTCTTATTCTTTTGATATGATTTCTTTGTGTGCAGGTCTGATTTAAAACCTCATTATTTGTTTTCTTCGCTGTCCATGAAATTTTCAGCATTGTTCTACAACCACATCTCTTTGACTTCCAGTGATCTTATTGATTATTTGCTCATTGTCCATGATTCGCTGCTATACATAAAACTACAAATATATTATTATTAAATGCAATGAACACAAACAAGAACTGTGAAACTTGTTTAATTCCTTTGCATAAGAATACATAACACATGTTAAAGCAGGTTACTTTATCTAATTAATATTCACAATCGGAATCTATAATCCCCACAAAATGTTTATAGCTAACTTTTTTCTTCAATTTAAAATTAGCTTTATATTTCAAAAACTAAAAATGAGATACCAAAAAAATTGTGAAAATCATGATTAATGGTCAACTATTTATATAAGCAACTAACTTGAAAACATCACAAAAATATTCTCAGTTCAAATTGTTGTTCCTGCCACTTTGTGAAGTAAATCTGCAGAAAAACCAACACATATCTTCACTAAATTTGTGTGGTCATAGAAATAAATGACAAGTTCTACTGAGCCTACATAATTTCTTACTGAGCCGACATAATTTCTTGATATAGATATAGATAGATATATATAAATTAAACTCATCAAATGTCTATAACTTGTTAAAACGGAAAGAAAATATTCATGGATGCTTTCAAATTCTGATCTAGTCTGTGCATAATTATGTTGTTAATAAATTAAAGGAAAACATTTTTGAAAAAAAATGAACAATCATTCATAAATAAATCAATCTTAATCTACCTGTTTCACAATGTTTAATTAAATAGTAAAACAATACAAATGTCAGCCTATACTACTCCAGATCATAGCTTCCATGCATTACAACCTATATACCAAGCTAGGTGTTGTTTATATACCATGCTAGGTTTTCGGATCTAAAACTTGAGGAAGTAAGCAGTGAGAGATAGGCATGCATTTCTAGGACAGAGAAAACAAGCTTGGGAGATTACTCATAAACCATCCAGGGAGAGGGTTACATTGAATATTTGCTACAATTAAGTTGATTAGAAATGTATTCACACTGCTACAGCCTTATTTGTCAAGTATTGCACTGAAAATAAAATTTCCAAATAAAAATCACAACATTTTAGAAAAACATAACTGTAAAAGTCTGGCACACTTGCTAATAATTTATACATGTTTATATATTGTTATAACAGAGACATTCATACCACATAAGTTTTGCAGGAAAAAGTCACAATAATTGCAAGTATTTTTTGTGGCATTTTGTAAATCAAAAAGAGGAAAGACTAGCATCTTCTTGCAGTCTTTGATCACTTTCGACTTATTACTGGCATATAAGAGTCAACACATTTACATACCTTGGCTCTGTCATCAGCAGCAACCACTTCCTCGATGATGAAATTAGTAGTTGCATTGGGAAGGCCTCCACTGATATGTTTAAATTAGCAAAGCGTGTATGGGAAAACAGGCCACTCACAAGAAACACCAAGACACAAGTATATAAGGCTTGTGTTCTCAGCAATCTGCTGTATGGTAGTGAGACATGGACCACATATGCTAGATAAGAACATTGCCTCAACACCTTCCACATGCGCTGTCTCAAGCGAATATACAACATCTGATGGCAAGACCACATCTCCAATATAGAAGTCCTGGACAGTGCTGGCATTCCAAGCATGTACACCTTGCTGAGTCAGCGACGTCTGAGATGGCTGGGACACGTGCGCCATATGAGCGATGATAGAATCCCAAAGAACATTCTATATGGTCAACTCACATAAACAGCATGAGCGCCCATTATTACGCTTCATTGACACCTGCAAGCGTGATCTAACTTCATGCAGCATAGACAAAAAACACTGGGAGCTGCTGGCCAAAGACAGGCAAGCATGGCGAGCGGCAGTGAGGGCGGCTCAAAAAGAAGAAGAAAAACATCACGTGGAGGCAAAAGAGAGGGCAGAGAGAACATCCTATGTATCAGCTCCAGTCTCACCTGCAACTGTGGCAAGGAGTGCCACTCCAGAATAGGCCATTACAGCCACAAGAAACGTTGTGATTCAGCGCAGAACATACTACGTGGTGCAAGACCTACTGTCTCCTGAGACAAAGAGGCCAATGATAATGATGATAAGAGTCGCCGGCAGCGAAGATGATAACACACTGCATTAGGACCACATGTCGTGAAAATTCCTGTTCCAGTTTTGTCAAAAATGTGCGGTTGGACTAAAGGAAATCCTGATCCTTTACTTGGGATCTAAATTACAAGCACCTTTAAAATCAGAGCAAGGTTGGTCTAAATTTATTTATTTTCTAACACCAGATAAAGCAATGGATGATACTGTACAGGCTTCTAATACTTTCCTTTATCTATCAGTTATTTCCCCCCTCACATATCTAGTGGTAGAAGTACAGATATCATAGAAGCCCTCTGTTTGACACATATATGAAAATTTAGATATTGAGCCTTGTAACTGAAATAGAGGTTAAGTGTGGGCATGCACATGGGTGCTGTCTGCTGGGTTAAGAGAGAGAATACATATCAAACAACATCACTTGGGCACAATGGGCAATGAGAGCATTGAGATGGCTGCTGCATTGGAGAACGAAGAATGCATGAAATTGTCCAATGTGTGAAGATGTTGACAGAGAAAACTAACTTATTATAATTCAAAAAACAAGAGACTGTTGCATAATTTAGACAAATAAAATTGTAATATTATTCAAATCAAATTGTCAGTGGTGGAAAACTTATAGATAATAATAATAATGCCATTCATTTTGGGGCAAACTTATTGTAACCAAAAACACATTGATTAACCAGGTCTGGAGAATGTTGGATATGACAAGTCTGTTGTCAAGAGAATTTGACAAAGTATGGACAGAAACTATGAAATGTTATTGTTACACGATATAATACAATTAATCAAACTATCTAATTATTTTACTGTAACATCTGGTTGTAGTACCTCAGACTAGACAAATAAATGCATGTTTCTGCAAATAACTGTAGATTATAGATTACTCACACACTCTGTGCAAACATATATTCTGTACTGTTCCTTGCATTATGTGTCGTCCTCCCACACATTTGTGCCACTGCCCTACATTGTGTTCCATCTCCCTGCATTATGTACTCCCTCCTCTAACATTTTATACGAAATAATTTGATGAGTTTAATATGTGGGAATACATGTTATGTTACAAGTTATGATTAAATTCTCTCAAATATCTCCTTAACAAATGTCAGGATTAAAATCAAGATCAATTGGAAGAGTGATGGAAAATTAAAATGTTACAATCATGTCTCACATCTCAAGCTTCCTGTAGCAATTGTTCTTACTTTTGTACTAACACAACCTCAAAGTAAACTTCGTATTTTGACAATAATATTATAAATGGGTCTACATGCAAATGATAAGACTTCTTTGCACCTGGTTTCTCCATATTTGATCCAGCCCCTCTCTGAAGAAATAGCACACACCTACCGAGAGTGTTGCACAAAGCATGAACTCCGTAGCTCCAACAACAATCCTAATGAATCTCCAGAAAAAAATGTGACTCATGAACCGAAAGATGCAGTCTAGATTTGAACCAGCAACCACTAATATGGTCTCTATGAACAAACTTTAAGATAATCAACTGTCCAGCCAAGTTGACAATATGGTCTCTATGAACAAACATAGATAATCAACTGTCCAGCCAAGTTGACAATATGGTCTCTATGAACAAACTTTAAAGATAATCAACTGTCCAGCCAAGTTGACAATATGGTCTCTATGAACAAACATTATAGATAATCAACTGTCCAGCCAAGTTGACAATATGGTCTCTATGAACAAACATTATAGATAATCAACTGTCCAGCCAAGTTGACAATATGGTCTCTATGAACAAACATTATGATAATCAACTGTCAAGTTGACAAGTATTCTCTATGAACAAACTTAAATAATACTTTCAGCAGTTGCATTGGTCTCTTGAACCATTAAGATAATCAACTTCAAAGCCTCTGACAAGTATGTATCTATGAAAAATATAAAACTTCAGCAATCAATTTCTATACAATATAGAAAATTTCATGTTGAAATAGTTCTACTAAAAACATAGATATCTTCTGTCACCAAACTTTTTGACAATTGGCATGCAGAATAATAATCAATTCAAAGATGACAATATGGTCTCTATGAACAAACATTACAAGTTTACAAGGATATTTTCAGCCAAGTTAAATAATGTTTGAGTCATTTTCTCTTTTTTAATCCATTAATTCTGCTAATTTTGGAAGCCTCTGAAAGTATTTATTTGGAAAATATAAACCTTAGCATCAACATCTGATACTATATAGAGATTTATTTGAAATGAAGTTTCACTAAAACATGACTTTTATATACCAAACTGTTTGCAATTACATGCAGAATATAATACAATAAAGATAGCATATAGTGGCTTCATCATAATTATCTTCTAGCTTGTCCCTGTTAAAACTTGGATCCCATAACAGCAACTCTAAATGTCTCCTTGTCCAGTATCTCTGCAGTCATACTCAGTATGTTAGTGACATCTTGGACTTTCACCATCAACAAAATTACATCAGGAGCCATCACCTATGCTACACAGTTCTTGCACGCAGCTGAGATCTTCCTGTGTAAGAAAGGAAACGGAGTACACATGGTTACTCACAGAAGCGCAATGATGATGGTCCAATCGATCAATCTTCTCTTTGATCCTTCGTCTGCTCGGTATCATGCCCTCCATAATAGTCATCTCCAGATAATCATGTTTTACAAGTCCAAAGTATTTTATTATCTAGTTTCTTATCTTCTTTATCAACCAATTCTCTTCAACTTTAAGCTGCTGTAAAATGAACATATGTGTTCTTTCTTCTGTCTGTAGTATTCTGAAAACTATTCTGTAGTATTCTGAAAACTATTCTGTAGCACTTGCATTCAAAGGTATTAATCAATATTTCAACTGTTTTATCAGTAATCCATGTAATATAGTCTACATAGATATAAGAAAAATAACATGCTTTTCAAAATTTCAGTTTGTTCTCATATCAGTTCTCTTTTATATGTTTTGTAGTTCCTTTAATTACTGCATGCCCATGTTTGCTCTTATTGATGTGGCAGCTGATGTTTATGAGAAGAAAATAACTATCAGATATCATCATCCCTGACAATATGCCAACTATTTTACCATTAACAAGTTTGTGTCTGCATTGTGTACTGTACAACTAAAATCACCTCATTCAACTGTTGATCACCTATTCAAAATGTTATTTTTGAAGGTAATTGTTCTATTTAAAAATGATGGTCTCATTTTTTCCAATTTTGACATGAAAACAGTACAAAATCACAAAAATGGAAATTTCTATATAATTGTTCCATTCTAACTAGGTCACAGACACAACTAGTAAAATGAGGTCACTTTCGCTTCAAGAGATGGACTTTAATGTACACATTTTACTGGAACATATTTTAGCCTCAATTTCAAACACAGACACAACATTGATGGCTATTTTCAAAGGGGTTTAACTTGAATTGTTTTGAAATTACAATTTAAGTCAGCATCATTGCAGTCATATAAATCTACCATACAAACAGTGACATATATATTGTCACAAAACTACTTGTCATTCATTCATTCAGCTGTCCATTCAGACAGTTTTCTATTAGCTTGCAGTCACTTTCAAAAGTAAAAAAAGTAAAGAACCAGTTTTCATACCATCAGGTATATATTGAGAATACAGTATTTAGCCTACATGTTTCTTTGAACAACAGTATATGATGAAGTCTGCTTTACTAGGTCATCTTTACGTCTCAGTGTTTCTCTAGTACCAAACTGAAGCTGGGCTGACCTGAAAGCCATGTCAGAAAAAATCCCACTCCCCCAATGGGATTTGATCCTAGGACCATACTCCTATGATGCAGTACACTGAACCACTAGAATGGATTCATTTTTTTTCAAGATTTTTGTAAAAGCAGCAAAGAAGTTATCAGTTAATAATTAGCAAGGATCATCATTATCATCACAACATTTTAGACAGGTCAATAGGTGTTTCAAGACATAGCATGATTGGTCACACCCATTCTATGTTGTTTAAAAAATAGTGACTTCAATGAAGAATGCAATTTGAATTGTGGTTACTTTCACAATATTTCATATACTACATAAAAAAAAGAAAAGTATCAATATAAATGATATGCTCTGATGTGTATAAAAAAAAAAAAGCAAGTTTCCATTGAAAATTTGTTCGAAATCGAAATGAAAAGATATCTTCCCTGCGAGACATGTGGTCAAATCAAATAATTCAAAGTAAGCAACATTCAAGTTTCTTTATTTCTCATTATTACCTCGCTAGTCTCACTTATGTGGATTTAATCTTTTTTTTTTATTATTGTAAAATGGGGACTGGTATTTTCCCTGTAGAATAAATGGATTCAGTATTTTTCAGGATTTTATGAAAAAGCAGCAAACACTTTATCAGTTAATGATTAGCAAGGATCATCATCACCACAACACTTTAGACAGGTCAATAAGTGTTCCAAGACTGTCATCAGTATAGCATGATTGGTCACACCCAGTCTATGTTGTTTAATCAAATGTCTTGTGCCCATAACAAAGTTTGCATGCCTGGCAGCTCTCAGTGACACCACCTCCTTCACTCTGGCTAGAGATGCAGATTCACACATATGTTTAAAATCATTTATTATTTGACCTGCTTCTCCCTTAGACTTTTTGAGTTGGGTAAATAAAATTTGAAACGTTGCAGAAAGGGACTGAGCACCCTGAGAGCAGAGGCAAGGAATGTAAAGTTTTCAGTTTGAACAAGGATGCTATAAAAAAGATGTAACATATTTATAGGGACGGAAGACCTACTTAAATGATCTTGCCACTTGGTGAGAATGAACCCAAATACACCAGTTGCAAGAGTGTGCAAACTGAAATAGTTGTAAGAGCGTATAACCTAAAAATGGAAGCATCAAGATTAAGGAGCAGACAAATATGGATTGATGGAGTTACATCTTAAAACTCTACAATACCACAGCACATCATGCGACCAAGCCTGCACTAGCTCAGAAACCAATCAACAGTCAAACCTGTGACACCTAATTGCAAAAAGCAGAGGACAAGAGAAGAAGAAGAAGAACACCTACAGGTTACCCTGAGTTCACAGATATCAATTCTGTCCATTTGTAGTTTTATTTAAGAGCATTTTAACTGATTAGAGTGAATTAGCATGTGGCTAACAGTCAACAATGATAGCCAGAAAATCATAGTGGTCAGCGCACTTGTGACCAGCATGATGTTGTCCCTACCACCCATTGTGTGCCGTTAGTCAAACAATGGACCTAACACTGTATTCCGCAATATATCACATGGTATGAAAATGGGTTCTTTACTGACTTACTTAACAGTGAACAAAAACCAATCCAAATAAAATATATATACAACAAATTGAAGCTCAAGTCAAATAAAAATGATAAAAGAAGCTACAGAATGCTTCATTAAGCTGAAGTACAATGTCCTACAATATAATAATACAAAGGCAACAAATATATCAAAATAAAATCAACTTTAAAAAATAGTGACTTCAATGAAGAATGCAATTTGAAATCCTAGAACGTTTTCTTCACAATGTCCCAACACAAACACTTGTAAGCTCACAAAAATTCATAAAATTCAACACAACCATGATAATGAAGACATTCTTATATCACTGAAGTAGGCTAGGATGATAGAAAAATAAGTTGTTAATAGACATTAGTTTCATGGCAGACTTCAACATGATCAAGTTGAACATGGTGGCTTGAATAGTTCACAAAATATAAGCACCTGGTACACAACATTGTTGCTGAATATTTGTTACAATATTTTGTTAAGGTTTCTTACAGCAATATGTTCTCATTTCTGAGAGTATACTAGGGAATTCTAATAGGAGAGAGGAATTAAGGCCACACCTGAGGATTTTGTCATACGTGTGAAGGTCATCAGTTTTATTTTCTCCACAACAGAAAAATGTTTGACCTTAGTTATTCAATCAGGGGAGGTTTTTGTCAAGAAATATCTTCACGTATATAATTCAGCCACTAGCTCTCTTGTTAACATACAGTTTATTATACTTATAGTATGTCCTCAGTTAATGAGCGGTTTAGTTAACGAGACTTTGAATAACAAGTTACATCTCATAAGCAGCTTACAGTTAACAAACAGAAATTCTATTTAATAACAGCTTCATTACTTATAGATCTTGAGCTTGGTCTTGCAAACACTTTGTAGGGCCAAGTTTCTTCTTTTCCTTCAAATTCTTTATCAGCCACCAACTTGAATATATTTTAAAAAAGCGATAGTCAGGCATGAGGCTGTTAGCATCCCATAGAGCTTGCCTCTAGAAATAATCACCTATGTGTCTGCTCACAGTGCAGTAATGCCATTTCTGTTAAACTGAACGACACTTAAAATGACTGGTGATAGCCTAAACATCTCTTCTCTGTTGATCATATGCATGCTTACCATAGATAATAACTGACCATTTTACTATGCCACAATTCCTCCCATTGTTAATTTCTATGTTTAGCTTGTTAAACAGAAAGTACTTGTGACTTGTGTGTAGTGCAAAGATTTTGACTTGTTCATTTCTAATGGTTATATGTATCAAATTTCTGAATTCTGTGGAACCATCTGTTTGTTAATGGAAGGTCTGATGTATTAGTTATCCTGTTTGGACAGCTGTATAAAGGATTCAGAAATATGAAGCAGTAACTTAGGCATCACATCTGATTAGTATAACATCTGTAGCCAAGCACATGTAATGAGAATTAATTCCATGCACCAACACAAGCACATTGAAGATGTTAACATATGCTTGTCTACAGAACAAACTCAATAATGTAAGCTATGGACTTTAATAGCTCCAACTATCATCTCATTCATATCAATTTATGTCAGCTATAAATCTCAATGGCTTCCAACCATCATATCATTTATATAAATATTAATTGATATTATTTTTTAAAGTACAACTTCCTAACACAATAATACAGCTGTAGCAACAATACAGGAGTGCTGTTAACAGGAAGTCTTTACCTAACATGCACTTGGTATTCACTGCTGCGTAGCTCCTTGTGGACCCAAACGCCACACTATGTGGCTTTGGGTTGGTCTTACCAGGAGCCACACTAAAGGGTGCTTTTTATACTAAAAACAAATGACTTGTAAAAACATGGTGTTTGCTCTGGTCCACTAAGAGTTCATGTTTAAGAAGTAATGATCTACTTACTATAGCCTGATCAGAAACTGGTTGAACTCATAAAAGTGGATTCAATAATGTTTTGTTCTCAATAAACTGTAGAATCAAGCTAAAACATCAATTTATATGTGCACCATCAAATATTGCCAGCAGTAACTTAAAAGGCATGTTGACCTTACAAACATCCAACATAAATAAATACATATTTTGTTTAGAATAAAACTCTCCAAATGTTCATTCAATTTGATAAAATGGTGTACATATTTCTTATGTATTCTTACACCAGACACAGTATATGGCCAGATAAAACACCTCATCAAAATGAGACAAGTAATTAGATTTTCAAAGCATATAGTTGGCTTAAAGAACAAAAGTAAGAATAATGCAACTGCACAATGTACAGTGATACAGCATAAAATGTTTTGAATATAAAACAACAAGAAACCTGGCCTAATCAATTCAAACTATTTAATACAAATGTAGCTTGCGTTTGATGTCGACTGCTTCCATTCTGCCATCCTATAGAAGCTTTCTCTGGGCATGTTAAACAAATTGTCAAAATCTTGACCAGATAAGTGGATCTGAAGAAGAACATAAATACAAGAAAACATTTAGTGCTGATGGTAATCAAAGAAAACAAAAACAGTTGTGTCTGTCATGCCAGCAGAAAAAAGGTGTGTGTGTGTGTTATCAGTCAAAGTTTTATATCCTATCAAAAGCATCAATTTAGATGCTAAAATTTAGGTGTGCCTGTCCAGAGCCAACTATAAACTTATGGAATTCGGACTGGTAAGAATTATGGGAAATCAGACCACAACTACACCATGTGAGCTCACATTCCAGTATTGGTGTATATAGACAAATTCATTTTAAAATCAATACAAAATGCTAAATCGAAGTTATATTATGCAACAAGTTAAGTTTAACAATAAGGAATATCAATATTATGAATATTTTTCATCAATAAATAATAATAGACTCAAAGAATTGAGTAAAATAGCAAAAAAGCTTGCAGTGTTATATCAAACATATATAGATTCCAACCCCCACTCTGATCTAGGTCAGGTGTTTCCTGTCAGTTGTCTGGCCTAGTTATCTAGAGTTGGCTGTGGCCTGTCCTACATGTTATAGTAATCTAGTGAGGGTTCAACCTACTCATGTTCTTGGCATAATTCACACAAATTACAAAGTATGCATAGCTTAGTTGATAAGAAAGAATACAAATAACATGTTCTGTCATATAATGCATCTGAATATAGTCTGTACTCTTGGACTGTCTCTATTATAATATAGAATGCACTGACTGGACTGAAAGTTGCACTGTGTGTAATTGAAATGGACATGGGAACCTTGACTTGGTTTTTTTAATGATGTATATAATGTGCACAGACTGACATGGAGGTTACATGATATGGTATGATTGACATGTTGCATATAGAGTTGTATTTCCTTCCTTACGTTCCCTTGAAATTATGTCTATATTTTCAATGCTATATAAATTTCACTGTGTTCTGTAGCTCACACTGAGGACTGTGTAGTTGGTTTTTGGTTTTTTGCAGTGATGCTCCACTAAGCCAGGGAATTTGCCACAGTATATCATATTCAGGTCAGTCTTGAAGTATGTACACTACAGATTGGGTGCCTGTCCCCATGCACACATGGTTGAATTGCTAATATTGAATTTTGTACCATTTGATATTCAGTATTTTCTGAAGTCATTTTCGGTACCAGTGTGTTAAAACAACTGATGTTACATTCTCTGTGCTAACCCATAATTGTCTGATGGATGATGATGATGGCATACTGTTAGTCTTGAGAGACAATTGATGTAGCGACCATGATGGATTTTATTTCTGCTTTTTCTTGCCACATTTTATGTCAGCAAGTTGTCTTAGTTTGGCTTCACCCATTTTCAGTCTGTTTCCAGCTGGCCCTGTCCCAGGTGAACTCCACAGTGTTGGTGGATAAGGAATCCCAGCATATTCCAACAAAAATCTCAATAGACATCTCAATTTTAAAAAAATGTATTCCATCAGTGGACTTAACAAACAAACTAGCTAAATTCTAAAACCTGTTTTTATAATCTATGAGTTTTAAATGTGACTCACCTCCAGGTGGTTTGTGTCCACATCTTTAGGTAGATCAAAGTTGGTTATTTTCAGCTTGTCATACGGGTAAATCTGGCCAAACAGAATGTTGTATTCATTGAGACATCATTAGATGATACAATACCAGAAAATTAATCAACTAAATCTATATGATCAATGGAAAATAATGATCTGAGATTCGGATCATTCTAATTAACTCTTATTCCTGCAGCGGCCAAAAGCGCCACTATCGGTATAATCCAGTAGCGGCCATAATCGCCGCGGGTGTATTCCTTTTAAATGATTTTTCTATATCTTTCCTTGTGAATAGACAACGCTAAATTTAGCCCTGAAGTCATTGCCGATAATGGCTGCCATCATTTTAGAAGTTCGCGAGTTTCTAGCATTATTGGTTCCATTTCTGCAAATTTTTTTTAAAGTCCTTACATTTTCTGGAAAACGTGTTGTGATTTATGATTCAGTTGATGGAAAATTTGCCGGCAAGATCGTTGATAAATCGGATTGATGTATAATTAATTCAATATCCATGTGTGAAAATATACAACGCTAGTTCTAGTGTTTACGACGGTTTGCGTAACTATTAGTTACGCAATTACGATTATCGATGGATGCGAACACCGCGCTTCCTCTGTCCAACCAGGTCGTAAAGTTGAGAGAAAATAGTCGCAACAGCTGAGCACTATTAATATCGAACAATTTAGTGAAGAAACAGGTTCTGCAAATGACATTGATTCAGTTTTGGAATATTCTCTATTTGTGATTATCGTTATTACGTCGTTATGGCAACCGCGATTTTCACGTGAGGCATTTTTTTTAGAACAAGACAAAGCTAACCAATGCATTTGCTCTTATGAAAATTCAAGACAATCCAGATCCTTCATGGACACCTGTTTCTTTTGATTACATCAAGATCTTTCTTTATGTAAACTATATGTGTCGAACTCACCAGTTACCTTACTGCAGAATGTTTTGGTTTACCGATAAACTGTTGAATGTGCCTGCTTTGTAGTCTGTAAACATGCAGGCTTTAAAGGGCAAGACAACACCCAGAAACTACAGGACTGATAAACCCCATTCATGCCAACCATCAACCGACTCAACTCAACTGTTTGGCAGAAAGCAGTTATTGTTTCTAAATGAAGATGAGGACTGCATCACAAAGGTGTCCTGCAGCTCCCTCCAGCTCTTCTTTATATTGTTGATCTCCGCCTCCAAATCTCGTCTCCATGTATTTCTCAGCCTCCAATTCTTTCGCTGTCCCTGTGGGTTCCAGGCAAGAACCCTTCTGGTTATATTCTCCTCAGGTTTTCACAAAGTGTGTCCTATCCAGCGCCAACGCTTTTAACCTGTTTGTTCACTGGAATCTGTCTTGTTCTCTCCATAAGTTCCTCATTTGTGACCCTATCATACCATCTTATTCCCTCTATTCTGCGCAGACACCAGTTGATGAATGTTTGCAATTTATGCATTATTGTTTTAGTTATTCTTCATGTTTCTGACCCATACAGTAGAACTGCTTTAACATTAGAATTAAATATCCGAATTTTTGTTCTAGATTTGATTTCTTTAGACTTCCATATGTTTCCCAGTGCAATGAAAGCACCTCTTGTCTTCTATATTCTGCGAAGTTATTTCCCTTGCCCTGGGAATTCGGTAGAAACTTTTTCTGAAGGGATGTGGCTGAAACGGTTAATTAACTGAACATAATCTATGTCTCAGATTCTGATCATTCTAAATAAATTAACTGAACATAATCTTTGTCTCAGATTCTGATCATTCTAAATATATTAACTGAACATAATCTTTGTCTCAGATTCTGATCATTCTAAATAAATTAACTGAATATAACTTAAGTTTCAGATTCTGATAATTCTAAATAAATTAACTGAACATAACAACTCTTTCCACGCCCATTTATTTCCTCAATTTTTAAGCAGTTAATTCAAGGAAGTAAAAAAAAAAAAAAAATTTAATTACGATCCTAACTACTCGTCAATAAATAAACATATATATATTATTATATACTAGATTGAAGAAAACTGGAGAACCCAATAGAATAACAAGGTTAAAAAGTAGTAGAAGTAAAATGGTAGAAGTAAAACTAGAAAGACTTCTTATAAGGAAGCAACTCTATGGCGCAGTGTGCGGCTTAAAGCGCATGGAGCTAAGCTGGAAGAGTTAAGGGGGATTCTGGTCTTAACATTTTTTCGTTGCTTTCATATTAATGTAGAATTTGTATTACAATTTTGAGATATTATGACTTAAAGAGTAGAAAAAATAAGTAAAAAATATGTCAACGCGTTGCCATGGAGACAATAAAAATGACCGCCAAACACAAAATTTTAAATCCCTAAGGCTCTGAAAGTAATGAATATAAATGAATTCTGTTTTCATTCTAAGGTGAGCAAGTGTAATATCTAAAATATTACACATGATTTTAGGATATATTAAATATTACATTTTTAATGAATTTTTGGTTAAACACACCCCTAAAAGTAGTTTTTTGGACTGAATTTTGAGGGAATTTTTACCCAAAAATTTATAAAAATTAAATATTTAATATATACTAAAAATCATATGTAATATTTAGATATTACAATTGCGCACCTTAGAGTGAAACAGAATTCATTTACATTCATTAGATTCAGAGCCTTAGGATTTGAAATTTTGTTTTTGGAGGCCATTTTGTATTGTTTCCATGGCAACGCTTTGACATTTTTTTAAACTAATTTTTTTCTACAATTTTAAGTCATAATCTTTCAAAATGGCTATACAAATGTTACATTAATGTGAAAACAACGAAAATATGATCCCTTCACTATACATGATCCCTACACTACCGAATCCCCCCTTAAGTTTCAGATTCTGATAATTCTAAAAAAATTAACTGAATAGATTCGATGTCTGAGATACATGTTAGTTCAGTGCTTACTGCACTGGCTTCCTAGATGAGTGGTTTTGGTTCAATTCCTAGCATAGGATAATTGTTTCTACAGTAAACAGCTCTCAAGTGGACCTAACTGGATTAGGGTATATTAGGGAATTTAGTGTTAGACCTATATTTTTCTTTTATCCATGGTACACTATGGATGATATGGTCAACATTGTACTGGAGACCTATACTGCCTAGGCAATGGTAGGGTGGTCATCCTATATTCCACAGGGAACATGAACAACTAAACCAACTATGACATCATCTCATAATGTAACATGTCCTTTGCAAAATGTCACTCTCATCCCAGCTCAGTTGAAAGACTTTTCATCTCTATCCAGTTCTCTCAACTATTCTATCGTCATGCTCAAGATTTCTTGAATTACCTGTTGTCAATGTCAGCTTGGTCATCCCCTGCCTTATCTTCCAAGAGCCATGTCCTTCATTATACCTCTCTATCTCTCTATAAACCACTGTGACGTTTAGTGTGATCAAAATGTTTCAGTATTCAAGACATGATGTTGTTTGTCTTGCAGGATGTTTATATTCCTCCTCTACTATGTCCAGAACATTCAAAGAATTTCTCTGTAGCACTTTTGTTTCAAAATATTTCTTCTTCTTCTTCTTCTCTTGTACGCCTGCTGTTAATTCAGGTGGAGGGTCATGACGCCTGGTATTGCGCTTCTGACTGATTTTTGCGTGGACCTGTATTACCCTTTTACAGGCATATGGACAGCCTCGCCGACTTCCGAGGTACTTGAAGTGTAGATCCTTCAAGTGTGATTGTTGCAGGAGACCTGTTGTCCTTGTAACTCTTTATCGGACAGAGTTAGTGAAGGCAGAACGAATGACTTCTCAATTGGCTTTCCTGCCTTTGGTGAGGTCGTTCCGTGTGCATCATAAGATAAACGCTCTTTAACGATCTTTTGTGCCGTAAATTTGGGCTTGGATCTATGCCAAAGAGCATAAGCTTACTTTGCGCTGACTGGGTGAGGTCGCTCCGGTACAGACCTGAGCGATCTCGATCCTTCTAGGGCTAGTCACAGTAACTGTCATCTTTCTTGTATTCATTGCTCTTTTACGATCATTTTTCGCAGTATATTTGAGCTTTTTGATCTTCGCCAGAGTATGGCTACAATATGCGCTCTTTATGACTATATGAGATCCTTCCAGATCAGGAACATTCTCAGTCATCGGAGATGCAAGTGCTTTGTCAAAAAAACGATCATGTGTTGGCGGTATGCTTAACCTTTATGTGATCTGAGTCATGGTGTTTGGACGACATCTGTGTAGAATGATCGCGTCCGAAAAGTATTGCCCTTAGTCAATGTTTGGGTTTGTACCAGTCAAGCCTTTGCATTATCGGTCATACTTTTCGATCCACGGTGAGGTTGTTCCTGAGTAGGAGTATTATCAGCCATTTGGGGCACGTGTCGTTACTTGGCAATTTGCAAGGGTTTTACTCTGCATTTTTCCTGTCTCTGGGAAACACTGGTCTGGGGCTGCACACAGATATTCTACAGGGTCGTTTCAATCAGCACTAGCAACGCAACTGAAATTTTGCGCTGCCAACATCACCCACCTCAGTTCTTCCGGGATGTTAGTTGTTATTGCAACAGTACCCTGCCCGGTTGTCCCAGGGAGGGCAGTTTCATTAGGCACTAAAACATAACTTTAGGATTTGCGCTTGTCCAGCCTTACCCACCTCAGTTCTTCCGGGGATGTTAGTTGCTTATGCAACAGTACCCTGCCCGGTTTGTCCCAGGGGGCAGTTTCATTAGGCCCTAAACACAACTTTAGGATTTGCGCTCAGGCAATTTAACCAATAGGTTTCTCTGCGCTTGACCTCATGTACAGAGTTTGCCGCAACCTTCCCATGTATCGTCATGATGCGTTATCGTGTTTTTCCTAGACACTTGCCGAGACCTTTGAGTTGTAATGGATTCAAGCCTCTGCTGGGCTTTCCAGTTTGCAATGCTCATCTGGGTGGTCCGCTCACCCCTACATTTGCCACGCCTTCCCATCGCTCCATCACAGCACCTTGCGTGTCTGCCCTGTCTTTGGACTCAACTGTGTACCGTCCGTATTGGTGCCTGCCTCACCATGTTTATCGGGTTTCTCCCCATGCTCACATTTGCCGTGCATCGAGACTGAGTTCTGTCACATGTGGGCCCACGTCTCTGCTTTGGATGCACCTCTCATCCCATCATTTTCATTTGTACTGCCCTTCCCATCGGCCCGGAAGCTGATAATTATGGTGAGACCGTTAACTTGTTTCGCTCGTGCTCATAGACTCTTGCCCGTGGGTGCAATTTTGGTGCGGTCATTTACCATTCGTTCACTGATGCCTCGTACACTGTTGTTTTCTTACGTTTCTGCAAAATTCAGGCACATTTTTTTTTATCGGACAACGGCCAGAAATGTGTGCATTTTGTTCAGGAATTTTGGACCTGCATTGCTTTTCCATGCTTGCACTACTACTACTATCTGTAGCTCTCCTCGATCCCTGCCCTCTTAGCCAGACCGGAACCAATGTCTGGTTCCAGGGTCACGACGAGGATGTGGGGCAGGATCTTGATTAGTGCCAGCTCACTGGTGCGGTGTTGTCCCCATATGCCTTTGACCCCTCAAATGGTTTGATTTCCTTCTTTAATGCTTGCTTAATGCTTTATGAATCACATTCATATGTTGTTATAGAAAAAATACATGTCCTCAGAAGTTTTAATTTTGTTGCCTTGCTTGCTTTATGACACAAGTTTATTACAGTAATTCACTCAAGAGTCATTGATTTGTACAGTCTCCATTGTTGTTAATTATGGAAACAAAATATCTGTTTTCTCTTGGAGATGACAAATTACAGCAACAACAAGTAACTAAGATATAAAGTAAATAAGTCATCATGAATATTGATGATGGAATCCTTTATTATTTATGATTTTTTTTAATATACAGCGACAAAACACCCACGAGCCACACCTACATTATTTGAACATAACTATTCCATTCTGTAGCTAAATGTCATCAACATGGACTTCATTCTATTGTTAACAGATCTGTGTGATGAGATTGTCTGTATGTATCAACTTCATAGAAGAGTGGGTGGCCAAATGGTTTAATGTGATGGTATTTCCCGACAGATATGTCCTATATTCGACTCGTTGGTAGGCCTATAGTCAAACGTGTTCTCTAATGGATAAAATAATTTAACTGAATACCTATGCATGCATGGCGGCAGCTTTGGTGAAACATTCCTACTTCTGCTGTCCTATACAATCCCCTAGCATACTCTCATAAATGAGAACAAAGCAATGTAATCTTTTTTTTATTTATTTATCAACTTCACTTAGCACCTCTTTATTTTGTTTATTTCAGTTACCTTTGTTAATCTTTAACACTCTACTACAAAAACTACATCTCTATGACTTTGAGTCATCTTCTTGTAATGTTTTTTTATAACAGAAAATATGTATAAGGCGTATAAAACAGACACCATACCAATTTTTCTTGTCAAGATATCATGAAAATATACTTTCCAAATAGATTCAGTATAATAAATAATAGCTGCACTTACTGTTGGTTCTATTTCAGTGTGCCAAGTATTCTTCTGCAGTTGTAGCAAGGATATAGATGGTGGATCATAACCACTGTAGGAGGAATCATGTCTCTAAAGAAATACATACATATAAAACATCAGGTGTCTCTTCCCAATAAAATGTGCTCAAACAAAAGTAAAAGATATACCACTTTTTTATATTCCTGTATACTTAAAAAACTACCTGGAATCGTAATGTTTAAAAGATGAGAGAATACAAGATAAAAGTAATATGAAATAAAGCAATAATTGATTGATTGATTAGGCAATCATTATTTGCACTTCAGTGAATAATCATATGTGCTTTGATACCATATGTCTTACATACAAAGATCTCAGCAGTAGTGCAGGAACTATGTAGCTTCAGCAAAGGTCCTCAATGTAATTTTGAAGATGACAAAAATTTTCTAAGAATTTTATTAACATTTATTTTTCTATGAATCTGACTGAACAGCGGCTATGCGACTTACTATTATCAAATTTTAACTACCAAGGGTTCTTTTGTGTGCTCATTTTGAACACAGGACCAAAGTTTTATCGTTCATCTCTAATAAGACTAGGAACTCAATATCACCTACACTGAGATCAAGTATCTCTGGAAAAATAAACTGATCGAACCAACAGGATAACGAACAAACAAAAAATTAGAGCTAGAGCCAAGCACCTCCCTTCCAGCCAGACTTCTTCAACCTTCTAAAACTACATGGAATTAAGATGCTTAAAAGATAAGAGAATACAAAACAAGAGAAACTAAGTAAGAAAATGAAAATAAACTGGGAAAGAAAAGAATGATTAACAGAAAGACTAAAGGGACAGAAAAAAATTGTAAATAAAAGCATGAGAATACTTTAAATTAGAAAATAAATACCAATACACATATTGTTTATAAAGTTATAAAAGAAAAGGATTTACTCCACTGCAACCTGCAGGAAGTGTTGTACACAAAGTCCAAACTCCATAGCTCCAGCAGCAATAGTGGGGATTTCCAAAAATAAAATGCACTCCTGAATCCGACAATACTGTCTCTAACCCTCAGAACATAAGGTTTGCCCACTTTGCTAGAGACCCATGCATATATTTTTATACTATTTTATTATATTGTATATACATGTTTTGCATTCTTCACTTTTAGACATCAGTCTGTTTAAAGAAAGCAACTGCTAACCAGAGGTTGTTGATATCTACACAGAGCGCGTTCTATAACGGCAATGGTGGCCATACCAGGTTCTCTAAGTATGTTTGCAGCAGATATCAGCAGTCCAATTTGTTTATGACACAATCAGATGGTACCTCAGAATGTTGCGACCTGTGCAAAGTCTGAAGATTGATTCATTTCTGTAACTAATTGGCATCAACTTTCTGGTAGACTAGTGATTTCATATTATCCTTTACTGAGGCCAATACTGTTGTCCTCCATTGGCTCTCTGTGACTCTTTTTCCATAGTTCATATGTATGGTTCCAATTTCACTGCAACAGGTCACCCCATAATTGCCAACAAAAATCACACAAAATGCTAACAACTGTCTCCTGTGTCGTTAACTAATTCCAGAATGAAACAGCCGTACTGCCACAAAAGCAACCAGCACCGCATAAATACATATGACCCTCGCTAAAGTGTCAACACAAACTGTTCATCACTTGAATTGCAATTCATGTCGAAGGGAACATCAATCACGACAAAATCCAGCTTTCTGCACACGCAAAACACTGTATACGGCAGATTGAGTTGGTTCGTCATAACCGCTGTTCGCCATTTTCTGAATACCCACAATCACAACAAACGCACGGTTGAAACAGCAAAAAGCATTCCATGTAACATTTATAGGTCACAGCGTTACTCAAGCACTAACTCAGTAGTTTGGCAAACAAAACCAGAAAATACCCAACCACACATGGCGGAAATGCGCTAGCAAAGTCGTATCCAGAATCAAACAGTCCTGATTCTGAATGGCCCTCCCGCATTCCGCCAATTCTGGCCAGATTCTTTTTACTGGGGCCGTTGTATCTGATGCTTCACAAGATCCAAAAGGGCAGGTTTCAGTATGAGTGAATGTCTATCAAAGTTTCTAACCTACAGAGGCTTATGTGGATCTACTGTCCTGGGCATGCGGGTGTTTGTGGCAATAAGAAAGTGGACAGGCTTGCATCAACAGCATCGATTGTTCGGAAGTTGAAGATGGATAAGGAGAATTTTCTGCTGTCTCTTTGCGCCTTCCTGTTGGATGAAGACACTAAAATAAATCTTGAATAGATCCAGCGATTTAAGCAGTTTGGAGTTACCCATTGTACAAGTTGAACTAGATGCCAGAGGGGCAGAGTGAGGAGAGTGTTTAACCAGCAAGCCATGGGAACCATCAGTATTGATACCCTTTGAATATCTGTTTGGAGACTGTGCACCTATGGATCTGCCCGGAGTGCAATGACGCCAGTTCAGTAACAATTAACTATTATCGTACTTAAACCTGCATCAACTTTCTGATGGACAAATTCCTATTATTCTATTGTTGAGGGAATATCAACATCAAATCTCTGATAGATTAGTGGATTATGAATGAATATCAACATGAAATATGCATCAACTTTCTGATGGACAAATTCCTATTATTCTATTGTTGAGTGAATATCATCAAATCTTTGATAGATTAGTGGATTATGAGTGAATATGAACATGAAATCTGTGTCAACTCTCTGCTGGACTGTATGTTCTGTTTCTCTGTTGGTGGTCAACAACTTTACATGTATGTGCACTAAAGAAGAACTAAGAAAATAATGAACAAACAATGAACTCTTACCCTAGAACTAGTGTCTCCAGTTAGTGTTGATGAGGAATTATCTACAAATAAAAAAAACCATTCTTTTATTACATAATATTTAGTCAACTATCCAATGTCAAAGATTAAGTGTTACCCTCATCACAACTTCTTCCAGTATGAGGATGGAGGTTGAGGTCATTATTGCTGCCCTCCAGTTACTCTCTAGGACACTGTTTACTGGGGCTGTTGTGTATCTGGCTTTCATTTGATGCTTTGAAATATCCAAAATGGTAGGTTGCCGTATGCATGTTTGTTGTTTACAGAGGTTTCCATCCTCAAGGTGCTGACATGAATCTACTGTCTGATATATTGAGAGCGAACGGTTTGCATGAACAGCATTAATCGTTTGGGACACTTGAGGATGGATATGGGGGATATTCTACTGTCTCTTGGCAACAGCCTGAGGACACTAAAATTCATGTTGAATTTATCTAGCAATTTAAGGAGTTTGGAATTACATGTAGAACTGGATGTTTGAGGCACAGAATAAGAAATGTGCTTAACCAGCGAGCCACGAGAAACATCCGTCAGTATTCATATTCTTCTACATCTGTTGGGGGAGATTGAGCACCTATAGGTCTGACCAGAGTGCTGTCTGTGACATTGGTTGAATAACCAATAAGTGTTATCCTCCCACCAAAGGTTGGCTGCAACGGATCTCCAACACTTTCTATTCTTTGCCTTGGTGGTGTACTCTACTACTCTGTTCCTTGTTCATTTTGCTAGCACATATTAAAAGCTAAATTAAATAAATATATAATCTATAAAGTACTTTTAATGACAATCAGCAAGATTAGACAGACATAATAAATATTTGAATGTTATATTTTTGTACCAATAAAATGTCTGTGTAACACTTATTATTTACAGAAACACATACATACAAAACAGAAAGTAAGCCTTTATGAATAAGACAATCATACATACAAAGAAAAGAATCAAGAATGTGAACAATGCAATCATAAACATACACATTTTGTTTAAAATTGCAGAGCTGTTCTCCAGAAAAGAAAAATGCACTAGTTAAATGAGCAATATGGGCTGAGATTTGAATGGCTTAATCAAGATGCACACATGTGCACATATATTAAAAATAAAAAATATAAATGAATAAAAGCGTCACACATACACACAAAAATACAAATCATATTTGAATAAGAGAATCACACATAAAAGATACATTATAATTATAAGTGAATCACTCACTCTCTCTTTCCCTCTCTCTCTCTCTCACAGCAATCACACAATTAATAAACGTATATGTGAATAATAAAATGAACACTCCCATATAATAAGAATAACAGAGTAAGAGAATTACACATAAATAAAATATGAAAACAATTACATACAAATGGATGAAACACAGAGAAACTTACGAGCTGATCTCTCACGTCTATCGTCTTCCCCAAAGTCAAAGAATCTCTGTAAGGAATGAGTGAATGTCAACATTGTATAATGATGTAGACAAATATTATAAATACATTGGCAAATATAATATCTGAACTTATATGACAAATATAGTATCTTGAGTTTATGGTACTAACATTCTATTGACCCACTCTGGATCCATACTGGATCTAAAGGGTAGGTCCTCTTCCAGATGATTAAACATTTCAGTAGAATTCAGGTCTGTATCTTACCAGAAATTGACAGGAAGTAAAGTCCTCAGTGGAAAGTCCCTGGAGATTGTCCTAGCACTTATACTGGTAAATGATTGTTGTACTGTTCAAGTCCTGGGGAACAAGTTGTTAGTTCCAGATTGAAATGAATAGTTCTGTCAAGCTGACAACCAGAATAAGGCCTATTTTATAGAGCTCTGCTGAGATTGAATCCCTTCCAACTAGATATCAGACTTCATCTTCTTCTTTGAATACTCTCTATCAACCACTTGCATTCTTGGTGATTTCTATGTGATCCAACATTAATAGCAACTGTACATTGTGAGAGTTACGCGTCTACAATTATGGCCAGCACATCTGATTTCTGCTATGCTTTTATTTACTAGGGTAGCTTCCTAGGCCCCTACCTCATTCGCCTCTTACAACATGTCTTGTAGGTTGCTGTGTTACTATTCTTTACTTCCCTTACAGCCCTGCAACACAGAAGCGGATATCGGACAGGATGTCTTATTAAACTCTTCTTTCAAGTTTGCTATTAATTATGGTCTACAAAGTGTCCTGGGCATCCCTATCCATACCTTGCCAAATGAGACCCATTTGTTTTGATGTCTTTGTCAAGTTATATACTCTGTGTGTTCCTTAGTCTGCCTCTCTTCCAATGAGCACACTAGAGATTACAGGTTCAGCAGTTAATCTTACAGGTGAAGTAACTATTGCTACAAGTGAATATCAGAATAGATTTATGTACTACTCACAAAGTCTCTGGCACCATATGCTCCTGCCAATGGCAACGTGGCAGCTCGTGGAGCAATGTAAGATGGACCATAGCCAGGTTTTGGAGCTGCATTAGACAAAGACAGAACACATTAACATTTACAAATGATGAAACATTTGAAAATCATTATTTGATTTTATTTCACATTTGTCAAGAATGAGCCTTGCATTTCACAAACTAAAAAGCAAAGTCACCACATCCCACACACACAAAAAAAAGCCAATACTTTTCAAGCACAAAAAAGTCACCACATTCGACACACAAAAGACTACCTACCAAATTTGACATTTTAAGTCATAATGATAGTCAAAATTGATTGTCTCACTCTAATAACAACACTGAAATATTCAGTCATGTACTAATAGCAACAATGAAATATTCAGTCATGTACTAATAGCAACAATGAAATATTCAGTCATGTACTAATAGCAACACTGAAATATTCAGTCATGTTCTAACAAAATAAATATTTAAAAATTGGACACTAGTATCTTGAATAAATTTCTTTAGTATAATCACACTAATTAGATACTTATCATAATAGTTCTATTCTTGAATACTGAGCTGTATAAATATATATAAATATAAACTTTTCCATTTCTAATGTCAACAAGATAAAAAAAACTAACAATTTGAAACATTGAAAATTAACAACAATTGTTGAACACAAGAAACGTAATATGAAAAATGTCACAGAGTTAGAAAGAGACTGCAAACAAATTAAATAGAACAATGAAGGGGAGAGAACTGGTTATGTTACCACAAATGATGAAAATACAAGAATCTATGACCAACAAGCTAGTTATAAGTCACAAAACTGTTTGGTAGCTCCCTGGTAAAAAGACAGCATGCATAGAGTTTATTAATAACTGATGATGGTGGTGGATCATGATGATGGCAGATGTCAATGCTGGTGGTGGATGTTGGGTGGTGGATGATAACGGCAAATGTCAATGCTGGTGGTGGATAATAATGATAGCAGATGCCAATGCTGGTGGTGGATGTTGGGTGGTGGATGATGATAATGGCAAATGTCAATGCTGGTGATGGATGTTGGATGGTGGTGGTTGATGACAGCAAATGTCAATGTTGGTGATGGATGTTGGGTGGTGGATGATGATAATGGCAAATGTCAATGCTGGTGGTGGATGTTGGGTGGTGGATGATAACGGCAAATGTCAATGCTGGTGGTGGATGTTGGGTGGTGGATGATAACGGCAAATGTTAATACTGGTGGTGGATGTTGGGTGGTGGATGATGATGATGGCAAATGTCAATGCTGGTGATGGATGTTGGATGGTGGTGGTTGATGACGGCAAATGTCAATGTTGGTGATGGATGTTGGGTGGTGGATAATAATGATAGCAGATGCCAATACTGGTGGTGGATGTTGGGTGGTGGATGATAACGGCAAATGTCAATGCTGGTGGTGGATGTTGGATGGTGGTGGTTGATGATGGCAAATGTCAATGTTGATGATGGATGTTGGGTGGTGGATGATGATAATGGCAAATGTCAATGCTGGTGGTGGATGTTGGGTGGTGGTTGATGATGGCAAATGTCAATGTTGGTGATGGATGTTGGGTGGTGGATGATGATAATGGCAAATGTCAATGCTGGTGGTGGATGTTGGGTGGTGGATGATAACGGCAAATGTCAATGCTGGTGGTGGATGTTGGGTGGTGAATGATGATAATGGCAAATGTCAATGCTGGTGATGGATGTTGGATGGTGGTGGTTGATGACGGCAAATGTCAATGTTGGTGATGGATGTTGTGTGGTGGTATGGTGAAGGATATGGTGAAGGATATGGTGATTGATGCTGTTGATGGATATTTATTTTGGTGTATGGTAGTGGTGCTAAAAGATAATATTGTTGTTGGATGATGATGGTCTCGTGATGGGTGATGATGTTATTAGATGATGACGGTTTAGTGTTGGGTGTTGATGTTGTTGGATGATAGTGGTGGTGGATGGTAGTGGATTAGGATCATGGTGTATGATGGTGGTGGTGGTTTATGATAATTTTGTTGTTATCTACAATACATGTCCACCAATGACCACTTTGTCTGTTCCAGTGAAAGAAAGAAGCCATAGTGCTTCATCAAGGAAAAGAAGAAGAAACACTGTGTTTTTAATAATTTTCAGAACTGACAAACTCAATTCCTCAGGCGACCAGAATCTAACCAGCATGTGTTCATGCTGATAGTTTCCAGTCTGTACCACCAGAACGTCTGATTGATTAGTTCGAGTTTGGGATGCCATCAAGCTAACAATATTTGTTTTTTAACTCTGCTGTAGAAGTCCATCAAAACACACATGGTTTTATCAAATTGGTTAATACCCTAGTTTTTACCACAGCAAACAACTTCTAAACAATGATAACCTACTTGGCAAATTGGCCAGTGTAGAGGCTGATCGGTAAGTTCTAATGTCACTGTCATCCCAGGCATAACGTGGTCTGTCAAGGAATCGAGAAGGAGCTGGAGAGAGAACAAATATAAAACGTAAACATACATAAAAATACTTTATCAGGATATCAAATTAACTAATAATGGACAAGTCAGACATCATCAATGCCATAAGAGAATGAGTGTATACACATATAAATCTAAAGTAAGAATTCTGAGAACATGCACATACCCTGTAGCAACATATGGATGTGAATCTTGGACCGTAACACAAACATTAAAGAACAAAATAGAAGCTTTGGAAACAAGCTGTCACTGAAAGTTCTTAGTAAATCCTGGACAGAGAAGAGAAAGAAACAAAGATTTCCTACAAAACCTGCATATCAAGGAGCATTGGCTCATAAATAACGTCACGTCCCGGAAGATGAAATATTTTGGCAATGTTAAATGTCACAGTGGTTTAGAGAGAACGGTAATGGAAGACATGGTTCCTGGAGTATGAAGCAGGGGACAATCAAGACAATGGTGGCAGCAGGACATCAAAGAAACCTTGAATATGATGCTGAAGAAGGTGAGAGAACTTACTGGAAACAGAAAGATTTTCAGGCAGCTGTGATGAAAGTAGCGTTCTGAAAGGACAAGCTACTTGATGATGATATGAATCCACATCCCTATCCAGAGTGAAGAAGATGAGACTGAAACCATGAACTGCCAGACATGAACACTTTTGCTAGTGATCAATCACCTTATGCTGATGAAAATGTTGAGGAGGAGATCTGATCAACTATGGACACGCCCGGATTGCAAATGATGACAATCCTCATTAAACAAATTACTAACTTAACACTTACAATACAGACAAATTAGGAACATAATCCTGTTATAGTCATTAATGCAGGATATATTTCATATTTGTTCATTGTACAACTTTCTCCAATTATATCAAGATTCTAATGACTCAAATATAAAGAGATAACTTGTTGCAAAATTGCATGGAAATTGTATCATTTAATTTGATTAAATTATCAATAAATATGAATACCTTTGAATGCAAGTGCTACGGTAGAGTACTCAGAATACCAATGACAGAAATAAAGAACAGATATGTCCCTTTCACAATAGCATAAAACTGAAGAGAAGTGGTTGCTAGAGAAGATCAAATATACTTGAACATATCAAATGACATCGTTCTGGAAACTTGCTTGGATTCTCCACAAGGGGTTTAATTCTTATTTTTAATGTTTGTTGGCCTACATGCTCTGATATAACCACAAAAGGCGTGTCCATAGGTTGAAAGAGTGTGCCTTGGACTAAAGAACTTTAATCCTACATAGCAAACAAGATCGTTCTGAAGGGCATGATACCGGACAGATGGGGAAAATGAAACCAAGGAGAAGATTGGTGTAAGATGTCATAGACGAGTTGAGTATGACTGCAGTAGACACCAGACACCACACATAAAGCAGGCAGGCATTTAGAGCTGATGTCATGGTAACAAAGTTCAGACAGTGACAAGACAGATGATGATCAATATATATAAACTTAGAGCTGCAACTTCTAGGAACCCTATGGTAAAGACTAAAAGGGAGGCAAGCTTAAAAAAAAAACAATTTGAGAGACAACAATAGAAAATAAAATGTATATCCTAAATATGTTTTGAGGTATACTTCAAAGAATTGATGCAAACTAAGAGCGTTTGTCACTGCCCTACAAAATGTCAGCAGGTGTAAAGATGATTGATTGTTCCATTTGGTCAAGAAAGAAAGCAGAAAAAAATAACATATACTTGAGATGTGCTTTTCACTTTACATGAAAACAATGAATATGTCCCATACTTTTTGCAGACAGTAGGGTATAAAGTGCTTGTTACTTCCTATTTATAGGGCCATCTATGCAGGAGGTAGGAGGGACAACTTCTTCCCTCAACTGTGGAACGTCTGGATCGGGAAATGAACCCACAATATTTATGTGTCCAATTCGATAAGTGAAAGCTCTATACATTGTGCTAATCTGCCTAACACACCTCACACATCTTGAAGTGATACTTGACCAGCAGATCAACTTTAAGAAGCATATTGAGAATGTAAATAACAAATCATTTAGAATATTACAGATATTGAAAAAACATGCTGGTTCAACATTTGAGTTTAGACAAAGATAATACATCTTGGTTACAACTGTTTAGCATTAGAAAACAACAGTGCACATTAAACAACTTGCTCACAGTCCACGCAAAAGGTGGACTTCAGAGATAACAGCGGTGGTGAAAAAACACTGTTTACAAAGCGCACCTGTTCTAGAAATCTCTAGAACAAAACTGGATTAGATAAAGAAAAAAATAGAAGCTCATAGTCAAATTTTGAATCCATAGACAGCGTGCAAAACAATATCATATGTCTTAGTAGTGGAGTCATGAACAAAACAATGCCATACGTCTTAGTAGTGGAGCCATGAACAAAACAATGTCATACGTCTTAGTAGTGGAGTCATGAACAAAACAATATCATGTCTTAGTAGTGGAGTCATGAACAAAACAATGTCATATGTCTTAGTAGTGGAGTCATGAACAAAACAATATCATGTCTTAGTAGTGGAGCATGAACAAAAAACAATGTCATAGGCGCTCCTATAGTAGTGGAGTCATGAACAAAACAATGTCATATGTCTTAGTAGTGGAGTCATGAACAAAACAATATCATATGTCTTAGTAGTGGAGTCATGAACAAAACAATGCCATATGTCTTAGTAGTGGAGTCATGAACAAAACAATGCCATATGTCTTAGTAGTGGAGTCATGAACAAAACAATGCCATATGTCTTAGTAGTGGAGTCATGAACAAAACAATGTCATACGTCTTAGTAGTGGAGTCATGAACAAAACAATGTCATATGTCTTAGTAGTGGAGTCATGAACAAAACAATGTCATATGTCTTAGTAGTGGAGTCATGAACAAAACAATGTCATATGTCTTAGTAGTGGAGTCATGAACAAAACAATGCCATATGTCTTAGTAGTAGTGAGTTTATGTAGACAAAACATAATGCCATATGTCTTAGTAGTGAAGCCATGAACAAAACAATGGTCAACATAACTAACTTATTAAGAAAATCAGTTTGATTAGACAGATAATCTCAGTAAAGGCTGACAACAACAAAGCACTTACAAGCAAACATAGGAGATTGAAAGCGTGTACGGTATCGTGGTTCAAACTTGGCACTTGGAGCTCGGGAAGCTTTCCATGGATCTAGTGGCTGATGAGGTTTAGCTTTCAGCTTGTCAAGTTCCTTGTATATTACCAAACCTATGCCACTCTCATTCTTGATTTTGGAGATTTCCTCAAGTTCTCTCTTGAATTTAGGATCTTCCTGAACCTCGTCTTCATCATCATCATCATCATCCTTCTCTCCTCTGCTTCTCCTCCGCTGCCTCACTGAAAATATTCAAATATTTAAAAGTTACCAAAATAAGTTTGATTTTTACAGCAACATGTATTTTACAACTACAGATATTCAACACATTTTAAACATTAAGGTATCCTCCCATTCTTCTCTAGTAATTGCCATGCTAACATCTAGTCATCTAGATAGCAAAGAAACATTGAAATATTTACGGAAATTATGACTACATTTAATCACTCTATTAATATTTATCCGACCTATCACTTGTATGTCAGCAGGATATAGAATATGTAATACAGTTACACTATCTCAGAGTTACAATACGTAACTTAGTTAAATTATGTCTGTTACATTATGTCAGTTACATTATGTCAGTTACATTATATAACAGTTACATTATGTCGAATATAACAGGACTAAAGATAAGTAACTCTGACAAAAATTATCCCAAAAAATTGAACATTTCTATTTTTGACCATGCAAGACTCCTTATAGTTTAGCTTACAAATCTCTGGTAGTATGGCAGCAGGTGATGCAGGAGCAGGCCAGTCATCTCTCTCAATCTTGTCAGGCTCATTAGGCAGCTTTGGTTTAGCACTTGGGTACATGCTCATACGAATGGCCTCAAGATTACGCAGTTCAGCTGGTGAGGAGCTGCGACGTACTTTAACTATACGTCGCTGTCCTGAGGCTTAAAAAATGTTATAATATGAGGTTCTTCAAATATATGACATCAGTTTATAAAGATAGCATTTAGTTTATATGTGCATGAATATAAGAGGTAATGTGTCTACATTTGTGTATATGTTTGTGTCCCTATGGAGAAAGAAGGACAGACACATCAAAAGTGAGATGTAAGGAGAATGACGTACAAACCTCCCGTGTGTCTTGACATATAAGCATATAATGGTGTGTGTAACTGAGACATACAAACATATCTCAGTGACTGAAACATACAAACATAGCTCAGTAACTGAGATATACAAACACATCACAGCCACTGAGACATACAAACATATCACAACGACTGAGACATACAAACACATCACAGTCACTGAGATATACAAACACATCACAGTCACTGAGACATACAAACACATCAGTCACTGAGATATACATACACATCACAGCTACTGAAACATACCAACATATCTCAGCCACTGAGACATACAAACACATCACAGCCACTGAGATATACAAACACATCTCAGCGACTGAGACATACAAACACATTTCAGCGACTAAGACATACAAACATATCTCAGCAACTGAGATATACAAACATAGCTCAGTAACTGAAACATAAGATGAGCACACAGAGTTTTTATCAAGAACCTAGAGGAAGCACGGAAGTAGCGAATATGATCAATAAATAAACAGGGTACAGGTATTAAGAGCTTCCGAAAAAACAAATAGACAAACACGGGACTCGAACCACTTACCTTTGTCCTTACGACACTAATCGCATAGCATAGCAATTCAAGCGTTTTTACGAACACAACTAATGAGCCATTCTAAAAAAAATGACTCACGGGGGAGTGTCTTTCTCAAACGCTCATTTAACTAGACACAGAACAATCAGGTAGGGTTTGTTCCAATAATGTCTGCACAAACACATGCTATAAGCTTATTGTGCTTGTATATATTTGAGACGAGACAATATCATACATACGAACCCTACCTGATTGTTCTGTGTCTAGTTAAATAACGAGCGTTTGAGAAAGACACTCCCCGTGAGTCATTTTAGAATGCTCATTGTGTGTTAAAAACGTTTGTATTGCTAGGCTAAGCGATTAGTTCGTAAGACTAGTAAGTGGTTCGAATCCGTGTTTTCTATTGTTTTCGAAGCTCTTAACTCTGTACCCTTTTATTTGTTGATCATAACTGAAACATACAAACATAGCACAAAAGTTTCAAAAATGTAACGAATCATATTTACCTAATGCAGCCATGCCAGATGCTAGAGAGAAATTTTAAAAAATATCAGCAACTGCTAAACATTTTTAGATTTCATACATAAAAATAAAATATACTTTCATGTTTTCATTAAGATTTCATGCCTTCGAGTAACATATACTTTCATGTTTTCATTAAGATTTCATACATTAGCTCAGTGGACCAGGGCACATTTGTTTTTAGAATAAATAATGCCCTTTAGTGTCGCGTTTGGTCCACAAGGGGTTAAAGTAACATGAACTGTTCATGTTTTCATTTAGATTTCACAGACACATGTCAAATAACTGTTAGCAGTTATTACATTAGTTAGCTAACTTTGAGCAAAAAACTTCAGTTACTAAAGATATTGAAAAAATTTTTACATTCTCAACATCATGTCAGCCCACTCAGAATGTAAAGACACCCCACTTAGAACGATATTATGAAATTCCACTCAGGATAATGTCACATCACTCCACTCAAAATATCATCTCACTCCACCCAGAATGATGTCACATCATCCACTCAGGATGATGTCACATCACTCCACTCAGAATATCACATAACTCCACTCAGGACCATGTGACATCACTCCACTCAAAATATCACCTCACTCCACTAAGGATGATGTAACCTCATTTCACTCAGGATGAAATCCTATCACTCAATTCATGATGCCAGATAAGTGCCCAGTATCTCTGACTTTACTAAAATAGGTCATCATCTGCCTCTGATAGAACTACAAACTTAATCTCACCTACATTAAGATCAGGGATCACTTGAAAACAGCCAACCAATCAACTATGGAAGACCAATCAACTATGGAAGTGAACTGAGTACTTTCTGTGCACATGCTTTTTCATAAACTATTTTTTCATAAATTATTAAACTAATATTGTGACATCAAAACTTCAACCCACCTTTCTTCTTTAGAAAATTGGGTGGCTCCTTAGAATACGTGAAGTTGGCTGAAATGACATGATAAATTATTCATATTCTTCATTAATATTATACTACACACTAGTCAGTGCTAACTTATTATTAAGAGATAGATATGATTGTAGTTTCATCTCAATATTTGTAAACAATCCAGTGTAATTTCGTTTTCCCTAACCATACTACCTGGCTTCGAACATGAAATGTCATATTCCTGTATATGCCACTGAAAAATTGCCTAATTTATGACAAATTCTTCAGGACACAATCACAGTTGCATTATAAAATAAATAGTGTGAACCCGCTGACCTTTGGTATGTCACAAGCAATGAAGCTTTCCCAAATATGGCATGGGTTTAAGATCAATCAAGTGCCATGCCTGCCGGCGTAGGCGATCATGTCTCTCCACAACTCTCTTTGCTTGGTGCATGTAATCAGTTCTGGCGTCGATATTTTGTCGAACCATGATGTCAGGCCATCCAACATCTTCTCCCTCTGTCTTCCACGATCTCTCCTTCCTGAATTTTACCTGTAGTCACCAAATGTTCTAAACCTTCTCTTCGCATTATATGCCCGAAGAACCTTGATTGTCGGATTCTTATTCTTTTGATAAGGTTTCTTTGTGTGCAGGCCTGATTTAAAACCTCCACGTTTGTTTTCTTTGCTGTCCATGGAATTCTCAACATTCTTCTGTAAAACCACATCTCTGTGGCTTCCAATGATCGTATTGATTGTTTGTTTAGTGTCCATGATTGCTGCCATACATAAGAATTGGTTCAATATAGCATTGGAGTACTCGTTTCGCAGTGTCATTGGTAGTGAGTTCACGCATAGTGTGTTCTTCATTTTCATAAAAGCTGCTTTCGTTTGAGCTATTCTACTTCTAATCTCTGTTGTACATCTTCCATCTGGTGTTAAGAATGTTCCTAGATACTTGAATCGATGGACTTGTTTCAGTGTTGTGTTATTTATTTTGATATTGCATGTTGGTGTTTCTTTTTCTTGGAGACAACCATAACCTCTGTTTTCTTTATATTCATGCTTAATCCTTTCTTTTCACTTTCTCTCACTAGTATGTCTATCAAGTCTTGCAGATCGTGTTCATTTGTAGCCATGAGAATTGTGTCATCAGCGTACCTTAGGTTGTTTATATTTTGTCCACCGACTGCTGTTCCTGTCTTTTCTACTATAGATCTCATGATGTTTTCACTATATAAGTTGAATAGGTCTGGTGAAAGTACGCACCCTTGTCGTACTCCTAACTGTATCGCCTGATAGATTCCAATCTTACTCTCTAGTCTAATGGCTGCGGTTTGTTGCCAGTACAAATTCTTGATCAGTCTAAGATCTTTACCATCAATATTTATATTTTCTAACATGCTGATTATTTCTCCATGTTTTACTTTATCGAAAGCTTTCGCGTAGTCTATGAAACATAGGTATAAGTCCAACTTCATTTCTATTGATCTTTCCATTATTGTTCTTATTGTATATATTGCGTTGTTTGTTCCTCTTCGTTCAACAAAGCCACATTGTTCTTCCTTAACTTCTGGTCTTATTTTGTTTCTTAACCCTTCTCATAATAATGCTGAAAAGATACACATTCCAATTTATTGTAAACCTTCAATAAATAATGTTGAGGCTTCACTAATTTAACACATACTGAAATCGATAAAAGCTGTATCATTAGGTTCACTGCCTCATTTCCATTACTATCTCCCTTGGACTGTCTGCATCTAGTTGACACCACATGCTTTCATTAACTATTATTATCATCTCCCTTGACACGCGCTATTCATCAAATTACCTTAATGTGGTCTCTAACTTGATTAAAACATAACTTGAGAATGGAACAATGTTCAAGTTGTAGCATGTCCCTTGCAGAACGTCACTTTCTCCCAGCCCGCAAAACTCTGTCTCTAGCAAGTTCTCCCACCTTCTCCAGTGTCATGTTTAAGGTTCCTAAGATGTCCTGCTGCCACCTTTGTTGTAGTCATCCCGCACCTCATACTCCAGGAACAATGCCTTCCATTACCGTTCTCTCCAAACCAGAACAATGTAGAGAGCTCAAAATAATTACATTGATCTAGAAATTCTAGAATGAATAAGTTATGCAAATTTTATGACTCCAGAGTTTAGCATTTGAGAGTTCTAACTGAAAAAGACAAATACAAGGATTTTGCTTTATATATTTAAGATATTGTTGATCAATCCATTCATCACTGATGTGAGACCGATGAAGTAATCAATGACCATCATCAGCCTTGATGGTTGTGTCTTATATGACAGCAACATATTAACTCTCACTCACTTGATCCAAAGTCATATTTTATAAGATAACTTAAGACTATGATTGCTGTCATTTTAGTTTTCCCAACTCTCTGCCATGTTGTTTTTAGGTCAATTTCTCTATTGCTTCTCCACTGGGATTCATGACATGGCAGTTCTAGTTATGGTATTGGTGGTTTTGAAACAAAAATGTCTTTACTGTCTGTATAATACTGCTTTTTAGGCTGATGTTGGACAGGATATGAGCCTGAAGAATGTAATGGCTGCATGGCTAATGCAGTCGCTGCAAAACTGTTCAGGTTAGGATATTTTTCTTTATGTGCCCCCAATCCCGATGGAAAAACTCCTTGATCGTACCAGGGATAGAATCCAGGTATACAAAATGGGAGCCTGTGCCCTAATCCATTCGACCAAGTGCTCCTCAGATATTGATGTAGCTTATGATAAATGTTGAATAACAAACATGATATACATGAGAGTACAGGTAGATGACCCTGTATTTATCACGTTTGTTTAGTTTTATTGCAGTTATCTATCACAGTTCATGTGCATCTGATTGTTTCACCGATTTTTAATCTGATTAGTTTCTACTAGAGAACACAACTGGGTTCTGTATGAACACAAAATATGTCCCATTACTGGAATCTATACACAGAAATACTGTTAACCTCCAGAATATCAATCAACAAGGTTTTCACATATTTTGCGTGAAATCCCAGGTTTCACATGGAAGGAGGAGGGGAGAAGAAGGATTTAGTTATTGAACCAGCATCAAAGCACTCTGGGAAATACAGCTGAACCATCAATTCCAGAACAACTAAATCAAAAATTCCAGTATGGCTGAATCACCAATTCCTGTACAGCTTAAATCATCAATTCTGGTACAGTTTCATCATTAATTCCAGTATATTTGAGCCATCCATTATAGTATAGCTGAATCATCAACTTCAGTATAGCTGTATACTCAATTTCTGTACACTTGAAAAATGAAGTACCAATTTAGTTAAATCATCAATTCCAGTATAGTTAAATCATCAATACCAGGTTACTTAAATCATCAATTCCAGTCTAGTTAAATCAGAAATTGCTGTATAATAAACCAACATGCAGTAACAAATAATCTGTCCCAATTATCCATCAACAAAACTATTACTATATATATCTCTTTCAAAGTCAGTTGACCAGTTCTTTCCTTACAGCCTACACCTGCATGTCCTGGACAGTATGTCATGTAAGACTCTGGAATAAGATCTTTCCACCCTAGCAATTGAGAACCGCAGTAGAGAAGTTGTCAGTGCACTTGCTATTTTGGCTAGTGATGCTGGGTTCAAATACACAAGTAGGTGTGGAAATTTTCCAACCATAATGACGGCTCTCAGGTCGACCAAGCCACAATTGGTTACCAGGAAAAGCAATGGGGGAGTAAAGGCAACCATCGTGTTCCGATGGTCAATGAAAAATATGGGCCTAACACTGCATTACCCTATGTACCATGTGGTATAAAAAGGGTTGCTTTACTTTTTTTTTTCTATTCTCCCAGCAATTATATTGCAAAGGCAACTAATGAGGATAAAGCATTGCATTGGCAACATTATAATGAAACATCTAATCAATGAGTACAACTGTGTAGTCATCTCTGTATTGAAGATCTCTGTTCTATTTCTGTATTTAAACAAATTGTTCATACTAGATCTTCAAGTTTGTTACCAGGATAAAGTTCACAATTTGTCCAGGCCAAGTCCAAACTCTGCATCCTCGTCTCAGGCCAGACTAATCTGTCCAAAACTACTTATCTTCATAATGACAGACACAAACAAACTGCTGACATGGCTAAGAGAATCAAAGATCAAGAAGTATCACTTACGTGGTCGGTGAAAGTGAGAACCGCTAACTGACTTATTTTTATCCTGTTGTTTGAGACTTGTTCCTTTAATATGACCTGGTTTCTCCATGCCCAGGTAGCTGATGTTGTAGAAACGGCCAAAGTTGGGTTCAGATCTTCGAGAGTCGAGACTATCCTGAATTTTAACAAAACAGATAATTATTCAATTGTAAATACTATCACATATAACCCAACAGTCAACAGCAGATGGAATTATATCAATATCATATATGAGCCACAATCTTATGAGTCACAAAACTAAGATACTACTGAAGTTTATACATGAAAGAACAAAAAAGACAGTGAAATAGGAGAAAACAGTTTGGCTTAAGAAAGCACAAAGGAACAAAAGAGGTGATACTTGGTCTCAGAAAACAAATAGATAAATATATAGAAATCCAGAAAAATATATACCTATGTTTCACTAACTATAGCAAAGATCAAACATTAATAGTTAATCACATTGCCTGCAGAAAATAGGCTTCGATGGAAAGGATATCAGACTAATTAGAAATATGTACTGGGAACAAACAGCTACAATAAGAACTGAAAATGTTGACAATAAAAAGAGAAGTGAGGCAGAGATGTATCATGTCATTCAGTCTATTTAACATCTACACAGAGAAAATCTTCAAACAGCTCAAAAGACCGCAAGAATACAAGATGAATGGGAAAAAAACAACCAAAGATATGCAGATGACATATTCTTAGATAGCTGAGAACCAGAAAGAACTACAAGAATTAGTAGACCAACTAGACAAAATTAGCAAGGAATATGGATTGGACATTAACAAGCAGAAAACGAACACTATGGTTACGAACAAAGAAAGTGATACACCAAAAATAAATATTAAAATGTACGGAAAAATACTGAAGCAAGTAAACAATTTATTCTATCTTGGGCACATTATTACAGATGAGAGAAAAAACTTCAAAGAGTATAGGAAAATGGCTAAAAGTACATTGTTTGGCATGAACAATTTACTAATATGCAAACATATAAGCTAAAGATGAGAATTATCAAGTGTTATATTGATATTTTAGTATGGTTCAGAAACATGTTCAGAAACATGGACAAAGAATAAAGAAGCATTTGGAAGAGAGAATAAACACCTTTGAGATGTGGATATACAGAAGATTAGCTAATATTTCATGGAAAGGAAAATAGACAAATAAAGATGTTTAAGAAAAATTAGGAATTAAGGAAGAATTATAGAAGAATAAAAATAAAACAAATAAAATATTTTGGGCACATAATGAGGCATGAAACATTGATCAAGATATTATTGGAGGGAAAGGTTAAAAAGCGGTGAGAAAGACCAAGACACAGATGAGAGGAAAACGTCATGAAACAAACAAATGACAGATTGGAAGAGTACAACATCAAGACAAGAGAAAGCGATGTTGAAGATCCACTGCTACCAACTTTCAATGTAAAGATAGATGGTAGATGACGATGATGTAACATATATGATTTTGTATGTAACCAACTGATGTAACTACAGAAAACAATAACATAACTAGTGAAATTCTGACTATTTTTGCTCTAACTAAACTTGTAACTTAATAACTGAACATTAGAAAACATCATATTTTAAAAATGAAGTTAGTATCCTACATGATATATAAATATAGTTTAGGTACATAAAGTTCCATAGAGTAAAGTGCATGCATGCATATATATATACATAGTAAATGATGCACAAAGCAAACAAGAAATCAATATAACAAAAGACAAAACGATAAACCTAATCAAACAAACAAAAAGATTTTTTTTTAAAACGTTGAAGGGTGTTAAATACAAAGTGTGTATAATGAAACTGATATATTATTTGATCCTTTTTACATGAATAATTCTTGGCTAATGTTTTTTTTTATTGAATTTGATCTCAAACATGAAGATACACATTGTGTGTGTTACTTTCTGGGCTATAGATATATATATATATATTCACTCTATATACATATATATATATATATATATCATTATTTCACATTATACATTGATGTACTTTCATTGTCTGGGCACATGCTATATATATATATCATTATTTCACATTATACATTGATGTACTTTCATTGTCTGGGCACATGCTATAGATATATATATCATTATTTCACATTATACATTGATGTACTTTCATTGTCTGGGCACATGCTATAGATATATATATCATTGTTTCACATTACACATTGATGTACTTTCATTGTCTGGGCACATGCTATAGATATATATAATTATTTCACATTACACATTGATGTACTTTCATTGTCTGGGCACATGCTATAGATATATATATAATTATTTCACATTACACATTGATGTACTTTCATTGTCTGGGCACATGCTATAGATATATATAATTATTTCACATTACACATTGATGTACTTTCATTGTCTGGGCACATGCTATAGATATATATATAATTATTTCACATTACACATTGATGTACTTTCATTGTCTGGGCACATGCTATAGATATATATATAATTATTTCACATTACATGTATAGAGAAACAACGTAGTTCCACTACAGAAATTTCTGCTCTAGATAAATAATACCTTCTGTACCAACAGGTAAGAGATTATACAATATTTCTACTCAAATTTGATGTAATAGAAATAGTGTGTATGTTAAAAGGAAGAGCAGTAACTAAGATGAAAATGTTAAAATAATATGATGAAATAAGTAATACATTCACTCTCAAATCTAGGATAAAACTTTATGAAAATGTGTGTATATATTTATGTGTGAGGATTCTTCCACAAGGTTGCGTTATCTCCACCCTTCGCCAACATACCCTTTTCAGCACTTTACTTTTGAAACCAGATTTGCCTTCCCTCTTCTAAGCCCTTCTTGTTTAATCAGACTGCAGTAATGCAACCTGTTACCATATAAAGTTAGCGTGGTCTTGGCAAACTCTAGTTCACTGACCATGACCTCTGTCATTTCATTAACTGTGACTTAGGCCCACGTATCGGTTTTCTTCTTCTTCTGCCTTCACCCACTATGAAATCAGGTGTAGCCGGGCAACTGATAAGCACTTCCAACTGATTTTTGCATGAAGGCCTGCTCTCATTATTATCGGTGTCCCCCACCATGACTTCTCCAACTACAGAGATAGGTAGCAGTTTCAATACTTATATCAATGTAAGAGGTAAACAAGAACATGAAAATTACAGTAAGATAAAACAATATAAACTAAAACACAAAGATGAACACATAAACAAGCAAGCAAACAAAGAAAAGCAAGCAAGCAAACAATGCATAAGCATTCACTCTGCTTGTTAAATTGTAGTGTGTAATAATATTAGACTTGAGATGGTTACATCCAGAATCAAATAAAGAAACTACAAATTGACTGCCAGATAACAGTATTTGGAAGGATAAGCACATCTTTAAAGTGACTTATTATTGCTGGTAACAGAAGTTTCATATGTTAATATACATTCTTAAGTTTTATATATATGTATATATATATATATATATATATATGAGGTGGGTTGATGGAATTTGAAGTTTAGTTGTCCAACATCTTCTTCTTCTCCTCATGTTCGTTCTTCACTGCCAATTTTATCATTCTTTTTGTGATATATAATTGTTCTTTGACAAGAATGGCTTTTACGCTTGTGCGATTATGCGCCCATGGTGATTAGGCCCGACCACCCGGTTTCAGCCAGCTGTTTATTTACTAGGGTAACTTACCTAGAACGATCCGTTGCTCGTATATTTTGGATTGGATCTACGCCTTACGATCATCTTTTGTTGTATATTTGGGCTTTGTGATCTACGCCAAACAGTGAACCTACACTAAGCGCCCTTTCTGACTGTGAGGTCGTTCTGGATTAGGAAAATTTCGTAGTCTTTTGGAGCCCATAAGCTTGTCCTGGGACGGCATCTTACACACCGTGTAAAGTGTCGGCCTTCGCCAATGTTTGGATTTGGACAGCCTGTCAAATATTTACATTTTCGGCCTTACTTTTCTGACCCCTTAGAGTTTATTCCAGAGTAGGAAAATGCTCAGCCTTTTCGAGGCGTGTGTCGGCACTTGGCAATTTGCAGTTACTACTCTGCATTTTCCTGGCTGTGGAAACACTGGACTGGGGCTATGCACAAATAGTGTAGAGGGTCGTTTCATTAGGCGCTAGTAACGCAACTGAAATTTTGTGCTCGTCAACATCACCCACCTCAGTTCTTCCGGGGATGTTAGTTGTAAATTCAACAGTACCTTGCCCGGTTGTCCCAGGGAGGGCAGTCTCATTAGGCATCACCCACCCCAGTTCTTCCGAGGATGTTAGTTGTTAATGCAACAGTACCTTGCCGGTTGTCCCAGGGAGGGTAGTTTCGTTAGGGACTAAAACACACAACTTTAGGATTTGCGCTTGTCCAACCTTACCCAGTAAATGTATTTGCGCTAAGCCTTTGATACGGAGTTTACCGTAATCTTCCTGTGTTGACACAATGCGTTACAGCGTTTTCAGACACTTGGCGAGACCTTTGATTTGTTCTGGATTCAAGCCTCTGCTGGGCTTTCCAGTTTTCCCTGCTCATCTGGGTGGGCCGCTCACCCCTACGTTTGCCACGCCCTCCCATCGCTCCGACACCAGAATCTTGCATGTCTACCCTGCCTTTGGGCTCATCTGTGTATCGTCCGTATGCATGTTCGCTCCATTGTGGTGCCTGCCCCACCGTGTTTCTCACCATGCTCACATTTACCGTGCCTCGAGATTGCCATGACACGCAACTCGACTCTGGCTCAGGGTTTCGCCCCATGTCTCTACTCTGGATGAACCTCTCATCCCTTCATGTTCATTTCTACGGCCCTTCCCATCGACCGGAAACTGATAATTGTGGTGCAACCGTTGACTTGTTACGCTTCGTGGTTATGGACTCTTGTCTCGTGGGTGGCAATTTTGGTGCTGTCATTTACTCCGGGGAGTTAGCATTCGTTCGCTGATGACTCGTACACTGCTGTTTCTTACGTTTCTGGAATAATTTTTGGCAGTTTTTCGTCGGACATCGTCCAAGAGATGCGTGCATTTTGTTCAGGGATTTTTGGATGTGCATTGTTTTCCTGTGCTTGCACTGCTACCACTACCTGTAGCTCTCCCTCGATCCCTACCCGCATAGCCAGACCGGAACCAATGTCTGTTACCAGGGTCACCATGAGGAGATGGGGTAGGATCTTGATTAGTGCCAGCTTACTAATCCTGGCGTGACCCTGTCCAACATCTAGAACATGGGTCCCAAAGTGGGCGGTATTCTAACAGTGAATTAGGTTTCATTGGCAAACAACAAGTGGAGCCCAGTGTCTAAACAGTGAGTGTGAGTCAGCTGTCCAAATAGTGAGTGAGGTTTAGTTGCTCAACAGAGAGTGAGTGAGCTGTCCAAACAGCAAGCAAGGTTTAGTTGTCCAGCAGAGAGTGAGTGAGCTGTCCAAAAAGCGAGTGAGTTTAGTTGTCCAACAGCTAGTTTGTGTCAGCTGTCCAAGTCCAACAGGATGCGAGTGAGCTGCTCAAACAGCAAGTGAGATTTACTTCACCAACAGCAAGTGTGGGTGTGCTGAGTGTGAGTGAGCTGTCCAAACATGGAATGAGATTTACTTGACCAAGTGTGTGTCAGCTGTCCAAGTCCAACACAGAATGTGAGTGAGCTGTTCAAACATGGAATGAGAGTTACTTGACCAAGTGTAGGTCAGCTGTCCAAGTCCAACACAGAGTGTGAGTGAGCTGTTGAAACATGAACTTTGCCACCCTAACAGTCCTTCAGAATTTCTCTCTCTCACAGGTCAGATGTTCCGCCTCTGCAGTCATCCTGCTCAAACCATCAGTTACATCCTGAATCTATCTTTTCTGTGGTCTTCCTCTTCCCTCTTTGCCGGGATACCTCCTTCCATGATGGTCTTCTCCAGCCCTTAGTGTCTCTATATGTTCAAAATACTTTAATTTTTCTCATTTCTATTTGTAGCAACAGCCAGTTTACTTTGATTTTGAGTTCTTTCTGGTTAGATTTATTTATTTTCTTCTCTGTCCATGATATACGGAGGACTCACTAGTGAGTAAACTAATGAGAATACTTCGGAAATATAAAGCCACTGAAGAAGCTTTCTACAAACATCAAGGAAACAACAACCCACTTGTGTCCTCCATATAACAAACCTGTTTGTTGCTGCTGCTAGATGACCATGGGAAACACATGCCAGTTAGAGAGTGCATCATGCACTGCATGTGTGAGAGAAGGACGCCATGGTTAAGTTATTTATCATACAAACATACATACTGAAAGAACAACAGCAAACTCACAAAATGGTGAATTTAAATATATAAGAAATTGTAAGAATTCATAGAATTGTAAGAATTCATCAAATACAAATCTACTTCTTCTTCTTCTTCTTTGAACGCACCATATCGACTACTTGTTAATCACTCTTTGTGATTATTATGTGATCTGAGCCTAAAGGCGAATGTACATTGTGCCAGTTATGCGCCTACAAGTAGGCCAGCACAGCCGATTTCTGCAACGCTTTTTATTTACTAGGGTAGCTTCCCTAGACCTCAGTTGCCTCTTACGACATGTCTTATAGGTCGCAGCGTTTCTATTCTTTGCTTCCTAGTGGGTCCCAGCAACACACGGATGAAATAGAAAAAAAAAGCATCTGTTTTGTGTACTGACTGTCAGAATGTATTGAACAGATATTAATGTTTAATAGTGCTCATAAATGTGGTTTTAGTATATAAGCAGACAAGCATACACATAACCATATCAATCAATCAAGTGCCATGCCTGCGGTGTAGGCGATCATGTCTCTCCACAACTCTCTCTGCTTGATGCATGTAATCAGTTCTGACATTGATCTTGTGTCGAACCATGATGTCAGGCCATCCAGCATCTTCTCCCTCTGTCTTCCGATACTCATAACCATATACTCTACTCGAGTTTTAACAAAATAATCAAACTGCATATAAAGATGCACTAAAGGTGAAACACATACAAATGAAGTAAGATAGTTTTACAAATATAAGAAGCAGGAACATTTCAACTAAAAGGAATCTATCAAGCAATAGAAACAGAAAAAAATAATGGAGGCTATAATGGTGTAAAGGGCCATAGTCTCTATTCCTTTTGTTCTGTATCCTTTGCTTGATCATGACTATTGTGGTTAAAATGTCCCTGCATCTTGTCTTTGTACTTTATAAAATTGTCTTACTTCATTTTAATTATGTTTCACATTTGATACATAGTTTTACTGCAGTCTTCACTTGTATCGAATATAATTATGTTGGAGTATGAAAAGTTAGAGGTCTTACAGTACTTAGTGTTTGGAGGTTAAGTCTGGTACCAAAAACGTGGAGCCACACATAGCTTGTGTGACTGTAATGAAAATCAAGTATCTTAATTTTTTTCTTTTTCACTGTCCTAACCCAGCAAGCACAAGACACCTATTTTAAGCAAGATGTACTTGAGAGTGTGAGAAGGTTAATAAATTCTATATCTTTAGTTTGCAATGTAAGCACTCGAACATCTTGATCATACTGTGGTATGTAGATATAATAACTAGTACAATATAGCAGTTAACAGATGTGCTGGGTCGAGAGATGCATATATCGCTGTAAACAACAGCAAAACATACTTAAGTTCGGATGGTTAAAATCACAAAGAAGGAAATATGGTTAACAATGGAAAAAGTGAAGAATAACAAAATTAACAAGAGAAGACACAATATAAACAAAACAAAAAGATATAAAAACTTGAAACCAATTTGTGTAAATGTAATGTAAGGGCATCACTAAAATAATAAACATAAACATTTTACACACAAATGAAATCCCTCATTATTAAGTGTGTCTTGTAGAAACTATTATAGAAAGTTATGCAGTACAGTCAACAAAAAAATGTTCAGCAACACAGCATGCGTAACTAAAGATCAAAATATTTCTCAAAACAACAATAATTGCAGAGTTATTCTGTCAAAGCTTATTTCAAACCAATTGATAATAAGAAGCCATATAGAAAGAAACATTAACTTCTTGTGGACCAAACACCACACTACGTGGCTTTTGGTTGGACACCTTTACCAGGAGCCACACTAAGGGTATTTTTATTCTAAAAACAAATGACTTGTAAAAAACATGACTTTTGCCCTGGTCCGAAGAGTTAAAAAAGCAGTCACAATAACAACAAGAAATGATTTTGTTTATGTAACCAGATTAGAATTAGACTTCAGAAAATAAAATACTTTTTTTATCACACCTTTTATTACTATTATTTCTGTTGTTTTTTTCCACATGATTGTTTCCAATAATGTTAATGAAGCAGTAAGTACTACGATACTAAACTACTAGGCAAAACAACTACAATGTAGTGTCACTGATCCAGTAAACTAACCAGATTAGAATTAGACTTCAGAAAATAAAATACTTTTTTTATCACACCTTTTATTACTATTATTTCTGTTATTTTTTTCCACATGATTGTTTCCAATAATGTTAATGAAGCAATAAGTACTACGATACTAAAATACTAGGCAAAACAACTACAATGTAGTGTCACTGATCCAGTAAACCACCTACCGATTTGTTCTGTGAGTGTCTGAAGCTGTTATTGGTGGAGAATGAGTTGATGGAGACCGATGGGCTGTGCAGCTAACATGGAGAACATCATGCAGTCACAGTGACAAAATATAAATGCAATGACAAACATAGAAAACACATGGAAAACAAGGCTAGTCGTGCAAAGAGACACTTTAACAATAGAAAAAACAGTGCATTAAAAGAGTTTAACAAGTCACGTTGTGCTTTTCATAGTATTTTGCTGTCGTACGGATGAGAAAATAGCTTATCTTTAAGATTACCTGTGCAATTATATATGTGATTTTATGCGAGAACATTCATGTGATTATACATGTGATTTTTTATTAGTTATTATATCTGTGATCAACTCAATGATTATGAACCATTTCCACATTATAAGTGGACTGCAATAGACATCCAACACTTTCTCTCACTTGCAATGTGAGATATGTATGACATATTGGGGAAACAACTTTCAGAAAAATGTAATGTCTTTGAGTGTGTCCAAAATATTTGATTTGCTACTTTTTTTCTATTTCTTTCAACAAGTCCCTCTTAATCCACACCTTTTTTTAATACACAAAATTCACATATTTGATTATGTGAATTTCATATGTTACTGTGAGACGGAATAGCAAAACGCATAAAGCATCCACTTTTCGAATCAATCAGAAAAAGGTTGGGGTTCAATTTACATATCAGACATTCCACAAAAGAGGAAAGTAATTGGTCTGCTTACCTCCTACATGCTTGAATATGACAATCTGAATGGGCTGGCATTTCACACCTTACAGTCTACAAAGTCTATGGAACATTTTCATTGTTTCATGTGTGATTATATATGTGATTCAGGGCAGTGCCGCGCTATGATACAGAGAAACGGCCGCATCAGGCGGCACCGTAAGGAGGCGGCATGAGCAGCTAAATCAAAATACAATTTGAACCATTCAATAATTGCAAATCTTTATGCAACCTTGGTTTCTATATTGGTCCGTGTCATTTCGATATTGATGTATACAATTTAGTATTCGTACATTTTGTGCAGTTTAAAATAAAATTCACAATCAAATATTATTTTAAAGAAAAACATTTAAGGGTGGCATTTCGAAGAATTGCATCATACTGAGAAAATATACTGCATGGTCCTGATGTGATTACTTATATATATATATATAACTGAAGTACATGTGACTCTCTGGTTACACAAGAGGATCAAAAAGTAAACTTGAACATACCATGATTAGATGCAGTCTCCGCATCAAAGGTTTGCTACAATGAACCTTAATAATCCCCCCGTTTCTTGCTTTGATGTTGCATTCTGCCAGACTGTAATTTGCCCATCTCTTAATGTTTCCGTCGTACTTGTGTCTCGGTCTTCCTCTTACGTCCGCCCTTCAACCCCCTTCAGTAATGTCTTTCTTAATCAATGTGTCATATCTCTTTAGGTGCTCACAATATTTTATTTATTTTATTTTTATTTCATGTTATTCCTTAATTTCTAGTTTTTCTAAAACATCTTTATGTATTTGTTGTTATTTTCATGAAAAACTATTCTTCTGTACATCCACATCTCTAAAGCATTAATTATGTCTTGCCAACCGTAATACACAGTTTGAAAACCATGTAGTAGACAGTTCTACTATAGATATGGTGTGTCCTTCAGTTTGAGATACCAGTGTGAGAATGAACGTCAAACTGATATGAAGTATTATGTCAACAAATTATAACCAAGATGGCCTCCACCTTGACAAATAGAATTCATGTAATAAGAGTGAACCAGCGTACATTTATTATCCATGATATTCTTGGTTTTGTTTTTAGTAGGGCAGTTTACAAACCAGCAGACATACATCAGAAGGCAAAAGAGATAGTATGGAAAGGCTTGTGCTGCGATTCAGCAGGCATATCAGCGGCATCTGGAGGTTAAAAGCCGGGTTTCAACATTAACTGAAGCAGTTCGCTCTGCCGGACTTACACTGTGCTACTCTGATGCTATCACTGAACTGGAACAAATGATACAGGATGACAGGAGGATACAAAATAAGGAGATTGTTGGAAACTTGCTCGGCGCACGACATTATTTGTGGCTTCATACAGTATCACAAAGTTTATACTACAACTGTTGCGATGTGATGAAGTTGAACAAGATAGCTTAAACACTGCATAGTAAGTAGATGAACAGTGGTCAACTGCTTCAGTCAAAGACTAGACAGCAATGCGTGTGATGAAGTTAACAAGATAGTTTAAACACTGCATAGTAAGTAGCTATGAACCAGTGGTCAACTGCTTCCAGTCAAAGACTAGACATGTCAATGCGATGTGATAAAGTTGAACAAGATAGCTTAAACACTGCATAGTAAGTAGCTATGAACCAGTGGTCAACTGCTTCTAGTCAAAGACTAGACATGTCAATGCAATGAAGTTGGCTATGATGGTTCTCCAACAAGTTCTTTCCTCGCCCCTGACGGTACACTCTGCCAAACTATTGCCTTTTCACCTCCCGATGTTCCTCTCCCAATTGTATCTCCATATGTATTTGCTCTCCTGGCTTCCAGTTCCATGTTTCAGTCTTCGATACATGATATTCTGTATTAAGACCTTGATGTTCAACTATTTTATGCAGTCTAGATTTCTCCTCTTCTTTGTCCAGGATGTTTTAAGAACCTTTCTGTATCATCTTGTGCATGTGGTAGATAGGTAGAAAACATTCAAGAAATAGTATGACAACATGGTCTCACAGCAACAGTTGCAGCGACACACTTAACCCAACAACTAAAACGTCAACTTCCCAAAACTTTTCACCACATAGAAATGGCTCAGCAAAACTACTAGACTGCAGCCACTTCATATCTTTCTGTGAGTCAACTAGCGAAGACAAGTGATAGCGAACAAGTAACAGAGGACAAGTAACAGGGACAAGTAACGAGGACAAGTAGACGAGGACAAGTAGCGGAACAAGTAATGAGGACAGAGAAGTAGCTAGGGAGACAAGTAACTAGGGACAAGTAACAGGGATAAGTAGACGGGTTCAGTACCCAGTCATGTTGTGTATATGCATTTTTTTTAAAATATAAGACGGTTATGGTACAGATTATTCCAGCCCTTGAAGTCTTACATGGATCTAATGTCCTGGAACCTGCAGAATTTCGATGTGACGACAGAGTAGACTTGGAAAGAGTCTACAATATGGGTATGGATCAGTGAGAGCATATAAAAATTGAATTTTTAAACCGCCTGTTCTATAATAATAATAACCCATAGCAAACATTTGAAATCAAATGTAGCATGAGTGTTGCTAGGCTATGCAATGGGTGCCGTAAGAAATAAGGGTAAGTGGTTCGAGTCCTGTATTTGGTCATTTGTTTTTTCCGAAACTCTTAATACATGTACACTGTCTATTTATTCATCATATTCATTGCTTCCGATGCTTCCTCTAGGGTTCTTACCAAAAAAAAACGTGTTTTTGTGAGTATTCAAGGGCATCTGACAGATGAGTGTGCATATGTAGTTTGCCACCGGGGCCGTCAGCATGCCTGCCCTTCGCATTCTGTTGGATGGTGCTGAGCACCTATGGATCTACAGTGAAGGTAGTTATGTTAACCTATAATTTTATTACGATTGATACTCTTTCCTCTATCTGTATCTCTCGCTTAACCTCCACCACGCACATATACCGTGACTGCAAACTATGATACTCTTTCCTCTCTCTATCTCTATCTCTTGCTTAACCTCCACCACACACATATACCGTGAATACAAACTATGATACTCTTTCCTTTCTCTATCTCTCGCTCAACCTCCACCACGCACATATACCGTGACTACAAACTATGATACTCTTTCCTCTCTCTATCTCAACCTCCACCACACATATATACCGTGACTGCAAACTATGATACTCTTTCCTTTCTCTATCTCTCGCTTAGCCTCCACCGCGCACATATACCGTGACTGCAAACTAGGATACTCTTTCCTTTATCTCAACCTCCACCACGCACATATACCGTGACTGCAAACTAGGATACTCTTTCCTTTCTCTATCTCTCGCTTAGCCTCCACCGCGCACATATACCGTGACTGCAAACTAGGATACTCTTTCCTTTATCTCAACCTCCACCACGCACATATACTGTGACTGCAAACTATGATACTCTTTCCTTTCTCTATCTCTCGCTTAACCTCCACCACGCACATATACTGTGACTGCAAACTACAATACTATTAAGCGGAACAAAATGTGTCCTGTAAACTAAAGTGAAGACAACCGTCAATGTGCACATACCAACAACAACAAGTGTGACTATCTATAATCAAAAAGTGTTGACAAATTTCTAAACAAGTGCTTCAGATAACTGCAAAACATGCTTCGGCAAGAATTAATCAATTAATAATATAGCTATACTTAATAATATAACAGCAAAACATGCTTCGTCAAGAATTAATCAATTAATAATATAACTGAGCAAAACATGCTTCGCCAAGAATTAATCAATTAATAATATAACTGAGCAAAACATGCTTCGGTAAGAATTAATCAATGAATAATATAACTGAGCAAAACATGCTTCGCCAAGAATTAATCAATGAATAATATAACTGAGCAAAACATGCTTCGGTAAGAATTAATCAATTAATAATATAACTGAGCAAAACATGCTTCGGTAAGAATTAATCAATGAATAATATAACTGAGCAAAACATGCTTCGGTAAGAATTAATCAATTAATAATATAACTGAGCAAAACATGCTTCGCCAAGAATTAATCAATTAATAATATAACTGAGCAAAACATGCTTCGGTAAGAATTAATCAATTAATAATATAACTGAGCAAAACATGCTTGTAAGATTAATCAATTAATAATATAACGGGAGCAAAACATGCTTCGTAAGAATTAATCAATTAATAATATAACTGAGCAAAATGCTAGCAAGAATTAATCAATTAATAATATAACTGAGCAAAACGATGCTCGTAAGAATTAATCAATTAATAATATAACAGCAAAACATGCTTCGTCAAGAATTAATCAATTAATAATATAACTGAGCAAAACATGCTTCGGCAAGAATTAATCAATTAATAATATAACTGAGCAAAACATGCTTCGGAAGATTAATCAATTAATATTAACAAAACATCTTCCATGAATTAATCAATTAATAATATAACTGAGCAAAACATACTTCGTAAGAATTAATCAATTAATAATATAACTGACAAAACTTGCTTCGGTAAATTAATCAATGAATAATATAACTGAGCAAAACATGACTCGTAAGAATTAATCAATTAATAATATAACTGAGCAAACATGCTTACCTAAATTAATCAATTAATAATATAACTGAGCAAAACATGCTTCGTAAATTAATCAATTAATAATATAACTGAGCAAACTGCTTCGCAGAATTAATCAATTAATAATATAACAGCAAAACAGTGCTGACTAGAATTAATCAATTAATAATATACTGAGCAAAACATGCTTCGTAAATTAATCAATTAATAATAACAGCAAAACATGCTTCGCAAAATTAATCAATTAATATATAACTGAGCAAAAAATGTTCGTAAGAATTAATCATAATAATATAACTGAGCAAACATCTTCAAGAATTAATCAATGAATAATATAACTGAGCAAAACATGCTTCGGTAAGAATTAATCAATTAATAATATAACTGAGCAAAACATGCTTCGCAAGAATTAATCAATTAATAATATACTATAGCAAAACATGCTTCGGTAAGAATTAATCAATTAATAATATAACAGCAAAACATGCTTCGTCAAGAATTAATCAATTAATAATATAACTGAGCAAAACATGCTTCGGTAAGAATTAATCAATTAATAATATAACTGAGCAAAACATGCTTCGGTAAGAATTAATCAATTAATAATATAACTGAGCAAAACATGCTTCGGTAAGAATTAATCAATTAATAATATAACTGAGCAAAACATGCTTCGGTAAGAATTAATCAATTAATAATATAACTGAGCAAAACATGCTTCGCCAAGAATTAATCAATTAATAATATAACTATACTTAATAATATAACTGAGTGAAACATATTCCGACAGTCGTAATTAAATTAACATAACTTATTTTTCACATATTATAACTGAGTGAAAAAAAATTGTTAATGCTATATTTCTATGTTTCTTGATACCGTCTGTTTCTGTACTCTTATTGTTACTTGTTTACTTCTTTCGATCATCAAAGAAGTACACATTTGTAATCATGTTCCCTGTGTTATGCAGTGAAATGTCTACTTTCGAATCTAGTTGGTGGATCTTCTGTCGACACTTTCTGATGGGGTAAATTTCCTGAGCTTATTTTCCCAGATGGTTATTTGATTCGATGTAATGGAGATGTATGTAATGTCACATGCTGGATAGTCTTCTACCTCAGAGGAGACGTTGATGTGGCTCTCTTACAATAATAAAGACATGCAGTATAGAAAATATTTGATTCGATGTAATGGAGATGTATGTAATGTCACATGCTGGATAGTCTTCTACCTCAGGAGACGTTGATGTGGCTCTCTTACAATAATAAAGACATGCAGTAGAGAAAATATTTGATTCGATGTAATGGAGATGTATGTAATGTCACATGCTGGATAGTCTTCTACCTCAGGAGACGTTGATGTGGCTCTCTTACAATAATAAAGACATGCAGTATAGAAAATATTTGATTCGATGTAATGGAGATGTATGTAATGTCACATGCTGGATAGTCTTCTACCTCAGAGGAGACGTTGATGTGGCTCTCTTACAATAATAAAGACATGCAGTAGAGAAAATGTTTGATCCACTCCCAGCAGCATGACATGGGTCCCTAGAAGACGTCATCACAGTGAGGATTGCCCATTCATGATTGCTTGAAACGTGGCCTCCGATAACATACCACCGGCGGGCTCAGGTAAAAATTCTAGGAAGTCGCGTGACCTCGCATTCCAGTATTATTGTATACAGACAAATTCATTTGAAAAACAACACATGCTAAATCAATGTTATATTATGTAACACGTTAAGTTTCACAATAAGAAATATCAGTATTATTCATATTTTTCTGCAATAAATAAACATGGGCTCATTGAATTGTGTAAAATTGCAAAAAAGCTTACAGTGTTCTGTCAAACACATAAAAACCAGCCCCCATTAAACAGGCATTTTCGATTTCCAGTCTGAACTATTCGGCCTTATGTTGCCGGGGGCCAGGGTTGAAGTAAAACAAGATGTTGACCAGTAATTTTCATGTTTCTCCTAGCCCGTAGGTCTTATATTATTTTGTTTTTGCTTTTTAATACACATTTTCATTAGCAATGGCAGATAGTCTTTCAACCACTATCTGTAATATTCTTATTATGATGTGCTTCATACAGAACAATTGTTTCATGATCCTTGATGTCTTGTATCTTTTGCTTGACAAAGACCATTTATTCGAAGGGTCGCTCGAGTCTGTTTTTGGTGCTTTTAAAACTGCCGAACTTCGGGTTTGGATATTTCCCTTACAGTATCATCAGTAATATTCATCTAATTGTGATGTGTGCGAGTACAAAATAAGGAAGGTCACTTTCTCTAACATAGCTACAGGGTATCTTCCTCTCAACAACTGTTCTTGCGTAACTAGGTTGTGCGTCATTCATCATGAATGACAAAGAGGACATTAATGGCAATGTTATAGAAATGCTGTTCAGCATGACTTGTGTTACCAAACTTGTGGATAATGGACGCGACGGTGTATGTCTTTTTAATATGCTCAGTTTCCCACTGTTCAGGATTGAAAGATGTTTTGGACACAGTCCATTAACTGTCATTCATATTAGCTGGAATCAATGTATGGGATTCACAATTTTCTCATAGCCAAGCAGTATGCAGCTGGCTGGCTTCAGAGTAAGTAACAAATACAATTTGTGCATACTCACTCCTACCGGAAAGACTAGCAATGTTGTATTCAAAGAAAACTTTGTTTAAACATAATGGTATATCAATGAGTAGGCAATGGGGGCTTGCCAGGACATATATTTTCCAATCTTCTTCTTTTGTCCTAACACTGCTACCGACTTGTCTACTGTTGTGATCTTCTATGTTTACCTTGCACTTTTCTAATTACTTGAATGAGTAATGATTTTTGCATCTTTTGAAAAGATGTAAGCCAGCAACAGATCTATTCATCTTTGTCTCCCTCTCAGCCCTGATGTTCTGCTGTATAAGGTTTTATAAACAGTGTGGTCTAGATGAATTTCAACTAGATGATCAAATCATTTCAGTTTTCCGATATGATTCAAGCAAGGTCTTGTACCAACCTTCTCTCTGATAAATGGTATTTGTTGTGACTCTTGTCTCTACCTGTTTTATTGGTGACATTTCGAAGACAATTGCATTTTACACATGGTTATTTTCTGTGCCTGTGCTTTATTCATTGTCTATATTTGACACTGGTACGATAAAATAAAAATGAAGTTCCAAGCATGAGCATTAACTCTCAAATATCTCCCTATATATGACAATTATCAACAAAAACGGTAGCCTAGAGTCGACCGTGACATATTCAACTCTCCATAAGAAGAGATACATGGTCACCTCCAAGAGTTTTCTTTTCAGATAACCTAAAGTACTATACAATATGAATCTCACACAAAGAACAGTATATATAATAATAACAAATAAACAAAACAAATTAATGTAGAGTTACAAGAGGGTAACGCCTTATTTTTAGTGTAGGATGTGTACACAATATGCAGTGATCGATTACAATAGTCACATTCGTGCATTTATTTTATTGGTTATTGAACCGGTCTTCATAACACTCCAGACAGACTCATATGTGATCATTGCCCCCCAGCAAATGTTGAACGGTATTCATACAGATATGGAGGGGGGGTCTAAGTGGCTTTGATGTATGGTGCAAGACTAACGCCTCAAAAGTAATCGATTTGAATCCCTTGTGGAGGAGGCGTGCTTTTTTTTAAAAGGAGCATCTGATCTCAATGTAGGTCAGATCGAGATCCGTGTCCTGAAATCATTGTCCAATCGGAGACGGACGAAAACCAAGTAGGTCATGTGCTCAAGTTGAGCGCATAAAAGTATCTGTGGCAGCTGAAAATCGATACGGCTGATATGCAGCTACCTGGGTAAAAGTCATTAATATCAATTGAAGAAAGAGTATCTTACATAATAACCACCAACATGAAATGTACATTGGAGACTATTCGGTGATACGGAGCTCGTGTCGCTCGCTGAGATCTTTCTGTGCCAGAAACATACTAAAGCACACATTGTTATTCACCGAAGTACAATGATTACGACCCTGTCACTCAATCAAAACATGCTGCTGTGGTTAATCTGTCTCACTTGTTTGACACGATCCATTGTTTCCCTCGGATGTACACTTGAAGTTTCACTACTTGCAGTATAGATACATCATCAATTGTTGTGTTCTCTCCCAACAACGGTGGTAAATAACCTGCGGTTTGTCCATCTTATCCGATCTTCATCCAGCAGCTTGTGCTGACAAGAACTTTGCCACTCTAATAGTCCGTAACTTCTCTCTCCCTTTTTTTTCCCAAAGGTTAGATGTCCCGCATCCATTGCCGTCATGTTCAAACCATCTATCACATCCTAAATACATCATGGCTGTTATTTGCATGTTCTCCTCTTTGCCGCGATGTCTCCTTCCATAATTGTCTTCTCCAGCCTTTCATGTCTTTTTATGTATCAAAAAAAATTCAATATTCAATGTGTTGCATCAACCAGTTTTGTTTTGAGTTTCTTCTTGATAGATCTATTTGTTTTCTTCTCTGCCCATAGTATACAGAGCACTCTTCTGTTAGATTTACATTAAAAGCACTAATCTTCTTTTCCCCAATCTTGTTAGATTTTCATGTCTCATACCCATTCGTTGCTACTAAAAATATTTATGCTCTTATTATTTTGATCTTTGTTGTTCTATTGCTTCCATTCCACGCCGTTTTTAGTAGTTTAAGTTTTGTAGGACTACATTTGCGCTTCATATATTCAATACACCGACGTTAATGTGATGTCAGCATGTCTGCTCTATGAATACAATCACCACCTGTATGTGCACGATATATGTTAACTTTAAAATCAAAGGGCATTGGAAAATGAAAGATTACATACATAGAATTGCGGGTATCTGCCAAGCACAAAGAAGCAAGTTGATGGCAAATACAACCACAGGGAGATAGTGGCAATGTTGGCAGAAATGAAACTCAGTAGTCGAAATCAATCAATAAATAAGGAATGAGAAAGCTCATGCATATCGACAATCCATCAGACATGCAGCACGAAGGACAAGGCTTAAGACAAGTAAAACAATGGCATGAAGGCAGACATGCACACAAGCTTGACACATAAAATAAACTAGTTTACTAGTGTCATCTAGCAGTACAATTCTGTATACAGTAATGACTGGCATATACAACCGATCCTTACACTGACCGGAACATACAAACAATCCTTAGACTGGTTAGCAAATCCAATATACCCTTACACTGACTATCATTTACAACAAACCCTTACACTGACTATCATTTACAACCAACCCTTACATAGACTATCATTTACAACAAACCCTTACATAGACTATCATTTACAACAAACCCTTACATAGACTGGCATATCCAACAAACCCTTACATAGACTAGCATATCCAACAAACCCTTACACAGACTGGCATATCCAACCAACCCTTACACAGACTGGCATATCCAACCAACCCTTACATAGAGTGGCATATCCAACCAACCCTTACATAGACTGGAATATCCAACAAACCCTTACATAGGCTGGCATATCCAACAAACCCTTACATAGACTGGCATATCCAACAAACCCTTACACTGACTATCATTTACAACCAACCCTTACATAGACTGGCATATCCAACAAACCCTTACACTGACTATCATTTACAAGAAACCCTAACATAGACTGGCATATGCAACAAACCCTTACATAGACTGGCATATCCAACAAACCCTTAGAATGATTGTCATTTATAAGAAACACTTACACAGACTGCCATATACAATAAACATTGACAATGATTGGCATACAATACAAAGCAGTGTACACAAACACATAACAGCTTGACTTGTGTGTGTTCAGACTCTCAAGCCATGTTTCTGTTCACCAAACACAACACATTTCTGCTACATCACATTATCAATCAACATCATAACTCAATCATGTTAACAAACAGTAATTATGTACCTGATGATCGCCAGGAGAGAAGGTCTCATCATCGCTCTGATCTGTGCCGGAATCAGGACCTGCCAGACAAAATAACAGAACAAAATAGGTTAACAGATAACACTTGACCAACACTTGACAAAGAGAATAAATAAGGGTCATTCAATGGCATATGTACACAAGATAAATGTCTGCTGTAATATCAGTTATTGGAAGAACTAAAGATGAAGAAGAATGCCAAATAACTAAAACAAATCAAAAATACTATGGACGGTTCAAAAATATCAAACATGTACCATGAAACACGACTGTGAATGTGTGTGACAATCTCAATTATAATAACAATAAAGTAATATTAATAAAAATTAGTAACACTAATAAAAATAACAGATTAAACTTAATCCTGACCAAACGTTTAATTTTTTAAAAAAAACGTGCTTAAGAAAACAACACGAAACATACTGTTATACATTAAACAAGAAATACTTGTTTTCTTGAAATTCTGGTTAGCTTTTAATTCATTGATAGGACCACCGTCATCGCACTTCGGTGAGTAACCATGTGTGCTTCGATCTCTTTCTTACACGGGAAGATCTCAGCTGCAGTGCACGAACTCCGTAGCACCGGTGAGGGTTCCCGATGTAATTTTGAAGATAGTGAAGATATTTATGTAGGAATTTTATACTTAATCTTTTCTAATGAATTCTGCCCGAGCAGCGGCTTTCCAGCCTGCTCGTCTCTATTTTTAACTGCTAATGATTCTTTTACGTGCTCAAATTGAACACGGGGTCTACGTTTTATCGTTCGTCTCCGATAGGATTAGGAACTAGATCTCACCTACACTGAGATCAGAAATCTCTGGAAAAATATCCAGATGGATCCACGAGGGAACGAACCTGGTACCTTTTGCACGAGAGACGAGTGTTGAAGCCGGCAAAGTAAAATAAGGCGCTACGGATATATCACACGAGCGCCATGGCGCTCGCAGGCACAACGTTGAACATAGCTGCCATGGATGGTTAACATATATCAAACATATACCATGGATGGTTAACATATATCAAACATATCAACCAATGCTATCAAACATATACCATGGATGGTTAACATAGATAAAAAAAAAAGGTATACAACGGTGGTTTAAAATTATGAAAAAACGTACTATAGAAGTGTTGGAATATATAAAGATTTAATGAGAAGCTGTGCGGAGGGACGGAGCCCTAATAACAGCGGAATTCATGTGGAAGTCTGGTACATCAGTCTCTCTCGATCGTTCTTTTTCGGACATTTTTATCATTCTTATTGTGATATATAAACAGCCTTTGCCAAGAACGTTTGTTTTACGTCACAATCTTCAGTACCATTTGGAGCTCTACTGCTTGACCTTCGACGCTGTGTCCGATTTCGATCAGTGTTTACCAGGTTCGCTATCCGTCAGTCTTTGACTGTCTCCAGCCAACCTGCAAGGCAGCAGGTTGCTATTTTCTGTTAGGGTAGCGACCCTTAGACGACCTACCCTCCCGGGCCGTTGAGCGTCATCTGCCCAGGTTGTCTGTCTTTTTGTAGACTACTTGGTTTCCCTTCCGTCCAGTTTTGTGTACAGTTTGCTCCTCTAGCCTTTGATTGTCCCCAATCTAACTACAAGGCAGTAGTAGTACATCAGTCTAAGCGGTGATCGCGAGAGAGATATATATATAAAGATATAACATGGATATTTACAAGAGAACATAAACGGTTGCATAAAAAGAGCAGCTGTCCATTCTTGTATATTTTTCTTCAGACATTAAACTTTCATAGAACTAATATGACTATTAAATTGTTGTCAACGCTAAGGTGAACAGTCACCGGATAGTACTAGGTACTCTATCTAGTGTAACAAAGCAAATAAGTGATTTAAGTTGATCTTAGAACACATCAATTACACCCTTAGTCGTTGCGTGCATACACAATGATAAGCTTGACAGACACAGTGGATGTGTGGAGGAAGTCGGGTGACATGTTTATATGTGTCTGTTTGTATTATTTTGCTATATCTAGCAGAGTTCATGACAGATAATCCAAGCTCTCTGGCATCCTCCTTATCTTTTGCTTGCAGAAGAATGTGTCGTTCTGTTCCCTGAGTGACCCAGACTATGACACTACATTTACTAAAAGGTCTATTGTTTATTCCCAGGTGGAAGATGGAGTTAACTGTTCACTGTTGCCGTTAAGCGTAGGGATGGGAGCTTTAATTTGCGTTCTAGAGCCATATAAGTCGCCATTGTTGTGTTATATCCGTGTTTATGTAGTGTGGTCTTGATATTGTCTTTCCATCTTTTTTCTGGTCTTCCCTTAGCTCTAGTATATGATCTCTTTTTTATTGCATGTTGTTATTTGTGGTTGGTTGAAAAGGTGGAAGTGACAAATTGAAGCTCGCCGTTGATGATTGAAGTTTATCAAGCATCACTGATTGTCTTCCGCCAGTGATGGTTCGTACATTCCAGGAAACAAGTTTAAGAGCTAGTTTCTTTATTTGTCTCTTGTTGCCTAGTGTAAAGCTTGCAGTTCACTTGTTAGATATGTAATCTACGCCCCACTAATCTATTGAGAAACTGTGAAGAGACAACACATTCCTGACTGGAGGTTGTGCACCTTGAAGTGGGCGGTAGCTATCCAATGAAATCAGACGGATTCTCCCGTCAACATAAGGAACCACTAGCGACAACTCTACGTCAATATGAGCAGATAGTGGTTAAGTTCTCTCCACGGCCAAGTCTAATATTGGGCCGCATAACTCACCAGGGAAACCCTGACCTAGTTTGAGTTGGGGGCTGGATATGTTGTATATGTTTGATAGAACACTGCACGCTTTTTGCAATTGTACTCAATTCTATGAGTCTGTGGTTATTTATTAATGAAAAATATTAATAATCCTGATATTCCGTATTGTTAACCGTATCTTATTACATAATATAACCTTGATTTAGCATGTAGTGTTGGTTTTCAAATGAATTCCTCTATATACAATATATATACAACAATACTGGAAGGTGAGGTCACGTGACAGTTGTGGTCTTATTTCCTAGAATGTGTACCGCTGGCCGTATGTGTTTATAGTTGGCTGTGGTTCTCTCTAGTGCAATTTAGTGTATGTTGGTACCGTGGCCTCCAAATAACATAAGGTCGGCGAGCTCAGGTAAAATTTCTAGGACCTCAGACTGTAAACGTTGCGTGCCCTCACATTCCAGTATTATTAGATAAAGACACATTTATGTTTTAAACAATACAACGTGCTACATCTAGATTATATTATGTTACAAATTAAGTTTCAACACTAAGGAATAGAACTGTGTCAAATTGCAGACAATCGTGCGGTGTTCGATTAAACACTTAGAAAAAGTAGCCCCCATTAAACAGGAATTTTGGTTTTCCCGTCTGAGCGAGTTGGCTTATGTTACTGGGGGCCACGGTTGGTACGAAGGGTCATTGTTGCAGACCAAACAGCGACCAAAATAAAAATGCAATATATTCCTTACCGTAAAAACGTAAATACATAATCCAAGCGAAGATATCTATGCAACGTATACACGTTCTTGGCAAAGATCAAACATATCACAGAGAGTGATTAAAATTGGTCGTAAAGAACGAACGCAAAGAAGAAGAAGATCTATAGTGTCTGTCCTCACGTTAATCAGAACATATACTGCTTAGAATGAATGCACACTTGACAGGAATTCAGTTTTCAAATAAATAACACACACAACACAGCTGACACAACCAAATCACTGGTGTTCTCTATTATGCTTAGTTCTGGAAATTCCCTTGAACTTCCCAAGTTATATATAGAATCACAAACTAAAAATACATAATATTGTTGATCGCAATCATCGAATGCAAGTGTATTCATTTCCAAATACTACTGACGTATCATTTACGATGTCACAATTCAGACATGTTTTTTGGTGACCAATCGTAGCTTTGCACTCTACCAGTCTTGACGTTGGGTTCCATGTGAGATGTTTCCGTAAACAGACCAGTATATAATAGCTCTTCTCACCCGTGACAAGAGTGTTAACCTTAAAAGATGTTTACAAATGTTAATATTACAAATATTATTACATGCGCATTTTACGGCAGCATATCCAGCAGATATTTTGTCGCCATGTCTGTTTAACATATATACAGAAAACATCATGAGGAATGTTACAGAAGATAGCGGAAAATATCAATATTATCCCTTTATAATCGGAGGACAAGATATACCTACGCTAAGATATGCAGACAATACAATATTACTGTCAACGTCACAAAAAGTGATTTAGACAAATATAATGGAATTCCAAGAGAAAGGTGAAAAACAAAATATATATCTGCATGTGCCAAAAACGAAATTAATGAGAACAGACATGACAAAAGATATTTTATCAACGCAGAAAAAAATTGAAAATGGGAACAGTTTTGAATATATGTTCACTGAAGAAAATTCTAAAAAAAAATAAAATAACAAACAAGACCTAACCAAAAAAAAAAGAACTAAAAACTGTATGGAATTGAACTGATCAGACAAAGATTAGAATACTAAGAGCATGGATATCCCCAGAGGCAACAAATGGGAGTGAGGCATAGACATTTAACAAGGCAGTGGAGAAACATATATATGTGCTTTTGAATGTAAGTGTTACAGGAATGTGTTATGTAAGTGTTAAGTGTGTAGACTGGCGACAGAGAAGAGAACAAATAGATCTGCCTAGATAGAACTCAAAATGTTATTTTTATTATTTAAAAAAAGGCTCATACAATAATAATGAGATAATTGAAATATTTTGAACATAAAAGACACCAAGGATTGGATAAGATAATTATGGAAGAAAGCATCCCTACAAAGAGCAGTGAAAGACCACGGAAACGATGGATTCATAAGGTAAAGGATGATTTGAACATGACGGCTGCAGCGGCGGAACATTTGGCCTATGAGAAAGAGAAATTCCGAATGACTGTTATGGTGGCAAAGTTCTGCTCAGGACAAGCTATCTAATGATGTCCAGCGTACTTCACTCAATCCCCAACGCATAAGGTTATTCTTTTTGTTGGCGTGAAACATTGTCTATATCTGCAATGTTTATCTCTGATGTAAATCTGACTGCAATGTATTAGACATTGCTGTGATAGCGGAAACATGGACGCAAACTTTATAAGCATAGCTCAAAGCCATGCACAGGACTAGATGTGAGGTAGAAAGAAAGGCACAAGGTTAAATTGAGTGGAAATGTGTCTCTGTCTTGTGTGTCGCTTGGTGCAACGAGGACTGATGATGAAAACTCACTGTCTGTTGTAGTTCTCACAGAGGATTGAGTAGTTTTGTTTCCAGTGTTGTTTCATTAAGTCATTACATAATATTCAATGAAGTCTTGAAGTATGTGCTCTACAGTCTTGTGTGTCTGTACACGTGTACATATGGCTGAATTTCTGTACACGTGTACATATAGCTGAATTGAAGATCTTGAATTATGTATACAAATGGTTGCGGATTGGATTGTGTCCTATTCAGAGGCGCATAATGAGAACTTGTTCTAATTCGTTCATAGTTTAGTAGTCGCTTAATGTTGGTAATGGTTACTGTCTGATGATTTCATCATTCGTTAGAGCAGAATTCATCTTCCTTGTAAGATCGATTCACTTGTATACCAAACTGAAAATGCGTATACTGACTGATACGTATAGCGAAGCTGATAGCACACAGCTGTGGTTTTATTAATTGTGATATTGAATCTGTATTAGGTGGCATTCCATATCGTCTGAAGGGTCATGAATGCGCGCCTTACTCAAGTCTGTTTTTAATATTAGATCCAGCTTCACATTAAACACAAACTACACGTCACTTTTATTGTCTAACATAATTGTCTATATCAGTCTTCATTTGAATTACGTCGCAAACTTTGATTGGACAAATTCAGAATTAGTGAAGTAAGCTGTCATTAACATTTCTCCATTCATTAAAATATTGAAAATAACCTAGAGCTCTACACAAAGGTTACAAAATGAATGGAGAGTTTTCAAACGGGAAAGAAGAAGGCTAATGTGGAATTGTTCCGGTTTATTCAAATACGCTCATCACTATTTAATTCAACAATTCGGTGATTGTTTCTAGCCTTAATCCACTAGGGTGGAACCATGTTAATATCTCTGACTTGCAAACATCCAATGTTTCACGTCCATTTAAAATGACAATCATTTTATATGAGGACTTTTTTTTAAGATATATTTTGGAAACTAATAAAAAAAAAAGAGAGGAGAAAGCACGCACAAAAATTCCAAACCAATTCTGACTCCAACAAAATTTCCTTTTTCAAACATGATTTAGGAAATGTGGCTTTACAAGTCAATATGTCAACTCTGTTTTCCCTAGAATGATGAACCACAGCCAACTATAAACTCATACGGCAAGCGGACTCAGGTCAAGATTTTAGGAAATAAGGCTCCAACCGTTGCGTGACCTCGTATGCCAGTATCGTTGTATATTGACGAATTCATTTGAAAATCAACACAACATGTTAAATCAAGGTTTTATTATGTAACAAAATAAGTTTAACAATAAGGAATATCAGTATTATGAATATTTTTCATCAATAAATAACCATAGACTGACAGAATTGAGTAAAATTACAAAAAAAGCTAACAGTGTTCTAACAAACAAATATCGATATAGGGGAAGACTGCAGTCAAACTATGACATACTTCATACATACATACGACAGAGATATTCCATGTTATGCCCGTTGAATATATAACTCTGTCGTAGTATATATGTAGTGTGCTGTGAAATTCGCCACTTATGTTGTATTGTTTGTTTGACATAGGCCTGTTGGTCGACACGTTGCTGTGTATTGTCATTGTTTTTGTGTAACTACAGCACTTTGTTATTACGTGTTTCACTAGCAAACATATACTAAATCCAGCCCCGCCCCGCCGCCTCTCAAACTAGGTCAAGGTTTCCCTGGTCAGTTATGCGGCCCAATATTAGAGTTGACTGTGGGTGAACCTACCATGCATTCACCTTTCGACACATGGATATGTTTCCAACGTTCTATTAGCTTCCTTTCTACTGTCCTTTCACAATATATCAATCAATACTGCCAACACTTTCTATCTAACCTTTCTCTGTCGCCGTCTAACTCAAAGCTAGAAATATGCCGGTAGATTCTATGCTACACCGCGGTCTCACAGCAGACTGGGACAGTAATGAAGTTCATCGCTCTCTGTTTTCATACCAGTCCGCTGACCTCATAATAAGCTATGCTGCCAGACAGTAAGGCCTCAGTTTGCTAGGCTTTCAAAATAGAAAACTATTTGTCCATATCCGGTCAGGTCACCGGTATTTGTATTTACAATTGTAGCGCAACTGTTCAACATTCTTTTCGAAACGGCAGCTAAAAGCAACAAATGTGTACATTAGATAGGGGAAGTTTATAGCAACTCTAGAGCTTCGCAGTGTTGTAATTGTAACAACTTATGAATGAAGTGCGTGTCACTATGCAGATAGGTATTGTGCTACAAAGATTGAAAAACTACAAACCGTGACAATGATGCATGTTACTGAAAGTGAAAATCCTGGCATATCCTTTACAGGACTTAGTCATCAACAACAGTAAATGAGTCGCCGATTTTCTAGGCACCACTTATACGTTCAGTATTTTGCCATTGCTTTCTGAACGGAGAGGTCTATTCAGAAAAATGTCTTCCCATAAATAGTGCATGGGAGTATAGGAATTGCAAGGGCTTTGTTGCCACCTAGTGTTTAGAAAATGTGTCTCTTAAGCGTTCAGCTCTTAACCTCGGTGTTATTCAGATATTTCAGTGGCGTTTATAACAGACAGAGCATCCGTCCTGGTTACTAGTTGCCCATACAATATGAAATCAAATATTGCACGATAAGGGCGGGGCACATACGGTGTGTATAACCATTGAGATACAAGAATCACTGATTGATAGATTGAATCATCATAACTGCATTTCAGTGCATAACCATGTCTGGTCCGATATCTTTCTGACACAGACAAATAATACACGTACTCTGTAGCACCGGATGTCATTCTGAGGTGGTGAAAATCTGTACTTTTTCTAATTTGCATGTTTTTGGTCGGGAGTGACTTTCCAGCTTACTCTTACCGATTACTATAAGCTGTCAAGCGTTTTTGTTACGTTCTCAACTTGAACATGGGACTTATGTTTTATCGCAAGTCTCTGATCTCACCTAGAATGAGATTAAGAATCACTAGAAAATAGCCGTACTGCTCCACACAGATGGCAAAGCGAGTACTTTTGGAAGATGAGGCGAGCACCGTACTCAACGTCATCCGTAAACTGTATGAGCTGTTACAAACAATCAACATGCACACCCTCGATATGGAGGACGTTGGTTACACTTATGGTGAGTCTGAAGTAATATTATCGGATTTATGAAACAAATAATCAATAATTCTTCTTCTTCGAATGCTCCATATCGACCACTTGTTAACCACTCTTTGTGATCTGAGCCTGAGCGATTGTACGTTGTGCCAGTTGTGCACCTCAAGTAGGCTAGCACATCCGATTTCCGAGACGCTTTTTATTTACTAGGGTAACTTCTATAGGCCCATACCTCAAGTCACCTCTTATGACATGTCTTGTAGGTGGCAGTATTACTATTCTTTGCTCCCATTGAGAGCCCCGGAAAGACATGGGAGATCAATAATATAGTGTGTGAGCGTGTAGTGTGCGCGTGTAGCTCCGATTTCATCTTTACTATATCCGTTAGCACATGGCGGCGACGACTGACAGTTCCAGTTATGTGTTGGTTAATAACACATCGTCTTAGAGACTATTTCAAGAGCTTAGATATACTTCTGCGCCGAGTTATATAACTTGGTACCATTCTGTAGAAATGGTACGCCATCTGCCAAGAGTATTGCACAAAGTACGAACTCCCTCACTCCGGCAACAATCCTAGAGTTCACCGGGAAAAAATGCACATTTTAATCAACGACGCAGTCCGGATTCGAATCCCCGACCTTCAGAATGCAAGGCAAAGGCTTAATCACTTGCTACGACGACCCTCGAAGCATCGTCTACTCGTAAAGTGTTGAACTCTAGTAAAACCACGTCTGACCCCAAGTTCCTAAGTATATGTATGTGTATGGGATAGAGAGATAATGATATAACTTGGGACTATAACTGAGGTACAAAATTGGTTGTTTCAATGACATTCACTCGGAACTGCTTCCCTAGGCTCAACTAAAAGTTACTATTAAATGGCCACTAGACAGGAATTCCAGACAAGAAATTCTCGGTATGGGTGCAACATTATTGTAACAGAGTGCATGCATTTAATATCCAAGCTTTCTCAAAAACGTCAAACCTCACACGGAGATACGTGCGTGATTGTTTGATTAGCACAGGCAAATTAAAATATACAAACAATGGCTTGTTGTCTCAACTGTGAGAACGATACACAACACACATGTCAGGAACTGTATGTGCTTGTGTGTATGTGATGTATGGATATGGTTGTCGGGGAGGAGGGGGAATCTGGTACTAGTATGGGATCGATCACGTTTAAAAAAAACAGAAATGCACAACCACAATAGAAAACAATATTGTTTAGAGACTGCGCGATCCACACATTGTCACCAAGTTAAAGCTGACTTAGACAGACCATGTCCTCATGTTTGCCCGTGTTAATGGTTACATTCACACATTTTCAATGTCAATGATGGATAATGGGGATCTCTTACAAAGCACATGAAACAACACATTTTTAGAAACAAAATAACCTACTCTGGCAAATCTGCAGGAAACGCCATAAGCTCGTATGGTTCCGAAATGTGAACAAGAATTATTCCCTACCAAAAACAATTCTTCATGGAACAGTTGAGGGTGGTAGAAGAGGAAGACAAATAAAGACGTAGTCTGGTGACATCAAGGATAGGTCAGAAAATAACTTCTCCACACTCGTTCACCTTGACGATTCCATCATAGCGCAGTGGAAAGAGATCTATAGCAGGACTTGTATGTTGACTATTACATCATAGCACAGTGGAAAGATATCTATAGCAGGACTTGTATGTTGACTATTACATCATAGCGCAGTGGAAAGATATCTATAGCAGGACTTGTATGTTGACTATTACATCATAGCGCAGTGGAAAGATATATATAGCAAGACTTGTATGTTGACTATTACATCATAGCACAGTGGAAAGATATCTATAGCAGGACTTGTATGTTGACTATTACATCATAGCGCAGTGGAAAGAGATCTATAGCAAGACTTGTATGTTGACTATTACATCATAGCGCAGTGGAAATAGATCTATGGCAAGACTTGTATGTTGACTATTACATCATAGCGCAGTGGAAATAGATCTATGGCAAGACTTGTATGTTGACTATTACATCATAGCACAGTGGAAAGATATCTATAGCAGGATTTGTATGTTGACTATTACATCATAGCGCAGTGGAAAGATATCTATAGCAGGACTTGTATGTTGACTATTACATCATAGCGCAGTGGAAATAGATCTATGGCAAGACTTGTATGTTGACTATTACATCATAGCGCAGTGGAAATAGATCTATAGCAGGATTTGTATGTTGACTATTACATCATAGCGCAGTGGAAAGATATCTATAGCAGGACTTGTATGTTGACGATTACATCATATCGCAGTGAAAAGATATCTATAGCAGGACGGTATGTTGACTTTACATCATAGCGCAGTGGAAAGAGATCTATGGCAAGACTTGTATGTTGACTATTACATCATAGCACAGTGGAAAGATATCTATAGCAGGACTTTTATGTTGACTATTACATCATAGCACAGTGGAAAAAGATCTATAGCAAGACTTGTATGTTGACTATTACATCATAGCGCAGTGGAAAGATATATATATCAGGACGTGTATGTTGACTATTACATCATAGCACAGTGGAAAGAGATCTATAGCAGGACGTGTATGTTGACTATTACATCATAGTATCCTAAGACCATAGTGGTTGATGGACTATTTTTCATATCATATTATATAACGGCTAAACGTTAAATTAGGTGTCATCTCCGCTCTATGTGTTCGGCTCTAATGGATCTACACTACTTCTGTATCTTTGTCATGTCAAATTGTTCTTTGATTATCTTTTAATTGCCCCTACCCGCCGCCCCCCCCCTTCGGTTATTGTTCTCATTCTTGTTCGCTTGTAGAAAACGTCATATTCAGTCTTGTAGTGACACATCTTCACACTGAATTAAACAGTTTGTGTATAAAGAATCCACCAGGCACTACTTCTTCGGTCTGATGTTATGAAAATAAGAATATATATATATATAGGTATGTGAACCATAATGAGAAATCTTTCAGGTGTTTTACAGTTTGTCCACGTGACCATGTTGATCCTGTATCATGTATCATGACGTACAGGATCACAGTTTGTAGATGTGATGTCACAGAAGAATGTTGAGATACCATGGACTGCTAAAATGAATAATGTTGCGGTGTTGAATGAGGTCAAGTCACATAGAAATCGTATCATCAATATAAGAAAGAGGCAGTCATCATTTTTCCGACATGTGATGAGGAAAGGAGGTTTAGAACACATTGTGACAACCAGTAAAATCGAGGGTAGATGAGACAGAGGAAGACAGAGAGAGAGAAAATGTTGGATAGTCTGACTTCATGGCACGGTAGAACGTCAATATCTGAGATGATAGCAAACACCAAAGACAGAGATTTGTGGAGATCCATGATCGCCTACGCCAGCCGGCACCTGATGATGATGAGGACACGTGACCAGCAGAACCGTAGCCGATTCGAACGTAGAATCCAAGATAAACTACTTTTAGTAACAGAAACTAGGTTGAGGTCGGTACTGTCGCGCTCTAATGGTTCTCTGAGACTCCATTTACCTGGGCAAATATTAGGTCACTTATCCGGATGGATGACAGTCACATTTTCAAGGATATCCTGTAGAGTAGCTGGTTCCGGGTAAAGAGTATAGTGACCTTTCCTTCGATACAAATACATGTGCAAGAGATCTGAAGGTAGATGACAGAAATGCACATGATGGGAAAAAAACTTACCATGCATAGGTCCAGTTGGAAGCAGGCTCTAAAAACTGGTCGGTGAGGCCAGATCTAGACAATTCGTTGACATAAAAAAAATATCAGAAGAAATCAGAACATTAAAAATCCTCCATTGAACGTTACATCCATTGTCGCTCGAGATTAACAGGATGTCATCATTATATCGTGTCAGACTCTTGAGTTCGTACTTGAAATGTCCCCAAACGACCTGTGTTGGTTTGAGTTGATGGTATCCACGGATGTTACCAATCTCCAGTTTACTTGGATCCACTGTCTTTGGAGTAAACCACGGGGGCTCAGTGATTAGTGAGATGACCTCATATACGGTTTGTCTCCGTTTGAATCCCATCGGGGAATTGGGTTTTTACCGCAAACGGCTATCAAGTCGACCCACCCTCAATTGGATATAAAAACATACCTAGAAAGTAAAGTATGATCTACATGATGTTGATCACATCATGCGCCGTTGTTCAAATGACAATAAGAACCAACACCATATTTCCGCATGGCATGAAAACGATATCCTTTTTTTAAAACTAACCTTGGATGTGCAGATATTTCCCGTAATGAGAGAGTAGATATTCTTGTAACAGAATCACCTATAGTCAAGGTGTTGGAGATAAAGGAAAATGGGGGAATATTGAGGCTGATTAACAACCGCCTATTGGATGAGGACACAGAAATATTGATGACACATCTATACTGAGATTGAAGGAGTTTAAAATCAAATGTTACACGAATATCACCGTGCTCCTGTGGGACAGAAATCAGAGTGTGTTTAACAAGCGAGCAGCAGGAACCATCAGCATACATCATCATCATCATTAGGTGCCGTCTCCACATCGAAGGTTGGCTGAAATGAATCTCCAGCATCCTCTGTCTTTCGCCTTGGTGTTGCACACTACCAGACTGTAACCTGTCCATTTCTTAAAGTTTCCTCCCACTTATCTCTCGGTCTTCCTCTTGCTCTACCCCCTCCCTCCCAACTTTCCCCTCTAGTAAATGTTTTATCATGGTGTCATGTCTTTTTATGTGCCCAAAATACTTTATTTGTCTGAATTTTATTTCTCTTAATAATTGTTTCTTCATGCCTAGTTTTCCTAAAACTTGTTTATTTGTCTGTTTTTCTGTACATGAAACTCTGCCTATTCTTCTATATATCCACATCTCAAATGCATCAATTCTGTCTTCCAACTGCTTGTTCATTGTCCATGTTTCCGAGCCGTACATTAATATAGGATATATATAGCATTTGATCATTACATACCATTCAACATTTACTAAAGAAGACCGTGCTAGTATTAGAAACCCGAAGATCTACGAGAGGTTTCGGTACGTCTATTTCCGTATTCTCCGCAAGGGGTCAATTCTTACTTTTAGTTCTGTTTGTTGGTCAATACTCTCTGAAATTACAAATACTCATTCTTAGGTTGAAAGGAGCGTGCCTCAACCTAAAGAGACCTTAATCTTCTAAATAACAAATAAATAACACAATCTTAGGTTGAAAGGAGCGTGCCTCAAATTAAATATTCTTCAATCTTCTAAATAACAAAAAAGAACACAATCTTAGGTTGAAAGAGGCTTGCCTCAAATTAAATATTCTTCAATCTTCTAAATAACAAAAAAACACAATCTTAGGTTGAAAGGAGCGTGCCTCAAATTAAATATTCTTCAATCTTCTAGATAACAAAAAAGATCGCAATCTTCGGTTGAAAAAGACACGACTTAACTTAAAGTGGATTTAATCATCTAAAAAAGAAATAAAGATGATCTAATACCCTAACACACAAACCGACATCTGTTCAATAAGCAAAATATATTCAGAATGTCCAATTTATATTACTTACTTACTTAATCACGTCATGCCTAGTGACACATGGGGCTTCAGAAAGGACTTTCCATGCTCTCCTGTCCGTGCAACCTTCAGCGCAGAGCCCCACGTCAGAGATGCGGTGTCCAGTTCCTCTTCCATCATGCGCCTCCATGTTGTCCGTGGTCTGCCTTTCTTTCTCTTTCCTCTGGTGTCCAAGTGAGGGCTATCCTTGCAGGCATTTCTTGTCTCATTCTCATAACATGTCCGAGCCATTTCCATCTTCTCTTTTTGAGTATGTCATTCATTGCCTCTTGTCTTGTGTCTTGGAGTAGTTGGTTATTGGATATTTTTACTGGCCAAAAGATTCCCAAGATTCTGCGAAGACAAGAGTGGTGGAAAACTGACAGCCTGCTAGTATCTCCTTTGGTCATCCTCCAACACTTCGATCCGTAGAGCAAAACTGGCAAAACAATGCTTTTATAGAGTTTAAGCTTTGTGGTCCTATTGTAGATTTGGACTTCCATACTGGTTTCATTCTGGCAAAAGCGGTTCTGGCCTTACTTAGACGTGATTTTATATCTTCCTCTGTGCCACCATTTAGTGTCAGTACGCTACCAAGATATGTAAACTGCTCAACCCTTTCCAGTGTTTCATTTTCTAACATTACTGGTTGTTGGATTTCACTGTTTGTCATAATTTTGTTTTTCCTGTGTTTGTTTTGAGGCCTACTGTCTTTGCCGTGCTGTGAAGTATTGTACTTTTCTCTTGTATATGTTCATATTTGTGTGACACCAAGGCTATATCGTCTGCAAAGTCCAGGTCCTCAAGCATCTCGAAAGGGGTCCATCTTATTCCTCTTGGTGCTTGTTGTTTTATGGCATTTTTAGCACCCAGTCAATTGTAATACTAAACAAAAGAGAGGACATTACGCATCCCTGTCTTACACCAGATTTTACTGGGAATGTTTTGTTGGAATTCTTTAGGTTGCAGGAGAAATCTTTATAGAAGAGGGCTATGATGTTGACAAGCTTCTGCGGTACGCCGTATTGTCTCAGTATCTTCCATAGGCTGTCTCTGTGGACGCTGTCGAATGCCTTTTCAAAATCTATGAAGTTGATATATATAGTCCTTTGCCACTCGCTACATTGTTCTAAAATGTTACGCAGGGTAAATATATGTTCATTTGTTCCTCTTCCTTTCCTAAATCCTGCTTGCTCCATTCGTAGACACTTGTCTACTGCTTCTTGTATTCGCATTATGACAATTTTGCAGAATATCTTACTTGGGATTGAAAGCAACGTGATTCCTCTCCAGTTATTGCAATCTGTTAGGTCTCCTTTCTTGGGGATTTTCACCACAGTACCCCTAGTCCAATCCTTAGGCAATTCTTCTTTCTCCCAGATATCTGCAAACAATGGCTCTAATATGTTTGCAGCTAAGATGGGATCGATCTTGAAAAGCTCTGCTGTCATTTCATCATTTCCCGGTGCTTTGTTGTTTCTCAAGGATCCAATAGCTTTTACTATTTCTTGCTTTTCTGGCAATTTGAGGTTGATATCAATATCCTGTGCGGCCGGTGGGATATCCGGTGGATGTTCAGGATCAGGTCTGTTTAGCACATCTTCAAAGTGGGATGTCCATCTCATATCCTGCTCCTGCTCTGTTGTCAACAGTTGTCCTAGACTGTTTCTGACTGGCATGTTATGGTTGTGTCTTTTACCTCCCCATAATTGTTTGGTAATCTTGTACAGTGTGTGCAGATCATGTACTTTAGCAGCCTTTTCTGCTATTTCTGCTGTCTTTTCCATAAATTAATATTTAATAGATTAAATATATTTAATAAATTAAATTAAATAGATATTCTTGTAACAGAATCACCTATAGTCAAGGTGTTGGAGATAAAGGAAAATGGGGGAATATTGAGGCTGATTAACAACCGCCTATTGGATGAGGACACAGAAATATTGATGACACATCTATACTGCGATTGAAGGAGTTTAAAATCAAATGTTACACGAATATCACCGTGCTCCTGCGGGACAGAAATCAGAGTGTGTTTAACAAGCGAGCAGCAGGAACCATCAGCATAATCATCATCATCATCAGGTGCCGTCTCCACATCGAAGGTTGGCTGCAATGAATCTCCAGCATCCTCTGTCTTTCGCCTTGGTGTTGCACACTACCAGACTGTAACTTGTCCATTTCTTAAAGTTCCCTCCCACTTATCTCTCGGTCTTCCTCTTGCTCTACCCCTCCTAACTTTCCCTCTAGTAAATGTTTTATCATGGTGTCATGTCTTTTATGTGCCCAAAATACTTTATTTGTCTGAATTTTATTTCTCTTAATAATTGTTTCTTCATGCCTAGTTTTCCTAAAACTTGTTTATTTGTCTGTTTTTCTGTACATGAAACTCTGCCTATTCTTCTATATATCCACATCTCAAATGCATCAATTCTGTCTTCCAACTGCTTGTTCATTGTCCATGTTTCCGAGCCGTACATTAATATAGGATATATATAGCATTTGATCATTACATACCATTCAACATTTACTAAAGAAGACCGTGCTAGTATTAGAAACCCGAAGATCTACGAGAGGTTTCGGTACGTCTATTTCCGTATTCTCCGCAAGGGGCCAATTCTTACTTTTAGTTCTGTTTGTTGGTCAATACTCTCTGAAATTACAAATACTCATTCTTAGGTTGAAAGGAGCGTGCCTCAACCTAAAGAGACCTTAATCTTCTAAATAACAAATAAAAGACTCACTCTTAGGTTGAAAGAGGCGTGCCTCAAATTAAATATTCTTCAATCTTCTAAATAACAAAAAAGAACACAATCTTAGGTTGAAAGAGGCTTGCCTCAAATTAAATATTCTTCAATCTTCTAAATAACAAAAAAAAACACAATCTTAGGTTGAAAGGAGCGTGCCTCAAATTAAATATTCTTCAATCTTCTAGATAACAAAAAAGATCGCAATCTTCGGTTGAAAGAGACACGACTTAACTTAAAGTGGATTTAATCATCTAAAAAAGAAATAAAGATGATCTAATACCCTAACACACAAACCGACATCTGTTCAATAAGCAAAATATATTCAGAATGTCCAATTTATATTAGTCGACCCATATAACGATCGTTATTTTTGTTATGGCGGTCATATTTGCTCGTACGAAAATAACATGTAGCCATCAGCATGTACCGTCACTATACTCTCTATATGAGACATTATCTATTATCGTCACTAAACAACATTGGTCTGACAACATATTGGGAATGATATAGCAGGTCGTTTTAGCTGATGTGTAATATCCAATGTCAGAGAGACATATGCTTGTCCTAGTTGTGTGATAATGATTGCGATGTCGCTGAATAAGTTGGATTACCCCAAGGAATTGAGAATTGTATTACTGAAGCAAATAGTATGTGCAGTGGGATTCCAAGTTATGACCACCAGACGTCAGTTCGAACTTTGGCTTACCTAGATGACTGTGCTCGGATAATACAAATCTAGGGCAATGACTATATTTGCAAACAGTAGTGTAGAATCAACATTTCAGTTAGTCTTCCCATAGGTAACACTATGCTAAAACATCATATGGATAGGAGTCTCTGTGGCTATGCTCTTGTGGCTTGCGTTCCGAAGGTATAGACAATACAATGCTTACAATGTTGTTTCCACTTATGGCAAAATGTCTCTATGGTGAGTAGGCGTAGATACGTCTGAAAACGACATTTACCTTCTTCAAAGCTATGAAATGCTCCATTCAAGCTTGAATTACAGTTTGGGTAATTGAAAATAAGTCTTCTGTGGGGAAAAAGGGGGTATCTATGTCAAAGTAGTAAAGACGTTTCCCTGTAGTTCTGAAGGTTGTGGGTTCAAATCCGGACCGAGTCATATGTGACATTTTTCATGTGATCTCTAGGATTGCTGCCTGCTGGAGCTATAGAGTTCGTTCTTTGTGTAGCATTCTCGGCAGGTGTCGTCCCATTCCTGTCCACAGGGACCGAGTCATATGTGACATTTTTCATGTGATCTCTAGCATTGCTGCCTGCTGGAGCTATAGAGTTCGTTCTTTGTGTAGCATTCTCGGCAGGTGTCGTCCCATTCCTGTCCACAGGGACCGAGTCATATGTGACATTTTTCATGTGATCTCTAGGATTGCTGCCTGCTGGAGCTATAGAGTTCGTTCTTTGTGTAGCATTCTCGGCAGGTGTCGTCCCATTCCTGTCCACAGGGACCGAGTCATATGTGACATTTTTCATGTGATCTCTAGCATTGCTGCCTGCTGGAGCCCATAGAGTTCGTTCTTTGTGTAGCATTCTCGGCAGGTGTCGTCCCATTCCTGTCCACAGGGACCGAGTCATATGTGACATTTTTCATGTGATCTCTAGGATTGCTGCTAGAGCTATAGAGTTCGTTCTTTGTGTAGCATTCTCGGCAGGTGTCGTCCCATTCCTGTCCACAGGGACGGAGCCATATGGGGGACCCGGTGCAGTGAAGTCAATCCTTCGTCTTTAGACCATTTTTTTTAGACTTAACAGATCAATCACAGTTGGAACACATCTACTCAGATCAAATCTAACATGATTCCAATCTACAGATCTCTGAACAGGATCACGTCATATCTACCGGCTAAACACACCAATAATGTTGCGATTAGCACAACATAAGTGTGTGTTTATTATTTTATGTGGGTATATGGCAGTCAAACATCTGTTGTAGACCTCAACAACATATGATATTGAATAGAGAAACATATGGTCATAGTCTGCTTCATTAAGTCAATTTACGGAAATCGAAGCAGTGTTGACTATTAGCTGTGTCCGAGTTATTAACATGGATATCTGACAACGAATAAAGAAGATTACGACTTGGCAGTATTGGTAGCTTAGAGCTGACTGCTACATTTGTCAGCGTCAATAACGTGGAAGTCAAACAGTGAATGAAAAAGAAGATAACAGCAAAGCTTCTTCTTCTTCTTCTTGCGATTGCTCTATTGATGATTACTGTCAGAAGCGTCCTTGTGATGAAATCGACTGTTGTCTCATCTCTGATGCCATGGCTCATCTCTGGTGCCATGGCTCATCTCTGGTGCCATGTTGGCTTGAATGTAGTTTTTAAAGCCGAAGAACTGACTTCATTGCACCGGGTTTTACCTCATATGGCTCGGCCCCTCTCCGTAGAAAAGGCACGCACCTAGTATTGCACAAAGCACGAACTCCGTAGCTTCAGCAAATATCCTAGGGTCTCTGAAAAACTGCACTCGTGAACAGAACGGCGCGGTCCGGACTCTAACCCACGACCTTCGACTCACAAAGCAAAGGGTTAACCACTTAGCCATAGAGACCTCTTTGAATGAGGTTGAACATAGTGTTGTAGGGCTAACATCCCTTTCTATGCAGGACATATAGGAAACAGTTTTGCAGGATATGTTCTGTGGTTGAATCAGAGATACCACCGTGGCACAGAGGGGATGGAGACAGTGGTAGCCTGTGCAAGTGTGTATGCCGTCTGTTCTACCCCGTCCTGAGACGGAAGATGATGGGCAGTCCTTGTCTGTCGACAACAAAGCTGATGACATAGTTAGATGTTCCAGCTTTCTCATACATAAAACCAGGAAGTAAACCACCAACCTTCGTGTTAACAAGTGTGTCACCAACCGTACAAATGACGATGTCTGCAGAGCAAGCACATAGACACTAAAGTAATTATGTACTCATCAGTCAACCGAAAATTATTACATGAATAAACTTGTATATATTTTGCAGTTAGAAGCACAACAAATATTCTCAACCAGTAAACAAACAACATGACAGTTTGGAGATGTGCAGAAAATTTGTTAAACCTTGTTTTTCTTTTATTAGAACTATCTCTCCCCGTGTCCCTTTTTTTAACCCTGGTTTGGAATAGGCCCTCAACCCAACTCGTGCTGTTTTCCTATCTTTAACCATCTCGCAGCCTTAAAGTCTTATGTATTTTTTTAATCTCTGTAAAATCTCTTTTCCATTATTTTTGTTCTTCACCCATCTATTTTTAAGATGTAGTTTTAAGAACCGTGATAGTACACTGATTCTTAGCCCCGTGGTCGGGTTCTTTTCCCCAACCTCTATCCCCCAGCCTCAATTGGGTCCCAAAAGCACAAAGAAAAGGTACCCGTGGTGCGACCACATCCTCATCATGTGCCGATGGTCAATAAAAAATGGGCCCTAACATCGTATTTCTAATAATCGATGGTATTAAAATGGGTTTCACTTCCTTTTTTCATTTAAAGTCGGATTTCAGGAAATTTCCCCTTCTTGTTATTTCCCCTCGGTTTCCTCAAGGTTTTCCTATCACTCGCCAGGTCTTTCTTCACCTATTGGTTCCTGGGATCCATCTTGTTCTCCCCATAATTTTTTCATGGATAACCGTATCATACCATCGTTCTTTTTGGTTGACTGGGATCCATTTTATTCTCCCCATAATCTTTCTTGAAACCGTATCCCATCGTATTTCATTGGTTGACGGATCCACCTTGTTCTCTCCATAATTTTTTCTTGATAACCGTATCATACCATCGTATCTCTCTATTGGTTGACTGGGATCCATCTTATTCTCTCCATAATTTTTTCTTGATAACCGTATCATACCATCGTATCTCTCTTTTGGGTTTACTGGGATCCATCTTGTTCTCTCCATAATTTTTTCTTATAACCGTATCATACCATCTTTTCCTCATTGGTTGACGGGGATCATCTTATTTCTCCATAATTTTTCTTGATAACCGTATCATACCATCTTTCTCTTTTGGGTTGACTGGGATCCATCTTATTCTCTCCATAATTTTTTCTTGATAACCATCATACCATCATCTCTCATTGGTTGACTGGGGATCCACTTATTCTCTCCATAATCTTTTCATTGATAACCGTATCATACCATCGTATCTCTCTATTGGTTGACTGGGATCCATCTTATTCTCTCCATAATCCATTTGATAACCGTATCATACCATCGTATCTCTCTTTTGGGTTTGGGCTGGGACCCCATCTTTTTCCCTCCATAATTTTTTCTTGATAACCCTTCATACCATCTATCTCTCTATTGGTTGACTGGGATCCATCTTATTCTCCCCCATAATCTTTTCATTGATAACCGTATCATACCATCGTATCTCTCTATTCTGCGAAGTCTATGGACTAAGTCAGCCCCAGATATGATTATCATCAAGCTAAAAGTGCCCGGGGCAACACTTACATAATTCTTCCGAAATCCAAAAAAAACCCCCCCCCCCCCACAATCTCACAAAAAAATAAATCCGGGAACCCATCACAGCAGGGCGACTAAAGAACAGACTAGGCCGGGAATTAAGCAAATGACACCGATACCAATTTCGTCACCATCTAAAACTTCCGCAGAATGTGAATATCTACTACTTTTTTTCATTGGGGAATGCAGGTGTTAATGAAAACTGAATTCAAGTCACGAACCATGTTAAGGTTTCACAACGTTGCATTCCACTCTTCCCCTCTCTCTCCCCTTCTCTCTCTCTCTCTCTTTTTATTTATTTCCTTAGCTATCCCCCTACTCTTGATATCTATCAGCTTGAACTATTACCATACATATAAATAATGATATTAAAGACAGCACCTGAAGCACTATTATCATGTGTCATACTTGTAATATTTAGCATAACAATCTAATACAAACGAAAAGAATCCGCAGTGCTGGTCTCTGTTGAGTGGAAATCCTTTGCCTTGCGAGTCGAAGGTCGTGGGTTAAACCCGGACCGGGGCCCTTTCTTTTTAAGTCATTTTTTTCCCAAAACCCCCGGGTTTTTTTCGGACTGGGAGTTCGTGCTTTGTGCAATACTCGGCGGTGGCGTCCTTTTGCGGAGAGGCCCAAAACCATGGGGTAAAACCCGGTTCAATGAAGTAACCTTCGGCTTTAAAACCCTTTAAAGTGAAAAACTATTCAGTCATTTATTTTAAGCTGAAATCTTTTATGAAAAAATCATGATTTCTTTTTTTCTACCTTTTGTTTTTGGTTTTTTTTCTGAACTTTGTGTAATAAGTTTCCCATTATCAGTGTGTCAAATAATTTCATTGATGAATGTATCGACATGTTCTTATATGAAACCTATGTCATGCAGTCTGTTTTTTTCGTATCGGTGTGGTTCGGAGCAGATCGTCGCCCTCTGATTTCGGTGTTCAAGCACAGCAAACCTAGATAACTGGGCCCAGAAACTAAAGGGAAACACCGCCTAGTCAGAGGGGGGGGTGGGGGTGGAATCATATGTGTTTGATAGAACACTGCAATCTTTCAAATTTTTTAATCAATTCTGTGATTAGGGTTATTTACGGGAAAAATATTCATAATATTGATTTTCCCTTTATTTTAAACTGAACTTGTTGCATAATAAAACTTGATTTAGAATTTTGTTTTGTTTTTTAAATGGTTTGCCTATAACAACAATCTGGAATGCGAGGCCCCGTGGTGTAGTTGTGGTCTGTTTTCCCAATTTTTACCTGAGTCCAAAGGCCCAAAAGTTTATAGTTGGCTATGTCCAAGCCCACCCAATTGTAAAATGGTACATCCTGAATGAGTTTAGATGACGGACATTCAAATTTACCGCGGGTAAAACGGAGACCGTGCTTGGGGACAGTGTTAGCAGCAGCATACTTTAAAGAACAGACAACCGTTTTTTTACCCCTGAATGAAGTGACGTCATGAAACTTTTCTTTGAACGTTCCATATCGACCCTTTTTAAACCCACTTTTAACCCATTTTAAATCTTTGTGAATCAACCAAGTCATCCCTTTAAGACATTGTACATTGCGTCAGTTTATACAAGTAGGCTAGCACACCCAATTTATGCGACACTTTTTATTGCTATTTTAACCCCCTACCTCAGTCGCCTTTTCCCTGCCTTGTAGGTCCATTTTCCCATTCCCCCCCTTTGCACCCCTGGGAAAATTTTTAAAACTGTTCCGGTTCCCCAAACTTTTGGATTTAAATTTTCCCCAATTTCTCATCGTCCATTTAATCCCTAGAGGGGTCATCACGATTCGATCCTTAATTAGAATGGAAGTGCCAAATCTGTTAGGTCTAGCCAGAATCAATTGGGCGAAACTTTGGAATAAATGACCAGCATGATTTACAATCCCCCATCGTGAGTCTTTAAATAAAAATACGGTCTGACGACATATTTCTCAATATAGCATATACTAATGGAAACATGCTATGTATTTTTTTTATTGACATATTTCTCAAAAAGCATTTATGAAACGGGTTATTACTGTATTTACTTACATAATTAAAACCCAAATGATATTAAAACCCCCAATTTTCCAGTTCAAACCCCGGGGGAATTTGGGAAGAAAATTGTTCCTTGTTTTTCGAACGACAAAAATATCCTGGGGTTCGAAAAAAATTTAAACTACAGAACGTATAATTGGTACGAAAATCGAACTGTTTATTGTTTTGGGGCAAGTTTGTAAAGTATACGTTGTAATTCATTTCAAAAAGATATAAGTTGTCAAAAAAGAAAAAATGCAACAAGGTAATAATAAGTGAAAAGGGGAAGAGGTGAACCGACGGAGAAAGCATCCTTGTGTTTGATTATGAACTCTATTTTTAGCACAAATTGAAGTCATTTTTTTGCCCTTTGGCCTTTTGTTTCTTCTTTCTTTTTTTTTGCCCCTTCTCTTTTTTGCCGCTAGGCTGATTTAACATATCGGTTTCAGAAATGCACGCTCGGCCCTGAATGGTGTGGTATTGTGAGTTTTAAGATGTCTGTAACTCCATCAACCCATCTTTCCCCGGTCTGCCCTTTCCTCTTGATGATTCCATTTTCAGGTTGTGCCTCAACGGGTATTGGGGTTCTTTCCCAATGGAAAATTTGATCTCTGTTTTCAATAAATCTAATAGAAGTGTTTTTACTTTCTTTAAATTTTCCCTCTTTCTTATAGGGTCTCTTTTTGTTTTTTTACTGTTTTCTCAATCTCATTTCGCATGGTAATTTTCCTTTTTGTTTTTTTTGTCAGTGCCGTTTTTTGGCCCGGGCCTGTTTATAAAGATTGAATTTAAAATTTGTCTTTTAGTCACTACGGGAATAGGGGGGTGTTTAAAAATTGGGGTATGGTTTGTAATTTGTTGGTTTTTGTTTCAAAATTAAATTTTGGATTATAAAGGCATAAGGATGAGGCAGCCCCTCAGCCCCCAGGTAGGGGCTGAAGAATTCGGTGTTTAAAAGATAAATTTGACAAAATTTCACACAAAAGCAGTGCCCCAACAAAAGCAAAGTACAATCGGAAAGACCGACAATAAAAAAAACTCAGTGATAAACATGGGACTTAGAAAACGGATATCACTTTGCGAATGGACTGTTGTATACACTCTAAAATTTAACACCCAAAAATAAAAGGAAATAAATTGGGAAAAGCAGTGTTTGTATCATTTCTTTTGGGGTGGTTTACCATCTAGCTTCCACCACAATCATATAAAAATAAACCATTAACCCGAAAAGGGGTATAGAGAATAAAACAAACCGAATCAACGAAAAGGAAAAAAAGGGTCCAGGAATAAAAAAAGGACTACAATCAATAAACAATAAACCCCATCAAGAACCATTTAAAACAGTTGTAATAGTGTTCGTGGTTGAAGGAAAAAAATTATCAAATTCCAATAACAGAAAAAAAAAAGTCAAAAGTTAAAAAGTTTAATTAAGTAGGCTTCAAGCTTTTTAAAAAATGCAACGGCTGGTTTTCCCCCAAAATAAATTAGGCAGACGAAGCCATTAGGAAATATGTTTCGAAAGATAATGGAGGGCCCTGATTTTTTAAAAGCGAGATTAAATTAAGCAGGGATGCCGGACAGATTTATGGACATTTCTCGGGAAGATGACCCGGTAGAGTCAGTAATCTTAAGATAATGAAGAAAATGGAGATATTTTGGGGCAAGAAAAAGGTGGGTTTTTAGTCCCATATAAATAGACGGTGACGGAAATTCAGGAGGAGAAAAAGAAAGAGAGGGCAGAACGGAGAAAATTTCGAGCTCAAAGGGGCAGACGGAATGGCCAGTGCCTTGAAGAGACCGGTTGAGTTCGAAATGAATCCCGAACCCAAAACCCCAGCAAGGAAAAACCTTACGGCCATTAAGAGACTTAGAGAAAGATTTTTAGAACTCGGTAAAATTTGGAACAGGAAAGTCTTGCAAAAAAAGGGCAGACGGAATGGCCCAGTGTGCTGAGTTGAAGAGACGCCCAAACCCTGACTTCGGGATGGGATAATAGACAGGGGTGTGGACAGCAGATTCAAAAAGATCCACACAGCAAGTAGCCACATCAGACCTATAGACAAATCTGATAGAGAATAGAAGAGCATCATAGAGACAGACAGCACTAAAAAGCCTTACCTGTTCAACTGGAAATATTTTCTTCTAAATTGCCATTTGTGAAAAGTGCCCAAGTTTCAGAGCCTCTTTTTAAGATATATCTTAATGTAAAAAAAAACAAACTTTCATCAAGAGACAGAAAATAGACACTTTGAAGAAATATATATCTTTGGTCAAAAAGAACAGACCCATGGAACACTAAACCCGAACAGCTGTTCCACGAAAACTATTAACATTTTAAAATGAAGAGGCATTCTAAGGACTTCAGACTAACCTGTACAATACAATTATGTGATAACTTGTATTAGAGATTCAATAAGTGTAGGACTTGAATAGTGAAGATTTTTTTATATAATCTGGTTATAGTTTAGCATTTTATAGTAAGGTGATATATCATTTTCAAGTGAGGTAATCATGTTGGGACTATATTGTATTTATATATATATGTATGAATATGAAAAATTGTTTGTAGATGAAAAGGTTATATGGTGAAATATATGCTTAAAAAAAGGTTGAAATGTTGGGTTTTCTTAATGGGTTAATTATGGGTGATTAAGATTGCGGCCAGAGACCCCAAAATGATGCCGTCAGACTAGGATATCAAACACCTGGGATGATTGCAGCCACTATACAAGACTGGAGCCATTTTTTTGAACCTGAAATGACCGCTGTTGTGTTGATTTTCAAGAGCAAATTGAAGAAAGATTTTAGTTGTGTAGAATCACGTTTTTTTGAGGCAAAACCTTTTTTAGAAATTAAACATTACTCATACTTTAGAAGGTTGTTTATAGTGACCGAAAAAGGAGAGAAAAATTGGGGAATCAAAAACCAAAAATGTCTTGAAAAACCCCAGTAGAAGATGTCATGTGGGCTTTCGCCAAAAATTAGCACAAAACGACCAGGAAAGTCGCATTTAAATACATTTTCAGGCGAAGCGGGAAAATTTTTTCGGGATGGGGAAATGAAAGAAATCCCTGGGAAAATTTGGAAGATGATGAGAAAAAAAATTCGCGCTACAAGCGGTGGGCAAAAAGAAAACATAATAAATAAATTAAAACAATATGGGAACCTGGAGGAGTTTCGGAAGATCACAAAACGCTGGGCAAAGTTCCAGACCCACCTTTTTACCTTGTTGAAAAATTTGACAAAAGACACGGAAACAAGTCAGATGTTTGGGGAGAGAGTAGGGAGCGAATAAACCTATCCGGGGACCAGAAGAAGAAATGGGGCTCGGCTTCTCATCATCATTTTAGATGGGTTGAGGACAGATAAAAAAACGGGGCTGCTGAAGAACGGGCCAAACAGCCTGCAAAAGCCATTTTAAAGGAACAGAAAAAACTATATTAGAAATGTGACCTTAGATTTGGACGGAACATATAGGAAAAAAACCGAAGGGCGGGCGGAAAAATATGAAACTAGAAGATATACGTTTAGAAAGTAGATCAGGATCGAGATAGAGAGAGGGTGGTTTGATAGACAGAGGCGGTTAGCCCAAACATAGAAACCAGACGCTAAATTGTGGGGAGATAGGACATCTGGCGTAAAACTGTCCTGAACCGACAAGGGGGGGAACGGGGAAATGTTTACGTGTGGAGGGGGCTGGACATTTGGAAAAGGATGAACAGAAAAGGAACGATAAAGAAAAGGACGGGAACACGGGGGAGGACGGGAAGACCAAAAGAATATAATGAGAACTATAGAAGAAATCAAAACGGATCCCCCCGAATGGCCCCCGGTGGTAAGTCAAGGGTCGGGGCCCAAAAAGTGGACAAAAGTATTAACAGTAATGATCCAGCTCATGTGGGGTTTTTGGACAGAGATGTATTGACGTGCACTTTCGGGTCATAATGACAGAACTTTCGAGCACTGAAATGTAGGAAACATGGGGAAAAAAAAAAAGGACAAGTTTAGAATCTGTGTGGGGCGAACCTTTTTTAATGTTGGCTAAACCCAGATTAAAAAAAAAAAAATGGAAAACCATTTTTATCATAACGTTTTTTATATAACCAAGAGGGAAAAAAAGAGCTAATTTTGGGAAAAATTTCCCTATTACAAAAAAAAGCCGATTATTTTACGTTTTAAAAAAAGATGTGGATCGGAGAAGAATGTTCACGCTAGGGGGGTTTCAAATGTCTGGTATGCGTGGTCTAATGGGGATAGGGTTTTTAAAACCGCTGTCGATAAATTTTTTTCCCAGCAGGATACGGCAAGGTCCAAAATTGGGGGGTCAGTAGTAAAAAAAAAAGAAATAGCGAATTTTGTTTTCTGGAAACCAGGGTTGGAGTATTAGAAGGAATAGGGAAAACAAGTCTGACCTCCCCATAACGGGAAAAAACGGACTAACAGAACCTGCACAAAAGGATAAAAGATAGGAGAAGCAGTAGGAATGAGAACTGGGTAATCAACTTTGGGAAGAGGCCAAAGAACGGGCAAAAATTCCCTAGAGCAGGACACAAAAGAAAGGGCCCGTGAAATTCAGTTCCATATTCTAAATCGAATAATTGTGGGAACAAGGCCAGATGGGGGGGAGACGGAATACTTGGAGACCGGCGGTAGAACTACCAGGGGACGATGAGAGAATCCCCTATGGATCGGTACAGAATAATAAAAAATTCATGAGGGGGGCTAGAAAAGAATACAAAGGAAAATGGGTCAGACGTAAGAAAATGTTTGGACAATTGTCCCGGTAGAAAACAAGGTTGATGAGTCAGTTAGAAACGACAGGCGGGGAAGAATGCTTTGGAGACATTAATCTGCGAAAACCATGATGTATTTTCCCTGCTGACCTCGGGGGTTAGGGAGCACAGGGACGGTCAAATGGATATAGAGACGGGGGCAGGCCGAACCCCTAAGACTGAGACCATATAGGACCCCTTAAAAAATCGAGAGATAGTAGAAAAAAAGGTTGGGGCTATGTTGAAGGCAGGTATTATCGAGAGGATTAGGTCAGAGTGGGCGTCACCTTAGTAATAGTCACGAAAAAAATGGTTCCCGGTTTTGTTGTGATTCGGATTGAATAAGGTGACTTGGGGAAATTTTGTATCCATTGCCAATTGGGAAAATTTGGGGGCATTAAATAAATCTAATATTTTTCCACCCCAGAGCGAGTGGGGGCTGGGGATTCCCTGAAACCCGAGGGAAACAAAAAAAGGGGCATTTTCTCCCATATTGGGAAATTTCGGTTGGAACGTGATGCCTTTTTTGGGTTTAAATCTCTCCAGCCCGTATAGGCTTGATGGATGAAGTTTACAGGGGATGCAGGGTTTGCCCTCCGGGCATCGACGACATCCTCATTCATACAGACTAAAAAGGGGCATTTCCCAACACAAGTCTTGAACAAAGGAACATTCGTAAAACTGAAACTTAGCAAATGCAAGTTTTTTAAAAAGGGGACAAAATATTTGGGGGTTTTCCATAAATCGTTTAGGGAAAAAAGCCCTGTGGGTAAAATAAAAATTATTAAAAAATGCCGCCCGACTAATATTAGAGGAGTTCGGAGTTTTTTGGGGGTGTGTGGCTATTAAGACCATGCCAAATTTCTCTGACATCGCAGAACCTATGAGCCCTAGAAAATTTGGGTTTTTAAATGGTCAGATATTTTCAGATCCATGACGTGTTGAAAGGGGTTTCATAGTACCGTTGTTGCCCCGATTTGGACGAAAAAGGTGCTATATACGGATGCATCAGATAGTGCTGTGGGCCAGTTAGTACAGCCTTGTATTGAAGGGGGAAAAAGAGTTCCCGGCATTAAAAATGAGAGGCCCCCTTTTTTTCCTCTCCGTAAATAAATAGATCTCAAAAAACTGGTCCACCATGAAAAGGAGGCGTTTCGCCATACATTACGCCCCCAGAAATTGGGTTTTTTCTGCACAATCCCCTTCGTAATCCGAACTGACCACAAACCCTTTAAAGGGAATGTGACCCCATGCAAAACCGGAAGATAAAACGTGGGCATTGAATCTCAAAGGGGTACGACCCCGAGTTATATATTCCAGGTACGGAGAACACCTGCGCGGATTTTTATCACGAATCCCTTACCCCAAGAAAAACGAGGAAGAAGGGAAAAATTGCTCCCGATATGATGACCGTCATCTGAAAAAATAATAGATTTGGGGAGAGGAAGAGATAGAATTATCGGAGACAACGGAAGATGTGGAGACAGTGATAGGGGAAATCCCCCCCTCTGGGTATAGGCAGGGCGGAAAAAATCCGGGTTAGGGGTACAGAAGAACAATTTTGGGGGGGCAGAAGGAGTCCGAAGGTTTTGGTTCTTTTAAAAATAACTGTTTTCTTTCCCCAAAAAAAGAACACCCCCCACTGAGGGTCTGCATACCTGAAGCCTTAAAAAAAATATAGACAATATGTTCGTGGGGCCATATGGGAAGAGACAAGTTATTGATCAAATAGAAGAAAAAATTACTGAAAAAAATTTTTTCAAGATGTCCACAAATACTGAGTGACTGTGAAGTTGTAAAAGGGAACAGAAATCATAAAATTCCGGGCAAGAAACGGACCAACAACATTTTTCGATGCAGAAGGTCAGCATTGATATTGGGGACCCTATTCGCCGACGATGTTAGGAAATAAAAATGTTCTACGTTTACAGACTGTTTTGCGGGGGGGAATGTTACCCCCCCTCCGAAAGACTAGTGAGACAGGATAAGGATTCTGATGCGAATTATACCCAGATATAGCTGTCCCCAGATTATTCTGACTGATAATGGTGGTGAGTTCACTAGCTCAAGTTTGAAGCCGCGTTGAAGGAGTTTTAACATTAAACATATAATGACGTATTTAGACCTCAACAAAAGGGATAAACGGCGTCACACGGACACTGAATGACATTTTGTCTAAGTTAGTGGGGAAAAATGGTCAATGTTGGGATGTACAGTTGAATCAAGCAGTAGCGGCAATTGGGGGACATTCCGACGCACAAAATTCTCACCTTTTTTTTTGATGTATGGGGGGGAACCCTTCTTCCCAACCTTTTTTAAAAACCCAGAAGGAAGTATGAGGGGGAAAACATCCCCGAAATCATCCCAAGGAAAAACAGGGCCCTGATGTTTTAAAAAACAACAGGAAGGCTGCCGATGTCGGAGAAAATATGCAGATAGAAAACAGAACTACAAAGTTCAAAAAGGAAAGAATTTTAGGAAAATGAGAGACTTTTGATAGTAGATGGGGAAAAGGGGTTTTTTTATTTTTCAAAGGACGGGCCTGTCACGATATAATTAAAAAAGTTGAAGGCAGTACCCCCGAAAACTATTAAATTTGGGGGGAAAAATCATGGTAGGGAAAAGGCCAAGAAAAAGGAGCTAGACCCCGACGAAGGACGACATGCATGCCTAGCGGTTATGGAAGGAACAAATTCAGAATCTGACAGAATGCGAAACCTTTCAGGAACTTGCAGGAACCCCAGTATGCAACATGAAAAGGTGGAATCAGAAGAACGAGGAAAAGGGAAAGAAATCCCGGAAATTTAGGAAGAGGAGGGTTTAAAAAGAACTAAAAAGGAGGGACGAGATAACCTCGACAGAACAGGAAGTACTGAACAGCGTTATGATGCCCATACCAAATACCGTCAAGCAAAACAAAAAGAGGGGGAAGGGGATGGGGGAAGTTAGAGACGATCAGGATAAATATTTTTGGGGACGGGGGTTTTTAATCCGTCCTCGGAGGGCTTAGATCAACCAAAATGGCCACAAGGAAACCTTGGGTTCGTGGGGAAGGGGGTTGCCAGCAGTCAACGGGTTTCTTAAACTGTCAGTGAGGGTTTAAAAACAAGGCCATACTGAACCGGAGACGTACTCTAGGAATGCCAACCCTCTGAACAAAAGAATGCCTGCTGGTTAAAAATGAAGAATGAAATCGATGGAAGTCACGGAGAAAGTTGAAAATGAAAAGATGAGGAAGGAGAAAGGAATTGAATAGGAGGGGACAACAAGATGTAGCTAAGACATGTTTTCCCAAGAAAAGGTCAGCAACATTTGTGCAGTTTAAAATATTGGAGGGCAATGGGGCCTTAGTACTATGTCTGGGGGATATTTTCCATGCAGGAGATTCATCTAAAAAGAGAAAAGGGAGGAGAAGGGGATAAAGAAGTGGTCATTAAAAAATGTTTTTTCAATGGTATAATGATTAACCATGTGGTTAAGGTCTAGTTTTTAAAAAAAAAAGATGATTTTTAGTGACATTTATGTTGGTTTCATTATTTTTTATGTCCCGTTGAGACAAAGCGAAATGTGCTATTCAAAAGTCATATGAGAGGTGCAAGAATATTGGTATGGATTACTGATTGGAATAAAGATATTCAGACATGCGAACATCTTGGTTAAATTTTTGTTTTGAATTGGGGGGAAAGAAATTAACTGGGGAAAAGACAAATGGGGGTCAAAGGGTTTTGAAAATTTCCCCTGTTTAGAAGAGGGAAAATTTTGTTGTATTTTTTTGTGATGGGATTTTTTTTGATATTGACATGTTTTTTTGTTTTTGGTTTTATTCAGCAGTGTTTACACCCAAAGGGGCATATGCTGGTTTTATGACAAAAACTATGTCAGTCCCTGTTTTATTTCAGGTGCAACCAATGCCCTGTGGTATGACTTTCCTGAAGGTGTGAATTTTTTTTAAAAAATTGGGGGAAAAAAAGGGGGGTGGGCAGTGAGGGGAAAACCCAGAGAGAAACCCCCGGGTCTGGTTGTTAGGGTGGAGAGTCCCCATCATTTCAACTTTTTGAATGCTGAACGGGTTTTTGTTTTATTGTTGGGTTTTAGGGACAAAAGATGTCTTTTTTAAAAAAATATAATACATGCCTTAATGTAGAGGAGGAAAAGAAATATGTGGTGAAATCAAAATGATTTCTGCATTGGGAAAAATCTTTTTATAAGCATTTAATGGACTATATGGTGGGTTGATAATCATGAGATGCGGGCGGTAAAGGAGAATGTAAGTCGAAAAATGGGACCATAATGATGTTTTTTTGAGGGTGATAGGGCCCCGAATTTTGGGTAACATTTTTAACACATTCCAAAGTGTTTTTTGGGAATTAATGATAATTTTTCATGGCCAAGTATGCCAGTAAAAAAAAACGGGTTTTTTTTGATAACTGGATGGGAAGATCATCAAGGGACGCCACGAGTAAATTTGGCAACACAGAAGGAATAATGGGAAAAAGCACATTTAGAGGATAAACCCGCAAGGGGGTCTTTCAAACCCGACTCACCCAACCCTTTTAAAAGGGGCGGTTGGGGGGCTATAATGAGCGAAAGATGATTCATGATGGTTTTCTAACGGGTGAATTTTATGAAACTTTATTTTGTTTTCATTAAATTCCCTTTTTTCTTGTTTGATTTTTTTTTTTAATGAATATTTCGCATTTTGGGTTTATATTTGAAGTTTTGTTGTAATGATTTTAAAATTTCTCTTTGGTTTGGATTGGTGTTTTTTATGAATATGTTTGATAACTGATGTTTTAAATTTGAATGATTAATAATATTATTGATAAAATTTAAAGAACTGAAAAACCCAGTAATGGGAAATTGGTGGTAATATTGGAGAGAACCAGGGGGGAAAGGGAAAACTTTCCACAGAGAAGGGTACTTCTGGAGGATTGTCGTGATCATTTAAAGCTCAAGGGGGGGAAAGTAAATTTAGTCTTAAAAAGGGGTTTGGACAAGAGTGACAATTGTTGATGAACTAAGAAATTTCCCTTTTTGGGTACTTGAATAATTTTGTTTTCATGTTGTGTAAGGGTATTTTTATGTTGGATTTGACATGTTTTTTTGACTTAAGTGGGGCTAATGTTTTGTGGGGTTTGTAGGAAAAAAGTTCAGGGGCAGGAGATGCCAATCAAAAGGTTAAAAGGGGGTTTGATCTTAGGATCAATCTTGAAAGAATACAGGGAAATTTGTAAAAGTGTTTTGGGTTTAGCAAAGGGCAAAATTTTCCCAAAATTTCCAAAAGGCCACAGAAAAAAAATAAAAGTTCAAAAATTTAATTAAAAGGGGGACCCACGAAGTGTTTAAAAATGCAAGGTTTTAAAAAAAAATTAGGCAGGGAAAATTATGGAAATACTACAGAAATTTCCCAAAAAAAAGGATGGCCTGTTTGTTTAAAACTGGTTAAAAATTTAAACAGGGGTGCGGACAGATTTATGGAGATTTCTCAGGAAGATAGACACGGGAAGTCAGTAATATTAGTATGATAATGAAAGAAATGGAGATATTTTGGGCAAGAAAAGGTGGGTTTTAGTCCCTATAAAATAGAATGGAAATTTTGGGGGAGAAAAAGAAGAAAAGACGTCAGAACGGAGAGAAATTTGCAGAGCTCGCAAAGGGCAGACGGAATGGCCCAGTGTGCTGCGTTGAAGAGACCGGGAAATTTAGTTCGAAATGTAGTGGGTAGACACTCCGACAGCCGATAGGACACATAGAGAACAACACGAGCAACTTGCAGAAAGCTTACGAAAAACTTTTAGAACTCGGATAGAATTTCCAACATGGAAAGTCTTGCAAAAATCCCCCGGGAACGAAGGCCCAGTGTGCGAGTTGAAGGCGACCAACGCTGACTTCGGGTATGTAGTATAACTGAATTGTAGTGTGGACGCAGATTCAAAAAAGTCCCCCCGAGTAGCCACGATCAGACCTTAAAACAAATCTGATAGAGAATAAAATAGATTTTTAGAGACAGACAGCCCAAAAAAGCCACCTGTTCAACTGGAAATATATATCTTTAAATTGCCATTTGTAGAAAATGCCAAGTTATCAGAGCCTCATTTTCAGATATGATCTTAATGTATAAAAAAACAAACTTTCCCTCAAGAGACAGAAAATAGACACTTTGAAGAAATATATTCTTTGAAGTCACAAGTAACAGACCCATGGAACCTCAACCGAACAGCTGTTCCCGAAAACTATTAACATTTTAAAATAGACAGAGGTTCAAGGGGCTTCAGACTAACCTGTACAATACAATTATGTGATGAACTTGTATTAAAATTCAATAAGTGAGGGCTTGAATAGTGAAGATTTGTGCTTATATAATCAAGTGGTTATAGTTTACATTTTATTTGTAAGGTGATATATCATTTTCAGAGGAGGGAATCATGTTGGGACTATATTGTATGTTATATATATGTGTATGAATATGATATATGTGTTGTAGATGTAAAGGTGCTATATAGGTAAATATATGCATATAATAAAGATTGAAAAAAGAATTTGGGGTTTTTTTTTTATATGAAAAGGGTTTTATGGCGTGATTAAAATTGCGGGGTGATCGCCCCCGTCAGTACCACGGGAAAAAACCTAAACCAAGGCTAAAATCAACTACAATTATTAATACCAAAGGGAAAAAACCCAAACACAACATGATCTGTGTGGTTTGGGAAAAAATTATTCGTTGCGCCCCATCCTCGGCAAAAGGGGAACGTCGCATCCGAATTTCGGCTATTGTATCCATTGATATTGTGACAAACGTTTGATTAGTAATCAATATGCAACCCGTTGTAGCAACTCCCAAAAAGTTACAACCTAATAGCTACAAACACCTCCCCCCATCCATCTGGTGTTATTCCATTACAGCATCAGCACCGAAGTCTTAAAACATGACGAGGGGCCCACACCCTTCTTTTCAAAATATGTTACCTCTAAAACCTTTTCACCCCATCAAAAGGGGTCGACTCTTTTCTTTCCCAGACAGAAAAAAAATTTGTTTTAAAAATAAATTTATAGTTTTATTTTTTCCAAAGTAAGATAAACATGACGTATTCTCCCCAACCCAAAAAAAATTTGAGTTTATGGGGGTTTGAAAAAAAGGGGGATAACACCCTTTTGAAACGGGGACTTGAAACCGTGTGTGCAGACGGGCAAAACCGATTCTGGACGTAATTGATTAGGGCCATTGATGATTTGGTGCAGAAACGTGAAGATCCCAAAAAGATATTGGGACGTTTATTTTTTGGCATTACAATTTCGATGGTCTATAGATTTCCCTTTTCTATGTTTTCTCCCAAAAATTAACACTATTTCCGTTTTTAAAAAAGACGCAGACGTCGTGAATCAGACAGTAAATCGATATGTCGCCCTAACCCTTTACTATATAACATGTACACTTATTTATTAGGTTTTGATTGCAATTTTTTACTGGTTTATATTCTTTGTTTCGTTTTAATAATGAGATTGACTGTATTTGGACAGGTATTTAAATTCATGCTAGTGATGGTTTAAATAGATGTTAGTAGTATTAAACTTGATTTTCTGAAGGGGTAATGGTAAACCTAGTCAGGAAAAAAGTAGTATGGCATAAACCTGCGGGGGGTGAAACCCTTCAGTTTTATATGGGGGGGTTCGGGCCCCAAAATTTGGGGTGTAAAGAATGAACTGTTACCTGCCCCCATGTCTGAGGGGGCCCAAAAAAGGTTGGGAGTGGGGCTAGCTACCCCACCTTGTAAAAATCACTAGATAGCTACAGAAACCACAACCAGGAAAATTCATAGCTTGTCACCCGAAGTAGAAGGACCCCGCATTGAGGGACATAGCAAGAAAATGGGGAGACAGTGGAGAGATCTGGTAAAGATCACCTTGGTTAGGTGGGCTTGGAAGGTCTTGGTTGTGAACCTATGCCTCCCTAGGGGTGAAGGATGAAGAAGATATATATATATATATATATTCAAGAATGTAGCAACGCCTACAAAGTGTTTGTACTATTAGATTATACTAGTGCTGGATTATATTAGTCTTTTTATAGACCATATAATTGTTGCTGGAGCTACGGAGTTATATCGTGGCAGGTGGCGAGTTATATCGTGGCAGGTGGCGTGTCATTTCTGCGGAGAATGACTGAGCCATATTGTGGTTAAAACCCGGTGTAATTGATGTACACAACATAGTGGGAAGTGGATGTACTTTGATGTAACATGTTTTTTTTTTCTTTTTAAGTACAGCAAATAGAAAAGAAGTAAAAAAAAAAACACGGAAATGTGTCTAAATAATGTAACCATAACTGCACATAAAGTTACAACAACAAAAAATGCAAGTGTTGTTGCGAATGAATAAAACAGTACACAATATGACTTACATGATATGCGCACCACAAGTGCTGAATTGGGAGTAGTAGAAGATCCTTTCTTCATGATGATATCACATATAGTTTCACATAAGATATCCCACAGCAATGAATAATATCACGCGCTAACACACACTTGTATACGTATGTCACACTTAATAATAGCCAGAGTGACAATGAAGATGAAATATAAATCCACACATGTATACATACACTCCTGGTGTGTCGACTTCTTCAGGTTGAACTTTAATAAAAGTAGTTGACTCACAATGTTACTATTCGTGTCCTGGAAGACTATGGCCTACTACAGTAACAGGAGCCAAACATGATCCAACGTTTTAGATCCAACAGAAATAAGGTCAACGAACACCGCTAAAATCGATTACATGCGTTAAAGTAACAAAACAAAACGATGTATTTCAATATTCAGCAGGTGGAGACAATTTAAATGTGCTACATCGCATACGTAATTAGTGTGTTCACTTGGCAAGTGTTTATGAAGGTCGGTCGAGCCGGCTATCTCCCACTGCTGGTCTCTGTGCAGGTAGCTTTAACCACAATATGTAATTCTTCTTATGTTCGCCTGCTATAAATGTAGGCGTAGTCAAGGCGCCTGGTGTGACGCTTCTGATTTTTGGTTGAAGGCTTGCTTTCCTTATTATCAGTTTTCCTCGCCATACAGGCGTTCCTTATCGGACTTTAGATGTACATATGTAATTTAATTAGTGTGTTCACTTGGCCATTGTTTATGAAGGTCGGTCGAGCCGGCTATCTCCACTACTGGTCTCTGAACAGGTAGGTGTAATATCACCACGGATCAAGGTAAAATGTCCAGGAGTTCAACTTTCAAAGCAACATACTAAAATAACTTGTAGGGACAGAGTTCCCTGCCAACAGTGGAATGTTCTGACACAAACTGCACTGTTTGTTTTGACTCAACGGCCCGGATGTTATTTGAATACTTTAAATATTTCCTGCCTGTGTTTGGTTTTTGTGTCACAACAACACAGTACAAATCTGATTACAAATACGGTGACATTCAAAACGCTTGTCATACAGGTAGGTTATTGTGTTTCCAGGTAAACAATAGTTACTGGCACGAGGTAAAGACGAATACCGGACCAGACCGGACCCGGTTCAGAGACTATAGTTAAACATGAACGCATGAATCGGAGGGAGGGGGAGAGAAATGGGTGTGGGGTGGTGACGAACCACGTGCACCAGGGTAAACAAAAACACATGAGCCATGTTAATAAAATTTCATGACTTGAATAACAATACATAAAGCCGGTAAATAAGAATACATAAAGCCAGTTAAAATGAATACAGGAAGCGTAAACAAAATACAGGAAGCCGGTAAACAAAAATACAGGAAGCAAATGTTAACATTTGTTAACAAATGTTCAAGTTGTGGAGGATCCTAATCGCCTACTCCAGACTGAATGGCAGAAGAGAAAGGAGAATCAATGTTACAAAAGCTTGGTAAACAAATGCTCAAGTTGTGGAGGATCCTAATCGCCTACTCCAGACTGAATGGCAGAAGAGAAAGGAGAATCAATGTTACAAAAGCTTGGTAAACAAATGTTCAAGTTGTGGAGGATCCTAATCGCCTACTCCAGACTGAATGGCAGAAGAGAAAGGAGAATCAATGTTACAAAAGCTTGGTAAACAAATGCTCAAGTTGTGGAGGATCCTAATCGCCTACTCCAGACTGAATGGCAGAAGAGAAAGGAGAATCAATGTTACAAAAGCTTGGTAAACAAATGTTCAAGTTGTGGAGGATCCTAATCGCCTACTCCAGACTGAATGGCACAAGAGAAAGGAGAATCAATGTTACAAAAGCTTGGTAAACAAATGCTCAAGTTGTGGAGGATCATAATCGCCTACTCCAGACTGAATGGCAAAATAGAAAGGAGAATCAATGTTACAAAAGCTTGGTAAACAAATGTTCAAGTTGTGGAGGATCATAATCGCCTACCCCAGACTGAATGGCACAAGAGAAAGGAGAATCAATGTTACAAAAGCTTGGTAAACAAATGTTCAAGTTGTGGAGGATCATAATCGCCTACTCCAGACTGAATGGCACAAGAGAAACGAGATAATGTTACAAAAGCTTGGTAAACAAATGTTCAAGTTGTGGAGGATCTAATCGCTACTCCAGACTGAATGGCACAAGAGAAACGAGATAATGTTACAAAAGCTTGGTAAACAAATGTTCAAGTTGTGGAGGATCATAATCGCCTACTCCAGACTGAATGGCACAAGAGAAACGAGATAATGTTACAAAAGCTTGGTAAACAAATGCTATCGCATTTTCAAAATACGGAAGAAAGAATATGACTAACTATTTACTTAGAAATGAGAAGCTGACAAAGTAAGGTGAGAACTTCACCAAGTACGAGGCATGTTGATGAGTCAGAATTTTACACGTCTTGGGTGTGTCGCTTTGCCATCTTCACAAAGCAGAGTTATGAATGGACATGAATATGGGTGTGGCAAATGCTAATTTTATTGATCCATCAAATTCAATCATTCAACACAAACACGAGCTCACGCCTCCACAATGGCAGTACTGCACAATCACATTGTGACATCTGTTCCCACTCTGTACTGTAGTCACTAATCAGTTGATTAACACACTCTATTCTGAGTGCCAAACAAAATGTTCGGTTCATAAACAACTTTATGATCAATAAATGATTACAGCAGATATTTCGGTTTCAAAAGAGCACGTAACGAACATTTGCTCACAAACAAACATGTCCCGGAAACTGAAATATTTTGGTCACATTAAACGTCATAGTTATTTGGGGATAACAATAATGGAGGGCATGGTTCCTGGAAGACGAGGGAGTGACGATTAATATCACGATGGCAACAGGGCATTAAAGAATCATTGAACATGACATCCAAGCAGGCGGGAGAACTTGCTAGAGACCAAGAGTTTTTCAAACGGACTGTTTGTTTGTTTGCCTTCGTTCGTTCTTTCCGACCAGTTTGATCATTCTTTGTGATATGTTTGGTCTTTGCCAAGAACGACTATACGTTGCATCTCAGTTTATAAGGCCCTAGACGTGCAGGTGCAGGGCAGGCAACCAAAATTTTTGGTCTAGAATGGTATGTTGTGAGAGCAACGTTCCGCAAATGAGATGCTACATGAAGATGATGTCATGACAAGTCAGTTGTAGAAGTCTTGTATGAAGCGTGCTACTTGTCAATACTTGTGACATTATTAATAAACAGAATGTTCTGTTTATTATTTGATACATGACTAACGTTAAGTCAGAATCAAACCAAATTGATGTTGATATTCGTGAAGATCTTCAGACTATGCACAGTTCACTACACACTTTCATGTTATATATTTACAAACAGGGGTCTCTATGGCGAAGAGGTTAGGTACTCGCCTCTCGTTCCAAACATACTCAGTTCGCTCCCTCGTTGAGCCATCGAAATATTTATTCCATAGATCCCTGATTTCAGTGTAGTTGAGATCAAGTTCATAGTCATATCGGAGACGGACGATAAAACGTAGTAGTACGTAAAGTTTGAGCATGTAAAAGAACCCATGACAGTTCAACATCGAGAAGGGCAAGGGTGGAACCCGCTGCATGTGTCAAATTCATTAGAAAGATTAAAACTAAAATTAATACAAAATATTTTTACCATCTCCAAATTATATTGGGGACCGCCGCTGGTGCCACATAGTTCTGCACTGTCGCTGAGATCTTCCTATGTAAGAAAGAGATCGGAGCACACATGATTATTCACCAAGGCGCGATGATGATGGTCCTGTCAGTCATATTCATAAAGCTAATTATGGTAATTAAAAGTTCTCAAAGGGGAAGCAGTGAGGTCAGCGAACATGTGTTAGTATAATGACTGTAACTCTAATAACTGTGAATGCTGTAACTGTGAACATAATTAATATGAATATAATGACTGTAACTCTAATAACTGTGAATGTAGTAACTGTGAACATAATTAATGTGAATGTAATGACTGTAACTCTAATAACTGTGAATGTAGTAACTGTGAACATAATTAATGTGAATGTAATGACTGTAATTCTAATAACTGTGAATGTAGTAGCTGTGAACATAATTAATGTGACTGTAATTACTGTAACTCTAATAACTGTGAATGTAGTAACTGTGAACATAATTAATGTGAATGTAATGACTGTAACTCTAATAACTGTGAATGTAGTAACTGTGAACATAATTAATGTGAATGAAATGACTGTAACTCTAATAACTGTGAATGTAGTAGCTGTGAACATAATTAATGTGACTGTAATTACTGTAACTCTAATAACTGTGAATGTAGTAACTGTGAACATAATTAATATGAATGAAATGACTGTAACTCTAATAACTGTGAATGTAGTAACTGTGAACATAATTAATGTGAATGAAATGACTGTAACTCTAATAACTGTGAATGTAGTAGCTGTGAACATAATTAATATGAATGAAATGACTGTAACTCTAATAACTGTGAATGTAGTAACTGTGAACATAATTAATGTAAATGTAATGACTGTAACTCTAATAACTGTGAATGTAGTAACTGTGGACATAATTAATGTAAATGTAATGACTGTAACTCTAATAACTGTGAATGATGTAACTGTGAACATAATTAATGTGACTGTGATGACTGTAACTCTAATAACTGTGAATGCTGTAACTGTGAACATAATTAATGTGACTGTGATGACTGTAACTCTAATAACTGTGAATGCTGTAACTGTAGACATAATTAATGTGACTGTGATGACTGTAACTCTAATAACTGTGAATGTAGTAACTGTGAACATAATTAATGTGACTGTAATTCTAATAACTGTGAATGTAGTAACTGTGAACATAATTAATGTGACTGTAATTACTGTAACTCTAATAACTGTGAATGTAGTAGTTGTGGACATAATTAATGTGAATGTAATGACTGTAACTCTAATAACTGTGAATGTAGTAGTTGTGGACATAATTAATGTGAATGTAATGACTGTAACTCTAATAACTGTGAATGTAGTATTGTGACATAATTAATGTGAATGTAATGAATGTAACTCTAATAACTGTGAATGTAGTAGTTGTGGACATAATTAATGTGAATGTAATGATTGTAACTCTAATAACTGTGAATGTAGTAGTTGTGACATAATTAATTGAATGTAATGACTGTAACTCTAATAACTGTGAATGTAGTAGTTGTGGACATAATTAATGTGAATGTAATGACTGTAACTCTAATAACTGTGAATGTAGTAGTTGTGGACATAATTAATGTGAATGTAATGACTGTAACTCTAATAACTGTGAATGTAGTAGTTGTGGACATAATTAATGTGAATGTAATGACTGTAACTCTAATAACTGTGAATGTAGTAACTGTGAACATAATTAATGTGAATGTAATGACTGTAACTCTAATAACTGTGAATGTAGTAGTTGTGGACATAATTAATGTGAATGTAATGACTGTAACTCTAATAACTGTGAATGTAGTAGTTGTGGACATAATTAATGTGAATGTAATGATTGTGATATACTTAATCAGAGATCACAACAACTAGGGCTAAATGTTCATAAGCGACATACAAAGATAAAGAGAATTAGCAAGCAAAAGGCAATACGATGATCTCTATGAGTGAAACTCCACTTCAAGAACTAGAATCATACACACACTTGGGAAGCAACGTAGACAAAGAGGGAGAAACAAGGATTTATTCAACTTTCAACTGCCAATGGCTATTGTATGTGCTCAGTTTAATCATAGCCAACTATAAACTTATGGGCCTTCGGACTCAGGTAAGAATTATGGGAAATCAGACCCCAACTACACCACGTGAGCTCGCATTCCAGTATTGGTGTATATAGACGAATTCATTTTAAAATCAACACAAAATGCTACATCCAAGTTATATTATGCAACAAGTTTAACAATAAGAAATATCAATATTATGAATATTTTTTCCCAATAAATAATCATAGACTCAAAGAATTGAGTAAAATTGCAAAAATGCGTGCAGTGTTCTATCAAACATCTGTAATTTCCAGCCCCTTTTCTGATCTAGGCCATGGAATCCCCGGTCAGTTGTCTGGCCTAGTTATCTAGAGTTGGATGTGGTTTAATACAGGACCTAAGGTATATCGTTCGTCTTCAACAGAACAAAGAACTCGCTCACCTAACGCTTAGTACTGGTATCACTCGAAAATAGTCATATAATCTTGACACGGGACGCGAACAGACTACGTTGGAGTGGAGCGCACGTAATATCGCCACGGAGACAAACAAGTGGATTAACATACGAGACCCATTTTCTGGATCAATATAGCGATCCCTTGTTTCACAACAGATATTATTGTTCATTCATAGCCATTATTACTTATTACTTACTAAGTCATGATATATATCTATATTCTCGTTGTGTCCCGTTTGAAAGAAATATATGGATTCTACAAGAGATTTATATTGTTGCCGTTCTGTCTCCGTTCTACTAATTATTTCCTGTCAGGCTACAATCTTTCAACTCTCTTTCAACGGTTCTTCTATGTGTTTATTTTGGACGTCCATAACTTCTTTTACAATCTGCTGTCCTTCGAAGAGATGTCATAGAAATTGGCCCTACTGGCATACGATATGCATTCCCAATCCACTTCCATCTTCGTCTTTTAATGATGGTCTCCAGTGATGCATAGTTTGTTCGTTTTCAAAGCTCTTCATTTGCTATTGTACTGGTCAAAATATTCGCAGGATTCTTTTTAAACATTTATTTTGGAATGTCTCCAGCTTGTGTATGATGTTTTATGTTATTTTTCATCACTCACTACTGCATAGTAACACTCTCATGACACTACTTCTATATATTTTAAGTTGTGTTTTAAGATTCAGTCTTTTGACTTTTCAGATTTTGTTGAGCATGGTGTAACTTTGACTTGCTTTCTTGATATTTCTAAGGGTGTTCTTTTCCAAATCACCAAACTTGCGATACTGTACTTCCCAGGTATGCAACATTCTAAACTTCCTCTATGATTTTATTTTGTAACATAAATGGGCTTTCTGAATTTGTTTAAAATCCCCATTATTTTCGTTTTTGCACTTTTAATTTTTAAGTGCTATTGTTTAAGCTGTTCTGGAAAGTGTATATATTTTTGTTTGAGCATTCTCATATCAACTGGTCAAAAGAACAATATCGTCTGCTTAATCCAAATCTGAGGTAAGTACTGAGGTAAGTGTCCATCGAATGTCTCTGCTGTTATCCTTCATGGTCTCTCTCATCAGTCAGTCTATGGTATGGTTAAATAGTGACAGAATACATTCCTGTCTAATTCCTGTTTGGACCTTGAAGTACTCAGTCAGAAGGCTATTACAAACTACTTGACACTGAAAGTCTGCAGAAAATGCTTTAATTACATGAGCTATATTTGTTGGAATTATATAATGTCGGAGTATCTTCCATCTTGAATAATACATTGCATAATCATTAGGCTAACAACACAGCCCAAAGATAGAGGTCACAATTGGCACAGCAAATAACGGCGTATTACTAGAATATTTCATACAAGGCACTGTAGCAGTATTACTACAACACTACAGACACTGCAATGTAGTAGTACTACTACAACACTACAAACACGGCACTGGAGTAATATTACTACAACACTACAGACACTGCCCTGTAGTAGTATTACTACAACACTACAAACATGTTACTGGAGTAATATTACTACAACACTACAAACACGGCACTGGAGTAGTATTACTACAACACTACAAACACGGCACTGGAGTAATATTACTACAACACTACAAACACGGCACTGGAGTAATATTACTACAACACTACAAACACCGCACTGGAGTAGTATTACTACAACACTACATACACGGCAATGTAGTAGTATCTATCACTCCGACCGTATTTACAAGAATAGAAATAGAATGTATCCATCACTCTGACTGTATTTACAAGAATAGAAATAGAATGTATCCATCACTCTGACCGTATTTACAAGAATAGAAATAGAATGTATCCATTACTCTGACCGTATTTACAAGAATAGAAATAGAATGTATCCATCACTCTGACCGTATTTACAAGAATAGAAATAGAATGTATACATCACTTTGACCGTATTTACAAGAATAGAAATAGAATGTATCCATCACTCTGACCGTATTTACAAGAATATAGAATGTATACATCACTCTGACCGTATTTACAAGAACTGAAGCAGAATACCACGAGCTGGAAATCCCTTGCGCTTGAGAGCCAAATGTGGCGGTTCAACACAACAAGAGCAACTTGCATAACTGATCCTCATCGTACTGCTGAGGTGCAGAGAAAACGATCTGCGCGAAAAGACAGAATACACAAGACCCACATATACAACCCTGGGATCATTTATGTCCCACCTGTGGTAGAAGATTGCGTTCCAGAACTGGACAATCCAGTCACTCTCGCACACACCAGAGTGGTGCAACAACACATGTCTGAGACTTGCTGTCTTCATCGCTTGAGATGCTCGGCTATTATAAGATCCACTTAGAAATATATATGTCCCAGATAGACTTATGCAGCAACCTTATGTGAAGGTGAAATATTGTAGGTTAAAACACTGCAAGATCTTCTAACAACAAGTGTAACAAAATAACAATAAGGGCGTGAAATATGAGAATCCTAAAGGAGACAGAAACATCGCCAAAAAAAAAAAGGTTGTCACAAAAATGAGACACATTAACATGAGGTCTCTAGCGTTAGGTTACTAAAGGGAGTTGCATGTCCTACTAAATAATATATCACGACATCAGGTCATGACTGAAGGGCAAAAGTCATCTGTACAATATAGTGACAGGGGTTATGTTCCGGGGTCAATACTACACTGATACGAAGTCAACGATAATATAACAGGTAGCTAATTAGGGACTCGCACGTGTGGTGCCAGGCTCCGAAGCAAAGAATAGTACCACTGCTACCTACAAAGTGTGTCGTAAGAGACGACTGATGTAGGACCTAGGGAAGCTACCATAGTAAATAGAAAGCATCGCAGAAATCGGATGTACTGGCCTACTTGTAGGCGCATAACTGGCACAACGTACAATCGCTCTTAGGCTCAGATCATATAGCAATCACAGAGTGGTTAACAAGTGGTCGATATAGAGCAGTGTTTCCCAACCTTTTTTGTGCCGTGCCCCACTAAATCCTTTCAAAAATGTATATGCCCCCCACCCCCACCTTATGCAACATATAAAAAAAATTACTTTCAAAAAATGGAATTGTTCACTGAAGAAACATTAAATGATAGGTTTAAGGAAGAAATCACTAGGAAATTGTTGAGGAAACACAGTAAGTCAATTTTCAAAATGTATAATGGAGAACTGAAATTCAAGTACGAAATAATGCTAATGCGCTTGATGCATGCTGCAAAAAGATTTTATGTTGGGTTCCAATTTAGTTATCTTCTGTTTCAAAGTCTCCTCGTTGTGGTACATCCAGCCGTTTTTTTTAAAGCAGCAAATCAGTTTCGGCACTAAATCCACATTCAGCTAAATATGAAGATGGAAACGGTAATAACAGTTTTCTTGCACATTTGTTTGAATTTGTATATTTCTTCTTCGTCTCTCGAACGCCCTGTATTAATTCAGGCGAAAGTCATGACGCCTGTTGTTGCGCTTCTGACTGATTTTTGCGTGAGGTCCAAACTACCCTTTTACGGGTGTCTCTCAACCATATGGACAGCCTCGCCGACTTCAGAGGTACTTGAAGCTTAGATCCTCCAAGTGTGATCGTTGCAGGAAACCTGTTGTCCATGTAACTTTTGCATTGAGTCCTCGTACCATTGGTACTTTTACGACCAGAGTTAGTTAGCGAAGTGCGACTTCTCTATCGGATTTCCTGCCTTTGGTGAGGTCCTTCCGTACTTATCGTATGATAAACACTCTTTAATAATCTATTAATGCCGTATATTTGGGCTTGGATCTACGACAAAGAGTATTTGCTACTTTGGGCTGACTGGGTGAGGTCGCTCCGGTTAAGGAGCATTCTCGACCTTTCTAGTGATAGTCACTGGAACTGACATCTTTCTTGTATTCATTGCTCTTTTACGATCATTTTTCGCCGTATATTTGTGCTTTATGATCTTCACCAAAGAGTATGTCTACAATATGCGCTCTTTCTGACTATATGAGGTCGTTCCGGATTAGGAAAATTCTCAGTCATTGGAAACGTATGTGCTTGTCATGCAAACGATCATATGTTGGTGGTATGCTTAGCCGTATATGATTTGAGCCATGGTGTTTAGGCGTTATCTTACCCTGTGTAGGATAATCGGCTTCCGAAAAGTATCGTCCTTAGCCAATGTTTCAGTTTGTACCAGTCAAGTCTTTGCATGATCGGCCTTACTTTTCTATCTACGGTGAGTTTGTTCCTGAGTAGGAGTATTATCAGTCTTTTCGGGGTCGCGTGTCGATACTTGGCAATTTGCATGGTTTTACTCTGCATTATCCCTGTTCCCAGGAAACACTGGACTGGGGCTTCGCACATATATTTTTGAGGGTCGTTTCAAGCGGCGCTAGCAACACAGCTGAAATTTTATGCTCATCAACATCACCCACCTCAGTTCTTCTGGGGATGCTAGTTGTTGATGCAACAGTACACTGCCCGATAGTCCCAGGGAGGGCAGTTTCGCTAGGAACTAAAACGCAACTTTAGGATTTGCGCTTGGCCAACCTTACCCGGTAAATGTATCTACGTTAGGCCTTTGATACGGAGTTTACCACAATCTTCCCATGTGTTGACATGGTACTTTACAATGTTTTCAGACACTTGCCGAGACTGTTTATTCGTTACGGATCGTTCTCATTGGTTCTTACCTCATATCTAGCAATTTTTGGTGCCGCCATTTCCTCCAAGGGAGTTGGCATTCGTTCCCAGATGACTCGTACACTGCTGTTATCTTACGATTCATTAAATATTTGGGCAACTTTTCATCGGACACCGGTCAGGAGATGCGTGCATTCTGTTCATGGATTTTGGACCTGCATTGCTTTCACGTGCTTGCACTACTATCGCTACCTGTAGCTCTTCCTCAATCTCTACCCGCTTAGCCAGACAGGAACCAATATCTGTTACCAGGGTCACCACGTGGAGGTGAGATATTGATTAGTTCCAGCTCACTAAAATCCTGGCGTGGCGTTGTCCATCTGCGCCTTGAATCCCAATTTGTATATTTGATTTATGTTTCTTCACAAAGCCATGCCATCGCTCCTTTTATGTTTAATAAAGTTTTAACTGGCTCATCATTTTGCATTTCTGCGAGTTCTTCTTGATACTGCATATTTGAAATATCAGACAAACTCACTAACATTGACTGCAACATTCAAGTTGGAAAATCAGTTAGTTTCAAATCAGAAAATCTTTCTTTTAAATAAGCAGATAGATTTTTCAGATGATCGACAAAAACAAGTATAGCGTTATCAGTCACTTCCCATTTCTGGAGCCAATAAAACTTTTCAAAATTTGTGTTGCAAATATATTTCTGACACAATTAAGTATAGATAATGAAACCAAATATCTTTGCTTTTGCATAAAACAAGAGTTGTATTTGTTCCTTGAAGTTGATTATTTAATAAATTTAGTTTTTCAAAGATATCGGCTAAATATCTCACGAATGCTTTACCATCGATCGTTAACGATTTTAACACAATAACACATGCTTTCCCCTCTTCAAAGCTTTGTTAAAATTATGTAGAAATGTACCTAGATATAAGTACTTTCCATTTATTGAAGATTTTAAAACTTCAATAAAGTTATTGTGAAGCAACATTCAGTTTTGTCAACAGACATCCAAAAGCCAATATATCGGTTTTGAAACATCATGAACATTAGTTAAACTCTGAACGAGTCTATTGCCCCCCTGGACGATGAAAATGCCCCCCTGTGGGGCGTGGGCCCCACGTTGGGAAACAGGGATATAGAGCGTTGGAAGAAGACGAAGAAAAAGAAAACAATGGTAATGGGAAAACTGGATGATGATTTAATCTATAAGGGAATACGAGTTTCTGCTCTTTTTTAACTGTGCAAGGCAGTGAAATGTGTACTTTTGACTTTCAGATTAGTGGATCTCCTGATGTTTCTTTCCAATAGGGAAGGTTTCTAGTGCTTTACTTCCTATTCCCCAAAGCTGCTTGACTCATAAGGACGGTGTGCTGGGCAGTTCTCTACTCCAGAAGTTCCCATGTGTGCTCTATCCCTTTCATCTACTCGTAGCTTGGAGAAGAGACAGTTCTACAACTATCGCACAGCTTCAAACAATAAAGATAGTACTTTCATCAAGCTTGGAGACAGTTCTTATCGACGTTCAAACAATAAGATAGTACTTATAGCTTGGGGTTTACAACTATCGCACAGCTTCAAACAATAAAAGATAGTACTTTCATCAAGCTTGGAGAAGAGACAGTTCTACAACTATCGCACAGCTTCAAACAATAAAGATATACTCATAGCTAGAAGACGTTTACAACTATCGCACAGCTTCAAACAATAAAAGATAGTACTTTCATCAAGCTTGGAGAGAGACAGTTGTACAACTATCGCACAGCTTCAAACAATAAAAGATAGTACTTTCATCAAGCTTGGAGAAGAGACAGTTGTACAACTATCGCACAGCTTCAAACAATAAAAGATAGTACTTTCATCAAGCTTGGAGAAGAGACAGTTGTACAACTATCGCACAGCTTCAAACAATAAAAGATAGTACTTTCATCAAGCTTGGAGAGAGACAGTTGTACAACTATCGCACAGCTTCAAACAATAAAAGATAGTACTTTCATCAAGCTTGGAGGAGAGACAGTTTACAACTATCGCACAGCTTCAAACAATAAAAGATAAGTACTTTCACATGCTTGGAGGAGAAGTCTACAACTATGCACAGCTTCAAACAATAAGATAGTACTTTCACAGCTGAGAGACAGTTCTACAACTATCGCACAGCTTCAAACAATAAGATAGTATTTCATCAAGCTTGGAGGAGAGACAGTTACAACTATCGCACAGCTCAAACAATAAGATAGTACTTTACAGCTGAGAAGAGACGTTGTACAACTATCCACAGCTTCAAACAATAAAGATAGTACTTTCATCAAGCTTGATGAGAACAGTTGTACAACTATCGCACAGCTTCAAACAATAAAAGATAGTACTTCATAGCTTGGAGAGCAGTTGTACAACTATCGCACACTTCAAACAATAAAGATATACTTTCATCAAGCTTGAGGAGACAGTTCTACAACTATCGACAGCTTCAAACAATAAAGATAGTATTCATCAAGCTTGAGGAGAACAGTTCTACAACTATCGCACAGCTTCAAACAATAAGATAGTACTTCATCAAGCTTGGATGAGAGACAGTTGTACAATATCGCACAGCTTCAAACAATAAAGATAGACTTTCACAGCTTGGATGAGAACAGTTGTACAACTATCGACAGCTTCAAACAATAAGATAGTACTTTCATCAAGCTTGGAGAGAACGTTGTACAACTATCGCACAGCTTCAAACAATAAGATAGTACTTTCATCAAACTTGGAGGAAGACAGTTGTACAACTATCGCACAGCTTCAAACAATGAATATCATTTTCATGAAACATAATTAATTTAACCTATTCGCCTTCTCACCAAATACTGGCTCGCTGCATTTTGTAAGATGACGTCAAGCCAGTAAACTGGCTAATTCGGTATACATTGCAATACACGTGCGTCTGAAGGTAAATCAAATGAGAGTGAATGGGTTAGAGACTTCTATGAAGCACTTGTTAAAACACATACCAAGAAGAGATAATATGACAGAATGAATAGATGGATATCAACACAATAGTCTGTTGGACAACCACAGTAGCGAACTGATTATGCGAAAGAGGAAGAATGCTTTCATCTATTTCAATGCTGACTGACATACACGAATAAAAAATATCCCTTTTGTATATGGAAAAACCTCGTAAAACCATCAGTCCTCATCGCGCCCACATGCACTTAATGCAAAGACAAAAAAAAGTCACTGAATTATCTAGTGTGCATCTATCTCTACCTCAAACCTAGTCGTATGTTTGGTTTTGTGCAGGCTTTCTACCATGTTCTTCATCATTGACAGTTGTTCCGTCCCATACCCCTATGACATCCGGATCTTCATGAGCAGTTTGGTTTTCTTCTGTCTGTGTAACTTTGCTGTTTTACAATGTTGGGTCGCTGACCCAACTTTACCACTCTAAGCGACATTTTATGAGATGCGAGGGAAAAAGTGGTTCTATTCTTAGCTATTCCGGAAACCCACGGAGAAAACAATGTATAAGTATGCATTAATACATTCATATGGAGCTTCAAATGCAATGATATAACAGAAGTAAAGGTATCAAGTGAACTAGAACTTACCAGGACCCAACTACACCTTCAAATGGTCACGCCATTAGGCTGCAATATGGCAGACTAGCTAGGTGAGTAAGATTTAAGAGAGAAAGCAAACCTGGCTCGAAAATTGTCGTGTTCCATACGCTTGTTTCGGGCTGAAAGGCATACATGGCTTTATTCTTGCTGCGAACTACTTACTACACAACGAAGCAAATGCAATTTTCAGGGAGAAAGTTGAAATTATTTGAATTCTATAGGTAATTGGAATCCGTTATTAGCATAGTCATTAGCATATCTGAGAAGACATCACTACAGGGGAGGATGGGGAGGGGGGTAATTTGTTGCCCAAAAAAACCATGTGGTGAAAACAATTTTCTTTAAAAACATCAATCAACCATGTACCGTCTCAGATTGAAGTTTGACTGTAATGGTTCTCAAATAAGCTCTGTCACTTGCCCTGACGCTACACTCTGCTATACTATTGACTGTCCACTTCCTGATGTTCCGCTTCCAATTGGTATCTCTGTCGTCTCAGAGCACACCTCCATAAAATGGGTCTCAGGGACTCGGCTGCCTGCACCTGTGGAACAACAAGCAGTCACCAAGCACCTCCTGCAAGACTACCCTAGCCTGAACAGAGTGAGAATGGACATCTGGCCAACAGAAACAACCCTACAAAACAAACTATGGGGGCCGGTGAAGACCGCAAGCGCACCGCCCTATTTGTGACACATACCGGAGTAGTCGCATAGCAGAAGTTGATCGCAGAAGAAGAAGAAGGTATCTCTGTCGTCCACTTGCTCTCATGCCTTCCACATTCCCTTCCGAGATGGTTTTTCAACACCGTGTCATGACTCTTAAATATCTCAATTGTCTAATTTCTATCTCATTGAGCAGTTCTCTTTTGACTCTTATTTGTTCTACGGACAAAAGCGACATCGTCAATGTTCTAAGAGAACATATACGCTCTGAAGATTTCAACGAAGCTAAAGAGTATTCTCTATCTCGGTTGCGCAAGTTATGCATACAGATGGGTGCGGCAAAACGGACAAACCATGAGAGAAACCCGCGTACATACATCAATCAACACAGAATGGGAGTAGTTACTCTAAACACACTGAAACACTTGCTTGCGAGGAGATCGGAGCAATTATGAACACATCCAAAGTGCGATGATCTCAAATGAAAAATGAACAATTTGTTCAAGTACTCGTCTATTAGTTTTATCCCAGTTCTATGATACTATTCGTCTGTATATAGACATTTTACAGGCATTAATTCTTCTCTCTATCTGTTTGTTCACTGGCCAAGTTGAAATATAATTCTTCGAGGAAAAAAAAGTTTTCAGTCCAAAAACCTAAAGGTTACACAAGTAGGCGTGTGACTGTCAAGGTTGTACATGCCCAGAACAATCATACTTATTTATGATGTCTCTACATGAAGAGTTCAACTCCCTAGCTTGAACTTTTACATTATCTAAGCTTCTCTTTCTCTTGCTAACATTTCTAACTTGTAATTTTAGAAACAAATTCTAAGTGCAATACAGTTGATACGAGAATAATTACAGCGATAGTTGACACATTATATGCGTCAGTTTCTTCTTGTCTTTCATAGTAACATCCCCACAATCAGAGGAGCGCCTGGTCAAATGGATTAGAGTGTGGCTACCATGTGGGAGACCCGTGTTCAATTCACGGTAAAGCCAAGGATTTTTTCCTGTTGTGGGTATAAATGAAAAATCCTAACCTGAACAGCTTGGCGGCGACTGTACTAGCTATGCGGCATTAATTCATCAGTCTCTCGTCCTATCTGTCCTACACCGCCCTATAAGCGGTACTACAGACAGTGAGCACAGTATCCCCAAACAATCATTATATTTGATTGATAGGACTACTATCATCATTGCACTTCTGTGAATAACTCCCATCTCTTTCTTACACAGGAGGATCTCAGTGGTAGTACACGAAATCCGTAGCATCGGCGAGACGATGGTGAAAATGTACAGGTATTTTTTAAATTTATAATAAATGTTCCTTTACGTGCTAAAATTGAACATCAAACCACGTTTTATCGTCCGTCTCCGATAGGAATAAGAATTAGATCTCACATACACTCTGATCATGAATCACTGATAAATATCCTGTCCGCTTCACGCAGGAAACATACCGAGAACTTTTGGAGCGAGAGAACATGCACCGTATCTCTACGCCATAGACTCCACCTCTCCTTCCTCCCCCCTCCAACCCTATCATTATAAGATCAATATAAGGCCTGAACATGTATTATTCACTGTTGACCCAAAACTAATTTCATTCCATTATACTAAAGACAACTTGAGCTAATGCCAAATTCAACAAAAGGTTGAACAGGCCACTGATAGACTAGATAACAATGTCATGAAGTATATAAAAACTGCAACTACAGCAGATATTGTTTAGGTCACATTGAACTAACTTGTATGAATGTGTTAAACAGGAACTATTGTACTTTTGTTCAACTTTACATGTTGTTTGTTAGGAGAATACAAAGGACAATGTGTACTTTAGAAAGCTTGTGTGTCACATTATAATGAGATCAGTGGCGTATTCTCCATGCTTGCTAGGTGTGCGGCGCACACCTATATGAGACCAGAAGGAAAATAAAAATAATTATTCTGTTATGTATTCACAGCAATATCGATATATATTTATATATAAACGAAAGTTGAAGGCAATTGTATCTACATATGTCTCAATTGTTTGAAGATATATGGACATCCTACGGACTTGAAATTTGGCAAGAGGGTAGCTTTCATAGATGGGAAGAGGTAAACAATTATAAAACTAGAATATTTGTACGTTTCTATAAAGATATTCCATCTTAACGCAAATGGTCGGATTCACAAATCGACGAATACGTCTAATCCTATTTTAACGATCCGGTCACGTGATCATGTTGTTACTTTCCGTTCAACGTCCCGGTAACATAATGCTATAAGGCCCCTATTATTATAACGTATTTTAAACACATTTCCTTACAAGATCATGTAGTGATCATGTACATTGCAGTAGACAATGCTCTCGATTAACGCTAGGCCACATTTTTTTTTTTTTTAAACATCTCACGCTCAGTTAATTTTTTTTTAAACACATCAATAATTTAATAATCTGAATAAATTTAATTTGACAATTGTTATTTTTCAACTTTCACGAGAATTCAACTGTATCAGGTTTTACTGGCAATCGGAATGAGGAGTTTATGTGAGCTCGGAAGATCAGCGGAAAAGGATAACAAAAGTAACTTTAAAAGTGGTGAAATATTACAACTAAATTCCCCATGAAAAGAACTGTTAGAAAGGGTAGGATCGGGTACATCTGCACATCGTGCCCGATCACATAATGCTATGCTAATGTCACTGTTAATACGTATTTTAAACACATTTACTTATAAGATTATGTAGCATAGTTGATAACGTTGCAGCCTACATTGCAGTAGACAATGTTCTCGATTTACGCTCGGGCCACATTTTTTAAAACACATCGATAAGTTAATAATCTGAATAAATTTAATTTTCCAATTCTTATTTTTCAACTTTCATGGGAATTCAATTGTATCTGGTTTTACTGGAAATCGAGTGAGGGACAGTTATGTTATGCGATCGACGTCATGAGACATTGGGCATTCCCACTCGTGCTCTGTCCTCCGTTGCAGCAACCATCCTAAAGTCCATTTGCTCACAGTACCCATGAGAAGTCTTCTCTCTACCACGAAGACGACACTGTCTGGCATGTCCAAACTTAACGCCTAATTCTCGAACTCGTTCCAGTGTCTGAGACCCGCCCATGTCACACAATTGGGAGCGTACCACATTGTTGATATCGGCTCTGTCCATACTCCTGCCCGTTTGAGTCGGGGCATTGTTTGCAAGAGAGTCAGCAGGTTCGTTACCCCGCACTCCAGCATGTCCAGCCAAGTCATTTTCTTGAGATGTGATCTCCGAATGATGTCCACCCATTCCACATGTATACTTCCAGATTCAATCATTTGAAGCATATTCATCGATTCTGATATGATGATCGTATGGGCAACCTGTTGCTCAGCCACCCATGACAGAGCCCTGGAGACAGCGGTGATCTCCATAGTCATGCTCGATATCGTTGTCTCGAAAGTCCCGCAGTCCTCATGAAGTGTGCGACCATTTCGTTGTGCTGAGTAAGCCCACGATGATCTGGTGCCACGTTTGACAGAGCCATCGGTGTAGATAATGATATCACCTGGATGGGAGTGCTGATCTACGAGTGCAAGAACTTCCGCATTGACGATGCCCGGGGCCCATTCTCCACAGCAGCGTCCAAGTGTACCGACAACCCTGGCGTAAGCAGTCATATCCTCTGATATAGGCATCCATTCTTCACCATGCCTCAGCTCATCTGAGTACAGACCTGTTTAATAACATCCTCTGCCTCGGCCATCCAGGATCGGCCTCTCTTCAATCGCCTGCCCTTGTTTTCATTTATGGATTTGTGCAGAGGATGATTTGTGTCCGCAGAAACTCTCAGATAAGCTTTTACCTGTGCGACTTTGTGTCTCATGGCCATCATTGGCAATCCAAGGAGAGCGCATTGCCTCACAGGAAGTGCCACGTGTGCAAACAAGTATAAGCCTCATCGCTTCATTTTGGATTCTATCTAACTTATCCAGCGATGTTCTGCTTACTGTCAGAAGACCAAGGTCATAGTCCACCACGCTCAGCACTATTCCATGATAAAGAAAAAGTAGCAGGCGTTGTTCAATATCCGCCTCCGCCATGACCTTGAGAGCGGTTAGCCCTTTTCTTGCCTTTAGGATTACGTTCTCAACATGACTCTTAAATGACAGACTTCTGTCAACTGTTATTCCAAGATATTTTAGTGTTTCGCTTCTGTCAATGTCTTTTGTTACACATGCTGACAACTGGGGTAGGTGTCTTTACTATGTAAGTGTTAAGAGAGAACCATGTCAGAGAGGCCTTTTCTGGGTTCCACATTCACTTCAAATGAGGGACAGTTTATGTGGGCTCGGAAGATCAGCGGAAAAAGATAACAAATGTAACTTTAAAAGTGGTGAAATATTACAACTAGATTTACTAATTCAACTTTCACGGGAAAGGGATATCAGATTTTAATGGCAATCGGAATGAGGGACATTTTAAAATGTTATTTGTCAACTTTCACGGGAACGGGAATTCTGTTGTGTCAGGTTTTACCGGCAATCGGAATGAGGGACATTTTAATCTTATGAGGCCAACCGACAAAGTTTTCAAATAAGCATGGAGAGAAAACGTATTGTTTTTAATTGGGAAGAAGCCGAGTTTGAGGCAACGGTTAAGGGACTTTACAAATAGATTTAAACTAAATCCCCGTGCAAAGAACGGGTAAAACTGCTAGTTTACTATAAAATATTTAGAGTAGCTATAAGTAGCTGTCTATTGTCAAATTTAAGCCATCTCTAGAGACGCGTTATCACATGCATGGTGTGTGTTTGCAGTATGTTAGTACTTAGGAGTTACGACCCTGGTGAGCTGTACTTATTTCCTCTGGTAGTGATGTTCTTCCAACATCATCATCATCAGGTGCCGTGCTGGCTGGCGAAGGCAATCATGGATCTCCACAAATCTCTGTCGTTGGTGTTTGCTATCAACTCAGATGTTGACGCTCTACCTTGCCATGAAGTCAGGCTATCCAACATTTTCTCTCTCTGTCTTCCCCTGTCTCGTCTACCCTCTATTTTACCGGTTGTCACGATGTGTTCTTAAACCCACCCACCCCCCCTCATCACATGCCCGAAAAATGATGACTGCCTCTTTATTATATTGATAAGCTTTCTCTGTGTCTTGATCTCATTCAGCACCTCAACATTAGTCATTTTAGCAGTCCATGGGATTCTCATCATTCTTCTATAAAACCACATTTCTGTGGCCCTCAGATTTTTCGATCTGTGTGTTCATTGTCCATGACTCGCAACATATGGACTTCTATTTGGTGAGCTAAACTTATTTCATCTGGTAGTGATGTTCTTCCAACAAATGGACTTCTATTTGGTGAGCTAAACTTATTTCATCTGGTAGTGATGTTCTTCCAACATATGGACTTCTATTTGGTGAGCTAAACTTATTTCATCTGGTAGTGATGTTCTTCCAACATATGGACTTCTATTTGGTGAGCTAAACTTATTTCATCTGGTAGTGATGTTCTTACAACATATAGAATTCTATTTGGTGAGCTAAACTTATTTCATCTGGTAGTGATGTTCTTCCAACAAATGGACTTCTATTTGGTGAGCTAAACTTATTTCATCTGGTAGTGATGTTCTTCCAACATATGGACTTCTATTTGGTGAGCTAAACTTATTTCATCTGGTAGTGATGTTCTTCCAACATATGGACTTCTATTTGGTGAGCTAAACTTATTTCATCTGGTAGTGATGTTCTTACAACATATAGACTTCTATTTGGTGAGCTAAACTTATTTCATCTGGTAGTGATGTTCTTCCAACAAATGGACTTTTCCTTGGTGAGCTGAATTTTGATATTACATTTTAGCATTTTTGTTCAAATTTCAAAAGTTCATTGTCATTTACTTCTCATGATTAGTCTTTTTCATATCCAGACCATACCAGACAAGATTGGGTCTTTTTACAATGCAAATTCACTGATTGTTAACAAGATTCATACATCATCTTCTTCTCGAAGAAGAAGAAAAGAAGAAGAAGAAATTCACTGATTGTTAACAAGATTCATACATCATCTTCTTCTCGAAGAAGAAGAAATTCACTGATTGTTTACAAGATTCATAAATCACTGATATCACAAAATATTGCAGTAATGTATGAATATTAATAGTACTTCTTCAAGTCTGGTACCAAATCATATGGTCATATAAAGGTAAAAGGTCAACACACTGTGACATAATTTTTTGTTAATGCCGGACAAGTTGAAATGAGACTTTAAACCCTAGAAAAAGCCTTTTTAAAAAGTTGTGCAACGGTATTTGGGCTATTGAAGCACAGTAGCATGTGTACTGCTTCAATCCCAAAAATATAGAGGTTTAATCTCGCTGCATGATCAATTCCCTAGCCTACCTAGCTGACAATTGGTACGCTGACTATTTTCCGAGTTCAGGAAAGCTACTCTACAACTGGTCTGATGCTGATATTTGTATGTAACTAAATGAAATTGAGATATTATGATGAGCTGCCCTGAGTGCAGTGATGACATTTATATAATTATAACCAGTTTTAAAGTACAGATAGTAAACAAAATGTGCCTGACATGAAGCTACCAGACTTATATCAACTTGAGAGTAACTTTATAAACAAAATGTGCCTGACATGAAGCTACCAGACTTATATCAACTTGAGAGTAACTTTATAAACAAAATGTGCCTGACATGAAGCTACCAGACTTATATCAACTTGAGAGTAACTTTATATTGGAAACAGATGACCAATGTGGAGATACACCAACTGACACCACTAAAGCACCTGAATATCGACTTGCAAATTAAAGGGTAGGTTATATATAAACAGTATATTTATAGCACCTTCTGCCAGCAATGTTAAACATGGACCCTATCTAAGGCACATGAGAGGAGGATAATATGTGAGATAAGATGCTTGAGAAAAGCCATCAGTCGTTACATACAACAACAAAAAGACAATGAGAAAGAAGCACATATCAGGAAAATTGAGAGAACTACATCTGCCATAGACAGCCGCAGTAGCATAGTTGTTAGTGAACTCGCTTCTTAGGCTGGTGCTCATGGCTTAATTCCACAGTTGGCATGGAATTTTTTCTGACCGCAACGGCTCTCAGGTCAACCCAGCCTCAACTGGGAACTAGGAAAAGCACTGGAAAGTAAAGGTGGCTGGCGTGATATTGACCACATCATCCATCATGTGCACAAAGTCAATGAAAAATATGTGCCTAACACCATGTTACCCTATATACTACATGATATAAAAAGGGTTCCATTAACTTTACCTACATCTGCAATAAGATATGGGGACAGGCAGAAAATAAATGGTTCTGTCATCTTAAAAGAATGTCACCAGTTTGCACCTAAAACAGTAGAATATCTGGTCTTTGAGAACAAGGAATGCCAAGAGGCATATAAACAACATCAAAGAAATAATAGGACACCATAAGCTCTTAACAATATGCTAGACTGCAACAACAATGAGAATGTAAGCTTTCTACAATGTCCCATGAATAAGTGGCTAGACAATGAAGAAAGTAAGGAAAATAAAAACTAGCTCAAAATAAATTTGACACCTTTCATTCCTGCACTCCCTATAGCATATTTGAATAGAAAACTGCCAAAATGAAAGACTTCTAAGATTAGTAAAGTTTATACTAGCACTCCAAACAAAAAATGAAGTGGTTCTGCCACTTAATAAGAATGCAACCAAACTCCACTGTATACAGTCTTCTACAAGGAAACATCAGCAACAAAGAGGAGAGGAAGAACATGAAAAATATGGATATATGGTATAGCAGAATTCTGTTAAAAACAAAATAACTATCACCCAAGCCACTAGAGCAGCACAAGACAAAAACAGAAACCATGACACTTAACAATAACCAGGTAACAGTGTGATGACAAAAGAAGAATAAGATACTTGCACTCCATCCCATAGTGATAATTCTCTGTGTGTGTTAGGAAGGTTTGAGTGATTCAATCTCGGTGGAGTCTTATGTTTCTAGCTGGTTTATGCAGATAGACATGTGTTGAGGTGATGAGACAGACTAAACTACCATCCTTGTTTTCCAGATTCAGGATATGGCAGTAGGTTGTCAACCCATTGATGTAAATAATATATTAATAACTAACACAAGGGAAAACTTTGCAATGGCTGAAAAGCGAAAGATAGCTAGCACAATGATGGCCGAGGATCAAACCCAAAATGAAATCTTCCAGACAGCTGTCAATCTCTCCTAAAAAAAAAGACAAATGGACCAAAATGTGTAGATCAAATTAAATCCGGTGGAAGAAATTGAAATGAGTGTAGAAATGGGATATTATGGGTAGAAAGGGAGCAGACCAGCAGCAATGGGATCACTTGTGAATGCCTTATGTGTTATCTATGACAAGGAGACATAAAATATAGACTTGTACTCACTGAGAGGAGGACTCCTGAGCTGTCCGTTGGCTGCTGGAGTAGATGCCGCTTGTGGTTTCTGATGGCTAATTGAAACATCAATATTATCAGTGATGACAAGAGGAGTTAATGGCTCTAGCTCTCGCTGTTCAAGTCTCACAGGAGACTGCTGACTGCTAACCATAACTTCTTGAACTGGTTGTTCTTGGTCATGTTTCTTCGACTTTAATTTGGGTTTCTCTGATTTAGTGTCTTTGGCAGATGATTTGCTGGAAGACATTTCAGGAAGATTCTCCTTCTCAGATGAAGACCTTCTTGCCTCTAAATCAGTTTCCCCTTTTTCTGATGCACCTTTTAATTCAGCTGATGTATCTCCTAATCCGTGGGCAGTTTCTCCTCTTTTTTCAGATGAGGTCTTAGGTGATCGTTTTGGTAATGGAGAATCTTGACTACCATCTGCTTCTCCCGAAGGATCTCGAGTATGCTTGCCTGGTTTTGTCCCTGAACGAATAAACAGAAAAAACAAATAATTAAAATTATAACAATTAAATACAGTAAATTCTCAATAATCGACTAATGATAGTGGTCCGGGTTCAATCCCATAGTGGCCGTAGAATTTTTTCCCACCGCAGCGGCTCTTGGGTCGACCAAGCCTCAACTGGGAACTAGGACAAGCACTGGGAAGTAAAGGTGGCTGGCATGATGTTGACCACATCATCCATCATGTGCCGACAGTCAATGAAAGAAAAATACAGGCCTAACACCATATTACCCTATATACCATGTTGTATAACAAAGGTTCCTTTACTTTTATTTAAATGCAGAAAGTCTGTGTCAAATATAATGTAACTTAGAGCTTCTAGTAGGATCATTTTTTATTGCCTTTACTATAAAGACAGGCTGAAACGTTTTGCCTCCACTTTTATATTTTTAGTAACATCAGATATACTGAATAAATCCGATTCTCTTCAGTTGCATGGCATCTCCCCTCCACCATGATCAACCTTCTACTCAAAGGCTCCAACATTTTCCCGCCCAGTGTATATCGGAATAGGAGAGTATTTACATGTGCGATTCAAACATTGCGCTGTTAGTCAATTCTTAACAGCAAAACATAACTGCAATTAAAATATACAAGCTATTTATAGTGATCAGTGTGTTGATGTGAGTACAGTAAAGGCGCTGGGTAAAGCGTTTCAAAGATGGAGAATTCTGTAATACCACCATAAGCAATCACCTCAAGTAGTAGTATGTCTCTTGTGGAATGTTGCGTTCATCACAGCCAGCCTGATGTACATGCTGTCTCTAGCTAGTTCTTTTGCCTCTTCAAGCGTCATGTTCAAGATTTCTTTGATGCCACTTTCGTCTTGGTTGACCCTGCCTCGCAAGGGATTCCCAGCATGTGGTGTCTATATCGAAGCATTTCAGAGACACTTTAAGAGTGTCTTTAAAGCTTTTTTCTGTCCACCAGATGAATCTCTGCCCCCTTCAAACTCGCCATACATCAACTGTTTTGGGATGCATTTATCAGGCATCTGAGCAACGTGGCCAGCCTATCTCACTTGGGCCTTCTGCAACAGTGTGTTGACGCTTGGGATCTTTGCTCTTATGAGGACTTTTGTATCTATAATTTTGTCCTGCCAGTTTATTTTTAGTAGTCTGTGTAGACAGACTATAAATTATAAGCAATGACCTTCATCCCAAAAAGAATTCAAAACTCTGGCCTTTTCTCAAGGTGTTGTTCATGCATTATTTCTTGACAAAGGAACAACAACAAACTTTGAACATCACACTGAAATTCTTACTGTATTAAAAAGAATCAGACGAACTGAAATGAGAAATTAAACACTTCATCAACACGACAACCCCAGGCATCAACAAGTGCAGCAATAAGGGATAGAATTAAAAACCATGACCTTTCGGTGCTACCAGATCTAAGGTATAATCCAGACCTGACTCCTAGTGATTTCTAACTGTTCCGAACACTAAAGGAAAACTTGAAGGGAAAACACTTCAGCTGTGATGAAGACGAGAAGTCTGAAGTGATGAAATGGCTTCAAAAACAAAACAGCAATTACTTAATGAATGGGTTTCAAATACTAGTACAATGTTGGCAAAAATGTATTAACATGCTTGATGATTTTGTAGAAAAATAATTGTGCAGCTTTGATACTATATGGTGTAGGTATAATTATTTTCTTATTTCATTCAAATATCTTTTCCCATTCATTTTCTATTTAAGTAGAGGCAAATTATTTCAGCCAATTCTAGTATTTGTTTTACAATTTCAGTGTCAACATAACTGAACAGCTACCAATGATCTGTGTGATAAGTGTCAAAATAATTGAAAAGGTAAAAATAACCTGGGCAATAAGTGACAAGATAACTGAACAGCTACCAATGATATGTATAATAGGTGTCAATATCATTGAAAAGTTTAAAATGATGGATATAATTTAAAAAAGTGTCAATCTAACTGAATAGTTACCAATGACATGTATAATAACGAAGTGTCAATCTAACTGAATAGTTACCAATGACATGTATAATAACGAAGTGTCAATCTAACTGAATAGTTACCAATGACATGTATAATAATGAAGTATCAATCTAATTGAAGTTACCAATGACATGTATAATACGAGTGTCAATCTAACTGAATAGTTACCAATGACATGTATAATAACAAAGTGTCAATCTAATTGAATAGTTACCAATGACATGTATAATAAAGAAGTGTCAATCTAATTGAATAGTTACCAATGACAAGTATAATAAAGTAGTATCAATGTAAATGAACTTACCTTCAATGTGTAAGACTTACCATCTATTAACATAAATTGCTTAAACAACACAATCTAAATGTGCAGATACTATTCTACTACATAACAAAAGAAATGACAAGGCAGGCACAAAAGAAAATCAACTAAATAGCAATGGCAAAACTAAAAACACACCCTTGAAACATCAGCTATATTAGTATGGCTGGAAGCAATGTGAACACAGCAGTGCTATCTCTGGAACTGGTGTCTGGAGCACATGGCTCAGCAGACTAATCAATACTTCTGTGAATCAATAACCTTGGCTAGCACTGGGTGGCGTGAGTGCAACTCACAGACATTAAAAGGCACACATACACACCCGCACAAGCGTGTCTGCTATCGTCATTCTCAGCAGCTGATATTGATTGCATCAATTATTTTCAGGGGTTAGTTTCCCATGAGAACTACATCAAATGAAATTCTTGTGAACATTTTTCTCTTTTTTTTTTTTTATACAAAAATGATTGAGGTATAAATAAGTTCACATATATAGGATGAAATCTTGCATGCTTCCAAATAAAACATCTATGTTTAACAATTCTTGGAATTTAGAAGGAAAGCAGATTACTTATTTTAATTATCTTTCTTTGTTTCACAAAACACAAGTGCTACATTTGTGAATGAAGTGCTACATTTGTGAATGAAGTGCTACATTTGTGAATGAAGTGCTACATTTGTGAATGAAGTGTTACATTTATGAATGAAGTGCTACATTTGTGAATGAAGTGCTACATTTGTGAATGAAGTACTACATTTGTGAATGAAGTACTACATTTGTGAATGAAGTCCTTGTCTAGTAGCTAATTCCATGAATATTCGTGGGAAGCTGAAGCTTTTTACATAGAGTCAATCATAAACAAAGTAACAATTTAAAAGCTATACTTCTACTACTGGACAAATATTTGTTTGTGTGTTGCAGGGGGCTCTCAAGGGTCACAAAGAATAATAACACTGCGACCTACAAAGCATTTGTAAGAGGCGAATGAGGTAGGGGCCTATGGAAGCTACCCTAGTAAATAAAAAGCGTTGCAGAAATCAGAGGGGCCTACTTGTAGGCGCATAACTGGCACAAAGTGCAATTGCTCTTAGGCCCGGATTACATACAATTCACAAAGAGTGGTTAACAAGTGGTCAATATGGAGCGTTCAAAGAAGAAATATTGTTCTCCTTAACTCCTACTATTTTTCACGTTCTTGCTAGTGGTTTGTTAGTGCCCTTGTTTTATGGGTGTATGATCCCAGTATCAATTCCAACTTGAAAGTTAGATTTATTTCTGTAAATTCAGTCCATGTCATTCTCCAATTATGTATCGCATAGTTCTTTCAGACACAATTCTTTTGTGACTCACCGGACTGAATCTCCTAAACATTTTTGAACTTCCTGTCAGTTTCCATTTGTTCAGCAAATCATAGAATAATGTTATTCATATACAGCTGTATTTATTTCATGTCTTGTACTTGTAGGAGAGACCATTAATTTAACTGGAGCTACAAACTGTTTCAATACAAGTCTGCAATGTTTACAAAGTCATTCTTCAAGTCTTCTATGAAAATGTACTCTAGTTCTCGTGTTTGTTTTTCATGACATGTACTGACTATTGAATTTGAATATCTGACTTGTCTGGTAGACTATTTATTCTTTATGAAGTACTCTTGTCTCATTACAATTATGCTGACTATTCTACTTGATATTGATAACAAGTGTTCATTGTTCATTTGAGGATCATCTTCATCGCACATGTCCATAATTGCTGAGATCTCCTCTCAAGAATGCATTTCAGTGTGTTTAGGCTAACAACTCCTGTTCTGTGTTGATTGATGTATCTACTGGCTTTCTTTGTGGTTTTCCTGTCTAACGCACCTATCGGTATGCACAACTTGCGTAACCGAGATAGAGAATACCCTTTATCTTCTTCATTGAAATCTTCAGAGCGTATGTTTTCTCTTAGAGCATTTATGATGTCGCTTTTGTCCATAGAAGACTCATTCTCAATTGTAGCATTGCTCGCATGTGTATCTGCTCTCTCAGTGTTACTCCAACTCAAGTTTTTGTACTTGTATGGGTTTCTATTTTTTCAACTAAATGTCATTTTGTTTGTGATTCAATGTGGATTAGTTCAAACAAAGAAACTAAATTGATGCAACTGGTGATGATTGAAAGCTAACAGTTTGAGACTGAGATGAGTCTCTATCACTTCTCTAGCCTGTGATGCCCTTGATGCTTAGGCAGAACAAATGCACGCCATTCTACTATGTTCTTGGCTGTCCTCTGTATTGTGTTTCCAGTCATGATTGATTTCTTTCAGTTCCTGTTTTACTGTTCTCCACGTCGTTTTAAGTCTTCCACATCTAGACCTAATCTCTGTTAACCCTGTGTCGCTAACTATTTGTATTATATATATAAGGTAAATATATGCATTCTGTGCATTGTTAAACATTCAGATAAAACCATTAGTCACATTTTAGAAATGACAACAAATAGTTGAATGGAATGATAAATTCATAGAGTCCATGAAAGCAGAACAATTGTCAATGGTGAATGTCTTGAAGAGAAAATTGAAAGGGGACATAAGTCAGTAGTAAATTTTTAAAAATCATTGAATCTAACCAAACTGTTGATCATGATGCAACAGCTTCTACAAGGGGAGCCCCACTAGATCTAACTCAATCAGTGGCACTGCAGGAAAACTAAATGTTGATTGCAGATCCAAGACTTTCTAATCACAATGCTAAACTTTAACCAATACTAATGGGAGATCATTAAATTTCAAAGTGCAGTGTCAACTTCCATATTAAAAACAATTCCATGGATTGATTACTCCATTAATCAGAATAGAGTTTTGTTTCAGCTGTTGTTATTTTAGTTTAAATATTATCAGCCCTAGTGAAATATTTGGGAACATTAGATTTGTCAATAATGCATTTTGAAATTGGAAAGATATGAAAGAATTGCTGATAAAAGTCCAGTAGTAAGCATAGATATGACACAGTGCTGTGGATGGAAGCAAAGAATATGCCAGCAGAAATGACTAATGTGTCACAAATATGATACACGTTAAGAGAAAGGAAGACGTTCTTGAAAATAGGATTCTTCTTCAAACGCTCTATATTGACCACTTGTTAAACCACTCTTTGTGATTTTTATGTGATCTGAGGCTAAGAGCAATTGTACGCTGTGCCAGTTATGCGCCTACAAGTAGGCCAGCACATCAAATTTCTGCAACGCTTTTCATTTACTATGGTAGCTTCCTAAGCCCTACTGTAGTCGCCTACGACATGCCTTGTAGGTCGCAGTGTTACTATTCTTTGTTCCACCTGTGAACCCTGGTAACACGCGGGCAAGATTCATCTGAAGTTTATAATTTTAATATCTCTAGACTCAGTGAAGTTCATATCAGGGTTTATCTAGGCGACTTTCCTTCTTGAACCATTTGCCACTGTAATTTGCCTACCACTTTAAAAAGAATTCATTGAACAGTGTTTGTGTTTCATGCAAAAGAATATTCTACCCCATATTTTTTTAGTCAAAAATATGGATTTGCATTTAAAAATTCAGAAAAACTCATTTATTATATACTTTATAAATATTTTGCTACCAGTTCAAGATATGCAGATGTACAATAACATCTGAAAGTTCTATAGTGCTAACCTGAATAGAACATAAATCATCCTGTATTTTGCAAGGTTACTTTTTGGGCATTTTTACCTAAAAAAAACCTCTATATTAAATTTTGTTCATAGAATACACATGCTTGGATTTTTTAGTTTTTTTTCCCGAGTTTTAACATCAAGTTGATCATTTAGAATCATAAACGCCACCTCAATGATCAATATTTCTATTTAGGGGTGCTGCTGCCTTAAAGAACTGGGTTAACTGTGCAAGTGGGTCTATCAGCGTATACTGATCTTCTTCTTCTTCTTTGCGTTCATTCTTTACGACCAATTGTAATCACTCTTTGTGATATATTTGATCTTTGCCAAGAACGGGTATACGTTGCACATTGGTTTGGTAGGCTCCTAAACACAGAGACTGCTACACGTTTAGGACACATGCATCCGATTTCAGCCAAACCTCCTTAGTCGCCTCTTACGACATGCGGCAGGTAACAGTGGTTCTATTCTTTACACCCCAAATTTGGGCCCGGTAACCACTCGGGCAAGCGTATACTGATGACTGCTGTTTTGAATACTTAGGGTGCAGTTGACAATTTCTTTGCCTAGGTTGTTAAATAATGGTCTCTGTTGAATGTCTCAAGAGTTCCTGATTCTGTTTTGAAGTTATTGCAATTGTATTGCAATACTTTCTAGTGGCAATTGATAAATGTAGTATTTCCCAGTGGCAATTGATAACATGGGATTCGCGTTTCTTAGTTTTATGATAATAATGCCACCTCCTCCATTTTCCATAACATTTTTAGCACTCTATCTATGCACATCGATATATGCATTTTACATCAAGTTTGGATGAGAATTGTTAGGTGATGTGATGCACTACTATTTTAGCTAGGGAATACTATTATAGCTTGGGGTTTTCACTAGGGATACAGTGATTGACAAGTCATCATTATCAGGTGTCGTGTCGCATGGCGAGGCGATCATGGATCTCCACAAATCTCTATAGGTTGGTGTTTGCTATCAACTCAGATGTTGACGCTTCTACGTGCCATGAAGTCAGGTTATCCGACTTTACCAGTTGTCACAATGTGTTCTAAACCTCCTCTCATCACATGTCCGAAAAATGATGATGGCCTCTTTCTTATATAGATGATAAACTTTCTCAGTGTCTTGATCTCTATCTCAATACCTCAACATTAGTCATTTTAGCAGTCCATGGGATTCTCATTATTCTTCTGTAAAACCACATTTCTGTGACCCTCAGAGATTTTTCGATCTGTGTGTTCATTGTCCATGACTCGCATCCCTGTCAGTATTGGTTCTATGTAGCACTAAATAACTCGCATTCTGATCGGGATTGACAAGGACTTGTTGCAGATAATGCTTCTCATTTTCAGGAACGATGTTTCCGCTTGTCCTATTCGCTTGTCGAACAATTAAATTGTATGAATGATCTACCGTTCTTCTTGACTTGTACTCTACGTAATCATAAATAATGTCATTATTAATTAATTATTAATAAGACTCCGCGCTCAGCATTGTGATTGTTGTTCTGCACAAATATTCGGAATCCCCAACGTACACATAATTTCCTTGCGACCTACTCATACTGCAATTAGTAATTATCAATCAGGAGAGTATTTACATCATCACTGCTTTAGCACATACGAAGATGCAATCAACTGGCAATGTAAACTAAGTCCTACCCAAGAATGAAGAATCCCCGCTAAGTTAATCAAATAAGCTGTTGCCCCACTGTTGGCATTTGTTATCACATCCACGTACTACGTACTTGAATGCAAACTTAAAATAAACTTAACTAACTGCACCTCTGTACATGTCAATGTGCATTTCGATTGTTTCTGCATTTGATATTGCGTACGGATAATGAGAAACCCACTTACCCATATTTGAGTACAAGAAATTCTCTAGTTTAGTTGTAGGATTAACAAGTTCAGGAAATGACTGATTGAGAAATGGGTCAAACTTAACGGGTTGCTTTTCACTCTTACGGTTACGTACCCCACCCGCGTACACAAAAACCGTAAACGTCCGAAAGAGGAAGAATTTTAGAATGTGTTTCTTTTAGTGGATTCATCTTTTCAACCGGAATGAGTCTCTTGACTATATCAGGATTGTAGGCCAACAAACATTTTTTTCAAAAAAGAAAAATTAACTCCTTGCTTAGAATTCCAAAAAGGAATGAACAATTTGGTTATTGAAATATCATATATAGAGCTCACAATATAGATGAGACTGCAGTAGAACTATTTGATTGACGAAACACGTAATCACAAAGTACTGTAGTTTTACAAATTACAAAAACAATGACAATATACAGCAACGTTTCGACCAACAAGGCCTGTATCAAGCAAACGAACAACAGGAGTGACGAATTTAAAAAAGAATTCATAAATTCAACAATCCTGGTAGGCCTATCGTTTCTGCTTGCTCTTGCCCTACGGAACACATCACCGAATTCCTTGACAGTACCCTTAATCCCATAGAGTGGAGTCACCATGGGCACTAAAATGAGACCTAGTTATGCTTGACTGTTCATTTAGGAGCTCACGGTGTCCAGGTCACATCCATCCGATCACGTTACTCGGATGATCGCAGTCGATTTGCTCTGGAGAATCGGTTGATTTCGTTGTATAGTACCTTGCGACCACGTAGGCTCAACGTATTACATTCCTATGCTTCTTAGTACTTTCTCTTCTCATGCCTTGTAATCTATATGTGCATATGTTGCATGTATTCAAGTTATATATTTACTTGACTTTGTATTGTTTCTCTTTTCTATTTCTAGTTTTTATGTGTGTTTTTGTGTTACATTTACTTCGTTATTCGTTTTTATTCCCAGATTTCCATTAGAAACGTTTCAATGTATCCGTATGTAGTCGTCCATATGTTAGTTTTTTTTAATTCGTCACCCCTGTTGATCGTTTGCTTGATAATGGCCTTGTTCGTCGGAACGTTGCTGTATATAGTCATTGTTTTTGTAAAACTACAGTACTTTGTTATTACGTGTTTCTCCAATTATATAGAGCTGAACAATACTAGTAAAGATCAGGAGAGAATAAAATACAAAATTGAAAACGAAGTTAGCCAAGAACAATTTCGGTGTACGAAATAACTGTGGAACTATTCACGCAATTTTATTTCTAAGGATGCTCACAGAAAAGTATATAGAAGTGCAAAAAAACAGCATATATGTATGCTTTATCTATGCTTTATTTATTACCGAAAAACATTTGCCACAGCGTGAGAAACTAATTAAATGTTTCAAAAAGATTATCTTGGATGGGAAATACATCCGAATGATCAGCAATGTATGGTGCAAACAATCAATAGTGAATAGTGATAATCATCATCAGAGCACTCCGGGTAGGTCCATAGTTGCTCTGACACCCCCCTTTCCCGTTTGCAGCATCTTTACCATCGTATAACCACTAATCCCACCCGTTGTGTCTTGATTATTCAAATGTCTCGTGCGTCTAACAAAGTGCTCGTGTTTGGCACTTCCAATATTCCCTCCCATCTTCTTCCCTCTGGATAGAGATGCAAATGTATAAATGTTCATAAAATAATCTATATTACCTGTTTTTCTTATGGCATCGATGATATCTAAACTTTCCATTCATGCTCATTGATCAACTGTATCCGGGGGGGGGTCATGCAAATGTCACCAGTGAAACATCAGCATGAAAGTGAAATTGGACAAAAATTGAGACTTGAAGAGAGAAGAAAACTAAAAACAAGGGTTTAAACAATTAAGTGAAAATAAATTTAGGAGAGCTGCAAACGTAGTGATAAATGCACTTGCTTCGTAGGCTCTAAATTCCAGAATAAAATTCCACAGTTGGGATATGATTTCATTTTCCAACAGAACGGATATGTGGTCAACCATTTTGAACTGAGTTAGACACTCGTTTGTTCCGGGGCTGCAAGGGAACAAAGAATAGTAATACTGCTACCGACAAGGCATGTCGTAAGAGGCGACTGAGGTATGGGCCTAGGAATCCACCCTAGTAAATACAAACTTCCAGAAATCGGATGTACTTGTAGCCGCATAACTGTCACAACGTACAATCGCTCTTAGGCTCGGATCACATACAAATCCCAAAGAGTGGTTTAACAAGTGGTCGATATGGAGCGTTCAGAGAAAAAGAAGAAATTGAGTACAAGAGAAACATTAGAAAGTCAGGCGACTGACGTGATTTTGATCACATCTTCCATCGTGTAGCCTACAATTGGTCAATTACAAATACGTTCCTAACACCATACTTTCCAATATATCACATGGTATTAAAGCGGGTTGTTTACTTTCTACAACTACTTGTGTTCACACAAATTGACCGTGGATATTAAGTGGAATTAGTTTGTATAAACTTATATCCGCTTGTAAAACTCAACTTTGAGGTTTCCTAGAGATTCATCAGTGCACGACAATCTGGTCTTTCGAAGACATACTGTGCTTAGGATTGCGCAGATAGTTTAGTTTAGTCGACCAATCAACATCACAAATCGAACCAATTAATTCATACGGGCTCTAATCTCTTCCTTTTTATGTCCCTCAGAGTGTGATTAATGACATCAGTTATGTGTTGGTTTACTATTCTTCTTTGGCTTCCAGTACAGCGCACTTGTCTTGCTATACCGTGTATGATTTGATATTCTTGCAGTCTAGTTAGGATTGTAGATTCACCCTCATTCCTTGAATAGTTTATATACCCGTTCTCACATACTGCATTCAGAATATCAGCATGGTCCATTGCTCGTTCACATTAGCAATACCGGCAAGCCTATCACTGCGTTCATTCCCATTTTGGCATGAGTGTCCTAGCACAGAAATAAAATTGACGTTTTCTCCCTAGATCTCCAACCTTTGTCTTGTGTCCAGCCCAGTCTCTGACCTTCCTGAACATACTTATTCAACCACTGGAAAGCAGTCATGGGTACAAATATGTGACTCCAGCCTGACCATTACTCTAGTTACTACCATGACTTTCAAAATAAGACTACTCGTAGTCATGGCAAAACCATCACTATCTTTCTTCACAATACCCTCTCCTACTTGATCAGTGAAAGCTCATGAGCTCGACATGTGCCAAACCATTGACTTATCCTTGTAAATAGCTATATTCAGTGTTGCCAATTTAGCACTTTTAGTGCTAGATCTAGCACTATTTTTGTGATCTAGCACTACAAATTTAGACCTAGCACCAAATCTAGCACTGAAAAAAAATTAGTTAGCACTTCTTTTAGTTTGGTATATGAATCAGAAAATCTCGAAAAAAAAGACGAACAAGCACAGAAAATTTATTACAAGGTCCGGGTAATGAATTTCATGTGAGAACAACTCTCTGAGAGGTCCGCGCGTTTGACTTAGAGTATAGCTGTAGCCCTTGGATTCTCCTGATTAACACTTGGATTCTCCGAAAGGAGTTAATTTATTTTTCATGTTTGTGACCTACACGCCTGATATAACCAATAAAAGGTTCGCCTTAGGTTGAAAAGGGCGTGCCTCGGCTTAAAGAGGCTTTAATCCTACTAACAAACAAACAAAAATTGATTCTAAAAACCATTCTACTGGATTCTCCGAAAGGAGTTAATTTTTATTTTTCATGTTTGTTGGCCTACACGCTCTGATATAACCAATAAAAGGTTCGCCTTAGGTTGAAAGGGGCGTGCCTCGGCTTAAAGAGGCTTTAATCCCTATCAAACAAACAAACAAATTTGATTCTCCGAAAGGAGTTAAATCTTATTTTTCATGTTTGTTGGCCTACACGCTCTGATATAGCCAAAAAAGGTTCGCTTTAGGTTGAAAGGGCGTGCCTTGGCTTAAAGAGGCTTTAATCCCCTACTTAACAAACAAACAAACCAAGCAAATGGTGTACCTTGTTCAATCTTGTTGACTTGCCACCAGCTTCGTATTTGCTCTCAGTTCATCAGTGACTGTTCTAAGTGCTATAATCATTTCCAAACCAACGGAGGACTGTTCAAATCATAAAGAGAATTTCTCATTCAGCAATGAGTAAAGCAAAACCAACGTATTCGCAAAAATTTCGAAAGGAATGGTTAAAAGATCCTGCTTTTGCAAAGTGGCTACTTGAAGTACCAAGTGATTCATCGAAAGTTCATTGCAAGTATTGTTGACATTACATTTTAGCTAAGTATTTTCTTTTAGCAAGACATTGTGAAACAAAGAAACATAAACTTGCTAGTCCATGTCAAAGTGCTTCTCTTACAAGTTTCGTTGTGAAGAAAGATGATAAGATATCTACACTTGAGGCCAATTTAGCAATGTTTATTTGCTGTCATTCATCATTCAATTCTTGTGCTCACTTGGTAGACTTGTACAAAAATACCATATCGGACAGTGAAATGGTAAATAAAGTTATGATGCATCGTACAAAGTGTGCAAATATTGTAAAGAATATCATTGCTCCTTACTTCAAGAAAGATTTGACTACTGATCTTGGGCAAGGAAAATTATGTTTATTACTTGATGAATCAACTGACATCACTGTAAACAAGTTATTGGGTATTGTTGTAATTTATTACAGTGAAACTCACAAGAAAGTAATTCATACATATCTTAATATGGTGTTACTAGACAAATGTAATGCAAATGCCATTGTAAATGCAGTCAAGAATGAATTAGATGAAAAGAAATTAAACATGAAAAATCTTCTGGTTATTGGCACTGACAACGCCAGTGTCATGGTAGGGACAAATAACGGTGTTTTCAAGAAGTTGAAGGAAGGAATTCCGGATTAATCTTATTTAAATGTGTATGCCACTCCTACAATTTTGGGAATGAACGCGGATAGGCTTGCAGGTATGGCTGCTGTCCAAAGCGGACGAGCAATGGACCAGGCGGATATTATAAATTCCTTAAAGGAGAGAGGGCGTGTACATGATTCACGTAATAGCGGTGAATCCACAACACCAACCAGACTGCAAGAACTCAAAGTTAAGTGTGGTGTAGCTCGACAAGAACGCTATGCTGGCAGACAAAGAAGAATTGTAAGCCAACAAAGAACCGGTGTCGTTAGTCGCCACACGCTGATGGACATACTGAGGGAGAGATCGGAGCACTTATGGACTAATTTGTTCGACGTGCAGTGATGGTGATCCGACGACTAAACTAAAAAAACTAAACTATACAATTATCAGTGTCCCATGCTTGTGCTGCATCATTGCCAATAAACTTAGAGTTTTTAGTAAGTGAGACTTATAAATGGTTTTCTAAGAGTTCACTGAGACAAATTTCTTACAGTCAACTTTACCAGAGCATTAATGATAAGGAACCACTGAAGATCTTAAATTCTTGTGCAACCAGGTGGTTAGCAATTGAACCAGCAATCAGCAGAATTTTAAGCCAATGGAATGAATTGCAGACTCATTTTCAATTAGCAAGTTCTAATGAAAATGTTACATCGCCACTTTACTGTATGAAATGTATTGTGACCCGCAGAATGAGTTATTTATATTATTTTTGCATCCAATTCTAAAACATGTTCAAGAAGTGAACAAACTTTTTGAATCAAATACTGCTGATAAAACAAAAAATTGTTTTCTGATCTATCTCTTCTTATTACATCTATTGCTAACATGTTAGTACTGCCAACAAGCAACATTGATCCTCTTGATCCTAACACTAACATTGAAGAATTTCTGGATCCAAATCCACAGCTGGGTTCTAGATTTGAGAAAAGACTTGGAGAATTGATAATTAGCCAACAAATTCAATCTTCTCAAGTAACTCACATCCGCAAAAGGGCACAAAACTTTTTGATTAGCCTGTACAAAGAGCTGCATAATCGTCTGCCAGAAAACATTGATATTTTGAAGAATATAAGTTTATTCTCAGTGCAAAATACATTGACACATTTTAAGAAAATATTATTCCCTTCTGGAATTATTTCACTTAAATGAAGAAATGAAATCATCAATTGAGATTCAGTACAACATGATACATTTAGTTACATGGACTGATATTGCAATCACTGAGACATTTTGGTCTGAAGTTTTCAATTATACAGATTCTTCGGGAGGTAACCCCTTCAAAGACGTTGCAACTTTTGCCCTAAATTTATTAATTTTACCAAATTCTAATGCTGAAGTGGAACGGTTATTCAGCAGCATGAATGTCGTGAAAATAAATGAAAACATATTTTCAGCAATTTGCAGTAAAATATGGATTAAAGAGGCATAATAAATGCTGCAAAAACTTTAAATTACCTAAAGATGTCACCGCCAAAATTGGAACAATGGACTCATATGACCCAACAAAACTTCAGAAGATGGTCAGTCTGACTTCAAATTACGATGAAATACTATTCGAGCTGTAATTAATACAAACAATAATTGGTAAGTAAACTGTTTTTTGACATTTTTCTAGCATTGAAAAATATTTCTAGCACTTTCTAGCACTCCCCCACCTAAAATCTAGCATTAAAACCGATTTACATTTGGCAACCCTGGAGTCATATGACCCCAAAAACTTCAAATAATGTGCATTCCGATTGCTCAAACGGCACCAGAAGATGTGCAGTCTGACTTTTTCAAATTACAATGATATACTATTGATCTGTAATCAATACAGCACAATTGGTGCTTAAAATATTTTTTGGCACTTTTTCTAGCATTAAAAAATATTTCTAGCACTTTCTAGCACTTTTTAAACTAAAATCTAGCACTAAAAGCCGATTTACATTTGGCAACACTGGCTATATCGCTTTCAGACCAGTTCTAAAAAATTACGTGGTATCAGAAATTAAAGCACTCCGCCGGTCAGGTAGGTACAGAAATACGGTCAGGCGATAATCATTGGTAACGCCACGACATCACTTATGTCATCTACAAGAGCGAACATGCTGAGACTGCCCCCTCCCTCTCCTCCATCCTGCTCCTGGTGTCACTTATATTAGTTACAAGATAGAAAGAGCTGTTTGTTTGCGTTTGCGCTATCAATCACTTCTTAACCAATTTTTGCAGCCTGTGTGATTTCAACTACAAAACGTAAGTAGGCGGTACCACCTGCGAACCAATAGGCCAAACACAAATACATTTTGTCATAGCATAGATGTCGGATCAGCTTTTCTAACCCAAGACTGTTTTCACACTGACTATTGCGCACTATCCGTTCGAGTTGACAGACACTGATATGTGTTCTCTCTACATCAACAATTTCTCAAGCACTCCTTGCAATTTGTTTATGATCTGAGCCAAAGAATATCAGTATGCACTTCTATGACGTTTTGGGATAAGAAACACGATCCACCGTTTTAGGACATATATCTTTATCGTCGCCTTAAGAGATTAGAGTTTTCCCTCGAAAGAGCTGGGCATATCAATTTCAAGATGGCAAGAGCTAAGTCTGATTCCCTGGAATAACATCTTTTCTGTAATATGAAGAAGGAAGCGCTGAGACGGAATCTTGGCATGGCATCTCTCTTAACATGCTAATAAATGGATAAATTAAACTAAGAACTGAGCCTAGTTCCCTTGCAAAACATCTCTCCTGAGACTATCAGCTACAAAATGGAAAGAGCCTATTATGGTTCCCTGACTTGACAGGATCAGGATGCCGTCCCCACCTGCAAAATAAGATAGACTTCTCTTGGCGACTTAACCACAGACCTAAATACACACACAAAAAAAAGAAATGTTTACACCCTTTAAAACTTTCATAAGTTCTATTTTTAACAGATTTTTGTTTCAAATTCGTCTGCAATGTAAAATATATTAAGATTAAACACGTCTTGTCAATCCTATTAGGTTTGCAATTAGTCAAGACAATTCTGTTCAAATCTTCACTGATGCGTAGAGATTTTCAGTTTTTTTTCTTCATATTTAGGCTAACTGGAAGTTAAAACTCCAAACAAGCTTTCAAGTAGTGACTTTTAGATGTACATAAGTTACGTTGACAAATTGAGGAAAGACTTTTAAACGCAGTTTGGAGTCGATCGATACAATGTATGTTATGTTATATTATTCAATCGACGACATGGCACTTTGGGACATTACCTTGCGTGCTCCGTCGTCCTCAGCTGCAGCAGCCATCCCAAAGTCCACTTTCTCAACGTATTCCATGAGAAGTTGATATAGTATATCTTCTCTCTCTACCACGCAGACGAGTTTAGACGACATTGTCTGTTATGTTCAACCGTAACTCTTTAATTCTCGCAATTGGTCAAGTGTCTGAGACTCACTCATATCACATAAATGAGCTTGCACTGCATTGATGACATCGACTATATCCATACTTCTGTTAGCTTGAGTTGGGACATCGTTAGCAAGAACGTCAGCACGTTCGTTGCTCTGCACTCCAGCATGTAATAACATGTATATAGAGTAATGGATTGTGATACTGTCAGCGTAAAGCAAAAACATAAATTTGGTTGTTAAAACATCTACAAGAGGGTTTTGGTACAGAGGTCAGAGGTAGGAATTGAATTTCTACAACTAGCGTACGTGTTCAATTTCTGTACATTTGATTCCGTAGTCCCCCATCCCTAGCAGAAAATAGGCATTCGGAACCATTTTTCGAGATTGCATGTGTTGTTTCGCTGTTACTTTGCGCGACTCAGTAAATGAGAAGGGCTGAGCACATTTAGGGACAGCCCTGGGGGTGTATACACTTATTCTATCAAGTTCAGTCATTATCAAATAGCTTGTCCCGAGCAGAACGTTGCCACCCTAACAATACTTCGAATTTTATCTCTCTCATATACCCGATGTTCCGCCTCTGCAGCCGTCATGCTCAAATCATCATTTACATCCTGAATACATTTTCTCCGTGGTCTTTTTCTCCTCCTCTTTGTCGGGTGCCCTCCGTGGTCTTTTTCTCCTCCTTTTTGTCGGGGTGTCCCTTCCATTTTGGTTTTTTCCAACACTTCGTGTATTTTTATATGTTCAAAATACTTCATTTTTCTTATCCTTATTTGTAGCATCAGCCAGTTTTCTTTGATTTTGAGTTCTTTCTGGATAGATCTATTTGTTCTCTTCTTTGTCCATGATATACAGAAGACTCTTCTGTAACACTTATATTCAAAAGCACATATATGTTTTCCACTGCTTTATTAAATGTCCATGCTTCACACCCCTACGTTGCCACTGGGAATCTGTATGCATTTAGTATTCTGATTTTTGTTTTTCTATCAGTTCCATTCCATACTGCTTTTGTTGTTTAATTTCTTTTAAGGCCATGTTTGTTCTCTTTTGAATGTTATCATTTCATTTCCATCTCTTGCTAGTATTGATCCGAGATATTCAAAATTTATCACATTTTCTATTTTCTCCCGTTGATAAAATATCCTTTGTCATGCTTGTTTTATCAGTTGTCATTATTTTGTTTATACCACATTGAGCTATGGATTTTGTTTTTCGCTTTTCTATTGCACTTCTATCATTAATTTCTCAATCACGTTTTGCGATGTTGACAGTAACACTGTATATTGTCATCATATCCTTAGTTTATGTATTACTCTTTCTCCAATTATAAAATGATTATATCGTTCTTTCCCGTTATCTTCTGTAACATTCCACATAATTTTTTCAGCATAAATGTTACAAACATAACAGGCGACATAATGCAACCTTGTCCGACTCCCCCTGGCTTACGTATCAGTTCAGCAAAGATTGAAATTCTTGCACATTGGGTAAGCTTATAATCCAATGCAACAGCCATCTAAGCAGTGGCGGCTCGTCATTAAGGGCCATTGGGGCCAGGCCCCACCAAAAATAAAGTGTAACGTGTACTTATTGCTTTATAAATTAAAATATAACCTAACCCAAAACTATGATTTTTCCGAAAATTTTTGTCTAACCCCACCAACAAAAATGAGCATCTAAGTATTCATATCCTCACTGTGCCCACAAGATGTTGGTTAGCACATATTCTACCTTCCCTCAGGGGATGCATCTAAGTATTCATATCCTCACTGTGCTCACAAGATGTTGGTTAGCATATTCTACCTTCCTCAGGGATGTATCTAAGTATTCATATCCTCACTGTGCCCACAAGATGTTGGTTAGCACATATTCTACCTTCCTCAGGGATGCATCTAAGTATTCATATCCTCACTGTGCCCACAAGATGTTGGTTAGCACATATTCTACCTTCCCTCAGGGGATGCATCTAAGTATTCATATCCTCACTGTGACCACAAGATGTTGGTTAGCACATATTCTACCTTCCCTCAGGGGATGCATCTAAGTATTCATATCCTCACTGTGCTCACAAGATGTTGGTTAGCACATATTCTATCTTCCCTCAGGGGATGCATCTAAGTATTCATATCTTCACTGTGCTCACAAGATGTTGGTTAGCACATATTCTACCTTCCTCAGGGATGCATCTAAGTATTCATATCCTCACTGTGCCCACAAGATGTTGGTTAGCACATATTCTATGCCCATATTTTGCCTTCCTCAGGGATGCATATTGTCCGTATTCTTATATTCCTTTATTCTATCATGTCCAGAGGTGTAGACCCAAAACAGGTTTTGCGGAGACGCGGTGGGTGAATGGTTAAGTCCTTTGCCTCGTGAGTCGAAGGTCGGGGGTTCGAATCCAGACCATGCCGTTCTGTTAATGAGTGCAGTTTTTCCAGAGACCCCTTGGATTGTTGCTGGAGCTACGGAGATCGTGCTTTGTGCAATACTCTCGGCAGGTGGCGTGCCATTTCTGTGGAGAGGGACAGATCCATATGGGGTAAAACCCGATACAATGAAGTCAATCCTTCGGCTTTGAGACCCTTTGAAACTGTCTTGGCTATAATTGAATTTAGACTGCAAGATGAACGTAATGTCACTTTTGTTTGTCCCACTGTTTGCCGAGTTTAGCTTTCTCAATCAGTGTCAAATACAGGACTCTGCTTGTGACTCATAACTCGTTGAATAGTGCCATAACGAGTGTTCTGGTAACAGCTTACTTAACTCATCATAGCTACTAAACTCTTTGTATAAAGAACGAAGGATTGAATTCATTGCACCGGATTTCCCTCTATGGTTCCGTTCCTATCGGCATAAATGCAAGCTATCTGAAGAGAGTGTTGCACAAAGCACGAACTCCGTAGCTCCAGCAGCAATCCTAGATATCTCGTTAAAAAAGTGCACATTTTACTCGGTCCACTGTTACAAGAGTCCACAACCTTCAGAATGACAGACAAACACAAACGTCTAACCACTTCGCCATAGTGACCGCCTAACTATAAGTTCCTTCCAAAATTCGTGATCACACTAAGGTTTAATTTGTACGAAATATATCTGATGATTGCAAGTAATTTTTGCATGCAGTCTTATATACCTCACGACGTTACGAATCTATGTTTAACTAATTGGTAGGTAGCTTAGTTGATGCAAAAACGTTTTTGTTATATAATTTTGCATAAGCACAACAAAATGATAATCAAAGTTTAGAATTTACAGTAATACACAAAATGGTGGCGGATGATTGCAAAGGCGTAACCCTATTACATATTATAAAAGCAATGTGACATGGTTAGCTTTTTCTTCATGAGTGTTTTTATGTTGATATTATCTTTGGCGATCAAATTGACGTACCTTTGGTAGTTGTTGCCAGTCCCTGGTATTGTGAGGCAATTGGTGAAGGTGAAAGCAAATGGGATGTTAGCTATTAGATTCGGAATCTGAAGAGTCGAAGAGATTAACTACTGCTGGGGGCTGGAGAAAATACAAACCATCTCGTTGCCAATATACCTCTTCTTCTCGGAGCACATGCTCTTCACATTTGTTCCAGTATTCTATATCTATTTTTGCGAGGGTATCACGTGTTAGGACTTTACATCACGAAGTTTGAAAGTCTTGTTTACTGCTGCAACTTGACCTTTGACTACAGCCCACACAAGTTCAATGGGATTGAGATGTGAATGGTAAGGTGGTAATCGAGAGAAGTGTGGCGTAAAATGACTTTATCGATTATAAAATTGACTTAGTCTGTCCACCAGTTACAATCAGAAAAAATGTATATTTTGTCTGCAACTGTCTTCAAAATCCAGTGTCTTGTCCAGGAACAACAAGGTCTCAATATCTTCTTCTTCTTCTTTGCGTTCGACTTGACGAGCAATTTAATCACTCTTTGTGATATGTTTGATCTTTGCAAGAACGTGTATATTGCTCACATTGCTTTATGTAGGCCTTAAACACATACACTTGTACACATTTAGGACACGTGCATCCGTTTCATCCGAAACCTCCTAAGTCGACTCTTACGACATGCTGAGACAGGCAGTGGTTCTATTCTTTACACCCCAAATCTGGGCCCCAGTAACTATTAGGACTGGTCCAATATCAAAACTATAACACAGAACAATTGATATATGTATACAGAAATTATTTGAAACATAACAAAATAAGATGAAACATTATTACACATTTTGGAAAACGTAGTCTGAAGACAAATCTTTGGGCCCAACATGATTTAAATGTATTAGAACAAGCACACACAACATTTCTCCCTCCTTCCTCCCCGCTCCTAGGAAGGCTAAGACAAAAGATGAATGAAGGAGGTGATATCTGCAACAATCACCTCAAAGTAGGAAGAGAGGCTAGAACAAAGATGAATGAAGGCAAGTGATATCTGCAACAATGAACCCCAAAGTAGGAAGAGAAGGCTAAGAACAAAGATGAATGAAGGCAAGTGATATCTGCAACAATCAACCTCAAAGTAGGAAGAGAAGGCTAAGAACAAAGATGAATGAAGGCAAGTGATATCTGCAACAATGAACACCAAAGTAGGAAGAGAAGGCTAAGAACAAAGATGAATGAAGGCAAGTGATATCTGCACAATCCAACCTCAAAGTAGGAAGAGAAGGCTAGAACAAAGATGAATGAAGGCAAGTGATATCTGCAACAATCAACCTCAAAGTAGGAAGAGAAGGCTAAGAACAAAGATGAATGAAGGCAAGTGATATCTGCAACAATCTAACTCAAAGTAGGAAGAGAAGGCTAAGAACAAAAGATGAATAGAGGCAAGTGATATCTTGACAATCAGACCTCAAAGTAGGAAGAGAAGGCTAAGAACAAAGATGAATGAAGGCAAGTAATATCTGCAACAATGAACCCCAAAGTAGGAAGAGAAGGCTAAGAACAAAGATGAATGAAGGCAGTGATATCTGCAACAATCAACTCAGTAGGAAGAGAGGCTAGACAAAGATGAATGAAGGCAAGTGATATCTGCAACAATCAACCTCAAAGTAGGAAGAGAAGGCTAAGAACAAAGATGAATGAAGGCAAGTGATATCTGCAACAATCAACCTCAAAGTAGGAAGAGAAGGCTAAGAACAAAGATGAATGAAGGCAAGTGATATCTGCAACAATCAACCTCAAAGTAGGAAGAGAAGGCTAAGAACAAAGATGAATGAAGGCAAGTGATATCTGAACAATCAACTCAAGTAGGAAGAAGGCTAGAACAAAGATGAATGACAAAGTGATATCTGCAACAATGAACACCAAAGTAGGAAGATAAGGCTAAGAACAAAGATGAATGAAGGCAAGTGATATCTGCAACAATGAACACCAAAGTAGGAAGAGAAGGCTAAGAACAAAGATGAATGAAGGCAAGTGATATCTCAACTAATCACCTCAAAGTAGGAAGGAAGGCTGGAGAACAAAGATTGAATGAAGGCAAGTGATATCAACAATCAACCTCAAAGTAGGAAGAGAAGCTAAGAAAAAGATGAATAAAGCAAGTGATATCTGCAACAATCAACTCAAAGTAGGAAGAAAGGCTAAGAACAAAAGATGAATAGAAGGCAAGTAATATCTGCAACAATGAACCCCAAAGTAGGAAGAGAAGGCTAAGAACAAAGATGAATGAAGGCAAGTGATATCTGCAACAATCAACCTCAAAGTAGGAAGAGAAGGCTAAGAACAAAGATGAATGAAGGCAAGTGATATCTGCAACAATCAACCTCAAAGTAGGAAGAGAAGGCTAAGAACAAAGATGAATGAAGGCAAGTGATATCTGCAACAATGAACACCAAAGTAGGAAGAGAAGGCTAAGAACAAAGATGAATGAAGGCAAGTGATATCTGCAACAATCAACCTCAAAGTAGGAAGAGAAGGCTAAGAACAAAGATGAATGAAGGCAAGTGATATCTGCAACATCAACCCAAAGTAGGAAGAGAAGGCTGAGACAAAGATGAATGAAGGCAGGTGATATCTGCAACAATCAACCCCAAAGTAGGAAGAGAAAGCTAAGAACAAAGATGAATGAAGGCAAGTGATATCTGCAACAATCAACCTCAAAGTAGGAAGAGAAGGCTAAGAACAAAGATGAATGAAGGCAAGTGATATCTGCAACAATCAACCTCAAAGTAGGAAGAGAAGGCTAAGAACAAAGATGAATGAAGGCAAGTGATATCTGCAACAATGAACCTCAAAGTAGGAAGAGAAGGCTAAGAACAAAGATGAATGAAGGCAAGTGATATCTGCAATAATCACCTCAAAGTAGGAAGAGAAGGCTAAGAACAAAGATGAATGAAGGCAAGTGATATCTGCAACAATCAACCCCAAAGTAGGAAGAGAAGGCTAAGAACAAAGATGAATAAAGGCAAGTGATATCTGCAACAATCAACCTCAAAGTAGGAAGAGAAGGCTAAGAACAAAGATGAATAAAGGCAAGTGATATCTGCAACAATGAACCTCAAAGTAGGAAAGAAGGCTAAGAACAAAGATGAATGAAGGCGGTGATATCTGCACAATGAACCTCAAAGTAGGAAGAGAAGGCTAAGAACAAAGATGAATAAAGGCAAGTGATATCTGCAACAATAACCTCAAAGTAGGAAGAGAAGGCTAAGAACAAAGATGAATGAAGGCAAGTGATATCTGCAACAATGAACCCCAAAGTAGGAAGAGAAGGCTAAGAACAAAGATGAATGAGGCAGTGATATCTGCAAGCAATCAATGAACCCCAAAGTAGGAAGATAAGGCTAAGAACAAAGATGAATGAAGGCAAGTGATATCTGCAACAATGAACCCCAAAGTAGGAAGAGAAGGCTAAGAACAAAGATGAATGAAGGCAAGTGATATCTGCAACAATCAACCTCAAAGTAGGAAGAAGGCTAAGAAAAAGATGAATGAAGGCAAGTGATATCTGCAACAATCAACCCCAAAGTAGGAAGAGAAGGCTAAGAACAAAGATGAATGAAGGCAAGTGATATCTGCAACAATCAACCTCAAAGTAGGAAGAGAAGGCTAAGAACAAAGATGAATGAAGGCAAGTGATATCTGCAACAATCAACCTCAAAGTAGGAAGAGAAGGCTAAGAACAAAGATGAATGAAGGCAAGTGATATCTGCAACAATCAACCTCAAAGTAGGAAGAGAAGGCTAAGAACAAAAGATGAATGAAGGCAAGTGATATCTGCAACAATCAACCTCCAAAGTAGGAAGAGAAGCTAGAACAAAGATGAATGAAGGCAAGTGATATATGCAACAATCAACCCCAAAGTAGGAAGAGAAAGCTAAGAACAAAGATGAATGAAGGCAAGTGATATCTGCAACAATCAACCTCAAAGTAGGAAGAGAAGGCTAAGAACAAAGATGAAGGAAGGCAAGTGATATCTGCAACAATCAACCTCAAAGTAGGAAGAGAAGGCTAAGAACAAAGATGAATGAAGGCAAGTGATATCTGCAACAATCAACCTCAAAGTAGGAAGAGAAGGCTAAGAACAAAAGATGAATGAAGGCAAGTGATATCTGCAACAATCAACCTCAAAGTAGGAAGAGAAGGCTAAGAACAAAGATGAATGAAGTGCAAGTGATTGCAAATCAACCCCAAAGTAGGAAGAGAAGGCTAAGAACAAAGATGAATTAAGGCAGGTGATATCTGCAACAATCAACCTCAAAGTAGGAAGAGAAGGCTAAAACAAGATGAATGAAGGCAGGTGATATCTGCAACATTGAACCTCAAAGTAGGAAGAGAAGGCTAAGAACAAAGATGAATAAGGCAAGTGATATCTGCACAATGAACCTCAAAGTAGGAAGAGGCTAAGAACAAGATGAATGAAGGCAGGTGATATCTGCAACAATCAACCTCAAAGTAGGAAGAGAAGGCTAAGAACAAAGATGAATGAAGGCAAGTAATATCTGCAACAATCAACCTCAAAGTAGGAAGAGAAGGCTAAGAACAAAAGATGAATGAAGGCAAGTGATATCTGCAACAATCAACCTCAAAGTAGGAAGAGAAGGCTAAGAACAAAGATGAATGAAGGCAGGTGATATCTGAAACAATGAACCAAAGTAGGAAGAGAAAGCTAAGAACAAAGATGAATGAAGGCAAGTGATATCTGCAACAATGAACCCCAAAGTAGGAAGAGAAGGCTAAGAACAAAGATGAATGAAGGCAGGTGATATCTGCAACAATGAACCCCAAAGTAGGAAGAGAAGGCTAAGAACAAAAGATGAATGAAGGCAAGTGATATCTGCAACAATGAACCCCAAAGTGGGAAGTGAAGGCTAAGAACAAAGATGAATGAAGGCAAGTGATATCTGCAACAATCAACCTCAAAGTAGGAAGAGAAGGCTAAGAACAAAGATGAATGAAGGCAAGTGATATCTGCAACAATCAACCTCAAAGTAGGAAGAGAAGGCTAAGAACAAAAGATGAATGAAGGCAAGTGATATCTGCAACAATGAACCCCAAAGTAGGAAGAGAAGGCTAAGAACAAAGATGAATGAAGGCAGGTGATATCTGCAACAATGAACCTCAAAGTAGGAAGAGAAGGCTAAGAACAAAGATGAATGAAGGCAAGTGATATCTGCAACAATGAACCCCAAAGTAGGAAGAGAAGGCTAAGAACAAAGATGAATGAAGGCAAGTGATATCTGCAACAATCAACCTCAAAGTAGGAAGAGAAGGCTAAGAACAAAGATGAATGAAGGCAAGTGATATCTGCAACAATCAACCCCAAAGTAGGAAGAGAAGGCTAAGAACAAAGATGAATGAAGGCAAGTGATATCTGCAACAATCAACCTCAAAGTAGGAAGAGAAGGCTAAGAACAAAGATGAATGAAGGCAAGTGATATCTGCAACAATCAATCTCAAAGTAGGAAGAGAAGGCTAAGAACAAAGATGAATGAAGGCAAGTGATATCTGCAACAATCAACCTCAAAGTAGGAAGAGAAGGCTAAGAACAAAGATGAATGAAGGCAAGTGATATCTGCAACAATCAACCTCAAAGTAGGAAGAGAAGGCTAAGAACAAAGATGAATGAAGGCAGGTGATATCTGCAACAATCAACCCCAAAGTAGGAAGAGAAAGCTAAGAACAAAGATGAATGAAGGCAAGTGATATCTGCAACAATCAACCTCAAAGTAGGAAGAGAAGGCTAAGAACAAAGATGAATGAAGGCAAGTGATATCTGCAACAATCAACCTCAAAGTAGGAAGAGAAGGCTAAGAACAAAGATGAATGAAGGCAAGTGATATCTGCAACAATCAACCTCAAAGTAGGAAGAGAAGGCTAAGAACAAAGATGAATGAAGGCAAGTTATATCTGCAACAATCAACCTCAAAGTAGGAAGAGAAGGCTAAGAACAAAGATGAATGAAGGCAAGTGATATCTGCAACAATCAACCCCAAAGTAGGAAGAGAAGGCTAAGAACAAAGATGAATAAAGGCAGGTGATATCTGCAACAATCAACCTCAAAGAGGAAGAAGGCTAAGAACAAAGATGAATAAAGGCAAGTGATATCTGCAACAATGAACCTCAAAGTAGGAAGAGAAGGCTAAGAACAAAGATGAATGAAGGCAGGTGATATCTGCAACAATGAACCTCAAAGTAGGAAGAGAAGGCTAAGAACAAAGATGAATGAAGGCAGGTGATATCTGCACAATGAGACCTCAAAGTAGGAAGAGAAGGCTAAGAACAAAGATGAATGAAGGCAGGTGATATCTGCAACAATCAACCCCAAAGTAGGAAGAGAAGGCTAAGAACAAAGATGAATAAAGGCAAGTGATATCTGCAACAATCAACCTCAAAGTAGGAAGAGAAGGCTAAGAACAAAGATGAATGAAGGCAAGTGATATCTGCAACAATCAACCCCAAAGTAGGAAGAGAAGGCTAAGGAACAAAGATGAATAAGGCAGGTGATATCTGCAACAATGAACCACAAAGTAGGAAGAGAAGGCTAAGAACAAAGATGAATGAAGGCAAGTGATATCTGCAACAATCAACCCCAAAGTGGGAAGTGAAGGCTAAGAACAAAGATGAATGAAGGCAAGTGATATCTGCAACAATGAACCCCAAAGTAGGAAGAGAAGGCTAAGAACAAAGATGAATAAGGCAGGTGATATCTGCAACAATGAACCACAAAGTAGGAAGAGAGGCTAGAACAAAGATGAATGAAGGCAAGTGATATCTGCAGCAATCAACCCCAAAGTGGGAAGTAAGGCTAAGAACAAAGATGAATGAAGGCAAGTGATATCTGCAACAATCAACCTCAAAGTAGGAAGAGAAGGCTAAGAACAAAGATGAATGAAGGCAAGTGATATCTGCACAATCAACCTCAAAGTAGGAAGAAAGGCTAAGAACAAAAGATGAATGAAGGCAAGTGATACTGCAAAATCAACTCAAAGTAGGAAGAGAAGGCTAAGAACAAAGATGAATGAAGGCAAGTGATATCTGCAACAATGAACCCCAAAGTAGGAAGAGAAGGCTAAGAACAAAGATGAATGAAGGCAGGTGATATCTGCAACAATCAACCTCAAAGGCTCAGAAAACCGAAGAAGATGTTTTGTGCTTTGTATGTTTTCTACAAAACATCTCTTTCGTCGTGTAACATGTCCTTTTCAGAACGTCGGTCTCTTCACTGCCTTAAGAATAACTCTAGATATTTAGCCAGTTCTCCAACCTCCTCCATCCATCATCGTATTCAAGTAACAGTAACAGAAAGTAACATTCTCATATTATGAAAACTTATGCTGAAATCTAATAGCCATCCATTGCAAGCAATGATGACATGACAACAACATCAGGCGTGTGTTGTTCCACCTCTCTGGTGTGTGCGGAGGTACTCAGAGTCCAATTTTGGAACACATCCTACAACAGGTGGGGCATATATGATCAAGGTTGGACATGTGGGTGGTGTGTGTTCTTGTCTTTAGGTTCTAGTTTGAAATATTGTGACATGCACATTGTATTCAAACATATCCTATCTGTATTAATGTACACATTTCCATTTCTGTACATGAAAAGTGTGTACATGAAATTGTGTACATGAAATTGTGTACATGAAATGTGTAAATGCTACTGTGTACATGAAATTGTGTACATGAAATGTGTATATGAAATTGTGTACATGAATTTGTCATCATGATATTTGTACATAAATTGTGCACATGATATTGTGTAATGGAAATTGTGATAATTGTAGATATTGTGTACATGAAATTGTGCACATGAAATTGTGTATTATGATATTGTGACATGAAATTGTGTACATGAAATTGTGTATATGAAATTGTACATGAAATTGTAGTACTATGAAATTGTGCATATTGAAATTGTGTATATGAAATGTGTATATAGAAATTGTGATATAAATTGAATGTGTGCAATGAAATTGTGTATAGAAATTGTGCATATAGAAATTGTATAGAACTTGTGTATATGAAATTGTGTATATGAAATTGTGTATATGAAATTGTGTATATGAAATTGTGTATATGAAATTGTGTATATGAAATTGTGTATATGAAATTGTATATGAAATTGTGATATGATTTAAATTGTGTATATGAAATTGTTATATGAAATTGTGCATATGAAATTGTGTATATGAAATTGTTATATGAAATTTGTACAAGAAATTGTTAATGAAATTGTGCATAGAAATGTGTAATTAAATTGTGTAATTAAATTATATAAATGTATATGAAATTGTGCATATGAAATTGTGTAATGAAATTGTGATATGAAATTGTGTTAAATTGCATATGAAATTGTGCATATGAAATTGTGTACATGAAATTGTGCATATGAAATTGTGTACATGAAATTTGATATGAAATTGTGTATATTAAATTGTGCATATGAATTGTATATGAAATTGTGTATATTAAATTGTGCATATGAAATTGTGTATATGAAATTGTGCATATGAAATTGTGTAATGAAATTGTAAAGTGAAATTGTGTATATGAAATTGTGCATATGAATTATGTATAATCTACATCGTTCATTCTGAAAATAGAGATCTCGTAAAGTAAAGCTTTGTTTATTTGAATGAATAGAAACAGAAAGCATCACAAGCTGTAATAATATTGATACAATGCATATTTTAGATATAAAAATGATTAGCCACAAGATAGAGAAACATGCTGGGACTGCTGATTACAATCAATGTCACTACACTTAAGAGATGTCATTTAGGTGCACAGAATCTCTCTACTTGCTGAAATGGTGGGCGTCTGAAAATGTGTAGCGCAATGCAGCGTCGGCGACGATTCTAAATGTTTCTCATTAATAAGTCGATTAACTAATTTTAACTGGACAATACTAGGGAATCAAATATACATTAACTATCAAGAAAGGATGGTGAGTCTGGCGATGTAGGAGACCGGGTTCAATCAGAAAGGATGGAGAGTCTGACCGATGCGGGGACCCGGTTCAATCAGAAAGGATGGAAAGTCTGGTCGATGCGGGGACCAGGGTTCAACAAGAAAGGATGGAGAGTCTGGCCGATGCGGGGACCGAGGTTCAATCAAGAAGGATGGAAAGTCTGGTCGATGCGGGGGACCAGGGTTCAATCAAGAAATGATGGAGAGTCTGGCCGATGCGGGGGACCCGGGTTCAATCAAGAAAGGATGGAGAGTCTGACCGATGCGGGAGACCCGGGTTCAATCCATGGTAAGGACAAGGAGGTTTTTCTGTCGAGGGCATAGAAAAACATCCTAACATGAACAGTTTCACAACGACTGCACTAACCATTCAACCAATACATTCCACTGTCTCATGTCCCTCCTGCACTAACCATTCAACCAATACATTCCACTGTCTCATGTCTCTCCTGCACTAACCATTCAACCAATACATTCCACTGTCTCATGTCCCTCCTGCACTAACCATTCAACCAATACATTCCACTGTCTCATGTCTCTCCTGCACTAACCATTCAACCAATACATTCCACTGTCTCATGTCCCTCCTGCACTAACCATTCAACCAATACATTTCACTGTCTCATTTCCCTCCTGCACTAACCATTCAACCAATACATTTCACTGTCTCATGTCCCTCCTGCACTAACCATTCAACCAATACATTCCACTGTCTCATGTCCCTCCTGCACTAACCATTCAACCAATACATTCCACTGTCTCATGTCTCTCCTGCACTAACCATTCAACCAATACATTCCACTGTCTCATGTCCCTCCTGCACTAACCATTCAACCCAAAACATTCCACTGTCTCATGTCCCTCCTGCACTAACCATTCAACCAATACATTCCACTGTCTCATGTCTCTCCTGCACTAACCATTCAACCAATACATTCCACTGTCTCATGTCCCTCCTCACTAACCATTCAACAATACACCACTGTCTCATGTCTCTCCTGCACTAACCATTCAACCAATACATTCCACTGTCTCATGTCTCTCCTGTCCTACACCGTTAGAAAAGTGATATTACATGCAATAACCACATTTTTTTTATCAATCAAGGGGAAGAAGAACTACTATGTCAATTTAAAACGACGTTTCTGTTGTCATCATACATCAAGACATCCACAAACATTCCTTATAGTGTTGGACTAGGTAATCCAATGTTAGTTACTTCATACAGTTACATTCAATGTTAGTTACTTCCCATACAGTTACATTCAATGTTAGGTACTTCATTCCTTACATTCAATGTTAGTTACTTCATTCAATTACATTCAATGTTAGTTACTTCATTCAGTTACATTCAATGTTAGTTACTTCATTCAGCTACATTCAATGTTAATTACTTCATTCAGCTACATTCAATGTTAGTTACTTCATACAGTTACATTCAATGTTAGTTACTTCATTCAGCTACATTCAATGTTAGTTACTTTATACAGTTACATTCAATGTTAGTTACTTTATACAGTTATACATTCAATGTTACTTTTCAGTTCATTCAATGTTAGTTACTTCATTCAGTTACATTCAATGTTAGTTACTTCCATACAGTTACATTCAATGTTTAGTTACTTCATCAGTTACATTCAATGTTAGTTACTTCATACAGTTACATTCAATGTTAGTTACTTTATACAGTTACATTCAATGTTAGTTACTTTATACAGTTCATTCAATGTTAGTTACTTTATACAGTTATTCAATGTTGATTACTTCATAGTTACATTCAGTTAGTTACTTCATACAGTTACATTCAATGTTAGTTACTTTATCAGTTACATTCAATGTTAGTTACTTCATTCAGCTACATTCAATGTTAGTTACTTCATTCAGTTACATTCAATGTTAGTTACTTCATACAGTTACATTCAAGTAAGTTACTTCATACAGTTACATTCAATGTTAGTTACTTCATACAGTTACATTCAATGTTAGTTACTTTATACAGTTACATTCAATGTTAGTTACTTTATACAGTTACATTCAATGTTAGTTACTTCATACAGTTACATTCAATGTTAGTTACTTCATTCAGTTACATTCAATGTTAGTTACTTCATACAGTTACATTCAATGTTAGTTACTTCATACAGTTACATTCAATGTTAGTTACTTCATACAGTTACATTCAATGTTAGTTACTTTATCAGTTACATTCAATGTTAGTTACTTCATACAGTTACATTCAATGTTAGTTACTTCATACAGTTACATTCAATGTAGTTACTTCATACAGTTACATTCAATCTAGTTACTTTATACAGCTACATCTCAATGTTAGTCATATCAGTTACATTCAATGTTAGTTACTTCATTCAGTTACATTCAATGTTGAGTTACTTCATTCAGCTACATTCAATGTTAGATTACTTCATTCGATCATTCAATGTTAGTTACTTCATACAGTTACATTCAATGTTAGTTACTTCATTCAGCTACATTCAATTTTAGTTACTTCATTCAGCTACATTCAATGTTAGTTACTTCATTCTTATTCAGTGTTAGTTACTTTATACAGTTACATTCAATGTTAGTTACTTCATTCAGTTACATTCAATGTTAGTTACTTCATTCAGTTACATTCAATGTTAGTTACTTCATTCAGCTACATTCAATGTTAGTTACTTCATTCAGTTAATTCAATGTTAGTTACTTCATGAGTTACATTCAATGTTAGTTACTTCATTCAGTTACATTCAATGTTATTTACTTTATCAGTTACATTCAATGTTAGTTACTTCATACAGTTACATTCAATGTTAGTTACTTCATCAGTTACATTCAATGTTATTACTTCATTCAGCTACATTCAATTTTAGTTACTTCATGCAAGTTCATTCAATGTTAGTTACTTCATTCAGTTACATTCAATGTTAGTTACTCATTCAGTTACATTCAATGTTAGTTACTTCATGAGTTACATTCAATGTTAGTTACTTATACAGTTACATTCAATGTTATTACTTCATACAGTTACATTCAATGTTGATTCTTCATGTTATTCAATGTTAGTTACTTCATTCTACATTCAATTTAGTTACTTCATACAGTTACATTCAATGTTAGTTACTTCATACAGTTACATTCAATGTTAGTTACTTCCTTCAGCTACATTCAATGTTAGTTACTTCATTCAGCTACATTCAATGTTAGTTACTTCATTCAGATACATTCAATGTTAGTTACTTCATACAGTTACATTCAATGTTAGTTACTTCATTCAGCTACATTCAATTTTAGTTACTTCATTCAACTACATTCAATGTTAGTTACTTCATTCAGCTATATTCAGTGTTAGTTACTTTATACAGTTACATTCAATGTTAGTTACTTCATACAGTTACATTCAATGTTAGTTACTTCATTCAGTTACATTCAATGTTAGTTACTTCATTCAGCTACATTCAATGTTATTCATTCAGTTACATTCAATGTTATTACTTCATACGTTACATTCAATGTTAGTTACTTCATTCAGTTACATTCAATGTTAGTTACTTCATTCAGTTACATTCAATGTTAGTTACTTCATTCAGTTACATTCAATGTTAGTTACTTCATTCAGTTACATTCAATGTAGCATCAGAGCGACTAGTTGAAGTGAACATTTCCGAAAATGATTTTTCTCACGTCACTTGACTTTTGTATTTCAATAATTTGAGATTCAGACAACGAGTTCGTTTTGAAAACTACACAACACTGAAAAACAAGGAAGGTGTGGGGTTTGGGAGGGGAGGGGGCAGAAGTGCCACAACAAGTACACCCAGTACGGTTGAACGTGTAAAGCTTCGATCGTCATCATTCTTTTGCATGAGAGCTGCTCGAAGTTTGTTAAAGTGTTTTTATTGTGTCATTTTGACGGTTTTGAAAAGTTACCATCTTTTGACCGCGATATAGTGGTATTACATTTGATCTTAGCCGAAATGTCGAGAAGAATTTGAAGTGAAGTTTCTGTATCGGAAATTCTCTCCCCCTTCATTCCCGTAAAGTAACGTGAAGCTATGGGAGCAGGTGGTGGACGGAGTGTGGAGCAGCTGATAGAGTGTCAATGGTTATGGTCATAAAACTCACAACTGTGAGCAGATGGTCTATGTAATAAGACAATGGCTACATACATGTATTGTCACTCCCAGGTAGGACATCAATGGCAGACTACTTTCCAAGAAGATGTCTAAGATAACCCTAACATTAAAATTCTCAAATTGGACACAGAGAAATATTATAATGCCAGCGCAGAATCAATTTCGAGATAGTTCTGTCAACGGAAACGCTGTCTACGTCTGTCAACTGCTGTCTTTGCACATATTCACTAGAACAACTGATCGAGAGTACACACACAGACAACTAAAATAATTTCTTTTGACGTCATATCGCCAGGGTACCCGGATATTTGTAACTTTCCCAAGATGCAATCTTCAATGAGTGATTGCCTGGCTGCCTGAACAAAAACAAATAAAAGAGCATTCCCCAAGTTTGGCTCAAGTAATGGGCTTCTTGTCAGACGCAGACGACAATCAGACAGACAAACGCAATACATAAACACAATTATCTACGGTGGTGCAGTGAGCGAGAGAAAGATGTATATATATATATATATATATATATATAATATATATATATATATATATATATATTTATATATATATTATTTTTCCCGATCCAGAAGCACTTGAGCTTTCAGCTCTTCGGCCATGGACATCGTAACTCTTCGGTTCGGTGCCACGAACACCGTAAATCTGGAGAACCTGTGTTTTTTCTGCCAGTCGCGGAATTGAACCGCACTCTCAGGGAGCTTGTCAACGTATATCTGGTATATCGTTGTCCAACGCGCTAAGAACAGGCTGGGCAGGCGGGCAGATATTTATATATAGTGAGGTAGAGAAGAGATTTTAAAAAAGTGTTGATAACAATTTTTGTTTCGTATACTTATTTAAAGTCTTCCTCAATTTTACTAAACGGGTGTTCTGTGAAAGACTTCCATTTCCTTTCGTTTGTGTCTATTGTCCATCAGCTTCTTCTACGATCAACTTTGCTATGCGACTACTCAGATTCAGATCAACTTTGCTATGCGATTTCTCAGATTCAGATCAACTTTTGTATGACTAATCAGATTCAGATCAACTTCTACTATGCGACTAATCAGATTGAGCTGACTACCGTTTAAGCTACAGACGTTCATGCAATAGAACATACGACTGCCATATCAGTTTTATATTACTCATCATATTTTAAAATACATTTTTAAGAACAATCCTGATCCTGCACATTTTCTGGTAAAACAAAGAGTAAAAAAATCTGAACGAGCAAACTCACGGGAATGTCCAACACAAGATCTCTTCGTCTTACTGAATGTCAATGAAAGATGACGTCTCCCAGTTTCATCAACGGTCTGAGGTTCCCCAATCGCATCAAGACAGCTGGGTCAAATTACTCCCAAAATTATTCGCCAAAGATACGATCGATTTTGTATTGTAAACCCGCAGCTATGTAACTATAAACGTTCCAAACCTGAACTGTAAAACAACAATACATCACAGGCGTCAGTCTTGCACTGGGATCTAGAACAAATAATCAGAATATCAATCAATAAGCCATTTGGGAAACACAGCGGGGCTCTACCCCTTCTCCTATTTGGGATCTGTTACCGTTGAATTGTTTGACGAGATCAGAGCAATTAGTTATACGTGAATTTTCAGAATAAAGGTTGATTGGAGATCGAAGATTGACATTTATCAGTTGTACCAATGAAATAGAAACACGAATATTCTATAGTGTTTGTTGTAAGATCAAAACATTTCAATCAACGCCCGTGTATTGTCGGGCTGCAAGGAGCAAAGAATAGAACACTGCCACCTACAAGGAAATGTCAAAGACCACTAGGTAGGCCAGGGAAGGTACCCTAAGTAAATAAAAACATCACAGAAATCAGATGCCTGCCTATGTTAGGCCATAACTGTTAAACGTACAGTCGTTCTTATGCTCGGATCACATACAAATCACAGGAGTGGTTAACAAATGATCCATATGGAGCGTTGGGAAAAAGAAATTTATCTATGTCTATACAGATGGTGGGTTCTATCTACTTGCTGTACAGATAGTGTTCTATTCATGTGCCATACAGATAGTGGTTCTATCTATGTGCCATACAGATAGTGGTTCTATCTACTTCATCAGATAGTAGTTCCATCATATTTCATACAGATAGTGGTTCTATCTACTTGTTACAGATAGTAGTTCTATCTATGTCTATACAGATAGTGGTTCCATCTATGTGCTATACATGATAGTTCTATCTATGTGCATACAGATAGTAGTTCTATCTATGTTTATACAGATAGTGGTTCTATCTATGTCATACAGATAGTGGTTCTATCTACTACTATACAGATAGTGGTTATATCTATGTGCTATACAGATAGTAGTTCTATCTATGTGCTATACAGATAGTGGTTCTATCTATGTCTACAGATAAGTGGTTCTATCTATGCCTATCAGATAGGGGTTTCCCATTATGTGCTATACTGAATGTAGTTCATCTTGTGTTATACAGATAGTAGTTCATCTATGTCCCTTACAGATATGGTTCATATATGTGCTATACAGATAGTGGTTCTTCACTTTATACAGATAGTAGTTCTATCTATGTACTATTACAGATAGTAGTTCTATCTATGCTATACAGATAGTAGTTCATCTATGTGCTATACAGATAGTGGTTCTATCTACTTACATACAGATAGTAGTTCTATCTATGTCTATGAAGATAGTAGTTCTATCTATGCTATACATATAGTAGTTCTTCTTGCTCAACAGATAGTAGTTCTATCTACTTACTATACAGATAGTGGTTCTATCACTTACTATACAGATAGTGGTTCTATCTACTTCTATGCAGATAGTAGTTATATCTATGTCATACAGATAGTAGTTATATCTATGTCTTACAGATAGTGGTTCTATCTATGTCTTACAGATAGATGTGGTTCTATCTATGTGCTATACAGATAGTGGTTCTATCTACTCTTTATACAGATAGTAGTTCTATCTATGTGCTATACAGATAGTAGTTCTATCTATGTGCTATACAGATAGTAGTTCTATCTATGTGCTATACAGATAGTGGTTCTATTGATCTATACAGATATAGTTCTATCTATGTGCTATACAGATAGTAGTTCTATCTATGATATACAGATAGTGGTTCTATCTATTGACTATACAGATAGTAGTTCATCTATGTCTCTACAGATAGTAGTTCTATCTATGTGCCATACAGATAGTGGTTCTATCTATGTCTATACAGATAGTAGGTTCTATCTATGTGCTAATAGATAGTGGTTCTCATCTATGTCTATACAGATAGTAGTTCTATCTATGTGCTATACAGATAGTGGTTCTATCTATGTGCTATACAGATAGTAGTTCTATCTATGTGCTATACAGATAGTAGTTCATCTATGTGCATAAGATGAGTGGTTCTATCTATGTGCTATACAGATAGTGGTTCTATCTACTTGCTATACAGATAGTAGTTCTATCTATGTGCATACAGATAGTAGTTCTATCTATTCATAGCAGATAGTAGTTCTATCTATGTGCTATACAGATAGTGGTTCTATCTATGTGCTATACAGATAGTGGTTCTATCTATGTGCTATACAGATAGTAGTTCTATCTATGTGATATACAGATAGTGTTCTATCTATGTGCTATACAGATAGTAGTTCTATCTATGTGCTCTACAGATAGTAGTTCTATCTATGTGCTATACAGATAGTGGTTCTATCTATGTGCTATACAGATAGTGGTTCTCATCTATGTGTAGCATGCAGATGTGGTTCTATCTATGTGCTATACAGATAGTAGTTCTATCTATGTGCTATACAGATAGTGGTTCTATCTATGTGCTATACAGATAGTAGTTCTATCTATGTGCTATACAGATAGTAGTTCTATCTACTTGCTATACAGATAGTGGTTCTATCTATGTGCTATACAGATGGTGGTTCTATCTACTTGCTCTATACAGATAGTGGTTCTATCTACTTGTGTACAGATGGTGGTTCTATCTACTTCTGACAGATAGTAGTTATATCTATTGCTATACAGATAGTAGTTCTATCTATGTGCTAAGCAGATAGTAGTTCATCATGTGCTATACAGATAGTAGTTCATCTATGTAGCTATACAGATAGTAGTTCTATCTATGTGCTATACAGATGTGGTCTCTATCTATGTGCTACAGATGGTAGTCATCTATTTGCTTTACAGATGGTGGATGTATCTACTTGCTGTACAGATGGGGTTCTGATCTACTGCTGTACAGATGGTGGATGTATCTACTCTACAGATAGTGGTTCTATCTACTTGCTGCACAGATGGTGTCTATCTACTCTGCTGAACAGATGGTGGATGTATCTACTTGCTGTACAGATGGTGGATGTATCTATGTGCTATACAGATAGTGGTTCTATATATGTAGCTATACAGATAGTGGTTATATCTAGTGCTATACAGATAGTAGTTCCATCTATGTGCTATACAGATAGTGGTTCTATCTATGTGCATACAGATAGTAGTTCTATCTATGTGCTATAAGATAGAGTTCATCTATGTGCATAGCAGATAGTAGTTCTATCTACTCATATACAGATAGTGTTCTATCTACTTCGATCAAGATAGTAGTTCTATCTATGTGCTATACAGATAGTAGTTCTATCTATGTGCTATACAGATAGTAGTTCTATCTATGTGCTATACAGATAGTAGTTATATCTACTTGCTCACAGATATGGTTCTATCTACTTGTATACAGATAGTGGTTCTATCTACTTGCTACAGATAGTAGTTATATCTATGTGCTTCAGATAGTAGTTCTATCTATGTGCTATACAGATAGTGGTTCTATCTATGTGCTATACAGATAGTGGTTCTATATATGTGCTATACAGATAGTGGTTCTATCTACTTGCTATACAGATAGTAGTTCTATCTATGTGCTATACAGATAGTAGTTCTATCTATGTGCTATACAGATAGTAGTTCTATCTATGTGCTATACAGATAGTGGTTCTATCTATGTGCTATACAGATAGTGGTTCTATATATGTGCTATACAGATAGTAGTTCTATTCATGTGCTATACAGATAGTGGTTCTATCTATGTGCTATACAGATAGTAGTTCTATCTATGTGCTATACAGATAGTAGTTCTATCTATGTGCTATACAGATAGTGGTTCTATCTATGTGCTATACAGATAGTGGTTCTATCTATGTGCTATACAGATAGTGGTTCTATCTATGTGCTATACAGATAGTAGTTCTATCTATGTGCTATACAGATAGTAGTTCTATCTATGTGCTATACAGATAGTAGTTCTATCTACTTGCTATACAGATAGTGGTTCTATCTACTTGCTGTACAGATGGTGGTTCTATCTACTTGCTGTACAGATGGTGGATGCATCTACTTGTGTACAGATGGTGGTTCTGATCTCACTCTGCTGTACAGATGGTGGTTCTATCTACTTGCTGTACAGATGGTGGTTCTATCTACTTGCTGTACAGATGGTGGATGTATCTACTTGCTGTACAGATGGTGGTCTCTATCTACTTGCTGTACAGATGGTGATGTATCTACTTGCTGTACAGATGGTGGATGATCTACTTGCTGTACAGATGGTGGTTCTATCTACTTCTGTACAGATGGTGGTTCTATCCACTTGCTGTACAGATGGTGGTTCATCTACTTGCTGACAGATGTGGATGTATCTACTTGCTGTACAGATAGTGTTCCTATCTACTTGCTGTACAGATGGTGATTATCATTTGCTGTACAGATAGTGGTTCCTATCTACTTGCTGTACAGATGGTGGTTCATCACTCTGCTGTACAGATAGGATGTTCTACTTGCTGTACAGATGGTGGTTCATCTACTGCTGACAGATGGTGATGCATCACTACTTGCTGTACAGATGGTGGATGATCTACTCTGTGCACAGATGGTGTTCATCTCATGCTGTACAGATGGTGGATGTATCTATTTGCTGTACAGATAGTGGTCTCTATCTACTTGCTGCATAGATGGTGGATGTATCTACTTGCTGTACAGATAGTGGTTCTATCTACTTGCTGTACAGATGGTGGATGTATCTATTTGCTGTACAGATAGTGGTTCTATCTACTTGCTGTAAAGATGGTGGATGTATCTATTTGCTGTACAGATGGTGGATGTATCTACTTGCTACAGATGGTGGTTCTATCTACTTGTTGTACAGATGGTGGTTCTATCTACTTGCTGACAGATGGTGATGATCATTTGCTGTACAGATAGTGGTTATATCTACTTGCTGTACAGATGGTGGATGTATCTACTTGCTGTACAGATAGTGGTTCTATCTACTTGCTGTAAAGATGGTGGATGTATCTACTTGCTGTACAGATAGTGGTTCTATCTACTTGCTGTACAGATGGTGATTCATCTACTTCTATACAGATAGTAGTTCTATCTACTCCTGACAGATGTGGTTCATCTACTTGCTGTACAGATGGTGGTTCTATCTACTTGCTGTACAGATAGTGGTTCTATCTACTTGCTGTACAGATAGTGGATGTATCTACTTGCTGACAGATAGTGGATGATCTACTTCTGTCAGATAGTGGATGATATCTACTGCTGACAGATAGTGGATATATCTACTTGCTGTACAGATAGTGGATGTATCTACTTGCTGTACAGATGGTGGTTCTATCTACTTGCTGTACAGATGGTGGTTCTATCTACTTGCTGTACAGATGGTGGATGTATCTACTTGTGTACAGATGGTGGTTCTATTTACTTACAAACTGATGGTGGCACTATCTACTTTGACAGATGGTGGTTCTATTTACTTGCTAAACTGATGGTGGCACTATCTACTTGCTGTACAGATGGTGGTTCTATTTACTTGCTAAACTGATGGTGGCACTATCTACTTGCTGTATATGTGATAGTGGTACCGACTAGTCTGTCACAGAATCACAACAGAGCACTCTCTGTGTATTTGCTGTTGTCTGTATAGGAGATACTGAACTGTAACATCACAAAACTAACGATCTCTGTAGTTGTTTATAGCTATCATCATCTAGTTCCTTGTTGTACTATTAAATAAGCAAGTTTATCATAACAAATCATGATAACTTGAGTTATAGCTTGATGAGTAGCTAGAACCAGCTCATCTGTCCCTGAAAGAACTCTGGCTTGTTTAACTACTCATACAGGGTGGGCCAAAAAAATGAGAACATCACGTAACATACGTGTTATTTAGAAATGTTATTTAATTTAAGTATATTGTTTCATGCAATTTTTGTTTGTCAAGTACAAGCTAATCAGAAATCCTGTTCAATTTTTCAAGCATCGACGCCACTCGTTTAATCAGAATACGGTCTTCCGCAGTAATTTTTGTCATTCTTGGCAACAAGTTTAAACCTGCAGATGTAAAACAATTGACATATTAAACATCAAAGATTGTGCCGGAAATTGTCAGAAATAAAACATCATATAGCTAAATAGGTCAGTGAATAAATGAGTAAACAATTGAAGCTATTATGGGATACAGTTAAAACAATTTTTTCATGTATTTATATTACTTTTAACGATGTTCTCATTTTTTTGGCCTATCTGTATATTTCAACATTCTTAAATCTGATAGGATTCGACCTATAAGAGGAGAATACAATGGTTTGTTTAAAGTTGTCATAATAAACAGAGACATCCAAATATCTTGAATTGTCGTGGTAAACTGACGATGTAATATTCCTTTCGTGCCGTTATACTTAAAATGGCCTGCAATTTCTCCATCCCGTTCTATTCTGATCAACTCGTTCCTCTATGGAGTTCAATTTGATATGACTCGCCTTTCTTAGTAAAGTTCGTTTCATGAGTTCCACAGAGCGTCTTTTCTTTCTTAAGCCATTTGTAATCTCTTTTCTGTACCCAACATATACCATCTTATAACATCTGTTACTAGTCCTTGTGTTACAGCAAAATATTGTTGGAAACTTTTCATCTAAGTCTTGTCTACGCTACACAAGTGCAGCATCTAGCACTGAGGAAGCTTATTGACGGAAGTACACGGATAGAGGAGAGAGAGGGAGAGAGAAAGAGAGAGAGGAAGGAAAGAGAGTGCAGAGAGAGAGTGATAGAGACATAGAGAGATGGAGAGAAAGAGAGAGTGGAGAGAGAAAAATAGAGAGGGAGAAGTAGAGAGGGAGAGGGAGCCGGAGGAGAGTGAGAGGGAGAGAGTGCGATAGAGATAGAGAGAGAGAGAGAGGGAGAGAAAGATAAATGTTGTCATTTCAGTAACGATCTTGACAACAACAAAATAGTTTATCAAATAATATTTCTACTGCTTAATAATTCAGTTGTCAGTTTGAAAATGAAAGACATAAATATATATACGATCATTAAACGTCTCAATTATTTCTATATATAGGTGTTCAGGATAAAGCGGCCTATCAATGGAGCTAATCTGGCATATATTTATGAAAATGAGAAGGTTCAGTTATGACGTGGTATAGGTCAAGGTTGTGTGATGGTGTGTAATTGTAATGCGGGAAGGGGCGATGAACAAAGTGACGTAGGACGAGCTAGTCAGAACCGGTTTAAATAGTAAATAGACACAATGCAATACGCAACTTTTGATGTGTCAATGGGGCTACTTTTATCTTGAACACCCTGTATATCTACATATAAAGACTGACAATATAATTATACTGAAGCACTTTTAATATATCCACTGTTCTGTCTCCAAATATATTCAGAAATGATCACTATATCAGCAAGGAGTTAATTTTATGCGTCATGTGTAGCTCACACGCCAATATAAACGAAAAGGCCCATCCTTAGGTTGGAAATAAGCGTGCCGAGCTTAAAGAAGCTTTAATCCCGTACAAAACAAATATCCGAAAAGAGTTAATTCTTATGTTTCATGTTTGTTGGCCTACACGCTCTGATATAACCAAACAAGGCTCGTACTTAGGTTAAAAATGGCGGCCGCAGCTAAAGAAGCTTTCATCTCCAGCATAAAATACAAGCAAGCAATAATCACCACTACCATCATAAATACAACATCCTTTGCTAGCGCATTTCCACCATGTTTGGTTGGGTATATTCCAGTTTCGTTTGCCGAGCTACTGAGTTAGTGTTGAGCAACGCTGTAAACTATGAATGTTAATGAATGCTTTTGATGTGTCAACCGTGCGCTTGTTGTGGTATTCAGAAAATGGCGGACAGCGGTTATGACGAACCGACTCAATCTGTCGTATGCAGTGATATTGCGTGTGCAGAAAGCTGGATTTTGTCGTGATTGATGTTCCTTCGACAGAATTGCAATTCTTCTTCTTCTTCTTCAATGATCCAGCGGCACTTGAACTTTTGCCCTTCGGCCCAATGCTATATAGTGGTATCTGCACGTGTCTGTAAGTTGTTCTTTTGTTCCGTATAATGTGTTCCATTTATCTGGCCTTGGAGGAAGGAGGGTCTTTCTGATGTCTTCTAGTGCTTGACACTTGAAGAGTGGTGTGAACGTTTCATGATGATGTGACACAGTTGGCACTCTGGGTGTGTTGTGGATGAATTCTGTTCAAGTGATTATTAAGTGTTATGTGTTGGGTTCGGAGTCTAAAAATGGTGCTCTGATCTCTTCTTGTAAGGTGGTTGATGTTGTCATTAAAGTTAGGGCTGGCCATATGGGTGTACACATCTCTTCCTGTGTTTCCCTATGGCCCATCTGTTCAGCCAAATTTCCGTATTTAGTTGTCATTAGATTTGCTTTGCTGTATGGAGAGTTGTTGCTGTGATTGGTTGTTCCTGTGTTGACCCTTTCTGGCTAGCCTATCTGCTTTGTCATTTCCAGGTGTGTTTGAATGTCCAGGATCCACTGCATGGTTATTTTGATGTCATGTGATGTAATAAGTCTGTCAATATCTAAGGCTATATGGGATAGTTCAGATTTACAATGTCCACCATCCTCTAGGGCTTGAAGGGCAGACATTGAATCTGTGAAGATAATTATGTTTTGTGCCTTTGATGGAAAGGCATCGAAAACAGTCTTCAGGTGGTACAACGCTGCTTCTATCGCATGAATTTCAGCCTCATAATTGGAGCATATCTCCCCGCATGCACCAAACAGCTTTTCGGATGATCTGTCTGGGTATTGTATATATGCTCCGTAACCTGCTTTGATGGTGGCTTTAAATGCAGATCCATCAGTATAGACATGTATCCATTCTTGGGGATAGGCATCAATGGTTCTTTGAGATGCTATCATAAGGCTGACTTGTCGGACGTTTAGTTACTTCATCTGTCAATTTTGTTCTAATTCAGGTGTATTCAAGAGTGTATGTGGTGGTAAGTTGCTATTACTCCCTGCAGCTGCTGTCTTGTTTCTGGAAGGTGGTATCTGTCTTTGATTTCACTGACGTGGTGGAAGATTGACTTTGATTACTGTTTCTCTGTTTCCACTTCTCAACAAGTAGTTTATTGGGGTGATCTTGATTCATTCTTTTGCTCTCCTTTCATAAGCTTCAACAGCAGCTTTGTCCCTACGCAACCCAAGAGGTTCCACATTTGTGTGTATTTCACATGCGGCTGTTGGTGTTGACCTCATTGCTCCGCTGATTAGACGTAAGGCATTGTTCTGTACTCTGTCTAGGGAATCAAGGTTTGTCTTGGAGCAAGTTGTTAGAAGAGCACTGTTGTACTCTATTGCAGAGCGGATGTAACCAAAATATAAGCCTCTCAGAGTATCTTTGTCTGATCCCCATGTTGTGCCAGCAAAGCTTCTTCAATAGCTGTAATCTTCTTAATGCTTTGTTCTTTACATTCACAACATGCTTCTTCAGGTTAAAGCTGTCGGTCAAGTGTTACTCAAGATATGTGGTGTCTTCTTAGCAGTTGGTGATTGTCTAGATTTAATGTGATATTCTGTTTGGTAACTTTGTGGCTAATAGTGAAGATGGTATACACTGTTTTGGCACAGTTTATCTTAGTTTCCATGTCTGGCAGTAGTCATGAGTTTTCTTAGTCTCCATTAAGTTTACGTGCTCCACTTTCTACATCCTCATGACTTTGCCAAATAGCCAGGTCGTCTGCATATAGCGCTTTTTCAGCCGTAATCTGACTTGCAAGGTCATTGATGTATATGAGGAAGAGGGTGCAACTTAGGATGACCTTGGTAAACCCTCTTCTAAGACCTCCTTAGATGAAATTGCATCATTGATTTTTGTCTGATCGTGGTCAATTAAAGTATTAATCCAGTTGTACATTTCCATGTATTCCAATGTCCATCATCTTCATGAGGCCTTTTCTCCATACTCGATCGTAAGCCTGCTGCAGGTCAAAGAAGATGGCTACTGTGTGTTTGTTGTTCTGAAGCTGTCTTGTATTCTTGAGTAAGCCTAAAGAGTTGGTCCTCTGTGCAGTTGCAGATCTAAATCCCGCCTGTTCGTGGCATAGAGTGTGGTACTTTCAAGAAACCAGTAGAGACGACATTTACAATTTTCTCAGCTAATTTCCTAGACATGATGTTAGGAGATTGGTCGGTAGCTTCTGGGTTCACCTGGGGTTTGGTGTTTTCCGGATAGGGATAATATGGGCACTCCTCCAGGCTTTGGGGAGCATTCCATTTCTCCATGTCATGTTAATTAGATGGAGAACTGCTACCTTTCCTATTGGACCCAAGTTTAGAAGCATCTCGTTGTGGATCTTATCTGGTCCAGGAGACTTTCTAAGTTTCAATTTCTTTAATGCCTGTTCTAATTCCTGTCTACTAATTTCTTTCTCAAAATGGAAGCATTTAGTTTGAGCTTTTTCTTGTTGTTCAGTGGTTCAGACGCTTTCTGTCTATCTCTGTGAGTTCCCCTGCTCTGTTCACTGATGCAAAGTAACGGTTGAAGTGCTCTGCTTTTTTCTGATCTTCAATGATTGTTTTCCTTCCATCTATCACTGGTTTGGGATTTGTCTTCCTACTATCCCCAGACAGATTGTTGACCAACGCCCAGGCTTTATTTCCATTACGTCTGAAGTCTAGTTTTGAGCATGTGTCTATCCATTTTTCATTTTAGCCTTCCTAACTGCAAGTTTTACTTTTGCACAAGCTTTATTGTACTGCACTTTTATGTCCAGTGATGGTGTGGACTCTAGTGTTTTTCTTAATGTGCTTCTTTCATAAATGTGTCTTGTATGTCTTGGTTCAAAATGGTTTGTGTGATTTCGCTGCCCTTGGGATACATAATGATGAGGCTTTCAGAATTGCTTTTGTTACTTCTTCATTAGTGAAACACGTACAAACAAAGTACTATAGTTTTACAAAATACATAAACGTGACGATAAACAGCAACGTTTGACCAACATTTTGTTACTTCTTCATTGAAAGTCTCAACACTGCTGGCTTCAACGAAAGCAGAGAGTCAGTTGTTTCTGAAAAGTCTCCAGTTAGCTTTTTTGAAGTTCCACCGTGTTTTTGCTTTCGACAGGCTCTACTTACAGTTGTTATAGTAGTAAGGAGTGGTTTGTGATCACTTTCGATATCATCAAGTATTTGAGAATGGCAGGATTCTGTCAAGTCGGATGAGCAGATGGTCAGGTCAGGTCGAGTAAGTGAGAGGTGAGCTCTGTGCAGCAGAGTTGGTGGAGATTCTGCATTCTGTAATACTGATAGATTTGTTGTATCACATAGCTCTTCTATTAATTTTCCTGTCCTGTTGTTGTCTGAGCTCTAACGTGGAGAGTGTCCATTTAAGTCAACGCTAAAATAGTTTTGCGATACTGTGTTGTGCAGTTCTCAGTTTGAGTGTTTTTCTGCGGTTATAGATGTTGTATATGGTATATTTTCCTCCAGAGTGCCAGATAGTAATTTTTGCACATATTGGGATGGGCTGTTGTAAGCTGTGATGCATCTCCCTGAATGTCATTACGTATGTATGTGACTATGCCTCGGCAGTCAGTACACCTACAGGGATAACTAGTGTATCCAGTCAAGTGCAGGTCACTGTCTTTGTGTAGGGTTTCTTGCAAAAGGGCCACATGTACCTTGTGGTCATGTAATAATTTTGAGAGTTCAATCTTTTTGTTTCTTAGACCACAGATGTTTAATTGTAGGATGTTAAGTGAGTGTTTGTTCTTTTGGTCATCTGACATCTGTAGGTCCTTCTTCCTCCAAGGGTTTTGTGTATTTCTATGTTTGCATTTGTTTGTTTTGTTTTTTCCAGTGGTCAATGTTTCGCACAGAACACAGCCCGGTTACCCTCTGTCTGGTGCGGACCTTGATATTCGAGTCGACGTCCGATCTCGCTTGAATTTCTTATTGTTGTACATAGCATTGAAAAGCTGGGGAGTCTGTGGATTTCCTACCCACCCCGGACAGGAGTCAGAATAATACTGCCATAGCACTAGTGGATGAGGGCTTCTGTGTCAGCTTAATGATACTGCAGCCAAGGTAGGGTTCGCTGTTCTCATTCCCCGCCACCAGATTGCCTGCTGGTCACGCCGAGCTCAGTTATACTCTAGGCTTGTGTCCAAATGTTCAAGGCAAGAGGATCATCACGTCCTGAGTCACTGCTCTGTAACGATGGATGTCAGCCGTCAGAAAGCAGCACATTGGTTCTCTATCCTCAGATCTAGTTCAGTACCCTTCTGACTCTTCCAACACAGAGGGTGCATGTACATTGTCAAATATTATACAAATGTTTATCACATCTACTCAGTTATGCTGTAGTGCTGTGCCAGATCTGAATGGTCATATGAGAGGCCATTAGAGCTCTCACTGTGGTTAAGAGTATTGAGGGGGAAAAGGGGACGTGGGTAGGGAAAGAAAGGAGGGAAGTGGGAGGGTTACAGGATTACTCCTGCTACTCATGTTGTTTAGCCAGTCAGCCGAGACTGTTGCCCGGGGTGGGGCACGTGGAGCAAACATGAGCTAGGTGAGAAGTGGGGACCAAATAGGATCATGACTATCCATGGACATACCCAGGATACGGCTGTCATTTTCCGTGAGGTACTAACCCTACCTTCTTCACCCAACACCTGAATTACAATTCAGTGATGAGCAGTTTTGTGTTGACACTTTAGCGACGGCCATATGCATTTATGCGGTGCATGTTGCTTTTTGTGGTGGTACGGCTGTTTAATTCGAGAATTAGTTCACACAGGATCAGTTGTTAGCATTTCGTGTGATTTGATTTTCGTTGCACATGATCAGTGTTAGTATTTCAGTTGATTTGATTTCAGTTCAGGATCAGTTGTTAGCATTTCGTGTGATTTGATTTTCGTCACAGGAACGAGCAATTATGGGTGAACCGTTGCAGTGAAGTTGAACTACATATGAACTATGAACATGAACATCTAAAACTCACATCTATGTATTACACAATTTTAAACTATCTTCATCATTACGATAATATCATTCAACATTCCCATCTTCTTCTTCTTCGACGAACGCTCCATATCGACCATTCAACTACTTTGCGATTTATGTGATCTGAGCCTAAGAGTGATTGTACGTTGAGGCAGTTATGCGTCTATAAGTAGCCAGCCCATCCGATTTCTGCAACGCTTTTTATTTACTAAGGTAGCTTCCCAGTCCTACCTCAGTCGTCTCTTACGACATGCCTTAGGTCGACAGTGTTACTATTCTTTGCTCCCCACCGCGGGTTCCGATAACACACGGACGATTCTCATCAAGAGTAGCACAACTTTGTTTTAATATGCACTGACATCATACACATATGTCACCACTGACATCATCACACATATGTCACCACTGACATCATACACATATGTCACCACTAACACGTCATACTGATCATACACATAGTCACCACTGACATAATACATATGTCACCACTGACATAAACATATGTCACCACTGAATCACACAATATGTCACACTGACATCATACACATATGTCACCACTGACATCACACCACATATGTCACCACTGACATACATCACACTACATATAGTCACTACTGACATCATCACACATATGTCACACTCGACATCACACACATGTCACCACTGACATCGCACACATATGTCACACTGACATCACAAACATGTCACCACGACATCATCACACACATATGTCACCACTGACATCATCACAAATGTCACCACTACACACACATATGTCACCACTGACATCATCACACACATATGTCACCACTGACATCATCACACACATATGTCATAACTGACATCATACACATATGTCACCACTGACATCATTACACATATGTCACCACTGACATCACACATATGTTACACTGACATCACACATATGTCTCCACTGACATCACACACATATGTCACCACTGACATCATCACACATGTACCATGACATCACACATATGTTACCACTGAATCACAACTATGTTCCACTAACATCACACTATATGTCACCACTGACATCATCAACACATACGTCACCACTGACATCATCACACATATGTCACCACTGACATCATCACACACATATGTCACCACTGACATCACACACATATGTCACCACTGACATCACATACATATGTCTCCACTGACATCACCACATATGTCACCATGACGTCACACATATGTCACACTGACATCACACATATGTCACACTGACATCACACACATATGTCACACTGAATCATCACACACATATGTCACCACTGACATCATCACACACATATGTCACCACTGACATCATCACACATATGTCACCACTGACATCACACACATATGTCACCACTGACATCACACACATATTCACCACTGACATCATCACACATCATATCACCACTGACATCATAACACACATATGTCACACTGACATCATTACCACTGACATCATATTTACATAGTCACCACTGACATCATACATACATATGTCACCACGACATCACACACATATGTCACTACTAAAATCATCCCCAGTGCCACATTCAAACTAAATCTATTGCATCACACACTATGTCACTACTAAATCACCCTCAGTGCTCATTCAAACTCACATCATTGCATACACACATATGTCACTACTAAATCATCCCATTACACCAAACTCACATCGTGCATCACACACATATGTCACTACTAAATCACCTCACACATATCAAACTCAATCTTGCATCACACACATATGTCACTACTAAACATCCTCAGTCTCATTCAACTCACATCTTTTGCATCAACACATGTCCATTTAAAATCATCCTCAGTGCAATTCAAAACTCACATCATTGCATACACATATGTCACTCAAAATCATCCTCAGTGCTAAAATTCAAACTCACTTTGCCACACATTATGCCCTACTAAAATCATCCCCCAGTCTACATTTAAACTCACATCGATTGCATCACACATATGTCACACTAAATCACCCTCAGTGCACCTTTCAAAACCCCATCTATTCATCACACATTGTCACTACTAAAATCATCTCATCACTTTAAAACTCCACGACTCATCACATATGTCACTACTAAATCATCCCCAGTCTACATTCAAAACTCACATCACATCACATATGTCACTACTAAATCATCCTCAGTGTACATTCCAAAACTCACATCATCATCACACATATGTACTACTAAAATCATCCCAATGCTACATTCAAACTACATCTATTGCATCACACATATGTCACTACTAAATCATCCTCAGCTACATTCAAACTCACATCATTGCATCACACACATATGTCACTACTAAATCATCCTCAACAATTCAAAACTCACGTTGCATCACACACATATGTCACTACTAAAATCATCCCAAATGCTACATTAAACCAACTCTATTGCATCACAAAATATGTCACTACTAAATCACCCTCAGTGCACATTTCAAACTCCATCTTTGCATCACACAATATGTCCACTAAAATCATCCCAGTGCTACATTCAAACTCCACTCGATTGCATCACACAAAATATGTCACTACTAAATCATCCCAGTGCTCATTAAAACTCACACTCATCACACACAATGTCACTACTAAATCATCCTCAGTGCTACATTCAAAACTCACACATTGCATCACACACATATGTCCTACTAAAATCATCTCAGTCTACTTTCAAAACTCACTCATTGCATCACACATATGTCACTACTAAAATCATCCTCAGTGCTACATTCAAAACTCACATCTATTGCATCACACATTTTGTCACTACTAAAATCATCCTCAGTGCTACATTCAAAACTCACATCTATTGCATCACACACATATGTCACTACTAAAATCATCCTCAGTGCACATTCAAAACTCACATCATTGCATCACAACATATGTCACTACTAAAATCATCCTCAGTGCTACATTCAAAACTCACATCGATTGCACCCAACACATATGTCACTACTAAAATCATCCTCAGTGCTACATTCAAAACTCACATCGATTGCATCACACACATATGTCACTACTAAAATCATCCTCAGTGCTACATAAACTCACATCTATTGCATCACACAATATGTCACTATAAATCATCCCAGTGCCTACATTCAAAACTCACATCTATTGCATCACACAAATATGTCACTACTAAAATCATCCTCAGTGCTACATTCAAAACTCACATCTATTGCATCACACACTTGTCATACTAAAATCATCATCAGTGCTACATTCAAAACTCACATCTATTGCATCACACACATATGTCACTACTAAAATCATCATCAGTGTTACATTCAAAACTCACATCTATTGCATCACACACATATGTCACTACTAAAATCATCATCAGTGCTACATTCAAAACTCACATCGATTGCATCACACACATATGTCACTACTAAAATCATCCTCAGTCCTGCATTAAAAACTCACATCATTGCATCACACACATATGTCACCATGCATCATCCACACATATGTCACCACTGACATCATCACAACATATGTCACCACACATCATCACCACTATGTCACTACAAAAATCATCCTCAGTGCTACATTCAAAACTCACATCATTGCATCACCACATATGCCCTATAAAATCATCATCAGTGCTACATTCAAAACCCCAATCTGTGCATCACACAATATGTCTACTAAAATCATCATATGCTACATTCAAAACTAAATCTTTGCATCCCCAACATATGTCACTACTAAAATCATCATAAAGTTTTACATTAAAAACTCACATCGATTGCATCACACATATGTCACTACTAAAATCATCATCGTCTACATTCAAAACTCACATCTATTGCATCACACACATATGTCACTACTAAAATCATCATCAGTGCTACATTCAAAACTCACATCTATTGCATACACATATGCCCCAAAAACATATGTCACCACTACTTTCATCACCACATATGTCACCATGACCATCACACACATATGTCACCACTGACATCACCCAACATATGTCACAGCATCACACACATATGTCACTACTAAATCATCCCAGTGCACATTCACTCACATCTATTCATCAACACATATGTCACTACTAAAATAATCATCAGTGCTACATTCAAAACTCCATCTATTGCATCACAAAATATGTCCCTACTAAAATCATCATCAGTGCTACATTCAAAACTCAATGATTGCATACAAAATATGTCACTACTAAAATCATCCTCAGTGCTACATTCAAACTCACATCGATTGCATCACACACTATGTCACTACTAAAATCATAAAGTGCTACATTCAAAACTCACATCGATTGCATCACACACATATGTCACTACTAAAATCATCATCAGTGCTACATTCAAAACTCACATCTATTGCATCACACACATATGTCACTACTAAAATCATCCTCAGTGCTACATTCAAAACTCACATCTATTGCATCACACACATATGTATTAGCCGCCCACTCCCCTACCCCAACCCCAAAATACTAACGCATTCCATTATAATTATTTTTAAACAAACGTATTTCACTTTGTTGTTCTGTTGCCCAACAACACACACTTTGACAAGATATGAGAGAAATATTGACTATTTTTATTCTTTGTCTTATACCAAAACCAAACAAAAACTTGGTTGAACAATTATTACAATCTTGGTCTCCCTAAAAGTTCTATTCTGGTGCAATATTCACGGGCAACTAATTGTTCTGATCTCCTAAGTAAATCAATGGTAAGCAGCAACTCAAAAAAGAAAGGGGTGTGACGCTGATGTGTTTCCAACAGTTTTATTGATTGATTGTGTCTATACTTGTAGGGTCTTATGCATGGCTCGAGTGCAGGTTTTAATGCAAGGCTTTGGTATGGCTCGAGTGCAGAGGTTTAGAAGGCTTTAGTGCAAAGGCTTTAGTAAGACTTTAGTGCAAGATGTTATTTTCAAAATTTTGGTGCAGGCTTTAGTGCAACACTTTATACAATGCTTTAGTGCAATGCAATAGTGCAAGACTAAAATGTCTAGCACTAAATGTCTGCATTAAACTGGTCTAATATTTTTCACTACCTCTTGCATAAAAAACTAGCACCAAATTCTAGGACTAAAACATTACTAAAGCCTTGCACTAAAATATTGCAAAACATCTTGCACTAAAGTATTCAAAAACTCTATAAACCTTGCAACAAAGTATTGACTAAAGCCTTGCAACAAACTCCTGCATAAAGCCTTGCCAAGGTATTGCACTGAAAACCTCAACAAAGTCTTGCACTCAAACCTTAACAAAAGTCTAGCACTAAAGCCTTGCACCAAGGTATTGCACTGAAAAACCTTGCAACAAATCTTGCAGTACAGCCTTGCAACAAAGTCTTGCACTAAAGCCTTGCAACAAGGTCTTGTACTACAGCCTTGCAACAAAGTCTTGTACTAAAGCCTTGCAACAAAGTCTGGCACTAAAGCCTTGCAACAAAGTCTTGCACTAAAGTCTTGCAATAAAGTCTTGCACTAAAGTCTTGCAACAAAGTCTTGTACTAAAGCCTTGCAACAAAGTCTGGCACTAAAGCCTTGCAACAAAGTCTGGCACTAAAGCCTTGCAACAAAGTCTGACACTAAAGCCTTGTATACGTTATTGATTTTATTCAATGGACGTGAGTTCCTGGTATATATTTCTTTAGTTTTGTATCACAATATTCTTGCTTTGTTCCCCCGTGATCTGATCTATACAATGAAACTCAACTAATAGAACACTGATCATGAATATTGCTCTGGTGTGTGTCATTTGTTCAACATGACAATTCGAACATATTTCTGACCTGTCATCACCTTATTAAGTCAAGAGTTTAGTTCAGCTTAGTTTAGTCGTCGGATCATCGTCGCTGCACATCAAACCAATAAGTCCATAAGTGCTCCGATCTCCTCCACAGTATGTCTCTCAACGTGTGGCAACTAACGACACCGGTTCTTTGTTGGACTACTAATATTCTTTGACTACCAGTATAGTGCTCTTGTCTAGATACACCACATTTGACTTGGTATTCTTGCAGTCTGGTTAAAGTTGTAGATTCATCACTATTACTTGAATCATGAACACGTCCTATCTCCCCAAGAGAATTCAGAATAATTGACTCCATTGTTCCGGGTTTTTACCCTATATGGATGTATCAATCTCTGCATATATAGCAAAACACCTACCTAGAGTATTACACAAAGCACGAACTTTGTATATCCTGCAACGATACTAGTGATCTCTGGAAAAAAGGCACTCGTGAACAGAAAGTTCAAGGCCGACTTAGAACCCACGACCTTCGGAACGCAAAACAACGAGTTAACCACTTGGACATAAAGAAATTAGATAGATATGTAGATAGATATGTAGATAGATGATATGTAGATAGATATGTAGATAGATAGATAGATATGTAGATAGATGATATGTAGATAGATAGTAGTATGTGAATAGATGATATGTAGATAGATAGATGATGATAGATAGATAGATAAAGTAGATAGATATGTAGATATTGTGAGAATAAGAGAGACAGAGGTATATACGAACCGAGTACCTTTGAAACGAGAGTCGAGAGCCTTACTTCCACGACACAAAGACACTAGATAGATATGTAGATAGATATGTAGATATTGTGAGAATAAGAGAGAGAGTCGAGAGCCTTACTTCCACGACACAAAGACACTAGATAGATATGTAGATATTGTGAGAATAAGAGAGACAGAGGTATATACGAACCGAGTACCTTTGAAACGAGAGTCGAGAGCCTTACTTCCACGACACAAAGACACTAGATAAAGCTGTACTAGGCATTGTAATAAGACAAGGAGTCGGACAAGGCTGAATGTTGTCGCCTTGTCTGTTTAACATATATACAGAAAACATCATGAGAAATGTTACAGAAGATAGCGGAAAAGAACAATACGATCCTTTTATAATAGGAGAAACAGAAATGTCTAATATAGCTAAGAGAATAACTAAGATATGCTGACGATACAGTATTACTGTCAACATCACAAAAAGGGATTGAGAAATTAATAATGGAAGTGCAAGAGAAAAGCGAAAAACGAAATCTATATCTCAATGTGGCAAAAACCAAAATAATGACAACAGATAAAATGAACATGACAAAAGATATTTTTATCAACAGAGAGAAAGTATAAAATGTGAACAGTTTTGAATATCTTGGTTCACTGCTAACAACAGATGGAAATGGGATGAAGGAAATTAAAAGAAGAGCAAACATGGCTTTACAAAAATTAAACAACTAAAAACAGTATGGAATGGAATTGATAGGAAAATAAAGGTCAGAATACTAAGAGCAATGATATTCCCAGTGGCAACGTATGGATGTGAAGCATGGACATTTAATACGACAGTGGACAAACATATATGTGCTTTTGAACATAAGTATATCCTTCTGCCTTACAGGTCGGCTGGGAACAGTCAAAGGCTGACGGAGAGCGAACCCAGTAAACGCTGGTTGAAATCGGACACATCGCCGAAGGACAAGAACCAGAGCTCCAAATTGTACTGAAGATTGTGACGTAAAATTACGTTCTTCTCAAAAGCGTTTATATATCACAATAAGAATGATACAAATGGCCGAAAAGAACGATCACGAGAGAGAGAGAGAGAGAGAGAGAGAGAGAGAGAGAATATAAGTGTTACAGAAGAGTCCTCCGTATATCATAGACAGGGAAGAGAACAAAGGTATATCCAGAAAGAACTCAAAATGAAAGAAAACTGGCTAATGCTACAAATAAGAAAAGAGAAAAGATAAATATTTTAGGGACATAAAAAAACACGAAGGGTTGGAGAAGACCATCATGGAATGAACCATACAGGCAAAAAGAGGAGAAAAGGAAGACCACGGAGAAGGTGGATTCAGGATGTAACTGATGGTTTGACGGCTGCGGAGACCTATGGCCTATGAACATGACGGCTACATCTGGTCTATGAGAGAGAAATTCCGAAGGACTGTTGGGGTGGCAAATTTCTGTTCAGGACAAGCTATTTGATGATGATGAGGCATCGTAAGAGTAATAGAGACAAGAGATATATACATAAACGGACTGTGTTACATTCTCGCATTGTAAGAGTAATATATATATACATAAACGGACTGTGTTACATTCTCGCATTGTAAGAGTAATATATATATACATAAACGGACTGTGTTACATTCTCGCATTGTAAGAGTAATATATATATACATAAACGGACTGTGTTACATTCTCGCATTGTAAGAGTAATATATATATATATAAACGGACGTGTTACATTCTCGCATTGTAAAGTAATATATATATATATAAACGGATGGTTTTCATTCTCGCATTGTAAGAGTAATATATATATATATATAAACGACTGTGTACATTCTGCTTTAAGAGAGAATAATATAAAAACGGACTGTTACATTCTCGCATTGTAAGAGACATATATATATATGATAAACGGACTGTGTTACATTCTCGCATTGTAAGAGTAATATATATATATATAAACGGACTGTGTTACATTCTCGCATTGTAAGAGTAATATATATATATATAAACGGACTGTGTTACATTCTCGCATTGTAAGAGTAATTATATATATATATATATATATAAACGGACTGTGTTACATTCTCGCATTGTAAGAGTAATATATATATATATAAACGGACTGTGTTACATTCTCGCATTGTAAGAGTAATATATATATATATAAACGAACTGGGTTACATTCCGCAATATAAGTTTGAGAAGATAATTATTTATTCATGCATTCTAATCTGAACATACTAGACATAATTGGTCACTAAAATATTGTATTTCAAGTGACACTCTAAATAATCGCTCGTGCCACCTGGTGGTACATGTGCATAAGGTCATCGATCTGAGAAGTATAGAATAATTTCTCTATGAAGATTATCATTGAGTCAGAAGAGTTGTGTATGGGAGCAGTAAGACATGTTACTTATAGGTCGTCAGTTTTATACCATTCAAGTTACACAGACCGATCGGCAATGGAAGCAGCCATAAATGGTGGAACCGGTGTTTTTCTTAAAGTATTGTACCTGAACAGCTTACCCGGTTCAGCACAACCACAGTATAACATTTCAAAGTATTGTACCGGTACAGTTTTCACGGTTCATTATAGCCACCGTACAACATGTTAAAGTGTTGTACCGGCACAGTTTACAAGTGTTGTATCTGTTCAGTTTACTCGGCTCAGTATAACCACAGTATCATATGTCAAAGTATTGTATCGGACAGTTTACTCGATTATTATAACCTACGTATCAAATGTTAAAGTGTTGTACCGGACAAAAGGGTTTATCTGTTTGACTTAGTATAACCACAGTATCATATGTCAAAGTATTGTATCGACACAGTTTACTCGGCTTAGTATAACCACAGTATCATATGTGAAAGTATTGTATCGACAAAGTTTACTCGGCTTAGTATAACCACAGTATCATATGTGAAAGTATTGTATCGACACAGTTTACTCGGCTTAGTATAACCACAGTATCATATGTGAAAGTATTGTATCGACACAGTTTACTCGGCTTAGTATAACCACAGTATCATATGTGAAAGTATTGTATCGACAAAGTTTACTCGACTTAGTATAACCACAGTATCATATGTGAAAGTATTGTATCGACATAGTTTACTCGGCTTAGTATAACCACAGTACCATATGTGAAGAGACTCAAGTTCTTGTAAACATTTCCTGTCTATAACATCTATATCTTGAAGAAGCCATATAGTGCAACCTACCATATATGTAAGATCATTATTTTTCCAGCACGTCATCGTTGATATTTCAGGATAAATAAATTTGCGTTTCCTGATGAAAGCTGGTTTAGCCGAGACAATCCTACAGCTTATGTTTGTTTTCTAACTGATATTTTCTATAATTATTTGGCCCAGATTTTTAGAAATCTGTCCTTGTTTAATAATTTGGTTTTTTTGGTTCGCGTTCTGATATTGATGTTTTGTATTTGTTTGTCAAGTATTATAGTCATCATCTGAGTAATATGTAACTTCTGGTCAAATACTTTGGCGATGTATGCAATCTTGTTAATTTTGTAACTCCTTAATTTTGTTTACATCTTGTTGCATTTATTTGACAATGTATATTGACTTAGTAAGTATACTGACTTTGCATCTTTGAAAAATGTGCATGAGCCAGTCTATTGATTCCTTAGAGAAAACGACTTAACTCATAGAATACGATAAGCCACCTGACAAACTATTCTTCTTCTTCTAACGTTCCATATCGACCAATTGTTAACCACTCTTTGTGATTTGTATGTGATTCGAGCCTAAGAGCGATTGTACTTTGTGCCAGTTATGCGCATAGAAGCAGGCCAGCACAATCGATTTCTGTGACGCTTTTTATTTACTAGGGTAGCTTCCCTAGGCCCCCTACCTCAGTCGTGTCTAGCGACATGTCTTGTAGGTCGCAGTGTTGCTATTCGTTGCTCCCTACCTCAGTCGTGTCTAGCGACATGTCTTGTAGGTCGCAGTGTTGCTATTCGTTGCTCCCCTTGCGAGCCACGGTAACGGACGGACGGACATATCATTCAAGCAGTACCAATTTTCCGACCAAACACTTCACGTGTCAAAATGTTCTTTTAACGTATTGTTTTACAAGATCGATTTATTTACGAGTGTGTTCTATTGGAAAATATGCATACAACCACTGCGGTCATGAATAACAAGAAAAAGATAGTTCGACAATTTCAAGACCACACTAAATAAACACGGATATAACACAATTATGGTGACTCATCTGGCATGGAACGCAAATTAAAGTTTCCGCTCCTACGCAACGACAAGATGGACAACCAATTCCATCATCCACCTGGGAAAAGACAATAGACCACCGAGGTTAGAAATAAGCTAGAATTATGCCGACAAGACTTGATGATAGAGAATAATATTCAGATTTATTTCAGTCTACACCCACCATAAGCACAGGACTCAGCGCGTGATTGGTTATTTTTGTTCCTTGTTCCTCACGAATTCAGGCGGTGAAAATACCTTTATATTCTAGAAAATGTTGCACTACTTATCATCGCTATAAGGAGAACTATACAATAAACATACTATCATCGTTATATAATCCGGAAACTATACAGATGAAAACATACTTTATCAGTGTTTATGGAAATATCAGATAAACTATCTATGTTATATACAGAAAAATAGTTGATTATAGAAACTATACAGATAAAACAATTGTATCATCGTGTATAGGAAACTATGCTCAGATAAAGACATGCTTTATCATCGTATAGAGAACTATACAGATAAAACATACTTTATCATCAGCTATATAGAAACTATGTCAGATTAACATATTTATCATCGCTACTATAAACATCAGATAACATGTTTATTTTTTATGACTTACAGAATAAACGTAACTAATCCTATATAGAAACATCATAAACATACTTATCATCGCTATTAGAACTATGCAGATAAACATACTTATCATCGTCTATATAGAACTATACAGATAAAACATACTTTATCATCGTATATAGAAACTATACAGATAAAACATACTTTATCGTCGTTTAGAGCTATCGATAAAACATCTTTATCATCGTTATAGGAAACTATACAGATAAAACATCTTATCATCGTATATAGGAAACTATACAGATAAACATACTTTATCATCGTATATGAAACTATACAGATAAAACATACTTTATCATCGCTATATAGAAACTATACAGATAAAACATACTTTATCATCGCTTATATAGGAACTATACAGATAAAACATACTTTATCATCGTTATAGAAACTATACAGATAAAACATACTTATCATCGCTTATAGAGAACTATACAGATAAACATACTTTATACATCGTACTATAGTAGAAACTATACAGATAAAACATACTTTATCATCGTTATATAGGAAACTATACAGATAAAACATACTTTATCATCGCTATATAGAAACTATACAGATAAAACATCTTATCATCGCTTATATAGGAAACTATACAGATAAAACATACTTTATCATCGTTATATATGAAACTATACAGATAAAACATACTTTATCATCGTTATATAGGAAACTATACAGATAAAACATACTTTATCATCGCTATATAGAAACTATACAGATAAAACATACTTTATCATCGTCTATATAGAAACTATACAGATAAAACATACTTTATCATCGTTATATAGGAAACTATACAGATAAAACATACTATATCATCGTTATATAGGAAACTATACAGATAAAACATACTTTATCATCGTATATAGAAACTATACAGATAAAACATACTTTATCATCGTATATAGAAACTATACAGATAAAACATACTTTATCATCGCTATATAGGAAACTATACAGATAAAACATACTTTATCATCGTTATATAGGAAACTATACAGATAAAACATACTTTATCATCGTTATATAGGAAACTATACAGATAAAACATACTATATCATCGTTATATGGAACTATACAGATAAAACATACTTTATCATCGCTATATAAGAAACTATACAGATAAAACATACTATATCATCGCTATATAGGAAACTATACAGATAAAACATACTTTATCATCGTTAAATAGGAAACTATACAGATAAAACATACTTTATCATCGTTATATAGGAAACTATACAGATAAAACATACTTTATCATCGTTATATAAGAAACTATACAGATAAAACATACTTTATCATCGTTATATAGGAAACTATACAGATAAAACATACTTTATCATCGTTATAAGGAAACTATACAGATAAAACATACTATTCATCGTATATAGGAAACTATACAGATAAAACATACTTTATCATCGTTATATAAGAAACTATACAGATAAAACATACTATATCATCGTTATATAGGAAACTATACAGATAAAACATACTTTATCATCGTTATATAAGAAACTATACAGATAAAACATACTTTATCATCGTTATATAGGAAACTATACAGATAAAACATACTTTATCATCGTTATATAGGAAACTATACAGATAAAACATACTTTATCATCGTTATATAGGAAACTATACAGATAAAACATCTTTATCATCGTTATATAGAAACTATACAGATAAAACATACTTTATCATCGTATATAGGAAACTATACAGATAAAACATACTTATCATCGCTTATAGGAAACTATAAGATAAAACATACTTTATCATCGTTATAGGAAACTATACAGATAAAACATACTTTATCATCGTTATATAGGAAACTATACAGATAAAACATACTTTATCATCGTTATATAGAAACTATACAGATAAAACATACTTTATCATCGTATATAGGAAACTATACAGATAAAACTATATCTATATGCATCGTAATATATCATAGCTACAGACATACTTTATACGCAATAGATTAAGAAACATACTTATCATCGCTTATAGGAAACTATACAGATAAAACATCTTTATCATCGCATATAGGAAACTATACAGATAAAACATACTTATCATCGTTATATAGGAAACTATACAGATAAAACATCTTATCATCGTTAATAGGAAACTATACAGATAAAACATACTTTATCATCGCTATATAGGAAACTACAGATAAACATACTTTATCATGTATATAGAAACTATACAGAAAACATTTATATCATCGTTATATAGGAAACTATACAGATAAAACATACTATATCATCGCTATATAGGAAACTATACAGATAAAACATACTTTATCATCGCTATATAGGAAACTATACAGATAAAACATACTATATCATCGTTATATAGGAAACTATACAGATAAAACATACTTTATCATCGTTATATAGGAAACTATACAGATAAAACATACTTTATCATCGTTATAGAAACTATACAGATAAAACATACTTTATCGTATAGAACTATACAGATAAACATCTTATCATGTATAGGAAACTATACAGATAAAACATTCTATATCATCGTTATATAAGAAACTATACAGATAAAACATTCTATATCATCGTTATATAGAAACTATACAGATAAAACATACTTTATCATCGTATATGAGAACTATACAGATAAAACATTCTTTATCATCGTTATATAAGAAACTATACAGATAAAACATTCTATATCATCGTTATATAGAAACTATACAGATAAAACATACTTATCATCGTTTATAGAAACTATACAGATAAAACATTCTTTATCATCGTTATATAAGAAACTATACAGATAAAACATACTTTATCATCGCTATATAGAAACTATACAGATAAAACATCTTTATCATCGTATAATAGGAAACTATACAGATAAAACATACTTTATCATCGTTATATGAAACTATACAGATAAAACATTCTATATCATCGTATATAGAAACTATACAGATAAAACATCTTTATCATGTATATAGAAACTATACAGATAAAACATACTTTATCATCGTTATATAGGAAACTATACAGATAAAACATACTTATCATCGTCTATTAGAAACTATACAGATAAAACATCTTTATCATCGTATATAGAAACTATACAGATAAAACATCTTTATCATCGTATATAGAAACTATACAGATAAAACATTCTTTATCATCGTTATATAGGAAACTATACAGATAAAACATACTTTATCATCGTTATATATGAAACTATACAGATAAAACATACTATATCATCGCTATATAGAAACTATACAGATAAAACATATCTATATCATCGTCATATATATAGGAAACTATACAGATAAAACATACTTTATCATCGTTATATAGGAAACTATACAGATAAAACATATTATATCATCGTTATATAGGAAACTATACAGATAAAACATCTTATCATCGCTATATAGGAAACTATACAGATAAAACATACTTTATCATCGTTATATAGGAAACTATACAGATAAAACATACTTTATCATCGCTATATAGGAAACTATACAGATAAAACATACTTTATCATCGTTATATAGGAAACTATACAGATAAAACATACTTTATCATCGCTATATAGGAAACTATACAGATAAAACATACTTTATCATCGTTATATAGGAAACTATACAGATAAAACATACTTATCATCGTTATATAGAAACTATACAGATAAAACATACTTATCTCGCTATAGAACATACAGATAACATCTATCATCGCTATATAGGAAACTATACAGATAAAACATACTTTATCATCGTTATATAGGAAACTATACAGATAAAACATTCTATATCATCGTTATATAGGAAACTATACAGATAAAACATACTTTATCATCGCTATATAAGAAACTATACAGATAAAACATACTTTATCATCGTTATATAGGAAACTATACAGATAAAACATCTTTATCATCGTATATAGGAAACTATACAGATAAAACATACTTTATCATCGTTATATAAGAAACTATACAGATAAAACATACTTTATCATCGCTATATAGGAAACTATACAGATAAAACATACTTTATCATCGTTAATAGAAACTATACAGATAAAACATACTATATCATCGTTATATAGGAAACTATACAGATAAAACATCTTTATCATCGCTATATGAACTATACGATAAACATCTTTATCATCGTATAAGACTTAGAAACATACTTTATCATCGTTATATAGGAAACTATACAGATAAAACATACTTTATCATCGTTATATAGGAAACTATACAGATAAAACATACTTATCATCGCTATATAGGAAACTATACAGATAAAACATCTTTATCATCTATATAGGAAACTATACAGATAAAACATCTTTATCATCGCTTATAGGAAACTATACAGATAAAACATACTTTATCATCGTTATATAGGAAACTATACAGATAAAACATACTTTATCATCGTTATATAAGAAACTATACAGATAAAACATACTTTATCATCGTTATATAAGAAACTATACAGATAAAACATACTTTATCATCGTTATATAGGAAACTATACAGATAAAACATACTTTATCATCGTTATATAGGAAACTATACAGATAAAACATACTTTATCATCGTTATATAGAAACTATACAGATAAAACATCTTATCATCGTTATATAAGAAACTATACAGATAAAACATACTTTATCATCGCTATATAAGAAACTATACAGATAAAACATACTTTATCATCGTTATATAAGAAACTATACAGATAAAACATACTTTATCATCGCTATATAGGAAACTATACAGATAAAACATACTTTATCATCGTTATATAAGAAACTATACAGATAAAACATACTTTATCATCGCTATATAGGAAACTATACAGATAAAACATACTTTATCATCGCTATAGACTATACGATAACATCTTTATCTGTATAGAACTATACGATAAACATACTTATTCGTATATAGAACTATACAGATAAAACATACTTTATCATCGTTATATAGAAACTATACAGATAAAACATACTTTATCATCGCTTATAGGAAACTATACAGATAAAACATACTTTATCATCGTTATATAAGAAACTATACAGATAAAACATACTTTATCATCGCTATATAGGAAACTATACAGATAAAACATACTTTATCATCGTTATATAAGAAACTATACAGATAAAACATTCTTTATCATCGTTATATAGGAAACTATACAGATAAAACATACTTTATCATCGTTATATAGGAAACTATACAGATAAAACATACTTTATCATCGTTATATAGGAAACTATACAGATAAAACATACTTTATCATCGTTATATAGGAAACTATACAGATAAAACATACTATATCATCGTTATATAGGAAACTATACAGATAAAACATACTTTATCATCGTTATATAGGAAACTATACAGATAAAACATATTTATCATCGTTATATAGAAACTATACAGATAAAACATACTTTATCATCGTATATAGAAACTATACAGATAAAACATACTATATCATCGCTATATAGGAAACTATACAGATAAAACATACTTTATCATCGCTATATAAGAAACTATACAGATAAAACATACTTTATCATCGTTATATAAGAAACTATACAGATAAAACATACTATATCATCGCTATATAGGAAACTATACAGATAAAACATACTTATCATCGTTATATAGAAACTATACAGATAAAACATACTTTATCATCGTATATAGAAACTATACAGATAAAACATCTTTATCATCGTTATATAGAAACTATACAGATAAAACATACTTTATCATCGTATATAGAAACTATACAGATAAAACATACTTTATCATCTTACATAGAAACTATACAGATAAAACATACTTTATCATCGTTATATAAGAAACTATACAGATAAAACATACTTTATCATCGTTATATAAGAAACTATACAGATAAAACATACTTTATCATCGTTATATAAGAAACTATACAGATAAAACATACTTTATCATCGTTATATAAGAAACTATACAGATAAAACATACTTTATCATCGTTATATAGGAAACTATACAGATAAAACATACTTTATCATCGTTATATAGAAACTATACAGATAAAACATACTTTATCATCGCTTATAGAAACTATACAGATAAAACATACTTTATCATCGTTATATAAGAAACTATACAGATAAAACATACTTTATCATCGTTATATAAGAAACTATACAGATAAAACATACTTTATCATCGTTATATAAGAAACTATACAGATAAAACATACTTTATCATCGTTATATAAGAAACTATACAGATAAAACATACTTTATCATCGTTATATAAGAAACTATACAGATAAAACATACTTTATCATCGCTATATAGGAAACTATACAGATAAAACATACTTTATCATCGTTATATAAGAAACTATACAGATAAAACATACTTTATCATCGCTATATAGAAACTATACAGATAAAACATACTATATCATCGTATATAGAAACTATACAGATAAAACATACTTTATCATCGTTATATAGAAACTATACAGATAAAACATCTTATCATCGCTATAGAAACTAACAGATAAACATATTATCATCGCTATATAGGAAACTATACAGATAAAACATTCTATATCATCGTTATATAAGAAACTATACAGATAAAACATACTTTATCATCGCTATATAGGAAACTATACAGATAAAACATACTTTATCATCGCTATTAGGAAACTATACAGATAAAACATTCTATCATCGTATATAGGAAACTATACAGATAAAACATACTTTATCATCGTTATATAAGAAACTATACAGATAAAACATACTTTATCATCGTTATATAAGAAACTATACAGATAAAACATACTTTATCATCGTTATATAGAAACTATACAGATAAAACATACTATATCATCGCTTATAGGAAACTATACAGATAAAACATACTATATCATCGTTATATAGGAAACTATACAGATAAAACATACTATATCATCGCTATATAGAAACTATACAGATAAAACATCTTATATCATCGTATATAAGAAACTATACAGATAAAACATTCTTTATCATCGTTATATAGGAAACTATACAGATAAAACATTCTAGTAAAATAGTGTACGTAAATCAACCATATACTGTCTCAGCATCAAACGTTGACTGTATACTGGCTTTCCAACAAGGTCTGTGCCTTATCCTGCCGAGATTAATGCCCAAAGCACAAAATCCTTAGCTCCGGCAACGATCCTATGGATCTCGGGGAAAATGCATTAGGGAACACAACGATGCGTCCTGATTCGAACACACGAGCTTGGAAACGCAAGACAGCAGTTTATCCACTTAGCCATAGAGATTCCATAGTGTGTATTTCAGTCATGGTCCAAGCTCAGTTACATTTTATTTCTGACTTCAACCTACAAACTGCATGGTGACAGTATTGTGACAAGAAATATTCCGTTGTCTTGAGAGAAAGTAGGGTACGAAGTGCCTGTTACCTCTATTACATATAACCATTTATGAAAGTGATAGCAGAGCTAGCAGATGTGAGAAATGAACCACAACCTTGTTGTGTACTATTCTATAAGCAACATTTCAGAGATCTGTACGATTGTTCCTGAAGCTACGGAGTTTGTGCTTTTTTCAATCCTCTCGGCATGTATCGTGCTATTTTTGCGGAGATGGATTGAGCCATATAGGGTGAGACCAGGAGAAATAAGCCAATCCTTCGTTTTATACTCTCGACATTGCTATAACCAGTCCCATGACAGTATTATACAGAAGTAATTTATTCCACAATCTTAAAATGGTTTTAGTGTTCCTTCAACATTGAATAAGTTATCAAGAATATTTCTTTAGGTTAGGCTCATATCTTTAGATTAGAATTTCCCCGCCGAGTTGTCCGTCTTATATATTCCTGGCGCCATATTTTACTCCTCTGGCTTTGAAGCTTATCAAAATTTCAAGGGGAAAAAAGTATTTCTGAATAATAGTATATTTGAGTATTTTCTGCAAGACTCCCATAAACATGACCTTTCCACTTTCGTAATCTTGTTTCCTTTTGTAACCATTCTACTGCCCGCTAACTCCATTCTTTTCTTTTTCCCTTGAGAAAGCGCCGGCATCTCAAACTTATTCCTTTCATCAAATAACATAAGAAGACTCTTCTTTGATAGAGGGCCAGCTCATGATTTTAATTTACATTGAGTGTTACAGACAGTTTCAGTTCAAATCAGAAGCAGTGTATTCTTTATACATCAGCGATCTTTTTTATTCTTTTAAATTGATATTATCATTTAATTTTCACTATTGTCTGGAGTGCCTGGCCAACATAGTTAAAAAGGCGGGTGAGCCGTTAAGATCTTGGACTGATGTTTATATCTGAGCACGGTTTCTAACACATTTTTCTCGCCTGACGGTCCAGCGTGTTCGTAGCTCGTTGAACGACGGGGAATAAGCCCCCTATGAGTGTGGTTCGATTCCGCGGGCTGGCAGAAAAGCCACAGGTTCTCCAGATTTACGGTGTTCATGGTACCTAGCCGAAGAGCTGAAAGCTTAAATACTTCTGGATCGAAAATAAAAACCCAAAAAACTCTGCATTTTTCTTCATGCATGGACTTGTATGGCCTAGATTTGACCGATCTACTGAGTTTAGTGCTTAATCCAACACTGTGAACTGTGAATTTCAACCGGAATGCTTTTGTTTGAGTCCACGGTGTCATTGACGATCTGAGAATGGCTGCTGCTGACGCCGGTCAACTTGCATAGAATAGAGTTTTCAGAACTGCTGTCATGGGAGCCAAGTTCCGGAAGGGACAAGCTACTTGATGATGATGAGTATTTATGTATTATTGATATGCCTGAGTGCGCCAGCATCCAGCCATGGTCCGGCGCCAGCATCTCCACGGCCATGAGTCTCAGTGCGCCAGCATCTCCACGGCCATGAGTCGAATGCTCGTCAAAAGTTGTTCACTGTTTTAGCGTGTGTTGGGTCTGGTAAAAGAAAGCTGGAGAAAAATGATGCTGTCCAATTTGGGAATGGAGCACACTTTGTAGTTAGATACTGAATGAGAATAAACCGTATGTCACGTGTTCATATTGAGCACGAGAAAAACCTCTGAAGTTGGAGAAGGCACACCAGTATGTTGGGAGACACTGATAAAAAAAAAGCAGCCTTTCACGCAAAAATGGCAAAACGAAATAACAGGCGCCCTGACTACACCTGAATTTCTAACGGTCGAAGAAGAAGAAGAAGAAGAAGAAGAAGAAGCACAAGAAAGAACCCATTGGAGATGAAAATAGAGAAAAGTAGGTTCTGGGTAACCGTCGTCTGGTCAAATATCATAAATACCAACATTATAAATAAATAATAGAAACTTTCAAATCTTCTAATTTATATTTGAGAACCTTGCTGGTGCTACGGAGTTTGTGCACTGCTGCTGAGATTGTGATGCGTGAGAAAGACATTGGAGAATACTTTGTTATTCACCGCCATGAAATGATGATGGTTCTATCAATCAATTAATCCATGGTTCTATCAATCATTTAATCCATGGTTCTATCAATCAATTAATCCATGGTTCTATCAATCAATTAATCCATAGTTCTATCAATCAATTAATCCATAGTTATATCAATCAATTAATCCATAGTTATATCAATCAATTAATCCATGGTTCTATCAATCAATTAATCCATAGTTCTATCAATCAATTAATCCATGGTTCTATCAATCAATTAATCCATGGTTCTATCAATCAATTAATCCATGGTTCTATCAATCAATTAATCCATGGTTCTATCAATCAATTAATCCATGGTTCTATCAATCAATTAATCCATGGTTCTATCAATCAATTAATCCATGGTTCTATCAATCAATTAATCCATGGTTCTATCAATCAATTAATCCATGGTTCTATCAATCAATTAATCCATGGTTCTATCAATCAATTAATCCATGGTTCTATCAATCAATTAATCCATAGTTCTATCAATCAATTAATCCATGGTTCTATCAATCAATTAATCCATGGTTCTATCAATCAATTAATCCATAGTTCTATCAATCAATTAATCCATGGTTCTATCAATCAATTAATCCATAGTTCTATCAATCAATTAATCCATAGTTCTATCAATCAATTAATCCATGGTTCTATCAATCAATTAATCATGTTCTATCAATCAATTAATCCATGGTTCTATCAATCAATTAATCCATGGTTCTATCAATCAATTAATCCATGGTTCTATCAATCAATTAATCCATGGTTATATCAATCAATTAATCCATAGTTCTATCAATCAATTAATCCATGGTTCTATCAATCAATTAATCCATGGTTCTATCAATCAATTAATCCATGTTCTATCAATCAATTAATCATAGTTCATCAATCAATTAATTCATCAAATAAAACTGGTACTTTATTGATAGGTAAACTTCTTCTTCTTCTTCAAACGCTCCATAGCGACCACAGGTTAACCACTCTTTGTGATTTGTATGTGATCAAAGTCTAAGAGCGATTGTATGTTATGCTAGTTAAACGCTTACAAGTAGGTCAGCACATCCGATTTTTGCACGCTTTTTACGTACTAGGTAGCTTCCATAGATCCCTACCTCAGTAGCCTCTTACGACATGCCTTGTAGGTCATAGTGTTACTATTCTTTGCTCCCCTTGAGAGCCTCGGCAACACACGATCGATTTGTGTATAAACAACAAGAAGCTTAACATTACATGAGTGTATGAATGTACCTCGCCGAGTGCTATTATATATATACCAATTATGACAGAGATAGCAGAGCCAGAAGGTGTGAGAAATGACCCACAACCTTGCTGTGTACTATTCTATAAGCATTACATCGGGGACTCTTGCCGGTGCTACAGAGTTCGTGCACTGCCACTGAGATCTTCCTGTGTATAAAAAGAGTGATCGGAGCACATATGCTAACTAACCAGACTTACTGGAATGATGATAATCCTATCAATCAATCAAATGTATGTATGTATGTATGAGTCGTATGTACGTATGTAAATATGTATGTATGTACGAGCGTATGTACGTATGTAAATATGTATGTATGTACTTGAAAGCGATGTACGTATGTAAATATGTATGTATGCGAGCGTATGTACGTATGTATGTATGTATGTGATGTATGTATGTATGTATGTATGTATGTATGTATGTATGTATCAAAGTGTACTTGTGTACACATTGCCTTAGATGTATATATCTGAGGAATTGAGAAACTTAATGAAATATAAGCAAAAAATCATTGCTTGTGTTCTACTTATCAATGTTTCCTATTTCCAGTACCAGTCGTCGTTATGCAAATCAAGAGTAAATGTCGTCAGACAGTATTTTAAGCAGACGAGAATTTTCAGTCAGCGCCATTAACTATTTCCATGCCCCAATCATCGAAACCCTCAATTCCCTTGTTACTGTCTAACTCTTCCAATGGCCACCTTCCAAATTATTTTCTCTAGGTTGGTTTTTCTACTTTTGGCGGGACGGCTGAGTGTATTGATCACATAGTTTAGAAATGAATAAGAGAAGGGAGGGAGGGGAGGGATGATAACGAGGCAGTAAATGATGCTGTTTTAGAGCTGTTATCAAAGGGAAGAACGTCTGTGACGTTTTGGGATGAAGCTGGTTACAGATGAAGCTCTGGAGATAAAACGAGGATAATGGCGGTGACGAAGGAATTGCTAGTCTTGGAGGTTGATTTAAATACACTGTCTTCTAGATTATCATAAATTCTAAGACTCTGCGTTTTTAAAGTCTAGCTCATTAAAAACATCGAGTTTTAGACTAACAAATGTTTCCTTTGAACATATACAAGTTGACGTATGATAGTGTACACACAAGAAGAAATACACCCTTTCTTCTTCTTCTACTTGCTTTTCTTTTCTCTATTCATGTTTTGTCTCACATCGTCAGGATAAGAAGAGATTTCTTCTATAAGGGGATTTTGTGTGTGCTTCATAAATAGTGTTTAACTTTCTAGCTTTCTTTTCTAACTTTGATTAACAGAATTGTTCCCGGCATATTTCTATATCATTCCTTTCGTTCGCTTGAAATTGTGTCTATAAGGTTGTGGATCAAGTCTGGCGTTCAATAGTTTCTCAGTTGCCACCTTGATTGCCTAAATTTCTGCATCATAGTTGTGACAGAATTTCCCCGTTGGTACTTTAATCGTATCTCTACGATTTGTTTGGTATTCTATGTACACTCCTGCTCATTCATTCTTTACTGCGTTTTCTGCTGACCCATCCGTGTATACCCAGACAACAAGATCTTGTGGGTATTCTACATCAAGTAAACTGTGAGTGACTGTCTTACGCTGTTGTATATATTTCTACATCTTTTCTATTCACCTTTCAACTCCCAACGGAGCACAGGTCTTCAACAAGCTTCTTCCAGCTCTTTCTCTCTCTTGCCATCCCTTCCAATTCTTTCCATGTTTTGTCTATCCTTTTAATATCAGCCTCCAGCTCTCTTCTCCAAGTCTGTCTAGGCCTTTCCCTACTCCTCTTTCCCTGCAGGTTCCAAACAGTGCCTGTCTTGCAATGCTTCCGGTCGGTCTTCTCAATGTATGTCCTTTCCATCGCCAGCGTCTCTTCCTTAGCTTTTTCTCCACTGGTATCTGCTTTGTTCTTTCTCTGAGTTCCTCGTTCGTAATCTTATCATACCATCTCAGTCCCTCTATTCTACGTAAACATCCATTTATGAAGGTCTGTAGTTTTCTGATAGTTTCCTTTGTTGTCTTCCATGTTTCCGAGCCATAGAACAGCACTGACTTCACATTTGATTGAAAGATTATCAGCTTCGTGTTTGTTTTAATCTACTTTGACTTCCATATTTCTATATCACAATATGATTTATATTTCAATTGAATCACCAGTCTTCATTGCGCCCAAAGAACATAGGCAACGATAATCTTTTTTCTTTTACTCAATTCTATATTGTGCCTTTCACTCTACCTCAAGCCTAATCTTACGCGTTAACAGTTTGTTTTCACATCTTTTGTCCTGCTTTTCACTCTCTTTCCGGATATGTTCACCCACTCCTCTTTATCTGTCCTGGAACTAGATTTTCAACCCATCAACATGTCTTCTTTTCTCTGGAACTGAGGATATGTTCAACCCATCAACATCTTCTATCTGTCCTGGAACTGAGGATATGTTCAACCCACCAACATCTTCTATCTGTCCTGGAACTGAGGATATGTTCAACCCATCATCATCTTCTATCTGTCCTGGAACTGAGGATATGTTCAACCCATCATCATCTTCTATCTGTCCTGGAACTGAGGATATGTTCAACCCATCATCATCTTCTATCTGTCCTGGAACTGAGGATATGTTCAACCCATCATCATCTTCTATCTGTCCTGGAACTGAGGATATGTTCAACCCATCATCATCTTCTATCTGTCCTGGAACTGAGGATATGTTCAACCCATCAACATCTTCTATCTGTCCTGGAACTGAGGATATGTTCAACCCATCATCATCTTCTATCTGTCCTGGAACTGAGGATATGTTCAACCCATCAACATCTTCTATCTGTCCTGGAACTGAGGATATGTTCAACCCATCAACATCTTCTATCTGTCCTGGAACTGAGGATATGTTCAACCCATCAACATCTTCTATCTGTCCTGGAACTGAGGATATGTTCAACCCACCAACATCTTCTATCTGTCCTGGAAAAATCGTTAGAAAAATTAAAAATAAAATGTATACATTCACATCTTGAAATTACATCCAGGACTCTCGCCGGTGCTGCAGAGTTCGTGCACTATCGTTGAGATCTTTCTTTGTTAGAAAAAGTTCAAAGCGCACAAGGTTACTCACAGAAATGCAATGATGATGATTTTACCAATCAATAGTTTCAACGTTTTATCAGCATTCTTATGTAAAAATCAATATATTTCGTGGTACAACACATTTCGTGGTACAACACATTTCGTGGTACAACACAGTTCGTGGTACAACATACCGTGTATTTATATGTATATCCTCTTCGTGCCTATCCGCTCTGCCACCCTTCTACTTATTATTTCTCATATTAGGCAACAATTTTTCAGCTGTTGTAGACAATGCCCCGTCTGGTATACGACAAATACGTTCAATGCGCCTCAGTCTTCGTCTCGTAATGATGGTTTCCAATGAAACACACCATGAGGAACACCACAGTTTGTGGTACAACACGCTGTATAGCATAACATACTGTATAGTGCAACACACAAAACGTACGGAAGGAACTCTCTTATATACGGCTACAACTTTCAGATACATTGTTAGAATACTGATTCATTGTTAGAACACTCATAAATATTGTCAAACACTCAAATACATTGTTAGAATACTCGATTCATTGTTAGAACACTCATAAATATTTCAAACACTCAAATACATTGTTAGAATACTCGGATTCATTGTTAGAACACTCATAAATATTGTCAAAACACTCAAATATATTGTTAGAATACTCGGATTCATTGTTAGAACACTCATAAATATTGTCAAAACACTCAAATATATTGTTAGAATACTCGGATTCATTGTTAGAACACTCATAAATATTGTCAAAACACTCAAATATATTGTTAGAACACCCAGATACATTGTTAGAACATTCAGATGTATTGTTAGAACACTCACATACATTGTTAGAACACTCACATACATTGTTAGAAAACTCTGATACATTGTTAGAACATTCAGATGTATTGTTAGAACACTCACATACATTGTTAGAACACTCATAAATATTGTTAGAAAACTCGGATACATGATTAGAATACTCGGATACATGGTTAGAACGTTCATAAACATTGTTAAAACATTCAAATACATTGTTAAAACATTCAAATACATTGTTAGAATACTCGGATACATTGTTAGAACACTCAGTCCCATTGTCAGTATATCTGAAACAAAATTATGACGAGGTCACTGAAAGATCACAAATGTAACCATGGACGTACATACCTGTATGAGCATAGACATAATACGGCAGCGAAGTGAATCCACAATATCCAAGGGAGCTGAAGACACATACAGCTCCAATCTGAAGCAGACTCCACTTGGAAGAACTGACGTCCATATCTGTATGTTCTGCCATCGTTCACTTATTTGCAGCACACCAAATACTAGTTTGTTCTGTATAATCTCGTTACACACAATAACACACCTCCCAATTATAGCCTAAAAAATAGCAGAAGTCGGGAAAGTTAATGCCTAATTATTTTCACAGCACTTCCTGTCAATATTTCAGAGAACTTCTATGACAAATGATTGCAATATATGCTAGGAAAGTAATACATTCCAATTAGTTGAAGTAATCTGGATGGATCCAATATGAAATAATATCTTGTTCCAGAATTGTAAAGCATTGATCTAATCGGCCCATGTCTAATAGAAACTATGGCACACCATTGATCTCATTTATTTCAGTACTTAGATATTGACACGATGATGGAAACGAGCAAGCAGTTTTTATTTTTTTTAGTCAACATGAGAATTAAAATCTATTTAAACACTGAAATCCTGTACTAAATTAGTAGGCAGATTAGAAACATACGAAGAGAAGTATTTCAGTTCGAATCTAATAGATGAAGTAGATAGGTTTCTTCTAAATAAGCCATTGTCGAAGTACTTGTGACTGGTGAGCAGAGAATCACGCGACAATGAACTTGATGAAAATCCATTCACTATTAAATCATTCCTCCCTCAATCGTGTGTAGAATCTAGAACTGGCACCGCAGGAAGAGAGATGCTTGTCGGATTATTGATGAGGGAGAGGGTCACATACCCTTGTGCACAACCAGCCAGATTGGTGACGAAACGATCGCCTGGTGCGCTTGTAGTAGTAGTGGAGTTTCGAAGTGAGTCGTGGTGCGTGGACTGCGCGTGCGAAGAACAAGAATTACCGACGGCGCAGTCCCAATTTCGCGAAGGTGTACGATTTGATCCCGGAAGTAAATGAACGACCTGTTGCAGTTATCCGAAGGCGGGAAAATGAGATCAAGAAAGCTAAAATAACAAGTGTTTTAATAGAATAAGTTAGCAATTCACACTTGCAGTTATCCGAAGGAAGAAAATGAGATAAGAAAGCTAAAATAATAAGTGTTTTAATAGAATAAGTTAGCAATTCACACTTGCAGTTATCCGAAGGAGAGAAAATGAGATTAAGAAAGCTAAAATAATAAGTGTTTATGAATAATTATTAATTCACACTACATTACGTTTTCCTCTGTTTTGTAAGTATATTCTAATATAATGTCATGCAACAGTTAGTCTCCTGGAGGTGAGGCCATTATTGCTGCTCTTCAGTGTTTCTTTGGAACTTCGTTTACTGGGGCAGTTGTTGCGTCCGACTTTCAGTCGATGTTCGGAAGAATCAAAATAACAGGTTTCGGTATGAGTGGATGTCGTCTATGAAGATTTACAAGCCACAGAGGATTATGTATATTTATTGTCCTGGACAAGCGGGTGTTCAAAGCAGCGAGAGAGCAAACGCTCGTGCATTGATGGAATAAGCTCTTTCAATACTTCTGCCAGCTTGAACAGGGGTATTATTTTAAAGAAAGTCTGGGTCTTGAAATTATTTAAAGATTTTATAGTCAAGTCAGGGTCTTGAGATGTGACAACCGAATGTTGTCCACTCGTTTCACGCGCAGGCTTCCAGACATAATCCTTTAAACCATATATAACGAGTATGATGTGATAATCGGATGGATGGCTGGTTGTTCAACCATCCACGAGAGAATCTTAGGGGCAGCAGTGATCTCCATAGTCATGCTCGGTATTGTTGTCTCGAAGGCGCTACATTCCTCATTAATTGTTCTTTTCTTTGTGCTAAATATATCTAAGCTGATCTGGTTCCACGACTGACAGCGTCATCAGTGTAAATAATCACATGCTCTGAATGAGAGTGCTGATCAACGAGTGCCATAAACTTGCACCGGCACACAGGGACACATTCCCAATAGCAGCGCCCACACTTAACGACAACCATGGTATATTCAATCATATCCTCTAATTCAGACATCCCTTTTTCCCCTTGCTTTCAGCTCGTCTAGAGAACAGTCCCTCTTTAGTAACATCATCTGCCTCGGCCACCCATGATCGGCCTCTCTTCAAACGTCTGCCCTTGTTTTCATTCTTTGATTGGGCTTCCCTTCAAGTCCATGACCAGTTTGATAGCAGTCCGCATGTCACAGATTCGCATAGACTTAACTGCGACTTAACCGGGAGACTTTACTGTAGTAAAGAAGATTACCATACTCGAAATGAACAAATCGAAGGAATTCGTGAAATCGACGATAGTTAATTTCTCATGATTTTATAAAGTTCAAGCACAATAATACATAATGTTGGACGTCAGCGACTGTGGAACCATTTCACTTGTAAATTTTGTTGATAAACAATACAATGAAGGAATTGGACATCATTATTATGACTTTAATTCAAATTTGACAATTGAGTCATTGGAATTTGGTTTTGCCAACCAGGCTTAAATATTGGCCCGAACATAACAGATGTTCATTCTGTTGATACGCCACAACGCTTGCCCCGACTTAATTCAAAGCCTTTAAAAGTGATCGCCATGGCTTTGAGAATGTTTTCGCTTGAAACGATTCTCTCGAGTTATTGAAGTGCTAACATATCTTTCGTAATGTTGAAGATTAAGTCTATAACTCTAATGAAACTAAAAAGTTAACTAAACTACTCTGTGCCTGCCCCATATGTTGATTCATATTATAAGAGTACGGAGAATGCTACAAAGCTTCAATCTTATTTTTACAGCTTAATTTTTGTTCGTGAACACGCGTTTTACTGGCACAATCAAAGATTTGAAGAAACATTTGAAAGAACATTGTTTAACTACTCATTTTTTACATTAATCTTTGTTACATTGTTTTAAAAAAGATGGACATGCGAATAATTTTGTTTGTTTGTTTATTGTACGCGTGTGCGTGCGTTTTTGTCTAAATTAATTTTGCTCAACTCAAAAGACGAAGTGTATAGTGATGTTCCATAAATCTCAGGGACTGGTAAAAAATGTGTGACGGGCTGGTTCTCACCCGCAGGCCGTAGGTTTACACATCTGAATACTAAACCAATCCATATAATTATTTAGCACTAAATAATTCGTGAACTCATACTATACAGTTCAGAAACAAATCAACTACCATTTACATGTTCAAATCTGTATATTCCTCAAGATTTAGCATTTTATAAGGTTAAAAATGTTATGTTGTTTTCAATATTTCTAGTCTCTAACATAAAATGTAAAGTTTTAGTTTCATTCCTTTATGCGTCCATTTGTATGCGTACAATTGTCTTCTTTGTCAATATTTTATGTTATCATCTATTTTATATCAAATACATCAGTCGAAATTCGCATATGTCTATCCAACATGCAGTTGGGATCCTGACGAGAACGCAACGTAATAACGTTCTCGGCTCACACCATACAGATCACAACGAGTAGTTAACTTGGTTGAGAGAACAAACTATACAGATCACAACGAGTAGTTAACTTGGTTGAGAGAACAAACTATACAGATCACAACGAGTGGTTAACTTGGTTGAGAGAACAAACTATACAGATCACAACGAGTGGTTAACTTGGTTGATAAGAACAAACCATACAGATCACAACGAGTGGTTAACTTGGTTGATAAGAACAAATCATACAGATCACAACGAGTGGTTAACTTGGTTGATAAGAACAAACCATACAGATCACAAAGTAGGTTAACTTGGTTGATAAGAACAAACTATACAGATCACAACAAGTGGTTAACTTGGTTAATAAGAACAAACCATACAGATCACAAAGAGTAGTTAACTTGTTAATAGAACAAACCATACAGATCACAACGAGTGGTTAACTTGGTTAATAAGAACAAACCATACAGATCACAACGAGTGGTTAACTTGATTGAGAGAACAAACATACAGATAACAACGAGGGTTAACTTGGTTGATAAGAACAAACCATACAGATCACAACGAGTAGTTAACTTGGTTGATAAACACGAACGCAAACAAAGAACATTTAAACATTCTTATCGCTTCATTCTTCACATTACATGTATTTTTGTCCCAGATGTTATTGGTGCACTGATGATAACTATGATGACGACGACAACGGTGATGACGATAACGATGCTTATATACACATTTGGTTATTTCTGGGATGCATATTATAGACATTAGCCAAGACAGCGATCGATCGGGATTCTCTGATTTGAAGATTACCATTCTGTCTTTTTGTCGTTTTCTCATAACTGGCAGAGATCGTTTCCTATCTTGGCGGTCAATTTCACGTTATCCTGAGTGCACACGGACATACACATTTACCAGTCTGTAACACAGAGAGACACGCAGATAAAATAATTACTCCTGGAGCTGGTCTGTAACACAGAGAGGACACGCAGATAAAATAATAACTTCCTGGAGTTGGTCTGTAACACAGAGAGGACACGCAGATAAAATAATTACTCCTGGAGTTGGTCTGTAACACAGAGAGGACACGCAGATAAAATAATAACTTCCTGGAGCTGGTCTGTAACACAGAGAGGACACGCAGATAAAATAATAACTTCCTGGAGCCGGTCTGTAACACAGAGAGGACACGCAGATAAAATAATAACTTCCTGGAGTTGGTCTGTAACACAGAGAGGACACGCAGATAAAATAATAACTCCCTGGAGTTGGTCTGTAACACAGAGAGGACACGCAGATAAAATAATTACTCCCTGGGTTGGTCTTAACACAGAGGACACAGCAGATAAAATAATACTTCCTGGAGTTGGTCTCGTAACACAGAGAGCACGCAGATAAAATATACTTCCCTGGAGCTGGTCTGTAACACAGAGAGGACACGCAGATAAAATAATAACTTCCTGGAGTTGGTCTGTAACACAGAGAGGACACGCAGATAAAATAATAACTTCCTGGAGTTGGTCTGTAACACAGAGAGGACACGCAGATAAAATAATAACTTCCTGGAGTTGGTCTGTAACACAGAGAGGACACGCAGATAAAATAATAACTTCCTGGAGTTGGTCTGTAACACAGAGAGGACACGCAGATAAAATAATTACTCCTGGAGCTGGTCTGTAACACAGAGAGGACACGCAGATAAAATAATAACTACATGGAGTCGTAGAATCTTGGATTTTCCGTAATAAGTTCACTCTTATGTTTTATTTTTGTTGGTCTAAACCAGCGTTTTTCAAAGTGGGCGGTACGCCCCCCAGTGGGCGCTGAAGCGTTCTAGGGGGGGCGATAGTGAGTTCAGGAGAATTTGCGGGTGGGGGTGTTCAGGCTATTAGGGGTCGGTGGCTCCTTAAAGAACAAATTAATAATAAATATCTTAAAATAAATTATGTTGGTGATTTTGCGATTGAATGATCATTTAAAATTTGAATTCTGCATTTTAATTAATCTTATGTCCGTCTTACACTATCTATTTTTTCTTCAATTTTTTATTTCATGCATATAATCATTTGAAAATTGACCATGTATTACATAAATATATATATCAATTTTCTATGTCAAAGAGAAAATAGAGCATGTATATATTTGGGAGTGGGGTGGGCGTTGGCAAACTTTTATAATGTGGGGCGTTACAAAGTTTATTTTGTGCAAAGTGGGCGGTGGGCCGAAAAGTTTGAAATCTATGGTCTAAACGTTCTGATATAACACCAAACAAAGGATCGTGCTTATGTTGAAACTTGCATGCCTTGTCTCAACACGAGGTCTGAATCCCTACATAACAAACAAACAAAGCAATCAATATAAGAACTCACTGTGGTTATATAATCTTGGATTCTCCGTAAGAAGCTCATTCTTATTTTTCATGTTTGTTAGCATAAACGCTCTGATACAATCAAAAATGCTCTTTCTTATGTTATAATGAACGTGTCTCGTCTTAAAGAAGCGTTAATCCCTTACATAACCAACAATATAAAGCAGGCAAAAAACGTACGCTTTTCACACACTTGTAAAACCTAGCCAACCCCAATACTATTTTTTTTGTATCTCTACAAATAACAGTTATAACTTGTCAATAGTTTGTCATGATATGATCACTTCCACACTCATCATAGGTTACTACCATCTTCTGAAGAGAATAAACTAAACAGTGCAGATGGTACAAATGGATGAAAGCACACTTGCATAACAGAAGAGCCAAAGTACCATCAGATGGTATCAAGATTATTAAAAGTCTACTAGGCATTGGCGTTGTTCAGGAAGGGGATAGGGGTTTCTGTCTCCGATACTTTTGCTTCTTTTCTACCATCAAACGACCTTGTTGTCGAACTAACACATACAATGAAAGTGGAAAGTGACGTGAAACAGTGAAATCGTAGTGTCGTCACTCTCTCAGTTTCTGAGCATGAACTCTAATTGCGTGTATACACAAATGAAGAAGTGCCAAATACAGAAGTGTCACATAAAGAATGAAGGAATCATATATAATAAACAACATTGCAGATATGGATTCATAATTCAAACGAACGAAAGCAAGGAATTATTGGCACTATATCTTGTGATCTAATTGTCAATTCTTCCTACAACCGGCTGCACTACCATATTTCATTCTAAATGTCTGCACTACCACCTTTCATTCCAAATGTGTGTCCTAACTTTTGTTCATGAATCGACATTTTGTACAACTCTTGTGATGTTTCCGAATTCATGTATGATCTTTTTTTCAGACGATCATTTGGCAAGTGTGTAACTGTGACGACTTCTGCATAGCCGTGCTACCCACAATTCAGTGAGGATTTTATATTAGAGTTTATATCCCTAGATTTTAGTTCTCTCATGTTATCCTGATTCCAATGTTGCAAAAAGGTCACGCCAAAGTTATTTTCGAAGTAAAAAACTGTTCACATCATTGTATTGCAGCCCTCACAACACTGAGCTAAGCAGCACTCAGGCAAAGGAGCCAAGCAGCCCTTACAATACCGAGTCAAGCAGTCCATACAACATTGTGCCGCGCAGCCTCGCAACACTGAATCAAATAGCCATTACAACATTAGGCAAAATAGCCCTTACAACACTGAGCCAATCAGTCTACGATTTTTTAAAAGCTCTGGTAAACTACTCCATTCAGAAGGAATTGCCTAGAGAAACAACAACTTAGAGATGAAAGAACAAACATTCGTCTGGCACAGGTAAAACCAGTGCATTACTCTTACGTCATCAGAGATTGCCCATAAACAACAAACAAATATTGTTGTTTAGTTTACATCTACTCTAAAATCTGGCAACAACTTTCAATATTGCGTTTCCCTCACAAAAATGTCTTCTATCCTTTCTGATTTGTTTCCAGGGCTGATTCACGAAATATAAATTGTTTAAATTAAATTACGCTTGCCTTCATTTGCATCTTGATCTGATGTGAAATTCAGCGATCTTTGCAAACAAAGAAAAATTGGAGCACCACAAAAAAAGCAAGGCAAAACAGAGAAATCGACCGCTGTGAATTTTGATACGCAACAATCAAGTAATTGAATATTCTAAAACTAAGTGAATGCTTGCGGCATAAAGAGAAAACTAGATTTGCTCGCGTAGGCGTTTTGTGTCAGCAAGAATCTCCATCTATAATCAAATTTAGTGACAAAGATTTGAACACAAAATGAGATAGTTTTACAATGTACAACAACGGACTAAACTGACGTTTTGATGGAAAGATCTTTCTCAAGTATAATAGGCAACAAATAAATCAACAGTTCAGTCACAAATCAATCGTCTAAACCATCAGACAAAATTAAGTCTGATGTGACTACTTGATCTCATATATGTTCTTATTCTTCCTCTTATTTTGTCGATGTGAAAAAATGTCGATTATTACATTGTGTTACAATTTAATATGACATTGAAATATATGGGCCTTTCATGCTAGAAAATGACCCAACACATAATACACAAGTTGGAGACATTTCAGAATAAATGTTTAAGAAGAATCTTGCAAATTGTCTGGCCAAATACCATAACAAATTAGGAGCTTTAGAAACGAACAGACTGTTGCGTCCTTGGAGACCATCATTAAGAGACAAAGATGGAGGTGGTTTGAACATGTATGTCGTGTGTCAGTGGAGGCATTGGCTAGGACAGCTCTCAGATGGACAGCGGATGGGAAAAGAAGGCATGAACGTCCATAGGAAACATGGAGAAGAACAGTGGAGAGAGAGAGAGAGTTGAAGGAGTGTGGCTTGACGTGGGAGAAGGTTGGTAGTAAGGCAGCAGAACGGCAACATTGGAAGTCTCTTGTGGAAGTCTTATGTGTCACTCAGGACACGAAGAGGATATAGATATGGGTCTTTCAGTTCAACACATCTATATTTAAGATAGATAGTATTTTTAGATAAAGTATTTTGTAGATGAAAAGTATTTTTAGATAAAGTATTTTTAGATAAAGTATTTTTAGATAAAGTATTTTTAGATTAAGTATTTTAGATTAAGTATTTTTAGATAAGTATTTTTGGGGCTGTGGTTGTCTTTTCTCTTCGATCTCTACTCAATTAGCCAAACTGTAATGATGAATAAAAAATAGTAACACTGTGACCTACAAGGCATGTCGAAAGAGGCGACCGAAGTAGGGATCTAGGGAAGCTACCCTAGTAAATAAAAAGAGTCGCAAAAATGGGATGTGCTGGCCTTCTTGTAGGTGCATAACTGGCACAATTACAATCGCTCTTAGCCTCAGATTGCATGCAGATCACAAAGAGAGGTTAACAGGTAGTCAATATGGAGAGATCGAAGTAGAAGAAGAATAGTCTGGTCTTGTCAATTATCAGAACTTCTTCTTCTTCTTTGCGTTCGTTCTGGACGACCAATTTTAAACACTCTTTGTGATATGTTTGATCTTTGCCAAGAGCGTGTATACGTTGCACATTGGTTTGGTAGGCCCCTGAACGCATATACCTCTACACGTTTAGGACACATGCATCAGATTTCAGCCAAACCTCACTGGTCGCCTCTTACGACATGCGTGGTAGGTAACAGTGATTTTATTCTTTATACCCCAAATTTGGGCCCCGGTAACCACTCGGGCGAATTATCAGAAGTCATAGTGGTCAACATAAAAAATTGGCAATCATCATTTAGCGGGCATATTATGAGAAAATGAGGTTAAGAACATTTGGTGACAAGTCAATAAAATGAATGGAAAACGAGACAGATGACGATAGAGACAGAAAATTATGAACAGTCTAACTTCATAAAACAAAAGTATATCAACGATTAATTTGTTTGTCTTTAATTTGTTTGTCTTTAATTTGTTTGTCTTTAATTTGTTTGTCTTTAATTTGTTTGTCTTTAACTTGTTTGTCTTTAACTTGTTTGTCTTTAACTTGTTAAACCATATCAATTTGTTTAGTCTCATGTAACCTGTACATTGACATAAAAAATATGAGTGAGGCAGGAATGTATCATGTTTGTTACCCAGTCTAACGTGTGCATAAATAATCTTTAAACAGCTCGAAGGATTGCCTGGGCTCAAGATCAATAGAAAATAATAAATATCCTTAGATATGCAGATCGCACAGTATTGGTAGCCGAGAATGTGCAAGTCCTAGTAGATAAACTAGACCCAAGTCCTAGTAGATAAACTAGACCCAAGTCCTAGTAGATAAACTAGACAAAATTAGCAATGAATATAGATTAGACATTAACATCCACACTAAAAAATACTATGGTTATCAGAAAAAAAGAAGAGAAGTAAAATAAATAATATAAAAAGACAGGAAGAACTACTGAAACAAGTAAACAGTATTAACTATCTAGGAGACATTATTACAGATGAGGGTAAATGTCAAAACTAGATTAGGTAGAGAATAGAGATGGTCAAAAGTACATTCAATTCAATGATATAAGCAAGTTACTAACATCTAAACTAAATAGTAATATAAATAGTAATATAAATATAGTAATATAAATAGTAATATAAATAGTAATATATATATAGTAATATAAATAGTAATATAAATAGTAATATAAATAGTAATATAAATAGTAATATAAATAGTAATATAAATAGTAATATAAATATAGTAATATAAATAGTAATATACTTAGTAATATAAATAGTAATATAAATATAGTAATATAAATAGTAATATAAATATAGTAATATAAATAGTAATATAAATAGTAATATAAATATAGTAATATAAATAGTAATATAAATAGTAATATAAATAGTAATATAAATAGTAATATAAATAGTAATATAAATATAGAAATATAAATAGTAATATAAATATAGTAATATAAATAGTAATATAAATAGTAATATAAATATAGTAATATAAATAGTAATATAAATATAGTAATATAAATAGTAATATAAATAGTAATATAAATAGTAATATAAATGGCAATATAATTAGTGATATAAATAGTAATATAAATAGTAATATAAATAGTAATATAAATAGTAATATAAATAGTAATATAAATATAGAAATATAAATAGTAATATAAATATAGTAATATAAATAGTAATATAAATAGTAATATAAATATAGTAATATAAATAGTAATATAAATAGTAATATAAATAGTAATATAAATGGCAATATAATTAGTAATATAATTAGTAATATAAATAGTAATATAAATAGTAATATAAATAGTAATATAATAGCAAACTGCTAACATCTAAACTAAATAGTAAATAGCAACATCTAAACAGTAATGATCAAAACAAAAGTACATTCAATTCATTGACATAAGCAAGTTAGTTAGTTAGTCTTTCCTCTTGGGCCTGTGGGCGGCGCATTGGGCAGAGGTCATAGCTCTCCATGTCTCGCGGTTCGTTGCTATTTGTTTTAAGTCTTTAATGTTTACTAGGCCCATCGTTGAGCCTTCTCTGGTGATGGTTCTACGCAGAGTCTCTCTTGGTCTTCCTCGTTTTCTTTTTCCTCTGGTGTCCATATGAGGGATTGGTAAGGAGTCTTCTCTCATCCATTCTAAGTGTGTGGCCGATGTAGTTCCAGCGGCGCTTTCTTATAAAATTTGATACATTTTCTTGCTTGGTCTCTTGTCTTATTTGTGTATTGGGTCTGAAATCTGACCATTTGAGGTTCAGTATTCTTCTAAGACATTTATTCTCAAAGTTATCTAATTTTCTTTCTAGAGCTTTTGTTGCTTTCCAACTCTCGCATCCATAAGTTAATATTGGAATCACACAAGAGTTAAAGATCTTTAATTTTAAGTGCTTGCTGAGTGAATTGGACTTCATATATTTGACAATTTGTTAAAAGCACTTGATGCCAATGCGATTCTGTGTGGAATTTCTGGCGCTGTATCCCCGTAGATGACATCATACTCCCTAGGTATGTAAAACTTTTGACTTTTTCAAGAGTGTAGTTTTTAGTTGAATATTTTCTGGACTGCTATAGTTTTTGGGAAACCATAGTTTTTGAGTAGTTTCCAAAGCGTAGGATGGTGAATACTGTCAAACGCTTTCTGAAAATCAACAAAGTTGATGATTAAATTCGATTGAAATTCTACGAACTCTTCAATGATTACTCTTAGTGTGAAGATGTGATCTATGCATGCTCGTTTTGGTCTAAACCCTGCTTGTTCTTCTCTTAGCCTTTCATCTATAGACTTTTTCAGTCTCTCGAGTAACATGCTACAAAAAGTTTTCCTGGCACTGACAGTAGGGTGATCCCACGCTAGTTATTACAATCAGACAAATCTCCTTTTTTAGGTAATTTGAAAATAATACCATCTTTCCACTGTTGTGGTGGGGATTCATTTGCCAGATTTCATTTATCAGTTGGAGTATATGTTGTAAGTTGTTATCATCTGCTGCTTTGAGCATTTCTCCAGAGATGTTATCATCACCAACCGCTTTGTTGTTTCTCAATGTTTTAATGGCAGATTTCAACTCTAAGCAAGTTACTAACATCTAAATAGTAAATATCAAAAATACATTCAATTCATTGACATAAGCAAGTTACTAACATCTAAATAGTAAATATCAAAAATACATTCAATTCATTGACATAAGCAAGTTACTAACATCCAAATAGTATATATAAAAAATACATTCAATTCATTGACATAAGCAAGTTACTAACATCCATATAGTAAATACCAAAAGTACATTCAATTCATTGACACGAGCAAGTTACTAACTTCTAAATAGTAAATATCAAAAGTACATTCAATTCATTGGCATGAGCAAGTTACTAACATCTAAACAGATAATAAATTAGATAAAGATGAGAATTATCAACTGCTATGAACTGTTATGAACATCTTTGTATGGTTCAGATAACGGAGAAGCAGTTAGAAGACAGAGTTAAACTCTGTCCTGTTCTATGATTCTGAGTCATGACATTTGTCCAAGTATGTTACATTCAATCTGCAGACATTCACCAACAAGAGTCTACGCTACGCCATACACTTCATATTAGACAGATCGAATTGATAAACACTGAGGTCAACGCGCATACACTTCATATCAGACAAAATCCGAATTGATCAACACAGAGGTCTACGCTGCATACACTTCATATCAGACAGATCGAATTGATCAACACTGAGGTCTACGCCGCATACACTTCATATCAGACAGATCGAATTGATAAACACTGAGGTCTACGCCACATACACTTCATATTAGATAGATATAATTGATCAACACAGAGGTCTACAATGGGTGTTCTGTGCCTGGTTTTGCTTACAGCAGATTTAGGACCAGTTATTCTTTCTTAGGAAGGGAAAAAAGTGAAAATTAGTAGTCTGTTGATGATCCGTAAAACACACATGCCAATCTCACTTTCTGGTAGTGTTGGCCGGTAAAGTTTAACCCCGAGATTTAAGGCTAACGAGGCTGCGACGCAAATAAGGAGATGGACTCCCCATGTCAGGTTTTTAAGGCTAACGAGGCTGGGACTCAAATAAGGAGATGGACACCTCATGTCAGTTTTTTTTCTATTTTGCTTTGTCAAACCCAAATAAAAAGACATGCAGAAACCGGATGTACAGGCCTACAGGTCTGCAGGCGCCTATCTGGCATAACGAAATCACATTATAAAGGGCAGATCACATACAGACCACAAAGAGTGGTTTAGCATTTGGTTGGTGTAGAGCTAAAGAGATCTCAAGACGACTGGTAATAGCAAACAAGAAGCTAAACATAATGAAGAACATATTTGACAAAGCACCAGCAAAATATTACAATTAAAAATATTGAGAAAATGTAATTTTCCAGCAGCTACTTATGGTTGTGAATCATGGACCATTACACAAAAAAAACAAGAACGAAAATCCAGTCCTTCAAAACTAAATGCTACAGAAAGTTCCTACGAATACCATGGACCGAAAAAAGAAAGAACACTGATGTCCTGAAAGAACTAAATGTTAAAGAGAATTGACTGATAACATACTATACAGAAAAATTAGATACTTTGGTCACATTAAGCGTCACGATGGCCTGGAAAGAACAATATTAGATGGCAGGGTCCCAGGACACAGAGGCAGAGGTAGACCAAGAAGAAGATGGCTACAAGATATTAAAGAGACCATGAACATGACCATCGACGAAGTGGGTGAACTGGCAAGAGATAGAGTGAATTTCAAATGCACTGCAAAGAGAGCAACGTCCTGTAAAGGATACGCACCTTGATGATGATGAAAGCTAACAAAGAAGAAGACGATAAACAGAATTGTGGAAGAGAACATGAAAGAAGCTAACACAACGGGAGGTTAAGTAAAGAAAGTAGTGATTGAATGAATACACACTTAGAAAACAACTAAACAACAAAACCAGATATGATTGACTGAAATCAGTGTGCAATAAAAAGTAGGAAATAACAAAATACCTGTTAAAAGACTGAGAAAATGGTCAAATCGAATGAAGTCTCATAGAGAGAACTGAATAATATGACACAATAAAGTTCGAAGAAAATCGATAGCTGCAATTCTGTATTCCACTTCAAACAAACATATTTAGTAACAATTAAAACTGAATACATATAAATGGACACAATTTTGAGATATGAAATGTAACAAATATTACATGAAAGTAGTCTTTAAAATGTGTGATATATTGTTGTATTTCCGCGGATATAAATTGTTGCTACTCATTTCTTGACTAAACATGATACTTGTTGTATTGAAAGCCTGCATGCCCTCCACTTAGTCTCTATTTATACAGGTTTCTCTCATGTTATCTTCCACAGTTCTGTGTTATCGTCTCCTTCCTCGTCTTCCTCATCAACTCTACATCAACCACTTGTTAAATCCCCTTTGGTGTCTGCATGTGATTTGCTCCATAGAGCGTGTGTTCATTATGCCAGTAAGGGGAAGCAAATCTCACAATTTGGTGAATGAGAAGATTAAGATTTCCCGCACTGACGTAATGAGCCCTTGGGAAGATTCATAAATAGGTAAACCCCATTCCTCTTAATCAAATGTCCTTCTCTTCCTTTTCTTGCCCGATGGAGCTTAGGCTTGCCATCGATTTCTATTTATTATTTATAATTAACAACAGTTTTCGTCAACCGAGATTTAACAATTCACAAGTTTTCTCAGATTTAAAAATGTATTCACACGGAACTTCTCTCCACTTTTTAAGGAGCTTCTTAATTTGGAGAAATTGAATATTTTTACAACTTGTTTCTTGCTGTATTGATTTCTCTTCACACAGTTTCTAGTTTTCCTGAAAACGTCACTAGAAAACTGTCAATCAATGTAACTTGTCTTGATCCTTGATCTTTTTTACGCAAAGAAGACTGTTTGTTGAAACGACATTCTGCGTGTAAAAAGAATGTGCATGTTGGCAGTATAAATGTACATACATTGTCTATAAGCCACTCTTCTGTATGATTGATTGTAGACAAATAATATGTATGTTAGCAGTATAAATGAACATACATTGTCTATATGCCACTCTTCTGTATGATTGATTGCAGACAAATAATATGTATGTTGGCAGTATAAATGTGCATACATCGTCTATAAGCCACTCTTCTGTATGATTGATTGTAGAAAAACAATGTGCATGTTGGCAGTATAAATGAACATACATTGTCTATAAGCCACTCTTCTGTATGATTGATTGCAGACAAATAATATGTATGTTGGCAGTATAAATGTACATACATCGTCTATAAGCCACTCTTCTGTATGATTAATTGCAGACAAATAATATGTATGTTGACAGTATAAATGTACATACATCGTCTATATGCCTCTCTTCTGTATGATTGATTGTAGAAAAACAATGTGCATGTTGGCAGTATAAATGAACATACATTGTCTATATGTCTCTCTTCTGTATGACTGATTGTAGAAAAACAATGTGCATGTTGGCATTATAAATATCTCTCCGCGATCGTTTTTTGTTCGGCCAATTTGATTATTCTTATTGTTATATACGAGTATAAACAGCCTTTGCCAAGAACGTTTGTTTTACATTACATCGTTCAGCACCTTTTGGAGCTCTGGTGTTTATTCTTCGGTGCCGTGTCCAATTTCAGCCAGCGTTTACTGGGTTTGCTCTCCGTTAGCCTTTGACTGTCCCCAGTCGACATGCAAGGCAGCAGATTGCTATTTTCTTTTAGGGTAGCGACCCTTACACGAACTGCCCTCTAGGGTTGTTGAGCGTCATCTGCCCAGGAAACTGGTATTTTTTGTGGACTACTTGGTTTTCCTGCTGTCCAGTTTTGTGTACGGTTTACTCCGCTAGCCTTTGATTGTCCCCAATCAAACTACAAGGCAGTAGTAATTCCCTGCGCGCGGAAATGTGCACTGGATTCAACCTCTGATGGGCTTTCCAGTTTTTCTGCACAGTTGGGTGGTTCGCTCACATTCACGCCTGCCACGTCCCCTCTTCGCTGCACCATCAGCGCCGTACACGTCTACCCACCGGTGGGCTCACCCGTGCATCGTCCGCATGCGTGCTGCTTTTCCTGGTGCCTGCCCACCATCTCCATTAATTCTCACTGTGCTCACATTTACCATGCCTCTACGCTGTCCGGACACAGGGCTGGCTCAACTCGAGCCCTCACCTCAGGGTTCCGAGTTTTGCCCTATGTGGACCCACGTGCAACTTATCTCGGGTCCAAGTTTTGCTCCACGAGGGCCCACGTCTCTTCTCTGGATGTACCCCTCATCCCTTTATGGTTATCCGTTCAGCTTTCCCCATCGGTCGGGAGAGACGTGCATTAATAGTCACTCTAGGATTCCGCTCGTCTGTGTTTCAAGTGGATCCCATCCAATGTGACTACATCTGCATGTCTACCTACACCAGAGTAGCTCTCCCTCGATCCCTACCCGCTTAGCCCGACATGAACCTTTGTCTGTTACCAGGGTCACCACGTGGAGGTGGGGTAGGATCTTGATTAGTGCCAGCTCACTAATCCTGGCGTGGCGTTGTCCCTATGCGCCTTTGACCCCGCATTATAAATGAACATACATCGTCTATATGCCTCTCTTCTGTATGACTGACTGTAGAAAAACAAAAATATCTGCTTTCGCTAACTTTCAATGCAATTACAAATTGAAAAAAACACTTGACAAATATTCTCGAATCTGCATTTTATTTGACATGTATTACGTTTGAAAGGATACATCGCTCTTTCGTTATTTCATCACGTTGTTTTTAATTTTTACTCTATGGTCTCCTCCGTCCCTCGCTCCAAAACTACACGGTTTGCCTCCATCGGGATTTTTTAATAGTGATCACTGATCTCAATGTAGATGAGATCAAGTTCCTAGACCTATCAGAAACGGATGATGAAATGTCAGTTTTGTATTAGTTGAGAATGTTAAAGAACCAATGACAGATGAAAATCGATAAAAGTAGATTACAAAGCCGCTGCCCAGGCACAATTGATTTGAAAAATGAGAAACAAAAGTTCAAGCACATTTTCAATATCCTCTCAGTTACATCTGGACTCTCACAAGTGCTTCGGAGCTCGTGCATTTCCGCTTAGATCTTCATGTGTAAGAAATAGATTGGAGCATATATAGTTATTAACTGAAGGGCAGTGATGATGGAGCTACCAAGCAATCAATCAATCAAACAGTTGAGAACTACGCATGTCTTCATTTTGTAGTATGTTTTCAGAGCTCAAATTGTGATTATGATATTGTGTGGATGTCAAGTATGTTTTGAGCGCTCAAATTGTGATTATGATATCGTGTGGATGTCAAGTATGTTTTCAGCGCTCAAATTGTGATTATGATATTGTGTGGATGTCAGAGTAAGTGTTTTCAGCAGAGCTCAAATTGTGATTATGATATGGTGGATGTCAAGTATGTTTTCAGCGCTCAAATTGTGATTATGATATCGTGTGGATGTCAAGTATGTTTTCAGCGCTCAAATTGTGATTATGATATCGTGTGGATGTCAAGTATGTTTTCAGAGCTCAAATTGTGATTATGATATCGTGTGGATGTCAAGTATGTTTTCAGAGCTCAAATTGTGATTATGATATCGTGTATTCAGTAGTTTTCAGGCTCAAATGTGATTATGATATCGTGTGGATGTCAAGTTCGTCATTAACAGCAGATATAACCAGTTGATAGAATAGACAAAAACAAGCTGCCACTGCGAAGTATGGAAGTATGCGGATATCAAAACTTTGAGAGCTGTGAGATCGAAGTCGAAAAGTTGTATCTTTTGTTCAACATAACGTTTGAAAGATACACTATAATTATATAATATTTCGCTCTTCTCTCTCTCTCTCTCTCTCTCTCTGCTGTGTGTTATGCCTTTCTGTCTGTCATATGCCCTTTTCTCTTACGAATTTCCCTATTTTAGTTATTTCTGCAGTTCCTTCCAGCTCTTTCGTAAATTGTTAACTGCCCAAATCTCTGCTCCTGTATTTCTAGACTCTTTTGCCTTTGCCGCTGAGCGGAAAGGTCTTCTGTATTCTCCTCTGATTCTCTTTGCCGCTGAGCAGAAGGTCCTTTGTATTCTCCTCTGATTCTTTGCCGCTGGAGCAGGAAGGTCCTTCTGTATTCTCTCTGATTCCTTTGCCGCTGGAGCAGGAAGGTCCTTCTGTATTCTCTCTGATGCTCTTTGCGCTGAGCAGGAAGGTCCTTCTTGTATTCTCTCTGATCGCTTGCCGCTGGAGCAGGAAGGTCCTTCTGTATTCTCCTCTGATTCGCTTTGCCCGCTGGAGCAGGAAAGGTCCCTTCTTGTATTCTCCTCTGATTCGCTTTGCCCGCTGGAGCAGGAAAGGTCCCTTCTTGTATTCTCCTCTGATTCGCTTTGCCCGCTGGAGCAGGAAAGGTCCCTTCTTGTATTCTCCTCTGATTCGCTTTGCCGCCGCTGGAGCAGGAAAGGTCCCTTCTTGTATTCTCCTCTGATTCGCTTTGCCCGCTGGAGCAGGAAAGGTCCCTTCTTGTATTCTCCTCTGATTTTCTCAAGATGTGTCCTATCACTCGCCAGCGTCTTTTCTTTACATCCTAGCTCACTAAGAGATGCCTCGTTCTCTTCATAATCTCCTCATACGTTAGCACTTGATATCATCTCCCTCCCTCTATTCTGCGCAGACACCAGTAGATGCGTGTTTGCAGTTTATGCTTTATTGTTTTAGTTGTCATCCATGTTTGTTACATATATCGCAGAAATATCTTGACATTGACGTTCAAGATTTTAATTTTGGTTTTAGATTCGATTTCTCTAGACTTCCAGAGATTTCTAAAGAAACTAAATCTATGACTGAAGTTAGAATAAGTAACTCCAATGTTAAAATAACTTCAATGTTAAAATAACTCCAATGTTAAAGTAACTCCAATGTTAAAATAACTTCAATGTTAAAGTAACTCCAATGTTAAAATAACTTCAATGTTAAAATAACTCCAATGTTAAAGTAGCTACAATGTTAAAATAACTTCAATGTTAAAGTAACTCCAATGTTAAAATAACTTCAATTTTAAAGTAACTTCAATTTTAAAGTAACTTCAATGTTAAAGTAACTTCAATGTTAAAGTAACTCCAGTGTTAAAGTAACTCCAATGTTAAAGTAACTTCAATGTTAAAGTAACTCCAGTGTTAAAGTAACTCCAATGTTAAAGTAACTTCAATGTTAAAGTAACTCCAGTGTTAAAGTAACTCCAATGTTAAAGTAACTTCAATTTTAAAGTAACTTCAATTTTAAAGTAACTTCAATGTTAAAGTAACTCCAATGTTAAAGTAACTTCAATGTTAAAGTAACTCCAATGTTAAAGTAACTCCAATGTTAAAGTAACTCCAATGTTAAAGTAACTCCAATGTTAAAGTAACTCAAATGTTAAAGTAACTTCAATGTTAAAGTAACTCCAATTTTAAAGTAACTCCAATGTTAAAGTAACTTCAATGTTAAAGTAACTCCAATGTTAAAGTAACTCCAATGTTAAAGTAACTCCAATGTTAAAGTAACTTCAATGTTAAAATAACTGCAATGTTAAAGTAACTCCAATGTTAAAGTAACTCCAATGTTAAAGTAACTTCAATTTTAAAGTAACTTCAATTTTAAAGTAACTTCAATTTTAAAGTAACTTCAATGTTAAAGTAATTCCAATGTTAAAGTAACTTCAATGTTAAAGTAACTCCAATGTTAAAGTAACTCCAATGTTAAAATAACTCCAATGTTAAAGTAACTCCAATGTTAAATTAACTCCAATGTTAAAGTAACTCCAATGTTAAAATAACTGCAATGTTAAAGTAACTCCAATGTTAAAGTCTCCAAAGTTAAAGTAACTCCAATGTTAAAATAACTGCAATGTTAAAGTGACTGCAATGTTAAAGTCTCCAAAGTTAAAGTAACTCCAATGTTAAATTAACTCCAATGTTAAAGTAACTCCAATGTTAAAATAACTGCAATGTTAAAGTAACTCCAATGTTAAAGTCTCCAAAGTTAAAGTAACTCCAATGTTAAAATAACTGCAATGTTAAAGTGACTCCAATGTTAAAGTAACTCCAATGTTAAAGTAACTCCAATGTTAAAGTGACTCCAAAGTTAAAGTAACTCCAATGTTAAAGTAACTCCAATGTTAAAGTGACTGCAATGTTAAAGTCTCCAAAGTTAAAGTAACTCCAATGTTAAAGTAACTCCAATGTTAAAGTGACTCCAAAGTTAAAGTAACTCCAATGTTAAAGTAACTCCAATGTTAAAGTGACTCCAATGTTAAAGTCTCCAAAGTTAAAGTAACTCCAATGTTAAAGTAACTCCAATGTTAAACACCACAAAAACAAAATTGTTGACCTTACCAGCAGTCCAGAAAATATTCAACTAAAAACTACACTCTTGAAAAGTCAAAAGTTTTACATACCTAGGGAGTATGATGTCATCTACGGGGATACAGCGCCAGAAATTCCACACAGAATCGCATTGGCATCAAGTGCTTTAACAAATTGTCAAATATATGGAAGTCCAATTCACTCAGCAAGCACTTAAAATTAAAGATCTTTAACTCTTGTGTGATTCCAGTATTAACTTATGGATGCGAGAGTTGGAAAGCAACAAAAGCTCTAGAAAGAAAATTAGATAACTTTGAGAATAAATGTCTTAGAAGAATACTGAACCTCAAATGGTCAGATTTCAGACCCAATACACAAATAAGACAAGAGACCAAGCAAGAGAATGTATCAAATTTTATAAGAAAGCGCCGCTGGAACTACATCGGCCACACACTTAGAATGGATGAGAGAAGACTCCCTTACCAATCCCTCATATGGACACCAGAGGGAAAAAGAAAACGAGGAAGACCAAGAGAGACTCTGCGTAGAACCATCACCAGAGAAGGCTCAACGATGGGCCTAGTAAACATTAAAGACTTAAAACAAATAGCAACGAACCGCGAGACATGGAGAGCTATGACCTCTGCCCTATGCGCGCCCACAGGCCCAAGAGGAAAGACTAACTAACTAATGTTAAAGTAACTACAATGTTAAAGTAACTCCAATGTTAAAGTAGCTACAATGTTAAAGTAACTCCAATGTTAAAGTAACTACAATGTTAAAGTAACTACAATGTTAAAATAACCTCAATGTTAAAGTAACTCCAATGTTAAAGTAACTCCAATGTTAAAGTAACATCAATGTTAAAGTAACTTCAATGTTAAAGTAACTCCAATGTTAAAGTAACTCCAATGTTAAAGTAACTCCAATGTTAAAATAACTCCAATGTTAAAGTCTCCAATGTTAAAGTAACTCCAATGTTAAAGTAACTCCAATGTTAAAGTAACTTCAATGTTAAAGTAACTTCAATGTTAAAGTAACTCCAATATTAAAGTAACTACAATGTTAATGCAGTTCTACTGTATATGCCAGAAACAAGGAAAAAAAACAACTAAAACTGTTGTTACTGCCTACTGAAACAATAATATTAAATTCGTTAAATTTTAGCGAAACTCATTGTTTAAAAAACCTACTTCTCTCAAACTGTTATCATTGATAACAATTCACATCTTTATAATTGTACATGAACCTGCTATTCCAAGATGTTCATTTCGATTAACATTGTCAGTTGCTTTTTTAACATTTACTTAACTCCTCAAGTTGAAACGATTTTTTTGTTTTCAAATTGCACTTTTGAACCTCTTCGCTCTACCGAGCCGATACATTAACTCGCAGTACTTGTTTAAGATGATGGAAAGTCAGTATACTGTCTAATTCAGTATACATTACAATATCAATGCGTCGGAAGGGTTAACGAAAATACGGAGTGAAAGGGTTAATGCATTTTTTTTAAAACCTTGGCTATAAATAAGCAATTACAGTTTTTAAATTTTTTTAGCTTCTAAAATTTATAAAAACAACCCCAAAAATTAGCTCGACAGTCAAATGGTTTTTTGACAAACTCAGTGAACTAACGTGCTGGGAAGCATTCAGTGTGAAAGGAAGTGTCACGCCAAAACCAATCAAACTTGGAGAAAAGTGATTTTAAGAGCATCATTGACCGCCTATCATACAATGCGAAACTGAGAGAAAGTGTACAGAAAACGAAGATGACCGTATCATTGAATAGACGTCTAATTTAAACAGAGCACAACTAGATCTCGCCCGTGTGCTGCCGGGGCCCGCAAGGGGAGCAAAGAGTAGCGGCACTGCGACCTACAAGGCATGTCGTAAGAGGCGACTAAGGTGGGGTTTGGCGTAGGGCTGGCTACCCTATCCAGTAGAAAATTTTAGCCACAAAATCCAACCAACCATGAACAAGTCACATAAAAATAAAATAAAACTGTGCCAACCAAGAGGAAAGGAAGCTCTTCTAGAAGAGGTATGAAGCGATGCAGAGAAAGCCGCAAGGAGTCTACACCGCAGATTATCTTCCTTTCACCTAGGAAAAGCTCCAGAATTGGCACCTGGAATGTTAGAAGTATGTATGAAATGGGAAAGACAGCACAGGTTGTAAATGAGATGAAATTTCACGGGATTGGCATCTTGGGATTATGTGAAACTAGGTGGAATGGTGCAGGCAAACAACGTCTAAACACAGGAGAAACAATGCTGTTCTCAGGCCATATGGAAGAAAATGCCCCCATAGTGAAGGAGTGGCTTTAATGCTATCTAAAGAAGCGGAGAAGGCACTAATAAAATGGGAAGCAGTGAGTCCTAGGATAATCACAGCAACATTCAGAACCACCAAAAGAAAGTATTCTTGAATGTGACCCAGTGTTATGCACCTACCAATGATAAAGAGGAAAAAGTAAAAGAGGAATTTACATAAAACTTCAAAATACTATAGGTAATCAGAGAAATGGGAACATCAAAATTCTGATGGGCGACCTCAATGCCAAAATAGGTTCGGACAACATAGGCTACGAGGAGATCATGGGGAAACACGGACTAGGAATAATGAACGAAAATGGAGAACTATTCACTAATTTCTGTGCAGCGAATCAATACGTCATAGGTGGAAGTGTCTTTCCACATAAAAGAATACATAAAGCAACCTGGGTATCACCAGATCACAGAACAGAAAATCAAATTGACCACATATGCATAAACAAGAAATGCAGGTCATCTCTACAAGATGTAAGGGTTCTAAGGGGGCAGATGTAGATTCGGATCACCATTTGTTGATAAGTAAAATTAAACTGAAGCTTAAGCGATACATAACATCCCATGAACATAGACACCAATATAATGTAGGATACCTCAGAAGTCAAGAAACAAAGGAACAGTTCACGGTCACAGTCTCTAATAAGTATGAGGTTTTGCGGCAATTAGAAGATGAGGTGAGTGCGGAAGAATGCTGGCAGCAAGCCAAAAATATTTGGAATGAAACATGCACAGAGGTATTAGGAAAGAAGGAGCGGAATCATAAGGCATGGATAACTCCAGAAACTCTCAAGGAAATAGAAGAAAGGAAAAGAGGAAAGCAGATTTAAATAATAGCAAAACTAGAACTGCCAAAGCCATAGCCCAGGAAAAGTACACAGAAGCTAGCAAGAAAGTGAAGAAACAAATAAAGTTAGATAAAAGACAATACGTAGAAGATCTAGCAAGAGAAGCAGAGGTAGCTGCAGGAAAAGGAAACCTTAGGGATCTTTACAACATCACTAGAAAGCTAGCAGGAAAATACAGACCATCAAATGGGTTGATCAAAAATAATAGTGGGGAAACTATCACTAATGTTAGAGACCAAATGGAAAGATGGATGGAATACTTCAAGGAACTCCTGAACAGACCAGCACCTGCAAACCCCCCCAGATATCCAACCGGCAGAGATTGACTTGGACATCAGCTGTGAGAAACCATCCAAGGAGGAGATTAGTAAAGCCATTAAACTTTTAAAAGATGGGAAAGCGCGGTCCAGATGGTATTCCAGCGGAGGCGGTTAAAGCCAACATAAACACATCCACAGAAATACTGTATAAATTATTTAGCAGAATCTGGGAGACCGAAGAAATACCAGCAAACTGGAGAGAAGGATACCTGGTGAAGCTACCAAAGAAAGGGGACCTTCAGAAGTGTGAAAACTATAGGGAATAATGCTGTTGTCAGTACCTGGGAAAATACTAAGCAGAGTCATCCTGGAGAGATTGAGAGAGGCCATCGATATAAAGCTAAGAGATGAACAGGCAGGCTTCCGACCAAATAGATCCTGTGCTGACCAGATAGCCACATTACGTATAATAATAGAGCAAAGTATTGAATGGAAATTCCCACTTTATATCGGATTTGTTGATTATGAGAAGGCTTTTGACAGTATTGATAGGGAAACCCTTTGGAAATTAATGAGGCATTATGGAATCCCACAGAAAATTATTAACCTAATAAAAGCAACATATACAGATATGAAATGTAGAGTTCTTCATGAAGGTAAACTAACAGATACTTTTGGAATAGAAACAGGAGTGCGTCAGGGATGTCTTCTATCACCTTTGTTGTTCTTACTGACAATAGACTGGATTATGAAGACCACAGTAACTAACACCAGAAATGGAATCCAATGGACTCTGACAGAGCAACTAGATGATCTGGACTTCGCTGATGATATAGCCCTTCTGTCACATACACGAAATCAGATGCAGGATAAGCTAAACACATTGAATCAAAGGTCCCAGCAACTAGGCTGAACATTCATAAGGGAAAGACAAAGATATTGAGAATTAACCAAGCAAACGACAACTCGATCTCCCTGGGGAAATCCCACTTCAAGAGGTAGAATCATACACATATTTGGGCAGCAACGTAGACAAAGAGGGTGGAACAGATAGAGATGTTAAAATAAGAATACAGAAGGCAAGAGGAGCTTTCATTGCACTGCGAAACATTTGAAGTCCAAAGAAATCAAATCTAGAACAAAATACGGATATTTAACTCTAATGTTAAAGCAGTTCTACTGTATGGGTCAGAAACATGGAGAACAACTAAAACAATAGCGCATAAATTGCAAACATTCATCAACTGGTGTCTGCGCAGAATAGAGGAATAAGATGGTATGATAGGGTCACAAATGAGGAACTTATGGAGAGAACAAGACAGATTCCAGTGAACGAACAGGTTAAAAAAGACGCTGGCGCTGGATAGGACACACTTTGCGAAAACCGGAGGAATATAACAAGAAGGGTCCTTGCCTGGAACCCAGGGCAGCGAAAGAAGGGAGGCCGAGAAATACATGGAGACGAGATTTGGAGGCGGAGATCAACAATATAAAGAAGAGCTGGAGGAGCTGCAGGAGATAGCTAGAGATAGGAAGACTTGGCATGAGTTGGTTGAGGGCCTATGCCCCAACCGGGGTAAAAGGCAAAGAGAGAGGACAACTAGATCTATTTGTTGTCTCTCAAAATATCTACAACTATATGTATCCATCTCTTTATTGATTTATCTTGCTATCTATATCTCTAACTATCTGTTTCTATCTATCGATCTATCTATCTATATATCATCTATCTATCTATCTATCTATCTATCCATCTATATATCTATCTATCTATTTATCTATCTATCTATCTATCTATCTATCTATCTATATATCTTTCTATCTATATATCTATCTATCTATCATATATCTATCATCTATCTATCTATCTAATTCATCCACATATCTATTCAGTTATCAGTTATATGAGGACTATCATCATAGCACCCCGGACATGTCCATAGGTGCTCCGATCTCCGCCTCAGCAAATCCAGCAGCATCCAGTGGCCCAACACTCCAGTTTGATGTTGATTAATCAATCTCTGCATATTTAGTATGTCGTTCTTTTCAGGCTGCACCAATATTGACACCCGATCTTTCAATCTGGTCAGCGAGTGGATTCACAGCCCTGAAACTCCTCTGTTCGGAAAGACTCTCGTAATGCGTGAAGAATGTCATTTCGATCTGTTAAAGGAGTCCCTTTTGCAGGAATAGGTTGTCGTGTTGTCAGGAATAGATTGTTAAAGGAGGTCCCTTTCTGCAGGAATACGGCTTGTCGTGTTGTCAGGATGGCTTGTGATTATTATTTCATTATTATAGTTTCGGTATTTTCCTTAAAGTGGTTAGTGTTACTATTATTTATTGATTTTAGCCTTCACGGTTTAGGTTTCTTTCCTGCGTGGTACTGACTGTTTATAGATGTTCTTGATGGTCCATTGTTTATTGATTGTATCGCAGTTCAGGTTTATTTATTTCTGGTGGTACCATTTTTTTCCTTATATCGTTGATTCGGTTTCCGTTTCATTCTCTATATCTTCCTTATCTTAGGTTTATGTGGTTGATTTTATGATGTGATTGTGGTGGAAGCTAGATGGTAAACCACACCAACGCTAAATGATACAAACACTGTTTTTCAATTTATATTCATTTTATTTTGGATGTTAACTTGTAGAGTGTATCACAACACGTCCATTCAGCTAAAGTGTTTATGTTGTCTCTCTATTTACTAACTGTTCTTAGCAACTGTTACTAAACCGTCACTATTTTACTACACAAAAGCGTCATGTCTCGTAGTTATGTGTTGCACTTCTACATAGAGAGTACAACACATAGTCTCAACTATTAAATAATCTAATTATACTACTCTAACTATCTGGCTAACTGTCCATTCCTCCGCTGCCATATGGGAACTATGACACCCCGGGAGACCTCGCCGTCGCCCCGACGGCGAACTCCAACAAAATCGCACAGGTGGTATCCAATAGGGTTATTAGAGTGGTGAGAGCTGAAATGGAACTAGTCACCTCACGTGATAAACGTGGCTCCACGACAACTAACTATAACAGCCAACCATGGTCGAAAAGAAAAAGAAAATCCTGACGGGATCTCAGGAGGACCCAGTTGAACGAGCTAAATGGGAACTAGTCACCACACGTCGTTGAACGTGACTCGTCAACTGGTCATAGGTGACCATGGTTAACAACAACAGTAAACCCTCTGTGCTCTTGTGCTGAAACCATAGTAATAGATATTAATCAGCATTATATTAATTAATCTGGAAAATATGGAAAATATGCGTCTATGATTCCGACGGCGACCCAACAGCATAACACTGGGCCAATGTGAGGTGGCTGTACTGGACATCCATTCCTCACATGAGGTAGTATTGGTTTGATGGCAGCATGTATCAGTATGTCACTAACACTATGTCTTTCTTGTCAGAGTCTTGTCACACTATCTGAAATCTCAAACAAAAAAACAAGTTACAAATCGAAACAAAAGGAAAAACAACATATATATAACGTTAAACTTTTCACGTTATATGTCCTCGACGAGGTATATTAACCAACCCCAAACCCAGGGAAATAATGAACTCCCAAGATTTAACATATGACCAACGAATATGGAACAACTTATATATGATGCCTAATTACCAACATCATATATTAATATTAACCAACCCCCAATCCCGGGTCTTAAATAATCCAAGAATCCAAAATACTCGGATCGACATCATATAACCATATCTAGCAATGAACGGTGAAAAGTTAATGTCTGCCATCAACATCAACCGACCTCAAATATCCCCACCATTATCAAATATCAAATAATTGATGTTTGCCATCAACATCAACCGACCTCTAATATCCCCACCATTATCAAATATCAAATAATTAAGTGGGGTGATTATCAAATATCTTCCACCATCTGGGAGTGACCAAACAATATCACATCGAATCACAAAGTAATCAATTAAAGCATCCGACATGTGGATCCCCATTATAAAATTACTCCAAATACGCAAAATATATTCAATTCAACACAATGTATCCACATTGAGGTATTAAAATCACCCAACAATCTCAAGTGGACCCAAACAATATCAATATTTGGTTCCCAATCAAATAACCCCATCAATGAAATATTACCAGTCATCCAAAACCCCAAGGAATCCACCAAATTCCCGAATGATTTTGGAGTTCCCATCACAGGACCGTAAGAAAGGCAATACAATGCAGCTTTCCAATGACCCAAACAAAAACCTCAATAATTACTTTATGTGATTTAAAATGGATCCTGACAGACCCCATGACGATCTATCGTTATAATCCCCCAGAATGTAGACAGCAATTCAAATATTTCCTTGATCTGGTTCAACCTCATCTTCGACATCAGGCCTGTGTTGGAACGTTGGGTTCCTGTATATTTGGGGAAATCGCCAAAATCACGGTTGTCATCATGATCAACCGCCTTCCCCACGGACCGTCCCTGGGGTTACATCAGTGGGATCCCGTGTACCAACTCACAACATCTACCCGAAGTATTTTGTCATGGATCATGAAGACCCCAATCATTAAATAGAGAGGGCGAGGCATATAACCTCGTTGACAAATCGAAAGAATCAACCCTTGCAACCCATGCTGATGAGAACACAGGGCACCAGCACTAATAAATAGTAATAATAATCCAATTACCACAGTTTTCCATCGCAAACACTTGGTCAAAGGATGGGCACAATACCTCCCCCAAAACGACGCATTGTTTACGTTACCAAGTAACTTCCGTTCAAATTGCACATCTTTTTGCACATCAGAACCAGATCGTTCTGGATCTGATGTTGACCAAATTTTAATATTAAAACTAGCATTGCAGTTCATATTTAGCTCATAATCTGAGTTCCGGGATTTGGCATCTGTCATATACATTTTCGAACTTATTTGTAGAGAGGTGAATTTATTTTCACCACCACTGGAGTTAACACTTCTAGTATGCACGTAGGCACACTCGCTGGATCCTGAGATTTTTATATCGTCATCGTTGAACTCATCCTCATGGATCTCAATTACTCGTGTTGTCGTTGAAGTATCACTGGGACAAGATATCGTTAGTTGATTATTCTCCTGTTTTAAATTATCTGCAGGATCTCTTCTAAAGATAGATTTAGGCCACCTTTCTTTCCTCCGCACTCTCCCAGACTGACCGCATGTCAGCACACTTTCTAAATATACATTTCCCTACTATTTTTGTCCACTGAAGCTTGTTTAAATTTTTGAAGTAACCTGGACTGTTTTGTGTTTTCCCTCGCCGTTTGACTTTTGATTTAACATTGTTTATTTTACTGGAACTTGTTTTAGTAATTACATAACATGTATTGATTGCATTCACGTTCTTTGACACAACGCATGGTGTACCGTGAGGGTGGAGTATAGGATTCCCATTCTTGTTAAATTTCGATTGCTGAAAATTTACAGAATTGAAATTACCTATCTGTCTGTCGTTGAAGTGGGGGGACTTTTCAGAGGGTGGCGCAGCGCTTGTAGGTTCCGCCATCTGTTTCTCACCTGATGCACCAGCGACCTCCTGCATTTCAGCTTCCTCCTGATTATGTCCCATATCGTCAAGCAAGCTGTAATTTTCACTACCGATATCCTCATGTATATCCTGCTCTACAATTGCCCCACAGATGAAGGACTCATTCACCATCTGGATTTCCTGGAATTTTACTTCACTATCAAGGAGGGTCTGTTAAAACATAAGGCTCATTATCGGGCCAATCGACAACGGATGCGACTGTATTGCCAATTTGAGAAGTAACACTTCTATACAAGAAAACTGTAATAGAAGTTCGGTTCTTCACTATCGCACACCGTCGGAAGATATCAAAGCAATAGGCTTAATATCGGAGCAATCCATAACAGATCCCATTGCACCGCCATCCTGCGAATCAATTTCTTCTATCCGTGAAAAATGCAACAATAAATTCGGCTCTGCATATGAACCATTGATGTTTGAACTAATTTGTGATTTTCCTCTACACAGGAAAATCTAATAAAAATTAGGCATAGTACATAAATCATCAACATCGGAAATAGTCATATCAACAATTTGTTTTTCCTGGCACACGTCATTCGAAACCTGGAAGAAATTTAGGTGTTCGTTCGACCTACTATAGAACAAATTATTACAAGTATATGTAAGTTCTACCTGGCAACTGCCTATCGATATAGGGGGACTAATGGAGAGAAATGCTGCTTCTCCCTCGCCTCATATCCAACCACATCATATGTGTCAATAGACTGGCCGTCATGGGCCATGCCCATGGGTTGAGCGCCCCGTCTTATGTCTTGGCTGTGGAGAGAAGAACAATCAAAATAGCCCCCCAAATTTTCTCTCTTATGGCGCCTCGTGGAACCCTGTAGGCGATTCTGCGGACGAAAGCCATTCTTGACAGAATGAGGTGTGATGGGGAGGGGTCTGGCAGGAATACGGCAGCGTGCCCCGGAATGTCGCTCTGCCACCTTGGATTCCAGGTCTTCCATGCAACGTTGCATCCCAGAAATTGTATGGGCGTCTGACGCGGGGATGGGACTGCACTCCCATCGTATGGCAGCTTCACGACAAGGGAGGAAGGAGATGGAAGGATCCTCCACCACTTTCTCCAACAACATCCTGGAACATAGTCGATCCCCCACCGAATTTATAAACCGATCCCTCAACACACAAACATCCATGGTTACTTGCCTTTCCTTATCTGGCAGCAGTAATCTTTTTGTACAGATCCATCAGCCGATGTGAGAAGTCACGGATAGACTCCCCCCCTTGTTGCTCTGCCTTATAAAATATGGAAAGGAGATCATGAGCGGACCTATTATCTCCATATTCCATTACTAATCGATCCAATAACAAGTCGGGATCCTGAATGGTCAACGATAGGATCTCTATCTCGGAACGTATTGAATCAGATACATGATCCAATATGGCATCCCTTTTATCCCGACCTGTCAGTCCATACGACCTCCAGTAGAGACGAATATCTCTAGCAAACTCGTCGACTGTAGGGCCATCTCGGACTCCAAAATTCCTGACCGGCCTGCTGGGAAGACGTGGACCATTTCCTGCCCCAATACCTGCCTGATCAGTTCGTTCAAAACCCTCATCTTGGATTGAAGGACCTGCCAAGGTAGCAGCAGTAATTGATACATCCCGAGTTGTGACCTCCAACATGGCATCCTCACATATTTTGCCGCCCCTGGTAGCCCGATGAGTCATTGTAAAATCGGACCGTTGAATTTAAAAACTTAGTATTACAACCCTAGCGTCGTAATGTGTAAAGCACTACGAATATAAAACCATAAATATATTGATGCAAAATTGTCTATCACACAATCATAATCTATAGCTGTAGACACAATATTTTGAACAATATGGACAGTTAGTAAAATATGTCATAATAATATGAAAATATACTTACATCATTAAAAAAATGTCATGGAAAAATGTCATTGGTACACAGCACATAATGTGATTAGTCACCTAACCAGCAAAACTGTCCAATATAAAGCAATCCAACCGATGTAGAGACCAATCAACACTGTCCTCCGTTAGCGACCAGCACCAACACACATCAAAGGATGGGCATGAAGGACATGCGCTGGATGCGCGGGGGGTAATCACGCTGGGCTCCTTCAGGGATTGAAGGACGAAAAGGACAAGCGTTGGGTCCTTTATATAAATTTGAATAAATAAGAACAATAGCCTGACCGGTGGGTAACACGCCGGCGCCTTCAAGGATTGAAGGACCAAAAGGACAAGCGTTGGGTCCTTTATATAAATTTGAATAAATAAGAACAATAGCCTGACCGGTGGGTAATCACGCCGGTCGCCTTCAAGATTGAAGGACAAAAGGACAAGCGTTGGGTCCTTTATATAAATTTGAATAAATAAGAACAATAGCCTGACCGGTGGGTAATCACGCCGGTCGCCTTCAAGGATTGAAGGACAAAAAGGACAAGCGTTGGGTCCTTTATATAAATTTGAATAAATAAGAACAATAGCCTGACCGGTGGGTAATCACGCCGGTCGCCTTCAAGATTGAAGGACAAAAGGACAAGCGTTGGGTCCTTTATATAAATTTGAATAAATAAGAACAATAGCCTGACCGGTGGGTAAACACGCCGGCGCCTTCATGATTGAAGGACAAAAGGACAAGCGTTGGGTCCTTTATATAAATTTGAATAAATAAGAACAATAGCCTGACCGGTGGGTAATCACGCCGTCGCCTTCAAGATTGAAGGACAAAAGGACAAGCGTTGGGTCCTTTATATAAATTTGAATAAATAAGAACAATAGCCTGACCGGTGGGTAATCACGCCGGTCGCCTTCAAGATTGAAGGACAAAAGGACAAGCGTTGGGTCCTTTATATAAATTTGAATAAATAAGAACAATAGCCTGACCGGTGGGTAATCACGCCGGTCGCCTTCAAGGATTGAAGGACAAAAAGGACAAGCGTTGGGTCCTTTAAATAGATTTGAATAAATAATAACAATAGCCTGACCGGTGGGTAATCACGCCGGTCACCTTCAAGATTGAAGGACAAAAGGACAAGCGTTGGGTCCTTTAAATAGATTTGAAGAAATTACACATATATAAAATTGGGTCCAGCGAGTGGAGATAGACCGATAGCTGCAGAACGTGAAGATACAAACGACAGTAGTAAATAGCTATATAAAATATGACACTCACGTAATTTCTGGTCCACGACTGTTATTAGGGCAGATCTTTTTATTCATCTTGACACCATTGTTAAAGGAGGTCCCTTTTTGCAGGAATAGGTTGTCGTGTTGTCAGGAATAGATTGTTAAAGGAGGTCCCTTTCTGCAGGAATACGGCTTGTCGTGTTGTCAGGATGGCTTGTGATTATTATTTCATTATTATAGTTTCGGTATTTTCCTTAAAGTGGTTAGTGTTACTATTATTTATTGATTTTAGCCTTCACGGTTTAGGTTTCTTTCCTGCGTGGTACTGACTGTTTATAGATGTTCTTGATGGTCCATTGTTTATTGATTGTATCGCAGTTCAGGTTTATTTATTTCTGGTGGTACCATTTTTTTCCTTATATCGTTGATTCGGTTTCCGTTTCATTCTCTATATCTTCCTTATCTTAGGTTTATGTGGTTGATTTTATGATGTGATTGTGGTGGAAGCTAGATGGTAAACCACACCAACGCTAAATGATACAAACACTGTTTTTCAATTTATATTCATTTTATTTTGGATGTTAACTTGTAGAGTGTATCACAACACGTCCATTCAGCTAAAGTGTTTATGTTGTCTCTCTATTTACTAACTGTTCTTAGCAACTGTTACTAAACCGTCACTATTTTACTACACAAAGCGTCATGTCTGTAGTTATGTGTTGCACTTTTACATAGAGAGTACAACACATAGTCTCAACTATTAAATAATCTAATTATACTACTCTAACTATCTGGCTAACTGTCCATTCCTCCGCTGCCATATGGGAAACTACGACAGATCCATGGCAGCTCCCTCTGATATTGTAGCAAGCCAGCCAATCTATCAGCTCGTTCATTACCCTAACTCCTGCGTGCCCAAGGGCAAAAATGAAAGTGATTTCTCTGATCATTGTCTGTACCAGTACCTCCACCCAGTTACGTCTCACCATACCTGATCCGACTTTACGAATCATGCTCATGGAGTCACTGAATATGAAAACACGAGAGTAATTGTGAGATGCCAACCATTTCACCGCCTCTGTAACCGCCCGAACCTCCATTGTCAAACTACTTGTGGTTGTTGCATAGGGCCCACTGGCATCTCTTATTATTTTTCATCCTGACGTGCTGAAAAAGCCCACACACAGCGTTGTTGGAGAATGACTGAACCATCGGTGTAAATAACCACTGTAAATATCTATTTATTATGTTCACCCGCTTATTTATCGAATCGATCCATTTATTCAATCTATTCTATCTGTTCAATATATCATGTCGTTCTTTCATCGAATTTCATCATCTAATTCATGGGTTCCCAAAGTGGGCGGTACGGCCCCCAGTGGGCGCTTAAGCCATCCAGAGGGGCGATAGTGGGTTCAGAAACATTTGGGGGGAGTTTTTTAGTCATTAAAAATTTGAATTCTGCATTTTAATTCATCTTATACCCATCTTACAGGATCCATATTTTTCATCAATTTTCTATTTCATGTTTATAATCATTTGAAAATTGACCATGTATCACAGAAATATATATCAATTTTCTATGTCAAAGTGAAAATAGAGCATGTATATATATGTAGGGGTGGGAGGGGCGTTGGCAAACTGTTATAATGGAGAGAGGACGTGACAAAGTTTATGTCATGCAAAGTGGGCGGGGAGCCGAAAAAGTTTGGGAATCTATGATCTAATTGATAACATATCCATCCCTAGATCTCGAGTTCTCGATCTATAGATATATATGGTTACAGAATCATCGTCCTGTCACTTCTTGGTGAATAATCATGTATACACCTATCTTCTTCTTACATAACAAATCTCAACAGTAGAGCACAAACTCTGCAGCACCGACAAGAATCACCGTGTAATTTTGAAAATTGTAAAAGTGTGTAGGAATGTCATATTAATTAGTATTAATAATGTTTGCCCGGGCAGCGACTTTCAATCCGAACTTGTATCAATTTTCAGTCGTCAGTGGTTCTTTTAAGAGCACAACTTGAACATGAGACCTAACGTTTTATTATATATCTCTGATAAACAAGAACTCAATCTCTCCTGCAATGAGATCAGAGACCACTAGAAACTAGCCTGATCTCTTCCCACTGTGCAGCAAACCGACAACTTCTAGAGCAAGAGACAAGCATCGTGCCTCAATACCGAAGAGATGCCCACATCCACCACCCACTAGGACCGGCCTGCAGTTTAGAAGAGGATCGTGTACAATTATTTAATATATAAACAAGCCGACAGATACAAACACACAAATATGTGGGTTAAATAACAGTGTTAATAATCACACAAACAAACAAACAAACCGACTAATGAGGGTATGCGGCTAGAAAGAAATCAATGTACAAATGAAGCTAATAATACATAAGTCAGCAACAATCTCAAGTTGACAAAATGAGACTAATCCAACATTCCGGTTAATTATCTATCGTCAAGTATACAAGAGGCGTGATATATGAGGTGTCAACAACTACAAGTATACTTAACTGAATATCAAGATCTTCAACTGATTGAATTATACATTGTCACGGTGACATGTAGGACCAAAAACTAACTATTCATTTAGTTGTTTACACATGTGTTCTGTATGATAACTTGTCAACAGTTTCTTTCCTGTTTAATTATGATATTCAAACATTCATCTTCTTCTTTTGTCGTCACACTGCTACCGGGTTGTTGCCCAGTGTCGTCACACTGCTACCGAGTTGTTGCCCAGTGTCGTCACACTGCTACCGAGTTGTTGCCCAGTGTCGTCACACTGCTACCGAGTTGTTGCCCAGTGTCGTCACACTGCTACCGAGTTGTTGCCCAGTGTCGTGCTTTTCTGTTTTTGTCTTGCGATGTTCTAGTAGCTCGGATGATTGTTATTTTCTCTCTTTGACAGGATTCTGCTATGCCATCTAACCACCTTTTTCGTGGTCTTCCTCTCGCCTTCTTTCCTGATGTTCTGTTGTAGAAGACTCGAGATATTCAAACATTTATACTACTTGATAATGTAGTAGTGTGTTAGTCCATTGGTTAGTGTGCTGGTCTCCTGTGTAGATTGTTTCGGTTCGATCCCCAAAGTGTGATTTTTAAGACTGCAAACTGTCAGATATACCTAGCCTCAATTGGTTACCAGTAGTTCTGAAAAGGGAAAGGCGATAATTTTGATTATTTTTATTTTGATGTGTAAAGGTTTCATCTCGAGATAGATCTATTCAGAAAGAACTCAAAATCAAAGAAAACTGGCTGATACTACAAATAAGAAAGAGAAAATTGAGGTATTTTGGACATATAAAAAGACATGAACGGCCGGAGAAGACCATCATGGAAGGAGGCATACCGGCAAATAGAAGAAGAGGAAGACCACGGAGAAGATGGATTTAGGATGTAACTGATGGTCTGAAAATGACGACTGCAGAGGCAGGACATCTGGCCTATGAGAGAGAAGTTCCGGAGGACTGTAGGGGTGGCAAAGTTCTGCTCAGAGTAAGCTATTTGATGATAATGAAAGGTTTCATTGCAAAAGTTATACTTCATTGTTCCCGGTTTCCCCATATGACTCGCTCCCTCTCTATACTTCATTGTTCCCGGTTTCCCCATATGACTCGCTCCCTCTCTATACTTCATTGCTCCCGGTTTCCCTATATGACTCGCTCCCTCTCTATACTTCATTGTTCCCGGTTTCCCTATATGACTCGCTCCCTCTCTATACTTCATTGTTCCCGGTTTCCCCATATGACTCGGTCCCTCTCTATACTTCATTGTTCCCGGTTTCCCTCATATGACTCGGTCCCTCTCTATACTTCATTGTTCCCGGTTTCCCTCATATGACTCGGTCCCTCTCTATACTTCATTGCTCCTGGTTTCCCCATATGACTCGGTCCCTCTCTATACTTCATTGTTCCCGGTTTCCCCATATGACTCGGTCCCTCTCTATACTTCATTGTTCCCGGTTTCCCCATATGACTCGGTCCCTCTCTATACTTCATTGTTCCCGGTTTCCCCATATGACTCGGTCCCTCTCTATACTTCATTGCTCCCGGTTTCCCCATATGACTCGGTCCCTCTCTATACTTCATTGTTCCCGGTTTCCCTCATATGACTCGGTCCCTCTCTATACTTCATTGTTCCCGGTTTCCCCATATGACTCGGTCCCTCTCTATACTTCATTGCTCCCGGTTTCCCTATATGACTCGGTCCCTCTCTATACTTCATTGTTCCCGGTTTCCCTATATGACTCGCTCCCCCTCTATACTTCATTGTTCCCGGTTTCCCTATATGACTCGGTCCCTCTCTATACTTCATTGCTCCCGGTTTCCCTATATGACTCGGTCCCTCTCTATACTTCATTGTTCCCGGTTTCCCTATATGACTCGCTCCCTCTCTATACTTCATTGTTCCCGGTTTCCCTATATGACTCGGTCCCTCTCTATACTTCATTGTTCCCGGTTTCCCTATATGACTCGCTCCCTCTCTATACTTCATTGTTCCCGGTTTCCCTATATGACTCGCTCCCTCTCTATACTTCATTGTTCCCGGTTTCCCTATATGACTCGCTCCCTCTCTATACTTCATTGTTCCTGGTTTCCCTATATGACTCGCTCCCTCTCTATACTTCATTGCTCCAGGTTTCCCTCATATGACTCGGTCCCTCTCTATACTTCATTGTTCCCGGTTTCCCCATATGACTCGGTCCCTCTCTATACTTCATTGTTCCAGGTTTCCCTCATATGACTCGGTCCCTCTCTATACTTCATTGCTCCCGGTTTCCCTCATATGACTCGGTCCCTCTCTATACTTCATTGTTCCCGGTTTCCCTCATATGACTCGGTCCCTCTCTATACTTCATTGCTCCCGGTTTCCCTATATGACTCGGTCCCTCTCTATACTTCATTGTTCCCGGTTTCCCTCATATGACTCGGTCCCTCTCTATACTTCATTGCTCCCTCTCTATACTTCATTGCTCCCGGTTTCCCCATATGACTCGGTCCCTCTCTATACTTCATTGTTCCCGGTTTCCCCATATGACTCGGTCCCTCTCTATACTTCATTGTTCCCGGTTTCCCTATATGACTCGGTCCCTCTCTATACTTCATTGTTCCCGGTTTCCCCATATGACTCGGTCCCTCTCTATACTTCATTGTTCCCGGTTTCCCCATATGACTCGGTCCCTCTCTATACTTCATTGTTCCCGGTTTCCCCATATGACTCGGTCCCTCTCTATACTTCATTGTTCCCGGTTTCCCCATATGACTCGGTCCCTCTCTATACTTCATTGTTCCCGGTTTCCCCATATGACTCGGTCCCTCTCTATACTTCATTGTTCCCGGTTTCCCCATATGACTCGGTCCCTCTCTATACTTCATTGCTCCCGGTTTCCCCATATGACTCGCTCCCTCTCTATACTTCATTGTTCCCGGTTTCCCCATATGACTCGGTCCCTCTCTATACTTCATTGTTCCCGGTTTCCCTCATATGACTCGGTCCCTCTCTATACTTCATTGCTCCCGGTTTCCCCATATGACTCGGTCCCTCTCTATACTTCATTGTTCCCGGTTTCCCTCATATGACTCGGTCCCTCTCTATACTTCATTGTTCCCGGTTTCCCTCATATGACTCGGTCCCTCTCTATACTTCATTGTTCCCGGTTTCCCTCATATGACTCGGTCCCTCTCTATACTTCATTGTTCCCGGTTTCCCTCATATGACTCGGTCCCTCTCTATACTTCATTGTTCCCGGTTTCCCCATATGACTCGGTCCCTCTCTATACTTCATTGTTCCTGGTTTCCCCATATGACTCGGTCCCTCTCTATACTTCATTGTTCCCGGTTTCCCCATATGACTCGGTCCCTCTCTATACTTCATTGTTCCCGGTTTCCCCATATGACTCGGTCCCTCTCTATACTTCATTGCTCCCGGTTTCCCTCATATGACTCGGTCCCTCTCTATACTTCATTGTTCCCGGTTTCCCTCATATGACTCGGTCCCTCTCTATACTTCATTGCTCCCGGTTTCCCTCATATGACTCGGTCCCTCTCTATACTTCATTGTTCCCGGTTTCCCCATATGACTCGGTCCCTCTCTATACTTCATTGCTCCCGGTTTCCCCATATGACTCGGTCCCTCTCTATACTTCATTGCTCCCGGTTTCCCCATATGACTCGGTCCCTCTCTATACTTCATTGCTCCCGGTTTCCCCATATGACTCGGTCCCTCTCTATACTTCATTGCTCCCGGTTTCCCCATATGACTCGGTCCCTCTCTATACTTCATTGCTCCCGGTTTCCCTCATATGACTCGGTCCCTCTCTATACTTCATTGCTCCCGGTTTCCCCATATGACTCGGTCCCTCTCTATACTTCATTGCTCCCGGTTTCCCCATATGACTCTGTCCCTCTCCGAAGAAAGGGTACGCAACCCGTCGAGTGTTTTGTACAAAGTAAGAATTCCGAAGCTTGGATAACAAGCCTAAGTGCAGCCCGTTGAGTGTTTTGTACAAAGTAAGAATTCCGAAGCTTGGATAACAAGCCTAAGTGCAGCCCGTTGAGTGTTTTGTACAAAGTAAGAATTCCGAAGCTTGGATAACAAGCCTAAGTGCAGCCCGTTGAGTGTTTTGTACAAAGTAAGAATTCCGAAGCTCGGACAAGCCTAAGTGCAACCCGTCGAGTGTTTTGTACAAAGTAAGAATTCCGAAGCTTGGATAACAAGCCTAAGTGCAGCCCGTTGAGTGTTTTGTACAAAGTAAGAATTCCGAAGCTTGGATAACAAGCCTAAGTGCAACCCGTCGAGTGTTTTGTACAAAGTAAGAATTCCGAAGCTTGGATAACAAGCCTAAGTGCAGCCCGTTGAGTGTTTTGTACAAAGTAAGAATCCCGAAGCTTGGACAAGTCTAAGTGCAGCCCGTTGAGTGTTTTGTACAAAGTAAGAATTCCGAAGCTTGGACAAGCCTAAGTGCAACCCGTTGAGTGTTTTGTACAAAGTAAGAATTCCGAAGCTTGGATAACAAGCATAAGTGCAACCCGTTGAGTGTTTTGTACAAAGTAAGAATTCCGAAGCTCGGACAAGCCTAAGTGCAGCCCGTTGAGTGTTTTGTACAAAGTAAGAATTCCGAAGCTTGGATAACAAGCCTAAGTGCAACCCGTTGAGTGTTTTGTACAAAGTAAGAATTCCGAAGCTTGGATAACAAGCCTAAGTGCAACCCGTTGAGTGTTTTGTACAAAGTAAGAATTCCGAAGCTTGGATAACAAGCCTAAGTGCAACCCGTTGAGTGTTTTGTACAAAGTAAGAATTCCGAAGCTTGGATAACAAGCCTAAGTGCAACCCGTCGAGTGTTTTGTACAAAGTAAGAATTCCGAAGCTTGGATAACAAGCCTAAGTGCAACCCGTTGAGTGTTTTGTACAAAGTAAGAATTCCGAAGCTTGGATAACAAGCCTAAATGATCTCCGAGAAAAAAATGTACTTATTAACAGAATAGAGAGCTCATAATTTGAATCTACAATCTTCAGAATGCTAGGCACGTTTATCCATCGTCACAGGCGTATATTATCACATAAGTAAATACAAATTTTATTAAATATCAAATTAACAACATTCCCACGTTTCGATTATGGATCTTTATCAAGGAGACATATAGACTTAATTATGGATCTTTATCAAGGAGACATATAGACTTGATTATGGATCTTTATCAAGGAGACATATAGACTTAATTATGGATCTTTATCAAGGAGACATATAGACTTGATTATGGATCTTTATCAAGGAGACATATAGACTTGATTATGGATCTTTATCAAGGAGACATATAGACTTGATTATGGATCTTTATCAAGGAGACATATAGACTTGATTATGGATCTTATCAAGGAGACATATAGACTTGATTATGTATCTTTATCAAGGAGACATATAGACTTGATTATGTATCTTTATCAAGGAGACATATAGACTTGATTATGTATCTTTATCAAGGAGACATATATAGACTTGATTATGTATCTTTATCAAGGAGACATATAGACTTGATTATGTATCTTTATCAAGGAGACATATAGACTTGATTATGTATCTTTATCAAGGAGACATATATAGACTTGATAAAGATCCATGATGGAAACATGAGATTATTGTTAGTTTTATATTTAATAAAATGTGTACTTACTTATGTGTTACTATACACACGTGTCTTTATCATTAAACGTTAATTTACTTAGTATCACTGCAGTCTACCCACGGTTCCAACCAGATCTGGTCTGACCACCTTAGATTTGTAGATTTTTGTACATCGCTCCGTCGTCACAGAGACTTGTTCACAGCAATAAGAGAGTAGGCATGTGTCTGACATGGATCTACTGTTTTAGACATGCAGCATGCAGTCACAGTATGGAGACAGAAAGTATGAATGTTTAAGACGGATATTGAAAAGATTCTGAGGCTTGGAGGCAACGTGTTCACATTTCCCTCCAAACCCACTTGGCTAGTTGTCCTCATGGAGCGATCAATATACTTTTTCCAGATATCCCTGATCTCAGTGTAGGTGGATCAGGTTACTAATCGTTAAGAGACGGACGATAAAACGTTGGTTCCGTGTTATAGTTCGTTCCAAAATTCGTGAACACACTAAGGTCGAATTTGTACGAAATCTACCGGATGGATAAAAGCAACATTTTGCAGGCAGTCTTATACAATAACTTTGCTATTTTTCTTATTTTCAACTGCTAATGGTTATTTTACATGCTCAACTATAGTTCGTTCCAAATTTCGTGAACATCTTTTTTTTTTCCCGATCCAGAAGCACTTGAGCTGAAAGCTCTTCGTCTCGGTGTCATGGATATCGTAACCCTTCGGTTCGGTGCCATGAACACCGTAAATCTGGGAACCTGTAGCTTTTCTGCCAGTCCGCGGAGTTGAACCCGCACATACAGAGGACTTGTCACCCGTAGTCCAACGTGCTACGAACATGCTGGGCACGCGGGAGTGAACATCTTTACAGACCGATATAAAATCATCCACCATATAAAATCATCCACGATATAAAATCATCCCCTTGACAGGAATTATTGATTTTTACACAATGTATCCTAACGACTGTCATTGACATATGTACACAACATTTATTTTAATTTAAGAAGTGGAAGGTATCATTTTCTCACTATGTCACCTTTCTTTTTATAATATGTAATAGGGATACGCCTTTGCAAACATTCGCCATCATTTTTTGTATTACTGTAAATTCTAAACTTTGGTTATCATTTTGTTGTGCCTATGCAAAATTATATAACAAAAAACGTTTTTTTACATCAACTAAGCTACCTAGCAATTAGTTAAACATGAATTGGTAAGGTGGTGAGGTATATCATTACCTTACGAATTCATGTTCAACTAATTGCTAGGTAGCTTAGTAATGTAAAAGAGGTATATCATTACCTTACGAATTCATGTTCAACTAATTGCTAGGTAGCTTAGTTAATGTAAAAGAGGTATATCATTACCTTACGAATTCATGTTCAACTAATTGCTAGGTAGCTTAGTAATGTAAAAGAACCATTAGCAATTGAAAATAAGAAAATAGCAAGTTATTGTCGAAATTCATTAAAAACTAAAAACAAAATTTAATAGAAATAGTCACCATCTACAAAGCTACATTGGAATCCTTACCTGTGCTATGTAGTTCGTGCACTGCCACTGAGAAGATTTTCATGTGCAAGAAAGAGCTTGAAGCACACATAGTTATTAACCGAAGTGTACTGATGATGGTCCTACATATCAATCAATCAATCAGTCTAGACGATGAAGCATAACCTCTTACGGTAAAACTACTTATGAGATCAGGTTAATATTACCATAACCATTTCATACATTATATCATTTGCCATCCACTCAGTTTATATTGTCTTTCATTTTCTTTCTCTCAGTTTATATTGTCTTTCATTTTCTTTCTCTCAGTTTATATTGTCTTTCATTTTCTTTCTCTCAGTTTATATTGTCTTTCATTTTCTTTCTTTCAGTTTATATTGTCTTTCATTTTCTTTCTCTCAGTTTATATTGTCTTTCATTTTCTTTCTCTCAGTTTATATTGTCTTTCATTTTCTTTCTCTCAGTTTATATTGTTTTTCATTTTCTTTATCTCAGTTTATATTGTCTTTCATTTACTTTCTCTCAGTTTATATTGTCTTTCATTTACTTTCTCTCAGTTTATATTGTCTTTCATTTTCTTTCTCTCAGTTTATATTGTCTTTCATTTTCTTTCTCTCAGTTTATATTGTCTTTCATTTTCTTTCAGTTTATATTGTCTTTCATTTACTTTCTCTCAGTTTATATTGTCTTTCATTTTCTTTCTCTCAGTTTATATTGTCTTTCATTTTCTTTCTCTCAGTTTATATTGTCTTTCATTTACTTTCTCTCAGTTTATATTGTCTTTCATTTTCTTTCTCAGTTTATATTGTCTTTCATTTTCTTTCAGTTTATATTGTCTTTCATTTTCTTTCTCTCAGTTTATATTGTCTTTCATTTTCTTTCTCTAAGTTTATATTGTCTTTCATTTGCTTTCTCTCAGTTTATATTGTCTTTCATTTTCTTTCAGTTTATATTGTCTTTCATTTACTTTCTCTCAGTTTATATTGTCTTTCATTTTCTTTCTCTCAGTTTATATTGTCTTTCATTTTCTTTCTCTCAGTTTATATTGTCTTTCATTTTCTTTCTCTCAGTTTATATTGTCTTTCATTTTCTTTCAGTTTATATTGTCTTTCATTTTCTTTCAGTTTATATTGTCTTTCATTTTCTTTCTCTCAGTTTATATTGTCTTTCATTTTCTTTCTTTCAGTTTATATTGTCTTTCATTTTCTTTCTCTCAGTTTATATTGTCTTTCATTTTCTTTCTCTCAGTTTATATTATCTTTCATTTACTTTCTTTCAGTTTATATTGTCTTTCATTTTCTTTCTCTCAGTTTATATTGTCTTTCATTTACTTTCTCTCAGTTTATATTGTCTTTCATTTTCTTTCTCTCAGTTTATATTGTCTTTCATTTTCTTTCTCTCAGTTTATATTGTCTTTCATTTTCTTTCTCTCAGTTTATATTGTCTTTCATTTACTTTCTTTCAGTTTATATTGTCTTTCATTTTCTTTCTCTCAGTTTATATTGTCTTTCATTTACTTTCTCTCAGTTTATATTGTCTTTCATTTACTTTCTCTCAGTTTATATTGTCTTTCATTTTCTTTCTCTCAGTTTATATTGTCTTTCATTTTCTTTCTCTCAGTTTATATTGTCTTTCATTTTCTTTCTCTCAGTGAAGTAGTTGGGGCCATTGAAGTAGTTGGGCCTTCCTGTTGAGGACTTTCATTTTTGCTTCCCATTACATTAGCTTCCTTTTACTTCGTTGTAGTTCCTCTTTCCTTTTTCTTCGTTAATCCCTTCCTTTCATTTTTGTGTGTTTCTCCTTGTAGTATTTCATATTTCATTTATACGGATGGTCCTCCTGTTATATCTATTATCCCATGGTATTTAAAACAATGTTCTCACTTCCAGACAACACAAAATATTTGACAACCATGATTCATTTACAGGTTCATATATTTATTGAATGTTTCGCTAATATATACAAACACGTCCATTCGTCTTAGAAGTCCATCCTTCCTTTTTTATCGTAGCTAAGCCGTCACTATTTTTCTACACAAAAACGTCGTGTCTTGTAGTCATGTGTTGTACTTCTGCATTGAGAGTACAACACATAGTCTCAACTATTAAATAATCTAATTATACTACCTATCTATCTGACTAACTGTCCATTCCTCCGCTGCCATCTGGGGAGCTATGACATCAGTTTATATTGTCTTTCATTTTCTTTCTCTAAGTTTATATTGTCTTTCATTTACTTTCTTTCAGTTTATATTGTCTTTCATTTTCTTTCTCTCAGTTTATATTGTCTTTCATTTTCTTTTTCTCAGTTTATATTGTCTTTCATTTTCTTTCTCTCAGTTTATATTGTCTTTCATTTACTTTCTCTCAGTTTATATTGTCTTTCATTTTCTTTCTCTCATTTTATATTGTCTTTCATTTTCTTTCTCTCAGTTTATATTGTCTTTCATTTACTTTCTCTCAGTTTATATTGTCTTTCATTTTCTTTCTCTCAGTTTATATTGTCTTTCATTTTCTTTCTCTCAGTTTATATTGTCTTTCATATTCTTTCAGTTTATATAGTCTTTCATTTTCTTTCTCTCAGTTTATATTGTCTTTCATTTACTTTCTCTCAGTTTATATTGTCTTTCATTTTCTTTCTCTCAGTTTATATTGTCTTTCATTTACTTTCTCTCAGTTTATATTGTCTTTCATTTTCATTCTCTCAGTTTATATTATATTTCATTTTATTTCAGTTTATATTGTCTTTCATTTTCTTTCTCTCAGTTTATATTGCCTTTCATTTTCTTTCTTTCAGTTTATATTGTCTTTCATTTTCTTTGATTTATATTGTCTTTCATTTTCTTTCTCTCAGTTTATATTGTCTTTCATTTTCTTTCAGTTTATATTGTCTTTCATTTTCTTTCTCTCAGTTTATATTGTCTTTCATTTTCTTTCAGTTTATATTGTCTTTCATTTTCTTTCTCTCAGTTTATATTGTCTTTCATTTACTTTCTCTCAGTTTATATTGTCTTTCATTTTCTTTCTCTCAGTTTATATTGTCTTTCATTTTCTTTCTCTCAGTTTATATTGTCTTTCATTTTCTTTCTCAGTTTATATTGTCTTTCATTTACTTTCTCTCAGTTTATATTGTCTTTCATTTTCTTTCTCTCAGTTTATATTGTCTTTCATTTTCTTTCTCTCAGTTTATATTGTCTTTCATTTTCTTTCTCTCAGTTTATATTGTCTTTCATTTTCTTTTTCTCATTTTATATTGTCTTTCATTTTCTTTCTCTCAGTTTATATTGTCTTTCATTTACTTTCTCTCAGTTTATATTGTCTTTCATTTTCTTTCTCTCAGTTTATATTGTCTTTCATTTTCTTTCTCTCAGTTTATATTGTCTTTCATTTTCTTTCAGTTTATATAGTCTTTCATTTTCTTTCTCTCAGTTTATATTGTCTTTCATTTACTTTCTCTCAGTTTATATTGTCTTTCATTTTCTTTCTCTCAGTTTATATTGTCTTTCATTTACTTTCTCTCAGTTTATATTGTCTTTCATTTTCATTCTCTCAGTTTATATTATATTTCATTTTATTTCAGTTTATATTGTCTTTCATTTTCTTTCTTTCAGTTTATATTGTCTTTCATTTTCTTTGATTTATATTGTCTTTCATTTTCTTTCTCTCAGTTTATATTGTCTTTCATTTTCTTTCAGTTTATATTGTCTTTCTCTCAGTTTATATTGTCTTTCATTTTCTTTCAGTTTATATTGTCTTTCATTTTCTTTCTCTCAGTTTATATTGTCTTTCATTTACTTTCTCTCAGTTTATATTGTCTTTCATTTTCTTTCTCTCAGTTTATATTGTCTTTCATTTACTTTCTCTCAGTTTATATTGTCTTTCATTTTCTTTCTCTCAGTTTATATTGTCTTTCATTTACTTTCTCTCAGTTTATATTGTCTTTCATTTTCTTTCTCTCAGTTTATATTGTCTTTCATTTTCTTTCTCAGTTTATATTGTCTTTCATTTTCTTTCTCTCAGTTTATATTGTCTTTCATTTTCTTTCTCTCAGTTTATATTGTCTTTCATTTTCTTTCAGTTTATATTGTCTTTCATTTTCTTTCTCTCAGTTTATATTGTCTTTCATTTACTTTCTCTCAGTTTATATTGTCTTTCATTTTCTTTCTCTCAGTTTATATTGTCTTTCATTTACTTTCTCTCAGTTTATATTGTCTTTCATTTTCTTTCTCTCAGTTTATATTGTCTTTCATTTTCTTTCTCAGTTTATATTGTCTTTCATTTTCTTTCTCTCAGTTTATATTGTCTTTCATTTTCTTTCTCTCAGTTTATATTGTCTTTCATTTTCTTTCTCTCAGTTTATATTGTCTTTCATTTACTTTCTCTCAGTTTATATTGTCTTTCATTTTCTTTCTCTCAGTTTATATTGTCTTTCATTTACTTTCTCTCAGTTTATATTGTCTTTCATTTTCATTCTCTCAGTTTATATTATATTTCATTTTATTTCAGTTTATATTGTCTTTCATTTTCTTTCTCTCAGTTTATATTGCCTTTCATTTTCTTTCTTTCAGTTTATATTGTCTTTCATTTTCTTTGATTTATATTGTCTTTCATTTTCTTTCTCTCAGTTTATATTGTCTTTCATTTTCTTTCAGTTTATATTGTCTTTCATTTTCTTTCTCTCAGTTTATATTGTCTTTCATTTTCTTTCAGTTTATATTGTCTTTCATTTTCTTTCTCTCAGTTTATATTGTCTTTCATTTACTTTCTCTCAGTTTATATTGTCTTTCATTTTCTTTCTCTCAGTTTATATTGTCTTTCATTTTCTTTCTCTCAGTTTATATTGTCTTTCATTTTCTTTCTCAGTTTATATTGTCTTTCATTTACTTTCTCTCAGTTTATATTGTCTTTCATTTTCTTTCTCTCAGTTTATATTGTCTTTCATTTTCTTTCTCTCAGTTTATATTGTCTTTCATTTTCTTTCTCTCAGTTTATATTGTCTTTCATTTTCTTTTTCTCATTTTATATTGTCTTTCATTTTCTTTCTCTCAGTTTATATTGTCTTTCATTTACTTTCTCTCAGTTTATATTGTCTTTCATTTTCTTTCTCTCAGTTTATATTGTCTTTCATTTTCTTTCTCTCAGTTTATATTGTCTTTCATTTTCTTTCAGTTTATATAGTCTTTCATTTTCTTTCTCTCAGTTTATATTGTCTTTCATTTACTTTCTCTCAGTTTATATTGTCTTTCATTTTCTTTCTCTCAGTTTATATTGTCTTTCATTTACTTTCTCTCAGTTTATATTGTCTTTCATTTTCATTCTCTCAGTTTATATTATATTTCATTTTATTTCAGTTTATATTGTCTTTCATTTTCTTTCTTTCAGTTTATATTGTCTTTCATTTTCTTTGATTTATATTGTCTTTCATTTTCTTTCTCTCAGTTTATATTGTCTTTCATTTTCTTTCAGTTTATATTGTCTTTCTCTCAGTTTATATTGTCTTTCATTTTCTTTCAGTTTATATTGTCTTTCATTTTCTTTCTCTCAGTTTATATTGTCTTTCATTTACTTTCTCTCAGTTTATATTGTCTTTCATTTTCTTTCTCTCAGTTTATATTGTCTTTCATTTACTTTCTCTCAGTTTATATTGTCTTTCATTTTCTTTCTCTCAGTTTATATTGTCTTTCATTTACTTTCTCTCAGTTTATATTGTCTTTCATTTTCTTTCTCTCAGTTTATATTGTCTTTCATTTTCTTTCTCAGTTTATATTGTCTTTCATTTTCTTTCTCTCAGTTTATATTGTCTTTCATTTTCTTTCTCTCAGTTTATATTGTCTTTCATTTTCTTTCAGTTTATATTGTCTTTCATTTTCTTTCTCTCAGTTTATATTGTCTTTCATTTACTTTCTCTCAGTTTATATTGTCTTTCATTTTCTTTCTCTCAGTTTATATTGTCTTTCATTTACTTTCTCTCAGTTTATATTGTCTTTCATTTTCTTTCTCTCAGTTTATATTGTCTTTCATTTTCTTTCTCAGTTTATATTGTCTTTCATTTTCTTTCTCTCAGTTTATATTGTCTTTCATTTACTTTCTCTCAGTTTATATTGTCTTTCATTTTCTTTCTCTCAGTTTATATTGTCTTTCATTTTCTTTCTCTCAGTTTATATTGTCTTTCATTTACTTTCTCTCAGTTTATATTGTCTTTCATTTTCTTTCTCTCAGTTTATATTGTCTTTCATTTTCTTTCTCAGTTTATATTGTCTTTCATTTTCTTTCTCTCAGTTTATATTGTCTTTCATTTACTTTCTCTCAGTTTATATTGTCTTTCATTTTCTTTCTCTCAGTTTATATTGTCTTTCATTTTCTTTCTCAGTTTATATTGTCTTTCATTTTCTTTCTCTCAGTTTATATTGTCTTTCATTTACTTTCTCTCAGTTTATATTGTCTTTCATTTTCTTTCTCTCAGTTTATATTGTCTTTCATTTTCTTTCTCAGTTTATATTGTCTTTCATTTACTTTCTCTCAGTTTATATTGTCTTTCATTTACTTTCTCTCAGTTTATATTGTCTTTCATTTTCTTTCTCAGTTTATATTGTCTTTCATTTTCTTTCTCAGTTTATATTGTCTTTCATTTTCTTTCTCTCAGTTTATATTGTCTTTCATTTTCTTTCTCAGTTTATATTGTCTTTCATTTTCTTTCTCTCAGTTTATATTGTCTTTCATTTTCTTTCTCAGTTTATATTGTCTTTCATTTTCTTTCTCAGTTTATATTGTCTTTCATTTTCTTTCTCTCAGTTTATATTGTCTTTCATTTTCTTTCTCTCAGTTTATATTGTCTTTCATTTTCTTTCTCAGTTTATATTGTCTTTCATTTTCTTTCTCTCAGTTTATATTGTCTTTCATTTACTTTCTCTCAGTTTATATTGTCTTTCATTTTCTTTCTCTCAGTTTATATTGTCTTTCATTTTCTTTCTCTCAGTTTATATTGTCTTTCATTTACTTTCTCTCAGTTTATATTGTCTTTCATTTTCTTTCTCTCAGTTTATATTGTCTTTCATTTTCTTTCTCAGTTTATATTGTCTTTCATTTTCTTTCTCTCAGTTTATATTGTCTTTCATTTACTTTCTCTCAGTTTATATTGTCTTTCATTTTCTTTCTCTCAGTTTATATTGTCTTTCATTTTCTTTCTCAGTTTATATTGTCTTTCATTTTCTTTCTCTCAGTTTATATTGTCTTTCATTTACTTTCTCTCAGTTTATATTGTCTTTCATTTTCTTTCTCTCAGTTTATATTGTCTTTCATTTTCTTTCTCAGTTTATATTGTCTTTCATTTACTTTCTCTCAGTTTATATTGTCTTTCATTTACTTTCTCTCAGTTTATATTGTCTTTCATTTTCTTTCTCAGTTTATATTGTCTTTCATTTTCTTTCTCAGTTTATATTGTCTTTCATTTTCTTTCTCTCAGTTTATATTGTCTTTCATTTTCTTTCTCAGTTTATATTGTCTTTCATTTTCTTTCTCTCAGTTTATATTGTCTTTCATTTTCTTTCTCAGTTTATATTGTCTTTCATTTTCTTTCTCAGTTTATATTGTCTTTCATTTTCTTTCTCTCAGTTTATATTGTCTTTCATTTTCTTTCTCAGTTTATATTGTCTTTCATTTTCTTTCTCAGTTTATATTGTCTTTCATTTACTTTCTCTCAGTTTATATTGTCTTTCATTTTCTTTCTCTCAGTTTATATTGTCTTTCATTTTCTTTCTCAGTTTATATTGTCTTTCATTTACTTTCTCTCAGTTTATATTGTCTTTCATTTTCTTTCTCAGTTTATATTGTATTTAACTCTTTCCTCTTTTTATATCATGTATTATTTTCTTCAATTCAGCTTGTACTGTCTTCACTCATCTTATACTGTCTTCACTCATCTTATACTGTCTTCACTCAGCTGATACTGTCTTCACTCATCTTATACTGTCTTCACTCATCTTATACTGTCTTCACTCAGCTTATATTGTCTTCACTCATCTTATACTGTCTTCACTCAGCTTATACTGTCTTCACTCAGCTGATACTGTCTTCACTCAGCTTATATTGTCTTCACTCAGCTTATACTGTCTTCACTCAGCTTATATTGTCTTCACTCAGCTTATATTGTCTTCACTCAGCTTATATTGTCTTCACTCAGCTGATACTGTCTTCACTCATCTTATACTGTCTTCATTCAGCTGATACTGTCTTCACTCAACTTATACTGTCTTCACTCAGCTGATACTGTCTTCACTCAGCTGATACTGTCTTCACTCAGCTGATACTGTCTTCACTCAGCTGATACTGTCTTCACTCAGCTGATACTGTCTTCACTCAGCTGATACTGTCTTCACTCAGCTTATATTGTCTATCATTAACCTTCGTCGCAGCCTTCATTGTGTATCACTAACCTTCATTTCAGCTAATAATGTATATCATTTTTTTCTGAGAGTCAGCTTATATTGTGTATCACTAACCTTCGAACCAGCTTATATTGTGTATCACTAACCTTCGAATCAGCTTATACTTCAAAATATTGCATTAGTCATCTACGCAATCTCGTATTTGCTTTCTTATCGTAATTAAATGTCAACACTCAGTCTCATACACACATACAGACCACCACACAGAGACACATACACAACACAATGTCGAAATTGTGCTTTGGTTGTTGGGGTTTTTCCACGTTAAACTGAATATTGAATTGTCAATTGAGCTAAAACTGTTTTGTTATGTTTGATGATCTAGGTACGTGAGTTTGAATATAATAATAGTTAACCGTGAGATAAGTGGGTCTAGTTTATCAAAAGATATAATAAATTTGTTGTTACACTATTGTATTGTCAAGGGCTATTCACACAGAAGTCATCAAGTTGAAGAACATAATAAACAAAACAAAGGTGGATTTATATGGGAATATTTCAACATCATCATAGAGGGATAAATTCATGGACATCATCAGATGCAAAGACCATTGATCAAATACATTACATTCTAATAGAACAAAGAGAAGAATCTGAATTGATCAAATACATTACATTCTGATAGAACAAGGAGGAGAAGAATCTGAATTGATCAAATACATTACATTCTAATACAACAAGGAGAAGAAGAATCTGATGTAGAATTAACAAATGCACTTTCCGGCGCAGATTGATTCAGATAATCAACTACCAGTTGCAGATTTTAGAATAACACTCAAGAAAATGTTAAAAAAGAGGACGACCAGTACATTTAGAATTAGGCGCCATCATCATCACGGGCCTCTTTTCCTCGGGGTCTCTGTGGCTAAGTGGTTAAGTCTTAGCCTTGCGTCCGAAGAATCCGAACCGCACTGTTCTGTTAAGAAGTGCAATTTTTTTCAGCGACCCCTATGATTGTTGTCGAAGCTACGGAGTTCGTGCTTTGTGCAATACTCTCGGCAGGTGGCGTGCCACTTCATGAAGAGGACAAAGCCATATGGAGTAACACCCGGTGTAATGAAGTCAATCCTTCGCCTTTCAACCCTTTAGGTTTTGTTTTATATAGTGTTCGCTGTGCTGGGTGACATTATCTGTAGTGGCTATAGGAATATAGTGTTCGCTGTGCTGGGTCACATTATCTGTAGTGGCTGTAGGGATATAGTGTTCCTTGTGCTGGGTCACATTATCTGTAGTGGCTGTAGGGATATAGTGTTCGCTGTGCTGGGTGACATTATCTGTAGTGGCTGTAGGGATATAGTGTTCGCTGTGCTGGGTCACATTATTTGTAGTGGCTATAGGGATATATTTTAGAAATATTTTTTAGAGTGACAGTCTTTTCCACAGTTACTGCAGGAAATTCTATGTCTTCATCTGATGTAGAAGGTGTTCTCTCTATCTTCTGATTCGTCTCTCTTCTCTCTCTTTTTGACTTCATATGCGCTGGTGTTTCTCTTCTACTTGTTAGCGCCATCCCTCGCTGCTGCCATGCTGTATATTCATCAGTGCTATAAGAAAAGCATGTGTTCGCTATTACAATGAGAATGTGGAATGCTCAACGTGACAGTAAGAACAGTTACTGTTTTATAACAAGATCAAAATAACAAATAGTCTTTAGTGATAACAATAATAATAAAAGCCGTCCATCGAAAGCGATGATGACAACAGCCTCAGATGTGTGCTGCTGCACTCTCTGTGTGTGCTGACGTCCAATCCTAGAACACAATCCCCTACCACAGGTGGGCATACATGATTACGGTTAGACATGTGGGTGTTGTGTGTTCTGTCTTTTTGTGCAGCTCGTTTCTTTGTGCCCCAACGGCACAATGATTCTCAGCTATGGGAGTTTCTCTTGTGTTGTTACAGTGACACATTTGTCGATCTTGCGCCAGGGATTCCCAGCATGTGGTTCTATGTCGAAGCATTTCAGAGACAACAAGAACAGCAACACTGTCTAGTACAATGAGAACAGAGATACACCCGGCAACATGTTTAACATGATAACAGAGGTTCACCCGGCAACATGTTTAACATGAGAACAGAGATACACCCGGCAACATGTTTAACATGAGAACAGAAGTACACCCGGCAACATGTTTAACATGAGAACAGAAGTACACCCGGCAACATGTTTAACATGAGAACAGAAGTACACCGCAACATGTTTAACATGAGAACAGAAGTACACCCGGCAACATGTTTAACATGAGAACAGAGATACACCCGGCAACATGTTTAACATGAGAACAGAGTACACCGGCAACATGTTTAACATGAGAACAGAAGTACACCCGGCAACATGTTTAACATGAGAACAGAAGTACACCCGGCAACATGTTTAACATGAGAACAGAGGTACACCCGGCAACATGTTTAACATGAGAACAGAAGTACACCCGGCAACATGTTTAACATGAGAACAGAAGTACACCCGGCAACATGTTTAACATGAGAACAGAGGTACACCCGGCAACATGTTTAACATGAGAACAGAAGTACACCCTTCAACATGTTTAACATGAGAACAGAGGTACACCCGGCAACATGTTTAACATGAGAACAGAGGTACACCCGGCAACATGTTTAACATGAGAACAGAAGTACACCCGGCAACATGTTTAACATGAGAACAGAAGTACACCCGGCAACATGTTTAACATGAGAACAGAGATACACCCGGCAACATGTTTAACATGAGAACAGAGGTACACCCGGCAACATGTTTAACATGAGAACAGAGGTACACCCGGCAACATGTTTAACATGAGAACAGAAGTACACCCGGCAACATGTTTAACATGAGAACAGAGGTACACCCGGCAAAATGTTTAACATGAGAACAGAAGTACACCCGGCAACATGTTTAACATGAGAACAGAGGTACACCTGGCAACATGTTTAACATGAGAACAGAAGTACACCGCAACATGTTTAACATGAGAACAAAGGTACACCGGCAACATGTTTAACATGAGAACAAGAGTACACCGGCAACATGTTTAACATGAGAACAGAGATACACCCGGCAACATGTTTAACATGAGAACAGAGGTACACCCGGCAACATGTTTAACATGAGAACAGAGATACACCCGGCAACATGTTTAACATGAGAACAAAGGTACACACGGCAACATGTTTAACATGAGAACAAAGGTACACCCGGCAACATGTTTAACATGAGAACAATCAGAGGAAAACCTAAAGAACATAATGTAGATCTATACTAATAATAGCGGTCCATGGCAAGCGATGAAGACAACAGTCTCAGACGTGTGCTGCTGGACCTCTCTAGTATGTGCAGAGGTGATTGTAGAGTTCAATCCTAGAACACAATCCCCTACCACAGGTGGGGAATACATGATCGAGATTATCGAGAATACATGTGGATGTTCTGTGTTCTGTCTTTCTATACTAGTGCTTTATTGACTACTCAAAACATTTGATTGTGTGGGGGAATGCCAGCAATAATGGAAAATAATAGAAGAAATGGGATTTCCATTATATTTAATATAAGTCATTAAAGTACCGTATAATGATTATAAGACAAGTTGGAATCACGCTGCGGCCAGTTTGGTTGCAAATTGTTAGTTTCCGTGGATTTTACAAAGGGCGATGGCACCACCTGTTCAGAAAGCAATGGAAAACTACTGAACGTAATAATGCCTAGAGAAATCACAAATAGCGTCAAAAAGGGGAGGTTGATTCGCAAAATCCTGTAAAGGATATGTAATTAACTATAATGATTTAATGACAACAAATGCTCTTTAGAACAAAGAGAACAATAAATATTCTTTAGAACAAAGAGAACAATAAATATTCTCTAATACAAAGAGAACAATAAATATTCTCTAGAACAAAGAGAACAATAAATATTATCTAGTACAAAGAGAACAATAAATATTATCTAGTACAAAGAGAACAATAAATATTCTCTAGTACAAAGAGAACAATAAATATTCTCTAGAACAAAGAGAACAATAAATATTATCTAGTACAAAGAGAACAATAAATATTCTCTAGAACAAAGGAACAATAAATATTATCTAGTACAAAGAGAACAATAAATATTATCTAGTACAAAGAGAACAATAAATATTCTCTAGAACAAAGAGAACAATAAATATTATCTAGTACAAAGAGAACAATAAATATTATCTAGAACAAAGAGAACAATAAATATTCTCTAGAACAAAGAGAACAATAAATATTTCTAGAACAAGAGAACAATAAATATTCTCTAGAACAAAGAGAACAATAAATATTATCTAGAACAAAGAGAACAATAAATATTCTCTAGAACAAAGGAACAATAAATATTCTCTAGATACAAGAGAATAAATATATCAGTACAAAGCACAATGAATATTTTAGAACAAGGCCTCAAACAATTTATCCAGACAAGAGAAATAACTGTTATAGTGTAAGTCATGTTAGAAATATAATTATTTCAGAAGTTATCTACAATAAATATTTTAACAAAGAAAATATTAATTGATTCTTTCAGAATTAAGACAATAATATTACATACAATCATAATATTCCTCAATAGGCTTATAATTTTCTGGAACCTCTGACAAAAGTTTACTACTCTAGTACAAAGAGAACAATAAATATTCTCTAGAACAAAGAGAACAATAAATATTCTCTAGTACAAAGAGAACAATAAATATTCTCTAGAACAAAGAGAACAATAAATATTCTCTAGAACAAAGAGAACAATAAATATTATCTAGAACAAATGAGAACAATAAATATTCTCTAGAACAAAGGAACAATAAATATCTATCAGGTGAAAGGGAACACATTGAAATATTCCTCAGAACACAACCATATAAATAAATATTTCTGTTAGTACAAAGGATCTACATTATTAAAATATGTTTAATAATATTTAGTCACAAATTGAACAATAAATATTTATGTATCCAAAGTATAATCAATAAATTCATTCTCTAGTACAAAGAGAACAATAAATATTCTCTATGAACAAAGGAACAATAAATATTATCTAGTACAAAGAGAACAATAAATATTCTCTAGTACAAAGAGAACAATAAATATTCTCTAGTACAAAGAGAACAATAAATATTCTCTAGAACAAAGAGAACAATAAATATTCTCTAGTACAAAGAGAACAATAAATATTCTCTAGAACAAAGGAACAATAAATATTTCTAGTACAAAGAGAACAATAAATATTTCTAGAACAAAGAGAACAATAAATATTCTTCTAGATAACCAGAAGAGAACAATAAATATTTCTAGTACAAAGAGAACAATAAATATTTCTTAGTACAAACGTCAGTGTGTTGCCGGGCGCGAAAGGGGTGCACAGAATAGTAACACTGCGATCTACAAGGCATTTTGTAAAAGGCGACTTAGGTAAGGTACAACCTAGTAAATAAAAAGCGCCGCAGAAATCGAATGTGCTTGCCTTGTTGTAGGCGCATAACTGGCACAACGTACGATCGCTCTTATGCTCAAATCACATACTAATCACAAAGAGTGGTTTTACAAGTGGTCGATAAGGAACGTTTGACGAAGAAGTTTAGTATAAAGAGAACAACAAATATTGTCCAGTACAAAGAGAAAAACAAATGTTCTTTAGTATATTAAGAACAATAATTATTGACATACTGGTTTGAAGGCACCAGTAGTGGACACAATAGATATGAACACATGATAATTTAATGAAATCACTCCAGGATCACATGCTGAATAATCAACACAACAATAGCTGATACTGTTTACACTGAAAACTACTGCATGCATTTCAAGTTAAACATTGCATGCATAGCAAGAGTCGCATTGGAGGACAGATAATATCAGCGAGCTACAGGTACCATCACCTTCTTTCCTCATCTACTTAAAGAGACTACGCACGTATTGTTCTACCATGAGTCTTCCAAGATACTCATTTTGTCTGCAGATGAGATGTTATTGTAATTACAGCAGGCGATATATTCCGAGTTATTACAGCAGGTGAGATGTTAGTTATAACAGCAGACGAGATGTTAGAGTTATTAGAGCAGGCGACATATTACGAGTTATTACAGCAAGCGATATATTACGAGTTATTACAGCAGGCGATATATTACGAGTTATTACAGCAGGCGATATATTACGAGTTATTACAGCAGGCGAGATGTTACGAGTTATTACGGAAGTCGAGATGTTAGTATTATTACATCAGACACTATTGTCACAACACGTGACATTTGACTTATTGTAGCAGATAATATTAAGGACAATGGCACTATTTGTTAGGCACTCATGGCCTTCTACTTTAACCTACATTTACTTAATCATTCTATATTTATCATTGCAGACAGTATATAAGGATGTACATTTAAACTGTCTACACTTGCCAGCAAAGTTTCGGACTAACCATGAGCGGATTGGTAAGTAAAATATATAACAGTGTATGTTTTGAGTGAACAATTCATATGGATGAAGTGAACACATCTGTATGTTCTAACTTTTTAACGACGTCCCAAGATGACTTTAGTTTTACGTATAATCAACATGACGAACCAGAATCTAATCGAATCAAAAAATGTACTATATAGTTGTCTAGCTGGCCTATTTAATTAGGAGATTATTCTAACACGATTTCGGTTATCCTACAACTATAAACAATAAGATAGATCGGGGACATCAAAGTTAAAAGTAACAAAAATAACGTGCCACTCACTTCCTATGCAAGTTTTCATTATTGTGTTGAATAGCTTTGATAAAAGAGAAATGAACCCTGATCGAGCAAACAACAGGAAAATGATGTTGTCGAACACAATGTTTCGAAGCAGTTCAGCAAAGATATGTATCTTTGTTTGACATATCTTCTTCTTCTTCTTTGCGTTCGTTCTTCGCGGCGAATTTTATCATTCTTATTGTGATGTATAATTGATCTTTGAAAAGAACGTTTTTATTTACGTTGTGTCATTATGCGCCTATGGTGACTAGGCCAGCCCATCATGTTTCGCCAACATTTTATTTACTATGGTAGCTTGCCCTGGGATTTGCTCTTTTATGATCATCTTTCGTCGTATATTTGGGCTTTATGATTTACGCCAAAGAGCTGTGCAGCCTTTCTGATTATGTTCCGGATTAGGAACATTTCTCTGTCTTTTTGGGGCACATAGGCTTGTCCTGGGAAGGCATCTTACTCGTGCAACACACCGTGAAAAATGTCGGCCTTCGCCATTGTTCGGAGTTTGACAGTCTGTCAAATCTTTACAATGGCGGCCTTACTTTTCTGAACACGTTGAGTTTATTCCCGAAAAGGAACATTCTCAGCTTGTTTAAAGCGATTGTCGGTACTTGACAATTTGCAGTTCCTACTCTGCATTTTCCCTGGCCCTGGGAAACACTGGACTGGGGCTGCGCACAAATAATGTAGAGGGTCGTTTCATTAGGCGCTATCAGCGCAACTTAGATTTTGCGCTCGCCAAGCTTCACCCGCCCCGGTTTCTCCGGGAATGTTAGTTGTAAGAACAACAGTGCCGTGCCCGGTTGTTTCAGGAAGGCAGTTTCGTTAGGCGCTAAAACGCAACTTTAGGATTTGCGCTCGTCCATCTTTACCCAATAGATATATCTGTGCTTGGCCTCTTGTACGGAGTTAACTGCAATCTTCCCTTGTGTCGCCACTTCACATTGCATCTCTTCCGACGGTCCTTGCCGAGAGCTGGTAAAGTTGTTACCACCAATACTTCGAGGGGAGGAAAATATTTTCCTCCTGACGAGTCGTACCTTGTCAATTTTATACGATTCGTTTTTTAGCAACTCAATTCGGGCCCTCACCTCATGGTTACGAATTTTGCCCCATGTGGGTCCACTTCTTTTCTCTGGGTGCACACCTCATCCCCTTGTGCGACCATTTACTCTGGGGGAGTTGACATTCGTTTACCGACGATAGTACGCTGCTATTCCTATTTGACATATACTAATCTTGCTACACACCAGTAAGTGACGAAACTTAACAGTTGCAAATGTCTTGGTTCAGTTACAGTAGTCTCTGGAGAAGAATAAAACCGAGGTAAACATTGATACAAGACTTGAATATGGCTGTCAAAGATGCAAGACATTCTAATATGACATAGGTAGCGTTTGACCTCTGTATGCGCTACAAAATACAGTGAAGTTTATACAAGAGATAACATTGAATATGTTGGCAATATTTCAGGAGAACGAAAGGAAGATTGGAGACCGACAATTACATTTGGCAGCTCACACGACAGATTTATGCGAAAAAATAATGAACATAAAATGGACGAATTCAGAAGAAAAAAATTAAATCCGAGTTATTTTTATTTTGTTCATTGTGTATTTGTTGCTAACCCGATGCCATAACACGCCGGGCACACCCATGTGAGCTCAGTCTCCCCAGCAGATGTCGAAAGACAACCCTAGATAGGATATGTATATCGCATGACAGTAGCTTTAAGCTTGTCAATCCCACAAGCTGACCAGATTGAGAGAACGAGAGATCCCGAAAACGACATACCAAATATTTTAAAAGATTGATCAATCAACACCCAACTGGCTTGCTGGGCCACCAGAATACGTTTTCAACTAGTATAATGTTATTTTTTTAGTCAGTAAATTGTTATACCACGTGCCAGTGGCGGCTCGTCATTAAGGGCCAGTGGGGCCGGGCCCCACCAAAAAAATGTGTAACGTATTTATTATTTAATAAATTAAATTATAACCTAACTCAAAGCCATGATTTTCCCGAACAGTTGTATCTGGCCCCACCAACAAAAACAACCACGAGCCGCCACTGCCACGTGCTATGTAGGGTAATACGGTGATATGCCCGTATTTTTCATTGCCCGTCAGCACACGATGGGTGATATGATCAACATCACGTCGACCTCCTTTACTTCCTAGTGATTTTCCTGGTACACAGTTGAGACTGGTTCGACCGAAAGCTGTTACGGTCGGAAAAATATTCTACGTCCACTGTGAAATTGAACCCGGACCAGGCGCCCACGAAGAGAGCTCACTAACAACTACGCTACTGTGACTCTCACCTGTGGAACCCGAACCAGGCGCCCACGAAGAGAGTTCACTAACAACTACGCTACTGTCACTCTCACCTGTGGAACCAATATGATAAAACTGGTATCGAATCTATTCAACGATTTAAGAAGTACACGTTGTACAAGAAGAATGGGATGCATGAGGAACAGAATAGAGAGCGTGTTTAGCCAGTGAGCCACGGGAACCATAAATATGCACACCCCTCGACATGTGCTTGGGGAGAGTGAGCATCTATGGATCTGCCTGGAGTGTTCAGTAACCAATAACCGAATACAGAATTACCACACCATTTTGTAAGGGTTTTTTTAAAATAAAATATAAATACAACCTCCAAATTACACCATGGACCCTCGCCGATGCTACAGAATTCGTGCAGCTGAGATCTTCATGTGCACAGAAGAGATCGGAACACACACGGCTACTCACCGAAGTGCAATGATGATGGTCCTATCTTTTTTGTCTATCCAGAAGCACTTGAGTTTTCAGCTCTTCGGCTCGGTGCCATGGACATCGTAACCCTTCGGTTCGGGGTCACGAACACCGTAAATCTGGAGAACCTGTGACTTTTCTGTCAGCCCGTGGAATTAAACCGCACTCACATGGGGCTTGTCGCCCGTCGTCCAACGCGCTACGAACACGCTAAGCAGGCGGGCATGGTCCTATCAAATCAATCAATCTGCACCACACAATTAGAAATAAATCAACCTCACTCACAAACACATAAATAACACCATTTATAGACTAAAGAGATTCTTTATTTGCAAAAAAAGATAAATTTGTTTGTGCATAAAAATTAGATGAAAATATATATATAAATAAATATAATAAAACAAGGAAATGTAGTGCAAGTTTAAACAAAATATTTAGACAATTTGACACTGTCACTATAGTAAACAAATGTTGCTAGGGAACTATTTTTTGCAGAAGGCCTGCTTCGTCACTGCATCAAATAGAATCTTTGACTTCTCTCATCTACATATAGTGTAATATCACTAAAATGATCAAATCTGTTGTCGCTGTAATATTTACATTTTGTTGTCACACATCACACTACGTCTGTGGCGTAGAGGTTACATCACACTACGTCTGTGGCGTAGAGGTTACATCACACTACGTCTGTGGCGTAGAGGTTACATCACACTACGTCTGTGGCGTAGAGGTTACATCACACTACGTCTGTGGCGTAGAGGTTACATCACACTACGTCTGTGGCGTAGAGGTTACATCACACTACGTCTGTGGCGTAGAGGTTACATCACACTACGTCTGTGGCGTAGAGGTTACATCACACTACGTCTGTGGCGTAGAGGTTACATCACACTACGTCTGTGGCGTAGAGGTTACATCACACTACGTCTGTGGCGTAGAGGTTACATCACACTACGTCTGTGGCGTAGAGGTTACATCACACTACGTCTGTGGCGTAGAGGTTACATCACACTACGTCTGTGGCGTAGAGGTTACATCACACTACGTCTGTGGCGTAGAGGTTACATCACACTAGCTGTGCTGTGGCGTAGAGGTTACATCACACTACGTCTGTGGCGTAGAGGTTACATCACACTACGTCTGTGGCGTGTGGCGTAGAGGTTACATCACACTACGTCTGTGGCGTGTGGCGTAGAGGTTACATCACACTACGTCTGTGGCGTGTGGCGTAGAGGTTACATCACACTACGTCTGTGGCGTGTGGCGTAGAGGTTACATCACACTACGCGTGGCTGTGGCGTAGAGGTTACATCACACTACGTCTGTGGCGTAGAGGTTACATCACACTACGTCTGTGGCGTGTGGCGTAGAGGTTACATCACACTACGTCTGTGGCGTGTGGCGTAGAGGTTACATCACACTACGTCTGTGGCGTGTGGCGTAGAGGTTACATCACACTACGTCTGTGGCGTGTGGCGTAGAGGTTACATCACACTACGTCTGTGGCGTGTGGCGTAGAGGTTACATCACACTACGTCTGTGGCGTGTGGCGTAGAGGTTACATCACACTACGTCTGTGGCGTGTGGCGTAGAGGTTACATCACACTACGTCTGTGGCGTGTGGCGTAGAGGTTACATCACACTACGTCTGTGGCGTGTGGCGTAGAGGTTACATCACACTACGTCTGTGGCGTGTGGCGTAGAGGTTACATCACACTACGTCTGTGGCGTAGAGGTTACATCACACTACGTCTGTGGCGTAGAGGTTACATCACACTACGTCTGTGGCGTGTGGCGTAGAGGTTACATCACACTACGTCTGTGGCGTAGAGGTTACATCACACTACGTCTGTGGCGTGTGGCGTAGAGGTTACATCACACTACGTCTGTGGCGTGTGGCGTAGAGGTTACATCACACTACGTCTGTGGCGTGTGGCGTAGAGGTTAGGTGCTCACTTCTCATTCCAAAGGTACTTGGTTCGCACCCTCTTAGAGCCATCAATATATTTTTCCAGATATCTCTGATCTCAGTGTAGGTGAGATCCAGTTCCTAGTCCTATCGGAGACGGATGAGAAAACATAGATCCCCTGTTCAATTTGAGCATATAAAAGAACTCTTGATAGTTCAAAATGGAGAAGAGCAGGCTGGAAAGTCACTGCCCTGACAAAATTATTTAGAAAAGGTTTTTAAATAAAATCCTACAAAATATCTTCACCATCTTCTAAATTACTTTGGGAGACCCTGCCGGTGCTACAGAGTTTGTGCACTATCGCTGAGATCTTCCAGTGTAAGAAAGAGATCGGAGCACATATGGTTATTCGCAGAGTGCAATGATAATGGTCCTATGAATAAATCAAACTATACCAATGTACATCACATATCTCACCGCGTCAACGTTCTTCTCAGATATTGCTGCATCATTCATATACGTCTCACTATGTGACTACACAAAACTTTGCTATGCTAATATTGTACACAACATATACAATCTTAATGCATTATAAAGATTATAGCATTGAACATAGGCATGGCAGAGATGAATTGTCTACACAGAGCGCTGGGAGTAACAAGAAAAGACTGGTTTAGGAATAAATACATCAGGAAAAAAGTGGGTACAACATCAATACTGAACTTCATTTTTTTTTTAAATGTAAATGGTTTTGCCACATAAGCAGATTACCAACAGATTGTCTCAAAGGGCAATGCTACTCAGATACAGTGGATACAAGGCATAAGGTAGACCACAGAAATAACAGACGCAGAAAAAACACAATGTATGAAACGCACACAGAGGAACGTATGAGATCACTCTAGAAATATCTTCTTAACCTAACACTGCTGCAAACAAGGATTAGAGAATAGAAAGAAAGAAGAACATGTCGAAGGGACAAAACAGAAACAAAATATTTTGAAGACAAAAATATTTGAAAACCATAATGGAGAGAAAAAAAGATTGAAAGTAAGTGTACAAGAGGAAAATAGTCATATAATATATATATATATAGATATAGATATATATATAGAAAATAGTCATATAATATAGGGAAAACACAGATTAAAAGAGACAGAGAAAAGATTGGCAGAATACACTATTTTGTAAGTGACAAGAAGTGTTGAAGATTCATTGTATCTAAATGTGGAGATGGCACTTAATGAATCAACTATGTTACTAATGCCATATAGTATTGTATTCACAATATCTCTAGTAACTTCTGCAAAATAATGAATAACAAACTGTATAAGCCAACTATTTGTAAATATTAATAATGATGAGCCAAATATATCCCATTCTCATACCATGCGGTATATTGGGCAGTACAGTGATAGGTCCATATATTTCTTGATCAAGGGTATCATGTTTGTTTTGGCAGTTTAAAATCAAAAAGAGTAGGCTGGGAAGCCACTGCACATGCAAAATTCATTAGAAAAGATTAAAAATAAAATTCCTAGAAAATTACACCCTAGCCGGTGCTATGGATTTTGTGCACTGCAGCTGAGATCTTCCTGTGTAAGAAAGAGATCGGAGCAGATATGGTTACTCATTGACGTGCAATGATGATGGTCCTATCAATCAATCAATCTTGTTGTTTGTTTCGTCCGTGTGGTGCCGGGGCCCGAAAGGGTAGTATAAGGGTAGTAAATAATAGTATCCCTGTAACCTAGAAGGCATGTCATAAGACGCGACTGATGTAGGATCTAGGGAAGCTACCCTAGTAAATAAAAGGCATAGCAGAAATTGGAAGTGCTGGTCTACTTGTAGGCGCATAACTGGCACAACGCACAACCGCTCTTAGGCTCAGATCACATACAAATCACACAGAGCGGTTAACAAGTGGTGAATATGGAGCGTTCGAAGAAGTAGTTTGTTTACGTTTGTTCTTATAAACCAAGTTAACCACTTTTTAAAAGCTGTGTTGTTTGTGCTGAGAAACACGTACAAACAAAGTACTATAGTTTTACAAAATACAGAAACAGTGACGATAAACAGCAACGTTTCGACCAACAAGGCCTTTATCAAGCAAACGAACAAACAGGAGCGACAAATTAAAATGAAACACAAATGGACGACCAAATACAAACGTATCTAAGGAAAATCTGGAATAAAAACGAATGTCTGGAATAAAAACGAATAACGAAATAAATGTAACACACAAAAAAACACATAAAAACTAGAAATAGAACGGAAAAGAAACAATGAAACATCTAGTAAATATATAACTTGAATACATGCAACATATACCCATATAGATTACAAAGCATGGGAAGAGAAAGTACTAAGAAGCATAAGAATTTAATACATGCAACATATACCCATATAGATTACAAAGCATGGGAAGAGAAAGTACTAAGAAGCATAAGAATGTAATACGTTGAGCCCGCGTGGTCGCAAGGTACCATACAAAGAAATCAACCGATTCTCCAGAGCAAATCGACTACGATCATCAGAGGAACATGATCGGATGGCTGTGACCTGGACATCGCAAGCTCCTGAATGGCCAGTATCATTGAAATGGGTAGCTACGGGGGTCACAGAGCATTGGCGTATATCGCGCAAGTGTTGGGCGAATCGGTCACTGAGTCTCCTGCCGGTTTCCCCAATATAGGCCTTGTTGCACCGCTTGCAGATAATGGCATAGATAATATTACGGACTCGCACGTGAAACTGTCTTCAACAACGAACGTGGCTTTTGGAAAAGACACCGTGCGGGTCTGTATTACATAAGCACAAGTGTTGCAGCGCCGACGGCCACACTGGATGGTGCCAAAATGACTGGATATTAGGCTTGAGGCGACTGTGAACCAACATATCCTTAAGGCTTCTGTCCCGTCTGTACGCCACCAAAGGATAGTGTTGGAAGATTGAACGTGTCTCAGGATCAGACTGAAGAATGGAGAGATGACGGAATAAGACTTTCTTCACAAGGGAACTATGAGGGTGGAAAGTTAAGACAAGTTTCACCCTGTCAGAATTGGAAGTTCTATGCTGGTTAGCGAGAGCCTCCTGGCGAGAAATTTGCTGAACGTGCCGCATAGCAGAAGCAAGCACCTTATCCGGGTATAAGCGCTTACGAAAGAAATCCAGCATCTCGTGAGCTCTATCGAGAAAATCGTCGTCCTCGCTACAGAGGCGACGAAGGCGCAAGAGTTGAGAGAATGGTAAAGAGTCACGACAAGCCTGGGAATGGGAAGAGGTATAAAGAAGAAAACTATGTACATCAGTAGGCTTGTAGTATACTGATGTAGTGATGGTGGATAGGCTGATAGTGATGTCAAGAAAGTTGACACAAGAGGTAGAGATGTGAGATGTAAAACGAATAGCCGGATTGAAGACATTAATGAAATTAATGAAGCGTGACAAATCGGCTTCAGGCATATCGGTAATGCCAATACAATCATCAATGTATCTATGATACACAGACGGAAGAGGGCCATCATAGGAATTTCATACTAGGTGCTCAAGATGACCCATGAATAGACAAGCTCGAATTATGCTGAGAACGTGAGTATGTTTGCGCCATGGTTATGCTTCTACAGCATGTAGGACAGGCATATCCGAATTTCAGCAAAAGTATATGGTTACGGTTTTAAGGCCGAAAGATTGACTTCATTGCACCGGGTTTTACCCTATATGGCTCGGTTCCTCTCCGCAGAAATGGCACGCCACCTGCCGAAAGTATTGCACAAAGCACGAACGTAGCTCCGGCTATTGCCTATCCTAGGGATCCTAGGATATAATCCTAGGGATCTCTGGAAAAACTGCACTCGTGAACAGAAGGCCACGGTCTGGATTCGAACCCACGACCTTCGACTCGCAAGGCAAAGGGCTTAACCACTCAGCCACAGAGACCCCAGCAAAAGTATATAAGTATTATCTAACAGAACACCAATTTGTATAGACAGGTAATTCTAAGATTTCCACAGAGAAAAACCGCACTGCAAGTATCACATCTGGAGTTATACTGTAGCATGGTATCAGATCTGATTGAACCTGCTGTCTTGCAGGTCTCGGCTGGGGACAGTCAAAAGCTAATGGAGAGCATACCCAGTAAACACTGTTTGAAATCGAACACGTCGCCGAAGGACAAGCACCAGAGCTCCAAATGGTACTGAAGACATGATGTAAAAAAAATGGTCTGATTGGTCATAGAGAGGTTGTCAGAATTGACTCATACCAAAGGGTACCATATGTGTGCAAAAAAAAGGGTCCAAAAGGTGAAGGATTGACTTCATTGCACCGGGTTTCCACATATGGTGCCGTCCCTGTCGGCAGAGATAGCATGCCATCTGCCAAGAGCATTGCACACAGCACAAACTCTGTAGCTCCGGGAACAATGCTAGGGATCTCATGAAAAAATAGCACATGTGTCTCGGTCCTGATTCAAACCCACAACCTTTAGTATGATAAGCAAATAACTTCAACTTTTGCCCATTGAGACACCCAACAAAATGTGTGATCTGGTCAACATATATATATATATATCTCTTCATATATTACTGAAGTGTATGAATCCTTCTATGTTACTGCAGTACACAGATTTTGCTACTGCTTCTTTTTCTTGATGATGATGATGATGTTGCTGAACTTTCAGAGCCATTATTTGGCTGAAAAGATGACATTGAAGTATCACAAGTGGCTTGTTGCTTTAAAGAAAAAGACTCATTTCTGAAATGTTGTTGCTCTGCCAGAACCTGCCTCAATTGATGCTGCAGCTCTCCTACAATTGTCTGTTGAAACTCGAGTAAAGAATGTTGTGACTCAATTTCAAGATGTAATTTTTCAACTTCAGCCATTAATGTTTTCTCTCGTTCTTGTGCCAGTTCTTCTACTTCTTGTTTCAATAATATTTTGTAAGCTTCCCTCTCTTTCTCAAGGACTTGAATTCTGGCATCTGCTTCTTTCTTTTTTTCCTTGATTCTTTCTAAGTCAAGAAGTAACAACTCTTCTCTGCGTTTTATTGCAGCGTTTGAAATAATGTTTCTAAGACCGAACTTTTCCTTCGACACAAGAGGATGAACATGTCCACGCCCTCTAACTGGTCCAATCTGTTTTGTTTGGATTCTTACTGGCTCTAATTTCTGTCTTGAGCTCATGGCTGCAAGAGAAGCAGTCAATAAATGTTCTGGTCTAATGTTATTAAATTTACTAGAATTGGCAGCTTCTCCTGAACTGCTGTCAGAAAAGAGAACAGTGTTGCTGCCAGAACTGGTTAGTGAGTGGCTTCTGTGGGAACTGTAATTCTGACGTGGACTGCATTTATCCCCACTGATAAATGCCTGAACTTCAAAGCATGCAGCATAACAATTCTCACCTGTTACAGGAGTCAAAGCTCGATTGATCTGAATACTAGACATTGACGAGTCTATTCCACCAGTTCTTCTGTCTTCCTCAGACTGTCCACTAGTATCATCTGGTACATTTCCATCATTCATGTCTTCAAAACTCTGTGCTAGCTCCTCTTTGAGCCAAGTAGGCAATGCAGTATGCGAATCCATTTCTGAAGTTTCTGAGGAACATGAGTTCTCATCAACACATGAACCATTCTGACAGACGTGACTGCTAGAATATGCAGAAGTCATTGCTAGAGACTGGCTGGATTTATGTCTGATAACTTTCTTTTTAAACGTTCTGCGTCGAGGTGGAGGAGCAGTTGTCTCCACTTGAATGAACAGATTTTCTCCATGGCAATATATATTTCCTAGTAGCATTTTTTCATTTCCTTGTTTCAATTTTATAATTTCCATAGGACATAGAATGAGAACACTGCCATCTCTGATCATTTCCTTATCTCGATCTTTAATGTTTTCCTGACTGCTTGTACTAAGAGAACGTTTTGGTACTCTGCTCAGTGGTTTAAAACCCTGTACATCAGTATCATAATGTGTATATGATTGACTGCTGTCATTGGCTTCTTGTTTAACAATGCTATTCACTTGTATGCTCTCATTCTTCTCTACTATATCTGTATCTGTAGAAGAAAGTTTACATGTCATACTTTTGTTTCTGTGGCTTGAGTGGGACAAAGGTGTTGTACAACTTTGCTGACTAGTTGTATCTTCTAACCTGGCAGCCAATGGAACAGTGTACCGTAGTCCCCAATAGTAGAGCTCATGATCTTTAGTACTAGCCACAGTATAATGTTCACCACACTGTACACGGTTTACTAATTTTTCCTCCAGTGCTTTCAGTTCTACAGGAGCACTTGATAGTTTTGTATTTTGTGTTCCTAACTGCCCATTTGAGTTCTTACCAAATGTGATTACATGACCATGTTCAACAATAACCGCTGTGTGATGTACACCCATTGATACAGTAAGTACACGGTGACGAGCCAGTGCTCTGACTGGGGTGGGAACGTTCTTTCCTTCTACTTCTGTTTTTGTGAAAATATTTTTCATTGCCATGAGAAACCCTTGCCTGTTATTGAGTCCCAGTTTATTATTTTCATTGTTACCACATGCAAAAACACCTCCTACATCAGAAATGAGCATAGTACCATCTACTCCACATTGGACATCTTTAAATATCACAGACTCTGCAATATGAACTACATTTGGCAAGCACAGTTTTTCTTCTGAACCAAGTCCTAGCTGACCATGTAATCCATCTCCCCATGACAAGACCTGACCATCCCTACCTATGACAACAACATGATTCAAACCACTTGCCATAACCATTACATCAACACTCAGCAAAGATTCAATAAGTCTAGGACGAGTTGTAGAACACCAGTTTCCATGACCTAGACAACCTTTGCTACCATCACCACAAGTAAGAATCAAACCATTATCGCTGCCAAAGACACTAAAACCCAAACCACAGCATACTGAAGTGATTGATTTTCCTTTAAGATGTTCAACAAGAGTTGGTGTGTATCTGTCTTTTGTATCATCATGTCCTAACTGTCCAAATCCTCCATGACCCCAAGTAAAAACTTGTCTTTCAGTGGTGGTTAAAATGACATGATCAGACCCCACCGCCATCTGTTTTATCTTCATGCGTGGTGGTAAGTCATTTATGCATGTTAGAGTGGCTGTTGACGATTCAAGATAATACAAAACTGACAGCTTTTCTTTCTTGTTAACATTTTCAGAAGAGACTAATTCATCATCCTGATCTGATACTTTACCATTAAATTTACTTATCAGTGGTGGCAGACGTTGATACATAATGTCATTGGCTTCTGGTCTGTCTTTTGGATTCTTCTTAAGCATGTCAGTTATCAGTTCTTTGAACTCCTCACTATAGTTTCCTTTGATAGGTGCAAACTGTCCTTTCATGATTTTGTTGACAACTGCTGGCAAATTTGATCCTTCAAATGTTTTCTGTAAGCAAGTTATCTCATAAATAATGCACCCAAGGGCCCAGATATCTGACTTAAAACTGTACTCTTTTCCCTCACACATTTCTGGACTAATATAATATGGTGTCCCTAACACTGTTTGAGCTCCTTTATTTGCAGAGCCCATCATCTTTGATATACCAAAGTCTCCAATTTTCACAACACCCTCTTTAGTCAGAAATATATTGTCTGTCTTTAGATCTCGATGAAGAATATTATGGGAATGAATACATCGAATGGCTGCAACAATCTGCTGAAACATTGCAAGGATGTCTTTTTCATCTAAAGGATGTTCTAGTTTGGTTAGGTACTGAGACAGCGTACCATTGTCTGCATATTCCATTTCAATCATCAAAACACCATCTTCTTCAAAACTGTCATAGTAACTAATGATGTTAGGATGGTCTAACATAGCCAGTACATTTACTTCATTTAAAGCTAGCTGTCTTTCTGATGCCTTCAGATCATGCATGTTAATTTCTTTCAAGATTACTAATGACTCATCATCTTTCTTTTTGTATAAAACTGCAGCTCCATACGCCCCTTTACCTACAGTTCTGATCTTCTCGAAACCTGCAAGACTCTGTTGATGACGGCCACTCCAATTTCTAAGCTTCTCCAGTCGAAAATACAATTCTCCAACACTAAATTTTAGTCCTAGTTCTTCGGATCTTTTCTGGCTTGTTGGATATCCTGATAAATCTTGCCAGACACCAACGCTGACTCCAGTCAAAGTTTGCAGCTCTGCAACTATGCCAGGGTTACTATCTGTACATTGCAATGAATACCAGCCAAGAAGATCTATGCGTGAGGGTGGGTCTTTGTTCCTAAAATGATTCTGCACAACATGCATGAAAAATTCTTGCACCATCTTGTCTAGACTACCGTCTCTATTTATAAACTTCTCATCTTTTGTTACCAACTGAAGAGAAGAACCAGAGCAACTGAGAATAAATGCAATACTTTGAAGTTTTTGACCATTGCATGTTTGTGCAATTAGATATTCTATGTCTTCTAAAGTTTGTGAGTCACAGTTATACTGTAACAGACTGACACCTGGAAGGAGAGCATGTCTCAACGAAGCAGTATTTCTAACTTTGCTAGAAACAATCACTAGTCTACTAATCATAGGGTCATCAGATTTCAGACCCTTTCTTCCTAAGACAAGCGCAATCTCATTTGGTATATCATTTAAGGAAGACTCATTGCAATTTTCATAACCATGGTTAAGTTGTAACGGCTCACAAAGAATCTGCTGAGAGTTAGAAGACTGGAAGTCTAGAAGAACTGATTCTTGAAACTGGTTTCTATGGTGATGAATTTGTTTTTCTCCAAGCACCTTAGCAGACTTGTTATCCATACAATCTGAATGGAAATGATGACATACTTCAGTGTACTAGCTTGGGGAATGTCATATGAAAGTATTTCACAATCTTAAGTGAATATGGACATCTGAACTTATGATAACAAACAGAACTTAATTTTTCTGTATTCTTTTTTCTATTTACTTAAATCTAATAAGTCGGTCAGTAAGCTGGATTTACATATAAGTCGATGATGTTCAAATCCTGCTAAAGTCAATTCTCCTGTCACTCAGCTGGCTTTTTGAGAGAGTGACAAATTTTTTATTGTTGTACAAGCTATTGCTTACGTGGTCTAACACTGATACTTTCTGCTTGCTTTAGATGAAATAGACTGAGTAAATGTGAGGGCGATCTGAGCGCATAGACCCAGATTCTGTCCAATTTATGATAGATCCAATGACATTTCAAGTTTCACAACAATTGACATAATCTGCTTGTCATTGAATCACTCTGTGAATGAGAAAAATTGTGTTTCAAGATATAGCATATAAATAAATATATACAAAATATATATCTTCATGTAACATATCCTTTATGAAGCGTCATTCTCATCACACTCTCTCTCTAGCCCTTGCCACTTAGAGCAGCAACAAAAGCACACTATTGTTCTCTGTTCTATACTGTCTTTTGTATTGTGTTCCAGCTGTGATTTATTTCTTATTTTTTTCAGTTCTTGTTTTATTGTTCTTCTCCAGGTCATTTTGGGTCTTCCCTACTTTCGTTTACCCTCTGGTATCCATCTCAGTGCAGTTTTTGTGACAGAGTTAATCTCCAGGTGTAACATGTGTCCGGTCCATCTTCAACATTTTTTGGGATGATGTTGTTTGTATTCTTTTGTTGACACTATATAAGCAGTCCTTTTTCAGAGATAGTTCTTGGCCAGAACAATGCATAAGATCTTTTGTAGATAAGTTGTATTGAAGGTGAAAAGTTTGAACATATCTTGTTCTATACTCCTTCAGCATTCTGATCCATACAATTAAGTTGATAGCACACAGCTGCGGTTTATATTTACATTAGTTCTGATGCTGTATTGGGCTGATTTCCAGACCGTCTGAAAGATCATGAATGCACTTTACTCAGTCTGCTTGTAATGTCAGATGCCAGCTCTTTCTTTGTGGCTGATAACATGAGGGAAAACCATAAAGGACAACAGAAGAGGAATTTGATGGACACTTACCTCTGTATTGGTAGATTTGGATTATGTAGATGATATTAGTATTTTTAGCCAGTCGATACAAGGGTACTCCAACGAAAATAGATACACTTTCTAGAACAGCTCAAACAATAGAACATAAAATTAATATTGCAAAGACAAAAGTAAAGAAGAATAACCAAAAATAAGAAGACCCAATTATGTTACAAAATGAAATCATAGAAAAAGTTCAGGATTTTTTATACCTGAAAAGTACATTATCATAAAATGATGATTCAGAGAAGGAAAATATCATTGAAAAAGTCAAGAAAACAAGTCAAACTGGAAAGCCAAATGATTGAATTTTGAAACAAAACTTAAAATATATAGAAAAAGTATCTTGGGAGTGTTATTAAACAGTAGTGAGTGCAGGAAAATGACCATCCATCATACATAAGTTGGAGACATTCCAAAATAAATGTTGAAGAAAAATCCTGCAAATATTTTGGCAACATCCATAACAAATGAAGAGCTAATGAAGAGCAAATGAACAACAAACTGTGCATCACTAGAGATCATCACTAAAAGGCAAAAATGGAGGTGAATTGGTCATGTATGCCTTATGCTAGTAGGAGCATTAGCTAGAACAGCTCTCGGACAGCGGATTGGAAAAGAAGGCCTGGACATCCAAAGGAAACATGGAGAAGAACAGTGGCAAGAGAGTTGAAAGATTGTGGTCTGACATGGGAAGCAATTGGTAGGAAGGCGGCAGAATGGCAACAACAGAAATATTTTGTAGACGTGTTATGTGTCAAAAGAGACGCAGAGTGGATAAAGATTGATAGATATGTTGACAAAGTAAAAAGTCATGTCCTCAGAAGATTTTGTTTACTTGATTATTTTATGTCATATTTTCTTCATACTATTTACCTTCTGAACTGCCATAGTCAGTCTCCCTTTAATTTATATAACTTCCTTTGTTGTTATAATTACATAGCAAAGATCTTCAAAACAAGTAACATTTTTAAAAGTCTTCATTACTGATGGCAATTTTGGGTTATATACATAAAAGTGATGGATATACAGTTTAGTAATACCTGTTATTCGTTATTGATTACTGAACTGATGTTATAGCACTCTGGGCAGTCACATGGGTGCTCAGTCTACCCCAACAGATATCATAGTGTATGGATACTCAGAACACTGATGGTTCAGTTGTTCACTAGTTTGAACACATTACTCATTTTGCCCCTCAGGCATCCAGTTCTGATTGCACAACGTATAATTTGTAACTTCTTAAATCGCTGAATAGACTCAGTATCAATTTGAATGTATTCATTCAAAAGACGGTCATCCAGAAATCAAAGAAGATCCACTTATCCATCTACAACTCCCCAGAGATCAACGCAGTGAGTGCAAGCCTGTCTACTCTCTCATTGATTGTGAACACATACAAGTCCAGAATAGAAAAGCCAAGTATGTATCCAGATTTTGGAAACCTCAATAGAAGACATTCAGTCATACCTGCCATTTCGGTCCTTCTAAAGCATCAGACACAACAACGGCTACAGTAAACGAAGTCTCAGAGAACTCCTTGAGGGCAGCAGTAACTGGCTCAACCTCCATCTTCATACTAGATGTAGTTTCCTACATGCTCCTTTCTACTCTGCAACGATCCCTACCATGGGCGTTAGATAGGAAACCCCAGCCTGACATTCTCCCCATTAGGTACAGACATGGTGTATGTTTATGGGGGCCACAGTAGATGTCGCTGAACCTTGCAAACTGTAACCATTAAAATCTTTTGTAGTTCCAATGGAGAGAGGTTTTTGGACTTATAGTGCATATCTACAATTCAGGGTGAGTTTGACAGGTTTGTCATTGTTGTCTTGTGTTTCGTCCATGACTGGTCGGACCAGTTTGTGGGCTATGCCACCAGTGGTAAAAGCGAGATCTGCTGTGGATGTGCTTTGCCATCTTCTTGAGTATAAAGTAGGTTGGTGATCTGGTGTTTTCATGAGCTAGAGGTTATCTATTCCCCTTCTACTTCCTCCCCCCTTGCATTGGTGTCTTGATATCTCCACCTTTCAGAGTGAGTGTTGAAATCTCTCACCACTAGACAGATTGTGTTGGTCAGCATCATGGCTTCCAGAATACAGGCTCTAATGTTGGAACAGTATATATTGTAGAGTCGGATCTGTTGTTTACCTACAAAGATGTCAATTCCTATAATCTTCGCTTCTTCATTTGTAGGGACTTATATGTTTCATAAGAAAGTTGTTTCACACTAGTATGAGGACTTCCTCCTTGTGGACTTCTTTGTTCTGTCTGTATGACTGATATCCTTAATCCCTTTTTTTCTATAATTAGAAATCAAAAATTCTGCATAACTTAAAATAGTCCATAGTCATTGTTTATTATACATTGTCAAAAGGAGGTCCCAGTGTATTGCAGAACTTTCTGCAATCAAATTTAAGGATATAACAAATGTATAATTTTATTTTTATTAGAAGATAACAAAACTGAAATGATAGCAACATAAATATTTTAACACATTAACTACAGTACAGCATTAAAAATCATACTGTAATTGCATTAATTTTGGTTCACTTCTCACTCCAGTAAGTTTACTATTTTTTTTCATTAAGTCACTGTTGTGGTGATTAATTAGTTACATAATTGCCAATTTCATACTAGGCTGAGTACTTATAATCTATATTGTTCATCATAATTAAGTAACTACTGTTGCAAATAAACAAACAGTAATGGAATGTAAGTACAGTGTGCACTATAATTATACACATGATGATCGAGCAGCTAAATAAACAGCAATGAAATTTTCTTGAGTTACACATGATGATGATATGAAATGACAGTTCAGGTTGAAAAATAACTTGATCTTATTTAAACCTGACCATATAAATGCAAGATAACAATGAAGACTCATGTAACTTAGATCTCATCTTGAGCTGATGTAAAAATGTCCTTATTTAAAATATATCTTATAACAAGCAAAATGACCGACTAAATATATTACTATCGTCATTAGATGCTGTGCATGATCATGATGGCGTGGGCAATCATCCAAGAAACCTTAGTAGTATAAGTTACGTATAAAGTATAATTATAAATCCATCATCCATGTGTTACGGTAACTTAGTTAAACTTACACTTAAACAGTACAGCACAGTGTGCACCACCAGTGTCTCCATCAATCGCAATCAACTCGGTTATTCATGCTATTTCATACCCTGCTGCTCCGTGTCTTCATGTTTCTCGATAATTTACTCGTTGTCCCAATGTGTTCTAATCTTGTCTTCGTATTTAGTCATTAGATATGTGCGGCAATATGAAGCACTGAACGCATGCAATGCGCCATATTGTTTACAATGGGTGTAAAATCGTAAGATACTGTAACAATGCGCAATGTTGATATAGATTAGACATCAGTATTGTAAGCTGAAATATAGAACGGGGTATAAAGACCAACTACATTTATTTATATACATTTTACTTCTCATTCAATTCTTTTATCTAATAATTGCAATACACCATCCAATAATCAAAATTAACAAAATTGTCGTCGCTGAACGTTGTTTGTATTCATACTCTTGACTATTTTATTTTGTTATTATTTCTCTAATGTCGATTTGCCTCACATCGTCAGGATAATAAGAGATTTATAGAAAGGGATCTGTCTTTCCGATCTGTCTGCACGATTTGTCTTTCTCCGCATCTGTGATCTACTTTTTACGTGGGCGACCTTTTGTCCTCTCACCACTACTCTTTATTGCATATATGGATAAAATAACTCAAGAGTCAAATTCAGATAATGATGAAATAAATGAACTGCTTTTTGCAGATGATCAGTGCCTGATACATCAAAATGAACAAGATCTACAACATCATATTGACACTTTGAACAATAATTGTGTGAAACATGACATGAAAATCAACAACACTAAAACAGAAATAATGAATATGGGAAGAAAACATAATAATCTAGACATCCATGTCAATGGCACTAAAATAAACCAAGTGAAAGAATTCAAATACTTAGGAAGCATATTCACAGAAGACGGAAAACTAGATAGAGAGATAGAGGCTAGAGTACAAAAGCAAATGCTGTAACTACCAGCTAGCCCCATTGTTAAGGCACCCAAAAATTTCACAGGCAGCTAAGAAACAAATGATCAACAGCATTTTTATACCTACTTTGTGTTACCAGAGCCAAACATGGACATTGAGCAAAGCGCAGTCACAAAAATAACTACATGTGAAATGCGTTGCCTGAGAAAAGTTACCAACAACACAAGAAAAGACAGAATCACCAACATCAGCATAAGAAAGAAAGTTGGCACAAAACCGTGCTTGAATTATATAAATAAACAAAGAATGAAGTGGTTTGGCCACTTAATAAGAATGCATCCAAACTCCACAGTATACAGAGTCTTCTACAACAGAACATCGGGAAAGAAGGCAAGAGGAAGACCACGGAAAAGATGGTTAGATGGCGTAGCAGCATCCTGTGAAAGAGCAAAGATAACAATCACACAAGCCACCAGAACAGCGCAAGACAAAAACAGAAAACCACGACACTGGGCAACAACCCGGTAGCAGTGTGACGACAAAAGAAGAAGAAGACCTTTTGTCTTATAACCACAGTCCACTGTATCTTAATAGCATTCCCTTTGAGGCATTGTCTGCTGGTTTTTCTCTGCATGTGGCCGAACCATTTACTTTGTTATTTTTTTTGTATGCAGCTCAGTGCTGATGTTGTACACACAATTTTCCTGTCTTCGTCCCTAAATCGATCTTTTCTGGATACAACCAGAACTATGTGTAGACCATGACCTTCTGAAACTAACAGGCCGCCGGACATAGATTTATAGTTTTTAACAGTGGGCCGAGCCTAAACAGTTAGTCAGGCCAGCGCCAGAGTATTTGGCACCTTAGGCGAACCTGTCGCACTGCGCCCACCCCCCACCCCCACCCCCATCGCGGCAACTAAGATTGAATTAATATGAACTTTCACAAAGGAATGCTATGGTGCCTTTTGTTTTAATTCGTATTTGCATTCAATAGAAAGAAGAAGAATAGAATAGAACATGTATAATCTATATAATGGTATATTCGTTTATACCGGTAATGTCATTTCAAAACTTTATTTTTCGCGCTTTTGCTTTAGCAAATGTAGAAGCGAGTTCCATCAGTTCAATGTCTTTGGCAATGTCATGTTCAATTGACAGTAGCTAGTCCAACAAGTCTTTCTTGTAGCATGGACGTTCGCAAATATGTTTTTATCAGTTTGAGCTTAGAGAAGCTTCGCTCACCACTAGCCACAGAAACTGGAAGTGTCAAGAGAATTCGCAGAGCTATAACAGTGTTGGGGACACTATCTGTTAGATTATTTTTCAATATAAAGTTTAGTACATCATGTGGCGATGCACACCTTGCAACTCGTCTTGAAATGGCTTTCAGTTCACTGCTTAGATCAACTGCATCAATATCTTTGGAGTCTCCATGTTGCAAAGCTTTTTCAAGATTCAAGCAATGTTCCATAACTTCCTTACTAGTTTTATTCTGCAAACTGTGAACATCATAGAGGAAACCAAACACAGAACTAATTTTTGGCATCAGAGTGAATCTTTCATCAACCGATTGTATTGCCGTGTCAAGAACAGCCAAGTAAAAGTTTACTTTGAATTTGTCTTTGATCCGAATAGGTTCGTCGTCATCTCCTTCGTATGCAAATTGTTTCTTCTTTCTTCTGATACGGGTTGGTTCGGGTTCGAAAAGTGCTGGTATCTCTAAATTTACTGCAATTTCAGCTGCATCTACCAATGTTTTCTTAAACTCCGTGTCATTTCTGTGGTTTACGAGAAACTTCTTTGTTTCATCCAGATGATTCATGGCGCCACGTATATCTAATTCTTTTGCCTGAAGTTGTTTACTAGTCATGTTGGTCTCAAACAAAACGTCATACCACACAACCAGAGAAACGACAAACTTAAAACTAGAAATGGCTTTTGCAATAACCCGTGCATCTGTCCGTGATGTATTACCAGATGCTCCTGTTAAATTTGTGTCATCCGCAATCTCTGCCAGAGCATCGTAGATATCACCAAGCTGATAACGAAGAGGTTTCAAAGCATCAATTCGACTTTCCCATCTTGTTTCACTAAGTGGTTTAACAGTGAGATTAGAAACATGTCGATTTAAAACTTCCCAACGACGAGTTGATGCAGAAAAGAATACATAAACACGTTGCACTAAATCAAAGAAAGCTGTTGCTTCTAAGCAACATTTTGCCGCATCATTAACAGCCAAATTCAAGGTATGCGCACAGCAAGGAACAAACAATGCTCGGGGATTGACATCTAAAATTCTTCGCTGGACACCATTGTCTTTTTCCTTCATATTGCTGCCATTGTCATATCCTTGACCGCGTAAATTTTCGATAGATAAAGACATCTCTTCTAACTGCCGAATAATAGTTTCAGTCATACCAGCACCAGTTGTCTCCTTTAGAGGCACAAAACCCCAAAAATGTTCCTTTATAGATGCTGCTGCTGCAATCTCATTTTCTGGATTTGAAATCACATCCACAAAACGAATGATCATGGTCATTTGTTCAACATGACCAGCATCTGGTGTGCAATCTAGAATTATTGAAAAGTACTTAGCTTCACGAGCAGATGCTAGAATTGTGTGTTTGATTGCATTGGATAAAAGCTGAATCAGTTCATTTTGTATGTCTTTGCCTAGATAATGTACATGTGTCTCATTGTCTTTAATCTTTCGAAGATGCTCATCCATAAGTGGGTCAAACAAATTTCAGGAAGTTTCCGTTATCAGAAGTGTTCAGTTGCTCATGTGTTCCACGAAAAGCAAGATTTTGCATGCCAAGAACTCGAACTAAAACAATCAGCCGTTTCAAGATTTGTTGCCAATACTGTTCTTCTTTTTTTTATGAGACGCAAATGTTCGGCATCAATTGTTTTCATGTGTTGCAGTCGCAGCTCAAGTTCCTTCCATGACTGAAAATTCACTAGATGTTCACTGCTTTTCTCGTGTCCTGATAGAATTGCGGACATGTTTTTCCAATCATGTGAACCTTTATCAGAAAGAGATGGTGCAACTATTGTGCTACTGGTAAACAGCTTGCAGCAGAAGCAATAAACAGAGTCATTACTTACAGAGTACTGCAGCCAATGTCTGCGAATGTTTTCTCCATTGACAAGCCTGCGGTTGTAATGAATTTTTGAAAATTTTCTTTGCATACTGTCTTTAGGAAAATCAAACTGCTCGACTTGTTCTGGTCCATGTTCTATCAAAATTTGTCGCATATGATCATCAAATTTGGTCCAAGTAGCAGGATCGCCATAGTTAACATATAAACCAGTGAAATTATCGATTTTATGCACTTCAGATTTTGATTCTTGGTGCGTACCGTGCATTTCATTTTGTGGTTCAAACTCTTCTGATACTGTCATTTCATCGGATTTCTCCGCTTCCTTGTCTGCTTCGGCTTGATTGTTTAACTCCTCTGGACTACCTTCGTCTCTGTGCGGTGTACATAGATACTTTAACAACGAGTCTCCTTGTTTTGTTACGTCTTTTTCATTTTCAGCCCGTCGTTTACGATACTGTGCACCAGACAATCGTTTTCTCTCTGCCATTGGGGGATTGAAATAACGACGGAAACTGCAAAATAAAATTTTATTATGATTTAGCTACTATTTTTCTATATGTTTAATTCATTTTTGTAAAATAAATAAAATATAAATAAAATAATTACAATTTACATATACAAATTTAAATACTTAAATCAAATGATTTTAAATATAACGTTGTACAAAAGTAAAACTAAATATCTTACCTAAAGTATTTAAGTAGCCAGTCGACGACAATCAAATTTCAAATATTTAATTTATTTTCAATTTTCAATATTTATATTATATTTACACGCCAGATTTTGATTTCGAAATACTTCCTCTTAGACATGACTCTCTCCATGCTGATGATCTAGCTGTGTGGTACACCTCCGAGTTTCTGGGTCCTGCCATCTTTAAACTCCAGGCCAGCCTGAACAGCGTCATAATGTGGGCAAGTAAATGGGGTCTAGAAATAAACCGGAGCAAAACTATAGCAACGCTTTTCTCATTGTCAACAAAGGAAGAACACTTCAGACTGAAATTTAACGATGATATCGTTCCCCGTTCCCATACTCCAACCTTTTGGGAGTTAAGCTTGACAGTCGTCTGACCTGGAAACATCACATAATGGAAACAAACAGAAAGGCTATGAGGAAACAAAGTGTGATGCGGAAGCTGGCTGGAACTACCTGGGGAGCTGATATTCGAATCCTGAGTCAGGTGTACACTGGTGCAGTTAGACCGACCCTCGAATATGCATCATCGACATGGATATCAGCAGCCCATTCAAACAAATCGATACTGGAAAAACACAAAACAGGTGTCTGCGTACTATTTTGGGAGCCATGAAATCTACACCAATTGTAGAAATGGAAAAGGCAGCCAACATCCAGCCCTTGGAAGACAGAAGAAGGAGAAAAGTGATTCTACAGACTGAAAGGATCAAAGAATGCCTCACCATCCACTGCATGAAAAATGGCGGCTAGAACAAAGAACAGACTAAAGCGCACAAGTCTAAACCACAAAGCAAAGAAATAGGAAAGTCATACTTGGAACTACTAAATCATAATTCCATACCTGAAGAATTGCTTTTTGATCACTGGGAACCAGACTCAGTACCACTAAACTTCTCAACCTCCATCCCTAAATTATTAAGCAAAGATGCCGAGCCTAATCTAGTGAAAAAGCAATTACAATGGAACATCTCCATTACATGTTTCCAGAAGACAGCTGGATAAGAATTTACACAGATGGATCGGCAATGGAGGCAACCATGAATGGTGGAGCAGGAGTGTACATTAGGCACCCAGATGCTACCACTGTGTCTCTAGTGGCTCCTACTGGAAGAATATGTTCCAACTACAAAGCAGAACTCATAGCCCTTCTGATGGCAGCACAGCACATGAATAAGCTGCAAGCAGCTGCAAGCAAGATGGTATTTCTTACAGACTCATTGTCAGCTATACAAGCCCTGGATTCTAAATCCACTGACAGCACAGTACAAAAACTACAAAGAGAACTTGCTCAGCTTTCAGAAAAGGCAGAAATTCACTTGCAGTGGATTCCATCTCACTGTGGCATTGCAGGCAATGAGAGTGCTGATGTCTTAGCTAAGGAGGGCAGTGCCAAAGAGCAAATTTACCAACCCTTGTCTTTTCAAGAGGTCAAAACCTCATACAGAGAAAATTTGCAGTAGACTGGAAGACAAACACTGGATATGATTATGGAAAAGACTCCCTCAAAGACCTAAGCAGAACAGACCAGGTCATTATATTTCGACTACGCACCGGACACTGCAGACTCAACAAACACTTATACAGACTAGGAATAAGTCAAACAGCTCTCTGCCAGTGTCAGCAGGCAGAACAGACACCAGAGCATATCCTGCAAGACTGTCCTCTTCTGTGTGAGCTGAGAAGCAACATGTGGCCACACCCAGTCGACCTGAAAACTAAGCTTTGGGGAAACCTGACAGACCTGAAGCTGTCTGCCCAGTTTGTGGTCCACAGTAAATTAAGCGCATGACCAGAGATCGCTGAAGAAGAAGAAGAAGACATGACTCTTCAACTGACTATCTAACTTTCCGTCCTATCTGAACATTTTCTCACCAGATTTTTATCAACTGGAATTTCACTTTCATTTTCACTTTCTGCTCCTCCCTTCTCTCCTTCCACCCCCTTCCTGCCCAAAACCATACTTTACTTCTAATTGGGTGTTCTGGCTATAAAATTCTCGTACCTGTAATAAAAATACAGTACCCAGAGCTTCTACGATGTAACCGAATCCTGGAAACGACGAATTTACTTCCGACAGATCTGCTATCGCACCTTCCGGGGACGCATTAATCTTTTTCCCGCTGTCCGAAAATGCTTTGTGTACATATTAATGTCTCCACCTATCCACAGCCAGGCTATGACCTATCTCGCCGTCTATCTCAAACTCAAGGGCATCCCACAGGTAAATGAAACTGTTAGTGTTACCTTTCCGATCACTAACAATGAAAGGCTTTTAAGGTGACAACAAACATTGTGAAGCTTTGAAGTTCGGGTTAAATGAGATAAAATTGGCGGAGGGACTAAAATACAGTTCGTGATTCGTGGTACACAGAAATTCGTGTTATTTACTGATAAGAAATAGACATTTATGACGGGACCACATTTTTGTTCTTGTTATATAACCGGGTGTTCGTGTTAAGCAAGTTCGTGTTAACGAGGGTTTACTGTATATTGCAATAAAACTTTAAATATTAATATAAATTAACTAAAAATTAAAAACTAACAATTCCATGTTTAAAGGTCGGCGTCACTCCACTAAAAACAAAAATATTCAATCCATTTATTACTAAAAGGTGACAATTTTTTAATATTTCTATTTTACGTTGCTTTTAGTGCCGCCCCAGAGATTTGCCGCCCTAGGCGGCCGCCTAGTTCGCCTAGTGGTTAAACCGGGCCTGCAGTTAGTTTAGTAATGAGTATGCTCAGATAGATTGAAACAGGATGGGCTAGGAGACATTGGATGTAGTCGCTGGGGAGGTCTAGGCTGACAAAGATCACTTTTATTTTTGTGCCAGGGCATGCAGGTGTAAGGGGGAATGGACGTGCGGGTAGGCTTGCAGGTATGGCTGCTGTACAAAGCAGGGAGCAATGGACCAGGCTGATATTATCAATTCCCTAAGGAGAGATGACGTGTACATGATTCACGTAATAGCGGTGAATCTACAACTCTAACCAGACTGCAAGAACTCAAAGTTAAGTGTAGTATAGCTCGACAAGAAGCTATGCTGGCAGACAAAGAAGAATTGTAAACCAACAAAGAACCGGTGTCGTTAGTCGCCACACGCTGAGGGACATAATGAGGGAGATATCGGAGCACTTATGGACTAATTTGTTCGACGTGCAGTGATGGTGATCCGACGACTAAACTAAACAGTTAGTTTAAGTAGGTCATGGTATAGACACTCCATCGCTGTCGTGACTAGTTTTCTTCTCTTGTTTGATGTCAAAGTACAGGCTTGGCACTGACAGCATAGTGTCGGGCGAAAGGTCGTGTTTTACAATGCCTTATTAGTGTTCATTTTGACATCCTTTCTTTCTTTTCTCCAATCCTGGTTTGCCTCAAACCGTCAGGATAAGAAGAGATTTCTAGAACGAGCCCTTGTATGCGCTTCATAAATAGTGTCTTTCGTCGCCTCTGTTATCTCTGAGGTACATCTTTTGCGTGGCCGGCCTTTGGCTTTGTATCAATTGTATCGGAGCAACATCGCTCTTTGATGTGCACTGTCTGTTGGTAATCTGCTTATGTGGCCGAACCATTTAATTTGTTGTTTTTTTTTATGCAGTTTAGTACTGATGTTGTACCCACTTTTTTCCTGACGTCTTCATTTCTCAACCGGTCTCTTCTTGTTACCCCCAGCATTCTGCGTAGACACTTCATCTCTGTCGTAACTGAGATTTCTATTATCATTTGAGTCAAGGTTTGGCACTAATAGCATAGTTAGGATTCTGCTCATCTGCGTTGCGAGCGGATCTCATCCAATGTAACTGCGTCTGCATCACTACTTATACCAGAGTAGCTCTCCCTCGATCCCTAACCGCTTAGCCAGACAGGAACTGTTGTCTGTTTCCAGGGTCATCACGTGGAGGTGGGGTAGGATCTTGGTTAGTGCCAGCTCACCAATTCTGGCGCGACGTTGTCCCTATGCGCCTTAGACACCATTACCCCTTTTAAGGAAAAAACAAACGCTTCTGTTCTGCAACAGCTTGATATTAAAGAGAGTTGGCTATTCAAAATATAAAATCAAGGACAAACGCGTCTGTTCTGCAACAGCTTGATATTAAAGAGAGTTGGCTATTCAAAATATAAAATCAAGGACAATTAAATATTTCGGACACATCAAACGACAGGAGCGCCTAGAGAATATTTTTTTAAAAACTTGTTTGCAAGGCAAATTGAAAATGCGGCACCCACATGACAACATACCACAAATTTGTGAATGAGATCAGAGCATCGTAAAAATATTGCCAGTCTGTCTCTGTATGTAGTCGTCCATATGTTAGTAGGTTTTTTTATTCGTCACTCCTGTTGTTCGCTTGCTTGATAAAGGCCTTGTTGGTCGAAATGTTGCTATATATTGTCATTGTTTTTGTAATTTGTAAAACTACAGTACTTTGTTATTACGTGTTTCGCCATTAAAAAGGGTAAACTTGCTAACCTAGATCAAGAGACGTCAGTCGACCGGTCAGAGTTAAATGATAGCGGGCCTACAGGGGAACCAAGCTCAAAGGTCACGAATGCTGTGGTATTTATTGCTGTAGATAATATGTTTTAATGCACGGGACAATTCCATAAAACTAATCTTATTATAAGAAAGTTTGTTATTTAGTACTATTATTTTCTATAATTTTATACTATTTTTATATAAAATTGGGGATTCAATCGATAATTAAACGGACTATTTGAGCTAGAGTCCTCGTTTATCTGGGAAGTAATTTAGCTGCGTAAGAATGAATATATCTTCCGGCTGAATGAAAATGACATTGTTTTGGCAATTATCATTGCAATAGCGATCAAAGGTCAGAGGTCGTAATGTTACATCATATGTAGGAACTTGTAAACTAGCCCCAGAAATAGTGCACGACACAATGCTTGAAGTATTAGAGGCAAAAAGATGAGCTTCAGTATATATAATATTTTTTAATAAGGAGAAATTTTATAAATAATAGGATTGTTATATTATTCTGATATAATATTTATATTTTAGTGTTATATATTCAACTTTCAAAGCTAATCAGTGTTAATTTAAAAGTAATAATTGCGAAAAATAATTTCTAAAATAATAAGTACACGTTAATTATTTTTGGTTTGGTAGGACCGGTTCTTACTGGCCCCTGATGACCAGGGACGTATACTAATTAGGGGTAAAATATTATGAATTTCAAATTTCAGACTGTGTATGATAGTTTAGTATTATATATCAACTTTCAAAGCTAATTAGTATCTAGTTGAAGGTAATAATTATGAACAAATAATGTCTAAAATAATAAGTACAGGTTACTCAATATTTTTTGTGGGGCCAGGCCCCACTGGCCCTTAATGACGAGCCGCCCCTGATTGTTTCTATGTTGAATTTCGTTAGTTATTCTTGCGTTTGCTAAAAAAAAATGCTTCCTATGTATGACTTGTTTTAATGGGTGTTTGTCGATGAAGATATTGGGAGCGTTTTCCTCTCTAGCAAAAAATTGTTCTTCTCTAGCAAAAAATGGAATAAATTGTTCAAATTTTATGATTCCAAACTTTGACGTTCTCAAGATTTTCCTGTTGCACACAAACATACAATCAGTTTTATAATTAAGAATCTCTCTCTCTGTATATATATATATATATATATATATATATATATATATATATATATATATATATATATATATATATATATATATATATATACAGTGGCGGCTCGTGATTATTTTTGTTGGTGGGCCAGACATTTTTCCCGATAAATCTTGGTTTTGATTGCTATATTTTAATTTATAAAATAATAAATACACGTTATACATTATTTGTGTTGGGGCACGGCCCCACTGGCCCTTAATGACGAGCCGCCACTGTATATATATATATATATAATATATATATGTTTACACACACGTACCGTGCACATACTTTCAACCAAAGGGAAATTACTCTTGTCAACAAAGCAAACACGCCATGTCTGCTTCCATATATCTGAGAAGTTGCCGACTACTGTTACAAATCTCAAAGGCACAGTTAAATAGCACACGATATTTCAGCATGTCACTTTTGCAGGTAAAAAACAACAAAAATGATACTTTCCAAAGAAGTCAATTTTCCATTTGCATGTAATCATCGAAACTGTTTGTAATGCATTCATTGACCTTACCAGAGAGTGTAGCAGCTGATTTGACCGGTGGCTGGTCATGATGAATGATGTAATATTTATAGATTTACAAATAATCATTTTACAACAATGTCAAGTAATTTTAGTAAACAGTGTTATGTTCTTAACATGACTCTTAAATGACATGCTTCTGCAACAGTTATTCCAAGATATCTCAGTGTTTTCCTTCTGTCAATGTCTTTGTTACAAGTTAAACCGTGTCTCAGTCTGTCACAAGCGTTTACTAATCTATAACTAATCAAGTGTTAGTGCTAAGAGAGAACCATATCAGGAGTATTGTCAGAGAATCCGTTGCTGGATAAACTGTTAATATATAGTTGTCATAGCGTGTTAGAAAACCAGCAGAATTTACTATTGTGGGTTAGAGAAGAATGAAAATAATTCAAGTCAGTGAGTCGCGTTTTCTATTTGGGTAATTGTCTCAAGTTAGTTTCTATCATAACAACTTACAGAATGTGAAAATCTGAGAAATAATTACCAGACAAATAAAATACTTAGCAAAAAACCCTTCATATTAAGATTGATGAAACACATAAAATAACCTGCTGAAAAGGAGGATTCTGTGAAACTATACACACAAAGTTACTTCTTTAAGAGTTATAACTACATTTAATAGGGACTTTGACATCTAAGCTTTTTGAGTTATTGTACCGGGAAATTCTTGCGCATAAATAAGTCTGCATCCTAAAATGGTATCCCACAAAAATTTTCTGATATTTTGATTTAGTATAACTTTCTAAAGAAACATGGCCAACAACCAAGTGGGGTTTGAAGGCATCCATTTCAAGACACGGCGGAGAAGGTTTCACACGCAACAAGCGCCAATTGTCATATTGTCACCAATTTGCATTCTAGAAGGTAAGTTTGATGTATATTATCTTTAAGGGTAATGCTTTGTTGCTATTATAATTATTATATTTGTGTTCATCAACCTGTTTTACATAAGTGTGTGAAATTTGGAGTCTACAAAAGAACTCGAACATATCAAAATACATTTATTCAGGTTACATGTTAGTTTACGGACTTTGCAACTTTCGGCTAGTTTCCTAATTTCGCCATTTTGGTATATTATTTAAATGCCGATGTCTAGTCCTATTTTGACTCTCACTTACACTAGCTAGCAATTTGAATTCGTTTTTAAACTCACTGTACTCACTAGTCACTGATAATACGATAATACACATATAGCAAATAGTATTTTAAATGCTGCATAATAATAATGATCAAAATCTGTTTCTTAAATTTCAATTTAGTATAGTTCATATAATTTATATATAAAATTATGTATACTAAGTAACTAACTAATTAGAATTAATAATTTAATAGCCCTTGCTCTTCTTAGTTTAAGAGAGTTGTATGAAGTTTAGTATTCAGTATTAGATATACCAATTTTAATGCAAAGTAATTATTATAATTATGTCATTTCTTTAATTGCAGATTCATCTTCAAAAACTAAATCATAAAATATGCAAGATCTGAGGGAACATTTGGCAAACTTTGTACCAGAGTATCCTGTCAAGAAAGGATATGTGGCAAAGCTGCTCATGGATAGATGTAGACCCACTGTTACGGATGTGGTTAAGAATATCAAAACATTAGTAGTGGGTGCTATACAGATAGAAAAGGACAAGTGTATCGATGACATGGCTCTTAAAAATAATGCTGCACGTTTAGACAAATTGTTCAGAAACTATTTCTGAGGTGGTAAAGAATGTATTGACAGTTGTGTTTGCAACAGAAATTGGTAAGTGTGGCAATAAAATGTGCCTTATGTCTTGTATCACACACTACACACTTTGACAAACTGATAAGATACACAAACAGAACTTGATTAGCTACGGAATTGAAATACGCCTACATGTTGCGGCTGAATTAAATTTAGGTCTAATTTTCAGGTGTATGTACAAATTCAGCTGCAGTTTTCTTATTTATTAACAGATGTTTACAAGTAATATACCATTCTATAGGTAAATGAATATACTTTAAGATAGATCTAAAGAATTGTTTATTAATAGGAAGTTTGTAAATGTAAAATTATTATTTACAGCAGAGAAGCATTAAAAGAATATAACAATTTTCCAACTTACCTTCAAGTTTAGAATTTCCAACACATTTAATACCTATCACTTGGTGGTTACCACACATATATATCTACACAGTATATCCAATAATAAGAACATCCCAGAACACAGAAATTGAACAACATTTAGTAAATAATTTACACTGCTTATAGTCTATGACCGTATCTCTTGTTGCCATGGTAAACAATTCGATACAGTTTGGTGACTGGCTTGATAACACAATAAATATGACAATATACTCTACCAAGATCCCTTTGTAATCCCATTTAAAGACATTTAAATTTGTTGCAATGGATAATTCTCTGTCATGTCTTCAATTTCAGCATGCCTGGGATGTAGATGGGAAAGACGTTCTCTGCATGAAGAAAGTTCTGTCGTTCAAGACCAATACAACAGCTGACGAGGATTATTCGCCATGTACTCCTAACTTGGAGGACAAGGAATGTTGAATGTCCATCACCATCAGAAGACTACTACATGACCGTGTCAAAATTGTTAGTTGATTATGTTCTTGGGAATGCCAGATATTTGTCATTCAGTATTAAATGTTTCATACTTGATGACACATCTAAGTATTTTTTTCCTCATTTATAGCCAGTAGTACAATATTATTTAAGATAACTTCATGATATTCTGCTATTATTACTCGTCTATTTGAGACGATGAAAATGATGTGTCACAATCATGTGCTCACAATTTTCTGCAAAAACTATAGTTTTTTATATTATGTAATTGAGTTATTAATTGCTAATTACTGCTCTAATTAGTGTTACATAACATCTACTACATTATCTCTACATTTTGTGCCTGATACTTGGTGATTTAACATCATTCGGTTTGCATTACTGTTGTAGTTTAATGTGAAAATCACAAATGCGGCTCAAATGCCAATATAGTAATTATTTAAAATATGCAAATTAGCCCACCATTTTGAATATTAATTAGTTCTCGGGTTTCAAAACATTGCATAATATAATCTATGAATGCATTTTGTGTTCCATAAAAATGTATGGTTTATATGGTTTTGTATTAGAAATAAGAAAGATATTTAAGATAATGTAATCACTTTGCTATAACATTGACACAGTTTATAGAGATCCATATTTTCAATTTACCCTATATCTTTCATGTATTTATTATTTAGCAATTATTAATTCATAAAAAATTCATAACTTTTTTTCAGAATTGAGGTACAGACTTGGGTGAGGTGTCATTGAATTGCAAATTTCAAGGCCTATCTAACTATGTTGTTTTTAATGCTGTAGCACTATTTTGAAAAATTTATCAAAGTACCTACATTTAATTACATCAGAATCATGTTGTTTGGAACATTACAAAAAATGTAAGGGATCAAAATATGGATTGTAAGACTGTGGTTTAGTTGGGAAGATATTACTGATTATGGATATATATTATATTTCAGTGATACCCTGTGTTTGAGTTTAAAACCTCAAGTTAGCAACACAACTCAAATCAGTGTTGGTTGAAGGTAAAAGTTATGTGGCCTGAATATATCTGGTTGTCAAGCAGACTAGCTGTTTCCTGTGTACTATTCATTTGAAAGTTGCTGAATGTTATTGAAGATCTTGTTTAAAATGCACTTGCCTTTCTATGATCATTTTCTATGTTCAGAGGTCTAAGCAGCAAGATGAGTTGCCTCCATGAGTGCCCTAAATTCTGGTTAATTTTGTTTGTAATTCTGTCTGGCACAGGGGTCTTAGGGTCTTCTTCTTTTGAGATTCTAAATGGTTTGCATTATTATGGCTTGCTGTTTAAACACACTCCTTATTCTCCTCAAGAGCTTTGTCCTGCTCTGTTCTGTTATGCCTTTCAGCATCATGATATGCGAAGTGTTCCGGCAAGTACCCTCGAGTGCATCTCATTTTATGGTGGTTCCTACCACGCTCTGATATTTATGTGTTCATCGCTTGTGTGGATGGCTTTGACCTTAAAACCATTATACTTGAATAATAGTGCTTGTTTGTTGTAACAGTGGATGGTAATCATGTTACATGGCTGAGACATTTGGGTCATTGTTTCATAAGCCTCTTCGCTCTTCTGAGCTGATATACTGGCTCATGATATTTTGTAAGACGACTCAAAGTCAATGTACTGGCTTATTCAATAGACATTGCAATACAAGTGTGTCTGAAATTTAAAAAAAACATAGAGTGAAAGGGTTAATATATCTTCAACACTAGAGGTTGTTTCTATCAAGTTTCTACTAGTCTCATTTTCATCTTATCTCTCTTTTTTTTTGCTCTCATATTTTTCCCAGACATTTCATATCAGTTGTAAATTTCTTTTTTATATTTGCTGTTAATTTGATTTGACATGGTAACATAAAATTGGGATGAAGATTGTCTTGTATAAGGCTCTTATTGTGTGTAAAAAAATATGTGTTTGCAATTGAATATTGGCGTTATTTGGCAAATTACTTGGCATGCTTTGTTGCAACTATCTTATATTTTGGTATTGATTCTTCAATGTGCTGATATTACACTTCCCAAATACATGGCATCTTTAACAAATCTTAGTTGTTGGTTTTTGCATCGAAAATATTTATTTCTCTTATCCAACATGTGGTCGTTGAGCAACTACAGTATCTCCTCCCTAACCATAACCAAGATGCAGACTATATATAGATGTTTTTGATCCAAGTCGTAATAGGTTTTTTCTATGGTCAGTTGTCATATTATTTTTTTTTTTTTCAGAGCAGGGGTATTGTTTTAGGAGTCTATGAGCCCAAAGAAAAAGATGGACAGTTTATCCTTACATCTGCCACACAACAGTTTAATGACAGTGTTGGAGGCAAGCTAGAGTCTACCTTGAAGCTGTATGTACTTTATTGAAAATGTGGCTATATTTGTAGATGTTCCAGACTATTTTAATGTAACCAGTTTTGATTGTTCATTTCACCAGAGTGGTTACCAGGACTCAAATTTGGGATATAAAGAATAGAACCACTGTTACTTGCCACACATGTCATACGAGGCGACTTAGGAGATTTGGTTGAAATCGGATGAATGTGTCCGCTAGGGAATGCTAACCCAAAACAAATGCTTGCAGAAACGGATGCACCAGGCCGTAAGGCGCATAACATGGTGCAACGACCCCTCACAATGAGGAATTTGATAACGGATTCTACGGTCGCCAATCTGCCTCGGAGATTTAGCCACGCAGTAAGAATGTCAGACCTACCATCATGATGGTGACCAAAACTTACTGCGGGAAGAGATCGGCACAAACGAGGAAGCAGAAATCATAGGAATTATATCCTACAGAACTGCTCCCAGTATGTAGACTTGAGAAGAAAGAGGTGGCCACTTACACTAGCGTCCAAGACAAACTGTATGGCGTGGCTAATAATCTGAGGCAAACGGCAGCCTTTATTGGAGAAACCGAAATCCCAATGTAGTGAGAATGCAGAAGAAGAAGAAGATTGTTCATTTTGTTCAGCTTTATATGCTCCTGTTTCTTATTACATTCCAGAGATAAAAATAACAAATTAATGTAGAATGCTGCTTAAAAAAAAACTTTGTACTTGTTTGTTAGTTCTGTTACGGAATTAAAGCTTTCTTTTTGACGAGATATACCTTTCAACAACATAATATTTATCCCTGCAACTCTTCCCATCATTGACAATCAACTCCATTGTTGATTCTCTTCCATGCCATGATGTTATTTTGTTCTCTCTCGTGATCACCGCCCAGGCCGATGTACCAGATTTCCCCATAAATTCTATTCATGTAAAAATCTGAATCATACAGTCTTAGGATTGGTGTGTTTTATATCACATCTTCAGCACCATTTGAAGCTCTGGTGCTTATCCTCGCATTGTGTTCGATTTCAGCCAGCGTTTGCTCGGTTCGCTCTTCGTTCTGTTACCATCTAGTGTTTTTTTACGGTGTGGGGTAGCTAGCCCTGCGCCTAACCTCCTCTAGTCGCCTCTTACGACCTGCGTGGCAGGTAACAGTGGTTCTATTCTTTACACCCCAATTTGGGCCCGTTAACCACTCGGGCGATGCTATACTGTTCAATATTCTCTATCTCAATCTTCATCTCTCTTCCCAGTCGGTATGAGCGAATGCCATCTGTCAAGACTTACAACCTCCAGGGGTTTATGTGGGTCTTGAACATGTAGGTGTGTACGATAGTGAGAGAGCAGACAAGCTTGCATCAACACAACCAATCCTTAGGGTGTTAAAGATTGGTGCCCTTTGGTTCCTTGACAATCGCCTATTGGATGAAGACACTAAAATTGATATTTTATCTATCCAGCGATTTAAGAAGTTTGGAGTTACACATTGTACAAATGTAACTGGAAGACTGAGGGGTGAAGTGTATTTCCCCTGAAACCATCAGTTTGCATAACATTCAATATTTACTGTGGGGATACTGAGCACCTATGGGTAGGCCCAGTGCTATAATGTCAGTTCAGTAATCTATAACCACTAATTTTTTTGATTATATTCTAATGTCTTCACACTGTACAATGGGCATGATAACTTCTTATCTGTAACTATTTCTAAGGAGTACTGTTTTTCCTGCTTAAATTTATTGTATGGATTCTATTGCAAGAGGACATTTTTCTATTATTGCATCGTTGCAAGAAGCTCACACTTTATTTCATTGTACCTTCTTCTTTGCGTTTGTTCTTTACGACCAATTTTAATAAATCTTTGTGATTTGTTTGATCTTTGCCAAGAACGTGTATACGTTGCACATTGGTTTGGTAGGCCCCTAAACGCATAGACTTCTACACGCTTAGTACACATGCATCCGATTTCAGCCAAACCTCCTTAGTCGCCTTTTACGACATGCATGGCAGGTAACAGTGGCTCTATTCTTTACACCCCAATTTGGGCCCCGGCAACCACTCGGGCATCATTGTACCTAACACTGACAGTTGTTGGTGTTCCTAAAGAGGTAGGAATAAGCTGGCTTCACAGACCAGTCAAGTCTGGATCACACAAGAAACACCAGAAGATTGGTGAAATGCAACAATAGTTCCCATCTGAAAGAAGAAAGGTAGCAAGAGGGACTATAAAATATAGAGGAATAGCGCTACTAACCACACTGGAAAATATTTTGAAAAGTACTTGAAAAGGCTCGCCACATCATCGAGCCACAGCTTAATGAATCGCAAATGGAATTCAGGAAGAACAGAAACTGTACAGACGCAATATTCGCCCTCAGGCAGTTAATGGAAAGGACTTTTGAATCCGACAAACACCTGCACGTTGTATTTGTAGACCAGGAAAAAGCATTCGACCACGTAGACAGGCACAAGTTGTGGAAAATATTATCAACCTATGGGGTTAATGACCACTTAATCAATCTTTGCTAGAACCTTTATATAAACAGCCAGTATACGATTCAAACAAACACAGTACTATCAGAAAAGTTTCACATAGGGTCAGGAGTAAGCCAAGGTTGCGTACTATCTCCGCTGCTGTTCATCACATATATTGACCAAATCTGTAAAAACAGCTAACAGCAGCGAAGGAAACAACCTCAGGGAACTCTTAAACGAATTTCTTTTTGCAGATGATCAGGCAATCATATCAACAACAGAAGAACAGCTACAACAACACATTAAAGACTCCAGTTAGCATGTAATTATACAATATGAGAATAAACATCGACAAAACCTAAGTAATGACATTCGCCAGAGAGGAAAGCGCTACCAATATCTCCATCGACAATAGCCCATTAAAACAAGTGAAAGACTTCACATGCTTGGGGAGCGTTTTTTCAGCAAATGGAGGAATAACTAATGAAATTCATCACAGATGCAACAAAGCAAGTCAAATGTTAGGACAAATGGCGCCGATTTTAAAATGCTAACATGTCACCATGAACACAAAAAGAGCAATGTTCAACACAATCTTTCTCCCACATTATGCTACCAGTGCCGGGGACTGCCTAGAGTAGTTGATAGTAGCTCGGCCTGCTAGCTGTGAGACGCCTCATAGCTCGGGTTCGAACCTACTGTCCGGCATTTGTTCGAGTCCCTGGTCTTACTCAGGACGATAACGTGAGTACCTCTGAAGTCGGAGAAAATCTGCCTGTATGGCGAGGGAATACTAATTACGAGTACATTGAGCACACGGCTGCCAGTGTAAAGTAATTTACAATGTGCACGCTGCTGCCATTGTAAGAAATTGGAAAACGGATTTTCACGCAAAAATCAGTTTCAGAGATGAAACTTCGTCTGAGTTGAAAGCGGACGAAAGAAAAAAAAAAAAAAAAAGCTACCAGTGCCAAACCTAGATGCTGACAAGAAATGACAGAAGAAAACTAGTTACGACAGAGATGTTCTACGCAGAATGCTGGGGGTAACAAGAAGAGACCGGTTGAGAAGACATCAGGGGAAAAATTTGTACAACATCAGTACTAAACTTCATCAAGAAACAACAAATTAAATGGTTCGCCACACAAGCAGATTACCAACAGACAATCTCATAGAGCAATGCTGCTCTGATACAATGGATGCAAAGCAAAAGGCAGGCCACGTAAAAGATGAACCTCAGATATAACAGAGACGACAAAATACACTATCTATGAAGCGCACACAAAGGCCCGTTTTAGAAATCTCTTCTTGACCTGGCGCTGTTAGGCAAAACAGGATTGGAGAAAAGAAAAAAAGAAAGAAAGCTGGAAAGTGTTTTGCTGAAGAAAGGTGGCTTTGTGTGATATGTACAAAGCATTATGGTCAGGAAACACAGTCAAGATCTTGCTTCACCTCCACACAAAGCACCTCTAAAACAATCTTGTATGCCTAATGAAGCAAGGAATGGCATGTTCTCTGCCTTGGCGAACTTTACTGGAGATTGTAGAAATGAAATATCTGCAAGAAGGGAATCTTCTTCTTTGCGTTCATTCTTTACGACCAATTTTAATCACTCTTTGTGTTATATTTGATCTTTGCCAAGAATGTATCTATGTTGCACATTGGTTTGGTAGGCCTCTAAAGGCATAGATATCTGCACGTTTAGGACACATGCATCTGATTTCATCCAAACCTCCTTAGTCATCTCTTGCGACATGCGTGGCAAGTAACAGTGGTTCTATTCTTTGCACCCCAAATTTGGGTCCCGTAACCACTGGGCAAGAAGGGAATGAACCCTTTCATCTGCAGTATACCACAAGGTTGTCATAGAGTCACAACAAAGACCCCAACAGCACAAGGTTGTCATAGAGTCACAACAAAGACCCCAACAGCACAAGGTTGTCATAGAGTCACAACAAAGACCCCAACAGCACAAGATTGTCATAGAGTCACAACAAAGACCCCAACAGCACAAGATTGTCATAGAGTCACAACAAAGACCCCAACAGCACAAGATTGTCATAGAGTCACAAAAAGACCCAACAGCACAAGATTGTCATAGTTACAACAAAGACCCCAACAGCACAAGATTGTCATAGAGTCACAACAAAGACCCCAACATCACAAGGTTGTCATAGAGTCACAACAAAGACCAACAGCACAAGGTTGTCATAGAGTCCAACAAAGACCCAACAGCACAAGATTGTCATAGAGTCACAACAAAGACCCAACAGCACAAGATTGTCATAGAGTCACAAAAAGACCCCAACAGCACAAGGTTGTCATAGAGTCACAAAAAGACCCCAACAGCACAAGGTTGTCATGAGTCACAACAAAGACCCAACAGCACAAGGTTGTCATAGAGTCACAAAAAGACCCAACAGCACAAGGTTATCATAGAGTCACAACAAAGACCCCAACAGCACAAGATTGTCATAGAGTTACAACAAAGACCCAACAGCACAAGGTTGTCATGAGTCACAAAAAGACCCCAACAGCACAAGGTTGTCATAGAGTCACAACAAAGACCCCAACAGCACAAGGTTGTCATAGAGTCACAACAAAGACCCCAACAGCACAAGATTGTCATAGAGTCACAAAAAGACCCAACAGCACAAGATTGTCATAGAGTCACAACAAAGACCCCAACAGCACAAGATTGTCATAGAGTCACAACAAAGACCCCAACATCACAAGGTTGTCATAGAGTCACAACAAAGACCCCAACAGCACAAGGTTGTCATAGAGTCACAACAAAGACCCCAACAGCACAAGATTGTCATAGAGTCACAACAAAGACCCCAACAGCACAAGATTGTCAGATCACAACAAAGACCCCTAACAGCACAGGTGCAGAGTCACAACAAGACCCCAAAGCCGGTCATAGAGTCACAACAAAGACCCCAACAGCACAAGGTTATCATAGAGTCACAACAAAGACCCCAACAGCACAAGGTTGTCATAGAGTCACAACAAAGACCCCAACAGCACAAGGTTGTCATAGAGTCACAACAAAGACCCCAACAGCACAAGGTTGTCATAGAGTCACAACAAAGACCCCAACAGCACAAGGTTGTCATAGAGTCACAACAAAGACCCCAACAGCACAAGGTTGTCATAGAGTCACAACAAAGACCCCAACAGCACAAGGTTGTCATAGAGTCACAACAAAGACCCCAACAGCATAAGTAGACTGTCCAGCTTGTGACAATGTCAATTTGACATGCACTGTCAATTTGAGCCATCTTTGATTTGGAAAAAACGAACTCTGGGAAAACTACCCCGTCAGAAAGAGTCCAAGGACAAGTTTCACTGCCTGGCATAGGGAACATGATTGCAAGCTCATACTCCCCAGGAATCAAAATAGTAACAGTGGAAAGTATTTTATATCTTTTGAATTATCCATTAATTTGAAATGAACAAATATACAATTTTAGAGGGTGTGTCAAGAGATGATGCTAGTTGTTGTGTATACAAACCATTTCAGAGCTGAGAAAGTTAAAATCTGGTAAAAGCAGAGTTTTGTATGGTTTGGAGGAAAATTCTGTAATAGCTGTGGCAAATCTTGGCAAACAGGATGCTGGTTATGATGAAGTCGAACAGCTAGAGCAAGGCAGAGAAAATGTTCGTGCCGCAGTTGCTAGTAAGTTATTTGTCAAACTAATAATCTCTTGATTTTATTTGAGCATCTCTTGTTTTGGTATTTTATTTGCTTGTGAAGCGTTAAAAAATTATTTACATTTGACCAAGACATTTTATTTATGCATTTTTATTTTTTAAATCACGTCTTCTCAGTTATATACTTGTTTTCTTATTATATTCCTCTTTCTTTCTTTCTCGAATCCTGTATGCTTCACAGCGCAGGTCAGGAGAGATTTCTAAAACTGGCCCTAGTATGCGCTTCGTAGATAGTCTCTTTCATCGCCTCTGTTATCTCTGAGGTCCATCTATTCCTCTAATACTGTTATAATTACATTGGGGCTGCAAGTAATTTCTCAGTACCGCTCTACCCTGGGCAACTCGCTTAATCTCTTCTATGAAATTGAGTCCAATATTTCTCACCTCTCAGTAAAGTTCGTTTCAGGGTTTCCTTTGGACAACCTCTCTTTCTTACACACTTTGCCTCCCACTTCAATGCCTGCTTTGTTATTCTTTGATCATTTCTTCTCAGAGTATGCCAGCTCTGACAGACACCTGCAATGGGAGAGAGGAAACTATAGAAAAATAGAGGATAATCATCAGTAACTCCAAAACAAAAACCTTGGTGATCTTTAACACTTTGGCTGCCACCGCAACAAAGTCGGCGAAATACCAACTCCTTTCCGTGCCGTCGCGAGGCCTTTTTAAACGAGGAGTATCGCTAGCCTAAACGGGGTTCCATGACGTACCACTTCCTTATTGTTCCGACGGGCTATCTAAAATAACGTATGCGCGGTAAACAACGATATAAGTCCGATTTTTCACAATTTTTTCATAAGTAAACAAAGATTTTCAAAATGGGCAACGTAGTTGATGAATAGTGATGTCAAAATGACTCTTTTTCTGACTTTTTAGCCATTGATAGTTTTAAAACGAACTCTGAATGGGATACAAATTTGAACTGTGATTCACGTGATGATGTTTATAGATCGATAGCATACATTCCCACGGGTACAGGAGTAGGTGACGATACCTATCTCGAAAACGGCGGCATATCATACTGTGGATAGGTATGGGGAGCGGCGCCAATATCAGTTACTACAATAGCTTGTGGATTATAAAGAATATACTCTAGATACAGACAGGTTAGTAGCTCATTAATATATGAACACTATTCCATAGTTTAAAAGTCCTAAGTTTATTAGTTTATTTTTACGATTTTTGAAATTGTCACCCTGAAAACTGATCATGCCCAAAAATAGCGTGGCAGTGAGCCAGACTTGGTTGAAAAATAGGTGGCAGCAAAAATGTTAAGAGAGGAGAATTAAATCATATGACGTTCTCTTTAGATTACCTCTACAACTCACGATAGAAGAACAGTTACTAAGTTAATTAAGTATAAAGTAGTAATATACCTAAATTATTATTTCAGATGCTGTCTTGAGTTTGCGGGATGTTGGGGAGACACAAATTTTTGTGGAGCCATGTGGAGATGCAGAGGGTAAATATAATCATACTTTATTTACAATTAGGATTATGCATGATAGATTTTTATGTAGGAAAGAGAGATTCCATTACAAAATATTAGTGTGTCTTCCAGCCCTAGGGCTGGATTTTGATAGAAGATAAAAAGTTGGAAGAGTTTTAACATACAGCTCATTTTTTTTATCTTGATCACGGAACTGTTGGTAGATTATGTTCTATGTGAATCTTTTATCACTGTTCTGAAGTTTACATTGTAGTTAATGGCATTTGATCGAGGCTTTGATTGCTAATGATTTTTTTATCTTGATGAAGCTACATACAATTGTCCATGGGAAAGTATATGTTCATTGAGATAAATGCCTACACTTTATGAAATCCGACCTTGGGGATACTTGATTTTCATTGTATATGTTGCAGTTATTGTAAACTGACAGTGTTAAATATCAATTCTCAACATGAAAATGACTTTGCTTCAATTACTTTGCAATACAATTTCTGTTGTAATGAAGTCGTTTTGCAGTGATTTGATCATCAAACATATTACATTGCAAAGACCTTTCTTCAGGCTGAGATTTTGCAAGATCAGGATGATAATGCCAGACATAGCTTGGTTTTCAGCATTATCTCTCACCATTTCTTGACTGCAGGGTGTTCCATGTTCTATATTGTTGCAAATACTGTGCTTTCATCTACTTTGTCTATTTTGCAACTGATTATCTGCTAGCCGACTGTGTGATGAGGCAAACAACATAGGGTACATCTAGGGAAATAAGATGGGCAATGTTCTCCTTGTTGGAAGTATACAGGTAACATCTCATTGCTGGCACATTCCTACCAACATATTCAGGAAAAAAAACAGGCAACACAAATACAGCCAACATGTTGGACTGAACATAAACATCAAGAAAACAGAAGCGATTACCATAAATTTAAATAATAGGGACCAGGAGCTAGCAGAAGCAGATATGCATTCACATATTTAGGAAGTATAAAAACGCCAGAGTTGCTTTTGTTAACCTAAGCAACATTTGGAGACCTTCCTGGTATAACACAAAAACTAAATTAAGGACATATAAAAAGCTGTGTACTCTCAGTACTTGTATATGTACTTGAATGCTGGAGAACAACAGAAGGGGAAACATCTACTCTGTTAATATTCCATACAATCTGCCTGAATAAAATTGGCATAATATTTTGGCCGGGTCAACTCAGCAACCAAGAACTGCTCAACAAGGTGCAATAAGAAAAAATGCACACAGTGATGAAAAAAAAAAAAGACAGACACTGGAGCTGTATAGGACACTTAATTAGACATGATCCAGAGACCATCATGAGAACTATCATACATTGACCCATGGAGGGAAGACAAAGGAAGCGTAGACCAAGGACAGTCTGACAGAGAACAGTGAAGAAGATGCGCATTGTAGAGCATGATGGAGAGGCTAATTCAGTATACATTACAACATAAGTGTAACTTGTTGATCAGATATGTTGCAATTTGAGATCTTAACTTGTTCTTCTCTGTTATAATATGATATAGAGTTATCAAGTTGCATAATTGTATTATTTATGAACTTTTTCTTCAGCTGCTGCTGAAGGAAGTACATTGTCTTTGTTCTCCTATGATGAATTGAAACAGCAGGATAAGAGAAAACCAGTAGTTAATGTTAGCTGTTACACTGCTGGAGCTGCTGATGAGTGAGTATAAGCAGAAGAAGAACATATATAAATAAATAAGACTTGATGTGGTCAGCAATATCAAGCTAGTAGCGGAATGGAATCATAACTAGTAGTCAAAAGATTAAATGAAGATGTCTACTACATGTTCTACAGCTATCAAGTCTACTACTGGTATCAGCAATCCAATGGATATCATGGGGCAAACAAAACAGGGACTTGAGTTATGAAGAGCTGATTAAATTGCTGCGAAACCAACATACGTCCTGTGATACAGCTGAAGAGAAGCCAATAGAACATTTGATATGACTTTAAAATTAGGACCATCATCATTGCATTTTGGTAAATAATTGACATTTGTGATCTGATCTCTCTTTCTTGTCAAAGAAAACCTCAACAGCAATGAACAAGCTTCGTGGCACTTGTAAGGGTTCCCCAATATAATTTTTATGTTGGTAACTATTTTTAAGAATGTAAAAAATTTTTTAAAATAGTGATTATGTTTGTTTGGCAGTTAATTTTCACCTAATTATTATTGATTTTCAAACAACCACAGTTTTTATTCAGTATATATATATATGGAACTGCAGTAAAACTATTTGATTGGCAAAACACGTAATTACAAAGTACTGTAGTTTTACAAATTACAAAAACAATGACAAAATACAGCAACGTTTCGACCAACAAGGCCTTTATCAAGCAAACGAACAAACAGGAGTGACAAATTAAAAGAAACACAAATGGACGACCAAATACAAACGTATCTAAGGAAAATCTGGAATAAAAACGAATAACAAAATAAATGTAACACAAAAACACATAAAAACTAGAAATAGAAAGGAAAAGAAACAATGAAACATCTAGTAAATATATAACTTGAATACATGCAACATATACCCATATAGATTACAAAGCAGGGAAGAGAAAGTACTAAGAAGCATAAGAATGGAATATAACATGAATACATGCAACATATACCCATATAGATTACAAAGCATGGGAAGAGAAAGTACTAAGAAGCATAAGAATGTAATACGTTGAGCCGCGTGGTGCAAGGTACCATACAAAGAAATCAACCGATTCTCCAGAGCAAATCGACTGCGATCATCCGAGGAACATGATCGGATGGCTGTGACCTGGACATCGTGAGCACCTAAATGGCCAGTGTCATTGAAATGGGTGGCTACAGGGGTCACAGAGCATTGGCGTATGTCGCGTAAGTGTTGGGCGAATCGGTCACTGAGCCTCTTGCCTGTCTCGCCGATATAAGCCTTGTTACACCGCTTACAGATAATGGCATAGATAAGATTACGGGACTTGCATGTGAACCCATCGTCAATAAGAAACGTGCCTAAAGGAAAGATACAGTACACGTCTGTATCACATAAGCACACGTGTTGCAACGCCGACGACCACACTGGACAGTGCCAAAATGAGTCTGGATATTGGACTTAAGGCGACTGTGTACCAACATATCCTTCTGTCCCGTCTGTAAGACACCAAAGGATAGTTGGGGAAGACAGAACGAGTCTCAGGATCTGATCTAAGGAGAGACAGATGACGGAATAAAACATTTTCACCAGGGAACTATGGGGGTGGTAAGTTAAGATAAGTTTTACTCTGTCAGAGTTAGTAGTCCTATGCTGACTGGTAAGGGCCTGCTGGCGAGTGATTTTCTGAACTCGATGCATAGCCGAGACAAGCACCCTCTCCGGGTATAGGCGCCTGCGAAAGAAATCAAGCATCATCTCGAGCTCTCTCAAGAAAATCATCGTCCTCACTACAAAGACGACGAAGGCGTAAGAGCTGCGAGAATGGCAACACAATATCAGTTTTTATTACATCATGCACAGAATACTAGATAGTGCTATGATGATAGTCTTTATATAACTGATAACTGATGTTCGTTTCTTTTTTTAATGTAGATTGTGATTAGAGTTGGTTTAGAGTTATTGTTGATGATGTTCATTGCTGACTTTAAAACCTTGTGCTCTCAGGTCTGCTGTCAATTCAAAATGGCTTAGAGGACTAGCATTAGCAGAGGGTCAAAACTTGGCCAGGCGATTGAAGGAAAGTCCAGCAAACATAATGACACCAACAGTTTTTTGTGAAGAGATCACAAAGCGTATTTCCACTCTTCCTAAGTGTACAGTTACAGTTAGGTATGAACAAATAATATTCATTGTAGATCATCATTATTTTTTTACATTATATATTGAAAATGACACTGCAGCTGTTGCTTACCATATATTTCAATTTGTTTGGATATCTGTATTTTTAGCAAACAATACTGAAGCATTTAAGATGTTTAGTTACATATATACAAAGTCTTGTACAACAGAACATCAGGAAAAAGGCGGGAGGAAGACCAAGAAGATGGCATAGCAGAATCATGTCAAAAAGCAAAAATAACTATCACCCAAGCCACTAGAACAGCACAAGACACAAACAGAAAACCACAACACTGTGCAACAACCCGAGAACAGTGTGACAACAAAAGAAGACGCAAAAGAAGTTACATGAAAGATTTTTATATATTTCATGAAAACAAACCAATAAAGATGTCTGTACCAAATTATGGATGCAATTAGAATTATGGAGACATATAACTAAGCAAATCAAATATTTTGAACAAGTAAAATGTATTCTGCACATGGCGTTCAGTTGAAAACCCGACTAGATGGGTTGAGGAAAAGAAAAACAATGATAGATGTGGGAAGAAAACATGAGGAGAGCGGAGCGATAATGCACAGTTTGACAGAATTTTATATTTATATTGTAATCTAGTGAATTTTGTGACAAATAGTGCATTGTTTAGGACTGGACATTATGGATCTTCATATGTTAATGGTTATTGTTTAATGCTAATAGTTACAGTAATATGTTAGTAATCCAGAAACATGGTTAAACAGATAGATTCACTGAAATGACTTTTGCTGTCAACAGCACGGCACTTTGAATGATTAAGTTAATAATCTTTCAAATACATTTAATGGGGCCACAAGTGCAATAAATACAGTGACACAGCTGCACCAGGGTCAGTTAGCTTTCACTGACCAAGACTCTACCCAACCTCCACAGGGTGACGCTGCAAACAGACTGCTGCTCTGTGGTCTGGCAAATTTGGTGGGGATCAAGAGAGAGCTCCTGTGTGGTACAATAGTCGTGTGGAAGCAATCATGAATGCTATGAGATCTGTTTGCAATACGGACAGACAAGCAGAATCCCAGAGATGATGTGTACACATGTCTGCTAGACAAGACAAATAGCAAGTACATATGCAGTACAAATGACTGAGAAACAGTATGAAAACAGTACAACGAATCGTCTAAAAGTGTTACCCAATCGTCCAAGTCAAACTCGTTGGTCACATTATAATTGCCTGCTCTCCACAAGACAGTAAAGGGCAGATGGATGCAATCGGTCTGTCTAGTGTCGACGTAAAGGAAGACTAGTAAACCTTGTACCAGGGGCTGAACACAGGGGATTGGGAAGTTAGGACAAGCATAAAATTCAAAGTTGCTTTTCTGTGCCTATGAAACTTTCTCTGGGATTACTGAGGTAAACAATATTGACAAAGTGTAAAAACAAATGTATGCATTCAAGCTTAATGAAACTATCATACCTGTGTTCAATCTCAGACTGAGAAAATACATAGATGACACTTCAAATTGCCTTTTTGTGACAAAACGATAAGTCATTTCGAGTTGTTACAATTGTTTCTTATCTGTAACAGCCTCACTGAGTCAGAAAAGTGCACGGCTTGAACATGCTTTTTGGCGAGATCATACACAAGCTCCATTCAATGGCTTAAAAATGATAAATAAAGAGTGTTGAACATCCGATGCAGAAAAGAGCGAAATTATAAGGGACTTTCAGCTCAGAAAAACCAAAACATTTCAATATGTCAAAATTTTTGAATGTGCCTGTCCTATATGCGTAGAAGCCTATGAACCGGGCGCAAAGTATTCTCTGCACATATCAAACAAATCGTATTTGATATGAATGTATTCTTATTGAGACTCTAACAATGGAAGGGAAATTGACAAATAACAGACAGATAAGCAGTGCAATTCTCAGTGTTAATATTATTCTCCAATTCTTAGGGACCAAGCTTGGGCAGAGTCTATGAAAATGGGATCCTACCTTTCTGTGACGAGAGGATCTGAAGAGCCACCCAAGTTTCTAGAAATTGATTATCAGGGTGGAAAGACTGGGGACCCAGCTGTTATCTTTGTAGGCAAGGGCATCACCTTTGACAGGTCAGAATTTGCATATAATGTGAAGTAATATCAGAACATTGATTTGGTGTTGAAAACCAGTTTTTTTGTGTATGCTTAATCCCTATCACTTTTATCACATATTGAATGCAGACTATAAAACAATTTATAGAAACATACACTTCACTGACATAAATATCTAATTGATGTGTTTGAAAAGTCATTATATGTTATTACTAGCTAATTAACTACCTGCTCGGATTTGAAAACACATGTAACGGGAATTTAGATTATTTAAAAAATAGTTTTAATGGTACTATTTTGTTTTAATTAGAAAAAATTACATAATTATTGTGTAAGTTATATTTCTTTCTCTGCGAGGGCCTGATATTAAATAACATTCCTTGTTTTCCCATCGTTTGCAAGCATATATAAATTGTTTCCACTTTCAACTCTAGACATACCACACATAACTGACCATTGTTAAAGCAAACAGATCTAAAATGAATCCCAGTACATCGTTTACTACAGGCGCTTTAAGTCCGTTCGTGTTGACCGGCCGGAACTATGTCAGCGCAGATTGCAATTTTACTGTCGTTCGCGGGAAACACTAATCTAATGCCGTCTTAAAACTGCTGACATAGCTTTTGCGTGTATGTAGCATATGTTGAATAGCTAATAATATATTTTGATTAAGGGACGTAATCCATGCTTATGTGGTCATTTTAGTGATTATATCACTTTTATCTTCACCACGTGGTAAAAAAAAGCGTGGTTAGGCATCACAAATTGGATTAAATTTAATTTTAAAGCTAATATTGATCCAATTTCGAAACTGTTTCTTTTGTTGATCTAAACTTTTGATGATAAAATTTTGCAGAAAAAATGGTCAATATTGGATGTAAACTGAAGCCATGTATAGGGGGGGACACATAAGACTCTAAGGAATATATTATAAGATACTATTCTTGGGTAATCAAAAGCTTCCAATTTTCTAAAAGAAATACTAATTTAATTGACCATTTTAAAGGAAAATAGTCACTGAATTTTAAGCTGATTTTAAAAAAAAACTGTAGGCTTAAGAGGGGATTCGGTAGTATGGGGATCATGAAGCTATTTTCGTTGTTTTCACATTAATGTAAAATTTGTATAACTATTTTGAAAGATTATGACTTAGAATAGTAGAAAAAATTAGTTTAAAAAAAAAAAAAAAAAAGTCAAAGCGTTGCCATGGAAACAATACAAAATGGCCGCAAAAAACAAAATTTCAAGTCCCTAAGGCTCTGAATCTAATGAATCTAAAGTTTTCAGACCAGAATCCCCCCTTAAGTAGTCTATATTATTTATTTGTAATTTATTTGCAATGTTTGAGTAACCATCACTTGCATCAAATACAAATATCTCCATCCCAATGCAATTTCTTAGACAGTAACCAGTTTGTTTAAAGTTTTGATTTTTCTTAAAAGTATTGTCCAACCAAGCTAATTAAAGCTTCCTACTATGAAATTGTACTTGATGTGAACTTACTTTAGGGGCTGAGATTATCTGTCTTGTATCTGTTCCTTTCAGTGGTGGTATCTCCATCAAACCTTCTGCGGACATGGACAAAATGAGAGCAGACATGGGTGGAGCAGCTTGTGTTGCCAGCAGTATTATTACTGCAGCTTCTCTAAATATTCCTATTAATGTGAAGGGTAAGAAGATTTTCAATACAACATTGTTATCAAATTCCAGATTTAGTTAAAGTTGGTTTCAGAACAAAGTCTTGGAGATAGAGTACATATCAAGACAGGAGTAATAGAAATATTTGCCACGGGTGAACAGAACAGTGTAGGACAATGACTCTCGGCACCTAAATAAAGAATACCTACAGGACATTACACTCATGAATTACACTCATTTTCATTCTGGAGTATATGGGTGTCAATGACAATGTGAGAGCAGACAGACTGGCTGACTCTTCCACTGTATTAGGGGCTCAACTAATGGAAAGAGCTGACATTCTGAACGCCATCATAGAGTGTGACCACAAATAGGATTTTCATTTAAACCAATCCATGTCAACTGCTAGATTGCAAGAGCTGGGATTGAAGATTGGAATGACCAGAAAACAACAGCACAACAGGTATATAAGTAGCCCATCAATCAACATTGAACTATCTTTATACTTGGATTCTCCAAAAGGAGTTAATTCTTATTTTTCATGTTTGTTGACCAATAAAATGTTCGCCTTAGGTTGAAAAAGGCATACCTCGGCTTAAATCTCCTACTTAACAAACAAACAAACATTGAACTGATATGTTTAATTGCTGGGCGCTGTTGGAGATGCTGCATTCATTGGCTAGAATATTGATATGTATTCGGATACATCACTTTTGTCTATTTAAAACTTCTTTCTAAGCCTGGTACTGATCTTGACCTAGTTATTGCCTACATTATCATTTCTTTATATGATTTTGCCAAAATATGCAAATTATTAGAGAAAGGTGGCTAGAAAGATAATATATTATTTGGAGAATGCACATGTTCTTTCTGATACTCTTGGTAGTTACAGGTCAATTAAAGAAACTTCATCTAATGCCTCAATGTTGGTAGATGATGTTTATGTGTCATATACTAAGATTTCTTCAAGGCGCCTTTTTTCATGATGATAACTCAGCCATTGACATCGATGTTACCTTGTGACTGGATGAATTTGGTAAGAGTCGCAGTGACCCCTACAATGATAATTGAAAAGAATGTATAACCCCCTATGTGAAATATTAGCATGCTGCATACCCTTTATCATCTGTGGTACAAAGTAGGAAGATAGCAGCAAAACTATGTGCTACAGAAAAATATACAAAAATACATAATAAGATAGATTTACAAAGCCCAAAAACATGCTATATCAGTCTTTGGATCGAAATATCTTTATCAAGCAAAGAATACAAGACAAGGGATACAAAACAATGGTTCTTTATGCAATAAAATGGGAGACTGCAATAAAACTTAGTAAAGTAGTGAAACACATAAGAACAAAGTACTTTAGTTTTACAAAATACAAGAACAGTGACAATACACAGCAACATTTCGACCAAAAGGCCTTTGGCAAGCACACAATATGACAAGAGTGTCTTGAATATATCACGAAATACGCCAATGCTCTGTGACCCCTGTAGTCACTCATTTCAATGATACTGACCATTTAGGAGCTTGTGATATCCAGGTCACAGCCATCTGATCATGTTCCTCTGATGATCGTAGTTGATTTGCTCTGGAGAATCGTTTTATTTCATTGTATGGTACCTTGCGACCACATGGACTCAACGCATTACATTTCTATGCTTCCTAGTACTCTCTCCTATGCCTTGTATTCTATATGTGTATATGATACATGTATATAAGTTATATATTTACTTGATTTTTTAAATTGTTTCTCTTCTTTTCCACTTCTAGTTTTTGTGGTTTTTTTTGTGTGCATTTATTTTGTTATTCGTTTTTATTCCCAGATTTTCATTAGGAACTTTTAAATGCCTCCGTATGTAGTAGTTCATATGTAGTATTCTTTGAAATTCATCACTCCTGTTGTATCGTTTGCTTGATAAAGGCCTTTTGGTCGAAACAATGCTGTGTATTGTCACTGTTCTTGTATTGTCACTGTTCTTGTATTTTGTAAAACTAAAGTACTTTGTTCTTATGTGTTTCGCTACCTTACGCGACACAGTTCTTATTTACTACACATAGTGTGAAGCTTTACTTAATGATTGTTTAGTAACCCAAACTGAAATATTTTATACAGGTTTAATACCCTTGTGTGAGAACATGCCAAGTGGTAAGGCAACAAAACCTGGAGATGTGGTCACTGCTATGAATGGTAAAACCATACAGGTATGGAGAATGGATTGAATTCTGTCCAATATTCATATATTTAACAGCAGACATGACATTTCATTCATATTTTGAACACTAGAAATTGTATATTTTGAACATGACCAGTTAATAGTTTTTCTTCCTTTGCTCAACATCACCCACTTGTTAAACCACTCTTTGTGGAAACCTGTACATCCATTTTCTGCACTTTTTTTGTTGTGTTTTTCCGTATGGTTAATATATTTGTCAGTGCTCTCAGTTAATAAGATTTGAACATTCAGCATCTGCGGTCCGGTGTTGCTCAAGATTCTACTTCACCTCCACATAGTGACTCTGAAAAAAGGGCAACATCATGCAGTATGGCAAAGTGTGTAGGGATCGGAAATTACTGCTACCTCTGAAAAAAATGGTGTCGCTGCAGCTATAAACAGGTGTACTGGGTATAAGAACAAACACCCCAAAGGAAACATCAAAGTAACATTTTCCCTAGCATGTGCTAGGTTGAACTTGTCATTGTGGACAATGCTGGTATGTCCCACCTGCGACTGGCATGTTCATGCCTGCACAAGACAAAATTGAGTACTTATACAATATGTGTCCCAAACTGATATAGTGATTCTGTACCAAGAGCTCTCTTCTCAAAGAAAAAGACTCCTTCCATTTTAGACTAGTTCTGTGATCCTACTAAATAACTGTTTTGTTTACCCGAGATCTGTACAAGTTGATCTAGTTTGTTGCTAACCAGACACATGCAACATATGTTCTAACAAATGTTGTTGTGTTCCACTTGTCAGAGCACATTCACAGAGAAAACAACTCAGCTGTAAACTTACAAAGATGACTACCAGATTAAAAAATGTAGATTTATCTATTCATACAAGAGATGTCTGTCCTAAATGACTGTGGTGGTGATCTCCTAACCTAGAACAGTTTCCAAGAGATAATAGTTTGGTGCCCAGGTTACTGTAGTAACCAAACATAAAGCACATCTAAATAGAAGCTTTCACAACTCACTACATAGCACAACCACAAAGAGCTTTGAAGTCTCCTTGGTATAAAGAAAAAATGCTAGAAATACCTGCCCAGAGTTGCATAGGAAAAGTGTTTTAAAATATATTACTTTTGTATGGTTAAAGACACACACTTTCTCATGGTTAAAAACACATATTTTCATATGGTTAAGAAACACATACTTTCAAGTGGTTTTAGTTTAGTTTAGTTGTCGGATCATCACTGCACATCGAACCAATTCGTCCATAAGTGCTCCGATCTCCACTTAGTATTTTCCTCAGCGTGTGGCAACTAATGACACCGGTTCTTTGTTGGTTTAATATTCTTCGGTGGCTACCAGCATAGCGTTCTTGTCTAGATACACCACACTTGACTTGGAGTTCTTGCAGTCTGGTTAGTGTTGTAGATTCACCACTATTACATGAATCATGTACACATCCTCTCTCCCTTAGGGAATTTATAATATCAGCATGGTCCATTGCTTGCCCGCTTTGTACAGCAGTCATACATGCAAGCCTATCTGCATGTTCATTCCCCCTTACACCTGCATGCCCTGGCACTAAAATAAAACTGATCTTTGTCAGCTTAGACCTCCCCAGCGACTCCATCCAATGTCTCCTAGCCCATCCTGTTTTAGTCTTCCTGAGTATACTCATTGAGTCACTGAGAAAACATGTATGGATAAAGTCTGTGATTTTAGCCAAACCATCGCTTTAGTAACCGCCATGATTTCCATAGTGAAACTGCTCGTAGTCACGGCAAAACCACCACTGTCTTCCTTCACAACATCCCTCCGACCTGAGCAGTGAAAGCTCACAAGCTCCGCACATGTCGAATCACCAAACCCGCCATATGGTTAAAAAACACATACTTTCATATGGTTAAAAAACATACTTTCATATTTGTTAAAAAAACACGTACTTCCTTATGGTTAAAACACACATACTTTCTTATAATATACTTTCTTATGATTAACAACATATACTTTCTTATGGTATATTCTCATTAATGATTTATTTATATGAAGGTAATTACTATATTATCTTAGAGATCTGATAAGACAGGATATACTTATTCCTTGTTTACTAGGTAGACAATACTGATGCTGAAGGTCGTTTGATACTGGCTGATGCTTTGTGCTATGCTGAAACATTTCAGCCAAGACTTATACTGGACATTGCAACACTGACAGGTTTTGATCATATGTCTTGTTTATCTTATCTTTGTTGTTCTACTATACACATTCTTATCACTGTATATAATCTTGTCTACAGTATAAGGTCGATAGTATAGTCTTCTGTGAAGAAATCATCTATTGCATAATGTCTTAATTACATTGTATAGTTACGTCTACAGTATACAGACTGGTCTTCTGTGTAGAAATCTTATCTACTGCATCTAGTCTTGTTTACATTGTATAGTTTCATTTACAGTATTTATTCTCATCTCTCTTATTCCTTTTTATTCAAAATGTAACATAGAGATAAAACTTATTACCAACATTGATATTAGTTTTTACAATTTCAGAACTATGTTTCATTAGGAACACTGAGTTGAACATTAATCACCACCACCACACATCTTCCCCCACCTCATAACCTGGGGCTATATTGTCCAACGGACACAAATATGTACAGATGGGTTACTGATAAGACAATAGACAAACAGAAAATCTCACATTATAGTGTCACATCTACTGAGTTATAATGTAGCATGACGTAGGATCTGATTTATCATAGGAGAGGCTGTCAGAGCTAACTCATGTCCATATATATATTCTTGTTTACTGTATATAATCATGTCTGCAGTATATATTTTTGTCTACCATAGGTCATTAATTAACATAACAAACAGTGTGTAGACAATATAGAAAACTTCTTCAGGTTTGTCTTTATTTTAACACATGTCCACACTTCATGTTTTACAGGTGCTATTGTGGTTGCCTTAGGTGGAGCAGTCACAGCTGCATTTACCAAATCTCAACCACTATGGGAAAAATTACAAAATGTGAGAATTGGTTTGTTATTTTAATTTGAATACATTTAAATATTTACTATTTTTTACGTTCATATAAAGTTTTGTGCATATTCCATCAGTCAGGATCCATTCTTCATCTTTCGGTAGGGTCACAACTGAGGTTACCTGACCAATTGTTCTCTCAGCTTGAGTCATCCCCGACATGTCTACATTTGATTTTTGTGCCCTTAACATCATTAGTATTCTTGTGCAGTGGGTGTCTGATCCGCAGTAACCCACACATATGCTTTGGTTTTGGCGATAGCATGACAACTGTAGTGACAGAATGCCAAACATATATATCATCTTCACAATGGAAGTGTTTCTAGTGCACTTTAGGACTGTAAGCATGCCTTCATTCTGAATACATTCTAGTCGTTCACATTGTGATCTTGATATTGTGAGGATGTCAAGTCCATAATCTATCAAGGACATTAACCAGTTAATTTAACAGAAGGACAAGTAACCGCTGCACACGGTCTGTTACATCCATAACCTTGAAAGCTGTATCACCATACTGGCAATGCTGTATCATTTGTTCAATATGATGTTTGAAAGATGGACTACAATCAAAGATTGGTTATCCAAAGATAGCACAGTATGTCATGGCGCTCGATAGCCTGCCCATCAAATGTTACTCTCGTTAGGTCAGCCTTGTGTATGAAATTATTTAAAGAGAAACACAATATACATACCTTCTCATGATAGACTCGAGACGAGAATCCCTATACCAATGCGAGATGTATTTAATTTCCATTCAATGTCTTAATATTCACAAAATAGATGAGACTGCAGTAAAACTATTTGATTGGCAAAACACGTAATCACAAAGTACTGTAGTTTTACAATAAACAATGACAAAATACAGCAACGCTTCGACCAACAAGGCCTTTATCAAGCAAACGAACGACAGATAGTCTGTCTATCACAGATACATCGATGACTGTATTGGCATTACTAATATGTCTGAAGCCGATTTATCACTCTTCATAAATTTCATTAATGTTTTCAACCCTGCTATCAGTTTTACTTCTCACATCTCCACTACTTGTGTCAACTTTCTTGACATTACTATCATCATACACCTATCCACTATCACTACATCAGTATATTACAAGCCTACTGATGCACATAGTTTTCTTCTTTATACTTATTGCCATCCCCAGGCTTGTCTTGACTCTTTACCATTCTCGCAGCTCTTGCATCTTTGTAGCGAGGACGATGATTTTCTTGATAGAGCTCACGAGATGCTTGATTTCTTCCACAGGCGCCTATACCCGGAGACGGTGCTTGTATCTGCTATGCATCAAGTTCAGAAAATCACTCGCTAGCAGGCCCTTACCAGCCAGCATAGGACTACTAACTCTGACAGAGTAAAACTTATCTTAACTTCCCACTCCCATAGTTCACTGGTGAAAAATGTTTTATTCCGTCATCTGTCTATCCTTAAGTCAGATCCTGAGACCTGTTCAGTCTTCCCCAACTATCCTTTGGTGGCTTACAGACGGAACAGAAGCCTTAAGGATATGTTGGTACACAGTCACCTTAGGTCCAATATCCAGACTCATTTTGGCACTGCCCAGTGTGGCCATCGGCGTTGTAACATGTGTGCTTATGTGATACAGACGCGTACTATATCTTTTCCTTTAGCCACTTTTGTTATTGAAGATGGTTTCACATGCGAGTCCCGTATTCTTATCTATGCCATTATCTGTAAACGGTGTAACAAGGCTTATATCGGCGAGACAGGCAAGAGGTTCAGTGACCGATTCGCCCAACACTTGCGCGACATATGCCAATGCTCTGTGACCCCTGTAGCCATATCCATTTCAACGATACTGGCCACTTAGGAGTTCACGATGTCCAGGCCACAGCCATCCGATCATGTTCCTCGGTTGATCGCAGTCGATTTGCTCTGGAGAATCAGTTGATTTCGTGGTATGGTACCTTGTGACCACTCGGGCTCAATGTGTTACATTCCTATGCTTCTTAGTACTTTCTCTTTTCATGCCTTGTAATCTATATGGGCATATGTTGCATGTATTCAAGTTATATATTTACTTGATTTTTCATTGTTTCTCTTCTTTTCTATTTCTAGTTTTTATGTGTTTTTTTGTGTTACCTTTATTTCGTTATTCGTTTTTATTCCCAGATTTTCATTAGAAACGTTTGTATGTAGTCGTCCATATGTTTTTTAAATTCGTCACTCCTGTTGTTTGTTTGCTTGATAAAGGCCTTGTTGGTCGAAACGTTGCTGTATTTTGTTTTTGTAATTTGTAAAACTACAGTAATTTGTGATTACGTGTTTTGCCATTCAATCATTTCAATTCTTTAAAATTCAGTTTAGATGTGTCATCAATTGGCTAGGAAACTTCAATATGATCCACCTTATCTATGTACAACACCTCAACTGTTGGTACTTTTTAATGCAAGTCTGGTTGCTCTCTCATTACCAGAAACTTGCATGTCTAGGACAGTATATCTACATATTTAAGGCATTTAACTTGGTCAGTAGAAAGAGCCTCTGGAACATCATGAGAAAATATTGCTACCCAAATAAATTTATCATAATAGTGTAGTGCAGTAATAGCACCGCAGGCTGCAGACAAGAGTTCAAGAGAATGCTGAGTTATCGAAACCCTTTCCTGTCACAAATGGAGTAAATCAAATCTGTATATTGCACTGACTCTCATCAGTGTCATATTCTCTGTTGTGCTGATACACTGAGATGGTGACATAATAACTGACATCAGCTATTTCATCAATGGTTAATTGTTTAACCTATGCCTTTCTTTCATATCAAGTTGGACAATGATAACTACCCTAATCTGAATACATTCTGTGAGATTAGATGACCACAAGCGACAGCTAGTAATTTTTTTACTATAATAACATAAGCTTGGTTAACATTGCTTAATATATTGAATCAAATATGTAGAATGTTTGCAAGAAATATCTGTACATATTCTTGAATATATTGGTCATATTTGTGTAGGCTGGTTCAGTGACTGGTGACCGTGTGTGGAGAATGCCATTGTTCAAATATTACACCAACCGGATGACAGACTCTGACCTTGCAGATCTGAACAATATTGGTAATACTAGAGGGGGAGGAAGCTGTACAGCTGCTGCTTTTCTTCAGGTAGGGTTTGTGTTGTCAAATTCTGGTTGTATATTTATGAGATTTGTTTTTGTAAGGGAAATTCTTATCATACATCTTATAAGACAGAATCCTATAACAGTTTATTATAGATCAGAGGTTCCCAAACCTTGCATTACCCGACCCCTTTTAAATACATTTTGCTGCCGCAGACCCCCAAAAGTTTCTATATATGAAAATCTTCTAGTGATGGAGTTATTACATCAGACCAACAGTCAAGCTGGCTCCAATTTCTCAAAATGCGGGAAACTTCAAATTATCTTTTATTTTGTGCTGTCAGACATTTAAACTCTGGTCTGGGTCCTTTGATTTCGAAGCGGAACTAGTTTACTGCGGTTTTTATACGTTTTAAAAGTTTTATTTTTCTGTTTGAAATGTCAAAGATCATATTTCTTCAAGCGCTTGAGGACCCCCTTGAGTACCTCGTGGACCTCCTGGGTCCAAGGACCCTAGTTTGGAAAATGATGTTATAGATAATAGTTCATCTTGACTGATTTATCAAGTTTTGAATCTTTATATCTGTGCATCATCCTGTTGATTACCTGCCTATTGAATAATCTGCTTATCTATTTTTTGTTGTCATGGTTTATATAATCTTATTACCACAACTTAATTTTGTTGTTGTCAGTAGCTTTTTTCCAGTATCAAATCTGTTATTGTTAATTCTCTGTTATTTCATTGATAGGAATTTGTAACAACTGACAAATGGATTCACTTGGATATGGCAGGTGTCATGTCAAACAAAGATGATGTGCCCTACCTTGGAAAAGGAATGTCAGGTGTGTATAATATTAATTTTTGTCTATTTCAGGGCCATCCATTTTGTATGACTGCAAAATTGGACTCCTATCCCTCACATTTTTGCAAAAATTTGCATTTATACACACTTCGACGCCAAAACTTTCCTGTATAAGGTTCGTGGAGGGACACACGGTTTTGGACAAGCTCACTCAAGACAGGGAACCAGGCTTTGCTCTGAGTTTAGTTTGTAGGAGCAGTTGAATAATATTAGTTTCATTTGTTGCATAATTGCATTTCTGTGCTTGTGCAATATGCCTTATTTGCTACACTCTGCCTTTGTCAAACCAGGATGGTTTTATTTTTAAGTCTGTCTGTCATTACCAATCAATTTATCTGCACTAATTGCTAGACAGCAGGTTCATCTATATATTGAGTTTCTTTACCCATCACTAGAGTTAATAACGCTCAAGGCTGAGACGTTAGCCTTGTATTTTATACGTAGTGGGTTCGAATTCGAATGGTACCATTCTGCAGATATCCCTAGGATTGTTGCAAAAGCTATTGAGTTCATGCAATGTTCAGAATTGGTGTCAATTACTATAGGTTTACATTTTTTTTTAGTTTACTAGAGTGCAAATAAATAGCAAAGTTTGCAGATTTGTTTGTGTTTTTTTATATATTGTAAACATATAGTGCTGTAGTACAGATATGTCAATCCAATGACATGCAATTAAATATTGTTATTTTTATTAATATATTTGCATATTAGATATTCTAAAGATTCGCTAATGGTTTCATCAATTTTGTTGCTTAATATACTACCATGTCACCATTGAGAGAACAAACAAGTGCATCAAATTACATTCAGTCTGTGAATTGGAGATGAATAAGGGAGACATACTACAATTATCTAGTAACCTCCTGATGGATGAGGACAGTACAGTTGATGATATATCTTTACTATAGTTGAAAGGAAAACATGGCAGTAGTGAACTGTGTTACTGAATTTGAACTGTTTAATCAATGAGTCACAGTAACCATAAGCATGCATACCCTAAACCACCTGCTGGTGAGATTGAGCACCTATGGGTCTGTCTAGAATGCTATGAGGTTTGTGCAATAACCAGAAACAACAGAATATTGATGCACACGTCAATCACAATCTCCAACCACTAACTGAAGGCTGTCTATGAGTTTTTTTTACCTGGATGCAGCAATCTCTAAATATCTCTCACTGGAAACAGAAACATTAGCACGGCAGACACATTTTCCAGACTGACAACAAAAGTCTGTAAAAATAACTAACAGAATGTACAAAAGTGCAGGTCTACAGTTCTTGTGTGGTGAGCAAATGTCTCTTTGTATGAATCGTGGAATCTTTACTCTCAACAGGAAAGAAATCTCAACTCATTTCCGCATTGAAATACCGTAGATGTATTATTGACATATCATGGAATGGCCATATGACCAACAAATAAGTGCTTGAAAGAGCATAAATTCTCATCATGTACACTCTCCTCAAGCAAGAGATGTCTGCTGTGACTTAGCTTCATCTCGCTCATGGAAGATAGTCAACTTTTTAACGAATCTCCTTTATGAACTGATTTCTGGGAAAATACTGTCTGGAAGATCGCAAATATAATAAGGTGTCTGTAAACAAGATTTAAAGTTCTTGATATAAACATGGGAAACAGTCGCCAAAGACAGATGTACATGGAGAAAAGACTGGTGTGTGCTGTTGCATTTTGAGCACACCCTGATCAAACAAGCAGTGGAAATGAGGCTCTACTTCAGGATACACTAACATCTAGAGAGACCTGCCTCATCATTTAGGTATGAGAATTGTGGCTGACTCACTCCTGTATCAGACTTTAGTCACCAACAGAGCTGCAAAGTACCTATCCAGTGGCACAGCTCTTTGGTCCCTGGAAACTGAGAGACAAACCCCTTTCCCTGAAACATTTTGTTCTTCTTTGCGTTCGTTCTTTATGACCAATTTTAATCATTCTTTGTGATATGTCTGATCTTTGCCAAGAATGTGTATACGTTGCACATTGGTTTGGTAGGCCCCTAAACGCATAGACTTCTACACGTTTAGGATATGTGCATCCGATTTCAGCCAAACCTCCTTAGTCGCCTCTTATGACTCTTATGCGTGACAGGTAACAGTGGTTCTATTCTTTACACCCCAAATTTGGGTTCGGTAACCACTCGGGTGAAACATTTTGTTAAAAACTTCAGCACAATATCACTAATTACATTTGTATTGTAAGTAGTCTGAATTATAAGTTGAAAACTATCTAGGTAATACTAGTATGGCATCATCTATTTGTTAATTTTCTGCTTACTTCTCTCATTTCAGGCCGTCCAACCAGAACCCTTGTTCAGTTCTTGGAGAACCTCAGCAAGGAATAGCCTTAACAATCATCCATTTCTGTAGTTCTCATATCACAAACTAGAATTTGTATATTTTTTATTAGATTTGTACAGTTTATGACTTTTTTCTATTGCTTTACTTTTGATGTTACCATTAAGCCATCATTTGGCTTTGTAATTAGCAACAATGGAGATTGTGCAAAAGAAAAGACTGTGCAAAAGAAATAAGAAGGAAACTAGCTACAAGATTCATAAGGTACTTAGTGTTCAGAAACTATGGCATAACACATGCAAAGAAACAAATATAACTTCTGATGGCATGCATTTCTCCTGTGGCAACATATGGATGCGAATCATGGACTCAAGCATTAAAGAACAGAATTGAATCTGTTGAAACAAAGTGCTACAGAAAAATTTAGAATGCTCTGACCAGAGATGGAAAAAAAAATATAGGCATCCTACAAGACTTGAACATCAAGAAACATTGACCCATAAATATAATGTCCCGAGAACTAAAATATTTTGGTCACATTAAACATTACAGTGGTTTGGAGAGAACAGTAATAGAAATGATTCTTGGAAGATGAAGCAGGGGATGATACTGTGGCAACATGGACATAAAGAAACCTTGAACTTGACATTGGAGGCGGCAGAACTTGCTTGTTTCTCAGGCGGTTGATAACAGTTTAAGTTCTGTAAAGGACATGCTATATGACAATAGTGGGTATTGATATTGTAGCAAATGCCAATTTAGTTGACAAGATTCTTAGTTTACGTTTCAGTAAAACAAGTGTTAATTATCTGCTATATAAAAACCATTACCAGTTTTTAAAAACATATATACAACAAATAGAGAACTCAGGTGAGAAACATGTGTGATATGGGACTACAAGTACTTATATCAGTGTAAGTGATATCATCCTAAGTACTAACTTGAAATATCCTGATAATTGAAACATTGATCTGAAGTACTTGTATCATTAGCACTTCTATCTTATCAGTGCTTATCAGCTAGTCAGACATAATACTTGAATATTTCCAAGGCATTTTAAACAGTACATTATATACAAGAGTGAATCTAAACTGATCTTTGTGCAAGTGTCAAATCTGTGCATGGTCTTGATAATTGTTTTGTCTTTACAATTAAATTGTATGTCAAATAATAGTTTTTATCTTAATTTTCTTGTGTTCTTGGTTTTTTTTATATTCTTATTTCCTTAACTTGATGCAGGTTTTATAAAAGATTTTTAGTATGAATGAAACTTGATTGTACACATCCACATAAAGGACAGCCACTTTGTTTTTTAACCTGGATTCTTCACAAGAAGTTAATTTGTATTTTTCATATTTGTATGGTTAATAATATAACCACAATAAGATGTGTTCTTAGGTTGAAAGTGCCAGATTAGATTTTGGAGTCTTTAATCCTCTGTAAAAAAAATAGCAACATCAAATCTTTTTTAAACATATTTTAACTTATGAGGTCAATACATGCAGTGGGAGGAATGTCTGGCCGATTGGATAAGAGCGCCAGCTCCCATTCGGGAGACCGCGGTTCAATCCCCACTAAGGCCAAACAGTTTTTTTTCTTTCAGGAACATAAAGAAAACTGCAGAGCACTGCCTAAAAATTCACAGAGCAGAGATTCGGCATGAGTTGGTTGAAATATAACTGCACCGAATATGGTATACTGAGACAAATCACTGGCCTAACGAAACAACACTGACAAAAACTACACAGACCTCTGTGTGAGACAATATTTCAAGCAAACAAAAGAAAGGAAGGATAAAGAAAACATCCTAACCTGAACAGTTTCATGTTGACTACACAAGCCATGCGACCATTAAATTCCTCAGTCTTGTGTCCCCCTGCTCTAAAAAGCAATATTACAGGCAGTAAAGACAGTTATACATGCTGTTGATAATTTCTACATGCTGAAAGTGCACATTCTATTTGAACTTATCCTTTCTTACCACCTACTTTTGAATTAACCACTTACTGTTGTAAGATAGCCTCTACAAACCAATCTTCTTTGGTCATGATTAACAATAGAATAATAGACTCCTGTAGAATCATACACAAACTTTGGCCGCAACATAGGAAAAGAGGGAGGAATAGATAGAGATGTAAGAATGAAAATACAGAAGGCAAGAGGAACTTTCAACACACTAGAAAATTTGTGTACGTCTAAATAAATGAAACTTAAAACCAAAATTAGAATAACTCCAATGTTCTTCATCGAACGCTCCATATTGACCGCTTGTTAACCACTCTTTATGATTTGTATGTGATCCGAGCCTAAGTGGTTTAAAAAGTGGTTGTATGGAGCGTTCACGGAAGAAGTTAGGAGGGTCTCCTTGAAGAAGTAGTTGGTTCAAATCAAGACCACGTCATTCTATTTATGATTGTTTCTGAAATCCATTAGGATTGTTGCCAGAGTTTGTCCAATACTCTGCAGGTGGTGTGCCATTTCTGTGGACAGTGACCGAGCCTTGTGGAGAAAAAATGGTGTAATGAAGTCAATCCTTGGCCTTTAGATTCCATTTATTCTTGTAAGAGAAGATATTGGTGCAAATTAAATAGACATGTCCAAGTGAAACAGCAATAAACTACAACTACTGGCTATTAGGTTCAGTCATCGTACCCAAGGACACATAAGGCAAGAGACAAAAAATGTCCACTCAATTCGTTTGTGTACCTTTCATTCAACCTCAAATCTAGTTCTATGCATGTCTTTGAACTGCTTCTAAAGTTCTCCATGTGCTTCTAGGTCTCTCTATTTTTAGATGTCCTTTAGTGTCCACTGCATTCTGATGTTCCAGCAGGCAAGTTATGTCCTGGGTGCCAAAAGACAGGTGTCAGGACTGGGCTCTCCTGTAGGTTTCAGCCTGTCCATCATTAACAGCTGTTTCGTCCTACCACTATATTAACCAGTTTTTCATGAGCAGTTTAGGTTTTTCTCTGCTTTTCTGTTTTATAGTTTGCGACCATGTTCCCACACCTCTTAGAGACCTTCTACGACATACATTGAGAGAATTATTTGTACCCGTCAGCGGTTTTATAATCTATTCTGACCGATTTTCAACTGCCAAGAGTTCTTTTATTTGTTCAACTTGAACACGTCTGTATAATTTATCTTCTACAAGACTAGGTGCTCAATCTCCTGTACATTGAAATCGGGGATCACTACAAAATAGCCACATCACTCCACATGGAACACAAATCAAGCACTTTTGGAATGTGAGGCAGGCTAACACCTTTCGTCAACGTCCCACTGACCCCCTTCTTCAGGGCACAAGTAAGGTCTGGGTTTTTCTCTTTCAGACCCACACACAAAGAGTGCTAAAAACTAATTCCTTGGTAGAATGAGAAAGTAAAAATCATAATTGAAAATAAAAAATGCTACAGGAAAAGTGCAATTTTTGAATTAAAAAATAAGCTAAAATGGGTACTCCAAAAGACAGCTAATATTAGAGAATCAATAAAAAAAAATACAGAGAATAATTTAAATCCAAGCAAACATTTATTCACATGAAATCAAATTGACATGAGAAAAACTTAGAAATACAATCTCTGCACTCCTGAGTGTATTGTCAGCAAATTAAAAAACCATTTCATAAAATGTTTTACACTAACAAATAACTTTATCTTGAAAAACTTAACATGAATAACACAGATTCATTCATTAATATCCATCTTGTATTTAGACCCTTTAAACACCAATCTTGTATTTAGACATAAACACCAATCATGTATTTAGATATTAACACCAAACTGGTCAACTGAATAAAATCAACATCTACACACTCAATGCTCCAAAAGGTGCTTGACAACTTTCAGCTAGCCCAAATGGCAGAACACACATTAACAATTCAGAATTTTCCCAAGCCCAAAAAAGGCTGGCTATGCATTTTCCGCCACTTTTACTTCCCAATGTTTCTCTGGTACACATTTAAGGCTAGGTCGACCCGATAGTTGTTACGGGCTAAAAACATTCCGCTCCCACTGTAGAATTGAAGCCAGACTCTTGTCAGAAAAAATCCCACACCAACTGGCAATATCAAACCTGGGATCATACATCTATGAACAAGTGTAGACCCTACCTGAGTAGGAGTCTCCACAGCACTAAGCACAGCACTACATGCATAGAGTTTTTGAAGGTTTCTGGATCTTAAAGAAAGCTGAGTACTCTCCCCCACTTATACGTAGGAAAAAGAGTGAAACCTCATAATCCTAGGGGTTCAAAAGAAGAAGATGAAACAAGTATACTAACCAGAGTGATATCATGGTTCAGAATCTGGCAGCATCCTATAGTATAATTTAGTAGTATCAAGTGGAGTTTTCTGCTTGTAAAATATTTCCAGCAGCACATCTGTACAAATTTGAGTTCTATTGGACAATATACATACAGTTGAATAGGAACCACAATTATGCTGAGGACACAGATCCCATATGTGCATCTTTCTGAAGACTGACACCCATCATAACGGTGCAGTGACTGAGGATATGATTCTCATCTCTTGAATGTTTGGACTGTTTACAGGCCTAGCAGAGTAAACGCGTCTAACGGCAATTTATTTATTTTATTGCACCGGGTTCCCCATATTGTATGTCATCTGCAGGGAGTATTGCACAAAGCATGAACTCCGTAGCTTTGGTAACAATGTCAGGGATCTTATGAAAAATTTGCACCTGTGACTCTGCCAGGATTGAAACCCACAACCTTCAGAACGACAAACGAATGTCTTAACCGCTTTGCCAGAGACACCTCCTACAGAGTATAGTAGAACTCTGCCATGCAATCTGGTGGTAGAGAATGAGCATAGACAACTTTACCTTGGCTGCAGTATCATAGAGCACAGTGAGCTCCCTTGTTCCCTAGTGCATGGGGCAGTCGAAATCTAGCACTTGTTTAGGTTGGATAGAAAATCCACAAGCACCCCAGCTTTTCAATATGTGCAACATAAATACTACATGGCATTTGACAGAAGAACAAGAGCTCAAGCATTGCTGGATTATTGAAGAAGAAGAAATTTAGATCAAGTTACAATAATCAAATTGAAATAACAATACACTGTCAAATTTTTGTCAGTGATTTCATGAATGACCTCTCACTACCAACGACCAAAATTCTGGATACATCATCACACACCACAGGCAGGCACATATATAAACAAAAGTTAAAAGTCATCAATAGTTTGATCTACATGAATGCCACGTTCTGCCATTGCTTTTTTCTTGCGTTCCTGTTCTGCCTCTCTTTCAAGCTGTTGCTCCCTCTGCAGTTCTAGAATAGTATCAATGTTCACCTGCTCTAAAGGCAACTTGTTTTCATTTTCAACATCCTGCAATTATTTAAATCAAAACCAAGAATAGTGAAAGTGCAGAAAAGTATGCCTTAACTTTTGCAATAGCATCATAGTAACCATCAAGTCCTTAAAACACACTTCTTTAATACCTGTGTAATACTGCTTTTTAGAGCAGTGTAGGACAAGGAGATATGAGCCTAAAGAATTTAATGGTAACATGGCTAATGCAGTCACATCTTCTTCTTTGTGTTCGTCTTTACGACCAATTTTAATCACTCCTTGTGATATGGTTGATCTTTGCCAAGAACGTGTATACGGTGCACATTGGTTTGGTAGGCCCCTAAACGCATAGACTTGTACACGTTTAGGACACATGCATCCGATTTCAGCCAAACCTCCTTAGTCGCCCTTACAACATGCGTGGCAGGTAACAGTGGTTCTATTCTTTACATCCCAAATTTGGGCCCGGTAACCACTCGGGCGGAAATGCAGTCACCATGAAACTGTTCAGGCTAAGATTTTTCTTTATACCCCTACGGAAAAATAATAAAATTCACTGACCCTACCGGGATAGAACCCGGTCTCCTGAATGGGAGCCAGTGCTCTAATCCATTTGGTCAGACGCTCCTCAACAAGTCATAAGCCACTCAAATATGATACAATGAAATCAATTATTGACATTTTTAAAAACTGCATCAAAGATGTGGGACAACCAAAATACTCCATTCTTTTCATGCAAAGAGCATGTGTTTGAGTGTATGAGAGCACCTTTCTCTCAGTTATGACACATGTTTGAATATCAGGTAAGGAAAGTATGGGATTTCTGTCACGGGTAAAACAAATCCCGCCTGTATATTGAGTGGCAACATCTTGAGGCATAGCAGCCTTTAGAATCTCCAGCCTATAGAAAACCCTCTAGCAATTCCCTAACCGGGGAATTAAGATATAAATAACAAGTTTTTTTTTTAAGTTAAGATGTACAACGAAACTTAAAAATCATGAGATGTATTATGAGTGACCACTGACGCATGCTGAGAGCCGCGGTAGCGTAGTTGTTAGTGAACTCACTTCTCAAGGCTGGTAGTCTGGGTTCAACTTCCGCAGTGCGCGTGGAATTTTTCCTGACCGTGACGACTCTCAGGTCGACCCACCCTCAACTGGGTACCAGACATGCTCTGGGAAAGTAAAGGCAGTCGGCGTGATGCCGACCACATCACTCATCGTGTGCCGACGGTCAATGAAAAATAAAGGCCTAACACTGTATTGCTCTATATACCACAAGGTATAAAAGGGTTCCTTTACTTTTTAAGAGGAGAGCCGCGGTAGTGTAGTTGTTAGTAAACTCGCTTCTCAAGGCTGGTGGTCCGGGTTCAACTCCCGCAGTGTGAGCAGAATTTTTCCCGACCACGGCGGCTCTCAGGTCGACCCAGCCTTAACTGGGTACCAGGCATGCTCTGGGAAAGTAAGGCGGCCGGCGTGATGCTGACCACATCACCCATCATGTGCTTGTCAATGAATAATACAGGCCTAACACTGTATTGCCCTATATACCACACAGTATGAAAGGGTTCCTTTACTTTTTACTGATGCATGCACAAACTAAAGATGATACAGCCAATAATACTTAATATATGCTCAACTGCTAAATAAGATTGTTGCAATCATAACTACATGAAATACAAGAAACAAGCAAACAGTATTATGAATTAGTTTTTCTTCTTCTGCATTCTCTACTCATCTCATTATTCTTGTACCCTTGCTGTGTCGAGGTAAGTATATGTTGTGAGAGAGGGTCCTCTTATCCGCTTCGTATATAGTTCAGGGACTCAAGCAATTTTATCAGTGCAGTGCTTGCATGGCCTTCCTTATCCCGTTTCCATTTACTCTGTGAATCATTACACTGTGTAGCTGATAACTATACAACTACAACAGCACATAGGTAGCTTCTTTTCAATACTCTTACTTTGCCAGACTGAAATATTGCAGCCTGTTTTTTTTTTTTTGATCCAGAAGCACTTGAGCTTTTCAGCTCGGTGCCATGGACACCGTAACCTTCGGTTCGGTGCCACGAACACCATAAATCTGGGGAATCTGTGGCTTTTTCTGCCATCCCGCTGAATTGAACCCGCACACACAGAGGGATAGTCACCCGTAGTCCAACGCGCTACGAACACGCTGGGCAGACGGGCGCAGCCTGTTTCAAGAACCATCACTGTTTACAGGATCTAGCTATGTGACATATCTACCTGATCTACATATGTTCCCCACTTACATGATCTATATGTGCAATCTGCCTACATGATCTTTCCATGTGACCTGTCTCTGTGATCTACCTATACCATCTATTTGTGTCTAATAGCTAGTAAATGTACACAATATTGCTAATTTGTTTTGAAAAAAAAATAATAAAACAAACCTTATCATGTATACAACATTGACTGGTACTTACTACTTCTCCAAGCAAAACTACATTTTCTCCTCGAACAATAAAGATACCTGAGGATATCCCTCATTTTTACCTACATGTATACGTTCTATGGTTCTGTGAAGTACCAGATTAGCTGTCAGACAGAAAAGAAAAACACTCACACATGTAGAGTCAAATATACACTGCTTACATATGAATTACTATAGCAAACATTCAACCATCAAATGCTTGTGGTAAACATTTATACCGACATACTAACATTTATAATGACATATTAACATTTATATCGACATATTAATAAATCAAGTCAGTTTAAAACACAAAATTGTTCATAAACAATCTTTCACCTATTATAATTTGCTTTGCTTGGAACTTCCAATCTTTCTCTATATATGAGATTCCTTTTCCTTTCGTTCGCTTGAAATATGTCTATATATTCAATGTTGTCTTGTATGAACTTCACTGTCTTTTGTAGCTCACACAGAGGTCCATGTAGTTTTCTGTCTAGTGTTTTTTCCTTAGGCCAGTGAGTTTGGCTCAGTGTATCATATTCGGGGCAGTCTTGAAGTATGTGCTCTGCAGTCTGGTGTGACTGTCCACATGTACACATGGTTGAATTGCCAATCTTGAATTTTGTATACATGTGGCTGCAGAGTTGATTGTGTCCTGTTCTAAGGCGCAGAATGACAACTTGTATCTGCTCATATTATAGTAATCGCCTTTGTGTTGGTATTTATGACTTTCTCATTGATTTAATCATACTTTTCTTTTGGTGGTAGGTAACTGGCACATAGGTTGCTCTCCTGCAGCACCTTCCTTGGCCAATCGGTCTGCTGTTTCATTTCCTGGTATTCCACAGTGAGAGGGTATCCACTGCAAGACGACCCTGCACTGCTTGGATAATTTAGACAGTAGGGTCTGTAGACCTGGCAATTTTCTAGACTGGAGTGCTGATTTTGCATCAGTCAAAAATACAACAGGTTGAGGATCGGGTCTGGTATTCAACAGATTTTCAGTTGCCACCTTGATTGCCTGAATTTCTGCATCATAGTTGTGACAGAATTTCCCCGGTGGTACTTTAATCGCATCTCTAGCGTTGTTTGGGTATTCTATGTACACTCCTGCTCCTCCATTCTTCACTGCATTTTCTGCTGACCCATCCGTGTATACCCCGGACCCAGAGATCATGTGGGTATTCTTCATCAAGTAAACTGAGAGTGACTGTCTTGCATTGTATGCTGTTCTGCTCATCCTTGCCGAGTATTCCTTTCACTTCTGTCTGGATACATATATATATGAGATCATCTACTACCGTCCACATTTGGGGGATACAGATAGCACATAGAGACATGCCACAATGCTGCAGACTTTGCTTATGACACATACAAGGGATTTCATGCAGATGTTGAAGTATGAGCAGTTGCTGTAGATCTGGAAGATTCTTGGAACAAAGTTCCCTTCGATTTACTAATGAAACAGTTGCTAGAGTTTAGCTTTCAACCAGGTCTTGTCAAATTTATATCCTCTGCATTGTTCCAGGGGAAGGTTCTCAGATGTTGATACCTTACACCAGAGCTAGAAACAGTCAACTCAAGGTTGCCTCTTGTCCTCTTCAATGTCTGTACAAGCAGAATCAGAAGGAAACAACTAAGTGGCACAGGCAGAACTCTCATACACAGATAAACATCCTGGTCTACAGACAGGGAAAAGATCATGCTTGTGTTGTTCAGGAGTTACAAAAAGAATTGGATCGGATATCCTTCCGGTGCAATATCTTCAGGGTAGCAGTCAACCCATCCAAAGCAACAGTAACTTAGTTTTCACTGAACAATCATGCCGTCAACTCTCCAATGCTAAGAGTGAAACTTCGTGGCATGGACACTGAAAGAACCAGCTTCATGAAACACATTGGTGTAAGAATTGACCGAAGTCTATCACTCAAATAGCACATGAAAATAGTGGCATATTCTTTACAGGACTTAGCCATCAACCACATTAAACGAGTTGTCGATTTTCTAGGCACTACTTATATGTTCAGTAGTTTGCCATTGCTTTCTGGACAGTGAGATTTTTACTGTACGTAAAACCCACTGGCACAAATTTGCTTCCAAATTGCCCACCGCCAAGTATGAACCAAGTATGCCTAGGTTGTGATCGAGCTTTGTGATTTTTCATTTGTTATTTGTGACTTTTTTCCATGCAAGGAACTTATATGGATATACGGTTACTAGTATTGTAGAAGGTCATCATAAAAAACCTCTAGACATTTGGGAGTTAAAATAAGTTACCTACACTTTGAAAAGCACTGTGCTATGTCCTTCACCATTAATGTCACCAATAGAAAGATGTACTTACCAAACTGATCTATTGTTCTGAGATAGCCAATGAGGGTCCTTCCATCTCTTAAAACTACCAACAGCTTTTCTACAAAGAAAGCAAAATAAGAAAGTCTAAGACTTGTGTAAATCAACTCATCAAGATTAACCAAATATAGCATGATAACATAAGGGATGATTAACCACAGTGATGTTCACGAAGGATGTTACCAGCCAGGCATAATAATGAACCAGAGTCTCTGAGAATGTAGAGCAACCAAAAATGAGAATTTTTCATTGAAATGATAAGTACTCTGTAGCAAGTGTTTATCAGTCAACATAATTTTTATATCGTCTGAGTTCTTCTCGAACTAACCATTCTGTTTCTTGATGGCAGGATCCAGGATCTCTGTAGAAGCATTGTGGATCTGCTCACATAGGACTGCCAAAAGGCTTCCGTATTTTAGCAGTTGAATCAAAATACACTGGAGATGGTTTTCTATGGTGTCAACAAATTATGTTTGATTGTTATTTTCTTTATATTAATGAGATCTATATCAATTTTTATATAATTTTTTTAGTTTTCTTCCAATGAGAGTGCCTGGCGGTTGATACTGAATTTTAAGTTTAGGTAAAATGAAGTGATAGTCTGTCCAGCATTTGACACCAAACATAGACTTGGTCATCAAGATATCTTGAACGTTCTTCTTTCAAATAATAACATGGTCAGTTAAGTACCAATGCTCTGAGTGAGGGTACATCCAAGGGCCACCCTGTTATAGATAGGAAGTGGAAAATTGTGTTGGTGATAGAAAGATCAAATTCAGTACAACTCTGAAGTAGCAATACATTGATATTACAACAACACAAGCCATGCTTTCTGATCGTGCCATTTCAAGAGATCTTGTCTTAGCACAATTTTGCACTAATGATGCAATGACTGCAGATCTTCATAAATCTTATTCTTGACATCATCCTGGTTTGTCATAAAGATTGTAGCATGTCTCCTACCCCAAAGAAGGGGAAATTGTTCAGATATTTATTTCCTGTGAGGTCCCACTAAATAGTCAACAACTGTTGTTTTGATAGCAAGATCAACCCATGTTTTTATCTTGCTTCGTCCTCTTTGTTTCAATAGGTTGTATAACCTGCACCTTTTTCACAGTTAGTCCTTGCCTTAATCGTTACTCAGTGCTGTTTTGGGAATATTGTATCTGACTAGTCCTGTCCCAATCAGTGCAGTTTGCTTTCAGGTCGGTTTGCATTTAAGTCTTTACAAAACATTCCATGTGTCTGTAAAAGGGAGAGAAATATGTCTTGATATATCCACCAAATGCTGTAGTAATGATGCAGCAAGCAATATTTAGGATACTTTTTTCTAGATCCTCCTCATGTAATGGAGGTGAGCAATGCTTTCCCAAAGACAGCTGCTCAGTCAATCACAGTTCTGTTGAATCCCACTGCTATTTCGATCAGAGAAGATGATCAAATGGCATGAGCCGCCTGTTTGTAGGTTAATGACTACACCTGTCAGCAAACCCACACCTGCCCGTTGCCAAAGGACTTGTTTGAGTAGATGGATATATGAACAGTGATTTGGTTATAAGTGAGGAAGGGTGGCTCAATATGTCTACCTAAATCTCTCGCCTGGGTTAATGTGAATCTTAACCCTAATGAGCGTAGCTCAGCGGTAGTGAGCTTGATCACGAACCCAAGCGTACCTGGTTCAAACCCCACAGGAAGCAAGTTTGGAAGCAAATTCGTTGCTGTGAGGTTTTTACAAAAGGTAAAATAGACCTTACCGCTCAGAAAGCAATGGCAAACTACTGAACGTATAAGTGGTGCCTAGAAAATCAACGACTTGTTTACTGTGGTTGATGGCTACGCCCTTTAGGATATGCCATGATTTTCATTTTCAACCCTAATAGATAAAGATATCACAATAAGAATACAAAAGCTCAAATTTAAATGTCAAGTCATTCCTGTTCAGACCTAAGACTCTGAAACGTGGACACCACCAGAAAAACTAGCTTTCCTAAATCTCAACTGTCAACAGCAAAATGTGAGTCACTGTTCTGTTGGTGGGACATTCTTAAAACTACAAGCTAAATAGACAACATTGCGAGTCTCATTCTATATCTCGAGTATCCAGTGGAAATATAAATAAACTTCTATAGAGTTTAGTAAAAACGTGAATCATTTTTTTTTTTCGTCCGCTTTCAACTCAGACGAGTTTCATCTCTGAAACTGATTTTTGCGTGAAAATCTGTTTTTCATATTTCTTACAATGGCAGCAGCGTTCACATTGTAAATTACTTTACACTGGCAGCCGTGTGCTCAATGTACTCGTAATTAGTATTCCTCGCCATACAGGCAGATTTTCTCCGACTTCAGAGGTACTCATGTTATCGTCCTGAGTAAGACGTGAATCATTTTTAAAAAGGACTAAACTCAAACTGTGAAATCAATGCGACTATGAAGACACTGGAAAGGATAGTGTGACACAGAAAATAGTGTTGCCTGTTTGTTAGTAATGAATGTTAGGGACCAGTGATCCATAGGCAGCTGAAACTACTATTATTATTTATACATATGATATAATCATATATTAAACACAATTTTAGAAGTTTGCCATCAACTAAAACTAAAAGTAGTAAACATACTAAAGTTTATTTAAATTAAAGTTAGTCAAAATCAACTTCAAGCAGGTACTATACTATAGTTCGTTCCAAAATTTGTGATCATCGTTACCGACCGATATAAAATCATTCCCTTGATATAAATTCTTGATTTTTACATTTTTATATAGGTAAGTGACGACATTCCAAAAGTATTTTTGCACACCCAAACCTTTAGTTCTGTTAGATTTGTATTATATGTTATTACTATAATTCCAGCGATGTTGATTTGGTATACCTGTCGAAATTTTACAGTACTATTGTCAAGTTTGTCTATAACTAAGCATTTCGGTGTTCCACATGCAATTCCGTGCAAGTCAAAATCGGGAATTCCGTGAAATTAATCAGTTCACAATGTGAATGTTTCCTACTGACTGTCATTGCCAGTGTCATTGGCGTATGTACGCGACCTTTACTTTTATTTATAGAAGTGGAAGGTATCATTTGTTCACTATGTCACATTTCTTTTTATAGTATGCAATAGGGATACGCCTTTGCAAACATTCGCCACCATTTTGTGTATTAATGTAAATTCTAAACTTTGGTTATCATTTTGTTGTGCTTATGCAAAGTTATATAACAAAAACGTTTTTTGCATCAACCACTGTCCAATCTACCTACCAATTAGTTAAACATGGATTCGTAAGGTCGTGAGGTATATAAGTGATTATAAGACTGCATGCAAAAATTACTTTTATCCATCAGGTAGATTTCGTACAAATTAAATCTTAGTGTGATCACGAATTTTGGAACGAACTATAGAGTATAGACTATAGTATATAGTAGTAGTACTGATGGATTGGACGATGGTGATTTTGACTTGAATTGTTCTTTTAAAGTTCATGATTCAGTAAAGAATATAAATCAAAACATACTGTCAATCTCTTCCACCAAACTAGCTGTTCCTGGAAGATAACTCATCGCTTTATAAAAACGTGTATGTCTGAAATAAATAATTAAAGAACTGCTATCCAAACATTCTAATCAATATCATGTAGAAGTAACTTGTAAGAAGACTCGTATAAAACCCCATGCCACCATTTAAATGTTCTCTAGTGATGAAAACTTAAAAGTGCACAAGGCTGACCAATGAATTAGAACTGGGGTCGGGAGTAATTTTGGGCATTATCCAAAATGTATTTGTTGTAAATCAAATTACTCTAGACTTAAAAGTAAACAAAAACATGCTACTTATTCTTAGAATTTAAAAAAATTATTTCAAAGTCTACAATTTATAGCAGACTAAGCCACATGTTCTGTCACACGAATTCTACACACACAATTAATAATAAAAGAAACAAAAAGGAAATAGGTTAAAAAGAGGAAAATCTTGGATGGGTCAGGCCGAGGACTGTATTGAACAGGTGTGTACACTTGAAGATATTGATCCCGGTGAAGAATGGATACCAGTGCCAACAGGAATCGCTACATCCTTTTCTGTATGCATCGAACTTGATAAACAATGCAGGCAACACAACCCACTTGTCGTGGAGGCCGAGGTTCAGGCATTAATTTCTGAGAACGCATCTGAACATGATGTAATCATTTATACGGATGGTTTGGTGATTCGACATGTGCGGAGCTCATGGGCTTTCACTGCTCAGGTCGGAGGTGATGTTGTGAAGGAAGACAGTGGTGGTTTTGCCGTGACTACGAGCAGTCTCACTATGGAAATCATGGCGGTTACCAAAGCGATGATTTGGCTAGAATCACAGACTTTCATCCATGCATGTTTTCTCAGTGACTCAATGAGTATGCATTGAAACAGGATGGGCTAGGAGACATTGGATAGAATCGCTGGGGAGGTCTAAGCTGACAAAGATCAGTTTTATTTGTGTGCCAGGGCATGCAGGTGTAAGGGGGAATGATAGGGCGGATAGGCTTGCAGGTATGGCTGCTGTCCAAAGCGGACGAGCAATGGACCAGGCTGATATTATAAATTCCTTAAGGGAGAGAGGGCGTGTAGGCCTACATGATTCACGTAATAGCGGTGAATCCACAACACTAACCAGACTGCAAGAACTCAAAGTTAAGTGTGGTGTAGCTCGACAAGAACGCTATGCTGGCAGACAAAGAAGAATTGTAAACCAACAAAGAACCGGTGTCGTTAGTCGCCACACGCTGATGGACATACTGAGGGAGAGATCGGAGCACTTATGGACTAATTTGTTCGACGTGCAGTGATGGTGATCCGACGACTAAACTAAACTAATAATAAAACGGCTTTGGGAATTTATTTTAAACTGAGAAATGTTCTGCGTCCGTCCGCCATAAATTCAGTTGTAGTCAGGGCGCATGGTATGACGCATATGACTGATTTGTGCGTGAAGGCATGCTTTCATTATTATCAGTGTCCCTCGCCATACATGCGTCTCTCCTTCGACTTCAGAGGTACTTGTAGTTTAGATCCTAATGTGTTGATCAGTGAACCTATATAAACCACTTGCTCAGCTGTGAGCTTACCGGGATCTGGTCCAGCCCTCGGACCCCTGGAATTTCTACAAGTGATGACCAGTTCACACTAAGGCAACTCAGCGAAAACACCATAGAATATGACAAACAGCTCAACTTAGCATTCATAGACCAAGAAAAGGCCTTTGATAGAATAAACAGAAACAAACTATGGGCCATACTAAGTGAATATGGAATTCAGGGCCAACTATTAGACAATATTAGAGCGCTATACCAAAAATGCTCAAGCGTAGTACGAACAAGCGACGGCCTGACAGACGAATTTGAATTATCATCAAAAGTAAGGCAGGGATGTGTGCTTTCGCCTATACTTTTCAATATTTACATAGACAGGATAACGCAAGAAACTAAGACAGATAACAACCTGGATAACAACTACAATTTAATAAACGAACTACTCTTTGCAGATGATCAGAGTATAATTTACAACAACGAACAAAAACTTCAACAACACATAAATGCACTGCAAGCGACATGTGAAAAATATGACATGAAAATTAACACCTCCAAAACAGAAGTCTTGACAATAACTAGATAAACAGGTCAACTAAATATACACGTGAATAATGTCAAAATACAACAGACTCCAGAAATCAAATATCTGGGAGTATATTCACAGCAGATGGAAAGATGGACAGAGAAATCGAGACTAGATGCCAGAAGGCAAACGCAGTAACATACCAACTGTCACCACTATTAAAACCTGATAAACTGCATATTTATTCCAACTCTCTGCTATCAGTGCCAAACATGGCCCCTGACTAAGACACAAGAAAGAAAGATTACAACATGTGAAATGAGATGTCTACGAAAAGCTGTCAACGTTACAAGCGAGATAGAGTGAGAAACGAGAATATTAGAAGCATCGTTGGTACTATACCATGAAATAGGTTTTTGTTCCAGATTTTCCTTAGATACGTTGGTATTTGGTCGTCCATTTGTGTTTCATTTTAATTTGTCACTCCTGTTTGTTTGTTTGCTTGATAAAGGCCTTGTTGGTCGAAACGTTGCTGTTTATCGTCACTGTTTATGTATTTTGTAAAACTATAGTACTTTGTTTGTACGTGTTTTACTATACCATGCATACAGTACATCGAGAAGCAAAGATTCAAGTGGTTCGGCTATCTAATGAGAATGGAACCACATTTACTACCATCACGTGCCTATAATATTCGACTCTCAGGGCGCAGAGCACGAGGTAGGCCACGAACACGATGGATAGATAACATCTCAGAGTCCCTGCGAAAGCATGGACTGACAACGTCAAGCGCAACACACCTGGCACAAGATAGGAAACTAACTCTTCCCACGACGCTTCACGGCAAATGTGGTTAAGATAAGATAAGAAGATGACCAGTGAAGATTCCACTTCCTATCGGATTTCGCCCCCTTCCATCATTATGCCTGTGGTGAGGTCGTTCCGGATAAGGAACACGTGTCTTGGACTTGTTTAGGTTTGTCTATGCTGTCAATTTCTAATTTTCCGTCTTTTCTGGAAAAACACTATTTTGACCATCCTTGGCATCTTTTTGCATAATGAGGTATGGTTCTATGCCAAGAAGTGTGTTCATGTTTGCCACTTTCTTATTTTATTGATGTCATTCTGGTTTAGGAATATTCTCAAACGCTATGGTACTCGTGTCGTTTTGTCGCCACCAGGGAATTTTTAGTTTCTACTTTGTATTTTTCCTTCAGAAGAAGCAGAAACTTTGAGCCACTACTGAGCACGTCCAGTTGGAGAGGTCAATTTCATCAGGCGCTAGAACGCAACTTTTGTTTTTACGCTCTACCTCGGTTCCCCAAGGAGGGCAGCCTTTCCAAACGCAAGAATGCAACCGTCAGCATAACCAGGCTTGGCTCTTTCAGGGAGGGCAGTTTTGTTAGCCTCTAGAACACAACATTTAATTTTGTACTCGGCCAACCCTGTTGCCTGCATTTAGCCTCTAGTACCTGCAGTCTTCCTTTACGTCGATGCGACACAAACATAATATCTTGAACTTTCACAGGGTCTTGACTTTGGCTGCCGGAGTAGAAACTTATGACTTTGTTCCGTTTAGCGGTCATTTGTAACAGTCATACATCTTTGGATGTCAGCCAGGACATAGGTGTGAATGCAGTCTCTCTAGGATTCTGCTATACTATATTATGAACAGATGTCACAGTATTTGAGATTGCACCACACTACTACCTTACCGCTTGGTAGTGCTCTCCATCTACTTTGCCAGACTACTGGGCATTAGTTTGTTTTCAGGGCAACCAGGTGGATGTGGGGTAGGGTCTTGATCAGTGCCACCTTACTGACCCTGGCGCATCGTTGTCACTTCACAATACAAATTGACAGCAATGTATACCGGCCAAAAACTGTCTTTCAAGTTTAAAAAGGGTTTTAAAGCCGAAGGATTGACTTCATTGCACCGGGTTTTACCCCATATGGCTCGGTCCCTATCCGCAGAAATGGCACGCCACCTGTCGAGAGTATTGCACAAAGCACACCTCCGTAGCTCCAGCAACAATCCTAAGGGTTTCTGGAAAAACTGCACTCGTGAGCAGAATGGCACAGTCCGATTCGAATCCACGACCTTCGACTCGCAAGGCAAAGGGCGTAACCACATAAATGTATCAGCATGTCAACAGAACATATTGGAGATCTAATGCAACAAACATTCTACGTAGAGATGGCACTTGATATGAATTTTGAACAGAATGTTTGAAGATGACTGCACATTCATTTATTTATTTTATATATTTTTATATGCAACTTCTTTTCCTCCTTCCTCTCCTTATGGAGCATAGGACCTCAAAATGTTCTTCTACTTTGCCGTTTTCTTTATGGCTTCCAAGGATAATCCGGCACCCTTCAGTTCCTCAAGAAGACTTTGTCTTAAGGTTTGTTTAAGACATTCTTTTTCGTTTCCTTGAGGGTTTCACTATAGTACCTTATATGTAACTGCTAGTCTATAAATTATATGAACAAATAAAAGAACAAACATGGAAATGGTTGAAAAGAAAAATGTGTATGGAATGAGGCAGGTGGAGAATTTTTAAGGTAGAAAAGTTCTGCACAGGACAAGATACTAAATGATGATGAGCCTATAGTTCAGTTTGTCCTTTCAATATTATTTTTAGTTTCTCTTTTCTTGGTGAAAATCCTTTGGTCGAAACTTTAAGAACTTATCTGTTTCATTCTATTACTATTGAACAGATGTCATAGCATTTCAGGCAGATCTAGCAACTTTCTAGACTGAAGTGCTCAGAGTGCAGATTTTGCATCTGTAAAAATTATAACAGGTTGTGAATCAAATTTGGTAGTTCAAAAGTGTTTCTGTTGCCACCCTGATTGCCTGGATTTCTGCTTCGTAGTTGGGTGTTAGCAAAAGCATTTAAAAATGCATGCACAAGTTTTTCTATCACTTGGAAAATCAATGCAGTTCAATAGAATTAATTGATACATTTTTATTATTTACATGACAGCTTTGTAGTACATCCTCATAATTTTAAATACAGTACACAATACTGTCCTCAAACCATTCAAAAACACAATAATTCATATAATGTACACACACTCAACATTTATTATTATACAAAAATATACTCTATATACACCAGATGTTGACACTATTTGAACATGAGAATGCAATTTTGCTTTATGATAAATAATAAAAAGCTTTAGAATGAAGAAGTAAGTGGACCTTCGAACACACTCTGAACACATCAAATTTTTCCACTTCAGTTATGTTGAAGGGCTGTAAACAAGGTATTTCCTGCCTTTTATCATGTATTCGACTAAATGCATGTACATTTTAGAGGATCAGATATAGATGTTAAAGTTATGCCCTGTGCAGTGTTGGGAAAAACTAGCTGATGTTATATTGTAGTTATATTGAAAAACAACATTCAGCAAAGGCGCAGAATCTTTTGAAGAGAAACTTATGAATGAGCTTGAAAGCAAGAGAAACAAGTGCAAACTAAGAAGTCGTCACAGTAACATATTTGCCAAATGACCGAATGCAAAAGAAGAAAATTTGTGTCCACCATTTTCTGAAAAAGCAATCAAAGTTACAATAACATGCAATATTTTGGTCATGGCATTTCTGAGGTTAAATAATGCGAAGAAATTATTGCATAACAAGCAAGAAAACAAAAGTAAAACTTCTGACATACATGTTTTTCTGTGGCAACATAACGATGTGCATATTGAACCATTACACAAACATTAAAGAAGAAAATTTGAATGTTTTGTAAAAATTGATAAGAAAAACATATATTATGCCTAGCACAAATTGCAGACAAAATACAAATATCCTACAATATCATAACATTTGAGAATGTTGGATCACAAACATTATCATCTTCAGAAACTGAAATAGTTTTCAAACACTAAATGTCACAGTGAATTACAGCAACAATGGAGGGCATGGTCACTGAAAGGAAGTAGACGATCAAGATGATAAAGGCTACACAAAATATTATGCATGGCAATGGAGGAGGTGGGAGAACTGACTATAGATTGAGTCTTTCAGATGTGCTGTGAGAAGAGTGACATTCGACAAAGAACATGCTACATAACAATGAATGGGCTGCTGTAAACTGATAAATGATCTTTTCAAGGCTTATGTAACTGATAAATTATTTAGTCCGGGTGTGTATAACTGAGAAAATATTTAGTCAGGGCTTACGTAACTGAGAAATTATTTAGTCTGGGCTTTTGTTCCCTAAAGGCTGCAGCAAATGAGAAATTATCTAGTCATAGCTTATGATCCTTAAATGCTAATGTAGTTACGAAATATTGTCATGACAATGAATCTGTGTATATCATTTATATGAGGACTATCATCATAGCACTCCGGACATGTCCATAGGTGCTCCGATCTCCGCCTCAGCAAATCCAGCAGCGTCCAGCGACCCAACACGCCAGTTCGATGTTGATTAATCAATCGCTTTGCAAATTTAGTATGTCGTTCTTTTCGGGCTGCACCAATATTGACACCCATCTCTTTCAATCTGGTCAGCGAGTGGGATTCACATACCTGAAACTCCTCTGTTCGGAAAGACTCTTTCAATGCGTGAAGAATGTCACTTCGATCCATGGCAGCTGCCTCTGATATTGTAGCCAAGCCAGCCAATCTATCAGCTCGTTTATTACCCCTAACTCCTGCGTGCCCAGGGACAAAATGGTGATTTCTCTGATCATTGTCTGTACCAGTACCTCCACCCAGTTGCGTCTCACCATACCTGATTCGACTTTACGAATCATGCTCATGAAGTCACTGAGTATGAAAACACAAGAGTAATTGTGAAATGTCAACCAGTTCACCGCCTCCGTAACCGCCCGAACCTCCATTGTCAAGCTACTTGTGGTTGTTGCATAGGCCCCACTTATTATTTTTCCTCCTGAGCGTGCTGAAAACGAGGTGGCACAGCAATCCATTTCTCTCCTGTTTCAATTCCGGAAGGATCACATATTTTATTAAGAGTATCTTCTGCCTGACTCAGCCACGATCTGCCTCTCTGGAGTCTACACCCTTTCTCCTTAATGAGTTCTTCATGGAGAGGATGTTCCTTGTTTGCATTGATTCTTAGATATGATCGAACCCTCCAAGTTTCAATTCTGTTAGCAATAGTTGGGAGGTCAAGAAGGAATCGCATTGACACTCCTGGTGTATCTTTGGTGCATCCCAGAATGATGCGCATAGCCTCATTATGAATTCTTTCCAGTCTCACTGTTTGCGTAGGACTAATTGTTAGGAGAGTGCATGCATATTCTATACATGACAGAACAATACCTTGGTACAAGAGCACAAGAAGGTGTTGCTCAATGTTAGCAGCTGCCATGATTCTCAGTGCGGATAGTGCGTTGTGAGCCTTGGCAATAACTTAGTCGATATGGTCCCTAAAGCATAGACTGCGATCAAATTTTACACCCAAATAACTCATAGATGCTGTTCGGGTGAGTGTATGTCCATCTAAAGTAACATGTGGTGTGTCAGACTTCATAATGTGATTATTTAGGAGAACCATGATAGCACAGCTTTGGTATGGTTTATCGATGCACCAGAAACATCACACCAGGCCATTATGCGGTTCAGTTCTTCCTGGAGTTTATTAACAATTTCATCCCTGTTTCTCCCTGTCTGTACACCATGATGTCGTCTGCAAATGACAGTGTTCGTCCCCTGCCAGATAATTGCTGCTTCGTAATCATTATGGTGAATACATTGAATAGTACTGGAGATAGTGGAGACCCTGGGGTAGGCCCGGTGAAATTTTTGTCGGCACAGAGTACCAATTACCACACCTAAGTGCCACTTTTCTCTCGAACAGGGCCCTTGCAATCCATCTTATGAGCAATGTATCGATTTTGAGTAGCGTGAGCATTTGTATAAGGTATGTGATTGGAACTTTGTTGTAAGCATCCTCAAGATCTAGTACAACAGCACAAGTCTCCAAACCAGCCTGGAAGCCTTCAAAGACGTCATAGGAAAAGATCGATGCATTACACCAAGTTTCTTTATTACGCCTGTATCCACCGAGGGTGGAAGGAAACATGCAACGTTCTTCCAAATCCCGATCGAGCCTGCATGCCACTAACTTTTCCAGAAGCGTGCCCACTGTGTTCTACATTGCAATTATTCTAAAACCGCTTATGTGTTTGTGATTTTTGTTAGGTTTTGCCAGTGGTATTAAATAACTGTGTAGCTATTCCTCCCTGATCTCGCCATTTTTAAACTAATGTTGAATTCTTTACTAAGCTCATTCATGTCTTCGTCCGATATCCTGCTTATGTCACTGTATTGGATACCATCGGGGCCTGGTGCAGTATTGTGTGATCTCTTAAGCATTGCACGTATTTCATCACTCGTGAATACAAGATCGTCATTCCACTCCGTGTCGACACATTGCTCTGATAACAGCGAAATGATATTGAGTCTTGCTTCCCTATCATTTCAATTCGTCTGTTGAATAAAATGATCCAGAAAGGCCATACCTTTATCTTCATCAGTTTTTCGCCACACCAGATCGGGATCTTGAAAATCTGGTATGATACGTCTGTGTGGCGCGCCGTTCATGGCCTGGTGAAACTCCCAAAATTTCTGGAGGGAGTCATCGGAAAACATTTGTGCACAAAATTCTTCCCACCTAGCTGACTTTGCTTGGTTAGCACAAATCTTAAAAAGTGCCATTTTCTCATCTATGTCCACTTTCAACTCCAAGATATGCTCAGGCAAAGCTGTGGCTGCTCGGTGTGCCTTTTGCCATGCATTAACCGCTCTTCTTTTGGTGCACCAAATTGTTTCAATCTCCCCATTCCACCACAGAGGCTGTATTATATTCTTCCGCACCTGATGAGCTTGGCATGTCGAATTTTACCAATCGTGTCTCGAGCTGCGTTGTCATACGTGAAACCATTCGACATAATCCGACTTCTGCTCGATCGGCGCCTCTCGATTAAGACAACGCATGGGCAGTGATCACTACCATGGTATCCCAAGACATCCCATCTACAGTAGGGAGCAAGGGCGGATGAAACCAGTGCCAGGTCAATTGCCCCATCTGAATCGCCCGGTCGTTTAGCCAGCCTGGTTGCTTGACCTGTATTAAGGCACACCAAATCTGTTGTGACCAATGTATCCTCCAATTCCTTTCCCTGTCGATTGGTAATGATATTACCCCACTGTTGTCCTCTGGCATTGAAATCACCACAAAAGAGGATATTACTTTCATCCTGTTCGAATATGCCTTGCCATCTGGAGGCATCTACTCTTCCATTACATGCATATACATTGACAATAACAAGGGATGTTGATGTATGTATTCTAACAGCATGTATTTGCAAATCATCGCAATTCCATCCCGATACATCTACTTCAGATGCATGCAAGTTATTGCGTTCAAAGATAGCCTGTCCAAGATGTTTTCTGTTGTAGAATACATGAAATCCAGGGGCTTGGATTGTACCAGTACCCAAGTTGGTCTCCTGTAATGCAACGTCAGCACCGTAAAGAAGTTTGTCCAAGATGGGACGCTTTTGTCTGGCGGCGCAATTCCAGTACAGTATTCGATGTGGTGGTGACCCAATCTATCACATTTTAGCTGTCTCTTTCTAGCTCCTGCTCGATTTTTCTTTCTTCGCCCTCTTCTACGTGTACCTAAGACAGACACGACCATACCTTTTGATGTATCCATATCCGTTGGTAACGCTGAACACGGCGTCTTTGCTATGATGGGTTCTGGCGCTAGTGCACAATACTCCGTAGCAAGGCCAGAAGTCCCGTTTCACGTTAGCGACTGATTCTATCCTCAGCTATATAGCTTGTCAACACGTGAAGAACTTTAAGCTTGGATTTAGTCATTTATTTATGTAGCATAGTACATTATTATTGTAGCGGTGCGAAATTTAACCACCATCTTGCCGGCACCGGATATGACCTCTTCTCTCTGTGTATATATTAGTCACAAGTCTTTAATATCCACTGTTCTCAACAGGAAGAGTATGACTTAGAAGCAAGCCCGTTGTGATAAACTGACGATACTAGTGTATTATCGCAGAGAATATCATGCTCTGATTCTGAACTTACTGTAGACAACAAACTTGTTACTGTACTCAAACAATTGGTATTGAGTCATGGAGCATTGTGCTCATAATGTGGAATAGATAAGATATACAGGTATATTATTCTGCTCTTGTTAGTAGTATTGGTCATGGTGCTGATGTTCAGTTGTTAAAACTTCAATATATGGGCTAACAGTTTCTTGATGATTATTTGTTTCACTTGTTGTTATGAAAGAGTTAAATTGATGGTAACTGTAAACAGGCACATTCTTGAGAGTAGATGGTAGTGACAGTACTTGTAGTGCTTCAGATTTAACAGGTTCCTCAGTTACAAGTCTTCCAGGGATTGTATGTTTGTCATTTGGATATTGAACATTCAAAGTTATCCCAATTTCCTCTTTTGCAACTTTCAAACACAACCGACTAGGAACTTTTTGCTTTGGACCTCTCATTCGAGGTCTGCTATGAATGAATCCATCAGCTAAATTGTTATCTGTGATATTTTCTTCAGTAATAAAATCCATTAGATTTATTGTAGAAATAGTTTCATTTCGATGACTTTTCACATGGGTTCGCATGTTATCACATCTAGTACCCTTCTTTCCACAAATTTTACAAGTAAACTGTTTCTTGGGCACATGAATTGTCTTAACATGTTTAGATAAGCCTCCTTTATCAGGGAATTCACTACCGCACTGGGAGCAGCTATAAGAATTCTCCTTTTCATGACGCTTCATGTGAGATGAACAACAATTCTTAGTCTTGAAAGCTTTGCCACAAATGCTGCAAATAAACGGTTGGGAGTCCCTGTGTACATATTTATGTGTGTATAAAGATGCTTTAGATTTAAATGCTTTCCCACACTGAGGACATACATATGGACGAGCTTTGCTGTGTATATTTATATGAGCTTTCAAAGTGCTCTTGAAGAAAAAGCACTCCACAAAGCTCACACATAAACTGCCTTACTTGCTTCCCATGATGCCTCATATGAATGTTTTTAGAATATTCAGATTTGTATAGTTTTCCACACATTTCACACGAATAGTTCCTGTCTTCAGAGTGTGATACTGTATGTGCTAGCAGTGATTGCTTTGTTGTAAAGTTTTTCTCACATCTACTGCAAGGATAAGGACGCTCGCCTGTATGTTTGTAAAGATGTTGCTTCAAACTGCACTTGTAAGAGAAGGTTTTACCGCATATATGACAAATTATACAGCCAACACTATGTACAGCTTCCACATGAACTTTTAAATGGTTTGAAGTGAGATATGTTTTATCACAAATATTACAATTATATGGACGTTCTCCATTGTGTTTTTGTACGTGAAGCTTGTAGCTGTGATGGAAACTGAACGTAGCATTACATTGTTTACATGTGTATGGCTTGTCTTTTGTATGTAGACCTCTTTGATGATGGTAAAGTGAGTCTTTTGTCTTTAAAATTTTACAACATATAATGCACTGGAAGCCAGAATTATGAGTTTCAACTTCTCTTCTGCTATCATCTTTGGACGGTTCTAACTTATCTAGATTTACAACTTTCGGAGTAGCATCCTTTGAAAATATAACTTCATTTGTTGATATATCTTGCTTACTGGTCTGTACTTCACCAAAACAATTGTTATTATCAGAATTGAAGTCCTCTAAAACACTTGTATGTAGTCTGCTTCTTTTCTTTAGTGGTGGAGAATGTGCATTCGATTTTTGGAGGTATTTTGCTTTAGGATGTTTAAAATTAGCACTATCAGAGTTATTCTCACAATTTTGCCTTTTGCGTAATGACATTCTGTAAGATCTGGTAGAAAAACTTGAAACGGTTTCAGCATTACAAGATGGTTTATTTTGCATCATTGAAGATCTTCCCGTTTTTCTAAGAAACTTTTCCTTCCTTTTCCTTCTTTTGTAAGTCTGATTGCATTTTGGAACTGTCAACTTTCGCCTGTCACTCATAATCAGTCCTGATACAGAACCTGTAGCAGAGTCGGTGCAAGTGTTTGATTGATCTCTGGTTTCTGTGAGCAGAAAATAAAAGAAGATGTGGCGCATATTCATAATACTTAGAAACAATAGATTATATAATGATTGAATTAAGCAAGAATTCATTACCTACCAAAAGCTGCAGGATATCTCCGTTTGACCACAAGCCGTGGATATGATTTGTTTCATTGTCAAGCTAGTTCTAAAATTTACATTTACTAATTTAGATTGTTACCAGTTCTTAATCAATTATTTTTAGTATGATCCGAAAGGTGGAGGCTGGTTTGGTGGGCAGACAATGAGTGTCAATGGCAATGAGAGAGCAGACAGGCTGGCTGACTCTGCCACCAGATCAGGTAGTCAGCCAATGGATAGAGTTGACATTCTGAAAGCCCTCATAAAGTGTAGCTGCAAAGATGATTTTTATCTAAACCAATCCACATCAACTGCTAGAGCTTGGATTGAAGTAGCCAGAAAAGAACAGAACAGGTATATGAGTAGGCTTAGCAATAAACATTGAACTGGCACAATTAGTTGTTGGACGCTGTTGGAGATATTGCGAAGGAGTTCTGAACACCTATGGACATGTCCAGAGTGTAATGAAAATATCCCAAACTGAATTTATTCTTTTACATTGTGATATCCAAAAAATGACAAATCATTCATCAAATTTAGCTAAAATATAAGAACACTACAGCTTAATTTCTACATACAGATGTAGAGTTAAAATAAAAAGTGAAGAAAAATAAATTCAAGCACAAAGTGTTATTTCAATATGGTAATTCATGAGTTAAATTTAATATTCCAAATGTTTTTCTAACGGAAAGAACACAATTTGTTTAAATGTTACAAGCATTTGTTTCAACTTCTTCGAACGTGCTGTATCAACCAGTTGTTAAACCACTCTTTGTGATTCGTTTGGGATCTGAGCGATTTTACACTGTGCCAGCACCTCCAATTTCTGTGACGCTTTTTATTTACTATGGTAGCTTCCCTATGCCCCTACCACAGTTGTATCTTATGACATGCCTTGTAGGTCACAGTGTTACTATTTTTGCTGCCCTTGTTGGTCCTGGCAATACACAGTCAATTTTTTTCAACTTAAATAAAACAAAACTTTATTACCAAGGTATGGGTCTAATGTTTTAGACAAAGATGAACAGCCAGATGTATCAGTGTTTTCCAACTCTAAAATTGTGGATGAATGTGCAGATATGGTCACATCATGAATGTTCTGTCCTTGTAGAACTTGAGTAAGTATTGCCACTAGCTCACCATGACTAAGACTCTCCAGTTCACCCACACAAAGACTGCCAGAATGTCTGTGATTAGTCTTTTTAATGCTACCATTTTGTGCACATTTTCTCTCCGTCATATTATATACATCATTACCATTAGTTTCAGTTTTGAAGCATTGTTTTGTTGAAAAATCATTTCTCAAAGAAGTATATTTTGCTGTGATCCCTTCTAGTTTTTCTGATTGAAAAGGTTTTTCAGATTTTGAAAACATATCCCCTGTCATACTACATCTATCAGGATGTCTGCTGACATTTTCATAACTTTTACACAGAAGAATGCCATTAGTTGAATGAGAGCTCTCTTGAAACGTGTGTGTAGTGTCTGAAATGTTCTCCTGAGTAGAGTGTCTTAAAGTAGTAGATTTATTTCCATAAGATGATATGGCACTGCTCTGACAACTTTCACACTTTACCATTTGGTGATTTATACTGGATTTCATAGAAGACGGATGAGTCTGCTGCACTGCTGAACACTTCTGATGAATAATGTTTTCAAATGGTGGTAAACTGACACTGGATGAAGTTAATGGTACATTATTTGGTGTTATATTTATTTTATCTGGAAGCAAGTTAGATATAACAGAGCTCTGCAGCATGTTCTTGCATGCTGAAGCAGGATCTGGTATATTAAGAGTATTAGTTAATGATATAGAGTCTTGTGAATATGAGCTGTACGCTTCAGATTTGGACAAGTTGTGTGCTGAGTGAGCCTCATTTCTGGAAGTGAGACCACCCTTCAAGGAAAATGGTATGTGCTGCAAAACTTCAGTTGTTCTAGTAGAAAATATATTGGTGATATCACTATGGAAACCAGACTGTTCATCAATGATACATAAGGACTGCGTAGTTTTATTTCTCTCAACTTCTGTAAAAGGTACACAGAACTGCATACTATTAACTTCCAAATTAGGATGTTCATCTTGAGCTTTCTCTTGACTATGTAATGGAAGATGAACATCCAATGGTCTAGCTAAAGGTGATGACACAGTTGTATCTTTTTTGTTTGAGGTAAGGGGATGAAAAAGTATCTCTATTTCAGATGAATCTTGACTAGTTAATGTTAATTTTCCTTGTAAATTTATCTTTCTGCGCACTAAATTGGACTTGAACTCTGCAATCAACTGATTAAGGGAAGCAATATTTGAGTTCCCATCATCACTGTCGCAGCTGCTGATCCAAGACATTCTGAAAATGAATAGAAATATAACAAATAATGCCTGCGTCACTATTCAATCAAATAAAATGTCAATCAATCTCATTTATTTAGTAGTATGGTTAGATTTCAACACTAATATACTGTGTTCAATTCCTGATACACTTGGTTTTCCGACACTACTTAGCTGAAAATTGGTAAATGGACTTTCTGAAATCAAGAAAAAGTTGTTACTGTTACTGGAACTACTGTACAGGTGCTGATCCAGAAACTTTTGTAATTGAAAAGGACTGAGCATCTATTGTGCTATCTTAAAAACCAGTTCAGGAGAGATCAACTAAAAAAAAGGATCTGCATTCGTAGAGCCTTAGCTTAATCCTTCCTTCCTTTCTTTTGTTCACTTGAAATGTTGTCTATATATTGAATGTTATCTCGTGTATAAACTTCACTGTCTTTTGCAGCTCACATGGAGGCCAGTGTAGTTTTCTTTCTAGTGATGTTTCACAGAGTAAAGTGAGTTTGCTTCAGTATATTATATATGGGGCGAGTTCAAAGGCGCAAGGGACAACGCCGCGCCAGGATTATCGAGCTGGCACTAATCAAGATCATACCCCACCTCCACATGGTGACCCTGGTAACAGACAACCGATCTTGTCTGGCTAAGCTGGTAGGGATCGAGGGAGAGCTACTCGGGTTCAAGTAGTGATGCAGACGCAGTTACGTTGAATGAGATCCGCTCGTAACACAGGCAAGCAGAATCCCAGAGTAACTAGTAATGCACATCTCTCTCGGCTGATGGGAAAAGCTGGACAAATAAACAAAAAGGACGAGGCGCATCCAGAGAAGAGACATGATTATGTGAGATGAACAACAATTCTTAGTCTTGAAAGCTTTGCCACAAATGCTGCAAATAAACGACTGGGAGTCCCTGTGTACATATTTATGTGTGTATAAAGATGCTTTAGATTTAAATGCTTTCCCACACTGAGGACATACATATGGACGAGCTTTGCTGTGTATATTTATATGAGCTTTCAAAGTGCTCTTGAAGAAAAAAGCACTCCCACAAAGCTCACACATAAACTGCCTTACTTGCTTCCCATGATGCCTCATATGAATGTTTTTAGAATATTCAGATTTGTATAGTTTTCCACACATTTCACACGAATAGTTCCTGTCTTCAGAGTGTGATACTGTATGTGCTAGCAGTGATTGCTTTGTTGTACCCGAGCTGAGTTGTGTGTCTTGACAGTCTCTTGGCATTTAATGTGAGCACGGTGAGAAACCTGATAAACACGGTGAGCAGGCATCAAGGTAGAGCGAACATGCATGCAGACTAAACACATGAGAGCACACCGGTGGGGCAGATAGGAACGTGTTGATTTGCACATAGTTTTATCCTTTATACTTCTTCCCATCCTCAGGCTTGTCATGGTTCTTTGCCATTCTCACAGCTCTTGCGCCTTCGTAGCGAGGATGATGATTTTCTTGATAGAGCTCGCGAGATGCTTGATTTCTTCCACAATCGCCTATAACCAGAAAAGGTGCTTGTATCTGCTATGCATCAAGTTCAGAAAATTACTCGCCAGCAGGTCCTTACCAACCAGAGTAGGACTGCCAACTCTGTCAACAGACTGTCAACAAAGGACTGTCAACAGGGTAAAACTTATCTTAACTTTCCACCCCCATAGTTCACTGGTGAAAAATGTTTTATTCCGTCATCTGTCTATCCTTAAGTCAGATCCTGAGACCCGTTCAGTCTTCCCCAACTATCCTTTGGTGGCTTACAGACGAGACAGAAGTCTTAAGAATATGTTGGTACACAGTCACCTTAAGTCTAATATCCAGTCAGTTTGGCACTGTCCAGTGTGGCCGTCGGCGTTGCACTAGTATGCTTATGTGATACAGACTCACACTGTATCTTTTCCTTTAGCCACATTTGTTATTGAAGATGGTTTCACATGCGAGTCCCAAAATATAATCTATGCTATCACTTGCAAGCGGTGTGCTAAGGCATATATCGGCGAAACAGGCAAAATGCTCAGTGACCATTTCGGCTAACACTTACACGATATAAGCCAATGCTCTGTGACCCCTCTAGCCACTCATTTTAATGGAACTGACCATTTGGATGCTCGCGACATCCAGGTCACTGCCATCCGATCATGTTCATCTGATGATCGTAGTCGATTTGCTCTGGAGAATCGCTTTATTTCTTTATATGGTACATTGCGACCTCATGGACTTAATGCTCTACATTCCTATGCTTCTTAGTATTTTCTCTTCTCATACTCTATATTTTATATGTTAAATGTATATGAGTCATATATTTACTTGATTTTTATTGTTTCTCCTCTTTTTCCACTTCTAGTTTTTCTGTATTTATTTCGTTATTCGTTTTTAGTCACATATTTTCATTCATGTTTAACCATTGTAATGTCTTTGTCAAAGTCTGTATGTGGTGTTCTGTGACATTCATCAGTTTTGTTGTATCGTTCGCTTGATAAAGGCCTTTTTGGTAGAAACGTTGCTGTGTATTGTCATTGTTTTTGTAAAACTACAGTACTTTGTTATTACATGTTTCGCTACTCTAGGACAGTATAATTTGCTGCATTTAGAGGCAGTTCTATTATGTTCTGTCTAAGATAACATGTAATTATTACACTGTACAGTACTGAATAATCAGTAATATATTATATTGAATAGAGTAGGTCAACTGGTAAACATTGAAAATGATAACATTTACTATGTGGATTAGATTCATTCCTAGAATGTTGTGACTACGTTTGTTCTCTTGACTAGTCTGTCCTAGGAATAAAATATATTTGAATAGAGTTACAGCAACAATTACAATATATTATATTATTGATATACAAAAATAACAGCACTGTGTAACTGTAGTGAGCACTAACTAACTCTAATATAATCGTGCATATTTGAAGGCAAAGATCTCAGATTAAGCCAGAGCGGGGCCTGTAGCAAATTTTACCAAGGGGCCCTAAGTTTTGTATGATAAAATAAAACACAACTTTTACAAACAAACTTGTCTCGATTTAATGTGAACAAATTTAGAGATAACACTAGACAAATCAATTTCTCTAAGTAAATTACATTCAATGTTCATTATGGTCAGGTTATTTAGACGATCTTGTCCCATCATGTTCCCTAACTCACTTGTTATATGCTTTAATGTAGAAAAAGAACGTCCATGAGCCTCATGCTTTTCGTTGTTAATAGCAGCAGCTACATTAGTTTTAAGAGAAGTTCAGTGAACTGCACAAGTTCATCACCAAGGCTTTCTTCCAAATCCTCTTGGTAAGAGCTGACAATATTTGGAGTTCTTTTCAAGATCTCTTCTGCTGTAAGAGATTTTAACTGCCAAAGTATTCCAAATAAACTAGTCACTCTATGAGTACGCTTCCATGCGTTTAGCTAAGGCAGACAGTACATTATCAATTATGACAATAAACACCTGACTTTCAAATTTTTGTTTGAGTGTTTGATTTTATACATCTTCATTAAGTGTAGTAGAGCCGCTGAAATCGTCGTACTTAGTATATTGTTTGCATCATCTTGAAGTTTGTTGCTGATGTTCTTCATAGTCAGTCAGGATTTTGGCTTTGGCCTCTATATCTGAAAATGTAGGCTGAAGTGCTTGAGCTACCCGTGTAACGATTTATAAAGGGCATATCCCATGTTAAGGTCTTGATCAGGTGACTGTAATGAAGCACTAGGCGTTGCAAGAGTTCTAGAAATCTGTTCCATAATGGTCAATATTCCGTTTCCAACTTACTCATCTCCAAAACTAGTCCATACGCCTGATTACGACACTCTACTTTTTGATCCATGATATTTTAGATGTCATCCAAAACTTGTTTGATAGTGGTAAAACCACATAAAAGTGCCTTTGTCACATCAGCTCGGGCAGACCACCTGGTGTCCGAAGTCTCTTCAAAGTCTGGAGTTTTGAACCTGTATCTTGCCCGAGTGGTTACGGGGCCCAAATTGGGGTGTAAAGAATAGAACCACTGTTACCTGCCAAGTATGTCATAAGAGGCGACTAAGGAGGTTGGGCTAGCTACCCCACACCATAAAAAAACACTAGATGGCTACAGAACAGAGAGCGAACCAAGTAAACACTGGCTGAAACCGAACACATTGCCGAAGGATAAGCACCAGAGCTCCAAATGGTGCTGAAGATGAGACATAAAACACACCAATGCTAAGGCTGCATGAATCAGATTTTCACATGAATAGAATTTATGGGAAAATCTGGCACATCGGTCTGGGCGGTGATCGCTAGAGAGAGAGAACCTGTATCTTCCAGTACTTTTGTAAGAATGCCCAATCAATAGGTAATGCGGAAAAGAATGTGTAGAGGCTTTCAACAAAATCGAAAAATGGATGCTTCTATACAACATTCTGCAGCACACTTAGCAACCAAATTCAATGAATGTGCAAAGCAGGGAACGTATTCTCTGTACTTATTTATCTCCTTAATGCGTGCTTGTAAGCAGTGGTATTTCCCACTCATGTTGCTGGCATTGTCATAGCTTTGACTATGATCACGACAGTCTTTGATATCAATGCCATTTTTCTTTTAAAAATCAAGTAAACTTTGGGTGAGTTGTTCAGCAGTATGACCTTCCATATACAAGAACTTCACAAACCTTTCCACTGGTCCAGATGGTAAGACATAGCGCACTATTAGAGTGAATTGGTCCACATGCGAATTGTCTGGAGTAGAGTCCAGTGATACTGAATAGTACTTGCATTTCTTAATTTCGCAAATAATATGATCCAGTAAGCTTAATGCAATTAGATGGATAAATTCCTGGCATGTTGTTTTTGATAAGTATGATGTATGTCCCTTTCCTTTATTTGCATACGTAATTATATGCTGAGCCAGAAAAATGTCAAATTTGGCTATTAATTCCAACAAACCTAAATAATTTCCTGTCTTCAGCCTTTCCAAGAAGAAACAAATGGTGAAACTCAAGATAAATGACCACCAACTCCCAATGGAGGAATGTCCAACATATCTGGGAATCACCATGGACAGCAGACTGACTTGGAAAACACAGATAGACAAAGCTGGAAAAAGAGGAAAGCAGAGAATGAGGATTATGAACAAACTAGCAGGCACCACCTTGGGTGCAGATTGTGGCATCTTGAAAAGGTTATACACTGGAAGAGTCCAACCAGTGCTTGAGTATGGCATAGCAGCCTGGGCCACAGCCTCCAAGACACAATTTGTAAAGCTAAGCAGAGTGCAAAATCAGGCCTCATGGATCATCGCTGGAGCCATGAAGTCTACCCCTATAGAAGTACTGGAAACTGTGACAGGGCTCCAGCCAATGGAGGACAGACGGGACATGAAGGTATTTCAACAGGAGAAAAATTTCAAGAGACTGGCAGCCATCAATGTACCTCCGAATCAACAGCTACGGTAGGGCAGATTAAAAGAAGTAACTCGTGGCATACTCCAAAGAATTTGCTCACAAAGATGCAATATTGGCACTGGCTCAAACAAGACACATTCAACCAGCCAGCACCTCCCTCCCTGGGCATGCAGTCTCCCAGAGCTCTCAGAAGAAATAAGTGGCATTGGCAAGAAAGGAACACAGACAGACCTGGAGAGAAGGCTCATCACAGAAAAACACATAAATGAAAATTACCCAATGGACTCATGCATACACGGATGGCTCGGCTACAGATGCCACACACAATGGAAGAGGTGGAGTTGTCCTCAGACTAAAAATGGAGTAGAACTAACCTTAGCTCTGGTTACCAGCAAGTTCTCAACCAAGTTCAGGGCTGAGGTAGAGGCCCTCAGTGCAGCTGCATAAATGGCACTACAAAATATGAACCAAATACATGGAAAAATAGTGCTTTTGACTGATGCATTGTTCGCCATCTCAGCACTGAAATCTCAAAGAAACACAGAACTAAGTGATCTCAAGTCAACCTTAGCCCAGTTATCCCATGAATCTGAGAGGGTAGTAATCCAGTGAATACCCTCACACTGCAAGATCAAGGGAATGAAGATGCTGACAGACTGGCTAAAGAGGAGCAGGAATGCTCCAAGATGACAACCTGGGTAGCTATGAAGAATAAAAAAAACCATCACCAAAGGGCATTACAAAGCAAAATGGGATAAAGAACACCCAAAACACAACAAGAACGATGGATATTACCAACTGTCCAGAAGGGACCAGACAGCCATACTTTGCCCCGGACGGTCACAACAGAATGAGACACCACCTGTACACTAAATTCAAGATAGGCAATACTGACCTGTGCCCGTGGCTTGGCAAGTGTGACAACAGAACATATCCTACAGAACCGCCCCCAGTATGCAGACCTGAGAAGAAAGAGGTGGCCCACTTACACCAGCGTCCAAGACAAACTGTATGGCGTGGCTGATAATCTGAGGCAGATGGCTGCCTTTATTAGAGAATCCAAAATCCCTATTTAGTGAGAATGCAGAAGAAAAAGAAAAAAATAATTTCCATTATGAGGTGAACCAACAGTTTCACCACTACCCCGAAATGCAAGACCTCGTTCTGCTAAAAATTGGATAACTGAAGTAATTCACTCTAAAAGTGTCCGTCAATATTTTTGTTCGGTCTCAATTTGGCTTACAAGTTGAGAATCGACACTCGCATCCTTCTTTTTGCAAACTAACAGCAAAATTATCGCTTGTTTATGGGAGGTGCTTTCTTCATGTCTTTTCAACAAATTATTTGTGTTTTTCCAGTCGTCAAATTCTTTCGTAAACCCTGATGAACAGCCTGAATCAGTAACTTTGCAAACAAAACAGAAAAGTTGTCCTTTAGTTTCTGAATAACACAACCAATCTCTCACATGAGTTTTGTTTGTTGGTTTGTTTGTATATATGTGAAAAACAGCATTCGACAAAATCGTGGATTGTTTTCTTTATCGTATGTTTTTTTAAGACAAGAAATCACTTTTCATATGTTGCACTTCGTTACTTCCTTTCGCAATCTAATAATCTCGATTGAAGTTGCTTGGCCATTCGCCAATATCGTTGGAGTACATTTTACTTCCTTGTGTTTTTGGCTTGTAGAAGATGTTGCTACATTGGAAGCATGTGCTGTGCTTTCTGCCTATCTTTGATTTGAAGATGATATGGCTAACTATTGGGAGACTTGCTGTACACTTCCACTCAATTTGTCAGAAACCTTAACTGGGTCATAAGTAAAAGTTAATGATCCTTGGTTTCAAGCCTTCGTTTATTATCAGCGTCTGCAAAAGGGACACTCCTGATCCTACACAAAAGTAAAAAAACAACCTGTACTGTTGTTAGTGAGCTCAATGTGACTGCCCACCTAAGTCCGAAATTGGTCCTAACCTAAATAAGAAAAAAATGAGGGGGGATATTATTATTATCCACCTCCCAACCTTGGTTCCTTGTTTATGACTAGTGACAGCTTAGCTCTGTCACATGGCGAGGCCCCAAGAAGCGTGGGGCCCCAAGAAGCGTGGGGCCCGTAGCATTTGCTACTAGGCTAATCCGGCGCTGGCAAGGATTAGGATGGATACAATATCTCTCTTCTCTCTCTCTTTGCCTTTTTTACACCGGGTTGGGGCATAGGCCCTCAACCAACTCATGCCAAGTCTTCCTATCTCTAGCTATCTCCTGCAGCTCCCTCCAGCTCTTCTTTATATTGTTGATCTCTGCCTCCAAATCTCGTCTCCATGTATTTCTCGGCCTCCCTTTCTTTCGCTGTCCCTGCGGGTTCCAGGCAAGAACCCTTCTTGTTATATTCCCCTCCTGTTTTCGCAAAGTGTGTCCTATCCAGCGCCAGCGTCTTTTTTAACCTGTTCGTTCACTGGAATCTGTCTTGTTCTCTCCATAAGTTCCTCATTTGTGACCCTATCATACCATCTTATTCCCTCTATTCTGCACAGACACCAGTTGATGAATGTTTGCAATTTATACGCTATTGTTTTAGTTGTTTTCCATGTTTCGGACCCATACAGTAGAACTGCTTTAACATTAGAGTTAAATATCCGAATTTTGTTCTAGATTTGATTTCTTTGGACTTCCAAATGTTTCCCAGTGCAATGAAAGCTCCTCTTGCCTTCTGAATTCTTATTCTAACCCCTCTAGTCAGCCTCTATCTGTTCCACCCTCTTTGTCTTTGTTGCTGATATCATATGTGATAAATGACTTAAAATGACTTGCACATTGTTTCATTGTAAAAGACACATAACTTCTAATGATGCAAGTTGATGGAGAACAAAAAACTAGTACTGCTAGCAATAAAAGTATAATAACTTTTAACAAGTAACTTACTTCGCGTTGGCTATTTCGTAGATATTTAAATTTAAGATGTTAAGAGTATTAAGACTTAAGAAGTTTAAGATAATTATATATTATTTAAACTTAAAGCTGGCCATCACTTGTCATTCCCATATTCTTAGAAAAAAATATTATAGTGTTAAAAAAAACTATTTAAAGAGAACTACGTTAAACATGTAACACTGTGAGTCAACTTTAGTTTAAAATTACTATTTGTAACTACAACTTACTTGTTTTTGTTATCATCAGCCATTTTGACCGCTTCCATGATTACTGGGGTGTTACTTATTTATTTGTGGTATAGTACTGGCAGTAGCGGCTCGTCATTTAATAGCAAGTAGGGCCGGGCCCCCACCAAAAATAATATATAACGTGTATTTAAAAAAAAAAAGTATTTGTTCATAACTATATTACTTTTAACTTGATACTGATTACCTTTGAAAGTTGAATATATAACGCTAAAATATTATATCTTAACAATATAATAATCGTGAAAATGAAATGAAAATCGTCTGTTAGCACTGCGACTTCTGACCTTTATCTCGGTTGGTTACTTAGGCAGAAAATATGTGATTTTCATTCATTTAGTAAGGAAATTCTTACGCGACCAAGCCAATTAAACGATGTTGTTCCGCTAAAAATTAGCCAGGGTTTAGTTTAGTTTAGTCGTCGGATCACCATCACTGCACGTCGAACAAATTAGTCCATAAGTGCTCCGATCTCTCCCTCAGTATGTCCATCAGCGTGTGGCGACTAACGACACCGGTTCTTTGTTGGTTTACAATTCTTCTTTGTCTGCCAGCATAGCGTTCTTGTCGAGCTACACAACACTTAACTTTGAGTTCTTGCAGTCTGGTTAGTGTTGTGGATTCACCGCTATTACGTGAATCATGTAGGCCTACACGCCCTCTCTCCCTTAAGGAATTTATAATATCAGCCTGGTGATAACTACAAATGATATATAAAATGCTAGAAAATATTAAAACTAATTAGTCATCGTAGAATAGTTTAAGGTAACCGCTCATTCCATCAATATACATCTGTGTACGACAATGTAGGTTTAGACAAGTCAACGAATGGTGGCCTACTTTATAACGTGTAGACATCTTGTATAACGCAATTCAAATGCAGAGTGCTAATACAGTTACCATATCCAATGCGTTACAACATTTTGAATCAGCTGTAACTTATATAAGACAGAACACTTGGAGGTATCAAGTTAATGAAGGCATATGATATGCTTCCACAAGAAAACGCTCTAAAAGTGGCTCTGAAGTAAACCCGACAGCAGACACCCAATATTTAGTAGCTTCAAAATTTGTTAAGTTCAGAGACATTTTTTCCAGCTAACGTAGTCAGCACTTTTGCATCAAGCTACAGTCCCATTATTTGCAAAGACAAATTGAAAAAGGGACTATCAGTGATCTATCGCAATGATACTTTCAAAGATATTCCTTCAGTCTGTGATTCTTACAACATTTTTCATGCTACATTCCTTCGAGGAATCGTTTTCTGAAGTACACAAAACTGCAAATTGCACTAACAACTCCAGTTTCAACAGCGGATGCAGATCGACGTTTCTGCACCTTGAAAATGATAAAAACGTTCCTTAGGACCAAGACAGGTTGAATTCACTGGCTGTTTGTTCATCTCGCAAGAAAATTTGTGAAATTCGAAACTTCAACAAAAGTCTGTTTGCAAGCCAAAAGAACAGACGTGCTCAACATGTCAACTATAAACTTAGAAAGTTATAATTAGCTGTGGCTCAACTCTTTTAAAAGTAACTCTATCACTTGGTGAGTTCAGTTTTGTACCTTATTTATATTCTAGATCAGTGCTGTTCAACATTTTTATAGACTGGGATACATTTGACTGATGGTTGGGGATGCGTGGGCTCCATGTGACGATTGTAATAATAATACAACCAGTAATAATAAAATTATATAAATAGTATTATTAATAAAACGTAATAACAGATTAAAATGTAATCCTGAGTTTTAATCCCAACATTTAACTTTAAAAAATTGTACTTACATTTTATATAATTAGTGGAAAATTTACCATGTGGCATATTCGCTGCAAGCTGAAGAAATTGTATTGTGTAATTGGTACAGGCTGCTCTCATTGCATCATCTAAGCGTGAGTCCGCCAGGCAGGATCAGTTTTATCTTTGATAATATTCATCGATGAAAACGAGACTTCACATAGATATGTTGAACCAATACACTAATATATATATTCGGAGCAACGCTACTTATCATTCTATATTTAGTCTTGTCCACCATAGCCCAGAAATTGTCATACATGCCATGAGAGGATTTCAAACATGTCTTCTTGCAGATTTAAGGTTTATGATCCTAACTCTTCGGGATTATATTTTTCGAAAACTTCACAGACCCTACTTCAAGTTTAGTTGCATAACAGAACCGAATGGGTTATTGATAAATATATTCAGTGGCGGCTCGTAATCATTTTTGTTGGTGGGGCCAGACATACATTTTCGGAAAAATCATGGTTTTGGGTTGTTATGTTTTAATTTATAAAATAATAAATACACGTTACACATTTTTGGTGGGGCCCGGCCCCAGTGGCTCTTAATGACGAGCCGCCACTGAATATTTTATAATTGGTTCAAGGGTTAAAAACTGACTAAATATGTGACCAAATTCGACAGTAAGAAGTTCAAGATGTTTGGAAAAGTGAAAAAGATAACATACACCACCACGGATAGATTTCAAATTTGGAAAGTGATTTTCTGTCGTTCTATATTACTTTTCTTACTAATAGGTACGACGCTACCATCACATAATCTTTTTCTTCGAACGCTCCATATCGACCACCTGTGATTTTATTATCTGGGTCTAAGAGCGATTGTACGCTGTGCCAGTTATGCACCTACAAGTAGGCCAGCACATCCGATTTCTTCGACGCTTTTTTATTTAAATAATAGCCGTCCATCGCAAGCGATGATGACAACAATCTCAGACGTGTACTGTTGCACCTCTCTGGTGTGTGCGGAGGTGACTGTAGAGTCAATCCTAGAACAGAATCCCCGACCACAGGTGGGGCATACATGCAGTGCCGGATTAGCCTAGTAGCAGAAGTAGCAAATGCTACGGGCCCCGCGCTTCTAGAGGGCCCCGCGCCTATGTGACAGAGATGAAAATGGAAAAAATAACCAGATGTTATTTCAAAAACACGCATTCTGTCTGAATTTTTAATGTCGTATGTGATGGTGCCGAATCCAAAGAAATCGAAGCAGAAAATACAGAAGACGTGTCCCACTGTGTAGTGGATGAAAGCAGTGCTATAGAAGAATCATCATTACCAATACTACCATTAAGATCAGTAACTCTTCACGATTTAGCCACATTTTCACAAGACAAACTGAAATCGAATGTACAGAAAGTCCTCCCAATTTAGCCATATCAACTTCAAGCCAAAGAGAGGCAGAAAGCACAGCACATGCTTCTAATGAAGCAACATCTTCTACAAACCAAAAACACTACGAAAGTAAAATGTACTCCCAAAGATATTGGTGAATGGCCAAACAATTTCAATCGAGATTATTGGATTGTGAAAGAAAGTAGAGAAGTGCAACATATGAACAGTGATTTCTTGTCTTAAAAAAAAAACATACAATAAAGAAAACAATCCACGATTTTGTCGAAAGTCGTTTTCACATACACACATACACCAACAAACAAAACTCACGTGAGAGATTGGTTGTGTTATACAGATACTAAAGGACAACTGTTCTGTTTTGTTTGCAAAGTTATTGATTTAGGCTGTACCATAGAGTGACTGGTGTATTTGGAATACTCCGGCAGTTAAAATCTATTACAGCAGAAGAGATCTTGAAAATAACTCCAAATATTGTCAGCTCTTACCAAGAGGATTTGGAAGAAAGCCTAGGCGACGAACTTATGCAGTTCACTGAACTTCTTAAAACTAATGTAGCTGCTGCTATTAGCAACGAAAAGCATGAGGCTCTTGAACTGCAATTTTATAAACTTATAATGGAAAATTCATTAGAGTCGTGTTTCCCAAATGTAGAAATAGTCTTACGAATTTACTTGTTTTTAATGATTACTAACTGCAGCGAAGAAAGTTCTTTTTCGACATATAAAAGCGTATTCGAGCGTATAAAAAGTGAGTTCAGGAACATGATGGGACAAGAATATAAAAATAACCTCACCTTAATGAACATTGAATGTAATTTACTTAGAGAAATTAATTTGTCTAGTATTATCTCTAAGTTTGCTCACATTAAATCGAGACAAGTTTGTTTGTAAAAGTTGTGTTTTATTTTATTATCATACAAAATCTAGGGCCCCGCGCTAAAATTTGCTACGGGCCCCGCGCTAGCCTAATCCGGCACTGCATACATGATCAAAGTTAGACATGTGCGTGTTGTGTGCTCTGTCTTTTCGCGCTGCTCGTTTTCTCTGTGACTCAACAATATGATGATTATCAGCTATTCGGGTTCCTCTTTTGTTGTTACAGCGCCACATTTGGCGATCTTGCGCAAGGATTCCCAGCACGTATTGTCTATATCGAAGCATTTCAGAGACACTTTAAGAGTGTCTTTAAAGCGTTTTTCTGTCCACCAGCTAAACGTCTGCCCCTTCAAGCTCGCCATACATCAACTGTTTTGGGATGCGTTTATCAGGCATTCGAGCAACGTGACCGACCCATCTCAGTTGGGCCTTCTGCAACAGGGTGTTGACGCTTGGGATCTTTGCTCTTGTGAGGACTTCGCTGTCTGGAATTTTGTCCTGCCAGTTTATTTTTAGTATTCTGCGTAGACAGCTTGTGTGGAAATGGTTTAATTTTCTTGCGTCTCTGCTATACACTGTCCATGTCTCGCTTGCGTACAGCAGCGTGGTTAACACTATGGCCTGGTAAACTTTCAGCTTTGTGACTATGCTTATCTCCTTCCGTTCCCACATAGTGACACGTAACCTTCCGAACGCAGCACTGGCTTTGGATATCCTATTGTGGACCTCAGAATCTATGTTTGCCGATCTGGATAGGAGGCTGCCAAGATAAGCAAAGTTGTCCGTTGACTGGAGACGCTGGTGTTTAATGTTGATGACTGGATCGTAATACTGCTCTCTAGTGGCGGGCTGGAACATGACCTCTGTTTTTGGTGTTAATGGTGAGGCCAAACCTATCACATGCCATTGACAACTTGTCCATGTAAGTCTGCATTTCTTCCACAGAGTTGGTAGCGAGGGCGCAGTCATCAGCAAACAACAGGTTTGAGATAGTTGATTCTTTTACCTTGGTGGAGGATTTTAACCTCCGAAGATTGAATAGATTACTGTCTGTCCTGTATCTAATCTTTACTCCATGTTCGTCGCCTTCCCAAAAGACATCCGTGAGCATGGCAGCAAACATCATGCTGAAGAGTATTGGGGCCAGTACACAGCCCTGTTTGACGCCGTTGGTGACATGGAAGGCTTCCGACAGCTCCCCTTCGTCAAGTACACGTGCCATCATGCCCTCGTGAAACTGTTGGACGATCTTGATGAATTTCACTGGGCATCCAAATTTTTCCATGATCTTCCATAGACCCTCCCTGTTAACCGTGTCGAAAGCCTTTGTCAAATCGACAAAGACCATATAGAGGTTACGGTGCTGCTCTTGGCATTTCTCCTGTAGTTGGCGAGCATTTTTATTTACAAGGGTAGCAACTAGCATCCCTATGTCCTAAATTAGTCGCCTTTTACGACATGTCTTGTAGGTTACAGTGGTGCTATTCCTTGCTTTCCTTGTGTGCCCCGGCACCACACAGGCGCCATTACATAATAAGCACACAAATTTGCTTTTGTACTCAATGAAACAACACAGATCTTTTCATTCAGAAATAAAAGTGTAGTTCCGTTGCCGTTTATACATTTTTAAATGACAGATGATATTAATTAAGAAATGATCCACTTCTTTCACAGCTAGCACAAAACAATTTATAATATCAAATTAAAATAATAAATAAGATCGATTATAAATAACACATTGTTCCTACTCTAAACGGAAACTCCATGCATCACTCCTTCAAGTTTAAATCACGAGGTGACAGATAGATTTTAAAAAATCGGCACAGACATGTTAGTTGTTTGAAGATATAAGTATCACAGATGAAATCGACGCTTTGTTCAGTGTAAATGATGACATTACTAGCAGTAGAATGGTTACAAAAGAAAATAAGATTGCAATAGAGAGAAGACAGTGTTCTCGAGAGTGCTGTGACAAAAAGGGAAGCATTCTGTTATACAGAAATGATTTCCCCCCTCGTAAAGTCATGATTCGTTAAAGTCGGCGGAGTAACTTGGTCGTCAGCAATGCATAATGTGGGCGTCATAGCGCCCTCGGACATAGCGTCGGACAGCCTTGTGCTAGATCATACCACGGCCAAACTCTAGATAAGTTTATAGTTATGTTATGCGATCGACGTCACGGCACATTGGCATTCCCATGCATACTCTGTCCTCCGCTGCAGCAGCCATCCCAAAGTCCATTTGCTCACCGTACCCATGAGAAGTTGATTACTATATCTTCTCTCTCTACCACGAATACTTCTGCCCGTTTGAGTCGGGGCATTGTTTGCAAGAAAGTCAACACGCTCGTTACCCTGCACTCCAGCATGTCCAGGTGTGTACAGCCAAGTCATTTTCTTGAGATGTGATCTCCGAATGCTGTCCACCCATTCCACACGCATACTTCTAGATTCAATCATTTGAAGCATATTCATCGAGTCTGATATGATAATCGTATGGGTTACCTGTTGCTCAGCCAGCCATGACAGAGCCCTGGAGGCAGCAGTGATCTCCACAGTCATGCTCGATGTCGTTGTCTCGAAAGCACCGCAACCTCATGAAGTGTGCGACCGTTTCGCTGTGCTGAATAAGCCCACGATGATCTGGTTCCGCGTCTGACAGAGCCATCGGTGTAGATAATGATATCACCATCCACCATAATGATATCCCATTTGGATGGGAGTGCTGATCCACGAGTGCAAGAATCTCCGCATTGACGACGCCTGTGGCCCATTCTCTACAGCGTCTCCCAAGTGTACTGACAACCCTGGTGTAAGCAGTCATATCCTCTGATATAGGCATCCATTCTTCACCATGTCTCAGCTCATCTAGAGTACAGACCTGTTTAATAACATCCTCGGCCATCCAGGATCGGCCTCTCTTCAATCGCCTGCCCTTGTTTTCATTTATGGATTTGTGCAGAGGATGATTTTTGTCAGCAGAAACTCTCAGATAAGCTTTTACCTGTGCGACTTTGTGTCTAATGGCCATCGTTGGCAATCCAAGGACATAGCACATTTAAAGTTTATAGTTGGTTCTGATAGGTCAGTAACAGGTCAGTTTAGTTTAAGTAGGTCATGCTCTGATCATACTGGTGGGAGGGAAAGGGAAGAGAAATAATAGTAAAAAAGGGGGAGCTAAAACTTCCTGGAATATACAAATTATAGTAAACACTAAAGTACAGGGTATTCAAGATAATTGCAGCCCCATTGACAATTTGAAAGTTGCCAGGTACAAATTGAGTTGTGTTTATTTACTATTTAAACCGGTTCTGACTAGCTCGTCCTACGTCACATTTGTTCATCGCCCCTTCCGCACTACAATTACACACCGTCACACAACCTTGACCTATACTACGTCATAACTGAGCCTTCCCATTTCCATACATATATGCCAGATTAGCTCCATTCACAGGCTGCTTTTAAGTTGAACACCCTGTATAACCTAACCCAAAACCATGATGTTTTCGACAATTTTTGTCTGACCTACCAACACAAATGATCATGAGCCGTCACTGAAACATTCGCTACTTTTCCCTGTCAACGCGGTCGAATGCTTTTTCCTGATATACGAACGCAGCGTGCAGGTGTTTACCTGTTTCTCAGTCCTTTAACTTACCAGAAGTAACTAAGGAATTGTTGCATCATGTCAATCGATTCTGATGTGCACGAGAGTTATCGATAGGTTATTGAATTGGAATGGCAGCTACAACATTCAAATCGTTAGACAACATATGGAGATAATCAGATTACAGGACAGACTAAAATCAATATATACAATTACTGAGATCACCCATCGCACAGGCATCAACACACTAACACGTGGCTTTGAAATGGAATGGGGAAGGGAGAGAGGGGGAATAAAAGTATGGGACTACCTAGAGAGAAGACAATATTCTCGTCTGCTTCGTGTGCTCATTAACGATCATTTTTTGCCGTATATTTGGGCTTTATGATCTTCGCCTAAGAATATGTCTACACTTTGCATCCTTTCTGAATGTGAGGTCGTTCCAATCAAAGAATGATTAAATCAATAAGAAAGCCACCAATACTAACGCAGGATGGCAACCAAAAAATGAACAAATTAGAACGAGTTGTAATTTTGCGCCTCAGAACAGGGCATAATCGGCTCCAAAGCCCCAAATTGTATACAAAATTCTGTGAAATACTGGAAAGAAAACTACAAAGACCACTGTGTGAACTATAAAAGACAATGAAGTTTATATGAGACAACATTGAATATATACAGTATTTCAAAGAAATGAAAAAACAGCTATAGAGCCAATCATCTGGCATTACAACAGTATTAAATGTTAGTTTGTCCCTTTCGTGCCAAAAGCGGCACATAGGGCAGAGGTTTTAGATCTCCATGTGATGCGGTTCGTTGCTAGCAGTTGGAGATCTTGTATGGTTTTACATCCCAATAGTTTACTTTCTTGTTGGATGGTTCTTCGAAGAGTGGTCTTTGGTCGTCCACGTTTTCTTTTCCCAACTGGTGAACACATAAGGACTTGTCGATTTAGTCTCTTTTCGTCTGATCTAAGAACATGACCTAAATATTTCCACCGTCGTTTCCTTATAATATTTGATAGGGGTTGTTGGTGTGTTCTATCTCTCACTGTGTTGTTAGAAACGAAATCACTCCATTTTACTGTTAATTATTTTCGGAGACATTTATTCTCAAAGCTGTCCAGTTTCTTATCAATTTTCTTTGTTGATTTCAACTTTCACAACCGTAGGTCAGTACAGGAATCACACATGACCTAAACAATTTAACTTTTGTGCATATACTAAGGTCTTGAGATTGCTAGATATTCGTTAATTTAGTGAAGGCACTAGCTGCTATAGCAATACGAGAATATGAAATGAGAAATGAATAAATCAGAAAAACTTGTGATTTTTTTTTATTTGTAACATTTTTTTAAAACAAATATACTGTCATATTTAATTAAATTGTTTCAATGATACAAAGATTCTAATAAAAAGCGTGCATAAATTAAAATATAAAAACAAAATATTAACTCACAAACCTGTCCCCCATGACAACATGATGCAATAAAATAACTGGCGAGGAACAAATATGTTTACTTTATCATTAAAAAACTGGAAAAAATAAACATCTATGCATTCAATGTGCCTTGTCCTTTTCAGCCTAAAGTATCAGCTTCAGAATACTTACCCAGTAACTCCGGCAACAAATCTAAATGTTACCCACTCAAAAATTTATGGTACCAATTTTCAGCAGAATCACTGGAGAATTGAATGACGCAGGATATGGGACGTTGATCTGCTAATCCAGTTCATTGGTAATATACTACTTTTTTTCTTCGTGGCATATCCTTTACAGGACATAGCCACCAATCACAGTAAACGAGTCATTGATTTTCTAGGCACCACTTATACATTCAGTAGTTTGCCATTGCTTTCTGAACGGTGAGGTCTATTTTTTCCTTGTTGTAGAAAATACAATGGAAACGAATTTGAATATACTACGCCAAACAAAAATAGTCAAAATCACTGGTAAAAGTGAATATAGAAGCTATTAGCAAGAACCATCATCGCAGCACTCTGGACAGGCTGATAGGTGCTTCAATCTCCTGTCCAACATCATCATCAGGTTAGCATGACTTATCACATTTCTTCTATGTTTTTTAGTCAAATGTCCAGTGTCCTTAGCAAAGTGTTCACACTCTGCAGCTCCCAGTTTGGATAACATGCTTCGCTAATAACCACATGGTGGCGTTTGTGGCTTAGGGGATAGTGGCTCGGTCTATTAACCCCGACGTTCTGAATTCGATTCACGCTGCGGACAGTTTGGTTGAAAATTGTTTCGCGTGGATTTTTACAAAAGGGCGATGGCACCACCCATTCAGAAAGCAATGGCAAACTACTGAACGTAATAATGCCTAGAAAAATCACAAACAGTGTTAAAAAGCTGGGAGTTGATTCGCAAAGTCCTGTAAAGGATATGCAATTAACTTTTAATAACCACATGAGGTACTAAAACGATGTTATATTCTGGCATAAAGCTACTTTTCCTCTGCTTGTTTGCGCAGACTGTGCTTAAAATGCAACAGACCACTCCAAACTTCTTTTTCCAGGTACATCTGACTCTGTTGACTGTTTCCTATGTATATTTGTTTATGTTAAGAGCTTTCAAATCTTGCTTACAGACATCCTTATATGCATTTGAGGTTTTCCAGTCACTTTCTTCACAGAGATCAGTTTTCCAATAAAGGAGATCCTTAGGAACTCAACCATATTCAATGCACAAGATGTGGCTCAGCCATTGGAGACGTTTCTGCTTGAGGAGGGAGTGTGCATGGTGAACATTTCTCAAGCATTTGTTTGTTTGTTACAAATAGTTATTACACATTCAAGTACACTTCAAACAACAATATAATTCAATAGTAGAGAAAATAATTGATGCATCATTTATCAAGTGTAGAAAATGCAATAACAAACTGTCTGAGAACATTTCTTACATACATACATATATCTGTGTTTGTTTAGATATAATAATAATAATTCCTCTCGTACCGTTATACGTTACATAGGGCCTGCAAGTAACTTCTCCATACCACTTTATCCTGTCAACTTGCTCAATCTCATCCATGGAACTGAGACCGATACCTCTTGCCTCTCTCAGCAAAGTTCGTTTCAGGGTCTCCTTTATTGTTTAGATATGCTGTTTGTAAAATATAGTAACACAGGTATGGGTAGAATGATCAGCAAATGTTTCTTCAGAATAATCCAAGCATTAAAATCCAGTTTTTGTGTGATATGCAACAAAATAATAAATATGAAATACAACAAAGTCATTGATTGAACACTTTGAGAACAAAGGAAATGGTTCCTAATGTCGGGTTTTATGCAAATTGGTAAGAATTATAACCCACTTTTCAAAGTTATTTGGAATGTAACCTCAATAAACTAACTGCTATAGTTATTTTTTCTTTTATGTATACTCTCTCCCCCAATTTAATCTTTGGCATCATTGAGAAATATGGTTCTATCTATAACAACAAAATCAACAAGGGGTAGTGTTACTTTATTACCATTGTTACCCTTACATACATAAGAGTTAAGTGGTGTGGCAAGAAAAGAACGGTACAACAGGTATACAAGACGGCTCATCAATCAAGATAGAACTGGTACGGTCAGTCGCTGGACGCTGTTGGAGATATTGCGAAGGAGATCGGAGCACCTATGGACATGTCCGAGTGCAATGAAGATATTCCAAACTGAAACATAAGAGTTAGGTTAGTTTATTCTTAACAAATGAACTGTTGCCTATATATCTTCACTTACAATTTTATTAATAGCAATTCTTATAATTCTTTTTATTTGTTTGTTATGTAGGGGATTAAAGCATCTTTAAGCAGCGGTACAACCTAAGGACAAGCCTTTTATTGGCTATCCTGGAGCATGTAGGCAAACAAACATGAAAAATAAGAATTAACCCCTTTCTGAGAATCCAAGATAGTCTTTTTTGTCTATTTTCATTTACACTTGTTCACACTGAAGAAATCAGACTATGAATTCCTGACAAGAGCGCAGAGATGAGCTGTGTAGAGAAGAGCAGCATTTTAAAATTACCATCTCTAGCATAGGATGGAGATTGAGACTGATACTGCAGCTCAGTACTAGCTATCTGGGACCGAGTTAAAGATGGTCGCTATTGTGTGATTAGTAAGTATCATCATATCACTTCGAACAGGTCCATAGGTGCTACAATCTTCACCCCAATACCGTTACTATCATATAATGACTTATCACTGTCGTTCTGTGTTGAAGGCCTGCTATTGTGTTAGACTCTTAATCCATGCTTTGCAAGGTTCAAAATGAGTGGCTGTGACATGGTGGAAAGCAAATATATCAGCCTTAAGTTTCTAGAATCTTCTGTGGATGTACAGTCCTAGTCCTGAAGGGGTTAGCAGTAATGAACGTGACATATAGTGTGCCCATTTTATATGTATAGTGATTACTATTTCTCCAGGATCACCTATTTCATGACCATGTCTCCACCATTGATAAGCATGCTATCTTAACACTAGAGAAACGTGTCAGCAAACATGTTGTGAGTAACCAGAAACCCTTGCAAAAATTGAGATGTATGTATAACTAGTGTACTACAGTAACTATCAGCAAGCAAACCTTTCGCAATCTGCTGAAAGACACAGTGCAGCTATAGGTCTGCTTGGAGTGTGCAATGAAGTTAGTTCTGTTAATTAACTATCTGTAGTTATATATATTTATATGTGATATAAAACAGCTAACAGCAAAACATATTGCGCAAATAGACACAAAAGTGTCAAATGTATATTCTACATTCTGATGCAACCACAATGCTTACAAAAATGACAATCACACAAAAGTGTAACCAAGTGGAAAATATAACAAACAGTAGGATGATCAAAATCAGAGCTTAATAAAAGACAATGTTGTATAACATTATTTTCTGTTTCAGATCTATAATAAAAATGATACGAACACAAATGTGGGATATTACAGACTGCTCACAGATCTAAATAGAACCGTTATATATGTGCAATGATAGTAACTAGAACTGTAGACGTTAAAGCAATCACAACCTTGTTGGTAGAGCTGAAGAAGAGAACCCAGAATAGAGTCTGATGGAAAGCAACAGTTGCAACCCTATTCTCTTCACTGGGAACAAGTAGTAATGATACTAAGCTGTACCAACAATATGTGACATGAAAAACTTTGCAAAGAAGGAACTGACCATGAAGCAACAAGACAACGGGGAATGAGATTCTAGTGAAATTCAGAGCCTAGAGAAAATAATTACATAATAGTGTTCACATACTTTATTATTTAGTGAAAAACTAGCCATGTGTTGCAAAGATATCAACCAAAATTGTATAACTTTACATTACAACAACAAATGTATTTAAAGTGAGATTTTATGAGGCAAAAAATTACAATATTACAGCGACAAGTTTATAGTCTGTATAATTAAGATTCTATTGCATTATCAAACAGCCATACCCAGAATCTGGTCAGTCTAAATCTGCACAACACTTTCGCCAAGAAGAACTATTTCATTTCTCAAAATCTAGAAATTCTAAAAATAGGATGTGCTGTGACCTGAGGTTCATATTTTATAGTTTGATCAGTTCAAGATGACATCACATGTTTACTTATAATATATATTTGTGCGTGAACCAAGAGGAAACAAAATGAAAATTATTTCGCTGAACACATGTTTCGAACCAGTTCAGCAAGCACTTGTGATGTATCTTTGTCCGACAATAACTATTGAATATCTTGGTTAATTGACAACAAACCAGCGGAGAGGCAGAAGACCAATGTGAATACAAGATGTGACAGATGACTTGAACACAACAATAGAGGTAGGACATTCATAATTAAAAAGACTGCAACTCTTAAGGGAAAAAAAGCTAGTTATATTAAATATATCATACAGATCCTCCTACTGTCTGAGAGCATGTAATCAATGCAGAAGGCAGTTAAATAAGTTATTTCTAAATTGTTCATTGAAAGAGAATAACATTTTACTAGTACTGTAGTACTGTGAGATCTCACTTTCTATTCCTTCCATATTTTTTTGCTATGGCAAATATGAAATTCCATCTACTTAACATCTTTAAATATTTGATCACTTTTATAGCAAATCTATGTCATGGTAACATCATGCGTCACATACATTTAAAATGTAAACTTTTATAGCAAATCTATGTCATGGTAACATCATGCGTCACATACATTTAAAATGTAAACTTTTATAGCAAATCTATGTCATGGTAACATCATGCGTCACATACATTTAAAATGTAAACTTTTATAGCAATCTATGTCATGGTAACATCATGCGTCACATACATTTAAAATGTTAAATCTCAGGTTTCAACACATACACAAAATTAAACTTGTCTATTTTGTTCGACTCTGATTCAACAAATTCAATACATATCTCAGCACCTCTTAAATTCTGAAAGTTAATGAAGCAAATCATAATTTTATAGTAAAATATGACAAATCATGTGATCAATATTTTGGCAAAAAAGTTAACCCAATAACTATGTTTACCTGTATTTATTTTATTGATAACATTTCATACATATTTTAGACAAATGATTTTAAATTCTTTCACTGGGGGTCAAAGGCGCATAGGGACAATGCTGTGTCACGATTAGTGAGCTGGCACTAATCAAGATCCAACATCCATGAACAAAATGCACGCATCTCCTGGCCGATGTCCGATGAAAAGTTGCCCAAATAGTTGCCGAAACGTAAGAAACAGTAGTGTATGAGTCGTTTGTGAACGACTTCAAACTCTACCGGAGTAAAGGGCAGCAAATAAATTCCCAGCTGTGGGGCAAGAATCAATGAGAACTATGTGTGACAAATCAAAGGTCTCGGCAAGTGTCTCTGAAAACACTGTAACGTATCGTGACGACACATGGGAAGATTGCGGTAAACTCCGTAGAAGAGGCCAAGCGTAGATAAAGCTATTGGGTAAAGTTGGCAGGGCGTAAATCCTAAAGTTGCATTGTAGCATCTAACGAAACTGCCCTCTCTGAAACAAATGTGCAGGGTACTGTTGTTCTCACAACTAACATTCCTGGAAAAACCAGGACAGGTGATGTTTGGCGAGCGCAAAATATAAGTTACGCTGAAAGCGCCTAATGAAACGATTCTCTACATTATTTGTGCGTGGCCCCAGTCTAGTGTTTCCCATGAAAATGCAGTCATAACAGAGTCGCAAATTGCCAACACGCGCCTCGAAAAGGCTGAGAATGTTTCTACTCCAGAATAAACTCTTAAGTGGTCAGAAAAGTAAGGCCGAAAATGTAAAGATTTGACAGGCTGTCCAAATCCAAACATTGGCGAAGGCTGACACTTTACACGGTGTGTTATACGAGTAAGATGCTGTCCCAGGACAAGCTTATGTTCCACAAAAGACTGAGAAATGTTCCTAATCCGGAATGACCTCACAAAACAGTCAGAAAGGGCGCTCAGTGTAGACTCACTCTTTGGTGAAGATCACAAAGCTCAAATATACAACAAAAGATGATCGTAAAGTTGTAGATCCAAGCCAAAATATATGACATAACCGATTGTTCTAGGGCAAGTTATCATAATAAATAAACAGCTGGCTGAAACCGGATGTACCAGCCTAGTCACCATAGGCACATAATTGCACAACATAAACAAACGTTCTAGTCAAAGATCAATTATATATCACAATCAGAATGATAAAATTGACCACGAAGAACAAATGCAAGAAGAAGAAAGAATTCTTTCACTGGCAGTGTAGATGCAGTGACAGAACTTTTGTGTCCTTATCCAACAGATCATTATTAAGCATCTGCAGTATGTCCACCTAATCCGTTTCCAGCAAATCCACTATAGCTGATGTTGATACGAATCCAAACTGTTCTATTATTACAGCTAACTCCTGCATGTCCAGGCTGGGTATCCACAAAGACTTCAGAGATGGGAAGCATCTATAGATACCATTCACTCCTGTCATAGTCTGCTATTTTTTTTTATCTTTCGCAGTATTCCTGATATTCAGACACTATAACTATCTTAGTAATTGGAACTTCAGAAAGTCACAGAGGGATGGCGGCAACATTCTCGACCTATATTCTCATATTGGACAATTTAGTGTTCAAACAATTTCATTACAGGCTGCATATACTCAGCTTGCATAGAACTGAAATTTATTTACACAAAAATGTGTATAAAGAAAGTATAAATGAGATTATATATAGAGAGATTAGGGGTTGAGCTAACAAACTGTCTGTAAGAAAATAATACAAACTATATTACCAACACTTATACTCAATATCCAACTCAAACTACACAGAAATTACAAACAGAGTAATGAAAATATAAAAATATTTTCAGAAATCCAGAGACGCAAGTGTCTGTCCAACAGAAGATATTGTAACAATGACAATGGAACAAGCATAATGTTTTTTTTATGTCTTGGACATACACTAACAGATAATCTGTCTATATCCTCTTCTTGTCTCGTTTGACATATTTCCACATTTCTTCCACAAGAGATGTTCATTGTTGCTACTTTTCTACTAATTGTTTCCCCTATTAGGCCACAATTTTTTTTAACTCTCCACAGTTTTTCTCCATGTTTCCTTTGGATGTCGAGGTCTTATTTTCCCATCTGCTGTCCATGTCAATGCTCCTACTGGCGTGAGACATATACACCTAATCCATCTCCATCTTTTAATGATGGTTTCCAAATATGCACAGCTTGTTCATTTTAAAAACCTTTTAATTTGTTATATTATTTTAACAGATAATGGAAGATGTAAAACTGAAACCAGGAAGAGAAAAGAAATGGCTAAAACTATATTTAAAAAATTATGACAGATAATAACATTCAAAAAATAAATTTAAAATGATACATCAAGAATTATATATTTGTCATTACTCAAATGTGCAGAAACATAGACAATAAACAAGCAGTCAACATTTAATAAGTCTTTAAGATGTGGATTTACAGACTATATGTGTTAATTTAATGGAATCAATCAGAAGTAAAGAAACTATGAAATTCTGGAAGAATTAGTTTTGACTGACAAGGCAATTATTGAGAGATTAAACATAGACAAATCAAGTATTTTGGAACATAAACATAGCACTTTGAAAAACAAACTCCAAAGAAGGACAGCGTACATAAGAAAGTCAACAATAATATAGATGAAAAGGAAACATTTCCAGAATATACCCAGATGACTCTAGAGAAAACAATTCTGGGGATTCATTGTAAGTGATCTTCAATACACAGACAGCACTTATCTGACTGACAAGTAAAATACAATAAACAGACATACAACAGTTTGTATAGAATATCACAGAATCAAACATCGAACAGCAACATTGAAAATAATATGTGCTGTCAATGAAAATCAAAATCGTGGCATATCCTTTACAGGATGTCACCAATCAACCACAGTAAACTCATCATTGATTTTCTAGGCGCCACTTATACATTCAGTAGTTTGCTTCCAAACTGCCCTACGTGGAGTTTAAACCAGGTACTTCCGTGTTGTGATTGAGCTCACTACTGATAAGCCACAGACTCCCACTATTGCTATCATTACATGTTTTAATTACATAATAAGAGAATCTTAAAGAAAAATTGCTGAAGAAAAGTAATTCTGTCGAATAATTCTGTTGAAGTCATCATAATAAAAAAGGTATTTAGAGGGTACAGTTATGCATAAATTCACAACCAAAATGACAAATTATGTCATGCTTAACAAACTTGAAATTTAGTCAAATTCTGGCATGTTCTCATATGAGAAGCCATCATAACCCTTGTATGCATAATAGGCAATGCGAACATAATAAACGCCTGGAATAAACATCAATGCTCCAATCAAAATGACAGGCCAAGTATGATCAGAGTTCTGAAATTGAAACAATACATACAGTTAACAATTTTGAATCTTTTAAGACAATTTAAAAGAATATTTTAAAACATTAAAATACGACCATATAATTTATTACAAAAAAGATTAAAACCTTTCTCAACAAATGTCTTGGGCAGACTCTCAAACTGAGATGGTATGACAGAGTGGCAAACATAGACCTCCTGTTGATAAAGACTGGGACCGGTCAGGAAGAAAAAATGGCGGTGGGTCGGGCATACCCTGAATAAGACACAGTCAAGTGCAACTAGACAATGATGTTGAGTGAAACTGGAAATGGAAAAAAGGGGGACATCTCAAAAAGAACTGAGACAGTCTTCTTGAGAAACTGAAGGATGCCAAATTATCCTGGGAAGTCATAAGCAAATGGTCAGAGGTCGAGGAAAATTGAAAACAACTATTGAGGCCATATTCTCTGCAAGGAGCAAAAAAGGCATGACATTTATCACATCTAAAAAGGTTTTAAGGTGTAGTACTGACTTTATTGCACCAGATTGTCCCATATGACTTTGTCATTCTCTGTAGAAATGGCATGACATCTGTTGAGAGTACTGCCTATACCATGAACTTCAGTAACAATTTTAGGAATCTTCAGAAAAAATGCACCTGTCACTGCATCACATTTCCACTGATTCTGCACAAGGAAGAGTTATCTGCTCATGTTTGAAAGAAACAATACGCAGCCATTGTTTTCCTCCATGGCAAATCGATGAAACAGGTTAGGAAAATTGGCTGCAATATCAATTTGTGATGTTTGTCTAAAGAAACTGATAATTCCTTATGAAAATAAATGTATTCTAATGAACCTGGATATTATTTTATCATTTGATAAGTAGAAGTTATTCTGAAAGATATTTTTTCTAGTCACTACCGTTATTTTGCAACCTTACAATTTTGGCTCAGGTTCATAAACAACACAATTGTATGCAATGTCAATAAAATCTCTTCAATTAGACATTCTCATTAGTATAAATAGATTTCAATCTTGTATGCATAATTTGATGCTGCAGTAATGTCTAGAGCCAACAAAATTTATTATTTCCAACTGCTACAAATCTGTTATGATATCGATCTCAGCATCCCTTGCACTTTTGTTGATATGCTGTCTCTAGAGAAGCCATGCTAGTAAATAAAAAGCATCACAGAAATCGAATGTGCTGGCCTACTAGTAGGTGCATAAATGGCACACCGTACAATGGCTCTTAGGCTTAGATCACATACAAATCACAAAAAGTGGTTTAACAAGTGATTGATATGGAGCGTTCAAAGAAGAAGCTGATATGTCGGCCACTTATTTTATCACTCCTGTTTGCTATATCAATATACTGTAATCTGAAACATAATTTTCTATTTAAAAAATATATTTTATGTTCTTTGATTGACATTTATGTTGAGTGTCAACACTATTATTAAAACTTTGTTGCTAATTCTAGACTAAAGAACCATCAATATGCGACAGAAGTCATAATTGGATTCAATGATTCTTGACGATTGCAATTTAATTCTCTCCCTCACGATCACCGTTTAGACTGATGTACCAGATTTTCCCATAAATTATGCTGCTGTTTTAGGGACTCCGTCCCTCCATACAGCTGACTACGATTTAATTAAGAAGTATCATATTATTTTTTAAACGCAAATTTCAGAAAACATAGCTATTATAACATGTATCACCCATGTGTTGTTGGGGCCCACAATGGAAACAAAGAATAGTAACACTGCAACCTACAAGGCATGTTGTAAGAGTCGCCTGAGGTAATGGCCTAGGAAGCTACCTAGTAAATAAAAGTGTAGCAGAAATCGGATGTGCTGGCCTACTTGTAGGTGCATAACTGGCACAACATACAATCGATCATGGTGCCAGTTATTAGGCTCAGATCACATATAAATCCCAAAGAGTGGTTTAACAAGTGGTCAATATAGAGTGTTTGAAATAGAATATAACATGTATGAGTATGAGATGTAAACATCTCTTTCCCTACCTTTTTGTTATATGTCTGAGAACATCCTCTTAATATATATTTCAGTAACCGAAGCTATATTTATAATACCAAAGTAACCGAAGCTATATTATTTATATATATATGTATAAATGTGTTGCAAAAATAAAACAACACATGTTTGTGAAGCGTTGTTATGATGAAAAGATGTGATGAAAATTATGGCAATTGCCACCTTTAACAAGAGCTACTGAACTAGTGCTGAAGGCATATTATACTTGAACTGTGATGATTCTGATAAGGATATTGAAAGTTAATCAGAATAGTATTGACCTGAAACAGACTTGTTTGAATCGACTGATGTTCAAGCTAGATTTGTTCAATCTGGTGGAAAATTGACAAAACTTTGTGATAGTTATAGTGTCTAAAAGTAAGAGTCTGAATGTTGGAAGGCTAACTTAATAAGCAGGAATATTGGAGATAATGGGGCAAGTCAATAATAAATTATAGAACACTTAGTTGTTCAAAATTATCAATTTTTTATATCGCTCTGATTTGTTATGTTTTTGCTCAAGAGCCATGGGTTTTTTGTGGTAGACGTGGCCAGGTTGTAAAGGTTTAACATGGAATTTCATCATTTTATTTCAATGCACTGTAATGAGTTTGCTTGTTAAAATCATGAATATTTTATTAAAACGAAGAAAGACAAAACTGGGTGGTAGTGTTTGCACTTAAAAAGACAGGTTAGTTGAAGGAAGCAAAGAAAACAATCAAATGAGCACTTTTGGTGGTGTAAAGTAGCATGTCCCTTGCGGAATGTTGCATTCATCACAGCCCACCTAAAAAGCTCTCTGTCTCTTGCAAGTTCTCCAGCCTCTTCTAACTTCATGTTCAAGGTCTCTCTGATGTCCTGCTGTCACCTTCATCTTGGTCGTCTCCTGCCTCGTTTTCCAGGAACCATGCCTTCCATTACCTTTCTCTCCAGACCGCTGAGGCGTTTAATGTGGCCAAAATATTTCATCTTCCGGGACATGTTATTTATGAGCCAATGCTCCTTGATATGCAGGTCTTGCAGGATGTCTTTGTTTCTTCTCTGTCCAAGATGTTCTAAGAACTTTTCTATAGCACCTTGTTTCAAAAGCTTGTTTTTTAATGTTTGTGTTATAGTCCGCTATTTGCATGCATATGTTGCCACAGGGAATATGCATGCTCTCAGAAGTCTTACTTTTGTTTCTTTTGAACACTTACTTATGTAGTAGTAGTAATGAGCACTTACTTTCATATAAATAACTCCTGTAAAGAAGAGGGATCCAATCACAACTAGGATGCTACCCACAACAATCAGCCCTATGGCAAAAAGTATGGTCTTGTAAGGTACCTTTGTTGGTGGACTTTCAAACTAAATATTTGTAATATAAGAAGAAAAATGTTTTGAAGACTTTCTCTGACAAAAGAAATCGAACATATTACAATGGGATCACAGAGAGAGAACATATTACAATGGGATCACAAGAGAGAGAACATATTACAATGGGATCACAGAGAGAGAACATATTACAATGGGATCACGAGAGAGAGAACATATTACAATGGGATCACAGAGAGAGAACATATTACAATGGGATCACAAGAGAGAGAACATATTACAATGGGATCACAAGAGAGAGAACATATTACAATGGGATCACAGAGAGAGAACATATTACAATGGGATCACAAGAGAGAGAACATATTACAATGAGATCACAAGAGAGAGAACATATTACAATGGGATCACAAGAGAAGAACATATTACAAATGAAATCAACAGCAATAGTTGTTGGCACCCTGTGTTACCAGGGCCCACAAGGGAAGCAAAGAATAGTAACACTGTAACCCACTAGACATGTCATAAGAGGCAACTATGGTAGGGTTCGGTTTGGGGCTGGCTACCCATCAGGGATAACATTTTAGCTACAAAATTCAATCAACCATGTAGAAGTTAAAAACAAGATAAATAATAACTGTGCCAGCTGCAAGAGATAGTTAAAGATAGGAAGACTTGACATGAGTTGGTTGACGGGCCTATGCCCTATGCTAAAATTCAAGTCTCTGTCTCATTAACACCAAGATTACAATAAACAAAACTGTAATAAGACAAATTGTTCTATACGGATACGAAACTTGGAGCACAACAAAACAAGATGAAAAATTACTACAGATCCTTAAAACTGAGTTTCTTTACAAAGACAATTCTTTAGTCTCAATAACGAAAATAGTGGGAGATAGAAAATGAGAAACAATAAGGATATTTATAATTTATCTAAATTACAATTAATTACCACCATCGTGAAGGTTAGTAGAATAAAATGGTTTTGGTCATTATGAAATAATAGCAGAGAACTGATAGACTAAAATTGAATATACAAACAAATTAAGATGTAGATAACACAAGTCAGACCAAGAAAATGATGGAAGAGATAACACTGAAGTAGACTTAGAAATACTAGTAGTCAACAAATGTGAAGAGAAGGCAGAGATAAATGGAGAAGGGTGATATTTGCAGCAATGAACCTCAAAAGCTTGGAATGCTGAAAAAAAATTTAAAAAAAGAGGGACACTAGAACCATACACCAGTTGAACGATGGTACGCAGAAAGGAATTCAAAGTTATTTGCATCATGCTTCATAGATTTGGTTTTACATATAGCTGTGAACATTCTGCAATGAAGTATGGGCCTTCTACAGAAAAAATGGCATCATCAATGCTCTAAGAGAAAACATATACTGTACACTGAGAAACCCCAGTAAATATATCAACCAGCACAGAATGGGAGTTGCTAGTCTAAACACAGACATGCTTTGGAGGAGATCGGAGCAGTTAGTGACCTGCCTGATGTGCGATGATCCTCAAATGAACAATATTAACATTCACAATAATTTTCTTAATTTCTCTCTCTCTCTTTGCCTTTTACCCCGGATTGGGGCATAGGCCCTCAACCAACTCATGCTAAGTCCTCCTATCTCTAGCTATCTCCTGCAGCTCCTCCAGCTCTTCTTTATATTGTTGATCTCCGCCTCCAAATCTCGTCTCCATGTATTTCTCGGCCCCCCTTCTTTCGCTGTTCCTGCGGATTCGAGGCAAGGACCCTTCTTGTTATATTCCCCTCTGGTTTTCGCAAGTGTGTCTATCCTGCTCCAGCGTCTTTTTTTAACCTGTTTGTTCACTGGAATCTGTCTTATTCTCTCCATAAGTTCCTAATTTGTGACCCTATCACACCATCTTATTCCCTCTATTCTGCGCAGACACCAGTTGATGAATGTTTGCAATTTATGCGCTATTTTAGTTGTTTTCCATGTTTCGGACCCATACAGTAGAACTGCTTTAACATTAGAGTTAAATATCCAAATTTGTGTTCTAGATTCGATTTCTTTAGACTTCCATGTTTCCCAGTGCAATGAAAGCTCCTCTTGCCTTCTGTATTCTTATTTTAACATCTCTATCTGTTCCACCCTCTTTGTCTACGTTGCTGCCCAAATATGTGTATGATTCTACCTCTTGAAGTGGGATTTCACCCAGGGAGATCGAGTTGTCATTTGTTTGGTTAAGTCTCAATATCTTTGTCTTTCCCTTATGAATGTTCAGCCCTAGTTGCTGGGACCTTTGATTCAATGTGTTTAGCTTATCCTGCATCTGATTTCGTGTATGTTACAGAAGGGCTATATCATCAGCGAAGTCCAGATCATCTAGTTGCTCTGTCAGAGTCCATTGGATTCCATTTCTGGTGTTAGTTACTGTGGTCTTCATAATCCAGTCTATTGTCAGTAAGAACAATAAAGGTGATAGAAGACATTCCTAACGCACTCCTGTTTCTATTCCAAAAGTGTCTGTTAGTTTACCTTCATGAAGAACTCTACATTTCATATCTGTATATATTGCTTCTATTAGGTCAATACATTTCTGTGGGATTCCGTAATGCCTCATCAATTTCCAAAGGGGTTCCCTATCAATACTGTCAAAAGCCTTCTCATAATCCATAAATCCGATATATAGTGGGGATTTCCATTAAATACGGTGCTCTATTATTATGCGTAATGTGGCTATCTGGTCAGCACAGGAGCTATTTGGGCGGAAGCCTGCCTGTTCATCTCTTAACTTTATATCGATGGCATCTCTCAGTCTCTCAAGGATGACTCTGCTTAGTATTTTCCCAGGTACTGACAACAGCATTATTCCCTATAGTTTTCACACTTCTGAAGGTTCCCTTTCTTTGGTAGCTTCACCAGGTATCCTTCTCTCCAGTTTGCTGGTATTTCTTTGTCTCCCAGATTCTGCTAAATAATTTATACAGTATTTCTGTGGATGTGTTTATGTTGGCTTTAACTGCCTCCGCTGGAATACCATCTGGACCGGCTGCTTTCCCATCTTTCAAAAGTTTAATGGTTTTACTAATTTCCTCCTTGGATGGTTTCTCACAGTTGATGTCCAAGTTTATTTCTGCCGGTTGGATATCTGGGGGTTTGTAGGTGCTGGTCTGTTCAGGAGTTCCTTGAAGTATTCCATCCATCTTTCCATTTGGTCTCTAACATTAGTGATAGTTTTCCCACTACTATTTTTGATCAACCCATTTGATGGACTGTATTTTTCTGCTAGCTTTCTAGTGATGTTGTAAAGATCCCTAAGGTTTCCTTTTCATGCAGCTACCTCTGCTTCTCTTGCTAGATCTTCTACGTATTGTCTTTTATCTAACCTTATTTGTTTCTTCACTTTCTTGCTAGCTTCTGTGTATTTTTCCTGGGCTATGGCTTTGGTAGTTCTAGTTTTGCTATTATTTAAATCTGCTTTTCTCTTTTTCCTTTCTTCTATTTCCTTGAGAGTTTCTGGAGTTATCCATGCCTTATGATTCCGCTCCTTCTTTCCTAATACCTCTGTGCATGTTTTATTCCAAATATTTTTGGCTTGCTGCCAGCATTCTTCTGCACTCATCTCGTCTTCTAATTGCCGCAAAACCTCATACTTATTAGAGACTGTGACCGTGAACTGTTCCTTTGTTTCTTGACTTCTGAGGTATCCTACATTATATTGGTGTCTATGTTCATTGGATGTTATGTATCGCTTAAGCTTCAGTTTAATTTTACTTATCAGCAAATGGTGATCCGAATCTACATCTGCCCCCGTTAGAACCCTTACATCTTGTAGAGATGACCTGAATTTCTTGTTTATGCATATGTGGTCAATTTGATTTTCTGTTCTGGTGATACCCAGGTTGCTTTATGTATTCTTTTATGTGGAAAGACACTTCCACCTATGACGTATTGATTCGCTGCACAGAAATTAGTGAATAGTTCTCCATTGTCGTTCATTATTCCTAGTCCGTGTTTCCCCATGATATCCCCGTAGCCTATGTTGTCCACACCTATTTTGGCATTGAGGTCACCCATCAGAATTTTGATGTTCCCATTTCTCTGATTACCTATAGTATTTTGAAGTTTTATGTAAAATTCCTCTTCTACTTTTTCCTCTTTATCATTGGTAAACATAACACTGGGTCACATTCAAGAATACTTTCTTTTTGGTGGTTCTGAATGTTGCTGTGATTATCCTAGGACTCACTGCTTCCCATTTTATTAGTGCATTCTCCACTTCTTTAGATAGCATTAAAGCCACTCCTTCACTATGGGGGCATTTTCTTCCATATGGCCTGAGAACAGCAGTTTCTCCTGTGCTTAGACGTTGTTTGCCTGCACCAATACACCCAGTTTCACATGATCCCAAGCCCGTGAAATTTCATCTCATTTACTACCTGTGCTGTTTTTCCCATTTCATACATACTTCTAACATTCCAGGTGCCAATTCTGGAGTTTTTCCTAGGTGAAAGGAAGATAATCTGTGGTGCAGACTCCTGGCGGCTTTCTCTGCATTGCTTCATACCTCTTCTAGAAGAGCTTCCTTTCCTCTTGGTTGGCACAGTTTTTATTTTATTTTTATGTGACTTGTTCATGGTTGATTGGATTTTGTGGCTAAAATTTTCTACTGGATAGGGTAGCCAGCCCTATGCCAAACCCTACCTTAGTCGCCCCTTACGACATGTCTTGTAGGTCGCAGTGCCGCTACTCTTTGCTCCCCTTGCGAGCCCCGGCAACACACGGCGAATTTTCTTAATTAATCAACAAAATAGTTGTCCCCATAATTTACCTGAATGTCAGAGAATCCATCTCCTGCTATTGTTCTTTGTCTCTTCTTACGTTTTGCGGACACTATTACTTGATTTGTGCTCTGTTCAGGCACAACAGCTTCTTTATCTTCAGCCAGTTTTAATGATGTATGAATCCCCCAGATCAAGGAGATTTGCTGTCAAACTATACAAACATAAATTTTTGGGATGTATATATACACAACAAGATTGTGTTTAATTGTATGTCACAATCAATGTCACTATAAATAATTGCTAATTCATTATCCATTGCTTTCTCCTTGATGCACCTGCAGAATTTTTATTGTGAGTTTTGGTTAAACTGCATCATCATTAAGTCTCTGTTGCACAGAGGTTAGGTGCCCGCCTCTCATTCTAAAGGGATTTGGTTTGCTCCCTTGAGGAGCCATTTGGATATTTTCCCAGACATCCTTGATCTCAGTGTAGGTGAGATTGAGTTCTTAGTCCTTCCGGAGACGGACGATAAAATGTAGATCCCACGTTTAAGTTGAGCTTGTAAAAGAACCCTTGTCAGTTCAAAATTGAGAAGTGCAGGCTGGAAAGTCGCTGCACAGGCAAAATTCATTCGAAAGATTAATAAATAAAACTCCTACAAAAATTAATTTCACCATCTTCTAAATGACATCGGGATTCTCTCTCGGTGCTACGGAGTTTGTGCACTGCCGCTGAGAACTTCTGTGTAAAAAAGAGATCAGAACACATAACGTTACTCACCGAAGTGCAATGATGATGGTCCTATCAATTAAATCATCATTAGGGATCGAAGGCACAGTGGGACAACGTTGCGTCAGGGTTAGTGAAGGGGCACTAATCAAGACCATGTCCCCCACCTGCACGTGGTGACCCTGGTAACAGACTTTGGTTCTGATCTGGCCAAGGGGGTACAGGGATCGAAAGAGAGCTACTGGTAATGTTAGCAGTGCAAGCAGAGAAGGGGAAAGCAGGTCCGAAAAGTCCTGAACAATGCACGCATCTCCTGGTCAATGTCTGAAACGTTTTTTCCAAGTTCCCAAAAAGTAAGATACATCAGTGTACATCGTCCACAAAACAAATGCTAACTCCCTCGGAGTAGATGACCGAATTAAAGGGATGAGAGGTGCATCCATAGTAAAGAAGTGGGCCCACACCTGACGGAACTTGTAGTCCTGCGCCAAGTCAAGCTGCGTGTCAGGGCAGTCTCGTGACATGGAAAATGAGAACACAATGGTCGCACCACAATTATCAGCCTCCTGGCCGATATTTAAGGTGAACAGACGAACATGTAGGGATGAGAGGTGCATCCCAAGGCAGAGACGTGGGTCTACATGGGGCGAAATTAGAAGCCCTGTGCACGAGTCAAACTGCGTGTCAGGGCAGTCCCGAAATACATTAAATGTGACGGCAAATGTCAATATAATGGTCGTACCACAAGTAGCAACTTCCCGTCCGATGGGAAAGGCTTGACACGAAGGGATGAGAGGTGCATCCTAATTGGAAAAGAGGGCCAACTCCCCTGGAGTAAAGGGCTGCAAGCACATTGCCAGCCCTAAGGCTAGAATCAATAAGAAGGTTGTGTAACGAATCAAAAAGTCTTGACAAGTATCTCGGAAAACATGGCAACGCAGCATCGTGTCGTTACATGGGAAGGTATGCGGCAAACCCCATACATGAGGCCATGCACAGAGAAACCTATTGGGTAAAATTGGCTGAACGCAAATTCTAAAGTTACGTTCAGTGCTTAACGAAACTGCCCTGCCTGGGACAACCGGGCAGGGTACGGTTGCCAAAACAACTAACATCCCCGGAAGAACTGAGGTGGGTATGGTTGGACAAGCGCAAATCATAAAAGTTGCGTTTTAGTGCCTAACGAAACTGCACTCCCTGGGACAACCGGGCAGGGTACGGCTGCAATAACAACTAACGTCCCTGGAAGAACTGAGGTGGGTGATGACGGCGAGCGCAAAACTTCAGTTGTGTTGCTAGCGCCGATTGAAATGACCCTCTAGAATATCTGTGCGCAAGCCCCAGATTAGTGTTTCCCGGAGACAGGGAAAATACAGGGTAAAACCCTTGCAAATTGTCAAGTAACGACACACCAACGAGCGCTGAGAATACTCCTACTTGGGAAAAAACAACTCACAGTGGATAAAAAAGTATGGCAGATAATGCAAAAGCTTGACTGGTACAAACCCAAGCATTGGCTAAGGGCAATACTTTTCGGATGCCGATCATCCTACACAGATGATGTCCAAACGCCATGGTTCAGATCACATAAAGGCTAAGCATGCCGCCAACATATGATCGTTTGTTTGACAAAGCAAAACAAAAAGGTGATACTTCCTGTCACGAGCCCAAGAAGGGTCAAGATCGTTTGGGTCTTTACATTAGCGACCTCACCCAGACAGCGCATGTAAGCCAATGCTCTCTGGTGTAGATCTAAGCCCAAATTTACGACATTAAAAAGATCATTAAAGAGTGATTATCTTACGCTGTGTATGGAACGACCTCACCAAAGGCAGGAAAGCCGTTAGAGAAGTCACCCATTATGCCTTCACGAAAACTAACTCTGTTCGAGAAAGAGTTAAACGGACAATAGGTCTCCTGCAACGATCACTCTTGAAGGATCTAAGCTTCAAGTACCTCAGAAGTCGGCGAGGCTGTCCATATGGTTGAGGGATGCCTGTAAAGGGTAATATAGGCCCACGCAAAAATCAGTCAGAAGCGCAATACCAGGCGTCATGACTTTCCGCCTGAATTAACAGCGGGCGTACGAAAGAAGAAGAGAAAAAGAAATCATCATTAAGTAAATGTCAAGTACATTAATTACACTACAGTAAGAATAAACTAAACACTTGATCAGAGATCACAACAACTAGAGTTAAACACTCATTGATGAATGATAAAGATGATGAGAGTTAACCAAGCTAACAACAACCCGATCTCCTTGGGTGAAATCCGCTTCAAGAGTATAATAATACTTGGGTAGTAATGAAGACAAAGAGGGAGGAACAGATGGAGATGTCAGAATAAGAATACAGGAGGTAAGATGAGCTTTTATTGCACTAGGAATTTTGGAGAATTCTAAAGAAATCAAATTTAGAACTAAAATTATAATATTTAACCCTGATGTTAAAGCAGTTCTGCTGTGTGGGTAAAACACAAGGAGAATGACTAAAACACTAACTAATAAATTGTAAACATTCATAAACTAATGTCTTTGCAGAATAGAGGGACTGAGATAGTATGATAGGGTCACAAATGAGGAGCTTAAGAAGACAACATGACAGACCATAATGAACCAAGAGGTAAAGAAAAGAGGCTGCGGCTGGATAGGACACATCTTAAGAAAACCTATGGGAAATATAACAAGATAGGCCCTTACCTGGAACTCACAGCAAAAGAAGCTTAGAAATACACAGAACAGAAATTTGGAGTAGGAGATTAACGATATATAGAAGAGCTGGAAGAAACTGCACAATAGAAAGACTTCACATAATTTGGTTGAGGACCTATGCCTCAAACTGGGTTAAAAAGACATGTAAGAGAAAGAACATTAAACAGCATGACAGAGAGCAACATTAAGGCAAGAGACTGCTGGAGGTCCATTATAGCCAACCTTCAATGAGAACACTGTACCTTGGTGATATACTTGATGAACTAACGAAGTGTGTTTGATATAGTAGAGATAAGTAAGACATGTCTAATGTCTGCTCTATCACTATCCGTGATTCATTCATGCGAACAAGTACATATTCAGGATACTAAGTCCATTTGAATGGTGTTAGTTACTAACTATGTGATCAAGGTTGGTGAAAAAAAGCTTCGGTATAGTGTTATGTATCGAAGGCTACTGTATAATACTGTAGTGTATACATTATTATACAGTAGTAGTAGTAATACAGTGAACACTAGCTTAGCTAGTAGATAGTCCTAGGTCTAAGTCTGTGCTGGTGTGACCTTTAAGTTTAATTCTTTAATATTTAACTTCGAATGACAATTACTGAGTTTTAAAATCCAGTGTGAGTGTTATGAATATGAGTGTACAACTAATTAGTGAAGTTTATAGACATAATTATAATAAAACGAAGATGAATAATAATTTAGGCTGTATTTGAATAATGACTTACTCGAAGTGGTAGCACTACAACCTACAATACACAATGACAATATTATGTATTATAACAATGAGCTGAATACAGGTATTACTATTAGCACTTCAGTACTGAACTGTACTTCCTATTATTTGGTCTAATTAAATATTCAATGTTGTTGACATAATAAAATACAGTTACAATAATAATTCAATACTGAATGTACTTACACTTCGTCAATGTGACACACGCTACTTCAATTGTTGACTTAATTCTGTTTGTTCTCCTAGTCCTACTTCTTCTTCTTTGCGTTCGTTCTTTACGACCAATTTTAATCACTCTGTGTGATATGTTTGATCTTTGCCAAGAACGTGTATACGTTGCACATTGGTTTGGTAGGCCCCTAAACGCATTCTGTTTGTTTAATTATACCATGGCATTTAGGTCATTAAATGAATATTATATATCATCTCATTTACAAAGTGAGAAATGTAATTTTACCTACGTACCTGTCCGTCTGGATAGCAGAGTTGCCAACTAAAAATTGAGAAAATAAGCCAAACACTAGCCCGAAAAAGTCAAAAACAACAGTGCTATTTCATATCACCTTCATCATTAGAAGAGCTCCAAAATCATGGTTATCACTATCATCACCACTGAAACCAGCACCATACACTTTATCAGTAGATAAGCTCTTTACCATATTAGGGGAGGTAGTAAAATCCTTGCAACATTTGTTAGATAAGAGCAGTTCTGTTCTTATTCACACTATAGCCTCAAGAAGCTGCAGCTGTGTTCTATTTCTAGCTTTTGTTTTGACTGATGATAATAGCCGTCCATCGCAAGCGATGATGACAACAATCTCAGACGTGTACTGTTGCACCTCTCTGGTGTGTGCGGAGGTGACTGTAGAGTCCAATCCTAGAACAGAATCCCCGACCACAGGTGGGGCATACATGATCAAGGTTAGACATGTGCGTGTTGTGTGCTCTGTCTTTTCGCGCTGCTCGTTTTCTCTGTGACTCAACAATACGATGATTCTCAGCTATTCGGGTTCCTCTTTTGTTGTTACAGTGCCACATTTGGCGATCTTGCGCAAGGGATTCCCAGCACGTATTGTCTATATCGAAGCATTTCAGAGACACTTTAAGAGTGTCTTTAAAGCGTTTTTCTGTCCACCAGCTAAACGTCTGCCCCTTCAAGCTCGCCATACATCAACTGTTTTGGGATGCGTTTATCAGGCATTCGAGCAACGTGACCAACCCATCTCAGTTGGGCCTTCTGCAACAGGGTGTTGACGCTTGGGATCTTTGCTCTTGTGAGGACTTCGCTGTCTGGAATTTTGTCCTGCCAGTTTATTTTTAGTATTCTGCGTAGACAGCTTGTGTGGAAATGGTTTAATTTTCTTGCGTGTCTGCTATACACTGTCCATGTCTCGCTTGCGTACAGCAGCGTGGTTAGCACTATGGCCTGGTAAACTTTCAGCTTTGTGACTATGCTTATCCCCTTCCGTTTCCACACAGTGACACGTAACCTTCCGAACGCAGCACTGGCTTTGGATATCCTATTGTGGACCTCAGAATCTATGTTTGCCGATCTGGATAGGAGGCTGCCAAGATAAGCAAAGTTGTCCGTTGACTGGAGACGCTGGTGTTTAATGTTGATGACTGGATCGTAATACTGTTCTCTAGGGCGGGCTGGAACATGACCTCTGTTTTTGGTGTTAATGGTGAGGCCAAACCTATCACAGGCCATTGGAACTTGTCCATGTAAGTCTGCATTTCTTCCTCAGAGTTGGTAGCGAGGGCACAGTCATCAGCAAACAACAGGTTTGAGATAGTTGATTCTTTTACCTTGGTGGAGGATTTTAACCTCCGAAGATTGAATAGGTTACCGTCTGTCCTGTATCTAATCTTTACCCCATGTTCGTCGCCTTCCCAAAAGACATCCGTGAGCATGGCAGCAAACATCATGCTGAAGAGTGTTGGGGCCAGTACACAGCCCTGTTTGACGCCGTTGGTGACATGGAAGGCTTCCGACAGCTCCCTTCGTCAAGTACACGTGCCATCATGCCCTCGTGAAACTGTTGAACGATCTTGATGAATTTCCTTGGGCATCCAAATTTTTCCATGATCTTCCATAGACCCTCCCTGTTAACCGTGTCGAAAGCCTTTGTTAGATCGACAAAGACCATTTAGAGGTTACGGTGCTGCTCTTGGCATTTCTCCTGTAGTTGGCGAGCAGCAAATATCATGTCTGCTGTTCCACGACCTGCTCTGAAGCCACATTGGGTCTCAGGGAGTAAGTCCTGTTCCAGGTGATCGATTAATCGATTGAGGAGGACTCTGGCCAGTATTTTGCCAGCTATTGACAGGAGGGAGATCCCCTGTGGTTATCGCAGGCCTGGCGGTTTCTTTCCGCTTGTACAGGTGGACAATAGTGGCATCCTTTAATTCCTGTGGCACACGTTCGTTGCACCAAATGGATGTAAATAACTCTGTCAATTTTAGCATCAACGTGGGCCCTCCTTCTTTGTAGACTTCGGTTGGTATTGAGTCCGCACCGGTGCCTTCCCGCTGGACATCTGGCTTGTTGCCTTCTTGACCTCTGCTAAGGTAGGTGGAATATCAAGCTTGGCATTGATTGGGACCTGGGGCATGCGCTCTATGGCTTCATAACATATAGTGGATGGATGGTTGAGGACAGAACGGAAGTGTTCTGCCCAGCGATTTAGTATCTGAGGCTTGTCAATTAGTAGCCTTGCTCCATCTGCATCGAGTATGGGAGTGGGGTGAGATTGTTGAGGTCCGTAAACAGTTTTTAGGGCATCGTAAAAGCGTTTGAAATCATGTCTGTCTGCATATATCTGGATTTCATCAGATTTTTGCTTAGCCATGCGTCTTGTAATTTCCTGATTCTCTTGAGCCCTTCTACGAGCATCTAGGAAAGCTGTTTTTTTTGATGATGATGATGGGTCATTTTGATAGGCTCTGTATGTCTCATGTTTCGTGAGAAGAATAGACTTGATTTCTTCGTCATTTTCGTCAAACCAGTCGTGGCTCTTGCGTACAGAGTGTCCTATGAGCTCAGAGGTAGATAGGTACACGGTGTCTCTGAGGGCAGTCCAGTCATCGTCCACGCTGGTTTTGCCAAATTGGAGGTCCTTCAATTTGTCGTCCAGGTCTCTTATTAAACTTTCGGTGACAGTGGAGCTTTTCAATTTGGAGACTGCCAGCTTTTTTGTTGGTTTGCGGCCCTGGTGACGTTTTCTAGGCTTGATGCGGAGGTTGAGCTTTGACACGATCAATCTATGATCGGTCCAACATTCTGCTCCGCACATAGCCTTTGTGACTCTGACGTCACGTCTGTCATTTTTCCTTACGATGACGTAGTCAATGAGGTGCCATTGTTTGGAACGGGATGCATCCATGACGTTTTGTTTCGGGTTGGTAAACGAAACAAGGAGTTTGTAATTGTTAGGTCGTGGGCAGCACATAGTCTGAGTAATAGAAGCCCATTACTATTGCACTTGCCCACGCCGTGTACTCCTAGTACTCCATCCCAGACCCGATGGTCTGTCCCTACTCTGGCATTGAAGTCCCGAGTATGATGAGCTTCTCAGACCTTGGGACCGCTGAGATGGCTGAGTCAAGGTCCTCGTAGAAACCATCCTTGATTTCGCTTGGATTTGTCATTGTCGGGGCGTAGACGCTGAGTAAAGTGGCACACTTTTTTTCTCCTAGTGAGATCTGAAGAGTCATCACTCTGTCACTGACACCTTTTGGGAGTCTGGTGAGGCCGCGCACAAGATGAGATTTGACAGCAAACCCTACACCAGATTCCCGACGTTCTGTATTGGCTCTCCCACTCCAAAAGAAAGTGTAACCTCCGCCCACCTCTGACAGCTGACCCTCGTCAGGAGTCTGGTCTCACTCAAGGCAGCTATGTCGATATCGTAGCGTGCCAGTTCTCTAGCCACGAGTGCAGTCCGTCTCTCAGGTCTTTCAGCTTTGTTGTTATCTAATAGTGTTCGCACGTTCCACGCGCCTATGGTGAGAGCTTTAAGCGTGTTCTTCATGTTGTGTGATTTGTGTTGTATGTAGTTGTCTGAAACTGTAGCTTGCGCTGTATTTGGATTATAGTGAGGAAAAGTTGCGCTAGTTGACTGATGATACAAGAGAGAACGCCCTCTCAATAATATGAGCACAAGGAGTTTTCTTACAAGAACCCCAGAGGAAGCAACGGGAAATAACGAATATGATCAACAATAATAGCATTACTAACTGGAGTTATTAAACAGTCAGAGTAAAGGTGGCAAGCTCTTTAAATGACTCGTGTTGAAGAATACCAATCCAAAAAGTTTCAGTCTGTTAAAAATCCATCTTTCTTAATTTGGACTTCTTTCCAATCAATAAAGATTATTTTTCTGTATTGTTCTTCTATTACACTTATGTTTTCTCTCGTAATGTGCAGAAATGGTAGTTCTGCAAAAAAGGCATTGATGCTTGGCTTAAAATTATCATAGGGCTCAGTTTTGACACGCACTGAAATGTATCTCTGGCAAGGGGAAGACGTTGTGTAATTTGGTGGAGAGCTTCCTCTAACATAGCCATACACTTTGCTTGTACATATTCTATTTCTTGTGGACTATTATTTTGCTGTATAAACTCATCACATTTTTTCTTTAATTTGGCTCCAAAATCAACATGTACCTTTTTTCTGTCGACTGATAGTATAACGCCTGTTCCTAAGACTTTTATGATGTAAGAGCAATTCCTGGCATAAGTGATGAGGATCGTTATTGGTTATTGGTTATTGGTTACTAAACTGACGTCATTGCACTCCGGGCAGACCCATAGGTGCTCAGTATCTCCCAACAGATATTGAAGAGTATGCATACTGATGGTTCCTGTGGCTCGCTGATTAAACACACCTCTCACTCTGCCTCTCAGGCATCCAGTTCGACTTGAACAACGGGTAACTCCAAACTGCTTAAATCGCTTGATCGATTCAACATCGATATTAGTGTCCTCATCCAACAGAGAGCCTCGAAGAGACCGAAGAATATCCCCTCTATCCATCTTCAACTCCCCAACAATCGATGCTGTTGATGCAAGCCTGTCCGCTCTTCATTACCGTAAACACCCGCATGCCCAGGACAGTATATCCACGTAAGCCGCTGGAGGTTAGAAACTTCTATAGACGACATCCACTCATACCGAAACCTGCCCTTCTGGATCTTGTGAAGCATCGACTGAGAGTCAGATACAACAACTGCCCCAGTAAATGAAGTCCCAGAAATCCAATGGAGGGCAGCAGTAACGGCCTCAACCTCCATCCTCATACTAGAAGTAGTTGTCCTGTATGCCCCACCTTGCTCTGCAACAACCCTACCATGCGCATTAGCCAAGAAACCCCAGCCGGATTTCTCACCACGCTGAACCGACCCATCGGTATATACAACAACATCATCATCCCTTGCATTATCTTCTATCAGCTGCTTAACTGCGAGATCAGCCTTCATGTTGCCCCAATCTCTACATTCTCTTCCAAGAGTAATGATAACGTTGAGATAGTTGGTCATGCTACCATCTGTTGGGATCCATTCTTCCCTTTTGGTAGAGTCGCAACCGTAGTCACCTGGCCAATTGTTCTCTCAGCCTGGGCCATCCACGACATGCCACGCTTGATTCTCGTGCCCTTAACATCATTAGTGTTCTTGTGAAGTGGATGTCTCTTATCCGAAGTAACCCGCATATATGCCTTGGTTTGGGCGATTGCATGATGGGGGCGTAGTGACAGAAGGCCAAGCATATATCTCATCTTCACAATGGGGGTATCTATAGTGCAGCCCAGAACTATACGCATACCTTCATTCTGAACCCGTTCGAGTCGTTCACATTGTGATCTTGATATCGTAAGAATTCCGAGTCCGTAATCTACCACTGACAGTACCAGTCGATCGAACAAAAGGGCAAGTAGTCTCTGCTCAAGGTGTGCGGCCACCATAACTTTGAGAGCCGTAAGATCACGCTTGCACCGTTGTATCGTCTGTTCAATATGGTGTTTGAAAGATAGACTACGATCAAAGGTTATTCCAAGATAGCGCAGCCTGTCTCTGCGCTCGATGGTATGTTCATCAAATGATGAGGATCAACATTAGTTTGTTGAAAAAGACCATTTAGTCTCTCAAATTCTTGCACAACAGGTGTTGCAAACTCAAAGAACAAATAATTCTTATAGTCTTACAACATTTCTTTTAACAATCGCGCTTTATGTTTAGCTTCCATCTTTCCCTGACTTAACTCTTCCGAAGTAAAGAAAGCCTTCAGCTCTTCCCAGTTCATCAGAATTTTAAAAAATAACTTTTCTTCGAGCAAGCCACCTCGTAAACGACAGTTTTTCAAATGGAATAGAAGCAGTCCGAGCAACGTTAAATTCTGCTGATGCGTTTATAACATTAAACAACTCTTTAAACACTTCTTTTCTCAACTCGCTGTGGCAACACCAGTGTGGTATTTCTGACAGTTAAAATCCATTATTTAATGGTAATTTATATACTGCATGTTGAATGCACATTGCCAGTGAATCGCAGATACACTTGAGCTGCACACAGTGAGGGGGCGCCCATTCAACCTAGACCACATACCATCCGATGCAAAACCAATGCAGTTCCTAAGACTCTGACCACACCTTGTAATTTCGCCTTCTATCAAATTAAATATCTTTTCTCCTGTAGCCTCTTGCACCGGAACTAAAGCTAGAAATCCAGTTGAAATTCCATTTGTCCTATCAGTCAAATATCGAACCAAAATACACAAGTGCTGTTGTGTTGAAATGTCAGTAGACTCATCTAGAATTATAGCGTATTTCTTGTACTTTAAGTCAACGATGAGATCATCTTTCATTGATGGTGAGTTGTTTTTTATTAAACAATAACATTTTGTTCTGTGCAACCTTATGTGCTCTAAAGTGCTCCCTTGTCCATGACCTATCATTATTTCACTAAGATGGTCGATAGAACGGATGGCACAGTGACAGGCCACATATACAGCCACTTGAAGTTCTGCTGCCTTAACCTTATCATAATTTTGTCTAGGGGAATTCTCCACTTGAAGTGTATTCAGTCCTGTTGATGGTGTTTTCTGTGTTTTTCTGATTTTTCATGTGCAGCGAGTCTACTGGCTTTAGGCAGAACGGTTAGGTTAATTGCATATCCTTTACAGGACTTTGCAAATCAACCCCAGCTTTTTAATGCTGTTTGTGATTTTACTAGGTATTATTACGTTCAGTAGATTGCCATTGCTTTCTGAACTGGTGGTGCCATCGTCCTTTTGTTAAAATTCACGCAAACAATTTGCAACTAAACTGTCCGTGTGATTCGAACTCAGAACGTCGAGGTTAATAGACCGTGTCACAGTCGCCACCATACGGTACAGTTGCATAATTTATAAAACGCATTTTGTGATCCATCAGAAGATCTATTCACCTACACAAAAGTCTTTTCCCAATTGGTATTATATTTATGACTACTGTCCTAAGATTGTTTCCATTTTGTTGTCGCAATAGTTAGATTCCTTGCGAAATTACAAACGAATAAAAACAGATAACAGGACTGTAGTGAAATAAATCTGAGGCGGGAAAAAGATCAAAGTAGGAAGTGAACTATCTATCCATAATCTTTCATTATCTTTAGTACTAAACATATTTTTTAACAATACCAACCAAAATCAATAAAACTCTATATTTAAGTATATTTTCCCAATTTGCTCTTAAGAATTATACACATTTTTAGAAAAAAGTTTGCAAAAGAAAGAAAAAGTAAGAAAAAAGCCAAAAAGCGGCCAAAAAGCCAAACACTTTTTTTTTAAGACAACCACTTTTTAAACAAGCAAAATTTCTCGAATCTTGCTTTAAAAATGCCAAATTGGCAACCCTGCTGGATAGTGATGTGCGAATAGTAGCTGTTCGTTTCTCAAATACCTTTAATATGTTTTCTAGTAATATACGAAAAGTATATCGTTACTCCAATACAAAATCCGAAATTTCAAAACATGTACCTGCATCCGAAAGTATCGGGTAGCAGCTTGAAAATGGTATTCTTTGATTGATTGATTAATAAGACCATCATCATTGCACTTCGGTGAGTAACTATGTGTGATCCGATCTCTTTCTTACACAGGAATACCTCAGGGGCAGTGAACCAACTCCGTAGCACCAGCGTTGATGAACAAATTTTGTAGGAATTTTGTTTATAATTAATAATTATTATTTATAATGAATACTGCCCGGGCAGCCGTTTTCCAGCATGATCTTCTCGATTTTGAACTGCCAAGGGTTACCACCTAACCCCATTGTTAAGGCACCCAAAAATCTCACTGACAGCTAAACAACAGATGATCAACAGCATTTTCATACCTACTGTGTTACCAGAGTCAAACATGGAAAGCGCAGTCACAAAAATAACTACATGTGAAATGCGGTACCTGCGAAAAGTTACCAACAACACCAGAAAAGACAGAGTCACCAACATCAGCATAGGAAAGAAAGTTGGCACAGAACCATGCTTGAGTTACATTGAGAAACAAAGAATGAAGTGATTTGGCCACCTAATAAGAATGCACGCAAACTCCACAGTATACATAGTCTTCTACAACAGAACATCAGGAAAGAAGGTGAGAGGAAGACCACGAAAAGATGGTTAGATGGCATAGCAGAATACTGTCAAAGAGCAAAAATAACAATCACCCAAGCCACCAGAACAACACGCAAGACAAAAACAGAAAACTACGACACTGGGCAGCAACCCGGTAGCAGTGGGATGACACTGGGCAGCAACCCGGTAGCAGTGGGACGACACTGGGCAGCAACCCGGTAGCAGTGGGACGACACTGGGCAGCAACCCGGTAGCAGTGTGACGACACTGGGCAGCAACCCGGTAGCAGTGGGACGACACTGGGCAGCAACCCGGTAGCAGTGGGACGACACTGGGCAGCAACCCGGTAGCAGTGGGACGACACTGGGCAGCAACCCGGTAGCAGTGGGACGACACTGGGCAGCAACCCGGTAGCAGTGTGATGACAAGCAACCCGGTAGCAGTGTGATGACAAGCAACCCGGTAGCAGTGTGATGACAAGCAACCCGGTAGCAGTGGGACGACAAAAAAAGAAGAAGGGTTCTTTTACGTTCTCAACTTGAACACGGGACCTACGTTTTATCGTCCATCTCCGATAGGACTAGGAGCTCGATCTCACCTACACTGAGTTCTCTTCTTCTTCTTTGCGTTCGTTCTTTACGACCAATTTTAATCACTCTTTGTGATATGTTTGATCTTTGTCAAGAACGTGTATATGTTGCACATTGGTTTGGTAGGCCTCTAAACGCATAGATTTCTACAAGTTTAGGACATGTGCATCCGATTTCAGCCAAACCTCCTTAATCGCCTCTTACGACATGTGTGGCAGGTAACAGTGGTTCTATTCTTTACACACCAAATTTGGGCCCCGGTAACCACTCGGGCGACACTTAGTTCTGAGATGTCTGGAAAAATATTCCGATGGCTCAATGAGAAAGCGAACCGAGTACCTTTCATAACAACAGCTGACAGTTGTTAGCTACAAACTTTTGCAATCGTCATTGCCATTTTTCTCTTAACAATACAAATCTTTCTAAATAAATATTTGTCGTTTTATTACTTTATAATGTTCTTTTTTCTCTTCGTCTTTCTTTTCTGTTTGTTTCTTATTTAATTGTTTTTCCATTGAGTTTACATGTGACTTGGAGAGGAGAGAAGTTTGGGCTGTACCAACATGTATCCAGACTGGGGTAACAGAAATATTTGACAAGGATGAATGAAACAGTGTGCAACGTAGGACAGTCAAAATCAATATCTTGGATGAAACTGTTGGGTTGGCACATAATATAGTAACGCATGGAAGAGCAAGAATGTAGATAGAATACCATAACAGCGTTAGAAATACGGTCGTGTGTATCAACGCAGACATTCTGTTATAACTATGATGCAAAAATCTAAGTAATCAAAGTGACAACTGAGTTGAATCTACAACATGTGATATTTTTGACAGAAGCAAAAACACTCCAAACTTAGGAATCCTGAAAATTGAAAGATATATCGGCCGGCCGTTAGTTAGTTATGGTCTACCAGCGTAATTTCGCCATGTACCCAAAAACGTTCGCTAATCGACTCAAACACAAGAAGGTTATGTGTTATCTTTCTCTCTCTCTCACGATCGTTCTAAGGCCATTTTTATCATTCTATTGTGATATATAAATAGCCAATAACATCTGAACGTAATGTACGTGCACCAACCTTCAGCACCTATTGGAGTACAGTTGCTTATCCTTGGGTGGGGTGCTCGATTTCAGCCAGCGTTTGTTTGCGGTACGCTTTCCGTAAGCCTTTGGCTGTCTCCAGCCGAACCCACAAGGCAGTGGGTTGCCATTTTCTTTCAGGGCAGTGACCCTTAGACGGCCTGCCCTCCCGGGCTTATGAACGCCATCTGCCCAGCAAAACTGGTCGTTTTAATGAACACATTGGTTTGCCGCCCGTTCAGGTTTGTTTGCGGTTTGCTCCGCTAGCCTTTGATTGTCCCCAATCAAAACTACAAGGCAGCAGTAGTTCCCTGCGAGCGGAAACGCGCACTGGATTTACATCTGCTGGGTTTTCCAGTTGTTCTGTACATTTGGGCGAGACGCCCACCCTCTTGCCGTGCTAGCTCTGCCCCTATGCCCTGTCACCATCGACTTTTTCCGTGCTCACATTTTTCTGCCTTCCATGTTGTGCACACATTTGCCTGGGCTGTCACCGTTTGTGACTCAACCCGGTCCCCCACCCATGAGATGGGGTCAAGGGTTTCGCCACATGTGGTGCCACCCTTGCAACGTCCGTACGTGTGCTCACTCTGCCCTGGTGCGGAAATGGTGCAAAAATGGCGAGGTAGGCACCAGGGCAGAGCGAGCATGTATCGCTATGCACTGGTGCCCACTCCACCACCTCCGCCAATTCCCACTGGGCTGTCTGACTCCGAGGGGCAAAAACCGAGTTTCGCCCCCAGGATGGCCCAATGCAACCCAACTCGCCTCCCAGCATACTCATCGGTTCTAGAGTAGTGCCTCAAGAGAGAGCATGCTTGGGCTTCGAATTTCGCCCCACGCGGGTCAACGTCTCTTCGATTGCTTTGGGTCGTGCTCCCATCTCTGTGATGGGGGCCAGTGCTTTGACCTATGTGGCCCAGCTTGCGGTTCAACTCGGCACCCAGCATACTCATTGGCTCTAGGGTCGTAGTCCAAGAGAGAGCATGCTTGGGCTTCGAATTTCGCCACACGCGAGTCAACGTCCCTTCGATGGCTTTGATTCGTGCCCCCATCTCTGCGATGGGGCTAGACTTTGACTTATGTGGACCAACGTGTGGTCCATCTCGTCACCCAGCATACTCGTCGGCTCGAGAGAGGAGACTCAAGAGAGTGAATGCGCGGGCTCCGAGTTTCACCCCTCGTGGTTTCACATATATCCTTTTAGCTTTTCCCATTGGTCGGGAGAGGCGAGCATTAATAGTCACTCTGGGAGCTCGCTCGTCGAGTTGCGAGCGGATCCCATCAAGCATGAATACCTTTGCATCTCTACTTGCCCCAGAGTAGCTCTCCCACATCACCTGCCCTCTTGGCCAGACCGGAACCACCGTCTGTTACCAGGGTCACCACGTGGAGGTGAGAGCAGGAGATTAGAGAGCCATCTCCCTATTCCTGGCGCGCCGCTTCCTTGCGCCTTTGACCCCGTTATGAGTTCAATCCCACACTCGACGTTCCACACGTGAGCAAAAGTTGGCTCCTACCTCCTGCATAATCATCACCATCATCAAGTAGCTTGTCCCTTCCGAAACTTGACTCCCATAACAGCAGTCATGAAAACTATCTGTTCTTTGCAAGTTGACCGACGTCCGCAGCAGTCATTCTCAGATCGTCAATGACATCTTGCACCCATCGTCTTCTAGGTCTTCCTCTCATTCTTCTTACAGGCACCATTCCCTCCAAAATTATCTACTCTATGCATTCATGTCGTTTGATGTGTCCTTAATTTTTCTACACAATAGGGTCTAGAAGTATGAAGTGAAGTAACTTCTACCATAAGGTCTGAAAATGCTACAGGAAATTTTATTTTAAATAGTGGATATAGTATCACTGTGGAATACCAGGAAATGAAACAGTGGTAGACAGACCTGGCAAATGACGGTGCTGCAGATGAGTAAACCGAATGTAATAATTAGGCGTCATCAGACTAACGGAATTATTTTATCCTTCAGTAAACCATCAATCTCAACCCAAGACGACTACAAAATTATGAACAGATTAGAAGTTGCTATTCTGTGTTTCAAAGAAGGATACAATCGATCTCCGACTGAGCCAGGTAAACATAACTGATTCTAACTACACACCCTCCCGAACATAACGTGAAAACTAAGGTTAAGTTTAATTTGAACATGCGATCCGGAAATAATTAACTTTTCAGTTTGTCCACTTGTTTATCCAACTACGCTGAGTTGGCCCTTGTTTGATATCATTTAGTAAATAAATACCAGCTCAGTTCAAAATAACGAATGGGAAATATTTTGTTGGATGAACGCGCAAACACTCAATTTGCATTTGTTTAAAACAAATAATTAGGTCAGCGTTTCCCAAACTGGTGGTATGCTCTTGTCAACTGCAAAGTTAATGTCGACAGAGGAGACATTATTGTTGGAAAAGGAACACAATTATTTTCTGAAAAAGTGCATGCTAACATATTACAATATAAACACTGAATGTCGCATTTGATTGTCATTAAAAAATTTATTTTTAAAATCTGTCTTCATCTGCTAGTGCATAACGCATACATGAAATGATTTCTAATGATTATAATATGGTTGGATAAACACATCACATCATCTAGTATGTCCCTGGCGGAGCTTGGCTGACATGTGAGTAAGGAGTTTAAAGCACCCCTCACTGTTCTCTCACTCTACCACGAAGACATTGTCGAATCTGCCCAGTCTTAATACCCAATTTGAGAAGTCGGGCAAGTGTAGAGAACTCTCCAACATGGCACAAATCAAAACACACTGCATTGACCACATCAACTCTATGTTTTTACCATTTTTAATCATCATCATCAGGTGCTGTGCCGGCTGGCGTAGGTGATCATGGATCTCCACAATTTTCTGTCGTTGGTGTTTGCTACCAACTCAGATGTTGACGCTCTACCGTGACATGAAGTCAGGCTATCTAAAATTGTCTCTCTCTGTCTTCCTCTATCTCGTCTACCCTCGATTTTACCGGTTGTCACGATGTGTTCTAAACCTCCCTCCTCATCACATGCCCGAAAAATGATGACTGCCTCTTTTTATATTGATGATAAGCTTTCTCTGTGTCTTGATCTCATTCAATAGCTCAACATTAGTCATTTTAGCAGTCCATGGGATTCTCATCATTCTTCTATAAAACCACATTTCTGTGGCCCTCAGAGATTTTTCGATCTGTGTGTTCATTGTCCATGACTCGCATCTGTATGTCAGTATTGGTTCTATGTAGCACTGAATAACTCGCATTCTGATCGAGATTGACAAGGACTTGTTGCAGATAATGCTTCTCATTTTCAGGAACGATGTTTTCGCTTGTCCTATTCTGCTCTTTATTTCTGATCGGCATCTGCCATCTGATGTTACCAGGACTCCAAGGTATTTAAATTGCTGCACTTGTCTTAGATCAGTCCCATTTACTGTGATGGTGCATTTTGGCAAAATCTGCTTTTTTGGTATGATCATAACTTCTGTCTTCTTAATATTCAAACTGAGTCCTTTGTTGTTACTTTCTGTCACAACCTTATCAACTAATTTCTGTAGCTCCATTTCATTTCTTGCTATTAAGACAGTATCACCAGCGTATCTCAGGTTATTTATGATATGTCCTCCCACAGCTATTCCATGAATATCTTTTATAGACCTAAAATGCTTTCACAATACAGTGAGAACAGGTCTGGTGATAATACGCATCCTTCTCCAACACCCTTTTTGATATTCTGGCATGGAAAGCTATCTTCTTGTCTATTCTTATAGCTGCTGTTTGCTGCCAATATATGTTCTGAATGACTCTTAGATCTTTGCTGTCGATGTTTAAGCTCTCTAACTTTTTGGAAAGTTCTTGATGTTTTAATAGGGGCAATCAGGGGCGGCTCGTTATTAAGGGCCAGTGGGGCCGGGCCCCATCAAAAATAATATGTAACGTGTATTTATTATTTTATAAATTAAAAAATAACCAAAATCCATGATTTTTTCAAAAAATATTTATCTGGCCCCACCAGCAAAAATAGTCACGAGCCGCCACTGGGGGCATTATTTGCCAACAAGCATGTACGTTTATTGCCATTAACTATAGCGTGAGATTATAGGGTCAATGAGACAAGACGTGGACATGACATACCTTAATTAATGGAAACTTGTCGAATAGTTTGGGGATCACTGATATAATAGATCATGTTGAAGCAAGATTGCTACAGGCTGTTATATTGATCACACATTTGGATAGACAGAGGAACCACTTTACCACAAAATACATTCATGCTGCCGTGCGCGTCTCTATTGATTCGTAAAGTTAGAGAAGGTAGGTGAACAAAACTGCTTTGTCTATTTCCAATTGTTAGCAACTGTTAGCAACTGTTACTACTGTTGCAGTATGTTGTTTAAACCAAGTTTAAGCTTATTTCTTATTCTTGTGTATCTGCTCATAAAACCTCATCATGTTGACGATGTGTTGAACAGTTATTAACTTTTCGATAGTGACCACACTGTTTATCATAGATATAGACTAGCGTATTAGCCATAAATGTTTACTGCCGTATTACTTATGAAAGTTTCTCTTGTTGTCATGTTATTGTCAAGTCACCATAGCTATAAGCATGATGCTGGTCTACATAACCCCATTCAATCTCAGATAATTGCATCAAACGTGTATAGTAGAAATAAATGAAACTCGACTGAAATCATTTTGAACTCCACATGTATCACGCACGAAATAACGCAATCTCGAACTGGCCCGATTAAACAGTCAGACGATTAGTTTATGAGAGTCTATATTTAACGTTTATAGAGATTTCCTCAAGTAGTATGTCATTTGCGAAACCTCGCTCTCATCACAGGTCGCCTAATCTCCCGTCTCCACCAACGTCATGTTTAGTGACTCAAAGTTGTGTAGATTCTTGTTCAGTCTTCAAGTCTTGCTTGTATACATTACTAAGGTTCACACCACCACCCCACCTCATTCTGTTGCCAGAAGCCAGCTTATGGTATAGAATAGTGTTGGTCGCGCTGACGGATTATGATAACAAAAACAGGATGAGTCTAAAAAAGATATCATAAGAAATATTTTCATCAATGCAATGACTACTACGTAACATATAGAAGAGACAAATAACAATATGCCCCCAATGATGCTCAAAGTTAGTTGTTAATGCTACAGTAAGATTAATCATAACCAAGTTCAGAAAATAGAATACTCGTGGGAAAAACACCATACCGTATTTGTGTAGACTTTGTGAAAATGACACCGAGTCTGCTGTTAGTATACATCTCAACATATATAGATTTTCATGGTATGGGCACGATCGTTTCGAAAATTGAAAGGGAGTATACATAGTGTTCGCTAGATTTCGTGCGAACATAACCTATAGTAGGACACCGGTCGCTCATTCTATAAGACATGGGTTTGAACCCCAGAAAGGTATGTGTTTAAAATTCATTTTCCGTGTTGACTTACTTGACTTATTCCTCTCCGCTCCTCGTGGAGCATAGGACCTCAACAGTTGTTCGCTACTCTTCTCGGTTTCAGGTTGTTTTCTTTATGGTCTCACAGGATAGTCTAGCACTCTTCAGTTCCACAAGAAGACTTCGTCTCCAGGTCTGTTTAGGGCATCATATTTTTCGTTTTCCTTGCGGGTTCCACTCAAGTGCTTGTCTAGTGACACTCGACTGTTTCTTCCGTAGGGTATGCCCAAGCCATCGCTATTTTCTCCTCTTGACCTGGGTCATGATGGGTTTGTGTCCGGTTGTTATCCTTATGTCTGTGTTTTCAACTCTCATCATACCACCTTAGTTTCCGTGTTACAATATTCAAACAAAAATATCAACGTGCAGACTGAGTTACGACTATGCTGTGCTATCGTTAATTGTTAGCCCAAAATAACACTCTAGCGACAATGTAAATGTGTGATTGTGTAACCGACTAGGCTGTGCTATCGTTAATTGTTAGCTCAAAATAACACTCTAGCGACAATGTAAATGTGTGATTGTGTAACACGACGCTCGTGTGTTGCTGGGACGCGCAAGTGTTACACTGTGACCTACAAGGCATGTCGTAAGAGGCAGGGGCCTAGGGAAGCTACCCTAGTAAATAAAAAGCGTCGCAGAAATCGGATGTGCTGGCCTACTTGTAGGCACATAACTAGCATGACGTACAATCGCTCTTAGTCTCAGATCACATACAAATCACAAATAATGATATAACAAGTAGTCGATACGGAGCGTTGGAAGAAGAATGCAGCATGAAATTTGTTTTGAATGGTTTGACGTTAATTATTGCAATACAAAGAAATAATAATTGCTTCTCCCAAATGATGGTTAACTAAGGTAAACAGTACAGGAAACGTTGCTCTCTTTTTATACCGTTAATGTTTTTAAGTTCTGATCCCAAAGGCTTGATTGATTGATTGACTTCACTGCACTGAGTTCCCTAATATGGCTCCGTCCCTGTCAGCAGAGAGGGCATGCCATCTGCCGAGAGCATTGTACAAATCACGAACTACGTAGCTCCGGCAACAATCCTAGGGATCTCATAAAAAAATTGCACATGTGTCTCGGTCAGGATTCTTCTTCTTCGCGTTCGTTCTTTATGACCAATTTTAATCATTCTTTGTGATATGTTTGATCTTTGCCAAGAAGGTGTATACGTTGCACATTGGTTTGGTAGGCCCCTAAGCGCATATGCTTCTATACGTTTAGGACACGTGCATCCAATTTCAGCCAAAACCTCCTTAGTCGCCTCTTACGACATGCGTGACAGGTAACAGTGGTTCTATTCTTTACACCCCAAATTTGGGCCCCGGTAACAACTCGGGCGGGTCAGGATTCGAATCCACAACCTTCAATACGACAGGCAAACAATTTAACCACTTCGCCATTGAGACCTCTCTAGCTCTGATCACGATAGTTTTATGGCACAATAATTTGTATCCCTCAAAGGTTGAGCGTTGACGTTGTTTGCAGTAGATATCACATTGATATATATATATCATCCAATATGCTATTTATTTATACATGTATTGTTATATTTATAGCTATGATAAAATCTGGAAAAGGTTAGTAGAAAGAGAAAGAATATACTCTATGTGAAAAGTCACTATAGTGGCTGGTGATGTGATTGGCGCACATTTATTCTATGTAGAAACCAGTGGTGGCTCGTCATCATTTTTGTTGGTGGCGGCCAGAGACAAAATAATTTGTGGAAAAATCATGGTTTTAGGTTAAATTATATTTGAGTATTTACTATTATATGTCTATTCCTGGAAGTTCTCCCCACTTTACTTAAATCATCTAGCGGATAACTAAGGTACAAAACTGAACTCACCAAGAGACAGTGTTACTTATAAAAGAGTTGACCACTTTATAAAGTAGGTCACAACTCGTCAACTTGTCTAAACGTGCATTGTCGTACACAGATGTTTATTGATGGAACGGGCGATTACCGTAAACTATTATAGGATGCTTAGTTAATTATTTTCTATTATTTTTATATATCATTCGGTATTTACGCACCCGGCCTAATTTTTAGGGCAATAACACTGTTTAACTAGCTGCACACTGACTTGGCCGCGTAAGAATTTCCCTACTGAATCACATATTTGTCTGTGCTAAATAACCAGTCGGGAGAGAGGTCAGAGTTCACTATGTTAACAGCCGGTCTAAATAGACCACAATTCTACTCTCCTAAAAATAGTGCGCTGGAAATGCGTGAAGTATACTAATTAGGGAAAAAGGCGCTGAGTTTCAGACTGTATATGATATTTTAACGTTATATATTCAACTTTCAAAGCTAATCAGTATCACAAATAATTTATAAAATAATAAATACATGTTGCACATTATTTTTGATGGGGCCTGTCCCACTGGCCTTTAATGACAAGCCGCCACTGGTAAAAGCTATAGTGATAGTTTAAGTATTCTTTATAGATGCTATCCCGGTAATTGAAACATTCTTTATAGTAGCTGTCAGTGCCGGCTCGTGGTCATTTTTGGTGGTGGGGCCAGACAAATATTTCGGAAAAATCATGGTTTTTGGGCTCGGTTTATATTTTAGTATTTACTATCATTTGTCTATTCCGCGAAGTTATTTCCCCTTTACTATAATGATTTGGCACCGCATGCGCAAAAACAAACGGGACAACGTTGCGCCAGGGTAAGTGAGCTGGCACTGATCAAGACCCTACTCCACCTCCTCGTGGTGACCCTACTCCACCTCCTCGTGGTGACCCTGGAAATAGACAAAGATCATGTCTGGCTAAGTGGGTAAGGATCTCGAGAGAGCTACTCTGGTATAGGTAATAGAGCAAACGCAGACACGCCTCTTGGGTCCTAAATACTAGTGAATGCACGCATCTTCTTCCGATGTCTAATGAAAAAGTTGCATAAATGCAAAGCAAATGTAAGAAGTAACAACGAGTCGCGCGTAAGCGTAAACTCTCCTCCTAAATCAATGGTCAACCATAATTGCCAGCTCTCATTGCAAGAAAGCCGGGCACTCTCCCCACGCACTATAGGCAAAATGGTGAAAACTCATAATTCCTGGGGTTCAACAACAACTAAAATATATACCATATAACTAAGGTACAAAAGATATTCCTACAGCCTACCGTTGACCACAGTCCTTCACCATGAAATAGCAAACAATAAAAACAAAAAACAACTTTGCTTTTCTTCACTGACAGTTAACCACGATTTTTACTAAACCACTTATTATTGAAAGTCTTCTTTTTCTTGTCATCTTGTTGCACATATACAAAGCTATTTGGCTAATGTACACCTAGCCGTTTAATTTCAAGCTTTTCTTCTATCTTTAACGAAGGAAACGGATTTCGTAATAAATAATCAACTTGATTCATTTTGAATTTCGAGTAAGCCACAACTTCAAAAGTAGGTCACAGCTTGTCAATCGCAAACTTGTAGAAGACATATATATTGAATACGAAACGGACGATTACCGTTAACGATTATAATAATAGTTAGTTACATATTTCTATTATTGCATATCCGTTTCTACTATTTTATATATAATTTTTGATTCAATCGATAATTATACAAAGTACTATTTAATCAAGAGCTGTCTTTTAACTGTTAATTGGTTGATCGCGTGGGAATTTAGCTTCCTGTGAATACAATGACATAAATTGTTTGGCGCTTATTATTAAAGGTAGCGGTCAAAGGTCAGAGGTCGCAATGTTACATCGTCAGTAGAGAATTTTAAAACGACCCAATAAAACATAGTGCGCTGATATTTACGTCAAACACTATAGAGAGGCTGAATTTGAGACCGTATATAATAGTTTTTAAAATAATAATATTTATATATTATTAAGATTGTTATATTATTATGATATAATATTTATATTTTAGTGTTAAATATTCAACTTTCAAAGCTAATCAGTGTCAAGTTAACAATAGTAATTACGAACAAACAGTTTTTAAAATAATAAGTACACGTTAATTATTTTTGGTTTGGTAGGCCTGTTCTTACTGGCCCCTAATGGCCATGGGTGTATACTAATCAGTAGGAAAAAACTGCTGAATTTCATATTTCAAAATGTGTGTGATATTTTAGTGTTATATATCAACTTTCAAAGCTAATCAGTATCTAGTTGAAAGTAATAATTATAAACAAATAATGTCTGAAATAATAAGTACACGTTACTCAATATTTTTGGTGGTGGCTGGCCCCACTGGCCCTTAATGACGAGCCGCCCCTGGTAGCTGTAGTTGTAGTTTGCGTATGAAATATATGATATATATAATGTTAGTTTGTGTTCTTTTTATGAGTCGTGTATAGCAGTATGCCTCTTCTCTATAAAAACTGTAGCAGTTGTTAAAGTATTCTCTATATAAGATTTACATAGCAGTAGTTCAATTATGAAATGCAGTGATTATTTTATGATCGATATATGACATTGTGAGTGTGCAGTATTCATACAACTATTGTTATCTCTGGGTCTGGCCTTGCTGTTTTGTCTTGTTCATCTCCGGATAACTTGACACAACACGTGACAATATCGCCACCATCACACTGACAGAAATGTGTATATTATTGATTATCTAGTCGGACACATAAGTCAACAGGGTTTGGTTAGTTAGAATATAATAGATATTTTGTTGAAACAGTATCATGCATTTCTTAGTGGACACATACTTCGGCGTTTTCGCGTTATATTATGTATACCTTGCACAGCTTCTGAAACTGTCAGTTTATGACCACAGTGCACTAGACATGCATTGTACGTGTTACAATTATATCTACCTAGCATGTTCTGGTATACTACAATTGTGTTATTTGAAAACAGTGACAGCTTACAACATTGATAAATGATAACAAACTGAGATGGTATGATGGGGTCACAAATGAGGAGCCTATGGAGAGAGCGAGACAAATTACAGATGAAAAGACGCTGGCGTTGGATAGAACACACCATCGCCCGAGTGGTTACCGGGCCCAAATTGGGGTGTAAAGAATAGAACCACTGTTACCTCCCACGCATATTGTAAGAGTCGACTTAGGAGGTTGGACGTGGGGCTAGCTACCCCATACCGTAAAAAGCACCAGATGGCTACAGAGCGGAGAGCGAACCGAGTAAACGTTGGCTGAAACTGAACACATTGCCGAATTAGAAGCAACAGAGCTCCAAATGGTGCTGAAGATGTGACATAAAACACACCAATGCTAAGGTGCATGAATCAGATTTCCACATGAATAGAATTTATGGGAAAATCTGGTACATCGGTCTGGGCGGTGATCGCGAGAGAGAGAACACACCATGAGAAACCTGAGGGAATATAACAAGAAATGTCCTTTTCGGGAACCCGACGGGAAAGCGAAAGAGAGGAAAGCCTAGAGATACACGGAGAAGAGATTTGAAGGTAGAGATTACGATATACTGAAGAACTGGAAGGAGCTGCAATAGATATGAAAACATGGCATGAGTTGGTTGAAGGTATATGCTCCAACAAGTGAAATGGCTTTTAAAAGCACACGAGAGAGAGAGCGACAGAGAGAGAGAGAGAGAGAGAGAGAGGGAGAGAAGCGATACTAGCAATAACGGACGATTTTAAAGAGGTGAGTTCAGAAGAAAATTGTTCAAACCAACGTCTCGATAATAAAACCTTCGTAACAAGAGTCAAAGACTTCATTTTACAATCTAACAATCTGTCTCACAAATGGTTTGTAACAATTACAACAAAATTCTTGTAACTTTTAACCATCCTCAAAACTGCATCTGAGATTATTTACTGTGCTACGGGGTTCGTGCACTGCCGCTGAGATTTTCTGCACAAGAAAGAGATCGGATCACACATGGTTATTCACTAAAGTACAATGATGATGGTCATATCAATCAATCAACAAATCAATAATTGTTCTCAAATTTTGTGATTATTAAATGACTTGACAATCAATGGTACTATCTATTTATTGTCTTTTCCCACATGGAAGCTGTCCACTCTTGCTGTTAATTGTCTATTCCAGGTGGAAGATGAATTGGCTGTCCACTCTGCCTTAATTGTCTACAGGTGGAAGATGAATTGGTCCATCTTGCTTATTGTCTTTGCCAGGTGGAAGATGTAATTGGCTGTCCACTCTTGCCGTTAATTGTCTATTCCCAGGTGGAAGATGTAATTGGCTGTCCACTCTTGCCGTTAATTGTCTATTCCCAGGTGGAAGATGTAGTTGGCTGTCCACTCTTGCTGTTAATTGTCTATTCCAGGTGGAAGATGTAGTTGGCTGTCCACTCTTGCTGCGTTAAGTTTTTCTCATTTCCAGGTGGAAGATGTAGTTGGCTGTCCACTCTTGCCGTTAATTGTCTATTCCCAGGTGGAAGATGTAATTGGCTGTCCACTCTTCCCTGTTAATTGTCTATTGCCAGGTGGAAGATGTAATTGGCTGTCCACTCTTGCCGTTAATTGTCTATTCCCAGGTGAAGATGAAATTGGCTGTCCACTCTTGCCGTTAAGCGTAGGGATGGGAGCTTTAATTTGCGTTCTAGGGCTAGATGAGTTGCCCTTTTTGTGTTGTATCCGTGTTTATGTAGTGTGATCTTGATATTGTCTATCCATCTTTTCTTGGTCTTCCCTTAGCTCTAGTACCCGATCTCTTTTTTATTGTGTGCTGTTATTGGTGGTTGGTTGTATTTCATTCTCATTAAATGTTCAAACCACTGCATTTGTTGTATTTCGATATATTCATTGTCATGGTACATGAGGTATAAATAGTTATGCAGAGATTGTTTACTTAGCTGACGTCATATCACTTCAGACAGACTCATAGATGCTCAGTTTTCCCCAACAGATGTCGAAGGGTATGCACACTGATGGTTCCAGGGGCTGGCTGTGTTAAACCAGAGCCAACTATAAACTAATGGGCTTGCGGACTCAGGTAAAAATTATGGGAAATCAGACCACAACCGGTCAAGTGACAACGCATTCCAGTATTGTTGTATATAGACGAATTCATTTTAAAATCAACACGACATGTTAAATCGAAGTTACATTATGCAACAAGTTCAGTTTGACAATAAGGAATATCAATATTATGGATATTTTTCACCAATAAATAACTATAGACTGACAGAATTGAGTAAAATTGCAAAAAAGCTTGCAGTGTTCTATCAAACATATATAAATTCCAGCCCTCCCGACTGAATCTAGGTCGGGATTTTCCCGTCAGTTGTCAGGCCTAGTTATTTAGAGTTGGCAGTGGTTAAACACACTCCTGACTCTGCCCCACAGGCATTCAGTTCTGATTGTTCAACATGTCATGTCAAACACCTTCAATTGTTAAATAGATTCAACGTTAATTTTAGTCTTTAGAAGCATTGCATGTTTGCAGTACTAACGGTCTAAACCTCAATCTTCAGACAGGAAGTAGCTGTCATGTGTTCCCCGTTCCGCTCTTCAACGACCTTACCATGAGCGCTAGTTAGAAAACTCCAGCCTAACTTCTCCCCACAATGCACAGATCCAGTGCCGGATTAGACCAGCGCGGGGCCTGTAGCAAATTTTAGCGTGGGGCCCTAGGTTTTGTATGATAATAAAATAAAACACAACTTTTACAAACAAACTTGTTTCGATTTAATGTGAGCAAATTTAGAGATAATACTAGACAAATCAATTTCTCTAAGTAAATTACATTCAATGTTCATTAAGGTGAGGTTATTTAGATGATCTTGTCCCATCATGTTCCTTAACTCACTTTTTATACGCTTTAATGTTGAAAAAGAACATTCTCCGCTGCATTTAGTAATCATTAAAGACAAGTAAATTGTAAGACTATTTCTACATTTGGGAAACACGCTCTGATGAATTTTCCATTATAAGTTTATAAATTGCAGTTCAAGAGCCTCATGCTTTTCGTTGCTAATAGCAGCAGCTACATTAGTTTTCAGAAGTTCGCGAACTGCACAAGTTCGTCGCCTAGGCTTTCTTCCAAATCCTCTTGGTAAGAGCTGACAATAAATTGGAGTTATTTTCAAGATCTCTTCTGCTGTAAGAGATTTTAACTGCTGAAGTATTCCAAATACACCAGTCACTCTATTGTTCGCTTGCATGCGTTTAGTTAAGGCAGAGAGCACATTATCAATTTTGACAATAAATACCTGACTTTCAAATTTTTGTTTGGGTGTTTGATTTTCTACAACTTTATCGAGCGTAGTAGAGCCACTGAAATCGTCGTACTTAGTATTTCGCTTGCCTCGTCTTGAAATTTGTTGCTGATATTCTTGACAGTCAGTCAGGATTTTGGCTTTGGCCTCAATATCTGAAAATGTAGGCCGCATTACTTGAATGTACCCGTGTAACGATTCATAATGGGCATATCCCTTGTTAAGGTCTTGATCAGGTGATGTAATGAAGCGTAGAGCTTGCAAGCGTTCTACAATTCCGTTCCATAAAATGGTCACTATTCCCGTTTCCAACTTACTCATCTCCAAAACTAGCCTATACGCTTGATTACGACACTCTACATTTTGATCCATGTTATTTGAGATGTCATCCAAAACTTGTTTGATATTGGTAAAATCACATAAAAGTGTCTTTGTCGCATCAGCTCGAGCAGATCACCTGGTGTCCGACAGTCTCTTCAAAGTCGGTTTTGAACCTATATCTTCCAGTGCTTTTGTAAGAATGCCCCATCGATATGTAGAAGTGGAAAAGAATGTATAGAGGCTTTCAACAAAATCGAAAAAATGGATGCTTCTATACAACATTCAGCAGCACTCTTAGCAACCAAATTCAGTGAATGTGCAAAGCAGGGAATGTATTCTGCGTACTTATTTATCTCCTTAATGCGTGCTTGTAAGCCGTTGTATTTCCCATTCATGTTGCTGGCATTGTCATAGTTTTGACCACGACAGTCTTTGATATCAATGCCATTTTTCTTTTTAAAAATCAAATAAACTTTGGGCGAGTTGTTCATCAGTATGACCTTCCATATCCAAGAACTTCACAAACCTTTCCACTGTTCCAGATGTTAACACATAGCGCACTATTAGAGTGAGTTGGTCTACATGTGAAATGTCTGGAGTAGAGTCCAGTGATACGGAATAGTGCTTGCATTTCTTAATTTCGCAAATAATATGATCCAGTAAGCTTGATGCAACTAGATGCATACATTTCTCACATGTTGTTTTTGATAAGTATGATGTATGTCCCTTTCCTTTATTTGCATAAGTATTTATATGCTGAGCCAGAAAATGTCAAATTTGGCTCTTAATTTCAACAAACCTAAATAATTTCCATAATGAGGTGAACCAATAGTTTTATCACTAATTCGAAATGCAAAACCTCGTTCTGCTAAAAATTGGATAACTGAAGTAATTCGCTCTAAAAGTGTCCGCCAATTTGTTTGTTCGGTCTCAATTTGTATTTCAAGTTGAGAATCGACACGCGCATCCTTCTTTTTGCAAACTAACAGCGAAATTGTCGCTTGTCTATGGGAGGTACTTTCTTCATGTCTTTTCAACAAATTATTTGCGTTTTTCCAGTCGTCAAAACCTTCTTTCGTAAACCGAGCACTTGCATTTATTTTAAACTAAGTTTCGCGCGCAAAAACTTCTGAACGAACAGAAATTTTAACTGGGTTATGAATAAAATTTAATGGTCCTTTTGTTCAAGCTTTCAAGTTTTCGTTTATTAGAAGCGTGTGCAAAAAGGGGACACTCCTACACACACACTCACACAAACTGTAACGTTGTTAGTGAGATCAATGTGACCGCCCACATTTGACCGAAATTGAGTAAACATGACCTTGGTCCTAACCTAAATAAGAAAAATTAAAATGGGGATATTATTACCCACCTCCCAACCTTGGTTCCTTGTTTATGACTAGTGACAGCTTAGCTCTGTCATATAGGCGCGGACCTCCAGAGGCGCGGGGCCTCCCTGAAGCGCGGGGCCCGTAGCATTTGCTACTTCTGCTACTAGGCTAATCCGGCGCTGCACAGATCCATTGGTATGAACAATAACATCAGAGAATTACGTGTGTCACAATATCAGATCTGATTTTGAGAGATGATTTAGTACTTACAGAGACAAGCAAAAAGTGATTGAGATAAAGACAAAACATGTTTGCAGTAGATAACAAGCACAACGTGTCGACACATAGGCCTTTATCCAGATACAATAAGCAAGGGAAGTGGTAATGCAATACTGGCAACAAAACAAGTAAAGTAGTAACACATCATGTATAGTTTGTTCCAAAATTCGTGATTATCTTTACCGACCGATATAAAATCATCAACTTGACAGAAATTCTTGATTAAAAATTTTTAGATAGGTAACAGTGACGACGTTCCAAAAGTATTTTTGCCCACCCAAAACTTTAGTTATATAAGATTTGAATTATATGTTATTACTAATTTAACAGCGATGTTGATTTGGTATGATTTTAGAATGTTAACGGTACGAAAGTGAAGTATTGACGTCAAGATGCCAATATGCGCTCCACGTGCAATTCAGCAGTAGTTAAAATCGGAATCCCGTGAAATTAATCATTTCACACTGTATGTGAAAGATTGTCATTGGCGTGTCACAAACCATTTATTTGCATTACTTGAAGCGGAATGTACTATTTTATTATCAGTATTAGAAATGAGTTTGAAGTGTAAATTCACTACCATGCAGAAGGTGACTGCACAACTGTATAGCTACTTCTGCAGAGAAGCCAGACGTGGTGGTTTATATCACAACTTACAAGACCCGAAGAGAACACAACATGCTCTTGGTATAAGTAGAATGTCATTTTGCTGTTGGATAGAACAGGACTGTAGTGATGAACGAAAGGAACACAGAAAAGGCCGGAAATGGAAAACTGTCGATTTCAATAAAGATGTTATTGTGAGAGAGATTCATAAAATGTTTAAGGCCAATGATGTGGTTACACTACGTCAATTGCAATCACGTCTGCGAATTCAATGTGATATTGATATATCTAAAACCGCCTTATGGAGAGTTGTTAGGTGCAGCGGTTTCACTTTTCGGAAATCTAGTACAGGTCGGAATATAGTTTGTGAGAAAACGCATCTGATAGCTGCACAATGCAAATATCTGCGGGAGATACGGAAGCGTAGGACGGAAGGTTACGATATTGTATATCTGGACGAATCGTGGGTAAATGCTCACCATACGTTTGATAAAGAATGGCAATCACTAGACGGAACTAAGAAAAGGGAAATTCCAAGCAGCAAGGAACAACGCATTGTGATAGGTCATGCAGGCAGCAAAGCAAATGGTATTGTCAGTGGCGCAGAACTTCTTTTCCAAGCACTGTCTACAGATGGTAGGGACTACCACACCGAAATGAACGGACTTATTTTCAGGGATTGGTTAGCAAACACACTTCTACCTGCTCTGTATAGGCCGTTGTGTATTGTAATGGACAATGCCTCCTATCATAATGTAGTGGCGCATGCAGACAAAATTCCCACCTCATCAAGCACAAAACAAGATATCATGGCGTGGCTTGCAAAAGAAAATATATCGTTTTGTTGCAACAATTTCAAAACTGAGTTGTTGCAACTGGTGAGACAGACTAAGAAGTCAAAGATTTTTATAATCGATAAAGTCATTGCTGAGCACGGCCACACTTCTCTTCGATTACCACCTTACCATTCACATCTCAATCCCATTGAACTTGTGTGGGCTGCAGTCAAAGGTCAAGTTGCAGCAGTAAACAAGACTTTTAAACTTCGTGATGTAAAAGTCCTAACACGTGATGCCCTTGCAAAAATAGATATAGAATACTTGAACAAATGTGAAGAGCATGTGCTCCGAGAAGAAGAGGCATATTGGCAACGAGATGGTTTGCATTTTCTCCAGCCCGCAGCAGTAGTCAATCTCTTCGACTCTTCAGATTCCGAATCTAATAGCTAACATCCCATTTGCTTTCACCTTCACCAATTGCCTCACAATACCAGGGACTGGCAACAACTACCAAAGGTACGTCAATTTGATCGCTAAAGATAATATCAACATAAAAAACACACATGAAGAAAAAGCTAACCATGTTACATTGCTTTTTATAATATGTAATAGGGTTACGCCTTTGCAAACATTCGCCACCATTTTGTGTATTACTGTAAATTCTAAACTTTGATTATCATTTTGTTGTGCTTATGCAAAATTATATAACAAAAACGTTTTTTTGCATCAACTAAGCTACCTACCAATTAGTTAAACATGGATTCGTAACGTCGTGAGGTATATAAGACTGCATGCAAAAATTACTTGTATCCATCAGATAGATTTCGTACAAATTAAACCTTAGTGTGATCACGAATTTTGGAACGAACTTTAGTGTGTTCTTTGCACAACGTAGCTGTCCTTACATTCCGACTGCACAAATTTGGTCTCTACAAGGTCTTCTTCAACACCAATTTCAGCGTCGTTAATGTCATATTGCTACCGTCGTCTCGGTCGTCCATTGTTTCGTCTTCCATAAACCATGCATTTCACCACTGTCCTCTTCAAAACACTGGCGTGTTTTGAAAAAACACCAAATTTTTCCGTTTCCGGGACACGATGTTGTTTTAGTGTAATTGATTTGACATTGGTGTCTCTCAATTTGTTACCACTTTGAAAATGGAATGTGCTAGGACAAAACGACAGTGATCACTGTCCGTGCATGATCCTCATCGAGAAACGCAAGACATTGGGACATAGACTACGGCTTATAAATGTTAGTATGATACACCTTCTGCACCAGGTGCTGATTCTTTGAACTATTGAATATGCACTAGCCATCCGCAATGTTATAAATACGCAAATTGAACGTCTGGAGAGAATACAGAATGAAGCTATGCTCATTGTCATGGGTTGCACTAGGAAAACACCTTACATGGTGATGATGTTAATCCTTGATTTTTCAACCATGGGTATAGTTAGAGCTCACGAGTATCTGCTTAAAAAGATCATCCACTGCAGAAGGTGCTCAGCATCAAAAGTTGGAGCTGGTTAATGCGATGCACAACTGTGGGTTGGTCGTGCTGCAGACACTGTTCAGCTGATATGCAGTCTCACGAATATTGACCCTGAGGATGTTGGATACCGGTGCCTTCAATATTCTGGAACAATATGTTCTACCATCATTAAATTCGACGAGAGATGAATACGTGACGGTGGATGCAGAAATCAAAATCATCATCAATGAAAACTTTAATGAGGGTGACGTTGTGATTTACACTGATGGATCGGTAGTTCCCCAACCAAAATCCACATAGACCTTCTCTGTAAGCTCATTGACAGAAAGGTCAAGAAGAAAACCAGTAGTGCATTCAGTATGACAACACGTAGCATGACAACTAAAGTATTGGTGCTGACTAAGACACTATTCTGACTTATCACACAACTGCCATCATGCGTGCATTCTGAGTTAGTCACTGAGAATGATCCAGAAGGTGGAGGCTGATTTGGTGCACAGACAATGAAATAAAGGGTATACAAGACGAAGGATTTACTTCATTGCATTGTCTGTTACTTCATTGCATTGTCTGTTACTTCATTGCATTGTCTGTTACTTCATTGCATTGTCTGTTACTTCATTGCATTGTCTGTTACTTCATTGCATTGTCTGTTACTTCATTGCATTGTCTGTTACTTCATTGCATTGTCTGCTACTCCATATGACTCGAACTTACTCGGCTACTTCATTGCATTGTCTGTTACTTCATATGACTCGAACTTACTCGGCTACTTCATTGCATTGTCTGTTACTTCATTGCATTGTCTGTTACTTCATTGCATTGTCTGTTACTTCATTGCATTGTCTGTTACTTCATTGCATTGTCTGTTACTTCATTGCATTGTCTGTTACTTCATTGCATTGTCTGTTACTTCATTGCATTGTCTGCTACTCCATATGACTCGAACTTACTCGGCTACTTCATTGCATTGTCTGTTACTCCATATGACTCGAACTCACTCCGCACGAATGGCACGCCACCTGCCGAGAGTATTGCACAAAGCACGAACTCCGTTGCTCCAACAACAATTATAAGAATATCTGGGAGGAAAATGCACACGGGAACAGAACATCGCGGTCGGGATTCGAACCACGAGCTTCGGCATAACCACAGAGACCCAAGCAGTGATAGTGGATTGAATCGCTACAAAAGTCAACACTTACATTACTCTTCGTTCCTAGAATTCTGGGCACATGAGTGTCAATGGTAATGAGAGGGCGGACAGTAATGAAATGTCGGCTAGCATATCAGGGTGGGGTGAGGGGTGGGGGTGGTGATGTCAGCCAATGGGTAGAGTTGACATTCTGAAAGCCCTTGTAGATTGATCACAAATATGATTTTCAACTCAATCAATTCAAGTCAACTTCTAGATTGCAAGAGCTCGGAATGATGATCGGAGGATCAGAAAAAACAGCACAACAGGTGTAGGAGTAGGCTCATCAATCAACATTTAACCAGTAGGGTTTAGTCGCTGTAGATGTAGATTTAGAAACGGAGAATGGAGCACATACGGACATGTTCAGAATGCAATGAGGATACTCCAAACTAAAACTGATGTTGTGTACGAGCCAATGTTTCTCGATGTTCAGGTCTTGTATCATGTCTATCTTTTTTTTATTTTCTCAGTCCAGGACATTCTAAGAGTTTTTATATAGATCTTTACTTCAAAAGAATTTATTTTGCTCTGTAAAACTTGGTCAATGATTCCCATCAATATGTTGCCACAGGAAAAACTCATGTTTTCAAAAGTTTTATAATTTTTTCTTTAGTGTGTTATGCCTAGTTTCTTTTTTCTAACCACCACCTGAGAAGACATGGCTTCTGACTCCATGAGACTCCAATCCTTCAGATATCTTTTGTACAGTCTCCGTTGTTGTTAATACGGAGCAAATATATTCAAAATGTGTTAAGTTTTCAGTGTCTTAATTACTGTTGATATTTTCCCCATTATCCGCAAAAGATGATAACGTTCTAACATCAGATTCCGAGCAGAAGAAAAGATGGGCAGAACATTTTGAAGAAATATTAAATAGACCTGATCCACCAGTACTACTCAAGTTTGACGAAGAGGCAAGAAACAGCTCCCTACCAATCAACGAAGAAATTATAAGTGTAGCTGAGGTCAATGAGGCAATCCATTCCTTGATAAACAATAAGGCAGCGGGTGATGACAACATTACTGCAGAAATGCTCAAAGCGGCTGATGATACAACTATTAGCCAGGTGCAAGAACTATTTAATAAAGTATGGAAAGAAGAAACTGTCCCGGATCAATGGAAAAAGGGTATAATTGTTAAGATCCCCAAAAAGGTGATCTCAAAGATTGCAACAACTGGAGAGGGATCACCCTATTATCAGTAATGACCAAGACTTTCTGCAAAATCATTCTTAATAGAATCAAAGGAGCAGTGGACACAACCCTGAGAGAAGAACAAGCTGATTTTAGACCTGGGAGAAGCTGCTTAGACCAAATAATTATCCTACGACTAATTTTGGAGGAACATATTGAGAAGCAACAACCACTTATACTAAATTTCATCGATTTTAAAAAGCCTTTGATAGTCTACACAGAATCTCTCTGTGGAATATTCTGAGATGCTATGGAATACCAGACAAAATAATAAATATTATTAAGAGCCTCTATGATGGTTCACAGTGTGCAGTTTGCACTGATGGTGGATACAGTGACTGGTTTATGGTTGAAAGCGGAGCAAAGCAAGGCTGTATTCTATCTCCGCTATTGTTTGGAGTGGCAATTGACTGGGTGATGCGAAAATGTTGCAGGGCGAAACTGGCATCGATTGGGTAGAAAATAGTCAACTAGAAGATTTGGATTTTGCAGATGATATTGCCTTGTTAAGTATAAACAACCAAGATATGCAAAAAAAACCCAGACAACTTGTCATCTATAGCAACAAAAATTGGACTGCAGTTAAGCTATGAAAAACAAATATAATGAAGACACCTATGGCAAGTAATGCAGATATCACACTGGAATCTAAAATGATAAAAATTACAGAGCAGCTCACATATTTAGGAAGCAATTTTAATTGGACAGGAAATTTAAAAAAGAAATTATGATACGAATTGGCAAAGCAACATCAACTTTTAAAAGTCTAAATAAAATATGGAACTGCAAGTTATATAGTATTAAAACTAAATTACGAATTTTCAACTCAAATGTTGTATCAATCCTAACATATGCCAGCAAGAGTGGGAAAATGACTAAAGATATAGAAAGCAAGTTGAATGCATTTGAAAATAGATGTCTGCGAAAAATAATGAATATAAAATGGAACGAATTCGGGAGAAGTGATGAAATCAGAGGCATGTCTGGTCAACCACTAGTGACAACTGTTATAAGAAAGAGAAGATGGAGATATGTTGGACATACCTTGAGGAGAAACGATCAACGAATATCAAAGCAGGCATTGAAGTGGGATGCAAAGGGTTCAAGAAAGAGAGGTCGACCTAAGGAGACCCTGAAACGAACTTTGCTGAGAGAGGCAGGAAATATCGGTCTCAGTTCCATGGAGGAGATTGAGCGAGTTGCCCAGGATAGAGCGGTATGGATAAATTACTTGCAGGCCCTATGTAACGTATAACGGTACGAGGGAATTATTATTATTATCCGCAAAAGGTGGTAAACGGAAACGGGAACATTATGTGAAGTACATTAACACCATCAGTACGTCACACTTTTAACACAGTACTTGTATCCTTATTTCTGTCTTTTTTCCTATCTAGTTTTGCCTCACAGCTTCAGGATACCAAGAGATTTCTAGAACGAGTCCTTGTGTGCGTAACATAAATAGTATCTTTCGTCGCCTCTGTTATCTCGGAGGTTCATCTTTTGCGTGGCCGGCCTTTTGCTTTGTATCCATTGTATCGGAGCAGCATTGCTCTTTGAGGTGCACTTTCTGTTGGTAATATGCTTATGTGACCCAACCATTTAATTTGTTATTTTTTTTATAAAGTTCAGTACTGATGGTGTACACACTTTTTCCCTGATGTCTTCATTTCTCAACCGGTATCTTCTTGTTACCACCAGCATTTTGAGTAGACACTTCATCTCTGTTGTGACTAGTATCTTTAAAGTATCAATGTTGACAACATAGCCGTGCAACTAAAAAATACAGGCCATACAATGACAAGTTCCTGCATAATATCTTAGTAGTCAAAAATGAAAGTTAAGATTATATTTCTCGCTTGACCTGTTCATGTATACACACACCCACACCAATACATTCCCACAAACATATACATAACCAGTGAAGCGTGACGTTTCTCAGCACTGGGACTGACATTGACACATCTGCACACTAGCTCTTGTAATATATTGCAGCAGATTCCTAGTTAAACGTAAGTTGTATATATACATATATATCTAACTAAATTTGTCTGATTATTAAGTAGTAATTGTCAGAAAGTTTAACAACACACCAACAGAAGAGCTACCAAGTATGTGTGTTTTAACAAGAGTTTTTAACTGAGATATATGACAGTGTAATAAGTTTGTACTGGCTTCATTTATGTATTTCATTTTGTCGTGATTATTATGTGAAAGCATGTAACTGGTTCAACTGTTAATATTTATCACTGCTACCATGTAGCAGTAGTAGTGATAGTAGTAGTTGTTGTTTTTGTTGTAATAGTAGTGATAGTAATAGCATTAATGCAGAAGGAGTAGTACTTATAATAGTTGTAGTGGAAGTAGTTTTAATATTAATGGATGAAAAGATTGTTGAATGTGGTCAAGACACAAAGAAAGCTTATCATCAATATAAGAAAGAGGCAGTCATCATTTTTAGAACATGTGATGAGGAAGGAAGGTTTAAAGCACATTGTGACAACCGGTAAAATCGAGGGTAGACGAGACAGAAGAAGATAGAGAGAGACAATTTTGGATAGCCTGACTTCATTGCACGAAAGAGCGTTAACATCTGAGATAGCAAACACCGAAGACAGAGATTTGTGGAGATCCATGATCGCCTACGCCAGCAGGCACGGCACGTGATGATGATGATGAGAAAATTGAAGTATTGTGGACATATAAAAAGTCACGAAGGGTTGGAGAAGACCATTATGGAAGGAGGCATCCCTTCGAAGAGCAGAAAATGAAGACCACAGAAAAGATGGATTCAGGAAGTGACTGATGATTTGAGCATGACGACTTCAGGGGCTGTACATATGGTGCATGACAGAGAGAAATTCCGAAAGGAATGATAGCGTGACAAAGTTTTGCTCTAGACATGCTATTGACGATGACTATCTTCTTCTTCTTCCAACATTTTCAGATATCGACGTGTATACTTCTAAAGCAGTTAGTGGTTAGCCGGAGTCCATGTACATCTCCATATAGTTTGTCTTTTTTTTTTCTTTGTCAGATTGCTTTTTTTTATTATTAAGTCAGATCCTGATACCTATTCAGTCTTCCAAAAACTATCCTTTGTTGGCTTACAGACAGGACAGAAGTCTTAATGATATGTTGGTACACAGTCGATTGGAGCAGATTGGAGCAATTATAGCCATATGCAATGAAGATGATCATAAAATGAACGATATAATGGTTAAATTGCTTTGTAGACGCGTGGTCCCTGGATTAAATTTGAAAGCGTAAGATACATTTTTCTTCGACCATATTGTTAAAGCTTAACGTTATAAAGCAAAATTGCGTTTTTGAATTTCTTTGATTTGTTTGTCTGAGGTCTTTGAAACGTGCTAATGTCCGTACTTTTTGCTACAAAATGAAGCAATTTCGCGCTTCAGATAACCATTTGTGACATTTCAATTGAGTAAATATAATGATAATGTGGACATTTACTGAGGCTTGAAATGTTTACTTATTGTTATTATTTTCCTTTATAAAACTTCTTTGCAACTATCCCTTTTTCTTTTATTTTTGAACAATATCACTCTGATTAGCTATCAATTTTTCTTTTATTTTTGAACAATATCACTCTGATTAGCTATCACTTTTTCTTTTATTTTTGAACAATATCACTCTGATTATCACTTTTTCTTTTGTTTTTGAACAATATCACTCTGATTAACTATCACTTTTTCTTTTATTTTTGAACAATATCACTCTGATTAGCTATCCCTTTTCTTTTTATTTTGAACAATATCACTCTGATTAGCTATCACTTTTTCTTTTATTTTTGAACAATATCACTCTGATTAGCTATCACTTTTTTCTTTTATTTTTGAACAATATCACTCTGATTAACTATCACTTTTTCTTTTATTTTTTGAACAATATCACTCTGATTAGCTATCACTTTTTCTTTTATTTTTGAACAATATCACTCTGATTAGCTATCCCTTTTTCTTTTATTTTTGAACAATATCACTCTGATTAGCTATCCTTTTTTTTATTTTTGAACAATATCACTCTGATTAGCTATCACTTTTTCTTTTATTTTTGAACAATATCACTCTGATTAGCTATCACTTTTTTCTTTTATTTTTGAACAATATCACTCTGATTAACTATCACTTTTTCTTTTATTTTTGAACAATATCACTCTGATTAACTATCACTTTTTCTTTTATTTTTGAACAATATCACTCTGTTTATCACTTTTTTCTTTTGTTTTTGAACAATATCACTCTGATTAGCTATCCCTTTTTCTTTTATTTTTGAACAATATCACTCTGATTAGCTATCACTTTTCTTTTTTTTGAACAATATCACTCTGATTAGCTACCCCTTTTCTTTTATTTTTGAACAATATCACTCTGATTAGCTATCACTTTTCTTTTATTTTGAACAATATCACTCTGATTAGCTATCACTTTTTCTTTTATTTTTGAACAATATCACTCTGATTAGCTATCACTTTTTCTTTTGTTTTTGAACAATATCACTCTGATTAGCTATCACTTTTCTTTTGTTTTTGAACAATATCACTCTGATTAGCTATCAATTTTTCTTTTATTTTTGAACAATATCACTCTGATTAGCTATCACTTTTTCTTTTATTTTTGAACAATATCACTCTGATTATCACTTTTCTTTTGTTTTTGAACAATATCACTCTGATTAGCTATCATTTTTTCTTTTATTTTGAACAATATCACTCTGATTAGCTATCACTTTTTCTTTTGTTTTTGAACAATATCACTCTGATTAGCTATCCCTTTTTCTTTTATTTTTGAACAATATCACTCTGATTAGCTATCCCTTTTTCTTTTATTTTTGAACAATATCACTCTGATTAGCTATCACTTTTTCTTTTATTTTTGAACAATATCACTCTGATTAGCTATCACTTTTTCTTTTATTTTTGAACAATATCACTCTGATTAGCTATCACTTTTTCTTTTATTTTTGAACAATATCACTCTGATTAGCTATCCCTTTTTCTTTTATTTTTGAACAATATCACTCTGATTAGCTATCCCTTTTTCTTTTATTTTTGAACAATATCACTCTGATTAGCTATCACTTTTTCTTTTATTTTTGAACAATATCACTCTGATTAGCTATCACTTTTTCTTTTATTTTTGAACAATATCACTCTGATTAGCTATCACTTTTTCTTTTATTTTTGAACAATATCACTCTGATTAGCTATCACTTTTTCTTTTATTTTTGAACAATATCACTCTGATTAGCTATCACTTTTTCTTTTGTTTTTGAACAATATCACTCTGATTAGCTATCACTTTTTCTTTTATTTTTGAACAATATCACTCTGATTAGCTATCACTTTTTCTTTTATTTTTGAACAATATCACTCTGATTAGCTATCACTTTTTTCTTTTATTTTTGAACAATATCACTCTGATTAGCTATCACTTTTTCTTTTATTTTTGAACAATATCACTCTGATTAGCTATCACTTTTTCTTTTATTTTGAACAATATCACTTGATTATCACTTTTCTTTTGTTTTTGAACAATATCACTCTGATTAACTATCACTTTTTCTTTTATTTTTGAACAATATCACTCTGATTAACTATCCCTTTTTCTTTTATTTTTGAACAATATCACTCTGATTTAACTATCCCTTTTTCTTTTGTTTTTGAACAATATCACTCTGATTAACTATCACTTTTTCTTTTGTTTTTGAACAATATCACTCTGATTAGCTATCACTTTTCTTTATTTTGAACAATATCACTCTGATTAGCTATCACTTTTTTCTTTTATTTTTGAACAATATCACTCTGATTATCACTTTTTCTTTTATTTTTGAACAATATCACTCTGATTAACTATCACTTTTTCTTTTATTTTTGAACAATATCACTCTGATTTAACTATCCCTTTTTCTTTTGTTTTTGAACAATATCACTCTGATTAACTATCACTTTTCTTTTGTTTTGAACAATATCACTCTGATTAGCTATCACTTTTTCTTTTATTTTTGAACAATATCACTCTGATTAGCTATCACTTTTTCTTTTATTTTTGAACAATATCACTCTGATTAACTATCACTTTTTCTTTTATTTTTGAACAATATCACTCTGATTAACTATCACTTTTTCTTTTATTTTTGAACAATATCACTCTGATTAACTATCCCTTTTTCTTTTATTTTTGAACAATATCACTCTGATTATCTATCACTTTTTCTTTTATTTTTGAACAATATCACTCTGATTAACTATCCCTTTTTCTTTTATTTTTGAACAATATCACTCTGATTAACTATCACTTTTTCTTTTATTTTTGAACAATATCACTCTGATTAACTATCCCTTTTTCTTTTGTTTTTGAACAATATCACTCTGATTATCACTTTTTCTTTTGTTTTTGAACAATATCACTCTGATTAACTATCACTTTTTCTTTTATTTTTGAACAATATCACTCTGATTAGCTATCACTTTTTCTTTTATTTTTGAACAATATCACTCTGATTAGCTATCACTTTTTCTTTTATTTTTGAACAATATCACTCTGATTAGCTATCACTTTTTCTTTTATTTTTGAACAATATCACTCTGATTAGCTATCACTTTTTCTTTTATTTTTGAACAATATCACTGATTAGCTATCACTTTTCTTTTATTTTGAACAATATCACTTGATTATCACTTTTCTTTTGTTTTTGAACAATATCACTCTGATTAACTATCACTTTTTCTTTTATTTTTGAACAATATCACTCTGATTAACTATCCCTTTTTCTTTTATTTTTGAACAATATCACTCTGATTATCACTTTTTCTTTTGTTTTGAACAATATCACTCTGATTAACTATCACTTTTTCTTTTGTTTTTGAACAATATCACTCTGATTAGCTATCACTTTTTCTTTTATTTTTGAACAATATCACTTGATTATCACTTTTCTTTTGTTTTGAACAATATCACTCTGATTAACTATCAATTTTCTTTTATTTTGAACAATATCACTCTGATTAGCTATCCCTTTTTCTTTTATTTTTGAACAGTATCACTCTGATTAACTATCAATTTTTCTTTTATTTTTGAACAATATCACTCTGATTAACTATCCCTTTTTCTTTTTATTTTGAACAATATCACTTGATTAGCTATCCCTTTTCTTTGTTTTTGAACAATATCACTCTGATTAGCTATCCCTTTTCTTTTATTTTGAACAATATCACTCTGATTAACTATCCCTTTTTCTTTTGTTTTTGAACAATATCACTCTGATTAGCTATCAATTTTTCGTTTGTTTTTGAACAATATCACTCTGATTAGCTACCCCTTTTCTTTTATTTTTGAACAATATCACTCTGATTATCACTTTTTTCTTTTATTTTTGAACAATATCACTCTGATTAGCTATCACTTTTTCTTTTGTTTTTGAACAATATCACTCTGATTATCACTTTTTCTTTTATTTTTGAACAGTATCACTCTGATTAATTATCACTTTTTCTTTTATTTTTGAACAATATCACTCTGATTAACTATGCCTTTTTCTTTTTTTTTGAACAATATCACTCTGATTAGCTATCACTTTTTCTTTTGTTTTTGAACAATATCACTCTGATTAGCTATCACTTTTTCTTTTATTTTTGAACAATATCACTCTGATTAGCTATCACTTTTTCTTTTATTTTTGAACAATATCACTCTGATTATCACTTTGTCTTTTGTTTTGAACAATATCACTCTGATTAACTATCAATTTTTCTTTTATTTTTGAACAATATCACTCTGATTAGCTATCCCTTTTTCTTTTATTTTTGAACAGTATCACTCTGATTAACTATCAATTTTTCTTTTATTTTTGAACAATATCACTCTGATTAACTATTCCTTTTTCTTTTATTTTTGAACAATATCACTCTGATTTAACTATCACTTTTTATTTTATTTTTGAACAATATCACTCTGATTAGCTATCACTTTTTCTTTTATTTTTGAACAATATCACTCTGATTAGCTATCACTTTTTCTTTTATTTTTGAACAATATCACTCTGATTAGCTATCACCTTTTCTTTTGTTTTTGAACAATATCACTCTGATTAGCCCAAAAACGATCAAATTAAAATGTACTCCTCCATTTATAATACTGATTTTAAAAAAAAATTGACATTGTTTAAAATTCATAAAATTTATGATGTGACTCTCGCACTTAACAATGTGGAAATTCATTTCTAGGGTAGCAGAGTAATGCAAATATTCAAAGTTAAAATATTTATAATGTAAACAAATTGTTGAAAATAATACACGTAAAAACATTAATATACTACACGTAAATAATACACGTAAAACATTTATATATTGCACGTAAATAATACACGAAAAACATTAGTATACTGCACGTAAATAATACACGTAAAATATTTTTATACCGCACGTAAATAATGCAAGTAAATAATACAAGTAAAAACATTTATATACTGCAGTAAATAATCAAGTAGAAACATTTATATACTGCACGTAAATAAAGCAAGTAGAAACATTTATATACTGCACGTAAATAATGCAAGTAAAAACATTTATATACTGCACGTAAATAATGCACGTAGAAACATTTATGCACTGCACGTAAATAATGCCGTAAAACATATATATACTGTACGTAAATAATGCAACGTAAATAATGCACTAAAACCTTACACGATAAACCATTTTTTCAAACAATAATCCGTCACAATTTTCGTTCCATTTTAATATTGTTTTGATATCTATGCATTCAATATTGTTTATATATTCAACTAGCTTCAACTGGCACTTTCGTTCTTGTAAATATCAATTGTATATTCTATATCTTACTGAAACTGATGCTTGCATGATATAAAATATGAGAAACACAATTTGGTATTCACAAATGGCTTACTCATTATTGTTGGGTGCAGAATAATTAACTTGTTGAAATTGTGTTACAGACTTTCACAATCGCGTCTCTAAGTGAATATAATCATCTACATGAAGTTGTTTTTGTTTGGTTCACTCTGAGGAAGAGCAGACTTTCAGCTCTAATCTTGGTATATATGTCAAAGTTGTGCTCAGGACAAGCTATTTGATGATGATGATGATATATGTCAATCAAATATGGATACAGTAGATGTCGCTAATTTAGCAATCTGTTCACATTCAATGGCACGATAATTATCCGCCCTCGCCATGTTGAAACATCTAAAGAGATTACAATGCCTTATAAGTTTTCCTTCAGCTTTCTCATGGCCAAGAAAGTAGTAAATGTAGTAAATTTGCAGATCAAGCTTAGAGGTTCTGTTGAATTTAGATTGCGTTGATAAACAAACAATGAGATTGGATTATTAAACTGATTGTTCCGCGTTCTCCTACTATACTGATTTTACGTTATTTCACGTTCTGCTTATGACCTATGACCTATGCACTATGCACTATCCATCTATATCATCTTTGTGTTTCGTTTAACACATAACATTTCCACACAAGATTTCCATCGTAGACGCTCTGGCACATCTCTACCAATTGTTTCCCCTGTCAAGCCACACTCTTTCAATTATCTTTTTACAGTACACCGGGTTTTCTTTGGACGTACATTCGCCTTATTTCATATCCACTGTTCATGTGAGAACTGTGCTAACCAATGACATATCACATACATGACCCAACCCACCTTCACTGTCATCTTTTAATGATGGTCTCATCAAAATTATGCACAGTTTGTTCGTTTAAAAACTCTTCATTTCCTATTGTATTTACAAAATTATACACAGTTTGTTCGTTTAAAAACTCTTCATTTCCTATTGTATTTACAAAATTATACACAGTTTGTTCGTTTAAAAACTCTTCATTTCCTATTGTATTTACAAAATTATACACAGTTTGTTCGTTTAAAAACTCTTCATTTCCTATTGTATTTACAAAATTATGCACAGTTTGTTCGTTTAAAAACTCTTCATTTCCTATTGTATTTACAAAATTATACACAGTTTGTTCGTTTAAAAACTCTTCATTTCCTATTGTATTTACAAAATTATACACAGTTTGTTCGTTTAAAAACTCTTCATTTCCTATTGTATTTACAAAATTATGCACAGTTTGTTCGTTTAAAAACTCTTCATTTCCTATTGTATTTACAAAATTATACACAGTTTGTTCGTTTAAAAACTCTTCATTTCCTATTGTATTTACAAAATTATACACAGTTTGTTCGTTTAAAAACTCTTCATTTCCTATTGTATTTACAAAATTATACACAGTTTGTTCGTTTAAAAAACTCTTCATTTCCTATTGTATTTACAAAATTATACACAGTTTGTTCGTTTAAAAAACTCTTCATTTCCTATTGTATTTACAAAATTATACACAGTTTGTTCGTTTAAAAAACTCTTCATTTCCTATTGTATTTACAAAATTATACACAGTTTGTTCGTTTAAAAACTCTTCATTTCCTATTGTATTTACAAAATTAAACACAGTTTGTTCGTTTAAAAACTCTTCATTTCCTATTGTATTTACAAAATTATGCACAGTTTGTTCGTTTAAAAACTCTTCATTTCCTATTGTATTTACAAAATTATACACAGTTTGTTCGTTTAAAAACTCTTCATTTCCTATTGTATTTGGCTAAAATATTTGCATGATTCTTGTTAAACATTTATTTTTAAATGTCTTTAGCTTTGCAGGATGTTGTGGTCATTTTCCAGCACTCACTACTGTATAATAACACTCCCAAGACACTGCTTGTATATATTTTCCAGCACTCACTACTGTATAATAACACTCCCAAGACACTGCTTGTATATATTTTCCAGCACTCACTACTGTATAATAACACTCCCAAGACACTGCTTGTATATATTTTCCAGCACTCACTACTGTATAATAACACTCCCAAGACACTGCTTGTATATATTTTCCAGCACTCACTACTGTATAATAACACTCCCAAGACACTGCTTGTATATATTTTCCAGCACTCACTACTGTATAATAACACTCCCAAGACACTGCTTTTATATATTTTAAGATACTATGTAGTGTGAACACCGAAAAACAAATTTAACTCATAATTTGGCATAAAAACAAAGCAAGAAGTTGAAAGTGGTCGTGTTGACTGAGAAATTCTTGCATGAATAAACTATCCGAATTTTATTGTTACAGTTTTGGCGTTTTTGAAAGTTTTTCTTGCTTCACACAGCACACGCGACGGCATTCTGTTTTATAATATAGGATGTTGTCTATTGTACAAACTTTACTATTTTTGTAGTTCCACACAGATTTGTTAAGTTTTCTTTCCAATGTTGTTTCAATGGCTTAGTGAATTTTCCTCAGTATATCATATTCGGTGCAATCTTGAAGTATAAACATGACTGAATTGGGAATCTTGAAATGCTTATACATGTCGCTACGGAGTCGATTGTGTCTTGCTCTTGGGCGCAGAATGACAACTTGTTCTTTATCTGCTCATATTTTGGTAATTGTCCTATACTAATATTGGTGGCTTTCTGGTTGATTTAATCATCCTTTTCTTCTGAGGACACGTAACTGATACATTCGGTTGCTCATCTGCAGCAGTTTCCTTGAGACGATAACAAACGATCACGTTAGATGATTTCTAATAGGTCGCTAATCTCTTAAAGACCTTATTGACATAGACAATGATCACGACGACTTTATTGACATAGACAATGATCACGACGATCTTATTGACATAGACAATGATCACGACGACTTTATTGACATAGACAATGATCACGACGACTTTATTGACATAGACAATGATCACGACGATCTTATTGACATAGACAATGATCACGACGACTTTATTGACATAGACAATGATCACGACGACTTTATTGACATAGACAATGATCACGACGACTTTATTGACATAGACAATGATCACGACGACTTTATTGACATAGACAATGATCACGACGACTTTATTGACATAGACAATGATCACGACGATCAATTAAACAACCAAATCAACGAATTGCTTTTGCGGACGACCAAAGTTTAATGTATGAAGATGAAGATCAGCTACAACATTACATGAATTCATTGCTAATAGCATGTAGAAAGTACAACATGAAAATCAACAAACAAAAGACGAGACCATGAAAATCAGCAGAACACCAAGCCAAGCAAACATACAAATAGATAACACCAGAATAAAGCAAGTTTCCGAATTCAAATATTTAGGCAGTATTTTAACAGAGGTCGGAAAACTAGATAGAGAAATAGAGACAAGGTGTCCAAAAGCAAATGCAGTGACCTACCAGCTGGTATCAATACTACAACACCGAAAGATCAAGATGGAAGTGAAAAGACAGATGATAAAAAGTATTTCCTACCAACACTTTGTTACCAGTGCCAAACTTGGTCTCTTACAGCAACACATCACAGAAAGCTCACCACGTGTGAAATGAAATGCTTGAGGAAGGCAGTGGGAGTCACCAGGAAAGACAGACTACGAAATAAGGACATCAGAAGCAGAGTGGGCATAACTTCATGCACCGAATACATCGAAAGACAACAAATGCAGGGGTTTGGACATTTAATGAGAATGAAATACAACCTACCACCAATAACAGCATACAATTAAAAGAGATCGGGTACTAGAGCTAAGGAAAGACCAAGAAAAGATGGATAGACAATATCAAGACCACACTACATAAACACGGATACAACACAACAAGGGCAACTCATCTAGCCCTAGAACGTAAATTAAAGCTCCTATCCCTACGCTTAACGGCAAGAGTGGACAGTCAACTACATCTTCCACCTGGGAATAGACACTAGACAATAGACGTTAATCCTAAAATCAGTATAAAGCAAAAGCTTATAACAAAGAGAACACAAGTATGATAGCAAAAGCTTATAACAAAGGGAACACAAGTATGATAGCAAAAGCTTATAACAAAGAGAACACAAGTATGATAGCAAAAGCTTATAACAAAGGGAACACAAGTATGATAGCAAAAGCTTATAACAAAGGGAACACAAGTATAAAACACGGAAAGCTTATAACAAAGGGAACACAAGTATAAAACACGGAAAGCTTATAACAAAGAGAACACAATGTACAAGTATAAAACACGGAAAGCTTATAACAAAGGGAACACAAGTATAAAACACGGAAAGCTTATAACAAAGAGAATACAAGTATAAAACACGGAAAGCTTATAACAAAGGGAACACAAGTATAAAACACGGAAAGCTTATAACAAAGGGAACACAATGTACAAGTATAAAACACGGAAAGCTTATAACAAAGGGAACACAAGTATAAAACACGGAAAGCTTATAACAAAGAGAATACAAGTATAAAACACGGAAAGCTTATAACAAAGAGAACACAAGTATAAAACACGGAAAGCTTATAACAAAGAGAACACAAGTATAAAACACGGAACATCATGACGTAAACTTTGTACTTCTTCTCTTCCATCATTTACTTCTTTATAGAAATGTTCGGGGATGGGGGAGCGTAGTGATCTTGTCTGTGCTTGATTTAAGGCACTTTGTAATCTGATATTCATTGTCGTAAGGCTTTTCTTGATGCCGTCGCTCCATCTTTTGCGTTGTCTTTCTCTTGTTTTATACTCATTATACTTTTCTGTGTGGCTCTCTGTGGTAGGCGATACCAGGGTATTCTTGTCAGGTGTCCAAAGCATTTAGTCTATTGTTCTTTTAAGAATTGCATGACTGGTTTCACATCCAGTCTTCTTCTGATTTCTTCATTTCTAATTTTGTCTCTTATTGTCACACCTGCAGCTCTTCTAAACACCTCTTCTCTGTCGTCATGATTTTCCGCTCATTAGCTGCTGTTATTGGCCATGTTTAGCGGTATCTCTTTATGTGGCAACTGGTGTTAACTGATCCAGTACCTGGTGAGCTTTTGTGCAACGATTGTTGATTTCGCTATCGATACTTCCATCTGCTGTGACAATTGCACCTAAGTATTTGGCCTCAGTTGTTTGTTTTATTTCTACGTTCTGGAGTTTTACTTATTGCCATGTCTCTGTCTTTATTATATTTATTTTCATGTTGTACTCCTCACCCTTGATGTTAAGTAAGCTCAAATGGATCTGGAGAGATTCCTCGTTTTCTGCAATCAGTACTTGGTCATCTGCAAATAAAAGTTCTGAAATATTATTGTCTTCCTCTATTCCTGCTTCTCTACTTATGTTGTCCATGTATGTTATAAACTGCATTTTATATATATATATCTAGAGAGAGAGATGGTCCCTATGACCAAATAGTTAAGAAACTAGCATGTCGTTCTGGTTTTTTGTGTGTGGTTTTTTAGGCGTACGGTGTCAATTTGTTCATGAGATTCCTGGTATTGTTGTTGGGGCTACGGAGTTCGTGCTTTTTGCAGCACTTTCTACTGTCGGCGTACCATCTCTGCTGACAGGAACGGAGTCATATGGGACAACCCTTTGCAATGAAGTCAATTCTTCACCTTTAGACCCCTTTATATACATATATATATATATATATATATATATATATATATATATATATATATATATATAAGAGAGAGAGAGAGAGAGAGACGAGAGAAGAGACAATAGATTAATTTATCAGGAGAAATCAGAACATTGGTAAACAATGCGGCCATGGGTTACCAACTGTATACAAAACAGCAACACAGTTGTATCAACAGGATGAACGTGCAGATTCAATAAATATTCACAAGATTAGATCAATAAACTGGGTGAATCTAGGCATGCAAATCGTAACAAGAAACCATTGTGGTGACGGTTGAATAAATTAATAATGAAAGGGAAAACGTGAGGTTAAGCTGAGAATATAATTGACAAGGAAAACAAAAACATCCATGAATAAAGGCAATGGAATAAAAAGTATTCCATAAATAAAATGAATGGTTGACACTTCCTTACATACAATAGCGAAACAAGTAAACAAAGAACTATAGTTGTACAAAATACAAAAACAATACCTATGCCAATAACTATAACAATGCGACAAAAATGTTGGATGTTATTGTTATTGTTTTTGTACAACAACAGTATTTTGTTTTTATGTGTTTCGCCATTGCTGCATAGCTTTACTGCAGTCTTCACTGATATCGATTACACAAACAATACGATATTCATGTGAAACTTTACTCGTTGGGTCATATATATATATCGATTACACAAAACATACGATATTCATGTGAAACTTTACTCGTTGGGTCATATATATATATCGATTACACAAACAATACGATATTCATGTGAAACTTTACTCGTTGGGTCATATATATATATCGATTACACAAAACATACGATATTCATGTGAAACTTTACTCGTTGGGTCATATATATATATCGATTACACAAACAATACGATATTCATGTGAAACTTTACTCGTTGGGTCATATATATATATCGATTACACAAACAATACGATATTCATGTGAAACTTTACTCGTTGGGTCATATATATATATATAAATTCCGCTCTGGTTATACGTTACATAGGGCCTGCAAGCAATTCCTCGATAATGCTCTATCCTGGGCAACTCGTTCAATCTGTTCTGTAGAATTGTCCGATATTTCAGTAAAAGTAAAGTTTCAGTAAAGTTAATTCAGGGTTTGCCTAGCATAGATTCCAAACATTTCGGCCCTTTGCAGCATAAACTTTGCACGACTAAACTTTGCGACAAACTTTGACGACATAAACTTGACGATAAACTTTGCACGACATAAACTTTGCGACATAAACTTTGCACGACATAAACTTTGCACGACATAAACTTTGCGACATAAACTTGCACGCCATCCCAACTTACATAAACAGCTTTGATAGCCCCCAAACGTTTGGTACCCCATATATATATATATATATATATATATATATACATGCTCTATTTTCACTTTAACATAGTAAATTGATATATATTTATGTCATACATGGTCAGGTTTCAAATGATTATATACATGAAATAGAAAATTGATGAAAAAATTAATCGTGTAAGATGGGTATAAGATGAATTAAAATGCAGAATTCAATTTTTTAATGATTACTCAATTGCAAAATAACGAAAAACTTCCCCAATGCTTCTGAACTAACTATCCCTTCCCCTGGAAGGTTTAAGCGACCACTGGGGAGGGGCGATATCGCCCACTTTGGGAACCCATGGCCTAGGGCGTCTATTTTTTCTTGAACCCTTTGCCTGACACTTCTGTGCCTGCTATATGAGTCTGATCATTTCTTCTCAGAGTATGTTTCATATCTCTCTATCTTCTCTTTACTATAAAAGTTGTTAATAGGGGTTGACCGAACATTTCTCTGATTTCGTCATCTCTTTTGAATTAGCCCAGTTTTATGCTCATTATTTTGTGCAGACATATATTTTCAAATGCAGTCAACTTACTTTCAATATCTTTAGCTGTTTCCATCAACATGTAGAGCAATAAGATACCTACTCGATCTTCCAGACATAAACAGTAAAATTGGGGTTGTGTAGAACAGTTGCCCACGGTAAAATCAAACAAGACTAAACACACTCTTTACACAATCAACTGGGAAACTGCAATGACAACAGATTTAAACGTCGCCATTCGTTGCTGGGCTGAGCAGAGCGATGTGCCATTAAGGAAATAAACTACGGAGAACAGCGAATAATTATAATCGTTGAGCAGAGATAGTTCTTTATGGTCGTCATCAGCAATGTCAATAGAACAAGTCGCGATTCATTGCCTGCTACAGTCAACGGGGAAGTTAACGCGTTAATACATGACTACACGTTGGAAGTAAATGATATTGTCTACACTGATTGTTCTGTGATTCGAAACAGTTGGAGTGCATGGGCATTGACGTCTAGAACTAAATGAAATGTCATCAAAGGACAAGTGATGCATATGCGACGCCTACCAGCAGCATGACCATAGAGGCCATAGCAATGACAAAATCCCGGATAGCTAAAGACGCAACCGTTCCCTTATGCATGCATGCTCAGCGACTTTATCAGCATGATACATAAGATCAAGACCGGTTATGTACGAAGTCAAGGGATACAGATACAGCTAATACGATTCGACAATCCAAACACTCACCTTAATCTGTGTCCCAGGTGTTTCTGGGGTGAAGAGCAATGAAAGAGTCGATGCACAGGCGAGCAATGCTGGGACCGAGAAAGGGCGTTCTATTGACAAAGGCGATAGCATCAATACTTTAAGAGAAAACATATGCTCTGAAGATTCCAACGAAGAAGATAACGGGTGTTCTCTATCTCAGCTGCGCAAGCTAGGCATACCGATTGGTGCAGCAAGAGGGAAAACCATGCAGAAATCCCACTATAAACAGCACAGTACGGGAACTGTTAATCTAAACTAAACCGAAATATATGCTTAGAGGAGATAGAGCAAATATGGACATGTCTGATGACGATTATCCTTAAATGAACAATAAACAAGGCTTTCCAACTCTCATTGATATATGATAGGATTGAGGCAACACTGAAATTGTTAAATCGTAAATTATTTTCAAAAATTAAATTGGAGTTCCATATTTTATTTAGACTTTTAAATGCGGACGTTGCTTTGACAATTCGTAGCATAATTTATATTTTGGTATCTCCCTTGTTGTTTCAATTACGATAGTCTTGTCATGCCCACAGATAAAAATGTGTATCTTTGTAACTATTTGATTAAATAACTGAAAACTTGTATGTGAACTACACATGTTCCCGAGGATACAAAATATTTTTTGCCATTCAAACAATCATACTATTTAGAAGTTTCCTTCTTTGGGCTCTATATTTAACGCGTCCATTGGCGTGGTTGGAGAAAACATGGTTTACAGCCATTTAATACATTGATGACAAAAATAGCAACATTCAGGACGAATTCCGTGTTTTTTAAAACAATTCTTGCATGTCCCATGCACCAAATCGACTCAGGATTGACCGAGGTAAACAAATGACGTCATTAGTGGGAGATGGACTTTTAGTTAAAGGCGTATACGAAATTAGTGTGAGACTATTGGGTCATATTGTTGACTTCTCAAAACAGACATTGATATAACATTTCTAATGAATTTGAAGTTACAATGCAAAAGGTATCATTAATACTATACGCGCATTTCCGCAAAGAGGCACATATGGGTCATGTGTACCACAGTATACAAGAACCAGAGAAAAGAGTTATTTTATTGTAATGATACCTCCCTACCACATTATGTTAGCACATGCACATTGTAACGACGAAGTTGTGATTTGATGAAAAAAGCCCCCAAGTAGCTCCGCCATTGCCAGTCCCAAGCCTGGGCGTGAAAGGGGGATGGCATTATGACATGGCATCTAACTTTAACTGTAATGTAAGTTTTTTAAAAACAATAATAAAACTAAGTCTACATTTCTTGTTTTCTACATTCGCATTGGACTGTGGGCATGAGTTGTTGAACGGACTATACCAATTGTTCTATTACTAGAACTACTCTGTTATTTTTATCATTTTGAACTCGAGCATGATATCTACATTAATTATCATAGGTGTCTTTATTATATTTATCGTAGCTTATGTGTAGTTCAACTTTTGACACTATAAATGATAAGGTGATTGCTTTTCTTTGTATTTCTTGGTTGCCTTTACTGCACAATCCAAATCTGCCAGTGTTCTGTTTTTCACTCATTAGATGCCAGTTACGCCGCTGCAACATTTTGTCATTATTCAGTCAATGGCTACTCCAAAGAATATTCGTATCACAAAATTCGGGGTCAAAGGCGCATGAGGGTGTGTCAGGATTAGTGAGCCGGCACTAATCAAGACCCTGTGCCCACCCCCACGTGGTGACCCTGGAAACAGACGTTCGTTCAGGTCTGGCTAAGGGGGACACAGGGATCGATGGAGAGCTACTGGTAGTGGTAGCAGTGCAAGTACAAAAAAGCAATGCAGGTCCATACGAACAAAATGCACGTATCTCCTGGCCGATGTCCAATAAAATATTGTCAAAGTTCCCGAACAATAAGAAACAGCAGCGAAACGTCTCTGATAGAATCCCTACTCCCCGGAGTAAAGGGCCGAATACAAATTGCCATCTCCGGAGCAGGAGTCTCAATACACAAGCTCGAAGTGTAAGTCAAGGGTCCCGTCACGATTGCCAGTTTCTCTGCCGATGGGGAGATTAGTGTACAAGTGAACATGAAAGGACGAGAGGTACATCCAGTGACGTAACGTGGGCCCACATAGGGCGAAACTCAAAGCCCTGAGGTGGGGGCAAACATTGCCAGCTGTGGGGCAAGAATAAATAAGATATGCGTAACGAATAAAAGTCTACCCTCGTGTGGGTACGAGGGAAGATTGCAGCTGACTCCGTATCGGTGGCCTTGCGCAGATACATTTACTGGGCAAGGTTGGCCGAGCGCAAAACATAAAGTTGCGTTTTAGTGCTTAACGAAACTGCCCTCCCTGGAAAAACCGTTCAAGGTACTGTTGTGATAACAACAGTTTCCCGGAAGAGCTTTAATTGCAGAATCAATAATTGCATTGTTTTATATTTCTTTGATGAAATGGCCTGGTTTTTATTTCAATATATGATTTTCTATTGCTAATGTGGCTATGAACAAATGTCGGCATAATATTCCATTAAATATTCATAATATTCCATTAAATATTCCATTAAATATTCCATTAAATATTCCATTAAATATTCCATTACATATTCCATTAAATATTCCATTAAATATTCCATTAAATATTCCATTAAATATTCCATTACATATTCATTAAATATTCCATTAATATTCACATATTCCATTAAATATTCCATTAAATATTCCATTAAATATTCAATTAAATATGTTGTTTACGGTTTTATTTCAACATGTTATAACAAAACAATGTCAATCTGTCTTTTAATATACCTGCCTACATTGTTATAGTCCGTTCAACCTGTCATGCCCACAGATAAACATGTGTATCTTTGTAACCATTTGATTAAATAACTTGAAAACTTGCATGTGAACTACACATGTTTCCGACGCTACAAAATATTTTTGCCATTCAAACAATCATACCATCTAGAAGTTTCCTTCTTTGGGCTATATATTTAACGCGTCCATTGACAAGGTTGAAGAAAACGAATGTTTACGGTCATTTTATACATTGATGACAAAAATAGCAACATTCAGGATGAACTCTATGGTTTTTTGAACAATTCTTGCATGTCCCGTGCACTAAATCGACTCGGGATTGACCGAGGTAAACAAATGACGTTATTAGTACGTGACGGACTTTTAGTTAAAGGCGTGGGGTCAAAGTCGCAAGGAAAGAACGGTGCGCCAGATTAGTGAGCTGGCACTAATTCCCTGCCCTCACCTCCACGTGGTGACCCTGGTAACAGACGGTAGTTCCGGTCTGGCTAAGAGGGCAGGTGCCGTGGGCTACTCTGGGGCAAGGTAGTCACGCTAGATGGGATCCGCTCGCAACATAGACGAGCGAACTCCCAGAGTGGCTATTAATGCTCGCCTCTCTCTGAGAAAAGCTGGAAGGATAAACGTGGAACCGCGTGGGGCGAAGCTCGGAGCCCGCGCATGCTCTCTCTTGAGTCCTCTCTCTTGAGCCGATGAGTATACTGGGAGTCGAGTTAAACTGCACGAGGGACCACATAGGCCGAAACTCGGGCCCCTATCTCAGGGATGGGGGCACTATTAAAAGTCATTGAGGAGAAGTTGACCCACGCGGGGCGAAATTCGGAGCTCGTGTATGCTCTCTCTTGAGTCCTCTCTCTTGAACCGATGAGTATGCTGGGAGCTGAGCTGCACGCGGGTCCACACGAACGGCATAGGCAAATGTGAGAACGGTGGGAATTGACGGTGAGGTAGGCACCAGGGCAGAGCGTGCACGCATGCGTGCGATGCACGGGTGGGCCCTCAGGTGGCGAAACCCGTGACCCCATCACAGGGGTGGGGGACCTGGTTGAGTCACCGGCGGAAACAGCCCATGCAAATGCTAGCACGATACGGACGGCACAGAAAATGTGAGCACGGCGAGAACCGATAGTGACCAGGCACCAGGGCAGAGCTAGCACGCACGCTGGCGATGCCATAGTGGACCCCACCGAGGGGCAGGCGAGCATGGCATGGCACGGCATGCAAGAAAGGCACGGCAAGCTCGGCAAGCGCGGCAGGTACGGCAAGCGCAGCAAGCGAGGCAAGCGCGGCAAGGCGCGGCAGGAACGAGGGTGTGCGTCCCAACCGAGTGTGCAGAACAACTGGAAAGCCCAGCAGAGATAAAGCCAGTGCACGTTTCCGCTCGCAGGGAACTAACTACTGCTGCCTTGTAGTTTGATTGGGAACAATCAAAGGCTAGCGGAGCAAACCTTACACAAAACTAGACGGGTGGCAAACCAAGGAGTCCACAAAACGACCGGTTTGCTGGGCAGATGGCGCTCATAAGTCTGGGAGGACAGGCCACCTAAGGGTCGCTGCCATAAAAGAAAATGGCAACCTGCTGCCGTGTGGGTTTTGGCTGGGGACAGCAGAAGGCTAACGGAGAGCGAACCCAGTAAACGCTAGTTGAAACCGAACACACCACCGACAGATAAGCACTTGAGCTCCAATTGCTACTGAAGGCTGTGCACGTACATCCCGTTCTGATGTTTGGCTGTTTATATATCACAATAGAATGATAAAACGACTTGAGAACGATCCCGCGAGAGAGAGAGAGAGAGAGAGAGAGAGAGAGAGAGTTAAAGGCGTATACGAAATTAGTGTGAGACTATTGGGTCCAATTGTTGACTTCTCAAAACAGACATTGATATAACATTTCTAATGAGTTTGAAGTTACAATGCTAAAAGTATCATTAATACTATACGCGCATTTCTGCAAAGAGGCACATATGGGTCATCTGTACCACACAGTATACAAGAACCAGAGACAAGAGCTATTTTATTGTAGTGATACCACACTACCACATATGTTAACACACGCAGATTGTAACGAAGAAGTTGCGATTTGAAAAGAACGTCTTCAAGTAGCTCAGCCATTGTCAGTCCCAAGCCTAGACGGGAGAGGGGGATGGCATTATGACATGGCAGCTATCTTTAACTGTCATGTAAGTTATTTTAAAACAATAATACAAGTATTGAATGCCAAAGTTGGAAAAGATAAAAGGAAGAAAACAAACAGTAGTAGGAAAAACATCATAGACAGTAGAAATGAGGCAGGGGAAAACTGATAACTTTTTGTGCTGAAAATAATCTGGTGATAGCAAACACAATGTTTTAACAACATCCTAGAAGGTTATATACCTGGACGTCACCAGACAGGAAGACCAAAAATCAAATCGATTATGTAATAATACAACAGCGATGGAGATCAAACATAACAACGACCAAAACCCTACCTGGTACAGACTGTGGAAGTGGCCATGAGCTGTTAATGGCGATGATAAAATTTAAAAGCTCAGAAAATTAGAGAAGAAATTAAAACCAGAACGCTTTGACGCTAATAAAATCCCAGAGGAATATGTAGTAGAAGTAAAGAACTGATTTGAAATACTGATGACAGTTCAAGAAGAGATGACACCAGATGAGTTGAACACACATGCTAGAGATATCCTATTGTCGACAGTCAAAGATATGGTTCCACGAAGAAAAGACAAAAAGAATGAGTGGATTGCAAACGAGACACTAGAGTTAATACAACAGAGAAGAGAGAAAAAAGCACAGGGAATAGTGAAGGAAGAAAATAGGTTAGCCTACAAAATATAACAAAAGAAATAAGGAAGAACATAAGAACAGATAAAAAGCAATACCTACAAAATTGTTGCACAAGGTTAGAAGAACACCAGAAGAAAGGGAGAGAGCAGGAAATGTTGAAAGAAATAAAATCAATGACCATAACGTTAAAACCAAAACTAAATGCAATAAAAGATAGAGTAAGTGTGAGAGTGTGGGAAGAACCCTAAAAGAACAAGCAGAAATTCTCAACAGATGGAAAGACGATGTTAGGCTCTTAATTGTTAATTGTTAATTGAACGTCGTCGGCACACGATAAGTGATGTAATCAACACTATCAACGAAGAAATTGTAATTAGATGGGAGTGACTGTGACATACATTGAGAATGTACAAGATCAGACACCCACATGTGGCTTTGAAATGGAGTTCGGGAGACAAGAGAGGTAGAGAAAGACATGGAGAGACAGGGAGTCGAACTGTAGACAGAGAAAGAGAAAGGAAGGGGAAAAATCTGAAATATACTAAGCTGCTTTGATCTGGTTGGTGGAAATTTGTTGATATCTTATGCTTTGATAGGCGTTAAGAGAAGAAGAAGTACTTTTCTTTAACGCTATTTTACATATGCGTATTTGTATTGAAATAAACTGCTTTGTCTCAAGACTTTTCTTTAACGCTATTTTACATATGTGTATTTGTATTGAAACTAAACTGCTTAGTCGGAAAGACTTCTCTCTTTTAACGCTAATTTGGATATCTTTTGCTTTGAAATAAAGCTTGTCAAGACTTTTCTTTAACGCTATTTAGTATGCGTATTTGTATTGAAATAAACTGCTTTGTCTCAAGACTTTTCTTTAACGCTAATTTAGGTATGCGTATTTGTATTGAAATAAACTGCCGTGTCTCAAGACTTTTCTTTAACCTATTTACATATGCGTATTTGTATTGAAATAAACTGCGGTGTCTCAAGTAAAACAGAACGGTTGATATCTATTGTATTACAATTAATGACGATGTGGGCTTTTAAAAAATATTTCGTGGGAGGAAAAATGTGGAAGGGGCACATACATAAATGTAACTCGAAAGGGGACCATGAACGGACAATGATGAAAACCACTGATTCACATTTTGAAATGTCATGACATGTAAAGTAACAGGTGACGGCCATTTCCGGGTTTCTTGCTAATCATACGGCGGACAGTGTTGCAGCAGGTGTTCCGGTAGTCAATGCAGATGTCTTTCGTTTTATGAACATCATTAAGCTATATAGAACATCATTAACTGCTTATATAAGAACATCATTAATTGATTATATAAGAACATCATTAATTGATTATATAAGAACATCATTAATTGATTATATATGAACATCATTAATGATTATATAATGAACATCATTAACTGATTATATATGAACATCATTAATTGATTATATAAGAACATCATTAATTGATTATATAAGAACATCATTAACTGATTATATATGAACATCATTAATTGATTATATAAGAACATCATTAACTGATTACATAAGAACATCATTAACTGATTATATATGAACATCATTAATTGATTATATAAGAACATCATTAACTGATTATATATGAACACCATTAATTGATTATATAAGAACATCATTAACTGATTATATAAGAACATCATTAACTGATTATATAAGAACATCATTAACTGATTATATAAGAACATCATTAATTGATTATATAAGAACATCATTAATTGATTATATAAGAACATCATGAACTGCTTATATAAGAACATCATTAACTGATTATATAAGAACATCATTAACTGATTATATAATAACATCATTAACTGATTATATAAGAACATCATTAACTGATTATATAAGAACATCATTAACTGATTATATAAGAACATCATTAATTGATTATATAAGAACATCATTAACTGATTATATAAGAACATCATTAATTGATTATATAAGAACATCATTAACTGATTATATAAGAACATCATTAATTGATTATATAATAACAAATGTAACATAAACAATGGAACATAATGAAGTAAAGCAAATACAAGCTTTTGCACAGTCACAACGATTAAGTTCACGAAACATATTCTGGGATTAAATCATGAATTTTATTCATTCTTTTTTTATTTACAGATGTACTTTCGACTTTTTAAAAGACAAAACGTACAGTTCTTTGTTGGTTTTTGTTTGGGTCTGAGTTTGACTGTAGTATTACATATATATAACAGAACATCTATTATAACCTTCATACAAGACAAGAGATACGGCTTGCTCTCATCAACACAAGTGAGTAGTATCAGCCATTTGTTACTTCATCGTAAACACTTGATTCTGTGATATTTATTCGTGACTTTATATGATTATTTTTGTGAATCACAAAGAGACAACACTTTGTTGAAAAGCATACTAGAAATAACGGTTATTGGCAAGCTAGCATGATGAAGACAACGATATATTTTAGAAGAAAACATTAACAGGTAGACACACAAAAATGGCTTGAATGCAAAGCACAGTTTTGAAGAACATATTCTAATGTCATATTTCCCAATTCACAATGACAACGGAGTCACTGATATTGAAGTTGTCCACACGTTGCACTAGTGCTAACGTACTGTAGAAATGAGGGGTTCAAGGCCAATATTCTCGGTGTGCAAACTGTACACAGTTAGACTACACGAAAATGTAACCATTTACTTAATGGTATAAAGTACATTTGACGTCAGATTAACGCTCGTCTGAATAGCAAAGAAAAGAAAGCCTACACACAAAAATCAATCAGATGTGACATATTATGCGGTGAACAGAAAAATTCCACGGCTAGAGCGATGCCTAACTGAAATTTTGTATACAAATGCTGTCTCATTTTTGTGTGTCTTGTTCTGAGGCGGGGTATGAGTACTTGATCTCTTATGGATTGTTGGTAATATCCTCTGCTTTGTGCATTGGGTGGCTTATTTTCCAATTTCCATACTATTATCTTTTGATGTTAATTTGAATATTCTCGTAGCTTAGTTAGTCTTGTGACAGTTTTCTCTTTCTTTGATCAGACTATCAACTACTTCGTTTCCCATAATGCACCATTGTGAATGTCATGATGCATCCACTAAATGGCAAAACACGTAAAAACAAGTACTGCAGTTTTGCAAAAAACAATAACAATACACAGCAATGTTTCGACCACAAAGCCTTTATCAAGCAAAGGATATCCACTGAATGACTGCTCTCTATAAATTACGAGTCATCTTTCATAGAGTTTCCCTCAAATCGTTCAGCTTGGTGCTATTTAGATATTTCAGTGCGTTCATGAACTGCAAATCTTCTCTGCAAGGTTTCTGCAAATCTTGTGCTTTTTTTTGTATGACCATCTATGCTGCTTCCTTAATAGCTTCCATTTCTGCCGATATCTTGAGAGTTTCTATTTTTGCATTGAATTTGTTTGAGAACTTTTCAGTGGCTATGGCCTGGGTTAACTCTGCCCATTTCTAAGTCTGAGTCCCCCACTCCATTACTGATGGTATTTATAGCTGAGTCGTCTGTAAAGTAGTATGTACAAAGGTCAGCTGGGTAACTGCCATGTACATAGTCTCCAGAATAATGTATACACATTTTCTTTTTGCCAAAAATGCTGTACACATTTTCATAAAGCATAAATATGGAATTTGATCAAATTACGGTAACAATGTGTTGCATGTTTTCAAAAGAGCAGCATGTAAAATGGTTTTAATGCTAAATTCACTCAGACATCAGGAAGATGAATGAATACAAGTTACTTTTGTCTTATGACAATTACTAGATGTGCTCAATGGGGTTGCCATTATCGTCTATACACTTGTTAGTACAGCGACATGCTACACCTGTACTGTTGCCTAAAGTATACAGTGTAATTGCTGCATACTCCCTCCTCCTAGGTATTTTTTGCCTAAAGTGCCCAGTGTAATTGCTGCATACTCCCCCCTCCTAGGTATTTTTTGCCTAAAGTGCCCAGTGTAATTGCTGCATACTCCCCCCTCCTAGGTATTTTTTGCCTAAAGTGCCCAGTGTAATTGCTGCATACTCCCCCCTCCTAGGTATTTTTTGCCTAAAATGCCCACTGTAATTGCTGCATACTCCCACCACCCCCAGTATTTTGCCTAAAGTGTCCAGTATAATTTCTGCACCTCACCCCCAGTATTTTGCCTAAAGTTTCCAATGTAATTGCTGTACAGACCGTTAAAATGTCTTCCTGCAACGCCATAAGTAAGGCGGTTTTATTTGTGCAATACACGACATCCTTTAGGGTTCGCCATAGATACAAGTTGAGAAATGTGAAAAGTTCACATGAACAAAGCACCCAACTTACCGGGGGTCAATGTCCAGCATTGTGCTATCAGTGTCAAACCTGAACGCTGACATCAAATGATAGAAGAAAACTATTCATAACAGAGATGAAGTGTCTTTCGCAGAATGCTGAGAGTAATAAAAGAAACCGATTGAGAAATAAAGAACAAGAAAAAAGTGGGTACAACATCAGTACTGAACTTTATCAAGAAAAAACAAATTAAATGATTCGGCCACATAAGCAGATTACTAACAGACATTGCTCCTCAAAGAGCAATGTTACTCCGATAAAGTGGATACAACATTCAAAGAGCAGGGCACGCAAAAGGTCAACCTCAGAGAATACGATAAAGTGAACATCCAAAGACAATGTTTATGAAGTGAACAAAGCCCATTCAAAACAATTTAATCCGTGTGGATCAAATAAAAAGCCGGATGAAGGTGAAAGAGATAATAGAGAGACGAAAACACTGAGAATACACAAAAGCCCTTAGTCGTCTAAGACGTTAAATAAAAAACAGGATAGAAAAGAAAAAGGAACAAGAGAATCACATAGGATGTCCAATGGGATCACAATAGGATACAATAGGATCACAATAGGATTACAATAGATCACAATAGGATCACAATAGGATCACAATAGGATCACAATAGGATCACAATAGGATCACAATAGGATCACAATAGGATCGCAATAGGATTATTTTTATTTGAAGGTACTGTTACCGGTCAAATGTTGAATGAGGTCTTCTTCTTCTTCTTTACGTTTACTGAAAGAGACAAGAATTATCGGACTCAATTCCATAGACGATATTGAACGAGTTGGCCTGGATAGAGTGGTCTGGAGAAATTGCTTGTGTGCCCGTGTGCCCCGTGTAACGGAAAGAGAGGAATATATATATATATATATATATATATATATATATATATATGAGAGAGAGAGAGAGAGGAGAGAGAGAGATATATGGCGAGAGAGAGGGGATATATATAAATATGTTTATTTATATGCGTCATGAAAATCAATGAAAAAGTACCCACATATAATACAATACCATCATCAGATAGGACGACTTCATACATTCAATAATTGGCAGTGGAAAGATGAAACTATAGACGATCTTCTTCACGAAGATTTTCATGGCATTATCCATTCTGACGGGAGCGCCAAAGAGCAACATTTTGAGGACACACAACATCATCATGGTATAGACTTTGACTTATCTTTCTCTGATACTGTCTATACCTAACACCATTCACTTGCATTGATTGCAATATCTATTCATTTATTTGTCTATGCATCTATCCATCTAGTCATCCGTCATCTATCAGTCTCTTCAGACTTCCATTGTCAGCCTTAGCCACCCATCCAATATATATATATATATTTATCCATCCATTTATCTTTTTAAATGCAAAATCATCTATTCATCAATACACCCCTTGATCTACAAATCTATACATCCAGTAATATATCAACTATTTATCATCTATTCATCAATACAGCCATTGATCTACAAATCCATACATCCAGTAATATATCAACTATTTATCATCTATTCATCAATACACCCATTGATCTACAAATCCATACATCCAGTAATATATCAACTATTTATCTGGCAACATATCCACTATCCAGGAACATATGAGCTATTTGTCCATTCCTGTTGATTCGTTTGTGTTATCATTACTAAATATCTGCATACCTACCTGTATATTTATATGTGTACGTGCTTATTTGTGTATGTGTGTTTCAACATACACAGGAAATCAGGAGGAGACGACCATGACAGTTCAGAGGTTAATAGTATGAAGGATACTTGATATAATAATACAAACAAGATAATAAAAGAACTACTTCTGAGGACGCGCATGTATACTGTTGAAACATGTTATGTGGATGGGATGCATGGACCATTACACAAACATTAACTATCCATGAGTCGCTCTGATATCATATAATATTTGATATTTCTATGGATCTGTGTCTATCATAGATACATTGATGACTCTATTGGCATTACTGATATGACTGAAACCGATTTGTCACGCTTCATTAATTTCATTAATGTTTTCAACCCTTCTATTCGTTTTACTTCTCACATCTCCACTACTTGTGTCAACTTTCTTGACATTACTATCACCATACGCCTATCCACTATCACTACATCAGTAAATTACAAGCGTAGTGATGCACATAATTTTCTCCTTTAAACTTCTTCCCATCTCCGGGCTTGTGATTCTTTGCCATTCTCGCAGCTCTTGCCCCTTCGTCGCCATGTAGCGAGGACGATGATTTTCTTGTGAGGGCTCGCGAAATGCTTGATTTCTTTCGCAGGCGCCTATACCCGGAGAGGGTGCTTGTCTCGGCTATGCATCGAGTTCAGAAAATCACTTGCCAGCAGGCCCTTACCAGCCAGCATAGGACTACTAACTTTGACAGAGTAAAACTTGTCTTAACTTTCCACCCCCATAGTTCACTGGTGAAAATGTTTTATTCCGTCATCTGTCTATCCTTAAGTCAGATCCTGAGACCTGTTCTGTCTTCCCCAACTATCCTTTGGTGGCTTACAGACGGGACAGAAGTCTTAAGGATATGTTGGTACACAGTCGCCTTAAGTCCAATATCTAGACTCATTTTGGCACTGTCCAGTGTGGCCGTCGGCGTTGCAACACGTGTGGTTATGTGATACAGACGCGTACTGTATCTTTTCCTTTAGCCACGTTTGTTATTAACGATGGTTTCACATGCGAGTCCGTAATCTTATCTATGCCATTATCTGTAAGCGGTGTAACAAGGCTTATATCGGCGAGACAGGCAAGAGGCTCAGTGACCGATTCGCCCAACACTTGCGCGACATACGCCTATGCTCTGTGATCCCTGTAGCCACCCATTTCAATTATGCTGGTCATTTAGGAGCTAGCGATGTCCAGGTCACAGCCATCCGATCATGTTCCTCGGATGATCGCAGTCGATTTGCTCTGGAGAATCGGTTGATTTCTTTGTATGGTACCTTGCACCACGTGGGCTCAACGTATTACATTCCTATGTTTCTTAGTACTTTCTCTTCCCATGCCTTGTAATCTATATGGGTATATGTTGCATGCATTCAAGTTATCAAGAACTCGATGCAGAACATGAAATTAACTAAAACTCAAAGATCTGATGGCGTGTCCCCCAGGCCAGTCAGACCAATTCTGCAAACTGGGGAAAAGAAAGATGACAGATCAAGTACAAGTAAATGTGATGACGGCCAAAAGCCCGACTGTCTTACTGAGGAAAGACATGCCATTGGACTATGGAAGAAATTGAGAATAGGAACATGGAATGTAAGGAGTCTTTACCATGGCAAACTCCACATGATTTGCAATGAGATGCAGTGAACGAAAACACCTATACTTGGAATAACCGAGCACAGATGGGCTGGCAAGGGGCACTTTAAAACCTCAACAGATGACACAGTAATATACTCAGGAAGGCAAAAAGTGGACAGAGTGGAGTCAGTTTCATTTTGGCAAAGAAAATATCCACAACACTACTTGGTTACAATCCTATCAACGACCAACTCATCATGATGAGATTACAGCAATCAAAAACAGAAAGATACAATAATACAAGCATACACCCCAACAACCACAGCTCCTGATGACGAGATCGACGAATTTATATACAATTTACAAGGAGCAATAGATAAAGTTGGCAAAAGAGACATCATGATCGTAATGGGCGAATTCAACGCCAAGGTTGGCAAGGAAACAGCTGAAGAAGAGGAAAAGATAAAAGGTCCTTTCGGAATAGGACAACGAAACGAAAGAGGCACAAAACTAATTTAATTCTGCCTAGAAAATAATCTCTCCATTACGAACACCCTAAGCAGGCAACATCCAAGAAGACTATACGCCTGGACCTCACCAGATGGCAACACCAGAAACCAAATAGATTACATCTTGGTCCAAAGAAGATGGATAACAGGTATTCTATAAGTAAAGACACTACCCGGAGCAGACTGTGACTCTGACCATGAACAGCTGGTGGCAGAGTTTAAATTAAGACTGAAGACAACAAAGAAAGCAGCTGGCCCTATACGTTTTGATACAAATGCCATTCCACTAGAATACAACATAGAAATACAAAACAAATTTGACATACATATGGCGGCTCAAGAGGACATGACACCTGACGAACTGTCAACACAGGCAAAAGATATATTGCTCTCCACCGCACAAAACATCATACCCAGGAAAGTACACAAGAAACAGGTCTACATAACTGAAAAAACACTGAAGCTAATTGAAGAAAGAAGAAAGCTAAAACAAACCGGGTTAAAACGAAACAGCACTGAATATAAAAACTGCTCAAGAGAAGTCAAGAAAGAAATCCGAAAAGACAAGAAACAACACATAGTTACCTCATGCAATAAAATTGATGAATTAAGAAAACAAGGAAAGAGAGAGAAATGTACAACAGAAATTAATATAATGACACGTGACTTCCAAGCCACATCCATATACAAGTCATAAACGATAACAATGGCAAAACATTAACAGAAAAGAAAGATGTACTAGAAAGATGGCGTGAGTACTGCAGAAACATGTATGAAGACACATCTAGAAATCCACATAAGATAATAACAAAAAGCGAAGAGACAGAACCAGAGCCTATGTTGGATGAAGTGCGTCTGGCCATCAAAAGCCTGAAGAGAGGGAAGTCACCAGGGTGCAATGATATACCAGCGGAATTGATTCAAGCAGGTGGGGAGGCCAGTGTTCAGGTATATCATAAATTGTGCACAAAGATATGGAATAGCTCCTCCTGGCCAAAAGAATGGAAAAGATCAGCATTTATACCTATTCCAAAGAAGGGAAACCTGAAACTATACACCAACTACAGAACTATTGCCCTTATAAATCATGCCAGCAAAATCCTACTAAAAATCATAATGAAGAGGATGGAACAAAAATTAGAAGATGAAATACACGAAACACAATCAGGTTTCAGAAGAAGTAGAGGCACTAGAGATCATATTTGGAGCATGAGACTCATTATCGAGAAATGCAGAGAATACAACATAGACCTGCATGCATGTTTCATAGATTATAACAAGGCTTTCGACCACATACAACATCAGAAAATGTGGAACATCATGAAAGACATGCACTTTCCAACACACATAATACAACTAATAGAATCTCTATACCACGAACAACAGGCAACCATTAAAATAGGAGGTGAAATAGCTGAATGGTTCGATATTCAAAAGGGGGTACGACAGGGATGTATTTTGTCACCATACTTATTCAACATATATGCGGAGAACATCATGAGGAATGTAAAAGACGATGCCAACTATGTGAATTACGACCCTCTCACTATAGGCGGCAAATGCATACCAGAGCTTAGATACGCAGACGATACAGTATTATTATCCACCAGCAAAGATTGTTTGGAAAACCTAATCATGACGACCAAGAAACATAATGAAGACCAACATCTATATTTGAATACACAAAAACAAAATCATGTCAACTGACAAAGCAAAAGGCTCACCTAACATCCAAGTAAACAATGAAGAACTCCAATGTGTAAAGAGCTACGAATATCTGGGCTCAATAATTAACAATAACGATGACTGCTCCAAAGAGATCTCAAGAAGATTGGCAATAGCGATCAAGAAGTTAAACACAATGAAGAACATGTGGCAAAGCACCAGCAAAATACTAAAGTTAAAAATATTGAGATCATGCATTTTCCCAGTGGCTACTTATGGTTGTGAATCATGGACTATTACACAAAAATTAAGAACGAAATATCCAGTCCTTCGAAACTAAATGCTACAGAAAGATCCTACGAATACCATGGACAGAAAAGAGAAAGAACATTGATGTCCGGAAAGAACTAAATGTTAAAGAGAAGTGGCTGATAAACAACATACTATACAGAAAAATTGCATACTTTGGTCACATCAAGCGTCACGATGGCCTGGAAAGAACAATACGAGGGCAGGGTCCCAGGACGCAGAGGCCAGACCAAGAAGAAGATGGCTACAAGATATTAAAGAAACCATGAACATGACCATCGACGAAGTGGGTGAACTGGCAAGAGACAGAGTAAAATTTCAGATGTGCTGCAAAGAGAGCAACGTCCTATAAAGGATACGCACCTTGATGATGATTCAAATTATATATTTACTAGATATTTCATTGTTTCTCTTCCGTTCTATTTCTAGTTTTTATGTGTGTTTTTTGTGTTACATTTATTTCGTTATTCGTTTTATTCCCATGATTTTCATTAGAAACGTTTGTATTTAGTCGTCCATTTGTTTTTTAAATTTGTCACTCCTGATGTTCATTTGCTTGATAAAGGCCTTGTTGGTCGAAACGTTGCTGTATTTTGTCATTGTTTTTGAATTTGTAAAACTACAGTACTTTATGATTACGTGTTTTGCCAATCAAATAGTTCTACTGCAGTCTCATCTATTTGGAAGTCTTCAACACTCCCCCATAGTTTGTCTTGTAGGCTTGTTTTTTTAAAGCCATATTTCCATTCTCATACTTCTCAGACTGGGACAGTCTTGCAGGATGCGTTCTCGTGACTGCTTTGGTACTCCACAAATGCAGACATCCTCATTCTATGAAGGTGTGCTAGGAGACCGCAGTGTCTCGTTCTAAGTTTGAAGACTAGTCTGCGCTTTTCTGTTTAGTGTATTTATATTGCCGTGTTTTGGGTTGTATCCTCCGTTTGTTTTTCTCCCCATCACTTTTCTGGATTGTTTCACGAGAATCTTTGCTTCTGTAAATCTTTATGTTGGGTGGCGTGACCATATCACCTATCTTGTACTGATGCTACATCTTGTATTATAGATGTTGTATATAGTAGATCTTGTATTGTAGATGTTGTATATAGTAGATCTTGTATTGTAGATGTTGTATATAGTAGATCTTGTATTGTAGATGTTGTATATAGTAGATCTTGTATTGTAGATGTTGTATATAGTAGATCTTGTATTGTAGATGTTGTATATAGTAGATCTTGTATTGATAGATTTTTTAGTATATAATAGATCTTGTATTGTAGATGTTGTATATAGTAGATCTTGTATTGTAGATGTTGTATATGGTCAAGATTGTATTGTAGATGTTGCATGTAGTAACAACGATGTCAGAATGCATCAAATGTGAACATAACAATCTCACCAGATGATGACACGATAGCCAGGAAGATGTTTAAAGATGTCAGGGTTGCATGCTGGATACTTACTTCGCCTTCAAATTTAGAAAAGTCAGTTTAACTTTCAAATGCTGTGTTTGCATGTATAACATATAGTTACATGTTACATGTTGTGTTTGCATGTATAACATATAGTTACATGTGTGTTTGATGTATAACATATAGTTATATGTTGTGTTTGTATGTATAACATATAGTTATATGTTGTGTTTGTACGTATAACATATAGTTACATGTTGTGTTTGCATGTATAACATATAGTTACATGTTGTGTTTGTATGTATAACATATAGTTACATGTTGTGTTTGCATGTATAACATATAGTTACATGCTGTGTTTGTATGTATAACATATAGTTACATGTTGTGTTTGCTTTTATGACATATAGTTATATGTTGTGTTTGCTTTATGACATATAGTTATATGTTGTGTTTGCTTTAGACATATAGTTATATGTTGTGTTTGCATGTATAACATATAGTTACATGTTGTGTTTGTATGTATAACATATAGTTACATGTTGTGTTTGCATGTATAACATATAGTTACATGTTGTGTTTGTATGTATAACATATAGTTACATGTTGTGTTTGCATGTATAACATATAGTTACATGCTGTGTTTGTATGTATAACATATAGTTACATGTTAGGTTTGCTTATGACATATAGTTATATGTTGTGTTGCTTATGACATATAGTTATATGTTGTGTTTGCATGTATAACATATAGTTACATGCTACATGTTGTGTTTGCATGTATAACATATAGTAACATGCTGTGTTTGCATGTATAACATATAGTAACATGCTGTGTGTGCATGTATAACATATAGTAACATGCTGTGTTTGCATGTATAACATATAGTTTCATGTTACATGTTGTGTTTGCATGTATAACATATAGTTACATGTTGTGTTTGCATGTATAACATATAGTTACATGTTACATGTTGTGTTTGCATGTATAACATATAGTTTCATGCTGTGTTTGCATGTATAACATATAGTTACATGTTGTGTTTCCATGTATAACATATAGTTACATGTTGTGTTTGCATGTATAACATATAGTTATATGTTGTGTTTACATGTATAACGTATAGTTACAAGTTATACAGGTGCATGAACAACACTTGATTACATGCTGTATGTGCATATATGACAAATAGTTACTTGGTGCGTGCACAAATCACATATAGTTACGTGAAGTATATACACGTCTTACATATGGTTACATGTTGTGTGTGCATGTATAACATATAATTACATGTTGTGTGCGCACTTATTTCATATAGTTACATGTTGTGTGCGCACTTATTTCGTATAGTTACATGTTGTGTGTGCATGTATAACATATAATTACATGTTGTGTGCGCACTTATTTCGTATAGTTACATGTTGTGTGCGCACTTATTTCGTATAGTTACATGTTGTATGCGCACTTATTTCGTATAGTTACATGTTGTGTGCAAATTATGTAACAAGGAAAATGAACGCGCCGATAGGCTTGCAAGTGTGGCTGCTGTAAAAAACGGGCGAGCAATAGACAAGGCTGATATTATAAATTCCCTAAGGAAGAGAGGCAGTGTACATGATTCAAGTAATAGTGGTGAATCTACAACACTAGCCAGACTGCAAGAATTCCAAGTCAAGTGTGGTGTAGCTAGACAAGAACACTATGCTGGTAGACAAAAAAGAATAATAAACCAACAAAGAACCGGGGTCGTTAGTCGCCACACGCTGAGAGACATACTAAGGATGAGATTGGAGCTCTTATGGACTAATTGATTCGACGTGTAGTGATGATGATCCGACGACGAAACTAAACTAAAAATATATCATGTGTATAGTTGTCACATATAAGCACATATCGTGCGTGCATGTATCATATATAGTGACATGTTTAATATCATGTGTATAGTTGTCACATATAAGCACATATCGTGCGTGCATGTATCATTTATAGTGACATGTTTTGCTTGAGCTATATTCTCACCTAATCTTACTTTAATCATGCTATAATTATGGTGGATAAATAAAAGCTTCAAATTACAAAGTGTAATCAAGATACGTTGTGGTAAAATTGTACACATTTCTCCAGCAAATTAGTAGAATTTTCCACACTAAAATATGATAACCTCTAATATTTCTCAACAAATAAAAATGTATTGATAGTTTACCTAAAGCTTGGGGAGAGGAGGGTCTTGACGCGAAGGATTGGATTGATTATATCGGGTTTCCCCATATGGCTCAGTCACTCCGTAACAATGACACGCCACTTATTGAAAGTATTGCACAACTCATGGCTCAGTCACTCCGTAACAATGACACGCCACTTATTGAAAGTATTGCACAACTCATATATTCCGTAGCTACTGTAGTAACTTAGCCATTTTCCAGAAAAAACTTAGGGATCGAGTAAATACTTATGGATTTTCGAGTAAAACGTAGGGATTTTGAATGACTAATTAGAGGTTTGCGAGTAAAAAATGTGAGATTCCCCAGTAAAAAAAAAAGGCACCTATGAACAGGTCAGAACGGTGCGATCCGAATTCGAACTCCCGACTTTAGGAACGCAAGCCAAACGATTCGCCACAGAGATTCCGTTTGTATTGAATATAAAAACTAATCTGTATGTGTGTACGAGAAGGAAAGGAGGGTAATGTGTGTATGTGTGTTTTCATGAACCCTTTCTGTCCAACTTCAATGCCTACTTTGTGATTCTTTGACCATTTCTTTTCAGACTATGCCCAACATATATCCATCCTCTCTTTTTATAACAGTTGTGACTACTAGTTGACCAGCCATTTCTCTGATTTTATAACCTTTCCTGAATTCGTAAATTTTATGTTCAATATGTTTGTAGACATCTATTTTCAAATGCATTCAACTTACTTTCTATATCTTAGTCATGTTCTAACTCTTGCTAGCATAAATTAAGACTGATACAACATTAGAATTGAATATTCGTAATTAATTTGGTTCATTATGTATAATGCAGGTTTCAAAACTGACAATTCGTAGCAACATTACTTATCTAACATTTCCAATGCAGTCAACATTGTTACTCAAATATAATATTCTATTAAATATGAAACAAAATTGTTACTCAAATATAATATTCTATTAAATATGAAACAAAATTTTACTCAAATATAATATTCTATTAAATTGAAACAAATTGTTACTCAAATATAATATTCTATTAAATATGAAACAAAATTGTTACTCAAATATAATATTCTATTAAATATGAAACAAAATTGTTACTCAAATATAATATTCTATTAAATATGAAACAAAATTGTTACTCAAATATAATATTCTATTAAATATGAAACAAAATTGTTACTCAAATATAATATTCTATTAAATATGAAACAAAATTGTTACTCAAATATAATATTCTATTAAATATGAAAAATGAAAATCGTGGCACATCCTTTACAGGACTTAGCCATCAACAAAACAGTAAACGAGTCATTGATTTCTAGGCACCACTTATACGTTCAGTAGTTTGCCATTGCTTTCTGAACGGTGAGGTCTATTTTTCCCTTTTGTAAAAATCAATGCAAACGAATTTGCTTCAAACTTGCCCACTCCGGAATTTGAACTAGGTACGCTGGGCTTTATGATCGAGCTCACTACCGCTTGAGCTACAGACGCTCACTATTAAATATACACACACAAAATGTGTTTATAAAAGATATATATATATATATATATATAATGTGACTTCTGTTATATATTTGACAATGTATGTCTCTCCGCAGAAAAGCGATCCACGTGAGAAATACCTGGGCTAAAAGATGCAACATTGCTCTTTTTATGAGCTCTGCTTACAACTCCAGCTTTCCAACTATCGGTCTGAATGTTACGGAAGGACGAGATCATCTGACTGCGAAGACTATGAAGGCATGTCTGTGCATGTATTTCTTAAATCAAGTGTACATAAAACATTATGCTTTACCTAACTTTTACCACGGACGTCTGATATAGGAAACAATAACCATGGAACCACTTCACAAGTCATTGCTTTTATAAATGAATGTTTGAGATTGAAATGATTAACGAGATTACCTTCTTATTCTCTGTACAGGCCACTGGTCTTACTAGATCTACTAACATTTGTCCATGACGAGTTCTTCAATCTTCTTTATGTTCAATGGGCAACCTCGTACCAGCTCGGCATCGCCTTCTCTCTGATTGTAGCTGATATGAGCGACGACAGGATGATATACCATTACGTTACATGTCCTTATCCATATATTCATGCTTGTTCTTTGATCTTTAACACGTTTTGCGTCAACAACTGACACACCAATTAACGTCAGATCGTATTTTTACCAGTAGTTATAATAGTATATTTGAAACAAAGTGTACTACAGAAACATTCTTAGAACGTTCTAGACAAGGAAAAGATATATAGATATTTAACAAAACCAGAACATCGAGGAACATTGGCTCATAAACAACATCGTGTCCCGAGGAACATTGGCTCATAAACAACATCGTGTCCCGAGGAACATTGGCTCATAAACAACATCGTATCCCGAGGAACATTGGCTCATAAACAACATCATGTACCGAGGAACATTGGCTCATAAACAACATCATGTACCGAGGAACATTGGCTCATAAACAACATCATGTCCCGAGGAACATTGGCTCATAAATAACATCATGTCCCGAGGAACATTGGCTCATAAACAACATCATGTCCCGAGGAACATTGGCTCATAAACAACATCATGTACCGAGGAACATTGGCTCATAAACAACATCATGTCCCGAGGAACATTGGCTCATAAATAACATCATGTCCCGAGGAACATTGACTCATAAACAACATCATGTCCCGGAAACTGAAATATTTCGTCACCTTGACGGTCACCGTGATCTGGAGAGAAAAACATGACTGATGGAAAAGAAAAGCATGACTGATGGAAAGAAAACATGACTGATGGAAAAGAAAAGCATGACTGATGGAAAAGAAAAGCATGACTGATGGAAAAGAAAAGCATGACTGATGGAAAAGAAAAGCATGACTGATGGAAAAGAAAAACATGACTGATGGAAAAGAAAAACATGACTGATGGAAAAGAAAAACATGACTGATGGAAAACTGGGAAATCGGCGACCAAGACGACAATGGTCAAAGAAAAGTAAATATACAATTTTGAACCTTGCGTTGGACTATGAAGGTGACGGGAAAACTTGCTAGAGACAGATAGTTTCTCAGACGGACTGTGATCAAAGCAACGTTCTGTAAAAGATATGCTACATGATGATGATTTTAGTCTATATTTTACGCCCGTGTACATGATGATGATTTTAGTCTATATTTTACGCCCGTGTACATGATGATGATTTTAGTCTATATTTTACGCCCGTGTGCATGATGATGATTTTAGTCTATATTTTACGCCCGTGTGTATGATGATGATTTTAGTCTATATTTTATGCACGTGTGCATGATGATGATTTTAGTCTATATTTTATGCCCGTGTGCATGATGATGATTTTAGTCTATATTTTACGCCCGTGTGTATGATGATGATTTTAGTCTATATTTTACGCCCGTGTGCATGATGATGATTTTAGTCTATATTTTACGCCCGTGTGCATGATGATGATTTTAGTCTATATTTTATGCACGTGTGTTGTAGGGGCCCGCGAGGCGAGCAAAGAATAATAACATTGGGACCCACAAGGCATGTCGTAAGAGGTGGCTGAGGTAGGGGCCTAAGGAAGCTATCCTAGTAAATAAAAAGGGTCGCAGAAATAGAATGTGCTAGCCTACTTGTAGGCGCATAGCTGATGTAACGTACAATGACGTTAATAAGTGGTTGATATGAACCGTTGGAAGAGATAGAAGAAATAAGTATATATTTCACAACACAAAAATCAAGGAAAAAAAGAGACGCTAATATTAATGCCAAATTTTCGTAACTAACATTTAAACTGGTATTAGAAAAGTCACCATTCTCACTAGCAAACTAATTGTGTCTGACCATTAGTCAGTGAATTCGAGATGTCTATAAAAGAGTGACTGCATCAATAGTGGATCACAGCTACAGCAGCGGCAACACTGCAATGTATTGTGTGGATATGTTCTGGCCTTCACTGTAATGTGAACGAGCTGATATACATAATTTCAACGCACCTATGGTTGGCACACATTCTAATTATAAAACTCATTCCCTGGCTGTGTGTTACAGAAAAAAAAACTTGAGAACTCCAAAACTCAGAAAAAAAATGTTGTTGGTACAGTTTCTTTCTATAGAGGTGTGTAAGTCAGCGCCACCATTTTCAACAATTAAGTGCTCTCTTTACCGGGTTATGAGTTAGTTACATTTTTTTTAATGTGTACATTTTATAGCGTAATCAGTCAGTCATTATAGAAGGCCATTGAGCATGTGCGGGGGAAAACGTAGCTGCCCATTTGTGAGTGGAGAATTTCTAATGATAAATCTATCAAAACTTCTTTGCTTATCAAACACGAGGCGGGTTTAAAGGCGCATAGGGACAACGTCGCGCCAGAATTAATGAACTGGCACTAATCAAGATACTACCCTACCTCCACGTGGTGTCCCTGGAAACGGACACTAGCTTCTGTCTGGCTAAGCGGGTAGGGATCGAGGGAGATCTACAGGTAGTGGTAGTAGTGCAAGTACGGGAAAGTAAAGCAGAACAAAATGCACACATCTCCTGACCGAATTCCGATGACAGGTTTCCCAAATAGTTGCTGAAACGTAAGAAATAGCAGCATACAAGTCGTCTGTAAACGAATACCAACTCCCTTGGAGCAAATGGCCGCACAATAATTGCCAGCTGTGGGACAAGAATCAATAAGAACGATGTGTAACGAATCAACAGTCTCGGCAAGTGACTCGGAAAACGCTGTAACGTATCATGTCGACACACGGGAAAATTGCGGTAAACTTCGTATCAAAGGCTTAGTGCCGATACATTTACTGGGTAAGGTTGGCCAAGTGCAAATACTAAAGTTGCGTTTTAGTGCCTAACGAAACTGCTCTCCGTGGGACAACCGAGCAAGGTACTGTTGCATAAACAACTAACATTCCCGGAAGAACTGAGGTGGGTGATGTTGGAGAGCTCAAAATTTCAGCTGCTCTGCTGGCGCCGATTGAAACGACGGTCTAAAATATCTGTGCGCAGCTCCAGTCCATTGTTTCCCGGGGCAGGGAAAATACAGAGTAGACCTTGCAAATTGAGAAGTGCCGACATGCACCTAGAAAAGGCCGAGAATGTTCCTATTCCGGAATAAACTCAACGTGGTCTGAAAAGTAAGGTCGACATTGTAAAGATTTGACAGGCTGCCCAACTTCGAACAATGGCAAAGGCCGACACTTTTCACGGTGTGTTGCACGAGTAAGATGCCGTCGTAGGACAAGCTTATGTGTCCCAAAAAGACTGAGAAATGTTCCTAATTAGGAACATAGTCAGAAAGGCTGCACAGCTCTTTGGCGTAGATGATAAAGTCCAAATATATGACACAACGATGAGCGTAAAGACGTAGATACAAACAAAAATATACCGTACAACGGATCGTTCTAAGGCAAGCTACCCTAGTAAATAAAATGCTGGCTGAAACCGGGTGTGCTGGCCTAGTCACCATAGGCGCACAATTGCACAATGTAAACACACGTTCTTGTCAAAGATCAATTATATATCACAATTAGAATGATAAAATTGGCCGCGAAGAACAAACGCAAACAACAAGCACGAGGAAAATGTAGTTTCCCTTATTTTATGTCACGCAATCACAAAATTCTTTTGCATTTTTCTCTGTAAAATATGAAATATATACGATTTATAAATATAAAAATAATAACGGAACCAATTTTCCTACTTTAAGATATATTACTGAATACGATGTTAGACTCATACTTTTATCTGATCTACTTACTGTATATAAGATTTATTACTGAAGACGTGGTAGGCTCATACTTCTTTTTCTGAATATTACTGCCTATATAAGATATATTACTGAAGACGGTGGTAGGCTCATACTTTTTTCTGATATACTTACTGTATATAAGAAATATTACTGAAGACGGTGGTAGGCTCATACTTTTATCTGATCTACTTACTGTATATAAGATTATTACTGTGTTAGACTTATGCTTTTATCGATCTTACTTACTGTATATAAGATATATTACTGTGTTAGACTTATACTTTTATCTGATCTACTTACTGCATACATTGATGACGTAAACAACATTTTACCGGCCACCGTTACTTCCTAATGTTTCTCTGGTATCCAGTTAAAGCTGAGTCCAACAGACAGCTGCTACAGTATGAAAAAAATGTCACATGTAAATCCCATGCAAAGCTGGGTAGTCAAGCTAGGATTATAGATATGTGCGTCATACTAACATTTCCATCCCAGAGGACAGTCTTTTTCGTGTTGATGACTATACTATTGACAAGGATGTGGAGTCTGTAGAATGTGTAAACAAATTTGCAAAGGTTTGCAAAGGTTCCAACAAGGACGGATGGGATAAGTGTGCAACGGGCGAGCCAAGGGAGCCATCAGCAAGAATCAGATAAATAACTGAAAGGTATACTCCCTACCCATCTTCAATTTCCCGACGATCGGTGCTGTTGATTCACGGTTGTCTGCTTTATCATTGTAAAGAACAGTCGCATGTCAGGGACACAGTGTCCATGTAATCCACAGAAAATGAAAGGCTAGAATAGATGACATTTAGGCATGTCGCAACCTATCGTTTTGAACCCTCTGATGCATGTCAAACCCAATAATGGCTTCAGTAAACGGAGTTCCAGAGAGCCATTACAAAGCAGCAGTAACAGTCTCAACCTCCATATTTAAACTGAAACCAGAAAGCTATGTAAGCTATCAACATTTCAAACGTTCGTCATCTACTGTATGAGGGAGATGATAAGTTTATATGATTTTACACGCAGTGACATTCTTGCAATGGGAGCAAACTTCCTTAATCTTTAGCAATGAATTAATTATCTCCCGTTTTTACGATAGCGAGCACGCAGTTCTTCTCAAACTAATATTTTTAAAGTTTCTAATTTATTAATTCTGATACCATTTTTTTCAAAATTGGGCCCTTTCCCGGTAGTGCCGCAGTTAGGGGTGAGATTGTAAAAACTCCGAGCTCGTCATACTTTCGAATGATAGCTGCTTGGAATTTGTTTAATGTATTTAATTGCCTATTGGCTCTATGAAGGCTCCCAAGCTTTGTCCGCGATCAAGTGGGCAATGCACTTTGATCTTAGTCAAAGGGCAGAGAAGCGAGAGAAGGTCCGCCTGGCAATTGACACCAGACATGTGTATCCCTAAACACATACCTTTGTGATATCTTGGTCAGTGTTATCTGTTAGTTTTATATAGAAAACAATTTCAATATTTGTGATATCTTGGTCAGTGTTATTCTAGTTTTATATAGAAAACAATTTCAATATTTGTGATATCTTGGTCAGTGTTATCTCTTAGTTTTATATAGAAAACAATTTCAATATTTGTGATATCTTGGTCAGTGTTATCTGTTAGCTTTATATAGAAAACAATTTCAATATTTGTGATATCTTGGTCAGTGTTATCTCTAGTTTTATATGGAAAATAATTTCAATATTTGTATATCTTGGGTCATGTTATCTGTTGTACTTTATTAGAAACAATTTCAATGTTTGTGATATCTTGGTCAGTGTTATCTGTTGCTTTAATATAGAAAACAATTTCAATATTTGTGATATCTTGGTCAGTGTTATCTGTTAGTTTATATAGAAAACAATTTCAATGAAATGAAGATCTGATACACTGTACAGTATAACTCAGATATAGTACTTAAAGTAGATTGTTTTTTCTGTTTGTAACATTGTAGTTACCAGTATGTACACATTTGTGTGTGATGGATAATATGAATACATTTAGTGAAATGTCCATGCTTGTCATGTGCATGTGCTTGTCTATGTGTTGTCCATGTGCATGTATGCCGTAGAGGCACATGAAATGTGGATGTGCTTTTTCCATGTATGCCGTAGGAGCACATGAAATGTGGATATGCTTGTCCATGTGCATGTATGCCGTAGAGGCACATGAAATATGGATGTACTTGTCCATGTGCATGTATGCCGTAGGGGCACATGAAATGTGGATGTGTTTGTCCATGTATGCCGTAGAGGCACATGAAATGTGGATGTGTTTGTCCATGTATGCCGTAGAGGCACATGAAATGTGGATGTGTTTGTCCATGTATGCCGTAGAGGCACATGAAATGTGGATGTGTTTGTCCATGTATGCCGTAGAGGCACATGAAATGTGGATGTGTTTGTCCATATGCGTAGAGGACATGAAATTGGATGTGTTTGTCCATGTATGCCGTAGAGGCACATGAAATGTGGATGTGTTTGTCCATGTGCATTTATGCCGTAGAGGCACATGAAATGTGGATGTGTTTGTCCATGTGCATGTATGCCGTAGGGTCACATGAAATGTGGATTTGCTTGTCCATGTATACCGTAGGGGCACATGAAATGTGGATGTGCATGTAAGCCGTAGAGGCACAACGTACGCTCTCCGCTCAAAACATGCAAATTATAAAGAGTGGTTAACTTGGATGAAAAGAACGAACACAAACAAACAATGTATATCTTACTTATATCATATAATTAAGTAAAGTCTGGTCACCCACTAGTAACAACTGTTATAAGAAGGAGAAGATGGAGATATGTTGAACACACCTTGAGAAGAAAGGATCAAAGAATGGCACAGCAGGCATTGAAGTGGATTACAAAGGATTCAAGAAAGAGAGGACGACCTAGGGAGACCATGAAACGAACTTTGCTGAGAGGGGCAAGAAATATCGGTCTTAGTTCCATGGAGGAGATTGAGCGAGTTGCCCATGATAGAACGGTATGGAAAAATTGCTTTCGGGCCCTATGTAATATATAACGGTACGAGAGGAATTATAATTATTATATTATTAAGTAACAAACCTTTTTTTTCATAACATTTTAATATTATAAATTGGGCAACATGTTTTCGTGCATCTTAAAATTTATTGTACATTCTTTGACGTAGATTAATATTTAATTGTGTGTTAACTTATTTTACTGTGGTACAACACCTGATGTTAACTTGTATCATATGTTGTATTATTCCTTCCTTTCGTTCGCTTGAAATATTGTCTATATATTCAATGTTGTCTCTTGTATAAACTAATATTTGTTATGTATTTACCAGGCTTTCAAGTACTTGTATGATCACCATATGAACGACGCTGATTGGTTTATGAAAGCCGATGATGACACTTACGTCATAGTAGAAAATCTTCGATATTTTCTATCCAACGAAAACTTCAAAGATCCAGTTTACTTTGGTCATCGCTTCAAACCTCACGTTAAACAAGGATATACAAGCGGTGGTGGAGGGTATGTGCTCAGCAAAGAAGCACTCAGACGATTTGGCTCAGAAGGAGCTGATAATCCTAAACTTTGCGCAGCAGATAAAGGAGCTGAGGATGTACAGATGGGAATATGTTTACAAAATTTGGGAGTACAGTTAAAACCATCTGTAGACGCAATGCAAAGATCACGATTTCATTGTTTTTCTCCGGAGACTATGCTCAACAGATCTTTCCCAAAGTGGTACATATCGTATGATGTAGAAGGTGGAAAGGGAGTACGTATATTACACACACATATTGTCGTTAGATAACATTACCTGTGTTACAGACATCGCAAGTTTGGTCCCATCTTATCACATTAACTGCATGGAACCGCTTCCCATCTTATCACATTAACTGCATGCAACCGCTTCCATCTTATCATTTTCATGGAACCTTCCATCTTATCATTAACTGCATGAACCTTCATCTTATCACATAACTCATGAACTTCCATCTTATCACATTAACTCATGGAACCCTCTCATCTTATCATCATTACTCATGCAACCTGCTTCCTCTATCTATATATAAATTAACTGCATGGAACCGCTTCATCTTATCACATTAACTGCATGAACGCTTCCATCTTATCACATTAACTGCATGGAACCGCTTCATCTATCCATTAACTGATGGAACCGTTCTCCATCTTATACATTAACTGCATGGAACGCTTCCCTCTATACATTAACTGCATGGAAACCGCTTCCATCTTATCACTTAACTGCATGAACCGAGCATCTTATCACATTAACCTATGGAACGCTCCATCTTATCAATTAACTGCAGGAACGCCATCTTATCACTTAACTGCATGAACGCTTCCATCTTATCAATTAACTCATGGAACCGCTTCATCTTGATCACATTAACTGCATGAACCGCTTCATCTTATACATTAACTGCATGGAACGCTTCTCATCTTATACATTAACTGATGCAACGCTTCCATCTTATCACATTTATCTCTGGAACCTGACTTCCCGAGTCTTATCACATTAACGCTGGAACCGCTTCCATCTTATCACATTAACTGTTGCTTTGTAACACAGCTGATCCCATCTTATCACAATTAACTGCATGGAACCGCTCCATCTTATCACATAACTGCATGAACTGCTTATCTTATCACATTAATGCAAGAACTGCTTCCATCTTATCACATTAACTGATGGAACCGCTTCATCTTACACATTAACTGTATGAATCTTTCATCTTATCTACATAATGCATGGAACCGCTTCATCTTATCACATTACGCATGAACGCTCCTCTATCACATTAATGCATGGGAAGCTTTCATCTTATATTAATGCATGAACCGCTTCATCTTATCACAATAACTGCATGAACCGCTTCCATCTTACATATTAACTGCATGGAATCCCATCTAATACATTAACTGTGAACGCTTCCATCTTATCACATTAATGTCAAAGAACGTTGCCATCTTATGCAAACTGCATAACGCTCATCTTATCAAATTAATGATGAACGACTCATCTTATACAAATCTGCATGAACCGCTTCCATCTTATCACATTAACTGCATGGGAACGTTCTATCTTATCACAGAACGCATGGAACGCTTCCATTTATACATTAACTGATGGAACCTTTATTATCAATTAACTAATGGAACTGCTTCATTATCACATTAACTGCATGGAACGCTTCCATCTTATCAATAACTGCATGAACGCTCATTTATCACATTAACGATGGAACCGCTTCATCTTATCATTAACTGCATGGAACGCTTCCCATCTTATACATTAAACTCGCATGGAACCCTTCCATCTTATCACATTAACTGCACGGAACGCTTCCATCTTATCACATTAACTGCATGGAACCGCTTCCCATCTTATCACATTAACTGCATGGAACCGCTTCCCATCTTATCACATTAACTGCATGGAACCGCTTCCCATCTTATCACATTAACTGCATGCAACCGCTTCCCATCTTATCACATTAACTGCATGGAACCGCTTCTCATCTTATCACATTAACTGCATGGAACCGCTTCCCATCTTATCACATTAACTGCATGGAACCGCTTCCCCATCTTATCACATTAACTGCATGGAACGCTTCCATCTTATCACATTAACTGCATGGAACCGCTTCCCATCTTATCACATTAACTGCATGGAAACGCTTCCCATCTTATCACATTAACTGCATGGAACCGCTTCCATCTTATCACATTAATCTGTCATGGAACTGCTTCTCATCTTATCACATTAACTGCATGGAACCGCTTCCCATCTTATCACATTTACTGCATGGAACCGCTTCCCATCTTATCACATTAACTGCATGGAACCGCTTCCCATCTTATCACATTAACTGCATGGAACCGCTTCCCATCTTATCACATTAACTGCATGGAACCGCTTCCCATCTTATCACATTAACTGCATGGAACCGCTTCCCATCTATCACATTAACTGCATGGAACCGCTTCCCATCTTATCACATTAACTGCATGGAACCGCTTCCCATCTTATCACATTAACTGCATGGAACCGCTTCTCATCTTATCACATTAACTGCATGGAACCGCTTCCCATCTTATCACATTAACTGCATGGAACCGCTTCATCTTATCACATTAACTGCATGGAACCGCTCCATCTTATCACATTAACTGCATGGAACCGCTTCCCATCTTATCACATTAACTGCATGGAACCGCTTCCCATCTTATCACATTAACTGCATGGAACCGCTTCCCATCTTATCACATTAACTGCATGGAACCGCTTCTCATCTTATCACATTAACTGCATGCAACCGCTTCCCATCTTATCACATTAACTGCATGGAACCTCTTCCCATCTTATCACATTAACTGCATGGAACCGCTTCCATCTTATCACATTAACTGCATGGAACCGCTTCCCATCTTATCACATTAACTGCATGGAACCGCTTCCCATCTTATCACATTAACTGCATGGAACCGCTTCCATCTTATCACATTAACTGCATGGAACCGCTTCCCATCTTATCACATTAACTGCATGGAACCGCTTCCATCTTATCACATTAACTGCATGGAACCGCTTCCCATCTTATCACATTAACTGCATGGAACCGCTTCCCATCTTATCACATTAACTGCATGGAAACGCTTCCCATCTTATCACATTAACTGCATGGAACCGCTTCCCATCTTATCACATTAACTACATGGAACCGCTTCCCATCTTATCACATTAACTGCATGGAACCGCTTCCATCTTATCACATTAACTGCATGGAACCGCTTCCCATCTTATCACATTAACTGCATGGAACGCTTCCATCTTATCACATTAACTGCATGGAACCGCTTCCATCTTATCACATTAACTGCATGGAACCCCTTCCATCTTATCACATTAACTGCATGGAACCGCTTCCATCTTATCACATTAACTGCATGAACGCTTCCCATCTTATCACATAATGCATGGAACCGCTTCTCATCTTATCACATTAACTGCATGGAACCGCTTCCCATCTTATCACATTAACTGCATGGAACCGCTTCCATCTTATCACATTAACTGCATGGAACCGCTTCCCCTCTTATCCATTAACTGCATGGAACCGCTTCCATCTTATCACATTAACTGCATGGAACCGCTTCCCATCTTATCACATTAACGCATGGAACCGCTTCCATCTTATCACATTAACTGCATGGAACCGCTTCCATCTTATCACATTAACTGCATGGAACCGCTTCCATCTTATCACATTAACTGCATGGAACCGCTTCCCATCTTATCACATTAACTGCATGGAACCGCTTCCCATCTTATCACATTAACTGCATGGAACCGCTTCCCATCTTATCACATTAACTGCATGGAACCGCTTCCCATCTTATCACATTAACTGCATGGAACCGCTTCCCATCTTATCACATTAACTGCATGGAACCGCTTCCATCTTATCACATTAACTGCATGGAACCGCTTCCATCTTATCACATTAACTGCATGGAACCGCTTCCATCTATCACATTAACTGCATGGAACCGCTTCCATCTTATCACATTAACTGCATGGAACCGCTTCCCATCTTATCACATTAACTGCATGCAACCGCTTCCATCTTATCACATTAACTGCATGGAACCGCTTCCATCTTATCATTAACTGCATGGAACCGCTTCCCATCTTATCACATTAACTGCATGGAACCGCTTCCCATCTTATCACATTAACTGCATGCAACCGCTTCCTATCTTATCACATTAACTGCATGGAACCGCTTCCCATCTTATCACACTAACTGCATGGAACCGCTTCCCATCTTATCACATTAACTGCATGCAACCGCTTCCCATCTTATCACATTAACTGCATGGAACCGCTTCTCATCTTATCACATTAACTGCATGGAACCGCTTCCCATCTTATCACATTAACCTGCATGCGAACCGCTTCCCATCTTATCACATTAACTGCATGGAACCGCTTCCCATCTTATCACATTAACTGCATGGAACCGCTTCTCATCTTATCACATTAACTGCATGGAACCGCTTCCCATCTTATCACACTAACTGCATGGGAACCGCTTCCATCTTATCACATTAACTGCATGGAACCGCTTCCATCTTATCACATTAACTGCATGGAACCGCTTCCATCTTATCACATAACTGCATGGAACCGCTTCCCATCTTATCACATTAACTGCATGGAAACGCTTCCCATCTTATCACATTAACTGCATGGAACCGCTTCCCATCTTATCACATTAACTGCATGGAACCGCTTCCCATCTTATCACATTAACTGCATGGAACCGCTTCCATCTTATTCACATTAATTGCATGGAACCGCTTCCATCTTATCACATTAACTGCATGGAACCGCTTCCCATCTTATCACATTAACTGCATGGAACCGCTTCCCATCTTATCACATTAACTGCATGCAACCGCTTCCATCTTATCACATTAACTGCATGAACCGCTTCCTCATCTTATCACATTAACTGCATGGAACCGCTTCCATCTTATCACATTAACTGCATGGAACCGCTTCCATCTTATCACATTAACTGCATGGAACCGCTTCCCATCTTATCACATTAACTGCATGGAACCGCTTCCCATCTTATCACATTAACTGCATGGAACCGCTTCCATCTTATCACATTAACTGCATGAACCGCTTCCCATCTTATCACATTAACTGCATGAACCGCTTCCATCTTATCACATTAACTGCATGGAACCGCTTCCATCTTATCACATTAACTGCATGGAACCGCTTCATCTTATCACATTAACTGCATGAACCGCTTCCATCTTATCACATTAACTGCATGGAACCGCTTCTCATCTTATCACATTAACTGCATGGAACCGCTTCCCATCTTATCACATTAACTGCATGGAACCGCTTCCCATCTTATCACATTAACTGCATGGAACCGCTTCCATCTTATCACATTAACTGCATGGAACGCTTCCCATCTTATCACATTAATCATGGACGCTCATCTATACAAACGCTGAACTTCCCATCTTATCACATTAACTGCATGGAACCGCTTCCCATCTTATCACATTAACTGCATGGAACCGCTTCCCATCTTATCACATTAACTGCATGGAACCGCTTCCCATCTTATCACATTAACTGCATGGAACCGCTTCCATCTTATCACATTAACTGCATGGAACCGCTTCCATCATCATTTATCATCATTAACTGCATGAACCGCTTCATCTTATCACATTAACTGCATGGAACCGCTTCCATCTTATCACATTAACTGCATGGAACCGCTTCCATCTTATCACATTAACTGCATGGAACCGCTTCCATCTTATCACATTAACTGCATGGAACCGCTTCCATCTTATCACATTAACTGCATGGAACCGCTTCCCATCTTATCACATTAACTGCATTGAACCGCTTCCCATCTTATCACATTAACTGCATGGAACCGCTTCCCATCTTATCACATTAACTGCATGGAATCCGCTTCCATCTTATCACATTAACTGCATGGAACCGCTTCCATCTTATCACATTAACTGCATGGAACCGCTTCCCATCTTATCACATTAACTGCATTGAACCGCTTCCCATCTTATCACATTAACTGCATGGAACCGCTTCCCATCTTATCACATTAACTGCATGCAACCGCTTCCATCTTATCACATTAACCATGGAACCGCTTCCATCTTATCACATTAACTGCATGGAACCGCTTCCCATCTTATCACATTAACTGCATGCAACCGCTTTCCATCTTATCACATTAACTGCATGGAACCGCTTCCCATCTTATCACATTAACTGCATGGAACCGCTTCCCATCTTATCACATTAACTGCATGGAACCGCTTCCATCTTATCACATTAACTGCATGGAACCGCTTCCATCTTATCACATTAACTGCATGGAAACGCTTCCATCTTATCACATAACTGCATGGAACCGCTTCCATCTTATCACATTAACTGCATGGAACCGCTCCATCTTATCACATTAACTGCATGGAACCGCTTCCCATCTTATCACATTAACTGCATGGAACCGCTTCCATCTTATCACATTAACTGCATGGAACCGCTTCCCATCTTATCACATTAACTGCATGGAACCGCTTCCATCTTTATCACATTAACTGCATGGAACCGCTTCATCTTATCACATTAACTGCATGGAACCGCTTCCATCTTATCACATTAACTGCATGGAACCGCTTCCCATCTTATCACATTAACTGCATGGAACGCTTTCATCTTATCACATTAACTGCATGGAACCGCTTCCATCTTATCACATTAACTGCATGAACCGCTTCCATCTTATCACATTAACTGCATGGAACCGCTTCCATCTTATCACATTAACTGCATGGAACCGCTTCCCATCTTATCACATTAACTGCATGGAACCGCTTCCATCTTATCACATTAACTGCATGGAACCGCTTCCATCTTTTCACATTAACTGCATGGAACCGCTTCCATCTTATCACATTAACTGCATGGAACCGCTTCCCATCTTATCACATTAACTGCATGCAACCGCTTCCCATCTTATCACATTAACTGCATGGAACCGCTCCCATCTTATCACATTAACTGCATGGAACGCTTTCCATCTTATCACATTAACTGCATGCAACCGCTTCCATCTTATCACATTAACCCGCATGGAACCGCTTCCCATCTTATCACATTAACTGCATGGAACCGCTTCCATCTTATCACATTAACTGCATGGAACCGCTTCCATCTTATCACATTAACTGCATGGAACCGCTTCATCTTATCACATTAACTGCATGGAACGCTTCATCTTATCCATTAACTGCATGGAACCGCTTCCCATCTTATCACATTAACTGCATGCAACCGCTTTCCATCTTATCACATTAACTGCATGGAACCGCTTCCCATCTTATCACATTAACTGCATGGAACCGCTTCCATCTTATCACATTAACTGCATGCAACGCTTCATCTTATCACATTAACTGCATGGAACCGCTTCCCATCTTATCACATTAACTGCATGGAACCGCTTCATCTTATCACATTAACTGCATGAACCGCTTCCATCTTATCACATTAACTGCATGAACCGCTTCCATCTTATCACATTAACTGCATGGAACCGCTTCCATCTTATCACATTAACTGCATGGAACCGCTTCCCATCTTATCACATTAACTGCATGGAACCGCTTCCATCTTATCACATTAACTGCATGGAACCGCTTCCCATCTTATCACATTAACTGCATGGAAACGCTTCCCATCTTATCACATTAACTGCATGGAACCGCTTCCATCTTATCACATTAACTGCATGGAACCGCTTCCATCTTATCACATTAACTGCATGGAACGCTTCCCATCTTATCACATTAACTGCATGAACCGCTTCATCTTATCACATTAACTGCATGGAACCGCTTCCATCTTATCACATTAACTGCATGAACGCTTCCATCTTATCACATTAACTGCATGAACCGCTTCCATCTTATCACATTAACTGCATGAACGCTTCCCTCTTATCATTAACTGCATGGAACCGCTTCCCATCTTATCACATTAACTGCATGCAACCGCTTCCCATCTTATCACATTAACTGCATGGAACCGCTTCCCATCTTATCACATTAACTGCATGCAACCGCTTCCCATCTTATCACATTAACTGCATGCAACCGCTTCCCATCTTATCACATTAACTGCATGAACCGCTTCCATCTTATCACATTAACTGCATGCAACCGCTTCCCATCTTATCACATTAACTGCATGAACCGCTTCCCATCTTATCACATTAACTGCATGAACCGCTTCCATCTTATCACATTAACTCATGCAACCGCTTCCATCTTATCACATTAACTGCATGGAACCGCTTCCCATCTTATCACATTAACTGCATGCAACCGCTTCCCATCTTATCACATTAACTGCATGCAACCGCTTCCCATCTTATCACATTAACTGCATGGAACCGCTTCCCATCTTATCACATTAACTGCATGCAACCGCTTCCCATCTTATCACATTAACTGCAGGAACCGCTTCCCATCTTATCCATTAACTGCATGGGAACCGCTTCCATCTTATCACATTAACTGCATGGAACCGCTTCCCATCTTATCACATTAACTGCATGGAACCGCTTCCATCTTATCACATTAACTGCATGGAACCGCTTCATCTTATCACATTAACTGCATGGAACCTTCCATCTTATCACATTAACTGCATGCAACCGCTTCATCTTATCACATTAACTGCATGAACCGCTTCATCTTATCACATTAACTGCATGGAACCGCTTCCCATCTTATCCTAACGTCACCCTCTAACTATCATAACTGCATGACCCTTCCATCTTATCACATTAACTGCATGAACCGCTTCCCATCTTATCACATTAACTGCATGAACCGTTCCATCTTATCACATTAACTGCATGCAACCGCTTCCATCTTATCACATTAACTGCATGCAAAACTCCGCTTCCCTTTCTTAATCATAGTACTTTAATTCTGCATGAACCGCTTCCATCTTATCTACTCATGCTTATTACATTAACTGCATGCAACCGCCTCTATCTATGCATCAACGCTATTATACATACGATGAACCGCTTCATCTATCACATTAATGCATGGAACCGCTTCCCATCTTATCACATTAACTGCATGCAACCGCTTCCCATCTTACCACATTAAGCTGCATCAACATCGTTCGTCTGGCTTTATTTCATTGAATCATTCTGACTTGATATAACTGTACAATTATTTATCTACTAACTCATTTCTCTTCCTTTTCTTTCTCTCTCTCTCTCTCTCTCTCTCCTTCCTGTCTCTCTTTCTATATATATATATACTAGGTGTCATCTTATAATTGACAGATAACATTGACAAGGATCACCTTGTGTCGGTTTGCAGCCTATTTAACTGCATTCCTGTCCATATTCCACCTCTGCATGTTGTTGGCCTCTTAAGATAAGCAATGAATAGTAACATTGCCACATACAAGTATGTCTAAGAGGCGACTGAGGTAGGGCCTAGAAAGCTACTAGTAAATAAAGTCGCAGAAATCGGATGTTGGCCTACTTGTAAGCTGCATCAACTTGACATCGTACAATCACTCTTGGGCCAGATCACATACAAATCCTAAAGAGTGGTTTAATAATGGTCGATATGGAAACGCTCGAAAAGGAAGTCAACATTCATTATATTACATTTCATCTTCTGTCACCTGATTCCTGATCTACCTCCCTGTATCCCCTTCCACTTGTTGTCATCAAAAACTGTTGTCTTTGTAAACACATCTGATCACGTTCTGCACACATATTTAAGACATCTAATCACGTTCTGTACACATATTTAAGACATCTGATCACGTTCTGCACACATATTTAAGACATCTGATCACGTTCTGCACACATGTTTAAGACATCTTCTTCCTCTGATCGTAGTTGTCAGTGATTTACAATTCTTTTTCTTTTACGTCTTCTCATTTGGGAAATGTTCTATACTAAATTTTCGCATGATCCTCATCAAACATTTATTATGAAAGTTCTTTCATTTATGTTTAATGTCATTGTCCAACACTCGCTTTTGTATAGCAATATTTTGAAAATGTTACTTCGGTATATTCTGAGGCTGGTTTTTAACCCAAATCATTGTGATATCGCAGCCATTGAAGTGAGAAATAAATGGTTCAAGAACGAAAAGACACACTAGGCAAATCCTGAAAAGAGCTTTAGTGAAAGAGGAAAGATATATCAGACTCATTTCCATATACAAATTTTAACGAGTTGCCCAGGATAGATTGGTATGGAGAAATTTCTTGTATGTAATCTATAGCAGACACGAGAGGAATACAATAAAATACAATATGGTTTTATTGATCGAATACTAAGCTTAATTGATTGATTGATTGATTGATTGATTGATTGATAGAATCAGCATCTCTGCAGTTTGATAATAACCATGCTGTAATTGTATATTGGGCGGGGGATTGACAAGCGATAGAAAGACTTGAAATGAAATTGATGTTACAATAGAAAAGACACGAATGACGAATGATTGTTGATGCCATATGCTCCAGGAAGAGCTGAAATGTGTATTGCATTATTATTATTATTATTATTATTATTATTATATTGAATGAAAATAAAAGTGTAAACATTTGTATTTTCCACAGGGTATAGAGAATATCAGCGATTATACTATCTCATTTCATTACGTCCCACCAGACAAGATGTATGCTTTAGAGTTTTACACCTATCACCTGCAACCTTTTGGCATCGTCAACCGCCCTCAAGCACTCAATATCAAGTCATAATTTTCAATGCAACTTTATCCATTATTTGCTGGGAGAAATAATCATGAAATTGTGATATTTTTCCATAAACTTGGAAATCTTTTCTAAGAAATGTGTATACCGACTAATCCACTTTGTGCTCAGTTTTACGTCCTACATACCAATATCTGGTTTGTCTGTGCTAATATTGTATAGAGTAGAACACATTCCTGACACAGATTGAGATTGTTGGACACAAGATCTCAATTGAAATGTTAACAAGTGTTGAGTAGGGTTTTAAGCCGCTCGCTTTGTAATTGTGTACATTTCCAGACGCATTGCAATGTATGATGACTTAGTCAGTATACCGGCTTTTTCATCATTTAAAAAACAATTGTCCGAACCAGTATATAGACTCGGAAAGGCGAATGAGTTTAAGAAAAAAATTTTTGTGCGGGACCAGATATTAGGGAATATGCTAGATAATGTTAGAGTGAAACATACGGTTAATGTAGACTTCTGGTCGTAAGGTTTGTGGGACAAATCTGTCTTGACCACCAGTGAGACTTCTGATGAGATAAGCTACTTTAAGATCTCACAACAAGAAACCTACATGATTCTCAGAACTGAAGAAATACTGTATAGTTTAAACTAGCCTTTTATCCCTAAGAGCTGCAGCTTTAATAGTTGTAATGTTTCTCTTCTTCATTCATAATCCCCCTTCCCCGACTCCCAGCTGCTGTCATGCTCTGGTTACAGAACCGTAATCATCTCGGAACTGGCTAGTACATAAACATCATTTGAATCTACATCAGCCTTTGATCTGAAAGATTTTGCTGACTGCAGAAACAAATTTCTGCAATAACAGCACATGAAAAGCAAACTACTAGACACGATCTAGTAATAAATAACACCACATGAAGTGCAGAATACTAGACACGATCTAGTAATAAATAACAGCATATGAAGAGCAGAATACTAGACAGATCTAGTAATAACTAACACCACATGAAGAGCAAACTACTAGACACGATCTAGTAATAAATAACACCACATGAAGAGCAGAATACTAGACACGATCTAGTAATAAATAATAGCATATGAAGAGCAGAATACTAGACAGATCTAGTAATAACTAACACCACATGAAGAGCAGACTACTAGACACAATCTAGTAATAAATAACACCACATGAAGAGCAGAATACTAGACACAATCTAGTAATAACTAACACCACATGAAGAGCAGACTACTAGACACAATCTAGTAATAAATAACACCACATGAAGAGCAGAATACTAGACACGATCTAGTAATAAATAATAGCATATGAAGAGCAGACTACTAGACACGATCTAGTAATAAATAACACCACATGAAGAGCAGAATACTAGACACGATCTAGTAATAAATAACACCACATGAAGAGCAGAATACTAGACAGATCTAGTAATAACTAACACCACATGAAGAGCAGACTACTAGACACGATCTAGTAATAAATAACAAAATAGGGGAAGACTGCAGTAAAACTTGGTAAATAGTGAAACACGTACAAACAAAGTACTATAGTTTTACAAAATACATAAACAGTGACGATAAACAGTAACGTTTCGACCAACAAGGCCTTTATCAAGCAAACGAACAAACAGAAGTGACAAATTAAAATGAAACACAAATGGACGACCAAATACCAACGTATCTAAGGAAAATCTGGAATAAAAACGAATAACGAAATAAATGTAACACAAAAACACACATAAAAACTAGAAATAGAAAAGAAACAATGAAACATCTAGTAAATATATGACTTGAATACATGCAACATATACCATATAGATTATAAAGCATGGGAAGAGAAAGTACTAAGAAGCATAAGAATGTAATACATGCAACATATACCCATAGAGATTACAAAGTATGGGAAGAGAAAGTACTAAGAAGCATAAGAATGTAATACGTTGAGCCATGTGGTCGCAAGGTACCATACAAAGAAATCAACCGATTCTCCAGAGCAAATCGACTACGATCATCAGAGGAACATGATCGGATGGCTGTGACCTGACATCGCAAGCTCCTGAATGGCCAGTATCATTGAAATGGGTAGCTACAGGGGTCACAGAGCATTGGCGTATATCGCGCAAGTGTTGGGCGAATCGGTCACTGAGTCTCCTGCCGGTTTCCCAATATAGGCCTTGTTGCACCGCTTGCAGATAATGGCATAGATAATATTACGGACTCGCACGTGAAACTGTCTTCAACAACGAACGTGGCTTTTGGAAAAGACACCGTGCGGGTCTGTATTACATAAGCACAAGTGTTACTTGTTGGTCGAAACGTTGCTGTTTATCGTCACTGTTTATGTATTTTGTAAAACTATAGTACTTTGTTTGTACGTGTTTCACTAATAAATAACAACACGATCTAGTAATAAATAACACCACATGAAGAGCAATCCACATCGGAGACCAAACACTAAAATAAATGTATAACCTCAAGTAGATAGAAAGTATAACATCATCAGTTGGCAAAACAAAAGTGGAAATCGAAAACAGATGTAACAAAGCAAACCAACTTATTGGGCTAATAGTAGCAATAATGAACAACAAATTGATGTCAATATTGCAATAGACAAAACAAGAGCACAATATAACGCATTCTTTCTCCCAGCCCCGTGATACTGATATGTGATGACAGCAAACGACAAAATGAAAATGACAACGACATATATGAGATCCTTGAGGAGAATACTCAATGTAATCAAGAAGAACGTCAACCAGAAATAATACAATCAAGTGAAAGCTACAACGGTCTTCATTCAGAGACAAAATGTCAAATCTTTTGGTCATATAGCACGATTGTCTTTAAATAGTATATCCCGATAAGCAATGATATACACAGTCAACAACAGAAACAGGGGAAGAGGACGGATATGAAGCGTCTGACTGATAGAATAGCAGAGTCACTGAACACCTTTTATATGAAGCGCTTAAAATTGCCCTTACTAGCACCCTATACTTAACTTCAATACCACAAAGGTACAAAAGAAATAAGATGAGATGCGGTAAGATGTAGCCTTATAGCGCAGACATGGATTACTCCGTATTCTGGACAAGGCATCTTCATATTACGCTCTTCCTTGACGACCTTGATAAAGACCTAACAATCTTGTCTGGTAGAAAAGTCAAATAAAAAGTAACAATCTTGTCTATTAGACGTATAGAAAAGTCAAATAAAAAGTAACAATCTTGTCTGGTAGACGTTAAGAAAAGTCAAATAAAAAGTAACAATCTTGTCTGGTAGACGTTAAGAAAAGTAAAATAAAAAGTAACAATCTTGTCTGGTAGACGTATAGAAAAGTCAAATAAAAAGTAACAATCTTGTCTGGTAGAAGTATAGAAAAGTCAAATAAAAAGTAACAGTCTTGTCTGGTAGAAGTATAGAAAAGTCAAATAAAAAGTAACAGTCTTGTCTGGTAGAAGTATAGAAAAGTCAAATAAAAAGTAACAATCTTGTCTGGTAGAAGTATAGAAAAGTCAAATAAAAAGTAACAATCTTGTCTGGTAGAAGTATAGAAAAGTCAAATAAAAAGTAACAATCTTGTCTGGTAGAAGTATAGAAAAGTCAAATAAAAAGTAACAGTCTTGTCTGGTAGAAGTATAGAAAAGTCAAATAAAAAGTAACAATCTTGTCTGGTAGAAGTATAGAAAAGTCAAATAAAAAGTAACAATCTTGTCTGGTAGACGTTAAGAAAAGTCAAATAAAAAGTAACAGTCTTGTCTGGTAGACTTATAGAAAAGTCAAATAAAAAGTAACAATCTTGTCTGGTAGAAGTATAGAAAAGTAAAATAAAAAGTAACAATCTTGTCTGGTAGAAGTATAGAAAAGTAAAATAAAAAGTAACAATCTTGTCTGGTAGACGTTAAGAAAAGTAAAATAAAAAGTAACAGTCTTGTCTGGTAGACTTATAGAAAAGTAAAATAAAAAGTAACAATCTTGTCTGGTAGAAGTATAGAAAAGTAAAATAAAAAGTAACAGTCTTGTCTGGTAGAAGTATAGAAAAGTAAAATAAAAAGTAACAGTCTTGTCTATTAGACGTATAGAAAAGTAAAAATAAAAAGTAAAGAAACTCTTCTTCATGACATGAGGTATGTTGGGGAATCCGGTGTTAGTGTCTTATTTTTCTTTGACCGTCGGCACATGATGGGTGATGTGGTCAACATTACTCAGATTGTCTTGACTTTCCAGTACTTTTCTCGTATCACTGTAGTAAAAATATGTTACTTCACTTTTCTCGTATCATTGCAGTAAAAATATGTTACTTCACTTTTCTAGGTTTGAGTGTAGGAGGGTCAATTTCGTTTCTCACGTATGAAACCGAGTGTGGGACTGAACCTACATCCGTCTTGTGTTCGACTCGATAAGCTAACAAGACGGATAGAAGTATTAGATCAAGTTTTGATATGTCGATGTCACCTTGTCGTCTTGTGTTCGACTCGATAAGCTAACAAGACGGATAGAAGTATTAGATCAAGTTTTGATATGTCGATGTCACCTTGTCGTCTTGTGTTCGACTCGATAAGCTAACAAGACGGATAGAAGTATTAGATCAAGTTTTGATATGTCGATGTCACCTTGTCGTCTTGTGTTCGACTCCATAAGCTAACAAGACGGATAGAAGTATTAGATCAAGTTTTGATATGTCGATGTCACCTTGTCGTCTTGTGTTCGACTCCATAAGCTAACAAGACGGATAGAAGTATTAGATCAAGTTTTGATATGTCGATGTCACCTTGTCGTCTTGTGTTCGACTCGATAAGCTAACAAGACGGATAAGATTAGATCAAGTTTTGATATGTCGATGTCACCTTGTCGTCTTGTGTTCGACTCCATAAGCTAACAAGACGGATAGAAGTATTAGATCAAGTTTTGATATGTCGATGTCACCTTGTCGTCTTGTGTTCGACTCGATAAGCTAACAAGACGGATAGAAGTATTAGATCAAGTTTTGATATGTCGATGTCACCTTGTCGTCTTGTGTTCGACTCGATAAGCTAACAAGACGGATAGAAGTATTAGATCAAGTTTTGATATGTCGATGTCACCTTGTCGTCTTGTGTTCGACTCGATAAGCTAACAAGACGGATAGAAGTATTAGATCAAGTTTTGATATGTCAATGTCAGCTTGTCGTCTTGTGTTCGACTCGATAAGCTAACAAGACTGATAGAAGTATTAGATCAAGTTTTGATATGTCGATGTTAGCTTGTCGTCTTGTAATAACTCACTTGATAATTAAAAGATAAACCACGAGTTATGAACAGTTTGAAAATGCCCCATCATGTCAAGAGACAGATAGGTTTTGAGATGTATTACTGCGTACCTTGATGTGAAGCATCATGTCAAGAGACAGATAGGTTTTGAGATGTATTACTGCGGACCTATGATGTGAAGACATCATGTCAAGAGACAGATAGGTTTTGAGATGTATTACTGTGGACCTATGATGTGAAGACATCATGTCAAGAGACAGATAGGTTTTGAGATGTATTACTGCGGACCTATGATGGCGAAGACATAATGAATGAATCAATCAGACAATAATTCTACTTTTGCCAGTAGCAAACGAAAGACATTATTTGATGCGACTGGAAAAGTACGAAACCTCGAGTTATCACATCACGAATTGATGGTTACTCCATCTGGGAGACTACACTAGAAAAAAGTGAATCTGCCAGCATTATCACATCACGAATGGATGACTACTCCATCAGGGAGATTACACTAGAAAAAAAGTGAATCTGCCAGCATTATCACATCACGAATGGATGGCGACTTCATCAGAGAGACTACACTCGAAAAAGTGAATCTGCCAGCATTATCACACTGCGCATCCAATACGATCTTAACAATATCATCAACAATGTGACAGTCCAACTAAAGATGACGCAACTCAATCATCAACAATTGTCATTAACCAGCAAAACTACTGTCATCAAACAACAGTGCAGATGTCATCAACTACCAGTGCAAATAGAATCAACAAAATGCAGATGGCCTCGACCAAAAAACTCCTTTTTGTTGGATGCATTCAGCTTGAGCTATAGACATAAAGAAAAAAAATTTCAATATTTACATACAGGTCACGTTTAGTTCTGTAATATGATAACTGAAGATTGTAATACTACATGTATGTCACTTTTAGTTCTGTAATATGATAACTGAGAGATTGTAATATTTTATGTATGTCACTTTTAGTTCTGTAATATGATAACTGAGGAGTTGTAATACTTACATGTATGTCACTTTTAGTTCTGTAATATGATAACTGAGAGATTGTAATATTTACATGTATGTCACTTTTAGTTCTGTAATATGATAACTGAGGGATTGTAATACTTACATGTATGTCACTTTTAGTTCTGTAATAAGATAACTGAGGATTGTAATATTACATGTATGTCACTTTTAGTTCTGTAATAAGATAACTGAGAGATTGTAATATTTACAGTGTATGATCATGCTTTTAGTTCTGTAATATGATAACTGAGAGATTGTAATATTTACATATGTATAGTCGTACTATCTAGTTCTGTAATAAGATAGACTGAGAGATTGTAATATTTACATGTATGTCATTTTAGTTCTAATATGATAACCGAGAGATTGTAATATTACATGCTATGTCACTTTAGTTCTGTAATATGATAACTGAGAGATTGTAATATTTACATGTATGTCACTTTTAGTTCTGTAATATGATAACTGAGAGATTGTAATACTTACATGTATGTCACTTTTAGTTCTGTAATATGATAACTGAGAGATTGTAACATTTACATGTATGTCACTTTTAGTTCTGTAATATGATAACTGAGAGATTATAATATTACATGTATGTCACTTTTAGTTCTGTAATATGATAACTGAGAGATTGTAATATTTACATGTATGTCACTTTTAGTTCTGTAATATGATAACTGAAGATTATAATATTTACATGTATGTCACTTTTAGTTCTGTAATATGATAACTGAGAGATTGTAATATTTACATCTATGTCACTTTTAGTTCTGTAATATGATAACTGAGAGATTGTAATACTTACATGTATGTCACTTTTAGTTCTGTAATATGATAACTGAGAGATTGTAATATTTACATGTATGTCACTTTAGTTCTGTAATATGATAACTGAGAGATTGTAATATTTACATGTATGTCACTTTTAGTTCTGTAATATGATAACTGAGAGATTGTAATATTTACATGTATGTCACTTTTAGTTCTGTAATATGATAACTGAGAGATTGTAATACTTACATGTATGTCACTTTTAGTTCTGTAATATGATAACTGAGAAGATTGTAATTTACATGTATGTCACTTTAGTTCTGTAATATGATAACTGAGAGATTGTAATATTTACATGTATGTCACTTTTAGTTCTGTAATATGATAACTGAGAGATTGTAATATTTACATGTATGTCACTTTAGTTCTGTAATATGATAACTGAGAGATTGTAATATTTACATGTATGTCAATTTTAGTTCTGTAATATGATAACTGAGAGATTGTAATATTTACATGTATGTCACTTTTAGTTCTGTAATATGATAACTGAGAGATTGTAATATTTACATGTATGTCACTTTTAGTTCTGTAATATGATAACTGAGAGATTGTAATATTTACATTTATGTCACTTTTAGTTCTGTAATATGATAACTGAGAGATTGTATATTTACATGTATATCACTTTAGTTCTGTAATATGATAACTGAGAGATTGTAATATTACATGTATGTCACTTTTAGTTCTGTAATATGATAACTGAGAGATTGTAATATTTACATGTATGTCACTTTAGTTCTGTAATATGATAACTGAGAGATTGTAATATTTACATGTATGTCACTTTTAGTTCTGTAATATGATAACTGATAGATTGTAATATTTACATGTATGTCACTTTTAGTTCTGTAATATGATAACTGAGAGATTGTAATATTTACATGTATGTCACTTTTAGTTCTGTAATATGATAACTGAGAGATTGTAATATTTACATGTATGTCACTTTTAGTTCTGTAATATGATAACTGAGAGATTGTAATATTTACATGTATGTCACTTTAGTTCTGTAATATGATAACTGAGAGATTGTAATATTTACATTTATGTCACTTTTAGTTCTGTAATATGATAACTGAGAGATTGTAATATTTACATGTATGTCACTTTTAGTTCTGTAATATGATAACTGAGAGATTGTAATATTTACATGTATGTCACTTTTAGTTCTGTAATATGATAACTGAGAGATTGTAATATTTACATGTATGTCACTTTTAGTTCTGTAATATGATAACTGAGAGATGTAATATTTACATGTATGTCACTTTAGTTCTGTAATATGATAACTGAGAGATTGTAATATTTACATGTATGTCACTTTTAGTTCTGTAATATGATAACTGAGAGATTGTAATATTTACATGTATGTCACTTTTAGTTCTGTAATATGATAACTGAGAGATTGTAATATTTACATGTATGTCACTTTTAGTTCTGTAATATGATAACTGAGAGATGTATATTTACATGTATGTCACTTTTAGTTCTGTAATATGATAACTGAGAGATTGTAATATTTAAATGTATGTCACTTTTAGTTCTGTAATATGATAACTGAGAGATTGTAATATTTACATGTATGTCACTTAGTTCTGTAATATGATAACTGAAGATTGTAATTTACATGTATTCACTTTAGTTCTGTAATATGATAACTGAGAGTTGTATTTACATGTATGTCACTTTAGTTCTGTAATATGATAACTGAGAGATTGTAATATTTACATGTATGTCACTTTTAGTTCTGTAATATGATAACTGAAGATTGTAATATTTAATTATGTCACTTTTAGTTCTGTAATATGATAGCTGAGAGGATTGTAATATTACATTATGTCACTTTTAGTTCTGTAATATGATAACTGAGAGGATTGTAATATTTACATTATGTCACTTTAGTTCTTAATTATACGAGAGATTGTAATATGATTAACTGAGAAGATTGTAGTATGATAACTGAAGATTGTAATATGATAACTGAGAGATGTATATAATGTAACTTTGAAGTTGTAATATGATAATGAGAGATTGTAATATGATAACTGAGAGATTGTAATATGATAACTGAGAGATTGTAATATGATAACTGAAGTTGTAATATGATAACGAAGATTGTAATATATTAAACCCGAAGATTGTAATATGATAACTGAAGATTTAAAAATAACTGAGAGGTGTAATATGATAACTGAGAGTTGTAATATTGCTGAGATTGTAATATGTGCTTGAAGATTGAAATTAAAAATTGTTTTTAACTGAGGGTATATATGATAACAAAGGATTGTAATATATACTGAGAGATTGTAAGATAACTGAGAGATTGTAATATGATAACTGAGAGATTGTAATATGATAACTGAAGATTGTAATATGATAATGAGAGTTGTAATATGATAATGAGGTTGTAATATGATAACTGAGAGATTGAAATTTGATAACTGAAGATTGTAATATGATAACTAAAGATTGAAATATATAATGATAACTGAGAGATTGAAATATGATAACTGAGAGGTTGTTAATATGATAACAAAAAGATTGTAATATGATCTGAAGATTGTAATATGATAATGAGAGATTGTAATATGATAACTGAGAGTTGTAATATGATACTGAGAGATTGTAATAGTAACTGAGAGATTGATAAAAGGGTACTGAAAGAGATTGAAATTGATAACTGAAGATTGTAATATGAAACTGAAGTTTGTGAAATTTAATGTCTGAGAGATTGTAATATGAAACTGAGAGATTGTAATATGATAACGGGAGATTGTAATATGATAACTGAGAGATTGTATATGATAACTGAGAGTTGTAAATGATAACTGAGAAAATTGTAATATGATAACTGAGAGATTGTAATATGATAACTGAGAGATTGTAATATGATAACTAAAGGTTGTAATATGATAACTGAGAGATTGTAATATGATAACTGAGAGATTGTAATATGATAACTGAGAATTGTAATATGATAACTGGATGAAATATGATAACTGAGAATTGAAATATGATAACTGAGAGGTTGTAATATGATAACTGAGAGATTGTAATATGATAGCTGAAAATTGTAATATGATAACTGAGAGATTGTAATATTTTAACTGAGAGATTGTAATATTTTAACTGAAAAGATTGTAATATGTAACTGAGAGGTTGTAATATGATAACTTAGAGATTGTAATATGATAACTGAGAGATTGTAATATGATAACTGAGGTGTAATTGATAACTGAGAGATTGTAATATGATAACTGATAGATTGTAATATGATAACTGAGAGATTGTAATATGATAACTGAGATTGTAATATGATAACTGAAGATTGTAATATGATAACTGAAGATTGTAATATGATAACTGAGAGTTGTAATATGATAACTGAGAGATTGTAATATGATAACGAGAAGATTTAATATGATAACTGAGAGATTTAATATGATCTGAGAGATTGAAATATGATAACTGAAGTGTAATATGATAACTGAGAGATTGTAATATGTAACTGAAGATTGTAATATGATAACTGAGAGATTGTAATATGATAACTGAAGATTGTAATATGATAACCGAGAGATTGTAATATAACTGAGAGATTGTAATATGAAAACCCGGGGAGATTGTAATATGATAACTGAGAGATTGTAATATGATAACTGAAAAGATTTAATTTTGTAACTGAAGATTGTAATATGATAACTGAAGATTGTAATATGAAAACGAAGATTGTAATATGATAACGAGATTGTAAATGATAACTGAAGATTGTAATATGAAAACCCGAGAAATTGTAATATGATAACTGAGAGATTGTAATATGATAACTGAAGTTGTAATATGATAACTGAAGATTGTAATATGATAACTAAAGGATTGTAATTGATAACTGAAAATTGTAATATGATAACTGAGAGATTGTAATTTTTAAACTGAGAGATTGTAATATGATAACTGATAGATTGTAATATGATAACTGAGAGATTGTAATATGATAACTGAGAGATTGTAATATGATAACTGAGAGATTGTAATATGATAACTGAGAGATTGTAATATGATAACTGAGAGGTATATGATAACTGAAGATTGTAAAAATAACTGAGAGATTTAATATGATACTGAGGTTAATATATTGGGGGTAATATGATAACTGAAGATTGTAATATGATAACGAAGATTAAATATGTAACTGAGAATTGTAATATATCTGAGAGTTGTAATATGTACTGAAGATTGTAATATGATAACGAGAGATTGTAATATGATAACTGAGAGTTGTAATATGATAACGAAGATTGAATATGATAACGAAGGTTGTAATATAATTTGAGAGATTGTAATATTTTAAACCCGAGAGATTGTAATATGAAAACCCGAGGATTGTAATATGATAACCGAGATTGTAATATGATAACTTGAGAGATTGTAATATGATAACAGAGATTGTAATATGATAACCGAAGATTGTAATATGATAACTGAGGTAATGATAACGAGGTTGATATGATAACTGAGAGATTGTAATATGATAACCGAGAAGATTGTAATATGATAACTGAGAGATTGTAATATAATTGGAATTAATTTCTGAGAATGCTGAAGATTGAAATATATAACTGAGAATTGTAATGATAACTGAGATTGTAATATGATAACTGAGAGATTGTAATATGATAACTGAGAGTTGTAATATATAACTGAGAGATTGTAATATGATAACTGAGAGATTGTAATATGATAACTGAGAGATTGTAATATGATAACTGAGAGATTGAAATATATAACTGAGATTGTAATATGATACTAAAGAGATTTAATATGATAACTAGAGTTGTAATATGATAACTGAGAGATTGTAATATGATAACTGAGAGTTTGTAATATTTTCTGAAAATTGTAATAAATAACTGAGATTGTAATATGATAACTGAGGTGTAATATGATAACTGAAGATTGTAATATAAAACTGAGAGTTGTAATATATAACTGAGAAGTTGTAATTGATAATATTGTAATATAACTGAAGTTGTAATATGATAACTGAGAGATTGTAATATGATAACTGAGAGATTGTAATATGATAACTGAGATTGAATATGATAACTGAGAGATTGTACCTTTAACTGAAGATTGTAATATGTAACTGAGAGATTGTAATATGATAACTGAGAGTTGTAATATATTAACCGAGAGATTGTAATATGATAACAGAATTGTAATATGATAACTGAGAAGATTGTAATATGAAAACCCAAGAGATTGTAATAGATAACCGAAGATTGTAATATGATAACCGAGAGATTGTAATATGATAACCCGAGAGATTGTAATATGATAACAGAGTTGTAATATGATAACTGAAAATTGTAATAATACTATGTAATTGTAATAAGATTGTAATAGATAACTGAAAATTGTAATATGATAACTAAAGAATTGTAATATGATAACTGAGAGTTGAAATATGATACTGAGAGATTGTAATATGATAACTGAGAGATTGTAATATGATAACAAGGGGTTGTAAAAAATGTGAGAGATTGTAATATGATAACTAGAAAATTGTAATATGATAACTGAAGATTGTAATATTTTAACTAAAAGGTGTAATATGATAACTGAGAGATTGTAATATAATCTGAAGATTGTAATATGATAACTGAGAGATTGTAATATGAAAACCCGAGATTGTAATATATAACGAAGATTGTAAATGATATGATGTAAATATAACCGAAGGTTGTAATATGATAACCGAGAGATTGAAATATGATAACCGAGAGATTGAAATTATAACTGAGGTTGTAATATGATAACTGAGAGATTGTAATATGATAACTGAGGTTAATAAGTAACTGAAGATTGTAATATTTTAACTGAGAGATTGTAATATGATAACTGAGAGATTGTAATATGATAACTGAGAGATTGTAATAAATTGAGAGATTGTAATATGATAACTGAAGATTGTAATATGATAACTGAGAGATTGTAATATATTTTTGAAAATTGTAATATGATAACTGAAAATTGTAATATATAACTGAGAGATTGTAATATGATCTGAGGATTGAAATGATAACTGAAGATTGTAATATGATAACTGAGAGATTGTAATATGAACTAAAGATTGAATATGATAACTGAAGTTAATATTAACTGAAGATTGTAATATGATAACTGAATTGATAACTGAGAGGTAATATGATGCTGAGAAAATTTAATAAATCTGAGAATTGAAATATGTGCTGAGAGAGTAATATGATAACTGAGAATTGTAATATATAACTGAGGGGATTGTAATATGATAACTGAGAGATTGAAATATGATAACTGAGAGTGTAATATGATAACTGAGAGATTGTATTGTAATGGAGATTGTAATATGATAACTGAGAGATGTAATATGATAACTGAGAGATTGTAATATAAACTGAGGGGTTGTAATATGATAACTGAGAGTTTGTAATATGATAACTGAGAATTGAAATATGATAACTGAGATTGTAATATGATCTGAGAGATTGTAATATGATAACTGAGAGATTGTAATATGATAACTGAGAGATTGAAATATATAACTGAGAGATTGAAATAGATAACTGAGATTGTAATATGATAACTAAAGATTGTAATATATAACTAAGATTGTAATATGATAACTGTGAGATTGTAATATGATAACTGAGAGATTGTAATATGATAACTGAGAGATTGTTATGATAACTGAAAATTGTAATATGATAACTGATAGATTGTAATATGATAACTGAGAGATTGTAATATGATAACTAAAGATTGTTTTAATATGATGTAACTGAGAGTTGTAATAATACTGAAGATTGTAATATGATAACCAAAGGATTGTAATATGAAAACCCGAGAGATTGTAATATGATAACCGAAGATTGAAATATGATAAACGAAGATTGTAATATGATAAACAAAGGTGTAATATGAAAACCCGAGGTTGTAATATATAACTGAATTGTAATAATAACTGAGATTGTAATATGATAACTGAGAGATTGTAATATGATAACTGAGAGATTGTAATATGTAACTGAAGAGATTGTAATATGATAACTGAGAATTTGTAATATGTAACTGAAATTGTAATATATCTGAGAGATTGTAATATGATAACTGAAAATTGTAATATGATAACTGAGAGATTGTAATATGATAACTGAGAGATTGTAATATTTTAACTAAAGGATTATTATGATAATGAAATTGAAACTGAGAGATTTAATATGATAACTAAGATTGTAATATGATAACTGAGAATTTAATATAAACTGAAGATTGTAATATGATAACTGAGAGATTGTAATATAACTGAAATTGTAAAATGATAACTGAGAGATTGTAATATGTCTGAGAGATTGTAATATGATAACTTAGAGATTGTAATATGATAACTGAGAGATTGTAATATGATAACTAAAGGATTGTAATATGATAACTGAGAGATTGTAATATAATCTGAGAGATTGTAATATGATAACTGAGAGATTGTAATATGATTAACGGTAGTAATATGATAACTGAGAGATTGTAATATGTTTAACTGAGATTGTAATATGATAACTGAGAGATTGTAATATGATAACTGAAGATTGTAATAATTAACTGAGAGTTTGTAATATTAACCGGAGATTGTAATATGATAACCAAAGGGGTGTAATATGATAACCGAGAGTTGTAATATGAAAACCGAGAGTTGTAATTGATAACTGAGAGATTGGAATATGATAACTGAGAGATTGTAATATGATAACTGAGAGATTGTAATATGATAACTGAGAGATTGTAATATGATAACTGAGAGATTGTAATATGATAACTGATGTATAAGAAAGATTCTAATGGAGGTACTGATCTCATAAAACATATATATTTTATAAACATTTTTGCCATCAAACTTCCTTCCATTTCTTTCTTGCTTTTGTTTGTTTTGCTATTAAGTTGCCCAAATACTAAGGATTTCCTTTAATATGATTTGGGAACTACGATAGCATTTTGGTTAGTGTACTTGCTTAGTTAATGTGAGAACCACGGTTCGGTTCTACAGTAGGAGTGGAACTGTGTTTTCCTACTATAACAACTTTCAGATCTATTGGTCTTGGATTTTCAGGATGTTCATCGATCATTCATCGTGGACTGTTGGTCGAAGAAAAATTTGGGCGTAGCGTCGTAATTTCCAACATACCACATGATATAAAAAGGGTTCCTTTCAAATGATTAATGAGTAGCATTGGACTAATAACTGAAGCCTATATACTTACAGTTGGCAAGCTGATCTATTTCATTGGGAAGGTAGAGGAGTTATACACACAATTTGGGGTTATCTGAAAATCTAAAAATGGCAACTGCAATGGATAGGACATGTCTTTAGGATGAGAAAATAAAGGCGGCTAAGACATGCACTGTAGTGGACACCGCAGAGACAGTTGGAATAATAGAGGCCTAACGGGGGCAGGAAAGAGAATCTTTGAAGCTTAACTTAAAGACATGCATAAGACTACGTAATGAGGTAATGAATATAGGAGGGAAACATAATACATTAAACATCAACATCAATGACAGTACAATAGACAAAGTACAGGAATTCAAGTACCTAGGAAGGATATTTACAGAGGATGGGAGACTCGACAGAGAGATAGAAGCCAGAGTCCAGAAAGCAAATGCAATAACCTACCAACTAGTGCCACTACTTAGACATCCAAACATCTCACTGACAGCTAAATAACAGTTGATCAACAGAATCTTCATACCCACTCTATGTTACCAATGCCAAACATGGACAATGAATAAGAAATATACACAGAAAATAGCAACATGCGAAATGAGATGTCTCCGCAAAGTCACCAACAACACAAGAATCGACAGAGTAACGAATACCAGCATCAGAGAAAAGGTTGGAACAAGACCGTGCTTGGATTTTATAGCGAAACAGTGAATGAAGTGGTTTGGCCACCTAGTAAGAATGCGAACAGACCAAACTGCCTATGAAGCTTTCCACAACATAATATCAGGAAGGAAGGCGAGAGGCAGACTGAGGAAAAGGTGGATAGATAACGTAGTTGAATTCTGCCAGGGGACTAAGAAAACCATCACACAAGTCACCAGAGAAGCGCAAGATAAACACATAAAACCACGACACTGGACTAACGACCCGGTAACAGTGTGCTGACAAAAGAAGAAGAAGATAAGACTACGTTTGAGATCGAAATAAAGGCACAAGATAGAACCGAGTATACATTGTTTTTTACTCTGCCTTATGTGCCCTCGAGCGAGACGAGGGTTATTGATGAAACTCTAAAAGTAGGACACTAAAAGCTCAAACTTTTTAATAAATTCTGTTTAGGATTTCTGTGATTAAGACTAATGATACTTTTACTACGCTACGCAAGTTTCAATGGTTTCGTCATGTATAGTAACTATTTAATCATCGTAATAACATAACATTCTTCACGAAATCCATGAAGTTCAGCGAGCTTTCAGACATGGCAGAGGCACCAGAGACCCCATTTTTAACATGAGAAACATCATTGAAAAATGTAGAGAATATAATGGGGATCTCCGTATCTGTTTTGTAGATTACACCAAAGCATTCAACTATGTACAACATCATACATTATGAAACAATATGAAAGACATGGGGTTCCCATCACATTTGACGCAACTATAATAGAGACACTTTATTACGAACAACAAGCCGCAGTCAGAATAGCGAGAGAAACATCAGAATAGCGAGAGAAACATCAGAATAGCGAGAGAAACATCAGAATAGCGAGAGAAACATCAGAATAGCGAGAGAAACATCAGAATGGTTTGAAGTTCATAAGGGAGTAAGACAAGGATGCATACTCTGCCCATATTTATTCAACATCTATACAGAACATATTATAAGACAAGGATGTATACTCTCCACATATTTATTCAACATCTATACAGAACATATTATAAGACAAGGATGTATACTCTCCCCATATTTATTCAACATCTATACAGAACATATTATAAGAAAAGGATGTATACTCTCCTCATATTTATTCAACATCTATACAGAACATATTATAAGAAAGGATGTATACTCTCCCATATTTATTCAACATCTATACAGAACATATTATAAGACAAGGCTGTATACTCTCCCATATTTATTCAACATCTATGTAGAACATATTATAAGACAAGGATGTATACTTTCCCCATATTTATTCAACATCTATGCAGAACATATTATAAGACAATGATGCATACTCTCCACATATTTATTCAACATCTATACAGAACATATTATAAGACAAGGATGTATACTCTCCCCATATTTATTCAACATCTATACAGAACATATTATAAGACAAGGATGTATACTCTCCTCATATTTATTCAACATCTATACAGAACATATTATAAGACAATATCATACTCCCACATATTTATTCAACATCTATACAGAACATATTATAAGACAAGGATGTATACTCTCCCCATATTTATTCAACATCTATACAGAACATATTATAAGACAAGGATGTATACTCTCCTCATATTTATTCAACATCTATAAGAACATATTATAAGACAAGGATGTATACTCTCCCCATATTTATTCAACATCTATACAGAACATATTATAAGACAAGGATGTATACTCTCCCATATTTATTCAACATCTATACAGAACATATTATAAGACAAGGATGTATACTCTCCCATATTTATTCAACATCTATACAGAACATATTATAAGACAAGGATGTATACTCTCCCATATTTATTCAACATCTATACAGAACATATTATAAGACAAGGATGTATACTCTCCCCATATTTATTCAACATCTATACAGAGCATATTAAATCACAAGGATGCATACTCTCCCCATATTTATTCAACATCTATACAGAACATATTATAAGAAAAGGATGTATACTCTCCCATATTTATTCAACATCTATACAGAACATATTATAAGACAAGGATGTATACTCTCCTCATATTTATTCAACATCTATACAGAACATATTATAAGACAAGGATGTATACTCTCCTCATATTTATTCAACATCTATACAGAACATATTATAAGACAAGGATGTATACTCTCCCATATTTATTCAACTATCTATGTAGAACATATTATAAGACAAGGATGTATACTCTCCCATATTTATTCAACATCTATACAGAACATATTATAAGACAAGGATGTATACTCTCCTCATAATTATTCAACATATATACAGAACATATTATAAGACAAGGATGTATACTCTCCCCATATTTATTCAACATCTATACAGAACATATTATAAGACAATGATGTATACTCTCCTCATATTTATTCAACATCTATACAGAACATATTATAAGACAAGGATGTATACTCTCCCATATTTATTCAACATCTATACAGAACATATTATAAGACAAAGATGCATACTCTCCTCATATTTATTCAACATCTATACAGAACATATTATAAGACAAGGATGTATACTCTCCCCATATTTATTCAACATCTATACAGAACATATTATAAGACAATATGCATACTCTCCTCATATTTATTCAACATCTATACAGAACATATTATAAGAAAGGATGCATACTCTCTCATATTTATTCAACATCTATCAGAACATATTATAAGACAAGGATGTATACTCTCCCATATTTATTCAACATCTATGGAGAACATATTATAAGACAAGGATGCATACTCTCCTCATATTTATTCAACATCTATGGAGAACATATTATAAGACAAGGATGTATACTCTCCTCATATTTATTCAACATCTTTACAGAACATATTATAAGACAAGGATGTATACTCTCTCCATATTTATTCAACATCTATGTAGAACATATTATAAGACAAGGATGTATACTCTGCTCATATTTATTCAACATCTATCAGAACATATTATAAGACAAGGATGTATACTCTCCCATATTTATTCAACATCTATGTAGAACATATTATAAGACAAGGATGTATACTCTCCCCATATTTATTCAACATCTATACAGAACATATTATAAGAAAAGGATGTATACTCTCCTCATATTTATTCAACATCTATAAGAACATATTATAAGACAAGGATGCATACTCTCCCATATTTATTCAACATCTATACAGAGCATATTAAATACAAGGATGCATACTCTCCCATATTTATTCAACATCTATACAGAACATATTATAAGACAAGGATGTATACTCTCCCATATTTATTCAACATCTATGCAGAACATATTATAAGACAAGGATGTATACTCTCCTCATATTTATTCAACATCTTTACAGAACATATTATAAGACAAGGATGTATACTCTCCTCATATTTATTCAACATCTGTACAGAACATATTATAAGACAAGGATGTATACTCTCCCATATTTATTCAACATCTATACAGAACATATTATAAGACAAGGATGTATACTCTCCCATATTTATTCAACATCTATACAGAACATATTATAAGACAAGGATGATACTCTCCCATATTTATTCAACATCTATACAGAACATATTATAAGACAAGGATGTATACTCTCCCATATTTATTCAACATCTATACAGAACATATTATAAGACAAGGATGTATACTCTCCTCATATTTATTCAACATCTATCAGAACATATTATAAGACAAGGATGCATACTCTCCCATATTTATTCAACATCTATACAGAACATATTATAAGACAAGGATGTATACTCTCCCATATTTATTCAACATCTATGAGAACATATTATAAGACAAGGATGTATACTCTCCCATATTTATTCAACATCTATGTAGAACATATTATAAGAAAAGGATGTATACTCTCCCCATATTTATTCAACATCTATGTAGAACATATTATAAGACAAGGATGTATACTCTCCCCATATTTATTCAACATCTATACAGAACATATTATAAGACAAGGATGTATACTCTCCTCATATTTATTCAACATCTATACAGAACATATTATAAGACAAGGATGTATACTCTCCTCATATTTATTCAACATCTATACAGAACATATTATAAGACAAGGATGTATACTCTCCCATATTTATTCAACATCTATACAGAACATATTATAAGACAATATGCATACTCTCCTCATATTTATTCAACATCTATACAGAACATATTATAAGACAAGGATGTATACTCTCCCATATTTATTCAACATCTATACAGAACATATTATAAGACAATGATGTATACTCTCCTCATATTTATTCAACATCTATACAGAACATATTATAAGACAAGGATGTATACTCTCCTCATATTTATTCAACATCTATACAGAACATATTATAAGACAAGGATGTATACTCTCCCTATATTTATTCAACATCTATGCAGAACATATTATAAGACAAGGATGTATACTCTCCTCATATTTATTCAACATCTATACAGAACATATTATAAGAAAGGATGTATACTCTGCTCATATTTATTCAACTTCTATACAGAACATATTACAAGACAAGGATGTATACTCTCCCCATATTTATTCAACATCTATACAGAACATATTATAAGACAAGGATGTATACTCTCCCCATATTTATTCAACATCTATACAGAACATATTATAAGACAAGGATGTATACTCTCCTCATATTTATTCAACATCTATGTAGAACATATTATAAGACAAGGATGTATACTCTCCCATATTTATTCAACATCTATACAGAACATATTATAAGACAAGGATGTATACTCTCCTCATATTTATTCAACATCTATGTAGAACATATTATAAGACAAGGATGCATACTCTCCCCATATTTATTCAACATCTATACAGAACATATTATAAGACAAGGATGTATACTTCCTCATATTTATTCAACATCTATGTAGAACATATTATAAGACAAGGATGTATACTCTCCTATATTTATTCAACATCTATCAGAACATATTAAAACAAGGATGTATACTCTCCCATATTTATTCAACATCTATACAGAACATATTATAAGAAAAGGATGTATACTCTCCTCATATTTATTCAACATCTATGCAGAACATATTATAAGACAAGGATGTATACTCTCCTCATATTTATTCAACATCTTTACAGAACATATTATAAGACAAGGATGTATACTCTCCTCATATTTATTCAACATCTGTCAGAACATATTATAAGACAAGGATGTATACTCTCCCATATTTATTCAACATCTATGTAGAACATATTATAAGACAAAGATGTATACTCTCCTCATATTTATTCAACATCTATGCAGAACATATTATAAGACAAGGATGATACTCTCCCATATTTATTCAACATCTATACAGAACATATTATAAGAAAGGATGTATACTCTCCCATATTTATTCAACATCTATACAGAACATATTATAAGACAAGGATGTATACTCTCCTCATATTTATTCAACATCTATACAGAACATATTATAAGACAAGGATGTATACTCTCTCCATATTTATTCAACATCTATACAGAACATATTATAAGACAAGGATGTATACTCTCCTCATATTTATTCAACATCTATACAGAACATATTATAAGACAAGGATGTATACTCTCTTCATATTTATTCAACACCTATGCAGAACATATTATGCGAAATGTTAAGAATGACGAAAACTAAATTTTTGGACCCATTTACAATCAGGGAAATTTGATTCCAGAACTAAGGTACACAGACAATACAGTACTACTCTCAAATAGTGCCACCTGCTTGAAACATCTAGTTCGGTCTGTCAAGAAGCACAGTGAAGATCATAACTTTTTTCTGAATATAAAGAAAATTAAAATTATGTCCACCGACAAAGCAAAATCTCAACCCAAAATTACCATCAATAATGAAAACATTGAGAACGTCACATATTTTGAATATCTTGGCTCTATAATTAGCAACAATGGGGATTGTACGGAAAAAGTTAGAAGAAAGCTAGCCATGGCTTTCCAGCGGTTGGTGAGCATGAAGAAACTATGGCACGACTCAAGCAAAGAAACAAAAGTGAGACTTCTAAGAACATGCATATTCCCTGTGGCAACATATGGATACAAATCGAGGAGCATAACACAAACATTAAAAAACAAAATTGAAGCTTTTGAAATAAGGTACTATAGAAAAGTTCTTAGAACATCCTGGACAGAGAAGAGAAGAAACAAAGACATCCTACAAGACCTGAATATCAAGGAGCATTGGCTCATCATTAACATCATATTCCGGAGGATTAAATATTTTGTCCACATTAAACGCCACAGTGGTGTTCTGGAGAGAAAAGTAATGGAAGGCATGGTTCCTGGAAAACGAGGCAGGGGACGACCAAGACGAAGATGGCAGCAGGACATCAAAGAAACCTTGAACATGACGCTGGGAGAGGCAGGAGAACTTGTAAGAGACAGAGAGCTTTTCAGGCGGGATGTGATGAATGCGACATTCCGCAAGGGACATGCTACTATTTGAATAACAAAAATGTCAGCGTCTATAGCTTAAGTGGTAGTCAGCTCGATCACAACACAAACGTACCGGGTTCAAACTCCGCGGCGGGCAAGTTTGGAAGCTAATTAGTTTCCTTGGATTTTTACGAATGATAAAAATAGACCTCACCGTTCAGAAAGCAATGGCAAACTACTGACCGTGTAAGTGGTACCTAGAAAATCGACGACTCGTTTACTGTTGTTGATGACTAAGTCCTGTAAATGATATTATACGATTTTCGAATAACAAAAATAATTCAATAAGCAATATCTATAACTAATTAGGCTGTATGCATTATGACAAAAGATTCTTATTTTCAATATAAAAGTGATCGACTTGAATTTGATATTTCTAACATTAAACAGCACGAAGATAACATTGCAGACTTTGATATATGAATTGTTAATAAAAATGTGCCTTTGACTGGGTGGGACACAGTTACATACAAGCAGATACTGTTGAATGATAATAAAAATGTGCCTTTGACTGGGTGGGACACAGTTACATACAAGCAGATACTGTTGAATGATAATAAACAGATTACACTTCAAATATGGTGGACACATAACGAGATATGATGTTATGTTGAAAACAAACGACACCGAATAGGGAGAGGATGAGGAGGGAGGGGGTGGGGTGATTCATGATAAGCTAGTAAGGTCAAAGCAGTTATATAATTGGGAGAGAGAACACATCTACACCTGATAACAACACTAGGACAATACAAGTACAGCAAGTATCCAAAACATGTCATCCCTTTTATATTGATCGTAAGGAATTGTTATTTTGTTGATATCTATGTTGTCACCGTGGACAATAAACAAACAGATAGAGAGAAGAAATGAAATTTGTGTGATGTTGATATCTATGTTGTCAGCGTGGACAATAAACAAACAGATGGAGAGAAGAAATGAAGTTTGTGTGATGTTGATATCTATGTTGTCACCGTGGACAATAAACAAACAGATGGAGAGAAGAAATGAAGTTTGTGTGATGTTGATATCTATGTTGTCACCGTGGACAATAAACAAACAAATGGAGAGAAGAAATGATGGAGAGAAGAAATGAAGTTTGTGTAATGTTGATATTTAGAAGACTAGGGCGAATGTTATGGAAAGAGAAGAAAACTACTAAACACGTACTCAATAACTAACAGTGACAAAAAGAACTGTTCAAGAGGATAAACATTTGAGAAATGAAATATGTTGGTGACATTAAGAGACATGACACTGTTGAAAACCATCTGGAAAGAGAAAATAGAAGGGAGAAGAGTAAGAGGAAGACAGAGATATAATTGGGTGAGAAGCATTTGAAAGTGAACAGATAAAATTATGGTAGAAGATACTGTCAGGGCAAAAGACATAACTTATTGAAAAGCTATTGAGCTAATCTTCAAAGCTGAGACAGCACTTGGTCGATTGATAAATGTTTGAACCATGTTTCTCTCTCGATCCCCGCCTAGACCGATGAACCAAATGTTCTCATGAATTGTACTGTTGTTTTTAGGGACTCCATCTTTCCGTACAGCTTCTCGCAAAGCTCTGTGTTATCAGGCCAGGTATCGTTTCCTGCTAACAACTGGCAGTCTTGCAGTATGTGCTCTGCCGTCATATCCGCCTTTTCACAGTGGCACAAGCTAGTTGTGCAAATTTTAAATTTGTTGAACATGTGGGCCCGAAGCCTGTTACGACCGGTACGTAGGCGGAATATAGCAACTTGTTCGTTATGGGATAGACCATAGTACCCATCTCTGATGTTGTGTTGTGGGTGGTCTTTCGACCACTTTTCTTTGTACTGCCAACCAATGGTTGTTTTGGCCTCCTCATAGCTGATCTCGTGATCAGTCTGCGGTAGTCGCCCTCCTTCCTTATCTAGCCTGTCTGTGCCTCCATTTCCTCTTATAGTGCAATGTTAGGAATGCTAACCCGAAACAAATGCTTGCAGAAAACGGATGCACCAGGCCGTAAGGCGCATAACATGGTGCAACGACACCTCACAATGAGGAATGGGATAACGGATTCTACGGTCGTCAATCTGCCTCGGAAATTTAGCCACGCAGTAAGAATGTCAGACCCACCATCACGAGGGTGGCCAAAACTTACTACTGGAAGCGGTCGGTACAAACGGGGAAGTATAAATCATAGGAATTATATCCTACAGAACTGCTCCCAGTGTGCAGACTTGAGAAGAAAGAGGTGACCCACTTACATTAGCGTCCAAGACAAACTGTATTGCGTGACTGATAATCTGTGGCAGACGGCTGCCTTTATTAGAGAATCCGAAATCCCAATCTAGTGATTATGCAGAAGAAGAAGATATTGCAGTGTAATGGTATCCACTGAATGACTGTGCGTTCACTAGTACACCGAGGATCGCTTTTAGCTCGTTGAGCTCTGTTTTAGCGGCGCTTTTTAGAGACGTGGTAAACGAGAGGGCATCGGTGAATATCACGACTTTGTTGCGTGAGGCACTTCTTCTCTCTATGACCTTTTCAGCGGCTGTTCTTATTGCCTCTGCCCGGTAGTTGTTTGAGAACTTACCTGTGGCAATCGCCTTCGTGATCCTCACTTTCTTTAAGAGTTTAAGCACTATTCCTCATCCGCCAACGCTGACTGCGTTCTTTGCCGATCTTGGTATACTCGTGTGCCCACGCACTCTCATGGTACTCGGTCTGTACGTATTTTTCTGTGACCACTCTTTTTTCGCAGTTTTCTTGCTGCCCCTTCTTTTGAATTCCCGGGGTCGTTTCCTTAATTCTGGAATTTTGTTCTCCCACGGCGGGCTCTTATCGGTTGTCGGTATCAGTTTGGGCTCACAAATTGCTAAGACCGGGTGAACTTGGGTCAGTGCTTTGGCACTTTTTGCGAAGCTGGTTCTCCTCAGCCTGCCCCTTCCTAGTCCATTCATTCTGACGTACATAGGGTGGGAGTGAAGCCGTTTCAATTTTTCCGCCAGTAGCAAAACTTTTCTGTCTCTGCGGTCTGCCATTGGTTGGAGGCATGTGATTGTTTCAGCGTCTTGATGGGTTGGATTTCATGGCTCCTGTGATAATGCGTGCTGCTCGGTTCTGACTGCTGCTCACTTTTGGCGAATTGCTTGTTGAATTCACTACTCCATGCTGCAATGCCGTACTCCAGGACCGGTCGTACTCTTCCCGAGTAGAGTGTATTTAGTATTTTGCTATTTGTTCCCCACGTGGAGCCTGCTAGTTTTCTCATTATACTGAGCCTCTGTCTGGCCTTTACAGTAGCTTTTTCTATCTGGGGTACCATGTCAGCCTTCTGTTTAGTGTGACACCTTCTGTTTAGATACGTTGGGTTTATGCTTTCAGGAAGATCTTTCCCGTTGATTTTAAGCTTAATTTTGTGATTCTGATCGTTCTGCGAGAACACAGTGTAAGTGGTTTTTATAGGCGTTAATGCTCATGCTCCACTTTTCTGACAAGATTTCCAGCTTGGTAAGCGTTGCTTGCAATCGATTTGTTGCTATGTGCATTGATTCCTCCCTCGCCCAGACTGCCAGATCATCGGCATACATCGCTGAGTCTACTCGCTTGGGTGGACATGTAACTATGTGGTTGACAAAGATTAGAAAGAGGGTTGGTGAGAGCACTCCTCCTTGGGGGACTTCTTGCTCTAGCATGGACTTCATGCTTGTGTACTCCTGAACTTGAACCCTTGTTGTTCTGTTCTCTAGGTATCTATCAAGCCATCTGTACATTCTCACCTTTATACCGAGGTTTAGAAGTTTGAGTTTTAGACCCTCTTTCCAGACTGTGTTGAACGCCCTAACCATGTCTAAGATGTCTTTCACATAGGACCGTCTTGTGTCCCACGTGGTTCTTGTATATTTGCGTGATAAAGGCATTTTAGCCGAAGCGTCGCTGTGTTTTATTGTTGTGCTGTGTAAAACTATTTTAACTTCACGTCTCCGTATTTGTTCATTTGTAAATAGTTTTACTCTGTCGTCGATTGGGTAGAAAAACACAACTGGCAAATTTGGATTCTGCAGATGATATTGCCTGAAAATTGTGGTATATCCTAAAGGACGTAGCCATCAACCACAGTAAACGAGTCGTTGATTTTCTAGGCACCACTTATACGTTCAGTAGTTTGCCATTGCTTTCTGAACGATGAGGTCTATTTTACCTTTTGTAAAAATCCCCCGGAAACGAATTTGCTTCCAAACTTTCTCACCGGGGATTTGAACCAGGTACCTTGGGTTTGTGATCAAGCTCACTACCGCTTGAGCTACAGACTCTCACAATTGATATTGCCTAGTTAGGTTAAAAACAACCAAAATATGCAAAGAAAAACAGACAACTTATCATCCATAGCTTCACAAGTTGAACTTGCAGATAAGCTATGAAATAACACATATAATGGAAGATACCTATAACAAGTAATGTAGATATCCCGCTGGAATCCAAACAATATTGTATTTCAAGCTATAAAAAAAGAAATGATGCTACGAATTGTCAAAGCAACATCAGCTTTCAAAATCCTAAATAACATATGGAATTTTAACTTTATATTTAATTTTCAATGTTGCAGTAAGTGAGATCGAGTTCCTAGTCCTATTGGAGACGCACTATAAAACGTAGATCTCGTGTTAAAGTTGAGCACATAAAAGAACCATTGACAGCTCAAAATCGAGAAGAACAGGCTGGAAAGTCTCTGCCTGGGCAAAATTTATTAGAAACATTAAATAATCAAATTTCTACAAAATATTTTCACCATCTTCTAAATTACATCGGAGACTCTCGCCAGTGATACGGAGTTCGAGCACTACCGCTGAGATCTTTTTGTGCAAGAAACAGTTCGGAGCACACATGGTTACTCACTGAAGTTCAATGATGATGGTCCTTTTAATCAATCAGTCACGTTGAGAAGAAATGATCAAAACATCACAAAGCATGCATAGAAGTTGGAAACAAAGTATTCAGGAAAGAGAGCGTGTCCTATGGAAACAATAAAAGAATACTTTAATGAGAGAGTTGAGAAATATCCAACTCAATTCTATAAAAGAGGCTGAACGAGTTGCACAGGATAGAGCGGTATGTAACAATTGCTCGCAGATCTAATGTAACCTATAACGGTACGGGTGTAATATAATAATATAATAATGCATATCGTTACTACAGTGTTGCCCATGTATCGATAATAACAAACGATAACACATGAACATTGTTCAGTTTCTGTATATTCAGATAAATATATTTATCGTTGGTTTGACGCTGAAAATACTTCACTGATAAATATGACCTGTGTGATATCAAACACATCACAATAACTAATTGTTAAACTATTGGAGAATTCTTTTCCATTGTTTCATAGTGAAAATTTTAGCACAAACCAATACGCAGTTTTAAACATTAATTATCTATGTAAGCAATCTCAGTTTTCTATCTTCATTGAGTGCTCTTTATCACAGTGATGTTCTCTGTGTAGAATGGGAACGTGTCTCCGCTGTAAACACTAATCGTTGCTAGAGATAAAAACTAAACAATCTTTCATATCTCATCTGATGCGCAAGGTTTTTCAAGGGACCGGACTTGTCTAACCCATAACTTTTCTCGCATTCAGAATACGTCGAGTAGATTGATACTTGATCTGATCTTGTATGCGCTGAAGGTAAGTGGTAACATTAGCATTATTGATACTTGATCTGATCGTGTATGTGCTGAAGGTAAGGTAATGCTAGTAGATCATTGAAGATAATGCATTGATACTTGATCTGATCTTGTATGCGCTGAAGGTAAGTGGTAACATTAGCATTATTGATACTTCATCTGATCTTGTATGCGCTGAAGGTAAGTGGTAACATTAGCATTATTGATACTTCATCTGATCTTGTATGCGCTGAAGGTAAGTGGTAACATTAGCATTATTGATACTCTATCTGATCTTGTATGTGCTGAAGGTAAGTGGTAACATTAGCATTATTGATACTTCATCTGATCTTGTATGTGCTGAAGGTAAGTGGTAACATTAGCATTATTGATACTTGATCTGATCTTGTATGCGCTGAAGGTAAGTGGTAACATTAGCATTATTGATACTTCATCTGATCTTGTATGCGCTGAAGGTAAGTGGTAACATTAGCATTATTGATACTTGATCTGATCTTGTATGCGCTGAAGGTAAATGGTAACATTAGCATTATTGATACTTCATCTGATCTTGTATGTGCTGAAGGTAAGTGGTAACATTAGCATTATTGATACTTGATCTGATCTTGTATGTGCTGAAGGTAAGTGGTAACATTAGCATTATTGATACTTGATCTGATCTTGTATGCGCTGAAGGTAAATGGTAACATTAGCATTATTGATACTTGATCTGATCTTGTATGCGCTGAAGGTAAGTGGTAACATTAGCATTATTGATACTTGATCTGATCTTGTATGCGCTGAAGGTAAATGGTAACATTAGCATTATTGATACTTCATCTGATCTTGTATGCGCTGAAGGTAAGTGGTAACATTAGCATTATTGATACTTCATCTGATCTTGTATGCGCTGAAGGTAAGTGGTAACATTAGCATTATTGATACTTGATCTGATCTTGTATGCGCTGAAGGTAAATGGTAACATTAGCATTATTGATACTTGATCTGATCTTGTATGCGCTGAAGGTAAATGGTAACATTAGCATTATTGATACTTCATCTGATCTTGTATGTGCTGAAGGTAAATGGTAACAGTAGCATTATTGATACTTGATCTGATCTTGTATGTGCTGAAGGTAAGTGGTAACATTAGCATTATTGATACTTGATCTGATCTTGTATGCGCTGAAGGTAAATGGTAACATTAGCATTATTGATACTTGATCTGATCTTGTATGCGCTGAAGGTAAATGGTAACATTAGCATTGTTGATACTTGATCTGATCTTGTATGTGCTGAAGGTAAATGGTAACAGTAGCATTATTGATACTTGATCTGATCTTGTATGTGCTGAAGGTAAATGGTAACATTAGCATTATTGATACTTGATCTGATCTTGTATGTGCTGAAGGTAAATGGTAACAGTAGCATTATTGATACTTGATCTGATCTTGTATGCGCTGAAGGTAAATGGTAACAGTAGCATTATTGATACTTGATCTGATCTTGTATGTGCTGAAGGTAAATGGTAACAGTAGCATTATTGATACTTGATCTGATCTTGTATGTGCTGAAGGTAAGTGGTAACATTGGCATTATTGATACTTGATCTGATCTTGTATGTGCTGAAGGTAAATGGTAACAGTAGCATTATTGATACTTGATCTGATCGTGTATGTGCTGAAGGTAAATGGTAACAGTAGCATTATTGATACTTGATCTGATCTTGTATGTGCTGAAGGTAAATGGTAACAGTAGCATTATTGATACTTGATCTGATCTTGTATTTGCTGAAGGTAAATGGTAACATTAGCATTGTTATTACTATTATTATTAAATTTCTCTCGTACCGTTAATACTCTACATAGCGCCTGCAATCAATTTATTCATATCGTTCTATTCTGGACAACTCGTTCAATCTCTTTTATTACAATTGAATTCCATATTTCTCATCTTTCTCAGTAAAGTTTTAGTGTTACCCTCTGTCGTTCTTTCTTTCTATGAAAGATTTTGCCTACCACTTCAATGACTACTTTGTTATTCTGTTATTCTTTCTTCTTAGAGTATGATCAACATATCTCCATCTTCTCTTTATTATAACAGTTGTTGTAAGAATAGTTATAAGAATAGTTGTTGTAAGAATAGTTATAAGAATAGTTGTAAGAATAGTTGTAAGAATTGTTGTAAGAATAGTTGTTGTAAGAATAGTTGTAAGAATAGTTGCAAGAATAGTTGTAAGAATAGTTGTAAGAATTGTTGTAAGAATAGTTGTAAGAACAGTTGTAAGAATAGTTGTTGTAAGAACAGTTGTAAGAACAGTTGTTGTAAGAACAGTTGTTATAAGAATAGTTGTAAGAATAGTTGTAAGAATAGTTGTTGTAAGAATAGTTGTTATAAGAACAGTTGTAAGAATAGTTGTAAGAATAGTTGTTGTAAGAACAGTTGTTATAAGAATAGTTGTAAGAATAGTTGTTGTAAGAACAGTTGTAAGAACAGTTGTTGTAAGAATAGTTGTAAGAATAGTTGTTGTAAGAATAGTTGTAAGAACAGTTGTTGTAAGAATAGTTGTAAGAATAGTTGTTCTAAGAATAGTTGTAAGAACAGTTGTTGTAAGAATAGTTGTAAGAATAGTTGTTGTAAGAATAGTTGTAAGAATAGTTGTTGTAAGAATAGTTGTAAGTATAGTTGTAAGAATAGTTGTAAAAATAGTTGTAAGAATAGTTGTAAGAATAGTTGTAAGAATAGTTGTAAGAATAGTTGTAAGAATAGTTGTTGTAAGAATAGTTGTAAGAATAGTTGTAAGAATAGTTGTAAGAATAGTTGTTAGAATAGTTGTAAGAACAGTTATTGTAAGAATAGTTGTAAGAATAGTTATTGTAAGAACAGTTGTAAGAATAGTTGTTGTAAGAATAGTTGTAAGAATAGTTGTAAGAATAGTTGTTGTAAGAATAGTTGTAAGAATAGTTGTAAGAATAGTTGTAAAAATTGTTGTAATAATAGTTGTAAGAATAGTTGTAAGAATAGTTGTAAGAATAGTTGTAAGAACAGTTGTAAGAATAGTTGTAAGAATAGTTGTAAGAATAGTTGTTATAAGAACAGTTGTTGTAAGAACAGTTGTTGTAAGAATAGTTGTTGTAAGAATAGTTGTAAGAATAGTTGTAAGAATAGTTGTAAGAATTGTTGTAAGAACAGTTGTTGTAAGAACAGTTGTTGTAAGAATAGTTGTTGTAAGAATAGTTGTAAGAATAGTTGTAAGAATAGTTGTACGAATTGTTGTAAGAACAGTTGTTGTAAGAACAGTTGTTGTAAGAATAGTTGTAAGAATAGTTGTAAGAACAGTTGTTGTAAGAATAGTTGTAAGAATTGTTGTAAGAACAGTTGTTGTAAGAATAGTTGTTGTAAGAACAGTTGTTGTAAGAATAGTTGTAAGAATTGTTGTAAGAACAGTTGTTGTAAGAACAGTTGTTGTAAGAATAGTTGTAAGAACAGTTGTAAGAATAGTTGTTATAAGAATAGTTGTTATAAGAATAGTTGTTATAAGAACAGTTGTTGTAACAGTTGTTGTAAGAGTTGTTGTAAGAATAGTTGTAAGAACAGTTGTTGTAAGAATAGTTGTAAGAACAGTTGTAAGAATAGTTGTTGTAAGAATAGTTGTAAGAATAGTTGTAAGAATTGTTGTATGAACAGTTGTAAGAACAGTTGCTGTAAGAATAGTTGTAAGAATAGTTGTAAGAATAGTTGTAAGAACAGCTTAAGAACAGTTGTTGTAAGAATAGTTGTAAGAAAAGTTGTAAGAATAGTTGTAAGTAAGAACAGTTGTTGTAAGGATAGTTGTTGTAAGAATAGTTGTAAGAATAATTGTTGTAAGAATAGTTGTTGTAAGAATAGTTGTTAGAATAGTTGTAAGAACAGTTGTTGTAAGAATAGTTGTAAGAATAGTTGTAAGAATAGTTGTTGTAAGAATAGTTGTAAGAATAGTTGTTGTAAGAATAGTTGTAAGAATAGTTGTAAGAATAGTTGTAAGAATAGTTGTTGTAAGAATAGTTGTAAGAATAGTTGTTGTAAGAATAGTTGTAAGAATAGTGGTTATAAGAACAGTTGTAAGAATAGTTGTAAGAATAGTTGTAAGAACAGTTGTTGTAAGAATAGTTGTAAGAATAGTGGTTATAAGAACAGTTGTTGTAAGAATAGTTGTAAGAATAGTGGTTATAAGAACAGTTGTTGTAAGAATAGTTGTAAGAACGGCTGATCAGATGTTTCTCTTTTTTCATCACTTCTCCTTTTATCCCATTTTATGTTCATTATTTTTTCGCTTCATAATTTCTTCTGACTTCATAAAATGTTATGTTCATTATGTTTCGCAAACATCTATTTTCAAATGCATGCAACTTAATTTCTATATCTTTAGTCATTATTCAGCTCTCGCTGAAATATGTTAGGATTAAAGCAACATTGCTATTGAAAATTGGTAATTTAGTTTTACAACTATATAACTTGCAGTTCCATATTTTATTCAGACTTTTCCAAACTGATGTTGCTTTGACAATACTTGTTATAATCACTTTTGTTTTTCTTTGGTATCTCAGTGCAGTAAAAGTTGTTACACAAATAGATGATCTGCAGTGTTATTGTAGTCGGTTATTGTATTCCAGCGTAATATCTGCATTACTTGTGAAATGTGTCTTCATTATATTTGTCTTACGCTAGCTTATTTATCATTACCATAAACCTACACTATACCCACATTTATAACACTGAAATATTTAACATACAACTGTTGCTATATTCACATACAGTTAGTGGTATATGTCTAATACACACAGTTTGCAGTATTCACATACAGTATGTGGAATATGTCTATTTAGCATACACATGTTGCTATTTTCACATACACTTAGTGGTATATGTTTATCTAACATACATATGTTGCATTACTCACTGATGGTATACTAGGGGTATATGTCATCTAACACACAGATGTTGCTATATTCACATACATTTAGTGCTTTATGTTTGTTTAACATACAAATGTTGAAATATTCACATACTTCGCTTCTCGGTCTTTTGTCTAAAATCAAAACCCACTTGATTGCCTTAAAAAAACCGACAAATGGCACAATAAAATCCACTTAAACAAATTCCGCTCAGCTCTCATTGGAAAAATTGATGACACTTGGAGTTTATATGTTCAATTGTACCGTGTTCACTCATTGTGGCACTTCTGAGTCTCATTGTGGCACTTCTGAGTCTCATTGTGGCACTTCTGAGTCTCATTGTGGCACTTCTGAGTCTCATTGTGGCACTTCTGAGTAGAGCCCAATTTAAAAAAAAAGAAAAGATAGACTCCATTTAGTTCCTATTCGAAAGGTATATTTTAGATCATGTTTGTTACATTTGCATACTTTTTTTTCTCTTCAAACTTTGGACAGTAAGATTTCTTGGTTTGTCTTATTTGAAATTTCAATCAGTTTCATTAACTAGCTATGTACATTTTAAAATGCAGTTCATTATAAAAACATATTGGTCGAAAAGTCGCCTGTCTCTTTTCTATTTAAAAAAATACATAAAAATATGACCCTGCATTTCATGAGCAAAAAAACTTGAATCTGTCCTAAACGGAAATGTAAATTGTGAAACAATTGAGAACATAAACGTTCATAGATAACATGGTCTGCAGAAAAAAAGCATCTCAGCTACGTCTCAGATAATTGGGAAATGCATTCATACAGCAAAATAAGTTAACGCTATGGCGTTGACAGGATGAGTTACAACGTGAGAGAAGTCTATCAGGTCCCTTTACTATGAGTTATAACAGGGTAGAAACGAACCAGGTTCCTTTACTATGAGTTATAACAGGGTAGAAACGAACCAGGTTCCTTTATTAAATATCGAAACAAGAGAGAACGGTATCAGTTGCCTTTACTAAGAGTTGCAACAAGAGAGAGTTGTGTCAGTTGCCCTTACTAAGACTTGCAACAAGAGAGAAGTGTATCAGTTGCCCTTACTATGAGTTGCAACAAGAGAGAGGTGTGTCAGTTGCCCTTACTATGAGTTGCAACAAGAGAGAGGTGTGTCAGTTGCCCTTCACTATGAGTTGCAACAAGAGAGAAGTGTGTCAGTTGCCCTTACTATGAGTTGCAACAAGAGAGAGGTGTGTCAGTTGCCCTTCACTATGCGTTGCAACAAGAAAGAAGCGTATCAGTTGCCCTTACTAAGAGTTGCAACAAGAGATAAGTGTATCAGTTCCCTTCACTATGAGTTGAAGAACGAGAGAATCGAACCAGGTTCCTTTACTCCGAGTTGCAACAAGAGAGAAGTGTTTCAGTTCTCTGTACTATAAATTACAAGATGGTAGAAGCGAACTAACCTCTTTACTATGAGTTACAAGGAAGGAAATGATCAGATCAACAAATAATAGAGATTAGTTACTTATTGTCAGATGTTGAAATAATAGAGATTAGTCACTTACTGTCAGATGTTGAAATAATAGAGATTAGTTACTTATTGTCAGATGTTGAAACAATTGATGTTGAGTCAATTAGTCATTAGTTGGTAGACAATTACGCAATACAGAGTCATATAGACTAGATATGACATGCAGGGTTTAGATGGGTGTTTAAAAAAAGTTAACTTTATGTTTGTTAAGTCATACTTATCATATTTGGAGTACCTGTGGTCAAGGCAAACAAGTCGTTTGCCTTGTGACCTGAATGTCGTGGGTTCGAATCCGCAACGTGTCGCTCGGCTCAATGTTGATTTTTAAGGAGATCCCAGGGATTAAATGCAGAAGCTATGCTTTATGTAATACTCTCGGCAGGTTAACAAGTCAAGGAACAATTTTGTCAAACCATGAGGTATATTGTGGAGAACGGCGCTATGCCCTTATTTTTCATTGACCATCTGCACACGACGTGTAATTTATTCAACATCACGACAACCAGCTTTACTTCTCAGTGCTTTTCTTGTACCCAACTGAGACTGGGTCGATCTGAAAACCGTTGCGATCGAAAAAAACCTGTTAATTTCGAGTTGAGCCCGGACCGCGCGCCTAAGTAGCGAACTAACCACTACGCGACCACAACTATGCTCACAGAAGATGGCGTGACATTTTTACGAGGATAGACCGAGCCATATGTTGAAACATGGTGCAATAAAGTCAAACTTTCACATTTAAAACATTTTTGATTCGGCTTGCATGAATATCTGAGATACGCTGATGATACTGTCTTAATAGCAAGAAATGAAATGGAGTTACAGAAATTAGTTGATAAGGTTGTGACAGAAAATAACAACAAAGGACTCAGTTTGAAAATTAAGAAGACAGAAGTTATAATAATATTTAAAAAAAACAGATTTTGACATAATGCACCATCACAGTAAATGGGACTGATCTAAGACAAGTGCAGCAATTTAAATACCTCGGAGTCCTGGTAACATCAGATGGTAGATGCCGATCAGAAATAAAGAGCAGAATAGGACAAGCGAAAACATCATTCCTGAAAATGAGAAGTATTATCTGCAACAAGTCCTTGTCAATCCCGATGAGAATGCGAGTTATTCAGTGCTACATAGAACCAATACTGACAGGGATGCGAGTCATGGACAATGAACACACAAAATCTCTGGAGGCCACAGCAATGTGAATTTACAGAAGAATGATGAGAATCACATGGACTACTAAAATGACTAATGTTGAGGTCCTAAATGAGATCAAGACACAGAGAAAGCTTATAATCAATATAAGAAAGAGGCAGTCATCATTTTTCGGGCATGTGATGAGGAGGGAGGTTTAGAACACATCGTGACAACAGGTAAAATCGAGGGTAGACGAGACAGGGGAAGAAAGAGAGAGAAAATGTTGGATGGCCTGACTTCATGGCACGGTAGAGCGTCAACATCTGAGTTGATAGCAAACACTAACGACAGAGATTTGTGGAGATCCATGATCGCCTACGCCAGCCTGCACGGCACCTGATGATGATGATGATGCATGAATACTAGAAACTCTGAAAGATTGTACTAGACATGTATATTTATATGTGATCATACATAAATCACAGTCATGGGTTTGATAAAATATGGAATAGGAGCAACATGATTCCATCTCTACCTCCACCACCCCTCCCTCCCCAATCCGCACAGTTTGTCCCGTTAATAACTGTAAGTTAATTTGCATATTATAAAGCATCAAGATACATTTACCCAAAAACTTGGGCTTGCATACGCCCACTTTTAACGTTATCTCGCAGTGAATATCGTGTACGTTATCTCGCAGTGAATATCGTGTCCTGATACTTGGCTACAGTATCGTGACAACAAAATAGACCAGTATTCTTTTCAGATATGATTACATTATTCAAGTATAGTTTTTAGGCAAAATCACAATCTTTTGAATCATCACTGAAACCAATATTGGTGGCGGAGATGAGACGTGTTCTGATCTTCATGTTACATATTCATTATTTAACATTACCGATTTGATTGCACTTTATTTGTTATATCCATTAATGTTGAGTTTCTGTCAGTAGTCTCTCTCTCTGATCGATGACAACTTTGCCTAACTCGTACAATCCGTCAAGACAACTAGAAAACTCTTCTGTCAGTAGTCTCTCTCTCTGATCGATGACAACTTTGCCTAACTCGTACAATCCGTCAAGACAACTAGAAAACTGTTCTGTCAGTAGTCTCTCTCTCTGATCGATGACAACTTTGCCTAACTCGTACAATCCGTCAAGACAACTAGAAAACTCTTCTGTCAGTAGTCTCTCTCTCTGATCGATGACAACTTTGCCTAACTCGTACAATCCGTCAAGACAACTAGAAAACTGTTCTGTCAGTAGTCTCTCTCTCTGTTCAATGACAACTTTGCCTAACTCGTACAATCCGTCAAGACAACTAGAAAACTGTTCTGTCAGTAGTCTCTCTCTCTGATCGATGACAACTTTGCCTAACTCGTACAATCCGTCAAGACAACTAGAAAACTGTTCTGTCAGTAGTCTCTCTCTCTGATCGATGACAACTTTGCCTAACTCGTACAATCCGTCAAGACAACTAGAAAACTGTTCTGTCAGTAGTCTCTCTCTCTGATCGATGACAACTTTGCCTAACTCGTACAATCCGTCAAGACAACTAGAAAACTGTTCTGTCAGTAGTCTCTCTCTCTGATCGATGACAACTTTGCCTAACTCGTACAATCCGTCAAGACAACTAGAAAACTGTTCTGTCAGTAGTCTCTCTCTCTGATCGATGACAACTTTGCCTAACTCGTACAATCCGTCAAGACAACTAGAAAACTGTTCTGTCAGTAGTCTCTCTCTCTCTCTGTTCGATGACAACTTTGCCTAACTCGTACAATCCGTCAAGACAACTAGAAAACTGTTCTGTCAGTAGTAATTCTCTGACTAACCACCACACGAACCAACACATTTAAAAGAAATAAAGTTATTCACAAGATACATTTCAACAGACAGTGCACCTCAAAGAGTAATGTTGCTCCATTACAATGGATACAAAACAAAAGGCCGGCCACGTAAAAGGTGGACCTCAGAGATAACTGAGGCTACGAAAGACATTGTTTATGAAGCGGACACATAAGCTCGTTGGAGAAATCTTGTCTTATCCTGACACTGTGAGGTAAAACAGGATTAGAGAAAAGAACAAGAAAGAATATATCAATAACATCAGAAAGATATATTAGATTCTGTTAGATCAGTCCGCACTACAAAATTGTTTTCTAAAATAAGTCTGGTAAAAACGTGGTTCTCTCTCTCTCTCTTCTCTCTCTCTCTCTCTCTCTCTCTCTCTCTCTCTCTCTCTCTTGAGATCATTCTTCACGGCCAATTTTTTCATAATATAACCTTTTTGTGATATATAATTGATACTTTGACAAGAACGCTTGATCTACGTTGAACGATTATGCGCCCATGGTGACTAGGCCCGCCCACCCGGTTTCATCCAGCTTTTGATTTACTAAGGTAGCTAGCCATAGAGTACCGAGCAGAAGAAAAGATGGGCAGAACATTTTGAAGAAATATTAAATAGACCTGATCCACCAGTACTACTCAAGTTTGACGAAGAGGCAAGAAACAGCTCTCTACCAATCAACGAAGAAATGATAAGTGTAGCTGAGGTCAAGGAGGCAATCCATTCCTTGATAAACAATAAGGCAGCAGGTGATGACAACATTACTGCAGAAATGCTCAAAGCGGCTGATGATACAACTATTAGCCAGGTGCAAGAACTATTTAATAAAGTATGGGAAGAAGAAACTGTTCCAGATCAATGGAAAAAGGAAATAATTGTTAAGATCCCCCAAAAGGTGATCTCAAAGATTGCAACAACTGGAGAGGGATCACCCTATTATCAGTAATGACAGAGACTTTCTGCAAAATCATTCTTAATAGAATCAAATGAGCAGTGGACACAACCCTGAGAGAAGGACAAGGTTTTAGACTTGGGAGAAGCTGCTTAGACCAAATAATTACCCTACGACTAATTTTGCAAGAACATATTGAGAAGCAACAACCACTTATACTAAATTTCATCGATTTTAAAAAGTCTTTGATAGTCTACACAGAACGTCCCTGTCGAATATTCTGAGATGCTATGGAATACCAGACAAAATAATAAACATTATCAAGAGCCTCTATGATGGTTCACAGTGTGCAGTTCGCACTGATGGTGGATACAGCGACTGGTTTATGGTTGAAAAAGGAGTAAAGCAAGGCTGTATTCTATCTCCGTATTGTTTGGAGTGGCCATTGAATGGGTGATGCAAAAATGTTGCAGGGGCGAAACTGGCATCGATTTGGTAGAAAATAGTCAACTAGAAGATTTGGATTTTGCAGATGATATTGCTTTGTTAATTAGAAACAACCAAGATATGCAAAGAAAACAGACAACTTGTCATCTATAGCATCAAAAGTTGAACTGCAGATAAGCTATGAAAAACAAATATAATGAAGACACCTATGGCAAGTAATGCAGATATCACACTGGAATCTAAAATGATAAAAATTACAGAGCAGTTCACCTATTTAGGTAGCAATTTTGATTGCACAGGAAATGTTAAAAATAGAAATTATGATACGAATTGGCAAAGCAACATCAGCTTTTAAAAGTCTAAATAAAATATGAAACTGCAGTTTATATAGTATTAAAACAAAATTACGAATTTTCAATTCAAATGTTATATCAACCCTAACATATGCCAGCGAGAGTTGGAAAATGACTAAAGATATAGAAAGCAAGTTGAACGCATTTGGAAATAGATGTCTGCGAAAAATAATGAATATAAAATGGAACGAATTTAGAAGACGTGATGAAATCAGAGACATGTCTGGTCAACCACTAGTGACAACTGTTATAAGAAATAGAAGATGGAGATATGTTGGACACACCTTGAGGAGAAATGATCAACGAATATCAAAGCAGGTATTGAAGTGGGATGCAAAGGGTTCAAGAAAGAGAGGTCGACCTAAGGAGACCCTGAAACGAACTTTGCTGAGAGAGGCAGGAAATATCGGTCTCAGTTCCATGGAGGAGATTGAGCGAGTTGCCCAGGATAGAGCAGTATGGAGAAATTACTTGCAGGCCCTATGTAACGTATAACGGTACGAGAGGAATTATTTTTATTATTACTAGCCTTAGGGTACGATCCTTTCTGCCGACTATTTCGGCCCGAATCTTCGCCTTTTCGATCAACTTTTGCCGTATATTTGGGATCTACGCCAAACAGTGAGTTACTACTGTTATGCCTTTTCTGACTGTGAGGTTGTTCCAGAATAGGAACATTTCACAGGGCTTATAAGCTTGTCCTCGGACGGCGTCTTACTCGTATAACACATCGTGTAAAGTATCGGCCTTCGCCAATGTTCGGATCCGGACAGCCTGTCAGATCTTTGCATTGTCGACTTTACTTTACTGTCCACTTTGTTCCGGAGTAGGAACATTCTCAGCCTTTTCGAGGCGCGTTTCGGTACGTGGCAATTTGCAGTTTCTACTTTTTCCTAGCCTCAGGAAACACCGGACTGGGGCCAAGCACAAATAATGTAGAGGGTCTTAACAGTCGGCGCTAGCAACGCAACTGAGATTTTGCGCTCGCTACCATCACCCACCCCAGTTCTTCCGGGGATGTTAGTTGTGACTGCAACCGTACCTTGCCCGGTTGTCCCAAGGATGGCAGTTCCGTTAGGCATCACCCCCTCAGTTCTTCCGGGGATGTTGTTATCGCAACAGTACCTTGCACGGTTTTCCCTGGGAGGGCAGTTTCATCTATACTCTGTTATCTATTCCCAGATGGAACATGTAGTTGGCTGTCCACTCTTGCCATTAAGCGTAGGGATGGGAGCTTTAATTGGCGTTCTAGGGCTAGATGAGTCGCCCTTGTTGTGTTGTATCCGTGTTTATGTAGTGTGGTCTTGATATTGTCTATCCATCTTTTTCTTGGTCTTCCCTTAGCTGTAGTACCCGAACTCTGTTTATTGTATGCTGTTATTGGTGGTTGGTTGTATTTCATTCTCATTAAATGTCCAAACCACTGCATTTGTTGTCTTTCGATGTATTCGATGCATGAAGTTATGCCCACTCTGCTTCTGATGTCCTCATTTCGTAGTCTGTCTTTCCTGGTGACTGCCACTGCCTTCCTCAAGCATTTCATTTCACACGTGGTGAGCTTTCTGTGATGTGTTGCTGTAAGAGATCAAGTTTGGCACTGGTAACAAAGTGTTGGTAGGAAAATACTTTTTATCATCTGTCTTTTCACTTCCATCTTGATCTTTGGGTGTTGTAGTAATAGTGCCAGCTGGTAGGTCACTGCATTTGCTTTTTGACACCTTGTCTCTATTTCTCTATCGAGTTTTCTGTGAAAATGCTGCCTAAATATTTGAATTCAGAAACTTGCTCTACTCTGGTATTATCTATTTGTATGTTTGCTTGGCTTGGTGTTGCTGCTGATTTGCATGGTCTCGGTCTTTTGTTTGTTGATTTTCATATTGTACTTTCTACATGCTATTAGTAATGATTTCATGTGGTGTTGTAGCTGATCTTCATCTTCATAGATTAAACTTTGGTCGTCCGTAAAACGCAATTCTTTGATTTGGTTGTTTAACTCGTCGTCGTGATCATTGTCTATGTCAATAAGGTCTTTTTCGCACTTTGCCTCTCTCACTATACTGTCTATATATATGTTGAAGAGATGAGAGCACACAACCCTGTCTTACTCCTGGCAGTTTCGTTAGGCACTGAAACGCAACTTTATGTTTTGCTCTCGGTCAACCTTACACAGTACATCTATCAGCGCTTACCCTTTGATACGGAGTTTATCGCAAAATTCCTATGTTCGACACGGCACATTTCAGCGTTTTCAGGGTCCCTTGCCGGGACTTTCATCGTGCCTCGAGACTGACTGGACAAGCAGCTCCACTCGGCACAGAGCTTCCAAGTTTCGCCCCATGCGGGCCCATGTCTCTACTATGGATGCACCTCTCATCCCTACCTGTTCGAATGTACGCCTTTACTAGCGGCCGGGAGGCTGATAATTGTGATGCGAGCGTTGTGTTCGCATTTTCTGTATCTCTAGTCTGCCCTGGTACGCAGCTGGACTTGGGCGCAGGGTTCCAAGTTTCGCCACATGTGAGCCCACGTCTCTGCTTTGGGATGCACCTCTCATCCCTTTAATTTTGGTGCGGTCATGTACTCCGGGGGAGTTTGCATTTGCTCGCAGGCGACTCCTCCACTGCTGTTTATTATTTTTGGCAACTTGGACAAGTTATTTCGGTCAACGATCAGGAGATACGTGCATTGTTCAGGGTTTTCTGGGCCTGTTTTGCTATTCCGTGCCTGCCTTGTCACCACTTCCTGTGGTTCTCCTTCGATCTCTGTTACCCCTTAGCCAGACCGGAACCAAAGTCTGTTTCCAGGGTCACCACGTAGAGGTAGGGGACAGGGTCTTGGTAAGTGTCCCTTCACTAACCCTGGCGCATGTTGCCGCCATGCGCCTTTGACCCCAAACGTGGTTCTAGCATGTGCATACTAGGATTATGCAAGGAACAAACAATCAATAAGATCGCTTGAAGCTATACATGTTATTTTTACAGAAGAATGCTGAATAGCTTATGTACAGCAAAGAAAACACATGGTGAGGGTTTCAAAGACGCCAGTACACAAATAAACCTTATCAAAAGAATAAGAATCAGGTAATCAAGGTTCTTTTTGGGAATATAATGTGAAGAAGAGATTTAGAAGATCTGGGGACAATGGGTAGAATACAGAGAAGGAAAGATCGTGAAAGACATGAGGGAGAAAATGTTGTATGGTCTGACATCATGGTTCAACAAAAGATCGATGTAAGGAATGATTAACTACACCAGGAGAAAGAGTTGTGGAGACAGTATTTAGACCAGTATTTCTCATTGACAAGAATGGTACACGATGAGTGATGCGGTCAACATCAAGCAGAACGTCATTACTTCTCAGTGTTTCTCTGCTACCTAATTGAAGCTGAGTCGATCTGTGGGTCGTTTACTGTTGACAAATTCTAACCTCAACTGATGGTTTCAAATCTAGGGCGGAGGTCTAGGATGGAGGTGCGCAAATTGTCAGATGGAGATCACTGATAGCATCTATCCATTTGGTGAGATATCAAAATACTTCAATATAATTCAATAAAATACTTCAATACATTTCAGACAATTTGTACTTGCCCAGTCAAACATGGCGCGTTCACTCTTGCTGGTTTTGATGATGTGTACGGTAGCTCTGGGACAAGTGGTGACACCTGTACCACCAGACCCGGTGTGCTCCAGTATAACTTCTGGTAACTAGTTGTATTTTGTTCTAACAACAATTTCTGCCTGACATTTTTGTTTGTTTGTTTCCACAATTACATATTGTAATTTGAATAGAATAAATGTTGACAGAATTGAACTTGATCTTCTTACGTCTAATCTTGTATAATATTAGCTTCTAGAAAGATGTTACATTCTGTCAAAAGTTGATAGGTTTCATAACAGTTTTTCAGCTTAATTACTTATCTCTTATACATGTACAGATTAATCATTCATTTAGTAACATGTGAGACTTAATTACGTATCTCTTATACATGTACATATTAATCATTCATTTAGTAACATGTGAGACTTAATTACTTATCTCTTATACATGTACAAATTAATCATTCATTTAGTAACACGTGAGACTTAATTAATTACTAGACTGTCGACTTACTATTGTTATAGATTATCGACTTCATAAATTAATCACCTCTTATAAATTGTCCATTAAGTAAATTAATCACCTCTTACAAATTGTCGACTTCATAAATTAATCACCTCTTACAAATTGTCGACTAAAGTAATTAGTATACCATTATTATTTTGTATACTCTATCGGGAGTATATCATATCTTGTATACTTTATCCCTAGTATATCATATCTTGTATACTTTATCCCTAGTATATCATATCTTGTATACTTTATCCCTAGTATATCATATATTGTATACTTTATCCCTAGTATATCATATATTGTATACTTTATCCCTAGTATATCATATATTGTATACTTTATCCCTAGTATATCATATATTGATACTTTATCCCTGTATATCATATATTGTATACTTATCCTATATATCATATCTGTATACTTTATCCTAGTATATCATATCTTGTATATTGTATCCCTAGTATATCATATCTTGTATATTGTATCCCTAGTATATCATATCTTGTATACTTTATCCCAAGTATATCATATCTTGTATACTTTATCCCTAGTATATCATATCTTGTATACTTTATCCCAAGTATATCATATCTTGTATACTTTATCCCTAGTATATCATATATTGTATACTTTATCCCTAGTATATCATATATTGTATACTTTATCCCTAGTATATCATATCTTGTATACTTTATCCCTAGTATATCATATCTTGTATATTGTATCCCTAGTATATCATATCTTGTATATTGTATCCCTAGTATATCATATCTTGTATATTGTATCCCTAGTATATCATATCTTGTATATTGTATCCCTAGTATATCATATCTTGTATACTTTATCCCAAGTATATCATATCTTGTATACTTTATCCCTAGTATATCATATATTGTATACTTTATCCCTAGTATATCATATCTTGTATATTGTAATGCGAGTATACGAGATCTTGTATCAGTGATGTTTAACGTTGATAATTTCAGGTACCACTATTCCATTTAATCTTGTCAACGAGTTCTCTGTGAGAATGGAGATTGTAGCAGAAGAAAGCAATCGAGTAACAAGCATTCGTATGTTCTACAGTCAACCAAGAAATCAAATCAGACTACAAATGTTGGACGCTGGTGTCAGATCTGATATCTATTTTTACTTCGCAGATAATGAGATTCTGACTTTTGATTATTCTGGAGGAAGGGGTAAATCCTTTAGCTATTTGTTTATATATCATATTTATTTTAACAATAGTATTATGGGTCAGAAACAACAAGAGCGACTAAAATAATAACGCATAAATTGCAAACATTTATCCACTGGTGTCTGCGCAGAATAGAGAGACTGAGATGGTATGATAGGTTCAGAAATGAGGAACTTATGGAGAGAACAAGTCAGATTCCAGTGAATCAAGAGAGGGACTGAGATGGTATGATAGGGTCACAAATGAGGAACTTATGGAGAGAACAAGTCAGATTCCAGTGAACTAAGAGAGGGACTGAGATGGTATGATAGGGTCAGAAATTAGGAACTCATAGAGAGAACAAGACAGATTCCAGTGAACTAAGAGAGGGACTGAGATGGTATGATAGGGTCACAAATGAGGAACTTATGGAGAGAACAAGACATATTCCAGTCAACTAAGAGGGGGACTGAGATGGTATGATAGGGTCACAAATGAGGAACTTATGGAGAGAGCCAGACAGACTCCAGTGAATCAAGAAGTTGAAAAAAAAGACGCTGGCGCTGGATAGAACACACTTTGCGAAAACCATAGAGGAATATATTAAGAAGGGTCCTTTTCTGGAACCCGCAGGGACAGCGAGAGAAGGGGAGCTGAGAAATACATGGAGACGGGATTTGGAGGTAGAGATCAACAATATAAAGAAGAGCTGGAAGGAGCTGCAGGAAATAGCTAGAGATAGGAAGACTTGGCATGAGTTAGTTGAGTGCCTATGCCCCAATCCAGGTTAAAAATGTAGAGAGAGTATTGTCAGTCACAGAAAAAAAAACAATGACACTATTCCCGTTAACATCAGATTAGAGAGGGAATATGAACAGATTGGAACAAGTTGCCATTTTGCGTCCCAGAACACACAATGGACTATGTAGCCACATGTATATAACATTTTAGATTGGAACAAGTTGCCATTTTGCGTCTCAGAACACACAATGGACTATGTAGCCACATGTATATAACATTTTAGATTGGAACAAGTTGCCATTTTGCGTCCCAGAACACACAATGGACTATGTAGCCACATGTATATAACATTTTAGATTGGAACAAGTTGCCATTTTGCGTCCCAGAACACACAATGGACTATGTAGCCACATGTATATAACATTTTAGATTGGAAAACAAAGGGATTGCTTTCATTTTGTCGTTCCTGTCCAGAACACACAATGGACTATGTAGCCACATGTATATAACATGTTTTAATGGTGCAGCTGACTGAACTCAATATCAGCCCATTCCTCCTCAATTGGATCTTTGCGGCCCTCTTCCAGCGAAAGATAGTGTTTAAATGTGGCAGTTGGGCGTCATCAGCAACAACAATCCACCCTGGCTTACCACAGGGTCACCATTATCTCCGGTGTTGTTCAATGCCTATACTGTGAGCATCACAAAAGAGCAGATCACGGGTAGAGGAAGGACAATGTCATATGCAGATGATGTGTTGGTGTATCGTCAGGGCAAGGATAGAGAACAGCTTGTGGAGGAACTTCAGTCAGAACTCGACCGCATAGGTAGATGGTGCGTTGAAGCAGGAGCATTGGTCAACCCCACAAAAGCAGCGGTGACATGGTTCTCTTTAAACAACCACATCGTCAACACTCCAACACCATCTGTGGTTTTGTGTTCAGAGGTAGTGGAGCGATCTCAGTCTATGAAATACCTGGGGTTGCGTTTTGATCGTAGTCTAGCTTTTACGGAACACATAGCTCATGTGATAATGAAGGCGAGGAAAGGTTTGCTGGCGATGAGGGTAATGGCTGCGGCGGATTGTGAACAGCGCCATCTTTGTATTTTATACCAGGGTCTGGTCCTTTCTGTGCTTGAGTATGCGCTGGCGATCCTGACTCTCAGTCATAGTCAGATAGAACGACTGGAAAGAATACAGAACGAGGCGATGCGCATTATACTTGGTTGCACTAAAGACACGTCGTGCAGGGCGATGCGCTATCTCCTTGACTATCCTACTATGGAGTATAGAATACTGATGAGCCGTGCACGAGCATACCTTCGAGTCAATGCTGACACACAACATCCTCTGCACTTGGAAATAAAGAGACAAAAAGGAAATAGGTTAAAAAGAGGAAAATCTTGGATGGGTCAGGCCGAGGACTGTATTGAACAGGTGTGTACACTTGAAGACATTGATCCCGGTGAAGAATGGATACCGGTGCCAAGAGCAATCGCTACATCCTTTTCTGTATGCATCGAACTTGATAAAGAATGCAGGCAACACAACCCACTTGTTGTGGAGGCAGAGGTTCAGGCATTAATTTCTGAGAACGCATCTGAGCATGATGTAATCATTTATACGGATGGTTCGGTGATTCGACATGTGCGGAGCTCGTGGGCTTTCACTGCTCAGGTCGGAGGTGATGTTGTGAAGGAAGACAGTGGTGGTTTTGCCGTGACTACAAGCAGTCTCACTATGGAAATCATGGCGGTTACCAAAGCGATGATTTGGCTAGAATCACAGACTTTTATCCATGCATGTTTTCTCAGTGACTCAATGAGTATGCTCAGGAAGATTGAAACAGGATGGGCTAGGAGACATTGGATAGAATCGCTGGGGAGGTCTAAGCTGACAAAGATCAGTTTTATTTTTGTACCAGGGCATGCAGGTGTAAGGGGAATGAACGTGCGGATAGGCTTGCAGGTATGGCTGCTGTCCAAAGCGGACGAGCAATGGACCAGGCTGATATTATAAATTCCTTAAGGGAGAGAGGGCGCGTACATGATTCACGTAATAGCGGTGCATCCACAACACTAACCAGACTGCAAGAACTCAAAGTTAAGTGTGGTGTAGCTCGACAAGAACGCTATGCTGGCAGACAAAGAAGAATTGTAAACCAACAAAGAACCGGTGTCGTTAGTCGCCACACGCTGATGGACATACTGAGGAGAGATCGGAGCACTTATGGACTAATTTGTTCGACGTGCAGTGATGGTGATCCGACGACTAAACTAAAACTAAACTAATGTATATAACATTTTAGATTGGAACAAGTTGCCATTTTGCGTCCCAGAACACACAATGGACTATGTAGCCACATGTATATAACATTTTAGATTGGAACAAGTTGCCATTTTGCGTCCCAGAACACACAATGGACTATGTAGCCACATGTATATAACATTTTAGATTGGAACAAGTTGCCATTTTGCGTCCCAGAACACACAATGGACTATGTAGCCACATGTATATAACATTTTAGATTGGAACAAGTTGCCATTTTGCGTCCCAGAACACACAATGGACTATGTAGCCACATGTATATAACATTTTAGATTGGAACAAGTTGCCATTTTGCGTCCCAGAACGCACAATGGACTATGTAGCCACATGTATATAACATTTTAGATTGGAACAAGTTGCCATTTTGCGTCCCAGAACACGCAATGGACTATGTAGCCACATGTATATAACATTTTAGATTGGAAGTTCCGCCATTTGGACATGTCCGGGGTTCAATTCAATCACTTAAAAGTTGCCATTGTCACTTTAAAATTGAGAAGAGCAGTCTGATATATCTACTATATAATCTATTACTACATATATAGCTACTATATAATCTATCTACTACATAATCTATCTACTACATAATCTCTCCTGTAGCCAATCTATCTACTACTAACCTAATCTATCCACTAGCCAATCTATCTACTACAAACCTAATCTATCCACTAGCCAATCTATCTACTACAAACCTAATCTATCATGTAGCCAATCTATCTACTACTAACCTAATCTACCCACTAACCAATCTATCTACTACTAACCTAATCTACCCACTAACGAATCTATCTACTACTAAGCTACTCTATCCACTAACCAATCTATCTACTACAAACGTAATCTATCCACTAGCCAATCTATCTACTACAAACCTAATCTATCCACTAGCCAATCTATCTACTATAAACATAATCTATCATGTAGCCAATCTATCTACTACTAACCTAATCTACCCACTAGCCAATCTATCTGCTACAAACCTAATCTTTCCTGTAGCCAATCTATCTACTACTAACCTAATCTATCCACTAGCCAATCTATCTAATACAAACCTAATCTCTCCTATAGCCAATATATCTACTACTAACCTAAATGAAATTGTTAATGTATCACTCAATAAGATTTGTTAAATGATATACTTATGTTAGGATCATGCAACGTCAACAATAACCTGACTGGTGCTTCGGATACTTTTATTGTCGGAGGCAGTAAAGATAATAAAATACAAGTGCCCTTAGCTGTGTTGCATGTTACTGGACAGTCGGGATTTGGGTGAGTTGATTACAATCGTATACTATCAATATAAAAGATCATACATACAATAGCATACATAAGATGGTTGTCATTACACTATTCGTATGTGCAATGGCGGACACATTACGTTTCGGGTGACATCTTTGTTTTTGAGTTTTTCTCTTTAGACAGTTGCTGACGATATCTGTCTTCATGGGTCTATCTTTAGTCATCCTACTCTAGACGAATTCAGCCTTTTGTCGTCGGGTTCACCAACCGGAGCTTTTGTGCAGGGTGAGCTTCCTGGACACTAGTTTAATCACATGCTTGGGGAAAGTTTTATAAAAGTGGAAGACAAGACTTTAAGATGTCTTTCGCAAAGGAGATATAAGGCTACTATTCGTCTCATTGCTGGGGAGGGGGATTGGTTGATTGCAGCCAGAACATTTATCACTCGTCGGTGGGTAATGCGCAGTCACCTTATGTGGGGATCTCGTCCGCTTACTGCCGGCTCCTTAGGGATGGCCTTTCACCTTCAGTCTGTCCGTCTTGGTTAGAACTGCCAGTAGTTAGACTCCAGCCGATGTAGCCTGAAAAATCACCAAGACACACACACAACCTCCAACAAATGATAAGATAGGCTAATGTGGATAGAGACATGCAATATACACTGATTTGTAAACCGCAATCTGGTGTGCTATTGATTGATTGATTGACTGACTGATTGATTCGACCATCTTCATTACATTTCCCTGACTAAGCATGCATGCTCCGATCTCATTCTTATACCGGAAGATCTCAGCTGGAGTACACGAACTCCGTAGCACAAGCGAGGGTCCCCGATATAATTTTGAAGGAGGTATAATGTTTTGTAATATTTTTATTTTTTATGAATTTTGTCATGGCCGTCGATTTTTGCAGCCGACTCTATTGATTTTGTGTGCCAGGGGGCTTTATTTGCCCAACTTGAACACGGAATTTCTCTCTCTCTCCCGCCTAGACCGATGAACCAAATTTTTCATGAATTCTGCTGTTGTTTTTAGGATTCCATCCTCCGTACAGCTTCTCGCGAAACTCTGTGTTATCGGGCCAGGTTTCGTTTATCAGGACTGCTAACAACTTGCAGTCTTGCAGTATGTGCTCTGTCCTTTAGGGGTGGGGTCTTTATTTGCCCAACTTGAACACGGAATTTCTCTCTCTCTCTCCCCGCCTAGACCGATGAACCAAATTTTTTCATGAATTCTGCTGTTGTTTTTAGGGATTCCATCCCTCCGTACAGCTTCTCGCGAAACTCTGTGTTATCGGGCCAGGTTTCGTTTATCAGGACTGCTAACAACTTGCAGTCTTGCAGTATGTGCTCTGTCCTTTAGGAACATTATCTAAAGTTGTATTCCACCCAAAATATTGTAACTAACATCGATTCGATGCATTTGAAGCTCTTTCAGTCTTGAGCAATTTAGACCAGATGGCATCAGAGGCATAAATCAGTATTGCAATCGACACCCTGGCAAATGGGAAGGCAACTAAAAAGGACGGCATCCTCCCTGAAGTAATCAAATGTGCTAAACAAACTCTCCTGACCAGTCTACATGAATTATTGTGCTTATGCTGGGAGGAGGGAGAAGAATCTCAGGACATGATAGATACAAACATCACACCTTGTTTAAAAATAAAAGTGATCGTGGTGACTGTAACAACTACCGTGGTATCTCGTTGCTCAGCATCGTAGGGAAGGTCTTCGCACGCGTAGTACTAAATAGGTTACAAAAGCTAGCAAACCAAGAATACCCTGAGTCACAATGTGGATTTAGATCCAACAGATCCACTATCGACATGTTATTCTCCTTGAGACAACTGCCGGAGAAATGTCGTGAACAAAGAATGCCACTGTACATTGCCTTCATAGATCTAACAAAGGCATTTGACCTAGTGAGTAGAGTTGGCCTCTTCAAGCTTTTGGAAAAAATCGGCTGCCCTCCTTAAAATCATAACATCATTCCATAAGAACATGAAGGGTACAGTGATGTTTGATGGGACCTCCTCCAGCGCTTTTCCTATCAACAGCGGCGTCAAGCAGGGTGTGTACTTGCACCCACACTCTTTGGGATATTTTCTCCCTGCTTCTCTCCCATGCTTTTGAATCCGCCGAAGATGGAATATTTCTCCACACAAGATCAGATGGAAAATTATTCAACATGGCGCGACTTAAAGCAAAGACCAAAGTCCAAAGAGTCGCCATCAGGGAACTACTGTTTGCCGATGATGCAGCATTAACATCACATACAGAAGAAGGGCTACAACACCTCTGGACAGATTTGCTGCAGCATCAAATGAATTCGGCTTGACCATCAGCCTGAAGAAAACAAATATAATGCTCCAGGATATTAGCAGAGCCCCATCTATCAACATTGGTAGTCATACGCTTGAAGTAGTCAACACCTTTACATACCTTGGCTCTGTCATCAGCAGCAACCTCTCCTCGATGATGAAATTAGTAGTCGCATTGGGAAGGCCTCCACTGCTATGTTTAAATTAGCAAAGCGTGTATGGGAAAATAGGGTACTCACAAGAAACACCAAGAACAATATAAGGCTTTGTTCTCAGCACTCTGCTGTATGGTAGTGAGACATGGACCAATATGCTAAACAAGGACATCGCCTCAACACCTTCCACATGCGCTGTCTCAGACGAATATACAACATCCGATGGCAAGGATATCTCCAATATAGAAGTCCTGGACAGTGCTGGCATTCCAAGCATGTACACCTTACTGAGTCAGCGACGTCTGAGATGACTGGCTGGTACAGATGTATCGTATGAGCGATGATAGAATCTCAAAGAACACTCTATATTTTCAATTCGCAACTGGTGCTAGACAGCATGGGCGCCCATTATTACGCTTCATTGACACATATAAGCGTGATCTAACTTCATGCGGCATAGACAAAGAACACCACTGGGAGCGGCTGGCCAAAGACAGGCAAGCATGGCGAGCGGCAGTGAAGGGCGGCTCAAAAAGAAAAGAAGAAAAACACCATCACATGTGGAGGCAAAAGAGAGCGCAGAGAGCAGAGGGAACATTATCAGCTCCAGTCTCCAGTTTTACATGCAGCAACTGTGGCAAGGAGTGCCACTCCAGAATAGGCCATTACAGCCACAAGAAACATTGTGATTCAGCGCTGAGCTTTCTACGTGACGCAAGACCTATTGTCTCCTGAGACAAAGAGGCCAATGATGATGAAATACTCAGTATAAATATTGAAAATATTTGGGACATATTATCGCTGATTTCTACTTTAAATGATGGATAACTGTTCTCTCTTCTACAGAAATGAAATTCTGCTGACATTCTTAGGAACTAAACAAATTCGTGAAATGGACGTAAATGCTTACTATTCTTGCCAGAAGTGGTCCTTTGGCCCACAGTCCGCCATTGTTAATGTGACACACTACTTCTCAAGTATATTTGTTTTTATTTATTTCTTAATTTACCCTACACATTTATTTCCGGATTTCAATATTGAAATACTTAACCATTTCTGTGATAAAAAAAAATTATTAGTGATATTCTTAGTGATAGTGATATTGATATTTATGTTATAATACTGACAGTAATGTTATATTATTGTTATTGTTTGTTATGTTATGAGCATAACTGTCTTGTTAGTGATGGTGCTCATATATTAGCAACAATAGTATCTCGCTAATAATAACATTAAGTTATTGACAATAATGTTATATTAATAAATAATAATATTTTTTTGTGGAAAACTACATTATATAATTGACAATAATATTATCCGACCTTCCTGGATGTAACTACTCTTCAAGGAATAGAATCATACGTATACTTGGGAAGCAGTGTTGACAAAGAGGGAGGGACAGATAGAGATGTCAGAATAAGAATACAGAAGACTACTATAATATGATCAGATTCGAACAAGTTGTCATTCTGCGCCTTAAAACAGGACACAATAGACTCCGCAGCCATATGTATACAAAATTTAAGATTGGCAATTCAGTCATGTGTACATGTGGACATGCACATCAGACTGCAGAGCACATACTTCAAGACTGCCCCGAATATGATATACTGAGGCAAACTCACTGGCTTAACGAAACAACACTCGACAGAAGACTACACGGACCTCTGTGTGAGCTACAAAAGACAGTGAAGCTTATACAAGAGACAACATTGAATGTATAGACAATATTTTAAGCGAACGAAAGGAAGAAAGGAAGAATACAGAGCTAGAGAAGCTTTCAATGCGCTAAAAAATGTATGAAAGTCTAAAGAAAACAAATCTAGAACCAAAAATAGAATATTGAACTGTAATATTACAACAGGGCCTGCTGTATATGTCAAGAACATGGAGACATATTCAAACAATAACAAATAAACTGCAAACATTTACCAACTGGTGTCAGTACAGATTAGAGGGTCTGAGATGGTATGATAGGCTCACAAATGTGGAGCTTCTGGGTTGAACAAGATTAGGGGTGTCCGTGGCTAAGTAGTTAAACCGTTACCTTGCGTTCTGAAAGTCGTGATTTCGGATTCTTCTTCTGCGTTCTCTCTAGATTGGGATTTCGGATTCTAAGATAAAGGCAGTCGTCTGTCTCTGATTATCAGCCACGCCATACAGTTTGCCTTGGATGCTAGTGTAAGTGGGCCACCTCTTTCTTCTCAAGTCTGCTGCATACTGAGGGCAGTTCTGTAGGATGTGTTCTGTTGTTATACTCGCCAAGCCACAGGGGCACAGGTCGTTGGTGCTTATTTTGAATTTAGTGTACACGTGGTGTCTCATTCTGTTGTGACCCGTCCGGAGGAGAAGTGTGGCTGTCTGGTCCCTTCTGGACAGTTGGTAATATCCATCGTTCTTGTTGTGTTTTGTGTGTTCTTTATCCCATTTTGCCTTGTAGTGCCCTTTGACGATGGCCTTTGCTTCTTCATAGCTAATCAGGTTGTCGTCTTGGGGCATTCCTGCTCCCTCTTTAGCCAGTCTGTCAGCATGTTCATTCCCCTTGATCTTGCAGTGGGAGGGTATCCACTGGATTACTACCCTCTTAGAATCATGGGATAACTGGACTAAGGTTGACCTGAGATCACTTAGTTCTGTATTCCTTTCAGATTTCAGTGCTGAGATAGCAGACAATGCGTCAGTCAAAAGAACTATTTTTCCATGTATTTGGTTCATATGTTATAGTGCCATTTATGCAGCTGCACTGAGGCCCTCTACCTCTGCCCTGAAATTGGTTGAGAACTTGCCGGTGGCCAGCTAAGGTTAGTTCTACTCCATTTTTTAGTCTGAGAACAACTCCCCCTCCTCCATTGGTGGTGGCATCTGCAGCCGAGCCATCCGTGTGTGCATGTGTCCATGAGTCCATTGGGTAGTTTTCGTTTATGTGTTTTTCTGCGATAAGCCTTCTCTCCAGGTCTGTCTGTGTTCCTTTCTTGCCAATGCCACTTATTTCTTCTGAGAGCGCTGGGAGACTGGGAGGGGAGGTGCTGGCTGGTTGTATGTGTCTTGGTTGAGTCAGTGCCAATATTGTGTCTTTGTGAGCAAGTGCTTTAGAGTTTGCCACGAAGTTTCTTCTTTTTAATCTGCCCCTACCGTAGCTGTTGATTCAGAGGTGCACTGGATGGTTCACCAGTCACTTGTATTTTCTCCTTGTTGAAGAACTTTCATGTCCGTCTGTCCTCCATTGGCTGAAGCCCTGTCACAGTTTCCAGTACTTCTATTGGGATAGACTTTATGGCTCTAGTGATGATCCGTGAGGCCTGATTTTGCAGATTTCGAAACCAGAACTCGCTGCTCTGTGTTCACGAGTGCTTTTCCCCAGATATCCATAGAATTTTGCCGGAGCTTCGGAATTCATGCTCTATTGCAATTCTCTCTTTAGGTAGCGTGCCATTCCTGCGGAGAGGGAACAAGACATATGATTAAACCTCGGTGCCTCGCAGGCTCCAAGTTGGGAGCAAACACCAAAATTCTCAAAACACTCTACTCTGGATGAGTACGATCGGTCCTGGAGTACAGTATGCAGTATGGAGTAGTGCATCCAACAAGCAATTCGCAAAAGTACGCGGCATCAAAATCGAGCAGCACGTATTGTCACAGGAGCCCATCAAGGCGCTGGAAACCATTACAGGCCTCCAATCAATGGCAGACCGCAGAGACTGGAAAGTGTTGCTACTGGCGGAAAAATTGAAACGGCTTAACTCCCACCCTATGTACGTCAGGATGAATGGACTAGGAAGGGGCAGGCTAAAGAGAACTAGCTTCGCAAAAAGCGCCAAAGCACTGATTCAAGACCACCCGGTCTTAGCAATTTGTAAGCCCAAATTGATACCAGCAACCAATAAGAGCCCGCCGTGGGAGATCAATATGCCAGAATTAAAGGAATCAATCCCAGGTATACTAAAGAAATGGCAGCAAGAAAACTGCGAAAGAAGAAAGACCGAAAAATTCATAGAGACTGAGTACCCTGAGAATGAGTGGGCACACGTGTATATCGATGGATTGGCATTGAACGCAATCAGAGATGACGGAGGAGGAATAGTGCTTAAACTCTCAAAGAAAGAGAAGGTCACAAAATCGATTGCCATAGGCAAGTTTTCAAACAACTACAGGGCAGAGGCGCTAAGAACAGCCGCTGAAATGATTCTAGAGAAAAGAAGCGCCTCGCGCAACAAACTCACCGATGCTCTATCGGTCATCACAGCCCTACAAAGCGCAGCCAAAACAGAACACACTGAACTGAAAGCGACCCTCTGAACTGTAATAAACTCACTTAAACGCACGGTCAAACAGTTGATACCATCACACTGCAACATAAGCGGTAACGATGAAGCCGACAGGCTTGCCAAAGCATGTGGGCGACTACCGCAGACTGATCACGAGATCAGCAATGAAGAGGCAAGAACGACAATCGGCTGGTAACACAAATAAAATGGTCAAAAGACCACCCACAAAACAACAGCAATGATCGGTACTATGGTCTGTTCCTTTTGAACAAGTTGCCATATTCCGCCTCCGTACCGGCCATAACAGACTCTGAGCCCACATGTTTAACAAATTCAGAATTGGCACAACTAGCCTGTGCCATTGTGAAAAGGCGGACATGAGGGCAGAGTACATACTGCAAGACTGCCAGCTGTTGCAGCCCTGAGAAAAGAAACTTGGCCCGATAATACAGAGCTTCAGAGAAGTTGTACGGAGAGACGGAGTCCCTAAAAGCAACTGCAAAATGCATGATACAATTTGTTTTATGAGTCTAGGCGGGGATCGCGAGAGAGAGAAACCCCGGTGCAATGAAGTCAATCCTTCGTCTTTAGATTTTAGAGGAGACAGATCTCAGTAAACCAAGAGATGAAGAGACTGGAGTTAGACATATCTCAGTAAATCAAGAGATGAAGAGACTGGAGATAGATAGATCTCAGTAAACCAAGAGATGAAGAAAAGAGACTGGAGTTAGACAGATCTCAGTAAATCAAGAGATGAAGAGACTGGAGATAGATAGATCTCAGTAAATCAAGAGATGAAGAGACTGGAGATAGATAGATCTCAGTAAACCAAGAGATGAAGAGACTGGAGATAGATAGATCTCAGTAAATCAAGAGATGAAGAGACTGGAGTTAGATCTCAGTAAACCAAGAGATGAAGAGACTGGAGATAGATAGATCTCAGTAAATCAAGAGATGAAGAGACTGGAGATAGATAGATCTCAGTAAATCAAGAGATGAAGAGACTGGAGATAGATAGATCTCAGTAAACCAAGAGATGAAGAGACTGGAGATAGATAGATCTCAGTAAATCAAGAGATGAAGAGACTGGAGTTAGATAGATCTCAGTAAACCAAGAGATGAAGAGACTGGAGATAGATAGATCTCAGTAAATCAAGAGATGAAGAGACTGGAGTTAGATCTCAGTAAACCAAGAGATGAAGAGACTGGAGATAGATAGATCTCAGTAAATCAAGAGATGAAGAAAATAGAGATAGATAGATCTCAGTAAACCAAGAGATGAAGAGACTGGAGTTAGACAGATCTCAGTAAACCAAGAGATGAAGAGACTGGAGTTAGATAGATCTCAGTAAACCAAGAGATGAAGAGACTGGAGTTAGACATATCTCAGTAAATCAAGAGATGAAGAGACTGGAGATAGATAGATCTCAGTAAACCAAGAGATGAAGAAAAGAGACTGGAGTTAGACAGATCTCAGTAAATCAAGAGATGAAGAGACTGGAGATAGATAGATCTCAGTAAATCAAGAGATGAAGAGACTGGAGATAGATAGATCTCAGTAAACCAAGAGACTGGAGATAGATAGATCTCAGTAAACCAAGAGATGAAGAGACTGGAGTTAGATAGATCTCAGTAAACCAAGAGATGAAGAGACTGGAGATAGATAGATCTCAGTAAACCAAGAGATAAAGACAAGAGACTGGAGTTAGATAGATCTCAGTAAACCAAGAGGTAAAGACAAGAGACTGGAGTTAGATAGATCTCAGTAAGCCAAGAGGTAAAGACAAGAGACTGGAGTTAGATAGGACACATCTCAGTAAACCAAGAGGTAAAGACAAGAGACTGGAGTTAGATAGATCTCAGTAAACCAAGAGATAAAGAAAAGAGACTGGAGTTAGATAGATCTCAGTAAACCAAGAGGTAAAGAAAAGAGACTGGAGTTAGATAGGACACATCTCAGTAAACCAAGAGGTAAAGACAAGATACTGGAGTTAGATAGATCTCAGTAAGCCAAGAGGTAAAGACAAGAGACTGGAGTTAGATAGGACACATCTCAGTAAACCAAGAGGTAAAGACAAGAGACTGGAGTTAGATAGATCTCAGTAAACCAAGAGATAAAGAAAAGAGACTGGAGTTAGATAGATCTCAGTAAACCAAGAGGTAAAGAAAGAGATTGGTGTTAGATAGATCTCAGTAAACCAAGAGGTAAAGACAAGAGACTGGAGTTAGATAGATCTCAGTAAACCAAGAGATAAAGAAAAGAGACTGGAGTTAGATAGATCTTAGTAAACCAAGAGGTAAAGAAAAGAGACTGGAGTTAGATAGGACACATCTCAGTAAACCAAGAGGTTTAGAAAAGAGACTGGAGTTAGATAGGACGCATCTTGAGAATGACCGAGTGGAATATAACAAGAAGGGTTCTGTCCTGAAACCTGCAGAGAAAACAAAAGAGAGAGAAGCCTAGAAATATACAGAGAAGAGATCTGCAGACAGAGAAAAACGAAAGAGTTCGAAGGAGCTGCAAAAGACAGCTAAAGATAGGAAGATTGGGCATGACTTAGTTGATGCCCTAATCAGGGTTAAAATGTTATAACTGATTGCCCCACCATTGACACCCCTTACGCAAGATCCACCAAATGTGGATGCTGTAACACCATTGACACCCCTTACGCAAGATCACCAAATGTGATGCTGTAACACCATTGACACCCCTTACGCAAGATCACCAAATGTGATGCTGTAACACCATTGACACCCCTTACACAAGATCACCAAATGTGATGCTGTAACACCATTGACACCCCTTACGCAAGATCACCAAATGTGATGCTGTAACACCATTGACACCCTTACGCAAGATCACCAAGATGTGTAATGACTGAGATCACAATGTGATAACACCATTGACACCCCTTACGCAAGATCACCAAATGTGATGCTGTTTACACTACCAAGACACAAGAGGAACCTCGTAGAACTGAGAATCAACGTAATGCTGAGGAGTAAATAGAACAAACTGCACGAAAATATAGATCACTCACAAGTTCAATCCTAATCCTGCCCTACCTGTAGTATGAGATTATGTTCCATTATTGAACTCTAGTCACCTCCGTACACACCAGAGAAGTGCAACAACACATGTCTGAGACTGTTGTCATCATTGCTTGCGACATAGGCTAGTATTAAGTTCCTGACAATAATATTATTTTATGTTATGATAATGTTAGGTAACATCATGATCTTATACCAAAGATAACCATAACACAGGAAGACACAAGAAAAAGAATGACCGACTGGTTCTCCTTTACATCAGGTGTCAAACAAGGATATGACCCATCGCCATTACTCCCCATCACATATATGTATCAGTTCATTTATTTCATCCTCACCTGAATTTGATTCTTGGGTTATTGTATCCATATATGTGCGTTTAAACATATATGTGTGTTTAAACATATATGGATACAATAAATCAAGAATCAAATGATGAAATAAATAAATTGCTTTCCTCGGATGGCCAATGTCTGATAAACTAGAAAAAGAACAAGACATACAACAACATATTGACACCTTGAACCAAAATTGTATAAATAAAATATTAAAACACATTAATACTAAAACCGAAATAATGAATATAGAAAGAAGACACAATGAACTAAATAAACGTGTTAATGGTACTGAAATCAACCAAATGCAAGAATTAAAATACTTAGGAAACATTTCACAGAAGATGGAAGACTAGACAGAGAGATAGAGCTAGAGAGCAAAATATAAATGCTGTAACATACTTGTACTAGCTAACCCCATTGTTAAGACACCCAAACGTCTCACTGGAAGCTAAACAAAAGATGATCAACAACAGTTTTATACCTACTCTGTGTTACCAGAGCTAAACATGGACAGAAAAATAACTACATGTGAAATGTGATGCCTACGAAAAGTTAACAAACAAAACCAGAAAAGACAAAGTCACCAACATCAGCATAAGAAAGTTGAGACTTTGCTTGAATTACATTGAGAAACAAAGAATGAAGTGGTTCAGCCACTCAAGGGGTCTCAGAACTCACAAAATGGCATATTTTCTTTAAAATATCGATTTTCCAAATGTTTTATTCTGTTAGTTTTATATCTCTAGAATCGAAATCAGTTAAAAAAATAATTAAATTTAAAAACAATTAATTTGAAAATTAGTTTTTAAACAGCCCACCCTCTCGGATATTTAATGTATTTTTTAAGAGGTAATGTCTAGAAATACCTTTTGATTGGTACTTAGTGATGGGTATCTATATTCGTTTAGACATATCGAATTATATATTATTGTAAAGTTCCAGTGTGAGAAAATTGTGGGGGTTCATCCAATTCTATGGATGCTGAAGCTGCCAAGCTTATTTTTGCCAGGTCAGTGAGAAAGAGACAACTTGTTTATTGCCAGTTGCTCTGTGATGGAGATTCCAAAGCTTTCGTAGAGACAGATACATCTTTCAACTATGATATTCAAATTGTCAAAGAAGATTTTATCAATCGCATAGCTAAAAAAAAGTTATCTCCTTAGTCTATGTCAATATTTGCCTATATTTTAAAAAATGGTAGTACTCTCATGCTCCACATCAAAGAGCATGAGATAGCTCAGAAGGAAGGAGGCACATATAATACGGGTGGATTTAACATATAATCTTACGGGACGGGTGTTCTGTCAATCATACAAGCGATTTATGTAGAAATTCTTTGGTAAGTTAAAGATCTTTTCATATTTCACCAAAAATATTTTTAAATGGCAATTTTCTCACAATTGTGATTTTCCCTAATTTAGGAAGTGTTCAGTAGGTTAATCTCAGTAACCATTTAAGATATCAATATGAAATTTGGCATACATATAGATCTATCAATACTGAGGGCAGTCAGATATAGAAATGCAAGTTTTGATCAATATATTTTTTCATACAATATTTTTAGTAACCATAAGTTCTTTTTTTGTGGTAAAATTGTATAGTTTTATTCATTGCACTTCCCTCGGCTTGTTATCTGTCCCAGAACAATTTAAAGTTGCTAGGTGTCTAGAACTTTGGCTTATTTTAGTATTTCAATTTTAGAAACGATGATTAATATGAACTAGTTGTGAATACTTACCTACTTTACGACATTGTTTATAATCCAACATGGCCGCCATTTCCATGGCAACCCGACATGTAATTAATTTAAAAGATATATAATATTTCATCCCAGACCACCCCTAGTACTACCTGATAAACAATATCTCATTTGACTGAGAAATAAGAAAGTTAGCAACCGTTTGTCCTGTCATAAGAATGCAACCAACCAAACTTCCCTGTATGCAAAGTCTTCTATAACAGAACCTCATGAAAGAAGCAGAGAGAAAGACCACGAAAAGGATGGACATATGGCATTGCAGAGTCCTGTCAAAAAGCAAAAAAAAGCTATTGCCCAAACTACTATAACAACCCAAGACAAAAACAGAAAACCACGACACTGGGCAACAACAATGGGACGACAATAGAAAGAAGAATGTAATGCTATTAATAGTATTGGTTGTATTTACTATTACATGATTGTTGCTTGAATATTGAAATCAATATTGAACAATATTACTGTTTTAATCTTGAATATATATTTTTTTAGCTAAAACATGGTCGAGACCGGATTCACTTATTGTTCCTGTGATGATTGAAATCCATGGATCAGTGGTCCTTCATAACCAGAAGTCATCTATTAATCATCAATACAATTTCTTTGACTATCAGTCGTCCGTTGATGCTACAATCTTTGAGGTTAGAATAACAACATGATTTTCTTATAGAAACTGACTTCAACAAACAAATAATGAAAACAAATAATAACAACGAGAGAAGTAGTATTGTTGATACACTTCAAGATAAGTAGTATTGTTGATACACTTCAAGATAAGTAGTATTGTTGATACACTTCAAGATAAGTAGTATTGTTGATACACTTCTAAGTGCGAGAATTACACTCTTCTGCTCATGTATGAATATTAAGATGACAGAAGTTATGATCAAATAAAAAAAGCAGACTACGTCAAAATGCACCATCACAGTAAATGGGATGGAACTATGACAAGTACAGCAATTTAAATACATCTGAGTCCTGATAACATCAGATGACAGATAGAGATCTGAAATAAAGAGCAGAATAGGGAAGGTAAAAGCAGCGTTCCTGAAAATGAGAAGTATTATCTGCAACAAGTCATTGTCAACTTAGATCAGAAAGAGAGTTATACAGTGCTACATAGAACCAATACTGACATACAGATGCGAGTCACAATAAACAAACAGAAAAATATCTGAGGTCCACAGTGATGCGAGTCATAGACAATAAACAAACAGATCGAAAAATTTCTGAGGTCCACAGTGATGTGGTTTCAAAGAAGAATGATGAGAATCCCTTGTACTGCTTAAATGACGAATGTGGAGGTTTAGAATGTGGTCAAGACACAGAGAAAACTTATTGTCAGTATAAAAAATAAGCAGTCACTATTTTTCGGGCATGTGATGAGAAAAGGAGGTTTAGAACTAATTGTAACAACGGTAAAATCGAGGGAGACGAGACAGAGGAAGACAGAGAGAGAACATTTTGTTGGAAAGCCTGACTCCATGGTACAGAAGAGCGCCAACATATGAGATGATAGCAAACACCAAGGACAGAGGTTTGTGTCGATTCATGATCGCCTACGTCAGCCGGCACGGCATCTGATGATGATGATGATGATGGATAATGTTTTCCTTTGTATTTTGTTCGCCAGTGATAGTAGATAACACAATATCTGTTTCTTTCATCAGTTCACAATGGGAATGTAATGCATCTACTCCTTCTTTGTTCACCCTCAGATCTCTGCTGAAATATATTGAAAGAAAACTGTTCACACTCAGATCTCTGCTGAAATATATTGAAAGAAAACTGTTCACACTCAGATCTCTGCTGAAATATATTGAAAGAAAACTGTTCACACTCAGATCTTGCTGAAATATATTGAAAGAAAACGTTCAACTCAGATCTCTGCTGAAATATATTGAAAAGAACTGTTCAACTCAGATTCTGCTGAAATATATTGAAAGAAAACTGTGAATATCTAAAGTTTGCTGAAATCATCCAAAATGTTGTTATACAGGGTGTTCAACTTAAAAGCAGCCTGTGAATGGAGCTAATCTGGCATATATGTATGAAAATGGGAAGGTTCAGTTATGACGTAGTATAGGTCAAGGTTGTGTGATGGTGTGTAATTGAAGTGCGGGAAGAGGCGATGAACAAATGTGACATAGGACAAGCTAGTCAGAACTGGTTTAAATTGTAAATAGACGAGATGCAATGCGTACCTGGCAAATTTCTATTTATCACTGGGGCTGCTTTTAAGTTGAACACCCTGTACGAGGGAACTGATGATGACCATACCAGCATTCTCTTCTCTCTCTCTAAAGCTTGTTTCATCGACTGATTAATTGAATGATATGACCATCAAGATTGAACTTCGGTGATTAACCGCATGTCCTCCGATCTCTTTTCTGCACAGAAAGATCTCAGCGCCAGTGCACAAACTCCGTAGCAGCGGCGATTATCCCCGATGTGAGGATGGTGAAAGTTTGTTGCAATTTTATTTTAATATTGAATACCTTTTGACCGAGCAATAATTTTCAGTCTAATTTTATGGATTTCTCAATTGTCAAATGATCTTGTACGTTCTCAGCTTGAACACAGGACCTACGTTTTACTGTTCGTCTCCGATAGGACTAGGAATTGGATCTCACCTACATTGAGATCAGGACTTATTGGACAAGATCCCGATCTATGCGGGAAGCGAGCCAAATACATTTGAAGAGAGAGGCGATCACTGTACCTCCATGCCACAGTGATCACTTCCTCCCTTGACTATACGCTCCACGTTTGACGCCTTTGTAATTATTATGTCTCTTGCACCGTTTTACGTTACATGGGACATGTAACCAATTTCTCCATACCGCTCTATGCCGGGTTGCTGGTTCAATTTCCTCTGTGGAATTGAGTTCAATTTGTTTTCTTCTGTTTCAGTCAAGTTCGTTTTAGATATCTCTAGAGAGACCGTTCTTTCTTGAAAACTTTACCTCTCACTTCAATCCATACTTTATAAATCTTTCATCATTTTTTCTCTTAGTATGTCCAACAAATCTCCATCTTCTCTTTCTGAAGAAAGTTATTAGAATTGGCTGAGAGGTACAAGTGTTATAGAGAAATTTAATCGTTAGTCGATTTTAAACTGTTAGAACTGTTTTACACAAAGTGAATGCTGATTATAATGTTGTTTCACGAAATAAATACGAGTAGAAACTTCAGGAAAGTACAGTTATATATTTGTTCATTTTGTTTTATTTGCAGACCCCACCCGGAATAATGTGCGTGGGAAGAAATGCTGACGTGCCGTTGCCAAATCTACCTGGGTATATCAAATATTCTGGAGAAATTGTGGACGCACCTGCGTCGAAAGTATCTTATTTCGAAGTATGTTTTAATAAAGTTTTGTTTCTCATTTACTTACTTACTTGCACAACCACACATACACATACAAATATCCAGACATGTAGATACATACATACACACATACATCTATCTGTTCATCCACTCATCTATATACCTATCTATCCATTCATTCATCAATCCAAATATATATTCATTCATTCAGAGCCGTGAGGTATAATTTCTCAGTATGATGCAAGTCTTCGAAATGCCGGCCCTTCAATGTTTTTTCTTTAAAATAACCTTTAATTGTGATTTTGATTTCGCTGCTCATGCCCCTCCTTACGATACCGCCTGATACGCCCCCTCCTTACGATACCGCCTGATACGCCCCTCCTTACGATACCGCCTGATACGCCCCTCCTTACGATACCGCCTGATACGGCCCCCTCCTTACGATACCGCCTGATACGGCCCCCTCCTCCTTACGATACCACCTGATACGGCCCCTCCCCTCCTTACGATACCGCCTGATACGGCCCCCTCCTTACGATACCGCCTGATACGGCCCTCCTCCTTACGATACCGCCTGATACGGCCCCCCCCTCCTTACGATACCGCCTGATACGGCCCCCCCTCCTTACGATACCGCCTGATACGGCCCCCCCTCCTTACGATACCGCCTGATACGGCCCCCCCCTCCTTACGATACCGCCTGATACGCCCCCCTCCTTACGATACCGCCTGATACGGCCCCCCCCTCCTTACGATACCGCCTGATACGCCCCCCTCCTTACGATACCGCCTGATACGGCCCCCCTCCTCCTTACGATACCACCTGATACGGCCGCGCCTCTGTATCATAGCACGGTACGTTCCTGCATTCATTACCCGATCTGTCATTGATCGATCAATTCACATGTTTATCTATCTATTCACCCATCTATAATTAATCTTTCTATCTATCCAGACAGATTTATTTCTGACCTAATCTGTCATCTATTTATCCATCTATATAAATCTGTCTATCCATCCATCTATCTATCAACTCTGTGGCTAAGTGGTTAAGCCTTTTGCCTTGTGAGTCGAAGGTCTCTGTGGCTAAGTGGTTAAGCCTTTTGCCTTGTGAGTCGAAGGTCTCTGTGGCTAAGTGATTAAGCTTTGCCTTGTGAGTCGAAGGTCTCTGTGGCTAAGTGATTAAGCTTTGCCTTGTGAGTCGAAGGTCTCTGTGGCTAAGTGATTAAGCTTTGCCTTGTGAGTCAAGGTCTCTGTGGCTAAGTGATTAGCTTTGCCTTGTAGTCGAGGTCTCTGTGGCTAAGTGATTAAGCTTTGCCTTGTGAGTCGAAGGTCTCTGTGGCTAAGTGATTAAGCTTTGCCTTGTGAGTCGAAGGTCTCTGTGGCTAAGTGATTAAGCTTTGCCTTGTGAGTCGAAGGTCTCTGTGGCTAAGTGATTAAGCTTTGCCTTGTGAGTCGAAGGTCTCTGTGGCTAAGTGATTAAGCTTTGCCTTGTGAGTCGAAGGTCTCTGTGGCTAAGTGATTAAGCTTTGCCTTGTGAGTCGAAGGTCTCTGTGGCTAAGTGATTAAGCTTTGCCTTGTGAGTCGAAGGTCTCTGTGGCTAAGTGATTAAGCTTTGCCTTGTGAGTCGAAGGTCTCTGTGGCTAAGTGATTAAGCTTTGCCTTGTGAGTCGAAGGTCTCTGTGGCTAAGTGATTAAGCTTTGCCTTGTGAGTCGAAGGTCTCTGTGGCTAAGTGATTAAGCTTTGCCTTGTGAGTCGAAGGTCTCTGTGGCTAAGTGATTAAGCTTTGCCTTGTGAGTCGAAGGTCTCTGTGGCTAAGTGATTAAGCTTTGCCTTGTGAGTCGAAGGTCTCTGTGGCTAAGTGATTAAGCTTTGCCTTGTGAGTCGAAGGTCTCTGTGGCTAAGTGATTAAGCTTTGCCTTGTGAGTTGAAGGTCGTGGGTTCGAATACGGACCGCACAGTTCTGTTCACGAGTGCAGTTTTTCAGAGACCCTAAGATTGTTGCTGGAGCTACGAAGTTCGTGCTTTGTGCAATACCTTTGGCAGGTGGCGTGTCATTTCTGTGGAGAGGACCAAGCCATATGGGGTAAAACCCGGTGCAATGAAGTCAATACTTCAGCTTACAAACATTGAATAAAGAGAGATAAACTATGTCAGCAAACCAAAAAGAAAAGATAGAATAAGATATGTTAGCACTTTCGCTGAGAGATTATAACAAAAATAAAGGTAAATAAATGGGTGAATTGATAGATAGATACATGGGTAGATATCTGAATAGATAAATGGTTTGAAGCCGAAGGATTGACTTCATTGCACGGAGTTTTACCGCATATGCCTCGATCCCTCTCCGCATAAATGGCACGCCACCTGCCAAACGTATTGCACAAAGCATGAACTCCGTAGCTCCAGCAACAATCCTAGGGGCCTCTGGAAAAATCTGCACCTGTGAACAGAACGGTGAGGTCCGGATTCGAACCCACGACCTTCGACTCACAAGGCAAAGCTTAATCACTTAGCCACAGAGACCTTCGACTCACAAGGCAAAGCTTAATCACTTAGCCACAGAGACCTTCGACTCACAAGGCAAAGCTTAATCACTTAGCCACAGAGACCTTCGACTCACAAGGCAAAGCTTAATCACTTAGCCACAGAGACCTTCGACTCACAAGGCAAAGCTTAATCACTTAGCCACAGAGACCTTCGACTCACAAGGCAAAGCTTAATGACTTAGCCACAGAGACCTTCGACTCACAAGGCAAAGCTTAATCACTTAGCCACAGAGACCTTCGACTCACAAGGCAAAGCTTAATCACTTAGCCACAGAGACCTTCGACTCACAAGGCAAAGCTTAATCACTTAGCCACAGAGACCTTCGACTCACAAGGCAAAGCTTAATCACTTAGCCACAGAGACCTTCGACTCACAAGGCAAAGCTTAATCACTTAGCCACAGAGACCTTCGACTCACAAGGCAAAGCTTAATCACTTAGCCACAGAGACCTTCGACTCACAAGGCAAAGCTTAATCACTTAGCCACAGAGACCTTCGACTCACAAGGCAAAGCTTAATCACTTAGCCACAGAGACCTTCGACTCACAAGGCAAAGCTTAATCACTTAGCCACAGAGACCTTCGACTCACAAGGCAAAGCTTAATCACTTAGCCACAGAGACCTTCGACTCACAAGGCAAAGCTTAATCACTTAGCCACAGAGACCTTCGACTCACAAGGCAAAGCTTAATCACTTAGCCACAGAGACCTTCGACTCACAAGGCAAAGCTTAATCACTTAGCCACAGAGACCTTCGACTCACAAGGCAAAGCTTAATCACTTAGCCACAGAGACCTTCGACTCACAAGGCAAAGCTTAATCACTTAGCCACAGAGACCTTCGACTCACAAGGCAAAGCTTAATCACTTAGCCACAGAGACCTTCGACTCACAAGGCAAAGCTTAATCACTTAGCCACAGAGACCTTCGACTCACAAGGCAAAGCTTAATCACTTAGCCACAGAGACCTTCGACTCACAAGGCAAAGCTTAATCACTTAGCCACAGAGACCTTCGACTCAGGCAAAGCAATCACTTAGCCACAGGACCTTTGACTCACAGGCAAAGCAATCCTTAGCCCAGGACCGACTCACAAGGCAAAGCTTAATCACTTAGCCACAGAGACCTTCGACTCACAAGGCAAAGCTTAATCACTTAGCCACAGAGACCTTCGACTCACAAGGCAAAGCTTAATCACTTAGCCACAGAGACCTTCGACTCACAAGGCAAAGCTTAATCACTTAGCCACAGAGACCTTCGACTCACAAGGCAAAGCTTAATCACTTAGCCACAGAGACCTTCGACTCACAAGGCAAAGCTTAATCACTTAGCCACAGAGACCTTCGACTCACAAGGCAAAGCTTAATCACTTAGCCACAGAGACCTTCGACTCACAAGGCAAAGCTTAATCACTTAGCCACAGAGACCTTCGACTCACAAGGCAAAGCTTAATCACTTAGCCACAGAGACCTTCGACTCACAAGGCAAAGCTTAATCACTTAGCCACAGAGACCTTCGACTCACAAGGCAAAGCTTAATCACTTAGCCACAGAGACCTTCGACTCACAAGGCAAAGCTTAATCACTTAGCCACAGAGACCTTCGACTCACAAGGCAAAGCTTAATCACTTAGCCACAGAGACCTTCGACTCACAAGGCAAAGCTTAATCACTTAGCCACAGAGACCTTCGACTCACAAGGCAAAGCTTAATCACTTAGCCACAGAGACCTTCGACTCACAAGGCAAAGCTTAATCACTTAGCCACAGAGACCCCCTTGTTTCTCTTAATAGCATAACATGTTACAATTCTCTTAATAGCATAGATTTTACAATTCTCTTAATAGCATACATGTTACAATTCTCTTAATAGCATACATGTTACAATTCTCTTAATAGCATACATGTTACAATTCTCTTAATAGCATAGATTTTACAATTCTCTTAATAGCATACATGTTACAATTCTCTTAATAGCATAACATGTTACAATTCTCTTAATAGCATACATGTTACAATTCTCTTAATAGCATACATGTTACAATTCTCTTAATAGCATACATGTTACAATTCTCTTAATAGCATACATGTTACAATTCTCTTAATAGCATAGATTTTACAATTCTCTTAATAGCATACATGTTACAATTCTCTTAATAGCATATATTTTACAATTCTCTTAACAATCAAATATCTTATCATCATTCTCCTACCCTTCTATTATTTCTCGTTCATCGTTCACATCTAATCTTTATTTCTCCTTTCGCTTTATTCACACAGCTAATTTATGACTCAGACGAGGATTTTGTGGTGTATAGATCCCAGTCGAAAAGTGATCTTGGCACAGAAGGAGGCATGAATCACTACACTACAATCAGGGATTATCCTACAGGTAGTTCAATGTCCTTTGCAATAACCTGAGGGTAATATAACCAGAAGGATCCTTTCCTGGAACCCGCAGGGACAGCGAAAGAAGGAGAGGCCGGGAAATACATGGAGACGCGATTTGGAGACAGAGATCAACAATATATAGAAGAGCTGGAGGGAGCTGCAGGAGATAGCTAGAGATAAGAAGACGGCATGAGTTGGTTGAGGACCTATGCCCCAATCCGCGTTAAAAAGTCAGAGATAGGGAGAGAGAGATAGAGAGAGAGAGAGAGAGAGAGAGATAGATAGAGAGAGAGAGAGAGAGAGTTAGATAGATAGAGAGAGAGAGAGAGAGAGAGAGAGATAGAGTTCAATGTCACATATCTGTTTCAAGTAATGTTAATACTTAGATAGTCATGACTGTATATATATATATATATATATTGAGAGAGCTAGAGAAGCTATATTCTGGTTGTTTTAAAGACACTCTTAAAGTGTCTCTGAAATGTTTCGATATTAATACCACGTACTGGGAATCCTTGGTGCAAGATCGCCAAATGTGGCGCTGTAACAACACAAGAGGAATACGCATAGCTGAGAATCGTTGAGTCACAGGGAAAACGAACTATGCGAAAAAACAGAACATCCACATGTCTAACCTTGATCATGTATGCCCCACCTGTGGTAGAAGACTGTGTCCTAGGATTGGACTCTACAGTCACCTCTGTACACACCAGAGTGGTGCGGCAGCATACGGCTGAGTTTGCTGTCATCATCGCATGCGATGGGCGGCTATTATTTATTATTATCCTGATTGTGCTTTATGCTAGACAAAATCATCAGTGTATACAACAGCACCACCCTTTCCACTATTATCATCTATCAACTTTTCAATTTTGATGAGTGTTTTAATTCAATGTTTGCATTCCCTACCAAGATTAATGATGATAATCTGTTGATAACCTGTCATGCTCTCACCCATGTTGATCCATTCTTCCCCGTTGATTATAGTCTCAACTGTAATTACCTGCAAGATAAGAGCAGGCTGGAAAACCATTCTTTCTTTTCTTCTTCTTCTCTTCTACCACTTACTTCTTTACAGAAGTGTTGGGGGTAGTGATCTTGTGTGTGCTTGTTCTAAGGCACTTTGTAAGCTGATATTCATTTTCGTAAGGCTGTTCTTGATGCCGTCGCTCTATCTTTGCGTGGTCATCCTCTTGCTTTGTACGGAAAAACTTTTTCTGTGTGGCTCTCTGTAGTAGGCGATACCAGGGCATTCTTGTCAGGTGTCCAAATCATTTAATCTGTTGTTCTTTTATGAATTGCATGGCTGGTTTCACAATTGCCCGAGCAAAAATCCTACGTTTTAAAAAAATATGTCCTAGAAATATTTACCCTTCTCCAATTTTCATCTCGGACTCTCGACTGCACTACGGAGCACGTTCACTGTCTAAGATATTCATGTGTAAGAAAGAGGTTGGGGCAAACAATATTATTTACCAAAGTACAATGATGATGGTACTATCAATCAACAATGTTAATATTACCTGAAATTTTAAACATATGGTATACTACCTTAATTAATATGTTAATTCTACCTTAAGTTTAGTATACTTTTGTATAGTTTAGTATAGAACGCACGTTATCATTGCGTTGTGGTTCATGGGCATTACAACCACAACAGGTCCTAATGAGTCTTCCTCAGGGATCACCACTCTCGCCAGTCCTGTTCAATATATACACAGTCATGGTAACCCACACACAGAGGGTCGGACTTAGCAGAACAATGTCGTACGCCGATGACATTCTGGCGTATCGCATGGGCAAGGACAAAAATGAGATCGCATCTGTATTACAATGTGAACTGAATAGGACTGGTGATTGGTGCAATGAATTCGAAGCGAATGTGAACCAAGCAAAGGCTTCTCTGACATGGTTCTCTCTTAACACTCACATGGTAAAGACACCTACTCCAGTTGTCAGCATGTGTAACAAAGACATTGACAGATATGATTCTGTTTCTTCACTTTCCTATGTTGTGTAAATCTATTCAGTTAATTTAGTAGGGTTGTAAAGTTCTTGAAAATATTCCTTCCATCTGGTCATGCTATCTTGTCTGTTGAGTAATGGTGGTACTTTCTTAGTGTTTAACCCATACGATTATCGCATCAGACTCGATGAATATGCTTCAAATGATTGAGTCTGGAAGTATGCGTGTGGAATGGGTGGACAGCATTCGGAGATCACATCTCAAGAAAATGACTTCGCTATACACAGCTGGAGATGCTGGAGTGCAGGGTAACGGTCGTGCTGACTTTCTTGCAAACAATGCCCCGACTCAAGCGGGCATAAGTATGGACAGAGCCGATATCATCAATGCGGTACGCTCTCAATTATGTGACATGGGCAAGTCTCAGACACTGGAACGAGTTCGAGAATTAGGCGTTGAGTTTGGACATGCCAGACAGTGTCGTCTTCGTGGTAGAGAGAGAAGATATAGTAATCAACTTCTCATGGGTACGGTGAGTAGAAGTTAAGTTTGGACATGCCAGACAGTGTCGTCCTCGTGGTAGAGAGAGAAGATAGAGTAATCAACTTCTCATGAGTACGGTGAGTAGAAGTTAAGTTTGGACATGCCAGACAGTGTCGTCCTCGTGGTAGAGAGAGAAGATATAGTAATCAACTTCTCATGAGTACGGTGAGTAGAAGTTAAGTTTGGACATGCCAGACAGTGTCGTCCTCGTGGTAGAGAGAGAAGATAGAGTAATCAACTTCTCATGGGTACGGTGAGTAGAAGTTAAGTTTGGACATGCCAGACAGTGTCGTCCTCGTGGTAGAGAGAGAGAAGATTTAATAATCAACCTCTCATGGGTACGGTGAGCAATGGACCACTATCATGTGGTATCATCACTCCCTAAAAATGTGATAATTTTTTTTTAATAGCTTAATCCAGATGCAATGTGTGTTATACTTGTTCTTTCATATGCAGGTCTGACATACACAATTGACAACAATAAAATGTACTGCACCATAAAGAACATCTCCGCTGATGCACGATTGCCTTTTGATTACGTTAATGCACAAAGAAAGTTGCTGGAAGTTACACCACAGCAGCTATTTTTTAATATCTCTACTAAGTACGAGTATCTAGGGGAGGTAAGGATTTCTATACAAATCCACTGCTATTTAAATTTGATTGTACATCCAAACATGATATGTCTGCTAAGATCCATGCTGCGACGAACGAAACGTGTGCATTACTAATAACGTGGGTGCGTTAAGTGTATTGTTGTTTGTTTATGTTTGTTCTATCAAGCAAGTTAACTACTTTTTGTGATATGTGTGGTTTGCGCCGAAAACGTGATTACGTTTCGCTCTTGTTATGCTACTACTGTATGTAGGACAGGCACAACCGAATTTCGGCCAAATGTATGCCTACTATCCAATAGGACAGAAATTTGTACAAACAGGTAGCTGTCAGATTTGGAATGAAAAATCCTGGCATATCCTTTACAGGACGTTGACATCCACCACAGCAAACGAGTCGTTGATTTTCTAATCTCCACTTACGTTCAGTAGTTTGACATTAACCACAGCAAACGAGTCGTTGATTTTCTAATCTCCACTAACGTTCAGTAGTTTGACATCAAGCACAGCAAACGAGTCGTTGATTTTCTAATCTCCACTAACGTTCAGTAGTTTGACATCAAGCACAGCAAACGAGTCGTTGATTTTCTAATCTCCACTTACGTTCAGTAGTTTGACATCAAGCACAGCAAACGAGTCGTTGATTTTCTAATCTCCACTAACGTTCAGTAGTTTGACATTAACCACAGCAAACGAGTCGTTGATTTTCTAATCTCCACTTACGTTCAGTAGTTTGACATCAAGCACAGCAAACGAGTCGTTGATTTTCTAATCTCCACTAACGTTCAGTAGTTTGACATCCACCACAGCAAACGAGTCGTTGATTTTCTAATCTCCACTAACGTTCAGTAGTTTGACATCAAGCACAGCAAACGTCAGTCGTTGATTTTCTAATCTCCACTAACGTTCAGTAGTTTGACATCAAGCACAGCAAACGAGTCGTTGATTTTCTAATCTCCACTTACGTTCAGTAGTTTGACATCAAGCACAGCAAACGAGTCGTTGATTTTCTAATCTCCACTTACGTTCAGTAGTTTGACATCCACCACAGCAAACGAGTCGTTGATTTTCTAATCTCCACTTACGTTCAGTAGTTTGACATCCACCACAGCAAACGAGTCGTTGATTTTCTAATCTCCACTAACGTTCAGTAGTTTGACATCAAGCACAGCAAACGACAGTCGTTGATTTTCTAATCTCCACTTACGTTCAGTAGTTTGACATCAAGCACAGCAAACGAGTCGTTGATTTTCTAATCTCCACTTACGTTCAGTAGTTTGACATCAAGCACAGCAAACGAGTCGTTGATTTTCTAATCTCCACTTACGTTCAGTAGTTTGACATCAAGCACAGCAAACGAGTCGTTGATTTTCTAATCTCCACTAACGTTCAGTAGTTTGACATCAACCACAGCAAACGAGTCGTTGATTTTCTAATCTCCACTAACGTTCAGTAGTTTGACATCAAGCACAGCAAACGAGTCGTTGATTTTCTAATCTCCACTTACGTTCAGTAGTTTGACATCAAGCACAGCAAACGAGTCGTTGATTTTCTAATCTCCACTTACGTTCAGTAGTTTGACACTGCTTTCTAAACGGTGGGGTCTATTTTTACCTTTCGTAAAAATCCACGGACACCAATTTGCTTCCAAACTGTCTGCCTCGGAGTTTGTACCAGGTACGCTTGGGTTGTGATCAAGCTCATTACCGTTTAAGCTACAGACGCCCACTAGAGGTGACCACGAAGTGAGTCACCAAATCATCGCGCAAGTCACCATTTCATCCATCCATCAAATATACATCACACACCAAGTCCTGTGGCGATGGGCGAGCGGCGAAGCGGCAGGCGTGGGTACGCTGGCAGCCGTAGTCGCAGACCTGCACACAGGCGGCTCAGGTCATATGGTCGTCTTCTACTGATCGGAGCAGCAGTGGATTCGGCAGCCCCTGAGCGGCTGAGCAGCCCTCTCTAGGAAAGCACTGCTCACCTCCATGGCATGAGGAAGGGGCTAGAAAAGGTGCCCTAAACATTGCCTGCTCCAACACTACCTAGCCAACTTACCGCGGCTAGTGGGTACCCTTCTTCTGCGGTCGAAACAAAGGAAAGACAAAAAGAAAGGCAAGATCCTTTCCACTCATCTTAGGCGCATGGAACGTGCGCACTCTGCTTGACAGAGACAAAACAGAAAGACCAGAAAGGCGTACCGCCCTGATTGGAAGAGAATTGGCCAGATACAACATTGACATAGCTGCATTGAGCGAGACTTGACTCGCTGGCGAGGGCCAATTGTGTGAGGTTGGGGCAGGCTATACATTCTACTAGAGTGGTAGACGTCCTGAAGAGAGACGGGAAGCAGGGGTGGGCTTCACTATAAAGACAGAACTTGTTGGAAAGCTGGCCGGGTCTCCCAATGGTCTAAATGACCGCCTAATGACTGTAAAGATTCCATTGCAGTATGGCAAGAGGCATGCTACGATCATTAGTGCATATGCACCTACTATGACCAACCCAGAGGATGTCAAAGATAATTTCTACGAAGAACTGCACGCAGTTATTGCATCAGTCCCCAAAGCAGATAAGCTTATTATTCTTGGTGACTTTAATGCAAAGGTAGGCTCAGACAACATCTCCTGGAATAGTACGATTGGAAAGTATGGTGTTGGCCGCAACAACAGTAATGGGCTCTTCCTGCTTCAGACCTGCACATAGCACGAGCTACTTGTCACAAATACAACTTTTCGTTTACCTACCCGCAATCGGACATCCTGGATGCACCCCCGATCTAGGCACTGGCACTATATTGACTATGTAATTGTTAGAAAAAGAGATAGGCAGGATGTGCGTGTCACAAAGTCTATGTATGGTGCCGAATGCTGGACCGACCATCGTCTTATTGTGTCTAAGCTAAATATGCATATCAAACCCGCCAGGCGTCCCCAGGGAAGACAACTCACAAAAGATTAGGCGTCATCAAACTAAAGAATGTTAACATCAGGCAAAAGCTGGTGGACAAACTAGAAGACTGTCTCCAGTCAATTCCTCTGGACAATCAAAATGTTGATACAAACTGGACAATCCTAAGAGAATCTATATATGACACTGCTACAGAGATCCTGAGCACCGAAACCAAGAAACATAACGATTGGTTCGACGAAAACTCTGTGGAAATAAGACAAATGTTGGCTGAGAAATCCAACCTTTATAATGCTCTTCAAAATGATCCTAAATCGTCATCAAAGAAAACTGCATTTAACAACTTGCGCAGATCCATCCAATGTAACTACGCCAGATGAGTGAATCATGGCTGAGTAGAAAGGCAGAAGAGATTCAGAACTTTGAAGATAGACATGACCTAAAGAACTTTTATTATGCACTTAAAGCGGTCTATAGTCCAACATCACCATCATCATTCCCTCTCCTTAGCTCAGATGAAACCACACTACTGACAGATAGGGAAACAATTCTTCTTCGCTGGAGTGAGTATTTCAGCAGCATGTTAAATCAACCATCATCTATAAATGACATAGCCATAAACCGTCTACCTCAAATCCCCATAAATAACGCATTAAATGAAACTCCAACCTTAGAGGAGACAAGAAGAGCTATTTCTCAGATTTCTAGCTGCAAGGCTCCGGTGCTGATTCAATTCCTGCAGAGATCTACAAAGAGGGCGGTACAATTCTCATTGAGAAGCTCCATATTATCTTCCAACAAATATGGCAAAGTGAAATCATCCCACAAGAAATGAAAGATGCATCCATTATCCACCTATATAAACGAAAAGGAAACAGACATGAATGTAACAATCATCGAGGCATCCCCCTACTATCTATTGCAGGAAAGATATTTGCCAGAATCCTTTTGAACCGCCTCACGGCTCATCTTGACAGAGGACTCTTGCCTGAAAGCCAGTGTGGATTCCGTAAAGATCGTGGGACCACAGACATGATATTTGCGGCAAGGCAACTGCAAGAAAAATGCGAAGAACAACATCGTGACCTATACACAGCGTTCATCGACTCTACCAAGGCGTTTGATACGGTCAGTAGAGAAGGTCTCTGGAAGATCATTGCTAAATATGGCTGTACTGAAAAATTCATCAAGATTGTGCAGCAACTGCATGAGGGAATGCACGCCAGAGAGCAGGACCAAGGCGAGCTATCAGAGCCTTTTCCCGTCCTGAACGGAGTCAAACAAGGCTGTGTGATTGCACCAACTCTGTTTAGCATTATGTTTCTGCCATGCTGACAGATGCATTCAGAGATGGTAACATAGGTGTCGACATCAAGTATCGTACAGATGGAAAACTCTTCAATCCAAGGAGACTTCAAGCAAAAAACAAAAGTAAAGTCTGATACCATCAGAGATCTCTTATTTGCTGACGACAGCGCCCTCACTGCCATCACTGAGGCAGATCTCCAGACTAGCATGAACAGATTCTCACAAGCCTGCTCCAACTTTGGTCTTGCCATCAATACCGAGAAATCTGAAGTCATGTACCAACCAGCTCCTGGAAAGTATATGCCGAACCAAATATTAGAGCAAGCAGCAGGAAACTGAAAGTAGTGGACAGATTTACTTATCTTGGAAGCACACTGTCCCAAAATGTCACCATAGATGATGAAATAAATACCAGAATCTCTAAAGCTAGCAGAACCTTTGGTAGACTACATATAAATGTCTGGCACAGATGTGATATTGGTCAAGCCACAAAACTGAAGGTATATCGAGCTGTCGTGCTCCCAGTCAGAGCCGGATTAGACTAGCGCGGGGCCCGTAGCAAATTTTAGCGCGGGCCCTAAGTTTTGTATGATAATAAATAATAAAACATAAATTTTACAAACAAACTTGTCTCGATTTAATGTGAGCAAATTTAGAGATAATACTAGACAAATCAATTTCTCTAAGTAAATTACATTCAATGTTCATTAAGGTGAGGTTATTTAGACGATCTTGTCCCATCATGTTTCTTAACTCACTTTTATACGCTTTAATGTTGAAAAGAACGTTCTCCGCTGCAGTTAGTAATCATTAAAGACAAGTAAATTCGTAAGACTATTTCTACATTTGGGAAACACGACTCTAATGAATTTTCCATTATAAGTTTATAAAATTGCAGTTCAAGGGCCTCATTCTTTTCGTTGCTAATAGCAGCAGCTACATTAGTTTTAAGAAGTTCAGCGAACTGCACAAGTTCGTCGCCTAGGCTTTCTTCCAAATCCTCTTGGTAAGAGCTGACAATATTTGGAGTTCTTTTCAAGATCTCTTCTGCTGTAAGAGATTTTAACTGCCGAAATGTTCCAAATACATCAGTCACTCTATGGTACGCTTCCATGCGTTTAGCTAAGGCAGAGAGTACATTATCAATTATGACAATAAACACCTGACTTTCAAATTTTTGTTTGGGTGTTTGATTTTCTACAACTTCATCGAGCGTAGTAGAGCCACTAAAATCGTCGTACTTAGTATTTCGCTTGCGTCGTCGTGAAGTTTGTTGCTGATATTCTTGACAGTGAGTCAGGATTTTGGCTTTGGCCTCAATATCTGAAAATGTAGGCCGCATTGCTTGAACGTACCCATGTAACGATTCATAAAGAGCATATCCCGTGTTAAGGTCTTGATCAGGTGACTGTAATGAAGCGCTAGACGCTTGCAAGCGTTCTAGAATTCCGTTCCATAAAATGCTAACTATTCCGTTTCCAACTTACTCATCTCCAAAACTAGCCCATACGCTTGATTACGACACTCTACCTTTTGATCCATGTTATTTGAGATGTCATCCAAAACTTGTTTGATAATGGTAAAACCACATAAAGTGCTTTTGTCGCATCAGCTCTGGAAGACCACCTGGTGTCCGACAGTCTCTTCAAAGTCGGGAGTTTTGAACCTGTATCTTCCAGTGCTTTTGTAAGAATGCCCCATCGATAGGTAGAAGCGGAAAAGAATGTATAGAGACTTTCAACAAAATCGAAAAAAATTTAACCACTTAACATGACTATAACTCTGATTTAAAACATTTGAATTGATTGAAAACGAAAAATGATAGAAACTATTTTTAAAAATTAATTTCTCACTGAAACATAAAATTAGCTATGTAAAATAAAATAATAATAAAATAACAAGATGGGAGGATTTAAATACATTCAAAGTTAGCAGAACAAATAAAAATTACTCTCTGTGTCCGTTTGTGTGCTTCTCTGTAAAATTATGCAGCTCTGTGTTGCGGCTTCTTGTTGCGGCTCCTTCAAGTGTGTCCAAGTTTTCTGTTTAATCATTTGGCCCTCCCTCGCATTATTTTCTGGGACATCTAGTCGAGTGCAAAACAGTTTCTCACAAAAACGTGAATGACATGAAATTTATTTAGGAGTGCCCAGATCTGCTCATGTCTTAGAACAATATTTCATACGCCCACTTGCATTTATTTTAAACTAAGTTTCGCGCGCAAAAACTACTGAACGAACAGAGACTTGAACTGGGTTATGAGTCAAATTTAATTGTTCTTTTGTTCAAGCTTTCAAGTTTTCGTTTATTAGAAGCGTGTGCACACAAGAGACACTCCTATACAAAAAAACTGTTACGTTGTTAATGAGCTCAGTGTGACCGTCCAATTAAGTCCGAAATTGAGTAAACATGACCTTGGCCCTAACCTCAATAAAAAAAAATGAAAGGGGAAATTATTACCCACCTCCCAAACTTGGTTCCTTGTTTATGACTAGTGACAACTTAGCTCCAGAGGCGCGGGCCCCCAAAGCGCGGGCCCGTAGCATTTGCTACTTCTGCTACTATGCTAATCCGGCTCTGCTCCCAGTCCTTCTTCACGCCTGCGAAACTTGGACAGTATATCAGAGACACGCAAGGAAGCTAAACCACTTTCACACAGTCTGCCTTAGAAAAATAATGAACATCAAATGGCAGGATATGATACCAGATACAGAGATCCCGAAAAGAGCTGCTCTCCCAGCATCTATACAATCTTGATGCAGTCCCAGACAAGATGGGCAGGGCATGTGGCTCGAATGCCAGATTGCATAATACCCTAACGACTCTTTTATGGTGAGCTGCATAGCGGTAAACGCTCACAGGGAGCCAGAAAACGATTCAAAGATACACTCAAGAACTCGATGAAATCTTTTGGCATAGATGTCAACAACTGGGAGAATGCTGCTCAAGACAGATCAGCCTGGCGCACACTTTTTCGACACGGTTCCTCGGCCTGCGAGGCAGGTAGAACAGCACGGATGGAGCAAAAACGTCAAAACAGAAAGGCAGTAAAACTTCCCACAAGTGCAAGTATACCTTGCCCACACTGTACAAGAACATTTCAAGTCCGTATCGGGCTCACTACGTACACACAGACAAACATAGCGCAACTACATTCCCTTGGATGACAATTTGTGTTGTCATCATCACCCGTGATGGACGAGCATCAGATCAATAGTCAAATAGTTATTTAGCTCATAATATATTAGTAGCCAGTTAGTCATTTAGTTTATAGTCCTGCTGCTACTGCTACTGTTACTACTCTACTACCACTACTACTAATACTACTACTAATACTACTACTAATACTACTACTAATACTACTACAAATACTACTACTAATACTACTACTAATACTACTACTATTACCACTACGATTGCTGGACCTGCTATTATTATTATTAATACTGCTGAACCTTCTTGCTTCTAGTAGTCTTTAGAGCTGCTATTGTCGCTTTATCTCTATCTTGGAATTCTTTCAATTTTTTTAACTCAAACCCTCTTTCTTTACTCTGTGGGTTCCAGTCAAGCGTATGTATAGTTATGTTATGAAGTAGTTTCTTGAGGATATAAGTTCACTTCCCTTCTATCTTCAACTCCACTCGCTCCTCACCCATGCCAGTAAGTTCCAACATAATGAACATGGCCTAACTATCCGTAGATAACAATTTAAACAAATTACAGTCGCTTCAGACCTAAGGGTGTGTAGGTTATTTGACATTTCTAAACCCTAGTGTGCAGGAGATAGGCGCAGGGCCGTGTCGTTCTATGATAAAGAGGGCGCGGCATCAGGCGAGACCCTAAGGGGCGGCATAAGCATCGAAATCAAAATCACAATTGAAAGTTATTTTAAAGAAAAAACATTTAAGGAGCGGCATATCGAAGACTTGCATCATACTGAGAAAATATACCGCACGGCCCTGGGAAGGCAAGCCATTTATTGTCCTCAAGTGTGGAACGTTGCGTGTGAGATTGTTCTTGTCCTCAAGTGTGGAACGTTGAATGTGAGATTGTTCTTGTCCTCAAGTGTGGAACGTTGAATGTGAGATTGTTCTTGTCCTCAAGTGTGGAACGTTGAATGTGAGATTGTTCTTGTCCTCAAGTGTGGAACGTTGAATGTGAGATTGTTCTTGTCCTCAAGTGTGGAACGTTGAGTGTGAGATTGTTCTTGTCCTCAAGTGTGGAACGTTGAGTGTGAGATTGTTCTTGTCCTCAAGTGTGGAACGTTGAATGTGAGATTGTTCTTGTCCTCAAGTGTGGAACGTTGAATGTGAGATTGTTCTTGTCCTCAAGTGTGGAACGTTGCGTGTGAGATTGTTCTTGTCCTCAAGTGTGGAACGTTGAGTGTGAGATTGTTCTTGTCCTCAAGTGTGGAACGTTGAATCTGATATTGTTCTTGTCCTCAAGTGTGGAACGTTGAGTGTGAGATTGTTCTTGTCCTCAAGTGTGGAACGTTGAGTGTGAGATTGTTCTTGTCCTCAAGTGTGGAACGTTGATGAATTGTTCTGTCCTCAGTGGAACGTTGGGGAGATTGTTCTTGTCCTCAAGTGTGGAACGTTGAGTGTGAGATTGTTCTTGTCCTCAAGTGTGGAACGTTGAGTGTGAGATTGTTCTTGTCCTCAAGTGTGGAACGTTGAGTGAGATTGTTCTTGTCCTCAAGTGTGGAACGTTGAGTGTGAGATTGTTCTTGTCCTCAAGTGTGGAACGTTGAGTGTGAGATTGTTCTTGTCCTCAAGTGTGGAACGTTGAGTGTGAGATTGTTCTTGTCCTCAAGTGTGGAACGTTGAGTGTGAGATTGTTCTTGTCCTCAAGTGTGGAACGTTGCGTGTGAGATTGTTCTTGTCCTCAAGTGTGGAACGTTGAGTGTGAGATTGTTCTTGTCCTCAAGTGTGGAACGTTGAATGTGAGATTGTTCTTGTCCTCAAGTGTGGAACGTTGATGTGAATTGTTCTTGTCCTCAAGTGTGGAACGTTGAATGTGAGATTGTTCTTGTCCTCAAGTGTGGAACGTTGAATGTGAGATTGTTCTTGTCCTCAAGTGTGGAACGTTGAATGTGAGATTGTTCTTGTCCTCAAGTGTGGAACGTTGAATGTGAGATTGTTCTTGTCCTCAAGTGTGGAACGTTGAATGTGAGATTGTTCTTGTCCTCAAGTGTGGAACGTTGAGTGTGAGATTGTTCTTGTCCTCAAGTGTGGAACGTTGAATGTGAGATTGTTCTTGTCCTCAAGTGTGGAACGTTGAGTGTGATATTGTTCTTGTCCTCAAGTGTGGAACGTTGAGTGTGAGATTGTTCTTGTCCTCAAGTGTGGAACGTTGATGTGAGATTGTTCTTGTCCTCAAGTGTGGAACGTTGAGTGTGAGATTGTTCTTGTCCTCAAGTGTGGAACGTTGAATGTGAGATTGTTCTTGTCCTCAAGTGTGGAACGTTGAATGTGAGATTGTTCTTGTCCTCAAGTGTGGAACGTTGAATGTGAGATTGTTCTTGTCCTCAAGTGTGGAACGTTGAATGTGAGATTGTTCTTGTCCTCAAGTGTGGAACGTTGAATGTGATGATTGTTCTTGTCCTCAAGTGTGGAACGTTGAATGTGAGATTGTTCTTGTCCTCAAGTGTGGAACGTTGAGTGTGAGATTGTTCTTGTCCTCAAGTGTGGAACGTTGAGTGTGATATTGTTCTTGTCCTCAAGTGTGGAACGTTGAGTGTGAGATTGTTCTTGTCCTCAAGTGTGGAACGTTGAGTGTGATATTGTTCTTGTCCTCAAGTGTGGAACGTTGAGTGTGAGATTGTTCTTGTCCTCAAGTGTGGAACGTTGAATGTGAGATTGTTCTTGTCCTCAAGTGTGGAACGTTGAATGAATTGTTCTTGTCCTCAAGTGTGGAACGTTGAATGTGATATTGTTCTTGTCCTCAAGTGTGGAACGTTGAATGTGAGATTGTTCTTGTCCTCAAGTGTGGAACGTTGAATGTGAGATTGTTCTTGTCCTCAAGTGTGGAACGTTGAATGTGAGATTGTTCTTGTCCTCAAGTGTGGAACGTTGAATGTGAGATTGTTCTTGTCCTCAAGTGTGGAACGTTGAGTGTGAGATTGTTCTTGTCCTCAAGTGTGGAACGTTGAATGTGAGATTGTTCTTGTCCTCAAGTGTGGAACGTTGAGTGAGATTGTTCTTGTCCTCAAGTGTGGAACGTTGAGTGTGAGATTGTTCTTGTCCTCAAGTGTGGAACGTTGCGTGAGATTGTTCTTGTCCTCAAGTGTGGAACGTTGAGTGTGAGATTGTTCTTGTCCTCAAGTGTGGAACGTTGAATGTGAGATTGTTCTTGTCCTCAAGTGTGGAACGTTGAATGTGAGATTGTTCTTGTCCTCAAGTGTGGAACGTTGAGTGTGAGATTGTTCTTGTCCTCAAGTGTGGAACGTTGAGTGTGAGATTGTTCTTGTCCTCAAGTGTGGAACGTTGAATGTGAGATTGTTCTTGTCCTCAAGTGTGGAACGTTGAATGTGAGATTGTTCTTGTCCTCAAGTGTGGAACGTTGAAGTGAGATTGTTCTTGTCCTCAAGTGTGGAACGTTGAGATGTGAGATTGTTCTTGTCCTCAAGTGTGGAACGTTGAGTGTGAGATTGTTCTTGTCCTCAAGTGTGGAACGTTGAATGTGAGATTGTTCTTGTCCTCAAGTGTGGAACGTTGAATGTGAGATTGTTCTTGTCCTCAAGTGGGAACGTTGATGTGAGATTGTTCTTGTCCTCAAGTGTGGAACGTTGAATGTGAGATTGTTCTTGTCCTCAAGTGTGGAACGTTGAGTGTGAGATTGTTCTTGTCCTCAAGTGTGGAACGTGGTGAATGCGTGTGAGATTGTTCTTGTCCTCAAGTGTGGAACGTTGAGTGTGAGATTGTTCTTGTCCTCAAGTGTGGAACGTTGAATGTGAGATTGTTCTTGTCCTCAAGTGTGGAACGTTGATGTGAGATTGTTCTTGTCCTCAAGTGTGGAACGTTGAGTGTGAGATTGTTCTTGTCCTCAAGTGTGGAACGTTGAGTGTGAGATTGTTCTTGTCCTCAAGTGTGGAACGTTGAGTGTGAGATTGTTCTTGTCCTCAAGTGTGGAACGTTGAGTGTGAGATTGTTCTTGTCCTCAAGTGTGGAACGTTGATGTGAGATTGTTCTTGTCCTCAAGTGTGGAACGTTGAGTGTGAGATTGTTCTTGTCCTCAAGTGTGGAACGTTGATGTGAGATTGTTCTTGTCCTCAAGTGTGGAACGTTGAGTGTGAGATTGTTCTTGTCCTCAAGTGTGGAACGTTGAGTGTGAGATTGTTCTTGTCCTCAAGTGTGGAACGTTGAGTGTGAGATTGTTCTTGTCCTCAAGTGTGGAACGTTGAATGTGAGATTGTTCTTGTCCTCAAGTGTGGAACGTTGAATGTGAGATTGTTCTTGTCCTCAAGTGTGGAACGTTGAGTGTGAGATTGTTCTTGTCCTCAAGTGTGGAACGTTGAATGTGAGATTGTTCTTGTCCTCAAGTGTGGAACGTTGAATGTGAGATTGTTCTTGTCCTCAAGTGTGGAACGTTGAATGTGAGATTGTTCTTGTCCTCAAGTGTGGAACGTTGAATGTGAGATTGTTCTTGTCCTCAAGTGTGGAACGTTGAATGTGAGATTGTTCTTGTCCTCAAGTGTGGAACGTTGAATGTGAGATTGTTCTTGTCCTCAAGTGTGGAACGTTGATGTGAGATTGTTCTTGTCCTCAAGTGTGGAACGTTGAGTGTGATATTGTTCTTGTCCTCAAGTGTGGAACGTTGAATGTGAGATTGTTCTTGTCCTCAAGTGTGGAACGTTGAATGTGAGATTGTTCTTGTCCTCAAGTGTGGAACGTTGAGTGTGATATTGTTCTTGTCCTCAAGTGTGGAACGTTGAATGTGAGATTGTTCTTGTCCTCAAGTGTGGAACGTTGAGTGTGAGATTGTTCTCTGTCCTCAAGTACGTGAGAGACGTCTGAATTGTGGAATTGTTCTTGTCCTCAAGTGTGGAACGTTGAGTGTGAGATTGTTCTTGTCCTCAAGTGTGGAACGTTGAATCTGAGATTGTTCTTGTCCTCAAGTGTGGAACGTTGAGTGTGAGATTGTTCTTGTCCTCAAGTGTGGAACTTGCGTGATGAATTGTTCTTGTCCTCAAGTGTGGAACGTTGAATGTGAGATTGTTCTTGTCCTCAAGTGTGGAACGTTGAGTGTGAGATTGTTCTTGTCCTCAAGTGTGGAACGTTGAATGTGAGATTGTTCTTGTCCTCAAGTGTGGAACGTTGAGTGTGAGATTGTTCTTGTCCTCAAGTGTGGAACGTTGAATGTGAGATTGTTCTTGTCCTCAAGTGTGGAACGTTGAGTGTGAGATTGTTCTTGTCCTCAAGTGTGGAACGTTGAGTGTGAGATTGTTCTTGTCCTCAAGTGTGGAACGTTGATGTGAGATTGTTCTTGTCCTCAAGTGTGGAACGTTGAGTGTGAGATTGTTCTTGTCCTCAAGTGTGGAACGTTGAGTGTGAGATTGTTCTTGTCCTCAAGTGTGGAACGTTGAGTGAGATTGTTCTTGTCCTCAAGTGTGGAACGTTGAGTGTGAGATTGTTCTTGTCCTCAAGTGTGGAACGTTGATGTGAGATTGTTCTTGTCCTCAAGTGTGGAACGTTATGAGTGAGATTGTTCTTGTCCTCAAGTGTGGAACGTTGAGTGTGAGATTGTCTTGTCCTCAAGTGTGGAACGTTGATGTGAGATTGTTCTTGTCCTCAAGTGTGGAACTTGAATGTGAATTGTTCTTGTCCTCAGAGTCGTGGAACGTTGACTGAGATTGTTCTTGTCCTCAAGTGTAGGAACGTTGAGTGTGAATTGTTCTTGTCCTCAAGTCGTGGAACGTTGCGTGTGAAGATTGTTCTTGTCCTCAATGTGAGAACGTTGAGTGTGATATTGTTCTTGTCCTCAAGTGTGGAACGTTGAGTGTGAGATTGTTCTTGTCCTCAAGTGTGGAACGTTGCGTGAGATTGTTCTTGTCTCAAGTGTGGAACGTTGCGTGTAGATTAACGCTCAGGTGAACGTTCGTGAGATTTTCTGTCATATGTGGAACGTTAGTGAATTGAATCAACCTTTTGTGTCCAGGCGAAATTATGCAATAACAATCAGTCCAGATATAACAATTATATATACTATATCATGTCTTTAGTAACAATCAGTTATACAGGGTGTTCATGAAAAAAGCAGCCTCGTCAAGGGAGCTAATCTGGTAACATGTTTATGAAAATGAGAAGGTTCATTTATGACGTAGTCAAGTGGGCGAGTCTTTTTGTTATAGTATAGTTCATAGTTCATAAGTACGGTTCCAACTTCACTGCAACGGGTCACCCCATAATTGCTCCGTTCCTGTGCCAATGAATATCACACAAAATGTAAACAACTGTGAAATGTTTCCTGTGTGAACTAATTCCAGAATAAAACAGCCGCGTACCGCCACAAAAAGCAACCTGCACCGCATATGGCCGTCGCTAATGTAGCAACACAAAACTCTTCAACACTTGAATTGCAATTCTTGTCGAAGGGAACTTCAATCACGACAAAATCCAGCTTTCTGCGCCCGCAATATAACTGCATACGGCAGATTGAGTTTGTTCGTCACAACCGCTGTCCGCCATTTCTGAATACAAACAACAAACGCACGGTTGACACAGCATTCCATGTAACATTCATAGCTCACAGCTTTGCTCAAGCACTAACTCAGTAGCTCGGCAAACGAAACCGAAAATACCCGACCAAACATGGCGGAAATGCGCTAGCAAAGTCGTGTTCAGAATCAAACAGTCCTGACTCTGAATGGCCCTCCCGCCATTGTTGGCCAGATTTTTTCTTTTTGTTATAGTATGTAATTATGTGTGAATTCAATAACAATGACACTGAGAAAACGAATACTCCAATGCTATATTGATCCAATACTTCTGTATGTCAGCAAATCATGGACAATGAACAAACAATCAATGTTCATTGGAAGCTGCAGAGGTGTCGTTTCGCAGAAGAATGCTGAAAATTCCATGGACAGACAAGAAAACAAATTAGGAGGTTTTATAATCAGGCATGCACACAAAGAAACCTTATCAAAAGAATAAGAATCCGGCAATCAAGGTTCTTCGGGCATATAATGCGAAAAGAAGGCTTTGAACATTTGGGTGGCAACAGGTAAAATTCAGGGAAGGAGAGATCGTGGAAAACAGAGGCAGAAGATGTTGGATGGCCTGATATCATGGTTCGACAGAAAATCGACGTCAGAACTGATTACATGCACCAAGCAGAGAGATTTATGGAGAGACATAATCGCCTACGCCGGCAGGCATGGCACTTGATTGGTTGATTGATGTGATTATAGTGGTGGCATATGTGGCTTAGGGATAGTGACTCGGTCTATTAACTCCGACGTTCTGAGTTCGAATCACGCTGCAGAAAATTTGGTTTCAAATTGTTTCGCGTGGATTTTTACAAAGGACGATGGCACCACCCGTTCAGAAAGCAATGGAAAATTACTGAACGTAATAATGCCTAGAAAATCACAAACAGCCTTAAAAAGCTGGGGTTGATTCGCAAAAGTTCTGTAAAGGATATGCAATTTAACAAATAAATGATGGTGCGGGAAGGGGCGATGAATAACTGTGATGAAAGGTCGAGCTAGTCAGAACCGGTTTAAATAATAAATAGGCAAAACGCTATGCATATCTGGCAACTTTTGATTTGTCTTTTATCTTGAACACGCTGTATCATGGTAGACAAATTAAATCAATATTGACATTAGGGACATCAACGGACATGTATTTGTAATCCTCTTAGTAATAGTAATCATCAATTATAGTTATTATTTTAAATGTCATTTTCAAACATCATGTAATAATCATTACTTTACCATTTCATTTGCAACAGCGAACTATACGAAATATGATTGTAGATACATGGGTGACCAAGACAAACATACCACAATATCCCAATGAACAGGTCACAGTGGAATGGTACTTTGCAAAGGTTAGATATATTCAGTTGATTTGTTGAATACAATACGATATCAGAGAAATCACCTTCATTTTTGTCCCTGGGCACGCAGGAGTTAGGGGTAATGGGCGAGCTGATAGATTGGCTGACTTGGCTACAATATCAGAGGGAGCTGCCATGGATCAAAGTGACATTCTTCACGCATTGAGAGAGTCTTTCCAAACAGATGAGTTTTAGGGCTGTGAATCCCACTCGCTGACCAGATTGGAAGAGATGGGTGTCAATATTGGTGTAGCCCAAAAAGAACGACATACTAAATATGTAAAGAGATTGATTAATCAACATCGAACTGTCGTGTTGGGTCGCTGGACGCTGCTGGATTTGCTGAGGCGGAGATCGGAGCACCTATGGACATGTCCGGAGTGCTATGATGATAGTCCTCATATAAGTGATCATAACTCTTATATACCTGCCATTATAGTTCATGTCTGCTACATCAATCAATTGAAGAAAAGCGCATTCTTGTACTATTTTACAACAAACTTTCTGAAATGATGTAATTTTCTTCTTTTAAAAAAAAATGAAATTTATATACATAAAAATAAGTTTCAATGTTTCAGGACACTTGGCAGTGCCGGATTAGGCTAGGCTGGGGCCCGTAGCAAATTTTAGCGCGGATCCCTAGGTTTTGTATGATAATAAAATAAAACACAACTTTTACAAACAAACTTGTCTCGATTTAATGTGAGCAAATTTAGAGATGTTCAACGACATAAGGTGAGGTTATTTAGACGATCTTGTCCCATCGTGTTTCTTAACTCACTTTTTATACGCTTTAATGTCGCAAAAGAACGTTCTCCGCTGCAGTTAGTAATCATTAAATACAAGTAAATTCGTAAGACTATTTCTACATTTGGAAACACGACTCTAATGAATTTTCCATTACAAGTTTATTAAATTGCAGTTCAAGAGCCTCATGCTTGTCGTTGCTAATAGCAGCAGCTACATTAGTTTTACAGCAGTAGACGACTAAGATGGTTGGGACATGTGAGAAGAATGGAAACTTGCCGCATACCAAAACAAATGTTGTTCTGTGAACTTTCGAAGGGAAGAGGCACCAGGGCAGACCACTGCTCAGATATAAAGATGTCTGCAAAGTCTCAATGAAAATCGTTTCTATAGATCCCAGCACATGGGAAGGACTAGCTGATGACAGAGTTGTGTGGAAAGCCAAATTACGAAAGGGCGCAGAGTCTTTTGAGAAGAGACTTATGTATGAGCTGAACGACAAGAGAGAAAAGCGAAAACTCAGAAGTTGTCACAGTAAAACACTTGCCAATTGACCGTCTGTAAAGATGAAAAAGCCATAGACATTAGTTTTAAGAGTTCAGTTCAATGAACTGCATAAGTTAGTCGCCTAGGCTTTCTTCCAAATCCTCTTGGTAAGAGCTGACAATATTTGGAGTTCTTTTCAAGATCTCTTCCTCTGTAATAGATTTTAACTGCCGGAGTATTCCAAATACACCAGTCACTCTATGGTACAGCCTAAATCAATAACTTTGCAAACAAAACAGAACAGTTGTCCTTTAGTTTCTGTATAACACAACCAATCTCTCACGTGAGTTTTGTTTGTTGGTGTATGTGTGTATGTGAAAAACGACGTTCGACAAAATCGTGGATTGTTTGAAGTTGTTTGGCCATTCACCAATATCGTTGGAGTACATTTTACTTTCGTTGTGTTTTTGGCTTGTAGATGATGTTGCTACATTAGAAGCATTTGCTGTGCTTTCTGCCTCTCTCTTTGGCTTGAAGATGATATGGCTAAATTGGAAGGACTTGCTGTACATTCGATTTCAGTTTGTCTGGTGGAAAATGTGGCTAAATCGTGAAGAGTTGCTGGTCTTAATGGTAGTATTGGTAATGATGATTCTTCTAAGGCACTGCTTTCATCTACTACACAGTGGGACACGTCTTCTGTATTTTCTGCTTCGATTTCGTTGGATTCAGCACCATCACAAACGACATCTAAAAATTCAGACAGCTTGCGTGTTTTTGATATAACATCTGGTTATTTTTTCCATTTTCATCTGTCACATAGGCGCGGGGGCCCCTAGAAGCGCGGGGCCCGTAGCATTTGCTACTTCTGCTACTAGGCTAATCCGGCTCTGACACTTGGTGTCGATGACAATGAGGCTGGCTCTGCCAACATATAAGAGGGTTAGCCAATGGAAAGAGCTGATATTTTGAAAGTCCTCATAGAGTGTGACCTCAAAGATGATTTTCAGCTAAACCAATCCACGTCAACTACTAGATTGCAAAAGCTTGGATTGAATATTAGAGTAGCCAGAAAAGAGCAGCACAACAGGTGTATGAGTAGGTTCATCAATCAACATCGAACTGGTACAGTTAGTTGCAGAACGCTGCTGGAGATAATGCGAAGGAGATCTACTACCTATGGACATGACCGGATATTCCAAATGAAGATATTTCAAACCGAAAATGAAACTGTAACAAAAGTGTCATCGCTGATCGGTTTAATCCAATTGTCACAATGAAGACATACTGCATATAGTTACAACTCTTCCTGTCTGTTGCCATGGTAGTGCATTCTGCCAAACTGTTGTTGTTAGGTGTTCTCATACTGTCTTCTTTCCAACTACACTACTGTCTTTCTCTTTCCCCGCATGCCTTCAACGTTAGTTGTTCTCATACTGTCTTCTTTCCAACTACACTATTGTCTTTCTCTTTCCCCGCATGCCTTCAACGTTAGTTGTTCTCATACTGTCTTCTTTCCAACTACACTATTGTCTTTCTCTTTCCCCGCATGCCTTCAACGTTAGTTGTTCTCATACTGTCTTCTTTCCAACTACGCTACTGTCTTTCTCTTTCCCCGCATGCCTTCAACGTTTCACCCATGTTCAGCAGAGTATCATGTCCTTTTATGAATAAATAAAATCTTTGTGTCTAAAATATTTTATTTATCTCATATCTCTATCAACGTGCTACATAGATCCAATACTGACATACGGATGCGAGTCATGGACAATGAACACAGATCGAAAAATCTCTTGAGGGCCACAGAAATGTGGATTTACAGAAGAATGATGAGAATCCCATGGACTGCTAAAATGACTAATGTTGAAGTATTGAATGAGATCAAGACACAGAGAAGACTTATCATCAATATAAGAAAGAGGCAGTCATCATTTTTTGGACATGTGATGAAGAGGAGGTTTAGAACACATTGTGACAACCGGTAAAATCGAGGGTAGACGAGACAGAGGAAGACAGAGTGAGAAAATTTTGGATAGTCTGACTTCATGGCACGGTAGAGCGTCAACATCTGAATTGATAGCAAACACCAACGACAGAGATTTGTGGAGATCCATGATCGCCAACGCCAGCCGGCACGACACCTGATGATGATGATCTCTATCAACAGTACACTCTACATTCCTAATTTTGAATGACTTATTAATGTGTGTTTCTGTGTTCACGCATGCATTCATATGAGTGTACACTTGTGTGTATGTTTCCTATTTATAACTCTGTATGTGTATGTTGTACTGCATTGAAATATTTTTCTTTTTAAAGTAGTAGTTCATGTTTTATTTATTTATATTATTAGCCCGATGTGACCTCATGGAATTCTGCTTCTGCTTACTACAAGAACGGAAAATACAGAATGCCCGTCTTGCTAAGAGTTTGGCATAACGATGTATGTATATATATATATATATACATATATATATAATAATATATGTGTATGTATGTATGGTGTGTGTATGTATGTATGGTGTATGTATGTATGTATTTGTATGTGTGTATATGTTTGTATGTATGTATACATGCATGTATGTATGGTGAATGTACTTATGCATGGTCATGGTGTATGTATGGTGTATGTATGTATGTATTCATGTACGCATGTATGTATGTACAAGTATACCTATGTGCGTGTGTATGTGTGCATATGGTCCGGTCGTGTGTATGTATAAATGAATATATGTTCGTATGTAACTGACGAGGAGTCAATGGGATTCCTACGTACCTTAATGAACGATGTTTGGCAGAATGAGACCCCTCCAAAAGATTGGAAAGATGGAGTAATATTCAAGCTCCCCAAAAAGGTGATGGTCCAATTGCAACAACTGGCGCGGAACTCTGCTATCAACACCTGGCAAACTATTCTGCAGCATTTTGATGGAGAGGGAACATAAATCAAGCTCACGCAAGACTAAGAGAAGAACAAGCTGGCTTTCGGACGTCTGTACCGATCACTATCTCACGCTAGTTCCTTATAGAAGAATCATTAACCGTCACCACTAGTAAAAATTATAGACTTTCAGAAAGCGTTTGATAATATTCACCATTCTACTCTCTGTGAGATTCTTAAGACCTACGGCTTCCAGGAAAAATATATCAATATCATAAAAACCTTCTATTCTGAAGCATCCTGCTATGTAAGAACAGAGGCAGGAAACTCAGACTGGTTCACAGTCAATTCGGGTGTGAAGCAATGCTGCTTTATGTCACCAATGCTTTTTGGGATAGCTATAGACTAGATCATGCGCAAATGCACCCAAGATGATCAACTAGGAAACAAATGGCTTAATAACAGCAGACTATTTGATCTTGACTTTGCCGATGACGTGGCCATATTGAATTCAACCACACAAGCAACCCACAAACTAACGAGCAATCTTTGCACACTTGCAGAACAGGTTGGTCTCCAGATTAATTCTGCCAAGACCAAAATTATGGACCTCACAAACTCGACAGACAACATCGTAATAAATGGCAAACACTGGAGAAAGTTGAATATTTTACATATTTGGGTAGTAAAGTGTCAAACAACGGAGACACGATTAAAGAAATAAACTCTCGTATTGCTATAGCAGCTAGTGCCTTCAATAAGTTAACAAATATCGGGCAATCTCAAGACTTTAGTATATGCACAAAAGTTAAATTATTTAGGTCATGTGTGATTCCTGTACTGACCTACGGTTGTGAAAGTTGGAAATCAACAAAGACAATTGAAAAGAAACTGGACAGCTTTGGGAATAAATGTCTCCGAAAATAATTAAAAGTAAAATGGAGTGATTTTGTTTCTAACACAGTGAGAGATAGAACACACCAACAACCCCTATCAAATATTATAAGGAAACGAAGGTGGGAATATTTAGGTCATGTTCTTAGATCAGACGAAAAGAGACTAAATCGACAAGTCCTTATTTGGTCACCAGTTGGGAAAAGAAACGTGGAAGACCAAAGACCACTCTTCGAAGAACAATCCAACAAGAAAGTAAACTATTGGGATGTAAAATCATACGAGATCTCCAACTGCAAACAAAGAACCGTATCACATGGAGATCTAAAACCCCTGCCCTATGTGCCGCCTTTGGCACTAAAAGAATAAACTATGTAACGTATGTAAGTATGCATGTATGTATGTACGAATGTATGTATGTGTGCGTATGGTCTGCTCTGAACATGTGTATGTATGTATTATAGTGTATGTATATATGTATGTATGTGCTTGTGTATCTGTGAGCATGGTCTGGTTTGGACGTGTGTATGTATGTATGTATGTATGTATGTGTATGTATGTATATAAAATAATGAAAGAAGTATTATAGTAACAATTGTATCATCTAAACAAGAACAATGGTGGATTCCCCACAGTTAATAATCTGACTAAAATTATCAGTTTACAATAGCTACAGTAAACTGCGAATTAACTGATTGAATTCTAAGAAAACAATTATGTGAATTATTTATTTAACATCGACAAAACAGAAGTAATGACATTCGCCAGAGAGGAAAACACTACCAACATCTCCATCGATAATCATCTACTAAATCAAGCAAAGATTTCACATACCTGGGGAGCATTTTTCAGCAAATGGAAGAATAACTAATGAAATTCAACACAGATGCAACAAAGCAAATCAAATGATAGGGCAAATGGCGCCAATTTTAAGATGCAAACACGTCACCATGAACACAAAAGAGCAATGTTCAACACAATCTTTCTCCCCACATTATGTTAGCAGTGCCAAACCTGGATGCTGACAACAAACGATAGAAGAAAACTAGTCACAACAGAGATGAAGTGTCTACGCAGAATGCTGGGTGTAACAAGAAGAGACCGGTTGAGAAATGAAGACATCAGGAAAAAAGTGGGTACAACATCAGTACTAGACTTCATCAAGAAACAACAAATTAAATGGTTCGGTCACGTAAGCAGATTACCATCAGACAGTGCACCCCAAAGAGCAATGCTGCTCCGATACAATGGGTACAAAGCAAAAGGCCGGCCACGCAAAAGATGGACCTCAGAGATAACAGAGGCGACGAAAGAGACTATCTACGAAGCGCATACTAGGGCCCGTTTTAGAAATCTCTTCCTGACCTGACGCTGTGAGGCATACAGGATTCGAGAAAGAAAGAAAGAAAGAAAGATAACTGCCAGATTATAGTGCATGCCATACATTTCTAGTTGGCTCTGGCTTAATACAGGGTCTTCAAGATAAAAGTAGCCTATCAAGGAAGTCAGTCTGACATATACTTATGAAAATGAGAAGGTTCAATTATGACGTAGTATAGGTCAAGTGAACGAGTCTTTTTGCTATGGTGTGTAATTATGGTGCGGGAAGGAGCAATGAACAAATATGACGAAAGGACGAGCTAGTCAGAACCGCTTTAAATAGTAAATAGGCAAAACGCAATGCGAAAGTGGCAACTTTTGATTTGTCACTCGGGCTACTTTTATCTTCAACACCCTGTATAACATGATAATCAATTCACATGTAGTGTGTAATTTGTGTGTGTGTGTGTTTATGTTCATCTACATGTGCATTTACGTGATATCATTTTCTCAATGAGCTTTCTTATTTTGACCTACCAAACAGTTTGACGCTCAAGCTCAGAGTGTAGATACAAACATATACCATGTTGACTACACCAACATCATGTATGGAACGCTTGATATCAGAAGTTGCTACCCATCCAAACTCAGCAATTATTTCCAGATTGTTTTGGAAGGTTTGTATATTTCAGCTTTAACTGTGAACAATTGTAATGACTACAAACTGGAAGTTTTAATAACAACAGATGTATGTTAACGTCTCTCTCTCATTCTCTCTCTCTTTTCTTATATATATATATATATATATATATATATATATATACATCCTTTTCGTCTTTACAGGCGGTTATTTGACAAATGTGCAGCAAATGTGAAGACCTCTGAGTCTGCAGCTGCCTCTCCCTCTCCCAAGAGCACCACCAAGTCACCCTTCGAAAGAATATGTATCCCTGTGTAATGTCATCTTCCATGCAGCTTGGTCATCAGCTAGCTCCTCCTATCTGTTATGACAGACAGGGAAGTCCTAAATTCAGGTTATGTTTCTTGCCTAGTCTGGGCAACTAATATGGGGAATGTTCTTTGCCCATTTTTCACAAAGCCCCTCTCTCTACCCTACCACTTTCATCCAAAGGAAAGACAAACTGAAGCCCATGCGTTTGAAACTAAGCAATGTTTGCAGGGGATGCCGAAAGATGGAAAGGAATACACCTAACCACCAACTTCCTTAGGTTTTATCCCTCCGGATTTGTTTTCTAAGCTTACTAATCTAGCCTTCTGCAGAACCGTGATGGCCCACAAGGCAATGCGGAATTTCTATCAGAGTTTACTCCCCTTGCCTTTAGCACTCATATCTCTACATCTCTACATGGCAACGATACCACACAAATAAAGTTTTACAATCTAGTCAACTGTGTGCTATAATATCTAGTCGGTGCTATAATATCTAGTCGGTGCTATAATATCTAGTCGGTGCTATAATATCTATAATATTTTTGTTTGAAGTAAAAATCTCTTTCATGTTATTCAATATATATTCCAAATTTTGTCTGCACTATTTTCCTCCTTTTCCTAACATATCCATTTTCTAGGTCTGAGATGACAACCTTTTATATACCAGGAGACGGACCTGAAACATTTCAGGATGAAGTGGGTCGGATATCCCTAAATAATGAAAATCAATCAATCAAGTGCCATGCCTGCCGGCGTAGACGATCATGTCTCTCCACAACTCTCTCTTCTTGGTGCAGTTAATCAGTTCAGACGTCGATCTTTTGTTGAACCATGATGTCAGACCATCCAACATCTTCTCCTTCTGTCTTCCACAATCTCTCCTTCCCTGAATTTTACCTGTTGTCACCAAATGTTGTTGTTTGACTGCTATGTTAATGCTTGGATGTTTTAATAGTTGGGACAGTTGGTATGTCACTGCGTTTGCCTTCTGGCATCTAGTCTCGATTTCTCTGTCCAACTTTCCATCTGCTGTGAATATACTCCCGAGATATTTGAATTCTGGAGTCTGTTGTATTTTTTCATTATTCACGGTATATTTAGTTGACCTGTTTACCTATTTATTGTCCTGACTTCTGTTTTGGAGGTGTTAATTTTCATGTAATATTTTTCGCATGTCGCGTGCAGTGCATTTATGTGTTGTTGAAGTTTGAACATTCTATTAGATAAATTAGTTAATACGAAAAAGATGGTTAGATGGGATAGCATAATCCTGTCAAAGAGCAAAAATAAAAATCACCCAAAGCCACCAGAACAGAGCAAGACAACGACTCGATAGCAGTGTGACGACGAAAGAAGAAGAAGAAGAAGAAAAAGAAGAAGAAAATACCAAATTGATATCAACTATAGAATTCAAACAGTGAAATTATTTGAACATGACCGTAGTGGCTGATTGGTTATGATATAAAGTATATTGTTACCAGGTGCTAAGGAACTGGTAACCAGCACAAATATTGATCAATTTAAATGGAGTACGGCTATACTGCTAGGACAAGCTGCTGGTATCAGATGGATTCGTATAGCAGATATGAAGGTAAGTTTGAGAATTAATCATGAAATACTATCAATAATTTGTTTTGTTGCTAAATATGATGATGGTATCGTTTTAGTCTTAGATATATAATTGAATTTTTTATACTATTGGTTATTGGTTACTAAACTGACGTCATTGCACTCCGTGCAGACCCATAGGTGCTCAGTCTCACCCAACAGATATCGAAGAGTATGCATACTGATGGTTCCCGTGCTCGCTGATTAAACACACTCCTAACTCTGCCTCTCAGTCATCCAGTTCTACCTGTACCCCGGGTAACTCCAAACTGCCTAAATCGCTGGATCAATTCAACATTTATTTTAGTGTCCTCATCAGCAGACAGTCACGAGAGATCGAAGAACATTGACAAGTTATTGCAGTTTAAGCAGTAGATATCTGCGTGCTGCACATGTATGACTTCACTAGTAGATATTGCGTGCTGCAATGTATGACTTCACCAGTAGATATCTGCGTGCCACACATGTATGGCTTCACCATTAGATATCTACGTGCCGCACATGTATGACTTCACCAGTAAATATCTGGGGCTGCACATGTATGGCTTCACCATAGATATCTGCGTGTCGCAATGTATGGCTTCACAGTAGATGTCTCGTGCTGCACATGTATGGCTTCACCAGTAGATATCTGCGTGCTGCACATGTATGACTTCACCAGTTCTTCGAACCTGCTTCCAGCTGGACCTGTGCCAGTCTGGATACTTCTTTTTGTCAGTGATGTAGTAGTTAAGTAGTATCATTGTGGTTTACAATCGGCAAAGCAGCATCAGCTTTTAAAAGTCTAAATAAAATATTGAACTGCAAGTTATATAGTATTAAAACTAAATTACGAATTTTCAATTCAAGTGTTGTATCAATTTTAACATATGCCAGCGAGAGTTGGAAAATGACTAAAGATATAGAAAGCAAGTTGGATGCATTTGAAAATTGATGTCTGCGAAAAATAATGAATATAAAATGGAACGAATTCAGGAGAAGTGATGAAATCAGAGACATGTCTGGTCAACCACTAGTGACAACTGTTATAAGAAAGAGAAGATGGAGATATGTTGGACACACCTTGAGAAGAAAAGATCAACGAATATGAAAGCAGGCATTGAAGTGGGATGCAAAGGGTTCAAGAAAGAGAGGACGACATAAGGAGACCCTGAAACGAACTTTGCTGAAAGAGGCAAGAAATATCGATCTGAGGTCCATGGAAGGGATTGGGCGAGTTGCCCAGGATAGAGCGATATAGAGAAATTGCTTGCAGGCCCTATGTAACGTATAACGGTACGAGAGGAATTATTATTATTATTATTATGGTGACTTACAATCAGTATACAATGTCAGAGAGAGAACAAATAGATCTATCTTGGACAGAGAAGAGAACAAATAGATCTATCTTGGACAGAGAAGAGAACAAATAGATCTATCTTGGACAGAGAAGAGAACAAATAGATCTATCTTGGACAGAGAAGAGAACAAATAGATCTATCTTGAACCAATTGCGTGCATAGTCTCTAACGGCTGCGCGTGCCTCCTCCCTTTTTCACGCGAACGAGGCTCCCAGCGAATAAGGGACAAGGTAGCGTCTGCTATTAAGACTCGCTCGCTCGCGCGCGCGGTCTTATTGGTGGTGTGTGTGTCCGTATATCGGAGTTTCTCGGTCGCGATGTGATGCAGTCAGTCTAAAATTTTAAACGCTCGACGGTGGTCTCGTTAAAGGCCCGGCTCTCGCAACGAGCTTGTGGGTCCGCAGGTAGTAACATGGTGTCGTTCTTTGCTTGGCGAGGCGCAAGTCTTGCCGGCAAAACTGTGGAAGGAGCGCTCGGTCGTTTCGCTTCAATTTCGCATTTTCGCCGGGGACGTCGGAATCCGCTCTGCACAGAGCGCTGTCTCCCTTCCCCGAGCATTGTCGGTCCAGTCTCGTCCATGACAGCTATCTGGTTGATCCTGCCAGTTGTCATATGCTTGTCTCAAAGATTAAGCCATGCATGTCTAAGTTCACACTGTCTCACGGTGAAACCGCGAATGGCTCATTAAATCAGTCGAGGTTCAATAGATGACACGATCCAGGGGTCAAAGGCTCATGAGGTCATGGTGGTAACATGAGCCAGGGTTAGCGAGGGGCGCGCTACCAAGACCCTGCCCCCAACCTCCACGCGGTGACCCTGGAAACAGACTCTGGTTCCGGTCTGGCTAAGAGGGCAGGGATCGGGGAGAGAAAACTACTGGTAGTGGTAGCAGTGAAATTACGGAAATACAATAAAGAGACATACAAACAAAATGCACAAATCTCCTGACCGATGTACAACAAGATATTGCCCAAGTCCCTGAACGCAAAGAAACAGCAACGAAACGTCTCAGACATGGATGAGAGGTGCATCCAGTGACCAAACGTATGCCCACGTAGGGCAAAGCTCGAAGCCCTGAGGAGGGGGCAAACATTGCCAGCTCGTCGGCAAGAATAAATAAGACAGGACCGTAACGAATAAAAGTCTACCCTCGTGTTGGTGCGAGAGAAGATTGCAGCTGACCCTGCATCGGTAGCCTGGTGCAGATACATGTACTGGGCAAGGTTTGCCGAGCGCAAAAGAACAAGTTGCGTTTAGTGCATAACGAAACTACCCGCCCTGGGAAAACCGTGCAAGGTACTGTGCGATTAAAATTAACATCCCGGAAGAACTGAGGTTGGTGATGCCAAACGGAACTGCCAGCCTTGGGGCAACCGGGCAAGGTTCGATTGCAGTCGTAACTAACATCCCGGAATAACTGGGGCGGGTGATGGCGGCGAGCGCAAAATCCACAGTTACGCTGATAGCGCCAACTGAAACGACCCTCTACATTGTTTGTACTCGGCCCCATGCCAGTGCTTTCGAGGTTAATTGCAAATTGCCACGTACCAATGCGCGTCTAGAAAAGGCCGAGAATGTTCCTTCTCCGGATCAAACTAAAAATGTACGGTAAAGCAAGGCCGACAATGTACGGATCAGACAGGAAGTTCGGGTCTGAACATTGGCGAAGGCCGATACTTTACACAGTGTTTTATACGAGTAAGACGCCGTCCGAGGATAAGCTTACAAGCCCCGAGAAATATTTCTCAGTCAGAACGGGCATAAATAGCGTAACTCACTGTCCCGGCGTAGATCACAAAGCCCAAAAATACGGCAAAGCTGATCGAACCCTAGGGAAAGTTCACCCTAGTAAATCAAAGCTGGCTGAAAACGAACACCCCACCGAAGGATAAGCAACTGAGCTCAAATAGGTGCTGAAGGCTGGTGCACGTACATCACGTTCTGATGTTTGGCTGTTTATATATCACAATGAGAATGATTAAAACAGGCCTAGAACGATCGAAGAAGAAGAAGATCTATCTTGGACAAAGAAGAGAACAAATAGATCTATCTTGGACAGAGAAAGAACAAATATATCTATCCAGAAAGAACTCAAAATCAAAGACAACTGGCTGATGCTACAAATAAGAAAGAGAAAATTGAGATATTTTGGACATGAAAAAAACATGAAGGGCTGGGGAAAACCATCATGGAAGGAGGCATACCGGCAAAGAGAAGAAAAGGAAGACCACAGGGAAGATGGATTCAGGATGTAACTGATGGTTTGAACATGACGGCTGCAGAGGCAGGACATCTGGCCTATGAGAGAGGAAAATTCCGGCGGACTGTTGAGGTGGCAAAGTTCTGCTCAGGACAAGCTATTTGATGATGATGATGACAATGATATAAAATACTAGCAGTAAATACACAATATGAATCTATGTTTGGATACACAATATGAATCTCTGTTTGGATACACAATATGAATCTCTGTTTGGATACACAATATGAATCTCTGTTTGGATACACAATATGAATCTATGTTTGGATACACAATATGAATCTCTGTTTGGATACACAATATGAATCTATGTTTGGATACACAATATGAATCTATGTTTGGATACACAATATGAATCTATGTTTGGATACACAATATGGATCTCTGTTTGGATACACAATATGAATCTATGTTTGGATACACAATATGAATCTATGTTTGGATACACAATATGAATCTATGTTTGGATACACAATATGAATCTATGTTTGGATACACAATATGGATCTCTGTTTGGATACACAATATGAATCTATGTTTGGATACACAATATGAATCTATGTTTGGATACACAATATGGATCTCTGTTTGAATACACAATATGAATCTATGTTTGGATACACAATATGGATCTCTGTTTGGATACACAATATGAATCTCTGTTTGGATACACAATATGAATCTCTGTTTGAATACACAATATGAATCTATGTTTGGATACACAATATGAATCTATGTTTGGATACACAATATGAATCTATGTTTGGATACACAATATGAATCTCTGTTTGGATACACAATATGGATCTCTGTTTGGATACACAATATGAATCTCTGTTTGGATACACAATATGAATCTCTGTTTCGATACACAATATGGATCTCTGTTTGGATACACAATATGAAACTATGTTTGGATACACAATATGAATCTATGTTTGGATACACAATATGAATCTCTGTTTGGATACACAATATGGATCTCTGTTTGGATACACAATATGATTCTCTGTTTGGATACACAATATGAATCTCTGTTTCGATACACAATATGAATCTCTGTTTGGATACACAATATGGATCTCTGTTTGGATACACAATATGAATCTATGTTTGGATACACAATGTGAATCTCTGTTTGGATACACAATTGGGGTCTCTGTGGCTAAGTGGTCAAGCTCTTTGCCTTGTGAGTCGAAGGTCGTGGGTTCGAGTCCGAATCGCGCCATTCTGTTCACGAGTACATTTTGTCCAGAGATCCTAGGATTGTTGCTGGAGCTACGAAGTTCGTGCTTTGTACAATACTCTCGGCAGGTGGCGTGCCAGTTCTGTGCAATACTCTCGGCAGGTGGCGTGCCAGTTCTGTGCAATACTCTCGGCAGGTGGCGTGCCATTTCTGTACAATACTCTCGGCAGGTGGCGTGCCATTTCTGTACAATACTCTCGGCAGGTGGCGTGCCATTTCTGTACAATACTCTCGGCAGGTGGCGTGCCAGTTCTGTGCAATACTCTCGGCAGGTGGCGTGCCAGTTCTGTGCAATACTCTCGGCAGGTGGCGTGCCAGTTCTGTGCAATACTCTCGGCAGGTGGCGTGCCATTTCTGCGGAGAGGGGCCGAGCCGTATGGTGCAAAACCCGGTGCAATGAAATCAATCCTTCTGCTTTAAAACCCTTGAAACACAATATGGATGCCATAGTTGTTAACACCATGTTTATTATTATGTTCATTATGTACATATATAACTAGTTGGAACGGATTAGCGTCATGAGTAAACATTTGCCTATATCAACTTGGAGACAAGAGGGTTGTGAGCTCAATCCCACACTCAACATTCCACACATGTGGAAAGTAACTGGCACTTCTACCTCCTGCACACTAGGGTCTAGAAATGGGAAATGATAGGCACTTCATACCTCAAAGTCCGAAAAAGCTTCTGGAAATGTTATTTTATTATACAACAAAAAAAGTGAATGTGCTCGTTAGGTTTTGTTTACATCATCATAATAATTCTCTACCTTGTTCCTGTCTGAACTTGGTTCTCATCACAGCAGCTCTAAATGTATCCCTGTCCTGTGTGAAGCAGCCAGCGTCTGCTGCAGACATATTTAACTCATCTATGACATCCTGCATTTATCTTCTTATTATTTCCTCTTCTTCGTCTCCTCCTTCGTCTTCCTCTTCTTCGTCTTCCTCTTCTTCGACTGCCTGGTATGATGTCACACAGAATGATTTTCTCCAGAGGATATTGTAGTTTCACAATGTAATGAGAAATGAAACTGTGAATAGACACTGGATGCCACAGGTAGAAAGGTAGCAGACCAATAGCAATGTGGATTAATTATGAATGCCTTATGTACCAACTCTCTCTCTTTGCCTTTAACGGATTAGGCATGGCCCTCAACCAACTCATGCCTTTTAACCGGATTGGGCATAGGCCCTCAACCAACTCATCCTTTTAACCGGATTGGCATAGGCCCTCAACCAATCATGCCTTTTAACCCGGATTAGGGCATAGGCCCTCACCTCATGCTTTTAACCATTAGGATGCCTCAACCAACTCATGCCTTTTAACGGATTGGGCATAGGCCTCAACCAACTCATGCCTTTTCGATTAGGGCATAGGCCCTCAACCAACTCATACCTTTTAACGGATTAGGCATAGCCCTCAACCAACTCATGCCTTAACCGGATTAGGCATAGGCCTCAACCACTCATGCCTTACCGGTTTGGGCATAGGCCCTCAACCAACTCATACCTTTTAACGGATTAGGGCAGGCCCTCAACAATTCATGCCTTTTACCCGGATTAGGCATAGCCCTCAACAACTCATGCCTTTTAACCCGGATTAGGCATGGCCCTCAACCGACTCATGCCTTTACCGGATTGGGGCATAGGCCTCAACCAACTCATACCTTTAACGGATTAGGCATAGGCCCTCAACAATTCATGCCTTTTACCCGGATTAGGGCATGGCCCTCAACCAACTCATGCCTTTGGATTAGGGCATATGCCCTCAACCAACTCATGCCTTTTAACGGTTGGGGCATAGGCCCTCAACCAACTCTGCCTTTTACGGTTAGGCATAGGCCCTCAACCAACTCATGCCTTTACGGATTAGGCATAGGCCTCAACCAACTCATGCCTTTTAACCGGTTGGGGCATAAGTCCTCAACCAACTCATGCCTTTAACCCCGATTGGGGCATGGCCCTCAACCAACTCATGCCTTTTAACGGATTAGGCAAGGCCTCAACCAACTCATGCCTTTAACTGGATTGGGCATGGCCCTCAACCAACTCATGCCTCTTTTACCCGGATTGGAACATAGGCCCTCAACCAACTCATGCCTTTTACCTGGATTGGGGCATGGCCCTCAACCAACTCATGCCAAGTCTTCCTATCTCTAGCTATCTCCTGCAGTAGACTTCCAAATGTTTCCCAGTGCAATAAAAGCACCTCTTGCCTTCTGTATTCTTATTTTGACATCTCTATCTGTTCCACCCTCTTTGTCTACGTTGCTGCCCAAATATGTGTATGATTCTACCTCTTGAAGTGGGATTGCACCCAGGGAGATCGAGTTGTCATTTGCTTGGTTAATTCTCATTACCTTTGTCTTTCCCTTATGAATGTTCAGCCCTAGTTGCTTGGACTTTTGATTCAGTGTGTTTAGCTTATCCTGCATTGATTTCGTGTATGGACAGAAGGGTATATCATCAGCAAAGTCCAGATCTTCTAGTTGCTCTATCAGAATCCATTGGATTCCATTTCAAGTGTAAGTTACTGCTGACTTCATAATCCAGTCTATTGTCAGTAAGAACAACAAGGTGATAGAAGACATCCCTGTCGCACTCCTGTTTCTATTCCAAATATGTCTGTTAGTTTACCTTCATGGAGAACTCTACATTTCAAATATGCAAAAGCCATCTTATTAGGTTAATAATTTTCTGTGGGATTCCATAATGCCTCATTAATTTCCAAAGGGTTTTCCTATCAATACTGTCAAAAGCCTTCTCATAATTCACAAATCCGATATAAAGTGGGGATTTCCATTCAATACTTTGATCTATTATTATGCGTAATGTGGCTATCTGGTCAGCACAGGATCTTTTTGGTCGGAAGCCTGCCTGTTCATCTCTTAGCTTTATATCGATGGCATCTCTCAGTCTCTCCAGGATGACTCTGTTTAGTATTTTCCCAGGTACTGACAACAGCATTATTCCTCTATAGTTTTCACACTTCTAAAGGTCCTCTTTCTTTGGTAGCTTCACCAGGTATCCTCTCTCCAGTTTGCTGGTATTTCTTCAGTCTCCCAAATTCTGCTAAATAATTTATACAGTATTTCTGTGGATGAGTTTATGTTGGCTTTAACCACCTCCCTGGACCACTGGCTGCTTTCCCATCTTTAAAAGTTTAATGTCTTTACTATCTCCTCCTTGGATCGCTTCTCACAGTTGATGTACAAGTCAATTTCTGCCGGTTGGATATCTGGGGGTTTGTAGGTGCTGGTCTGTTCAGGAGTTCCTTGAAGTATTCCATCCATCTTTCCATTTGGTCTCTAACATTAATGATAGTTTCACCACTACTATTTTTGATCAACCCATTTGATGGACTGTATTTTCCTGCTAGCTTTCTAGTGATGTTGTAAAGATCCCTAAGGTTTCCTTTTCCTGCAGCTACCTCTGCTTCTCTTGCTAGATCTTCTACGTATTGTCTTTTATCTAACTTTATTTGTTTCTTCACTTTATTGCTAGCTTCTGTGTATTTTTCGCTATGGCTTTGGCAGTTCTAGTTTTGCTATTATTTAAATCTGCTTTCCTCTTTTCCTTTCTTCTATTTTCTTGAGAGTTTCTGGAGTTATCCATGCCTTATGATTCCGCTCCTTCTTTCCTAATACCTCTGTGCATGTTTCATTCCAAATATTTTTGGCTTGCTGCCAGCATTCTTCCGCACTCACCTCATCTTCTAATTGCCGCAAAACCTCATACTTATTAGAGACTGTGACCGTGAACTGTTCCTTTGTTTCCTGACTTCTGAGGTATCCTACATTATATTGGTGTCTATGTTCATTGGATGTTATGTATCGCTTAAGCTTCAGTTTAATTTTACTTATCAGCAAATGGTGATCCGAATCTACATCTGCCCCCTTAGAACCCTTATATCTTGTAGAGATGACCTGAATTTCTTGTTTATACATATGTGGTCAATTTGATTTTCTGTTCTGTGGTCTGGTGATACCCAGGTTGCTTTATGTATTCTTTTATGTGGAAAGACACTTCCACCTATGACGTATTGATTCGCTGCACAAAATTAGTGAATAGTTATTCTCATTACTAGTCGTTCCCTCATTAGTCCCTAGATGTTTTATGTACAAATTTTAGTTTTAACCTTTTTCCTCTCTATCGTTGGTAGGTGCATAATAACACTGGGTCACATTCAAGAATATTTTTTTGTTGGTGGTTTTGAATGTTGCTGTGATTATCCTATGACTCACTGCTTCCCACTTTATTAGTGCATTCTCCGCTTCTTTAGATAGCATTAAAGCCACCCTTCACTATGGGGGGCATTTTCTTCCATATGGCCAGAGAACAGCATTGTTTCTCCAGTGTTCAGACGTTGTTTGCCTGCACCATTCCATCTAGTTTCACATAGTTCCAAGATGCCAATCCGTGTATTTCATCTCATTTACAACATGTGCTGTCTTTCCCATTTCATACATACTTCTAACATTCCAAGTGCCAATTCTGGAGCTTTTCCTATGTGAAAGGAAGATAATCTGCGGTGTAGACTCCTTGCTGCTTTCTCTGCATCGCTTCATACCTCTTCTAGAAGAGCTTCCTTTCCTCTTGGTTGGCACAGTTTTTATTTTATTTTTATGTGACTTGTTCATGGTTGGTTGGATTTTGTGGCTAAATTTTCTACTGGATAGGGTAGCCAGCCCTACTCCAAACCCCACATTAGTCGCCTCTTACGACATGCCTTGTCGGTCACAGTGCCGCTATTCCTTGCTCCCCTTGTGAGTCCTGGCAACACACGGGCGATGTACCAACTATGATATAAAAATATGGATAACTTAAAGGCATTTAAATAAGTCAACATCTGAACTGATGGTCAGTACTTAGGACAGACATATGTGGAGACATAAGATACCCTACAGCTACTTCCATGAAGGTTGAGACCATTACTGATACCCTCCAGTGACTCCTGAGACTCCATTTACTGGTACCGTTGTGTATCTAATTCTCAGTTGATGCTTTGGAACAGCACTGTCCAATGTGGTTGCTGTTGGCACCCTTACCATACTTACTTGATGGCTTTAACACTAATCAGAATTTCAAGGGAAAAAACAGATTCATTGTTAACAGTATATTTCGGTTTTTCGTAAGCACATTAAGTTTTTTCTTTTTAATTATACGTTTAGTCAAAATTACGCTTTCATCTTTTATTATTTTTTAACATAATTATCAATATATGACATTACTAATATTATTGTTGTTGCTACATGGCAGCCGTGTCTAGATAGTCATTCACCAAATACTCCCCAATATATTAACAAATGTGCTGTTCCAAATTAATCGCCTTATGAAGGTCCAAATTGTTGTGAATTTTTCGACACGATTAAAAATAACAAAGAATTTTAAAAGAAAGTTCACGCGGTATTTTATTTTTGCCTACCCCAAACAATCAGTAACAATGCCTCAATCTATATTTTCAGTTGATTCCCAGGGATATCCTGGGAGTGTCCGGTGATTTCTCATACATCTAAATTTCAATATTTACATGAGATTTATTCTATTAATGTTTGTAGATGTGTACAAGCGACGATATTTTATTTTTCTCCTTTTTTGTGTGTATTTTGCAGAGAATTATGTTTAGGATTGTGTTTTGGGTTAGGTTTAGTGTTTGGAACAATTTGCAGACGACTGATATTTGATATAATAATTATAGAAAATCTGTATAAAGGAGTGTTCATTCAAATATATTGTTGATGTCAACGTCTCCAGTCTCCCTTGCATCAATAAATCCGTGCAATGCTTACGAGATCGCTCATTATTTTATAGTCATTATATCAAATAGCAGTCTGAAACCGTCCCAAACTCTAAACAATATTTAAAAAATAAGATATCGTCGATTGTACAATCTGTTGACAAAGAGTTATGTGAAAACACCCCTACAAACATTAATAGAATAAACCTCGTGTAAATATTGAAATTTTGACGTTTGAGAATCACCCAGGCACACCCGGGAATCAACTTAAAATATAGCTGGAGGCTCTGTTAGGGATTGTTTGGGGTAGGCTAAAAATAAATAATGATAAATATTAATAACCCGTTAATAATTATTTATGTTCAGTTAAGAGTAATTTAAAAACTGTTACTACATAACTGTTGTTGTATTTTGTAAACCAATCAATTACTTAGTCTTTTAAACCAAAAGTACGTAACAAAATATATTTCTCTCTTTCTATCTATTGTCTATTGCCTATTCCCAGGTGGAAGATGTAGTTGGCTTTCCACTCTTGCCGTTAAGCGATGGGAAGCTTTAATTTGCATTCTAGGGCCAGATGAGTCGGCCTTGTTGTGCTATATCCGTGTTTATGTAGTGTGTTCTTGATATTGTATATCCATCTTTTTCTTGGTCTTCCTAGCTCTAATACCCGATCTCTTTTATCGTATGCTGTTATTGGTGGTTGGTTGTATTTCATTCTGATTAAATGTCCAAACCACTGCATTTTTTATCTTTCCATGTATTCGGTGCACGAAGTTATTCCCACTCTGCTTCTGATGTCCTTATTTCGTAGTCTGTCTTTCCTGGTGACTCTCTTTCTAACATCGTATATAATTTGCTCACTTTCTGTTTCGAACAAACTCTCAAAATTGTCCCAGTAGGAGAAAACACTAGAGATCATATCTGTAGCATGAGACTCATTATCGAAAAATGCAGAGAATACAACATAGACCTGCATGCATGTTTCATAGACTATAGCAAGGCTTTCGACCATATACAACACCAGAAAATGTGGAACATCATGAAAGACGTGCACTTTCCAACACACATAATACAACTCATAGGATCTCTATAACACGAACAACCATTAAAATAGGAGGTGAAATAGCTGAATGGTTCGAGATTCAAAGGGGTACGACAGGGATGTATTTTGTCACCATACTTATTCAACATATATGCGGAGAACATCATGAGGAATGTAAAGACGATACCAACTAGTGAATTACGACCTGTCCTATAGGTGGCAAATGCATACCAGAGCTTAGATACGCAGACGATACAGTATTATTATCCACCAGCAAAGAAAGTTTGGAAAACCTAATCATGACAACCAAGAAACATAGTGAAGACTAACATCTATATTTGAATACACAAAAAACAAAAAGTCATGTCAACTGACAAAGCAAAAGGCTCACCTAACATCCAAGTAAACAATGAAGAACTCCAATGTGTAGAGAACTACGAATATCTGGGCTCAATAATTAACAATAACGGTGACTGCTCCAAAGAGATCTCAAGAAGATTGGCAATATCAATCAAGAAGTTAAACACAATGAAGAACATGTGGCAAAGTACCAGCAAAATATTAAAATTACAAATATTGAAGCATGCATTTTCCATTGGCTACTTATGGTTGGAATCATTGACATTACACAAAAATTAAGGACGAAAATCCAGTCCTTCGAAACTAAATGCTACAGAAAGATTCTACGAATACCATGGACAGGAAAAAGAAAGAACACTGATGTCCTGAAAGAACTAAAAGTTAAAGAGAATTGGCTGATAAACAACATACTATACAGAAAATTTGATACTTTGGTCACATTAAGCGTCACGATGGCCTGGAAATAACAATATTAGAGGGCAGGGTCCCAGGGAGCAGAGGCAGACCAAGAAGAAGATGGCTACAAGATATTAAAGAAACCATGATACACGACAAGTGGGTGAACTGGCAAGAGACAGAGTGAATTTCAAATGTGTGCAAAGAGAGCAACGTCCTATAAAGGATACGCACCTTGATGATGATGAGAAAAAATATGTAAATCTAGAGCTACTTGTCTTTCTGTTTAGACTTGCAATTATAGGAAATGGAATGCATAAGAAGAAGAAAAAACTCATGAAAATACCACAAAAAAAAGCAAAACATAAACACTTAATGCACTGAACATATACAGAAGGTTTCTGTGGTGAAGAGGTTATGTGCTCGTCTCTCGTGCGAGAGGTACCAGGTTCGCTCCATCTAGATATTTTTCCATTGATCTCTGATCTCTGTAAGTGAGATTGAGTTCTTATTCCGATCGGAGATAAACAATCAAATCTAGGTCAATTTGAGTATGTAAAAGAACCCATGGCAGTTCAACAACGAGCTACTTCCCGGACACAATTCATTACAAATAAAAGATTACAAATAAAATTCCCATAAAAATATCTTCACCATCTATAAATTACATTGAGGACCCTCGTTTGCGACCTACAAGGCATGTCGTAAGAGGCGACTAATGTGGGGTTTGGAGTAGGGCTGGCTACCCTATCCAGTAGAAAATTTTAACCACAAAATCCAACCAACCATGAACAAGTCACATAAAAATAAAATAAAAACTGTGCCAACCAAGAGGAAAGGAAGCTCTTCTAGAAGAGGTATGAAGCGATGCAGAGAAAGCCGCAAGGAGTCTACACCACAGATTATCTTCCTTTCACCTAGGAAAAGCTCCAGAATTGGCTCCTGGAATGTTAGTAGTATGTATGAAATGGGAAAGACGCAACATGTTGTAAATTAGATGAAATACAACGGGATTGGCATTTTGGGATTATGTGAAACTAGGTGGAATGGTGCAGGCAAACAACGTCTGAATACTGGAGAAACAATGCTGTTCGTGTACTGCAGCTGAGATCTTCCTGTGTAAGAAAGAGATCGGAGCATACATCGTTACTCACCGAAGTGCAATGATAATGGTCCTGTCAATCAATCAATCACCATATACATTTCAGCAAATTGTTTACTGGTTAATACTATTTACGCTCCCCCCAGTTATGGTCTAGTCACAATGACAGTTTTAAGACTTCAAAAATTATAAATTCCATACATATAATGAAAAGTTTGTACTGCGGTAAAACATCGATATTTTTATATTTATTTTGTAATATTGTTGTAATTTACTTCACTTGATAATGATAAAACATGAAGGAATAGAAAACTGACATGTTATGATATGTTATGTGAGGCAATCGACGTCATGGCACATTGGGCATTCCCATGAGTGGTCTGTCCTCCACTGCAATAGTAATCATTAAGTCCATTTGCTCACCATACCCATGAGAAACTGACATGTTCTTATATTTAGGTCTACTATGATGTCAACGATACTCTGATCGAGTTTGAGATGTTGGACTCACCACCATACGCCAGTGATATTAGTGGTACAACTCTCCCGAATGTCAATTTGCAGCAAGCTACACAAAACTTGAATAATGTTGTAACAAGCGGTTCTTTGATACTTAAGGTGTGGGACTCTGCTACCAATGACATAACCAAGGTAAATTAATTTGTATTTTGACATTAGAGTATAATGCTTTTGAATCCTTTGGTGTTCAGTCGGATCATCATTACTGCACATCGGACCAATTACTTCGTAAGTACTCATTATCTCATTCTCAGTAATGTCTCTCAGCGTGTGGCAACTAACGACATCGGTTCTTTGTTGGTTTACTATTATTCTTTGGCTACTAGTATAGTTTCAGTTTTGAATATCTTCATTGCACTCCTGACATGTCCATAGGTGCTCCGATCTCCTTTGCAATATCTCCAACAGCGTCCAGCGACTGACCGTACCAGTTCGATTTTGGTTGATCAGCCTACTCACATACCTGTTATGCTGTTCTTTTCTTGCTACTCCAATCTTCAAACTCAGCTCCTGCAATCTAGTAGTTGACGTGGATAGGTTTAAATGAAAATCTTCTTTACGGCCACACTCTATGAGGGCGCTCAAAATATTAGCTCTATCCATTGGCTTGCCCTCTGATATGGTGGCAGAGCCTGTCTGCTCTCTCATTGCCAACGACACCCATGTGCCCGGAACGAAGATAAGTTTGATTCTGCAAATTGTTGACGCTTGTAGTGATTCAGTCCATTGCCTGCGCACCGAACCAGCCTCTACCTTGCGGATCATACCAGTATAGTGCTCTTGTCTAACATATATAGCCGTCCATCGCGAGCGATGATGACAACAATCTCAGACGTGTGCTGCTGAACCTCTCTGGTGTGTGCGGAGGTGACTGTAGAGTCCAATCCTAGAAAAGAATCCCCGACCACAGGTGGGGCATACATGATCAAGGTTAGACATGTGCGTGTTGTGTGCTCTGTCTTTTCGCGCAGCTCGTTTTCTCTGTGCCTCAACAATACGATGATTCTCAGCTATTCGGGTTCCTCTTTTTGTTGTTACAGCGCCACATTTGGCGATCTTGCGCAAAGGATTCCCAGCACGAGGTGTCTATATCGAAGCATTTCAGAGACACTTTAAGAGTGTCTTTAAAGCGTTTTTTCTGTCCACCAGCTGAACGTCTGCCCTTCAAGTTCGCCATACATCAACTGTTTTGGGATGCGTTTATCAGGCATTCGAACAACGTGACCCACCCATTTCATTTGGGCCTTCTGCAACAGTGTGTTGATGCTTGGGATCTTTGCTCTTGTGAGGACTTCGCTGTCTGGAATTTTGTCTTTCCAGTTTATTTTTAGTATTCTGCATAGACAGCTTGTGTGGAAATGGTTTAATTTTCTTGCGTCTCTGCTATACACTGTCCATGTCTCGCTTGCGTACAGCAGCGTGGTTAGCACTATGGCCTGTAAACTTTCAGCTTTGTGACTATGCTTATCCCCTTCCGTTCCCACATAGTGACACGTAACCTTCCGAACGCAGCACTGGCTTTGGATATCCTATTGTTGACCTCAGAATCTATGTTTGCTGATCTGGATAGGAAGCTGCCAAGATAAGCAAAGTTGTCCATTGACTGGAGACGCTGGTGTTCAATGTTGATGACTGGATCGTAATACTGTTCTCTAGGGGCGGCTGGAACATGACCTCTGTTTTTGGTGTTAATGGTGAGGCCAAACTTATCACAGGCCATTGAGAACTTGTCCATGTAAGTCTGCATTTCTTCCTCAGAGTTGGTAGCGAGGGCGCAGTCGTCAGCAAACAACAGGTTTGAGATAGTTGATTCTTTTACCTTGGTGGAGGATTTTAACCTCCGAAGATTGAATAGGTTACCGTCTGTCCTGTATCTAATCTTTACCCCATGTTCGTCGCCTTCCCAAAAGACGTCCGTGAGCATAGCAGCAAACATCATGCTGAAGAGTGTTGGGGCAAGTACACAGCCCTGTTTGACGCCGTTGGTGACCTGGAAGGCTTCCGACAGCTCCCCTTCATCAAGTACCCGTGCGATCATGCCCTCGTGAAACTGTTGGACGATCTTGATGAATTTCACTGGGCATCCAAATTTTTCCATAATCTTCCATAGACCCTCTCTGTTGACGTGTCGAAAGCCTTCGTCAGATCGACAAAGACCTTGTAAAGGTTACGGTGCTGCTCTTGGCATTTTTCCTGTAATTGCGAGCAGCAAATATCATGTCTGCGGTTCCACGACCTGCTCTGAAGCCACATTGGGTCTCAGGAGTAAGTCCTGTTCCAGGTGATCGATTAATCGATTGAGGAGGACTCTGGCCAGTATCTTGCCAGCAATTGACAGGAGGGAGATCCCCTGTGATTATCGCAGGCCTGGCGGTTTCCTTTGCGCTTGTACAGGTGGACAATAGTGGCATCCTTTAGTTCCTGTGGCACACGTTCGTTACGCCAGATGGATGTAAATAACTCTGTCAATATCAGCATGGGCCCTCCTTCTTTATAGTCTTCGGTTAGTATTGAGTCCGAACCCGGTGCCTTCCCGCTGGACATCTGGCTTGTTGCCTTCTTGACCTCTTCTAATGTAGGTGGAATTTCAAGCTTGGCATTGTTTGGGACCTGGGGCATGTGCTCTATGGCTTCATAACATATAGTGGATGGATGGTTGAGGACAGAACGGAAGTGTTCTACCCAGCGGTCTAGTATCTGAGGCTTGTCAGTTAATAGCCTTGCTCCATCTGCGTCGAGTATAGGGGTGGGGTGAGAATGTTGAGGGCTATAAACAGTTTTCAGGGCATCATAGAAACGTTTGGAATCATTTCTGTCTGCATACATCTGGATTTTATCAGATTTTTTGCTTAGCCAAGCGTCCTGCAATTTCCTGATTCTCTCTTGAGCCCTTCTCCGAGCATCTAGAAGGCTGTTTTTGGATGATGATGATGGGTCATTTTTATGGGCTCGGTATGTCCCATGTTTCGCGAGGAGAATAGACTTTATTTCTTCGTCATTTTCGTCAAACCAGTCGTGGCTCTTGCGTATAGAGTGTCCTATGAGCTCAGAGGTAGATATGTACACGGTGTCTCTGAAGGCAGTCCAGTCCTCGTCCACGCTGGTTTTCCCAAACTGAAGGTCCTTCAGCTTGTGGTCCAGGTCTCTTATTAAACTTTCGGTGACAGCGGAGCTTTTCAATTTGGAGACTGCCAGCTTCTTTGTTGGTTTGCGACCTGGTGACGTTTTCTAGGCTTGATGCGGAGGTTGAGCTTTGACGCGATCAATCTATGATCGGTCCAACATTCTGCTCCGCACATAGCCTTTGTGACTCTGACTTTTCCGTACGATGACGTAGTCAATGAGGTGCCATTGTTTGGAACGGGGATGCATCCAGGACATTTTGTTTCGGGTTGGTAAACGAAACAAGAAGTTTGTGATTGTTAGGTCGTGGGCAGCACATAGTCTGAGTAATAGAAGCCCATTACTATTGCACTTGTCCACGCCGTGTACTATAGTACTCCATCCCAGATCCGATGGTCTGTCCCTACTCTGGCATTGAAGTCCCCGAGTATGATGAGCTTCTCAGACCTTGGCACCGATGAGATGGCTGAGTAACTACAACCCATATTTTGCTTGGTCTGCCCCTTCCTCTTGATGATTCTATTTTCAGGTTGTATGCTCTTGCAACTGGTGTATTCGGGTTCATTCTCACCAAGTGGCGAAACCATTTGTCTCTGTTCTTGTCTAACTACACCACATTTGGCATGGTATTATTGCAGTCTGGTTAGGGTTGTAGATTTACCACTATTATTTGAATCATTTAGACGCCCTCTCTCTTTTAGGGAATGTATAATATCAGCCTGGTCCAGTTCTCGCCGTTTTTACAGCAGCCTACCTGCAAGCATATCGGCACATTCATTTCTCCTTACCCCTGCAAGTCCTGGCACAAAAATAAAACTGATTTTTGTCAGCCTAGACGCTTCAGTGACTTCAACCATTGTCTCCAAGCCCAGCGTGTTTCAGTCTTCCTGCGCATATTCATTGAGTCACTAAGTAAAACATGCACGGATAAACAATATGTGACTCCAGCCAGACCATAACTTTAGTTACTGCCATGATTTCCATAGTGATGATGCTCATATCTACGGCAAAACCACCACTGTCTTCCTTCACAACAACCTCTCTGACTTGGTGAGTGAAGCTCATGAGCTCTGCTCATGTCAGATCACTAGCCCAACCGTGTAATTATTGCATCATCCTCAGAAATTAACACCTGAACTTATCCCTCCATGACCACTGGGTTTTATTGTCTGTATTCTTTGAATTGTTTGCAGATATTGTGTCCTGGACATACCTTTTATGTACCAATGGAGATATACTAAAACATGAAGAAATGTAGTTTTACAAAGTACAACAAGATAACAATGATGTTTAAACCAAAAGGCCTTCATCAAGATAATGATCCAAATACAAATAAAGATGCAAGATGACTGTCTATATAAAAAAACATTATATGCAATGCAAATAATAGTTTTCTATTTCAACTGTCCTGGATAATGAAAATATGTGACCAGAAATGAAAAAAGTTAAATAAATGTAACAACTAAAATTGACAAGAAAAAAACATATATTTGACGTTTGCCTTGCTTTCTGAAAGATTGTGGGTTCAGATCGTGTTGTTCAGTTCACATGGGAATTTTGTTCCGGAAATCCCTAGGATTGTTGCTGGAGCTAAGGAGTTGAAGCTTTGTGAAATACTATCATCATGTGACTTGCCATTTCTACAGAAAGGGATGGAGTCTTATGGGAAAATCTGATGCAATGAAGGCAGTTCTCCCCTCATTAAGGCCCTTTTTAATATATATATATTTTTATAAGATTATGAACATCAGGTGGTACGACAAGATAACCAACTCTGAAGTACTGCAACGTGCAAACCTGCCTTCCATCATGGGCATGCTCAGCAGCAGACGACTAAGATGGTTGGGGCATGTGAGAAGAATGGAAACTTATCCTACCAAAACAAATGTTGTTCTGGAACTTTCGGAGGAAGAGGCACCACGGCAGACCACTGCTCAGATATAAAGATGTCTGCAAAGCCTCAATGAAAAACTTTTCTATAGGTCCCAGCACATGGGAAGGACTAGCTGATGACAGAGTTGTGGGGAAAGCCAAATTACGAAACGGCGCAGAGTCTTTTGAGAAGAGACTTATGTATGAGCTGAACGAGAGAGAAAAGCGAAAACTCAAGTTGTCACAGTAAAACACTTGCCAATTGACCGTCTGTAAAGACGAAAAAGACCATATATATAAATATATATATATATATACATGTTATATATGATACATATATTCGTTGTTGTTAATTACAGAGTCAAGATATTCCAAATTTGTAATCAATATCAAAATGTCTTTATTCTTCTTTTTACTTTTGTCCTTCTCTGCTTTTTGCCGTTAGACATGTAGGTTTAACTGATGATCGGTTTCCGAGATAGTGACATCTTGGTCGCTTGATATGCTGTGATATTGTGGAGTTATAAGATGTCTGTAACTCCATCAACCCATATTTTGCTTGGTCTGCCCCTTCCTCTTGATGATTCTATTTTCAGGTTGTACGCTCTTGCATCTGGTGTATTCGGGTTCCTTCCTTCCTTTGCGTTCCCGGCCTAGACTGATGGACCAACTTTTATCATGAATTTTACTGTTGTTTTTAGGGACTCCGTTCCTCCGTACAGCTTTTAGCGAAGCTCTGTGTGTTGTGGCCATGACTCTTTCCTTATGCCTGCTAACCGTTGACAGTCTTGCAAGACATGTTCTGCCGTCATGTCTGCCATTTTGCAGTGGCACAGGCTAGTTGTGCCAATTTTAAATTTATGGAATATGTGGGCTCTGAGCTTGTTGTGGCCGGTACGGAGGCGAAGTATGGCAACTTGTTCACTTCGAGAGAGACCATAGTATCCGTCACTGTCTGTGTACTGAGGGTGGTCTTTTGCCCATTTGCTTCTATAGTGCGAACCGATGGTTGTTTTGACTTCCTCATAACTGATCTCGAGATCAGTCTGGGGTAGTCGCCTGCCCTCTTTGGCTAGCTTGTCGGCTGCTTCGTTTACCCTAACGTTGCAGTGTGACGGTATCACTGGATGACGGTGCGTTTGAGTGAACTCGTTAGTTCAGCGAGGGACGTTTGAGCTCATTCATCTCAGTTTTGCCAACGCATTTGAGTGCCGTGATGACCGATAGAGCATCGGTGAATATCACGACCTTGTTGCGTGTAGTGCTTTTTCTCTCCAAGATCATTTCGGCCGCCTCTTTTATTGCCTCTGCCTCTGTTCGGTAGTTATTCGAGTATTTGCCTGTGGCAATCGCTTTCTTGACCGTGATTTTCTTTGAGATTTTAAGCACTATTCCTCCTCCGCCATCGCTTATTGCGTTATTTGCCGATCCGTCCGTGTAGACGTGAGTCCACTCATTTTCAGGGTACTCTGATTCTATGTACTCTTCTGTTGCGATTTTTCTCTCTAGGTTTTTTTGCTATTTTTTGTTCAGTATGCCTGGGATTGATTCCCTTAGTTCTGGCATTTTGGTTTTCCATGGCGGGCACTTGTCGATTGCCGGGATTGGTTTGGCTGTGCATTTGGAAAGGACTGGATGGTCTATGGTCAGTGCCTTAGAGATTCTAACGAAGTTAGATCTCTGTATTCTCCACTTTCCGAATTCATACATTCTTTCATGCATTGGATGAGATTCGAGCCGTTTGAGTTTTTCCGCAAGTACTAATACTTTTTGTCCCTTCGGTCAGTCATTGGTTGGATGCCGGTGATTGTCTCCATCGCCTTGATGGGCGTGGACTTCATGGCTCCAGTGATGATGCGTAAGGCCCGGTTCTGACTGGTGCTCACTTTTGCAAATTGCTTGTTAGAGGCATTGCTCCACGCTGCTATACCGTACTCTAGGATTGGTCGCACTCTACCAGAGTAAAGTGTCTTGAGAATTCTGGCGTTTGCTCCCCATGTGGAACCTGCGAGTTTACGCATCATTGTTAGCCTATGCCTCGCTTTTGCCGTAGCATTTTCGATCTGGGTGCACCAAGTCCGCTTTCTGTCGAGTGTGACTCCTAGGTACGTTGGGGTTTTGCTCTCCGAAAGGTTCTGCCCATTGACTTTAAGCGTTATCTTGTAATCCTTGTTGTTCTGGGAGAACACAGTGTAAGTGGTCTTTGAAGGATTTATTTTCATATTCCACTTTGCTGACCACACTTCAAGGTTATTTAACGTAGCTTGCAGTCGATTTTCTGCTGTGGGCATTGACTCTTCTCGCGCCCAAATTACCAAGTCGTCGGCATACATGGCAGAGTGTACTCGTTCTGGGAGGCATGCTGCAATGTCATTGACGAAGATTAGAAACAGAGTCGGTGAGAACACTCCTCCTTGGGGACTCCTTGCTCCAGTGTGGCCTTCATGCTTTTGTACCCCTGAACCTGAACTCTTGCTGTTCTGTTCTCTAGGTATCTATCAAGCCAATTGTACATTCTTCCCTTTACGCCGAGGGTGAGGAGTTTCAGCCTTAAGCCTTCTTTCCAGACTGTGTCAAATGCCTTCTCCATATCTACCAAGACCGCCAGTGTTTGTTTCTTTTCTTGGAAACCATCCTCGATTTCCTGGACAATGTACGTTACTTGATCCTCTGTGGATCTGTATCTGCGAAAGCCTCCTTGGTGTGCCATAAGCAGCCCTTTGCTTTCCAAGTGCCAAGATAACCGTTTGTTCACCATGCGTTCCATAAGCATGCCCGTGCAGCTTAGGAGCCTTATTGGTCTGTAACTCGCTGGGTCGAGTTTGTTTTTGCCTGGTTTTAGGATGAGTACCATGATTGCTTCTTTCCATTCTTGTGGTACTATGCCTGTTCTCCACGACATGTTTAGAACGGACAGTAGAGCGGCCTTTGCTCTGTTACCCAAGTTTTTAAGCATCTCATTGGTAATCCCATCTTTTCCTGGCGACTTTCTGAGTTTCAGGTCCCTTAAAGCCTCTTCCAGCTCGTTACTGGTGAATGTGTCCGTTAGGTGACTATCTGCTTTTCTTGGCTCGCCTTGGAGAGCCCGTGCTTTTCTCTTGGTGGCATCGACTTTTTTCTTTGCTATGCTTACTCTGCTGACTTCGGCATATTGATGCATCAGAATGTTTGCTGCTTCCCTACCCGAAGCCATCTTCTTTTCTTGTATTCGGGTTCATTCTCACCAAGTGGTGAAACCATTTGAGTCTCTGTTTTTCAATGAATCTAATAGTAGGAGGTGTTGCTCCAACTGTTTTTCTAATTTCCTCATTTCTTATATGGTCTCTTCTTGTTTTATTTACTGCTTTCCTCAAGCATCTCATTTCACATGTGGTAATTTTCATTTCTTGTTCTTTTGTCAGTGCCCATGTTTGCTACTGATAGCACATGTTAGTATGAAGATTGCATTTATAATCTGTCTTTTAGTCTCTACTGGAATTGCTAGGTGTTTCAAGATTGGGGTAAGCTGGTATGTAATGTTGTTGGCTTGCTGGATTCTGGTTTCGATCTCTCTGTCCAGTCTACTATCAGATGTGAAGATACTTCCAAGGTATTTTAATTCTCTGCATTGATATCAATGGTAATTTAGGGTTGAAATTTTGCTTTGTTAGTTGTGTTTGTATTCAGAAGGTTCTGTCCTTCACTGTGTTTTTTTAACAAACAAAACTAGCTGTTCCAATCTCTTGACACTATTTGGAATGAGAACTGTGTTATCTGCATATCTTAACTTTAGAATAATCTATCTATCTATTTTCTAATCCTGTTTTGCCTTTTAGTGTCAGGTCGAAAAAGGAGACACCTGGAGCGATCCTCTCTATGCACCTTGTCTTTCTTTCTCTTCTCCAAACCTGATTGTCTCACAGCTTCAGGGTAAGAAGAGATTTCTAGCATGGGCTTAGTGCACACACTTTTTTTGAAATCATACTTCCACCAATTATAAACTGTTCGAAATTTGGTAGTTTTGGTTGAGCCTAACATTTCTCATTAAGTGTTCTGCATATATGTTATTTATTTGTTGTTCAAGATATTTAACAAAAATGGTGTCATAGAAATAGACAAATATATTGTGAGCTATACTCAGAAACAAAAAGTATCAATCATAAACAGTTATATTTTTGGATGATCATATTCAGTACAACTTGTATTGTCTATTTGTTACTATATATTTGTGATATAGCGCAAACAGCTTTCTGACTTTACTCAAGTTTTGCATGTGTGATTAATTGATTGATAGGACAGGACCATCATCGTTGCACTTCGGTGAGTAACCATGTGTGCTTTGATCTCTTTCTTACACAGGAAGATCTCAGCTGCAGTGCACGAACTCTGTAGCACAGGCAAAAGTCCCGATGTAATTTTGAAGATGATGAAAATATTTTTGTAGAAATTTTATTTGAAGCCTTTTCTAGTGAATTTTGCCCGGGCATTTCTTTCGACCCTGCTTTTCTCGATTTTGTTAAGAGTTCTTTTAAGTTCTTTTATTTCTTTTGTTAAGAGTTATGCCAAGGGTTCTTTTACGTGCTCAAATTTAACACGGGACCTATGTTTTATCATTCGTCTCCGATAGGGCTTGGAACTCGATCTCACCTACACTGAGATCAGAGATCTCTGGAAAAATACTCAGATGGCTCCACGAGGGAGCGAACCTGGTAACGTTGGCACTAGAGACGAGCACCTAACTTCTACGCCACAGAGGCACCTTTTGCTTGTGTTTATCAATGTACACATTTTGCTTGTGTTTATCATTGTACACATTTTGCTTGTGTTTATCATTGTACACATTTTGCTTGTGTTTATCAATGTACACATTTTGCTTGTGTTTATCATTGTACACATTTTGCTTGTGTTTATCAATGTACACATTTTGCTTGTGTTTATCATTGTACACATTTTGCTTGTGTTTATCATTGTACACATTTTGCTTGTGTTTATCATTGTACACATTTTAAAGTTGTCAAACTGCCTTACTTTTCTATGACCTGTCTCACATATGATAAATAACTTTACTGCAGTCTTTCCTTGTATGTGGAGTATCTGGTCGAATGTATTAGAACACGGCTCCCATGCAGGAGACTCGGGTTTAATTCACTGTAAGGCCAATGAGTTTTTTCTGTCTAGGGCATAAAGAAAAAATCCTAGCCTGAAGAGTTTCGCAGAGAGTGGACTAGCCATGCGGCCATTAAATTCCACAGGCTCATATCCCTCCTGTCTACACCGCCCAAAAAGTGATATTACATGCAGTAACCACAGTTTCCTTGTAGTGGTATTACATGCAGTAACCACAGTTTCCTTGTAGTGGTATTACATGCAGTAACCACAGTTTCCTTGTAGTGGTATTACATGCAGTAACCAGTTTCCTTGTAGTGGTATTACATGCAGTAACTACAGTTTCCTTGTAGTGGTATTACATGCAGTAACTAGTTTCCTTGTAGTGGTATTACATGCAGTAACCAGTTTCCTTGTAGTGGTATTACATGCAGTAACTACAGTTTCCTTGTAGTGGTATTACATGCAGTAACCAGTTTCCTTGTAGTGGTATTACATGCAGTAACCAGTTTCCTTGTAGTGGTATTACATGCAGTAATTACAGTTTCCTTGTAGTGGTATTACATGCAGTAACCAGTTTCCTTGTAGTGGTATTACATGCAGTAACCAGTTTCCTTGTAGTGGTATTACATGCAGTAACTACAGTTTCCTTGTAGTGGTATTACATGCAGTAACTACAGTTTCCTTGTAGTGGTATTACATGCAGTAACTACAGTTTCCTTGTAGTGGTATTACATGCAGTAACTACAGTTTCCTTGTAGTGGTATTACATGCAGTAACCAGTTTCCTTGTAGTGGTATTACATGCAGTAACTACAGTTTCCTTGTAGTGGTATTACATGCAGTAACTACAGTTTCCTTGTAGTGGTATTACTTGCAGTAACCGGTTTCCTTGTAGTGGTATTACATGCAGTAACTACAGTTTCCTTGTAGTGGTATTACATGCAGTAACTACAGTTTCCTTGTAGTGGTATTACATGCAGTAACTACAGTTTCCTTGTAGTGGTATTACATGCAGTAACCAGTTTCCTTGTAGTGGTATTACATGCAGTAACCAGTTTCCTTGTAGTGGTATTACATGCAGTAACCAGTTTCCTTGTAGTGGTATTACATGCAGTAACTACAGTTTCCTTGTAGTGGTATTACATGCAGTAACTACAGTTTCCTTGTAGTGGTATTACATGCAGTAACTACAGTTTCCTTGTAGTGGTATTACATGCAGTAACTACAGTTTCCTTGTAGTGGTATTACATGCAGTAACTACAGTTTCCTTGTAGTGGTATTACATGCAGTAACTACAGTTTCCTTGTAGTGGTATTACATGCAGTAACCACAGTTTCCTTGTAGTGGTATTACATGCAGTAACCGGTTTCCTTGTAGTGGTATTACATGCAGTAACCACAGTTTCCTTGTAGTGGTATTACATGCAGTAACCAGTTTCCTTGTAGTGGTATTACATGCAGTAACTACAGTTTCCTTATAGTGGTATTACATGCAGTAACTACAGTTTCCTTGTAGTGGTATTACATGCAGTAACCACAGTTTCCTTGTAGTGGTATTACATGCAGTAACCACAGTTTCCTTGTAGTGGTATTACATGCAGTAACTACAGTTTCCTTGTAGTGGTATTACATGCAGTAACTACAGTTTCCTTGTAGTGGTATTACATGCAGTAACTACAGTTTCCTTGTAGTGGTATTACATGCAGTAACCACAGTTTCCTTGTAGTGGTATTACATGCAGTAACCAGTTTCCTTGTAGTGGTATTACATGCAGTAACCACAGTTTCCTTGTAGTGGTATTACATGCAGTAACCACAGTTTCCTTGTAGTGGTATTACATGCAGTAACTAGTTTCCTTGTAGTGATATTACATGCAGTAACCGGTTTCCTTGTAGTGGTATTACATGCAGTAACCAGTTTCCTTGTAGTGGTATTACATGCAGTAACCAGTTTCCTTGTAGTGGTATTACATGCAGTAACCAGTTTCCTTGTAGTGGTATTACATGCAGTAACCAGTTTCCTTGTAGTGGTATTACATGCAGTAACTACAGTTTCCTTGTAGTGGTATTACATGCAGTAACCAGTTTCCTTGTAGTGGTATTACATGCAGTAACCAGTTTCCTTGTAGTGGTATTACATGCAGTAACTAGAGTTTCCTTGTAGTGGTATTACATGCAGTAACCAGTTTCCTTGTAGTGGTATTACATGCAGTAACTACAGTTTCATTGTAGTGGTATTACATGCAGTAACCAGTTTCCTTGTAGTGGTATTACATGCAGTAACCAGTTTCCTTGTAGTGGTATTACATGCAGTAACCAGTTTCCTTGTAGTGGTATTACATGCAGTAACCAGTTTCCTTGTAGTGGTATTACATGCAGTAACTACAGTTTCCTTGTAGTGGTATTACATGCAGTAACCACAGTTTCCTTGTAGTGGTATTACATGCAGTAACCAGTTTCCTTGTAGTGGTATTACATGCAGTAACCAGTTTCCTTGTAGTGGTATTACATGCAGTAACTACAGTTTCCTTGTAGTGGTATTACATGCAGTAACTACAGTTTCCTTGTAGTGGTATTACATGCAGTAACTACAGTTTCCTTGTAGTGGTATTACATGCAGTAACTACAGTTTCCTTGTAGTGGTATTACATGCAGTAACCAGTTTCCTTGTAGTGGTATTACATGCAGCAACTACAGTTTCCTTGTAGTGGTATTACATTCAGTAACCACAGTTTCCTTGTAGTGGTATTACATGCAGTAACCATTTTCCTTGTAGTGGTATTACATGCAGTAACCAGTTTCCTTGTAGTGGTAATACATGTAGTAACCACAGTTTCCTTCTAGTTGCATTACATGCAGTAACCACAGTTTCCTTGTATCAATAACTACATCAAGTGACTGCATGTTTTTATGGACAACTTTGTTACAACAATGATGATGCATATTTCTGTTGCAGGGTGTACAAGTCTCACCAAAGATAAAAATAGCGGGTAACAATGTATTCCATACATTCCCTCCTACGACAAATCCAATAACTGGACAAACAAGTCCAAGTGTGCAGACAGGACCTGCAGGAACAGGACCTGCAGGAACAGGACCTACAACAACAACAACACCTACAACAACCACAATTGCAAGAGCTGGAAGTGCTCAGGGTGGAAGCAATGATGATGGATATTCTGCAGGTAACAAAGCAAAATGATAGATTGGTAGTGCAGTAATTTTGGTAATATTTTAGTGTCACATGTTAAACTTGATCATCATCTTATGTCATGCGGGATGACATCGGTGATCAATGATCTTCACATTGTCCAGGCCCGTGCGCTATATTTTCTCAGTATGATGCAAGTCTTCGAAATGCCGCCCCTTAATTATTTTTCTTTAAAATAACCTTCAATTGTGATTTTGATTTCACTGCTTATGCCGCCCCCTTTCGGTTCCACCTGATGCGGCCGCCTCTTTGCATCATATCACGGCACGGTCCATGTATCTGTCCTTGGTGCTGACTGTCATTTCCGATATTGACACTCTTCCATGCCATGAAGCCAAACTGTCCAGAAGTTTGTCTCCCTGTCTCATCTCCCATTTATAACTGTTAAAAAGTAAAGTCATATGCAGCACTAAAATGACACTTCTGCTCAGAGAATTGGTTACACCCATTATTATATATAGAACCATGATGGCACAGCGGTTAGTGTACTTGCTTTGCAGATGTGTGGTCCCAGGTTCGAAATGTCCAGTTGATGTGGGATTTCATTGACAATAACTGCATTTCTCTTTCTGTGTTAAAGTACATCATTGATAATAACTGCATTTATCTCCATATATTAAAGTACTTCATTCACAATAACGGCATTTATCTCCATATATTAAAGTACTTCATTCACAATAACGGCATTTATCTCCATATATTAAAGTACTTCATTCATAATAACTGCATTTATCTCCATATATTAAAGTACTTCATTCACAATAACGGCATTTATCTCCATATATTAAAGTACTTCATTCACAATAACTGCATTTATCTCCATATATTAAAGTACTTCATTCACAATAACTGCATTTATCTCCATATATTAAAGTACTTCATTCATAATAACTGCATTTATCTCCATATATTAAAGTAATTCATTCACAATAACTGCATTTCATCATCATCATCATCATCACCTTTCAACTCCCATCGACACAGGTTTTCAACAAACTTCTTCCATCTCTTCCTCTCTCTTGCCATCCTTTCCAATTCTTTCCATGTTTTGCCTATCCTCTTTATACCGCCTCCAGCTCTCTTCTCCAGGTCTGCCTAGGCCTTCCCCTACTCCTCTTTCTCTGAGGGTTCCAAAACAATGCCTGTCTTGTGATGCTCCGGTCGGTCTTCTCAATGTAGTGTCCTATCCATCGCCAGCGTCTCTTCCTGAGCTCTCTCTCCACTGGTATCTGCTTTGTTCTCTCCTGAGTTCCTCGTTTGTAATCTTATCATACCATCTCAATCCCTCTATCCTACGTAAACATCCATTTACGAAGGTCAAAAGTTTTCTGATAGTTTTCTTTGTGGTCTTCCATGTTTCCGAGCCATAGAACAGCACTGACTTCACATTTGACTGGAAAATTCTCAATTTTGTGTTTGTTTTGATCTCCTTGCCTTCCATATCTTACTCAATGCAATAAAGTTCCCTCTTGTTTTTTGTATTCTTATCTTAACATCTTTGTTTGTTCCTCCTTCTGTGTCTATGTTGCTTCCAAGGTATGTGTATGATTCTACATCCTGCAGTGCTGTTTCCTCCAGCATAATCTGATTTATATTTGCAGCATTTATTCTCATCCCAATACACAAATAAGACAAGAGACCAAGCAAGAAAATGTATCAAATTTTACAAGAAAGCGCCGCTGGACCTACATCGGCCACACACTTAGAATGGATGAGAGAAGACTCCTACCAATCCTCATATGGACACCAGAGGGAAAAGAAAACGAGGAAGACCAAGAGAGACTCTGCGTAGAACCATCACCAGAGAAGGCTCAACGATGGGCCTAGTAAACATTAAAGACTTAAAACAAATAGCAACGAACCGCGAGACATGGAGAGCTATGACCTCTGCCCTAGGCGCCGCCCACAGGCCCAAGAGGAAAGACTAACTAATTTATTCTCATGACCTTGGTCTTCCCCGTGTATTTTCAAACCTAGCTGCTGAGACTTATTATTTAGGGCATTCATTTTGTCTTTAATCTGTGCGTGGTTGTGAGACAGCAAAGCCAGATCGTCTGCAAAATCCAGGTCCTCCAGTTGTTTCACAAGTGTCCATTGTATTCTCCCTCTGTTATCCGTTGTTGATTTCATGATCCAATCTATGGCCAGCAAGAACAGGAATGGTGATAACAAGCATCCCTGCCTCACCCCTGTTCTTATCTCAAAGGATTCCGTCAGTTGGCCCTCGTGTATGACTCTGCATTTCATTCCTTCATACGTTTTCTTTATTAGGTTTGCAATCTTGGGTGGAATTCCATAGTGTACTAATAGTTTCCACAATGATTTCCTATCCAGACTATCAAACGCCTTTTCATAATCCACAAAACCTATGTATAGTGGCGAGTTCCACTTCAAGCTTTGCTCCACTATAATGCGCAGTGTAGCTATCTGGTCTGTGCAGGATCTATTCCCACGGAACCCTGCTTGTTCTTTTCTCAGTTGTTTATCTATGGCCTCTTTAAGTCTATCGAGTATAATCCTGTTTAATACTTTGCCTGGCACTGATAGTAGCATTATCCCTCTATAGTTCGTACATTCTTGCATGTCTACCTTCTTTGGCAGTTTTACCAAGTGACCTTCTTTCCACTCTACTGGTATCTCTTCTCTCTCCCATATCTTCCCTAGTAATTTGTATAGTAGCTCTGTTGAGGTATCTTTATCTGCCTTAATGGCCTCTGCTGGAATGTTGTCTGGCCCTGCTGCTTTCCTATCCTTTAAATTTTCTATGGCCTTCATTATTTCTTCTTTACTTGGTCTTTCACAATTAATTTGTAGCTCCTCTTCAGCTGGCTCTATTTCCCGTGGGACCTGCGGTTTTGGCATATTAAGCAGTTCTTCAAAATGTTCTTTCCATCTCTCCATTTGTTCTTTAGTGTTGCTAATTACTTTGCCTCTCTTGTCTTTTTATAAGGCCACTTGATTGTTTGTATTTTCCTGTTAACTTCCTTGTGATGTTATACAGGTCCCTCATATTTCTTTTTTCTGCTGCTTCTTCTGCTTCTCCTGCCAACTCCTCTACATATTTTATTTTATCCCTTCTTATGTTTTGTTTAACCTTTTTGTTGGCTTCCCCATATACCTTGTGGGCTTTAGCTTTAGCACCTCTAGTTTTGCATCTGTTTAGATCCGCTTTCCTGCTTTTTCTTTCTTTGATCAGACTAAGGGTATCTGTTGTTATCCAATCTTTGTTTTTCCACTCCTTATCTCCCAAAACCTCTGAGCATGTATCCTTCCATATATTTTTTTATCTGTTGCCAATGTTCCTCAATATTCATATCGTCTACCAGCTGTTCCAATGCTTGGTACTTGTTTGATACTGCGACTGCAAATCTGTCTCTTACTTCCTGGTTCCTAAGCTCTTCTACTTTGAACTGCTTTCTATAATTTGGGTTTGTTGAATATCTTTTAAGTTTCAGCCTGATTTTACTTAACAGGAGGTGGTGATCCGATGCCACGTCTGCACACTTTAACGTCTTGTAATGATGTTCTAAATTTCTTATCAATACATATGTGGTCTATCTGGTTAGCTGTTATGTGGTCTGGTGATATCCATGTGGCCTTGTGTACTCTCTTATGCTGCCCTTATGATTAACTGGTTTGAGGCACAAAAATTTGCGAATATTTCCCCATTCTCATTCATTCTACCCAGCCCATGATTTTCCATGGTCTCTTCGAAACTGCTATTGTCGTCTCCTATCTTTGCATTTAAGTCCCCCATCAAAATTATAATATCCTTTTTTCTCTTCCTGTCCATAATACTTTGTACTTTGGTATAAAACCTCTCTTTAGCTACTTGTTCCCGATCGTTAGTTGGCGCGTAGCATTGATGACCTTTAGGTTAATTTTCTTTAGTTAGTTCTAAATGTTGCTGTTATTATTCTGGGCCCGATTGTTTCCCATTCTATTAATGCTTTTGTGCTTCTCTGGACAGCATGAGGGCAACTCCTTTACTATGGTGTGTGCTCTCTTCTTCCTTTTGCCCTGAGGACAGCATTATTTCGCCTGTGTGTAGTTTAATTTTGTCTATTCCTTTCCAACTTGTCTCCGAGACTCCCAGAATGTCTATCTTGTAGTTTTCATCTCTGTCTGAGCTGGGCCATTTTCCTGCTCCAGCAACGTTCTCACGTTCCAGCAACCAATTCTGCTATTTTCCGACAGAAAGAAGGCTAGTCGGCATCCACGGATCCGTGCGCTTTCCGGTGATACGTCATTTGCCCCCTGTTGGGGACCTTCCCCTGGTTCGGATAGTTGAGTTATTCCATATTGTTGTACTATCCATGTTTGTTGAAGTTTTTGGCTTATTTTTTTCTGCAGGGTGAGGTAGCCAGCCCCACTCCTACCCTCCTTAGTCGCCTCTTACGACATGTCTGGCAGGTAGACAATGCTGCATATTCTTTCCTCCCCTGTGAGCCCCGGCAGCACTCAGGCGGATCCTACCTTAGTCACCTCTTACGACATGCCTTGTAGGGCCAGTGTTGACCAATTCTTTCTTGCAGGCCCGGCAACACACGGGCGAATAACGGCATTTATCTCTTTATATTAAAGTACTTCATTGACAATAACTGCATTTATCTCTTTATATTAAAGTACATCATTGACAATAACTGCATTTATCTCCATATATTAAAGTACATCATTGACAATAACTGCATTTATCTCCATATATTAAAGTACTTCATTCACAATAACTGCATTTATCTCTTTATATTAAAGTACTTCATTCACAATAACTGCATTTATCTCTTTATATTAAAGTACATCATTGACAATAACTGCATTTATCTCCATATATTAAAGTACATCATTGACAATACTCATTTATCTCCATATATTAAAGTACTTCATTCACAATAACTGCATTTATCTCTTTTATTAAAGTACTTCATTGACAATAACTGCATTTATCTCTTTATATTAAAGTACTTCATTCACAATAACGGCATTTATCTCCATATATTAAAGTACTTCATTGACAATAACTGCATTTATCTCTTTATATTAAAGTACTTCATTGACAATAACTGCATTTATCTCTTTATATTAAAGTACTTCATTGACAATAACTGCATTTATCTCCATATATTAAAGTACTTCATTGACAATAACTGCATTTATCTCTTTATATTAAAGTACTTCATTGACAATAACTGCATTTATCTCCATATATTAAAGTACTTCATTGACAATAACTGCATTTATCTCCATATATTAAAGTACTTCATTGACAATAACTGCATTTATCTCCATATATTAAAGTACTTCATTCACAATAACTGCATTTATCTCCATATATTAAAGTACTTCATTCACAATAACTGCATTTATCTCTTTATATTAAAGTACATCATTGACAATAACTGCATTTATCTCTTTATATATTAAAGTACTTCATTGACAATAACTGCATTTATCTCCATATATTAAAGTACTTCATTGACAATAACTGCATTTATCTCTTTATATTAAAGTACTTCATTGACAATAACTGCATTTATCTCTTTATATATTAAAGTACTTCATTGACAATAACTGCATTTATCTCCATATATTAAAGTACTTCATTGACAATAACTGCATTTATCTCTTATATTAAAGTACTTCATTGACAATAACTGCATTTATCTCCATATATTAAAGTACATCATTGACAATAACTGCATTTATCTCCATATATTAAAGTACTTCATTGACAATAACTGCATTTATCTCCATATATTAAAGTACTTCATTCACAATAACTGCATTTATCTCTTTATATTAAAGTACTTCATTGACAATAACTGCATTTATCTCTTTATATTAAAGTACTTCATTGACAATAACTGCATTTATCTCCATATATTAAAGTACATCATTGACAATAACTGCATTTATCTCCATATATTAAAGTACTTCATTGACAATAACTGCATTTATCTCCATATATTAAAGTACTTCATTCACAATAACTGCATTTATCTCTTTATATTAAAGTACTTCATTGACAATAACTGCATTTATCTCCATATATTAAAGTACATCATTGACAATAACTGCATTTATCTCCATATATTAAAGTACTTCATTGACAATAACTGCATTTATCTCCATATATTAAAGTACTTCATTCACAATAACTGCATTTATCTCCATATATTAAAGTACTTCATTCACAATAACTGCATTTATCTCTTTATATTAAAGTACTTCATTCACAATAACTGCATTTATCTCCATATATTAAAGTACTTCATTGACAATAACTGCATTTATCTCCATATATTAAAGTACTTCATTCACAATAACTGCATTTATCTCCATATATTAAAGTACTTCATTGACAATAACTGCATTTATCTTTATATATTAAAGTACTTCATTGACAATAACTGCATTTATCTCTTTATATTAAAGTACTTCATTGACAATAACTGCATTTATCTCTTTATATTAAAGTACTTCATTGACAATAACTGCATTTATCTCCATATATTAAAGTACTTCATTGACAATAACTGCATTTATCTCTTTATATTAAAGTACTTCATTGACAATAACTGCATTTATCTCCATATATTAAAGTACTTCATTGACAATAACTGCATTTATCTCCATATATTAAAGTACTTCATTGACAATAACTGCATTTATCTCCATATATTAAAGTACTTCATTCACAATAACTGCATTTATCTCCATATATTAAAGTACTTCATTCACAATAACTGCATTTATCTCTTTATATTAAAGTACATCATTGACAATAACTGCATTTATCTCTTTATATATTAAAGTACTTCATTGACAATAACTGCATTTATCTCCATATATTAAAGTACTTCATTGACAATAACTGCATTTATCTCTTATATTAAAGTACTTCATTGACAATAACTGCATTTATCTCTTTATATATTAAAGTACTTCATTGACAATAACTGCATTTATCTCCATATATTAAAGTACTTCATTGACAATAACTGCATTTATCTCTTTATATTAAAGTACTTCATTGACAATAACTGCATTTATCTCCATATATTAAAGTACATCATTGACAATAACTGCATTTATCTCCATATATTAAAGTACTTCATTGACAATAACTGCATTTATCTCCATATATTAAAGTACTTCATTCACAATAACTGCATTTATCTCTTTATATTAAAGTACTTCATTGACAATAACTGCATTTATCTCTTTATATTAAAGTACTTCATTGACAATAACTGCATTTATCTCCATATATTAAAGTACATCATTGACAATAACTGCATTTATCTCCATATATTAAAGTACTTCATTGACAATAACTGCATTTATCTCCATATATTAAAGTACTTCATTCACAATAACTGCATTTATCTCTTTATATTAAAGTACTTCATTGACAATAACTGCATTTATCTCCATATATTAAAGTACATCATTGACAATAACTGCATTTATCTCCATATATTAAAGTACTTCATTGACAATAACTGCATTTATCTCCATATATTAAGTACTTCATTCACAATAACTGCATTTATCTCCATATATTAAAGTACTTCATTCACAATAACTGCATTTATCTCTTTATATTAAAGTACTTCATTCACAATAACTGTATTTATCTCCATATATTAAAGTACTTCATTCACAATAACTGCATTTATCTCCATATATTAAAGTACTTCATTCACAATAACTGCATTTATCTCCATATATTAAAGTACTTCATTGACAATAACTGCATTTATCTTTATATATTAAAGTACTTCATTCACAATAACTGCATTTATCTCTACATATTAAAGTACTTCATTCACAATAATGGCATTTATCTCCATATATTAAAGTACTTCATTGACAATAACTGCATTTATCTCCATATATTAAAGTACTTCATTCACAATAACTGCATTTATCTCCATATATTAAAGTACTTCATTCACAATAACTGCATTTATCTCTTTATATTAAAGTACTTCATTGACAATAACTGCATTTATCTCCATATATTAAAGTACTTCATTCACAATAACTGCATTTATCTCTTTATATTAAAGTACTTCATTCACAATAACTGCATTTATCTCTTTATATTAAAGTACTTCATTCACAATAACTGCATTTATCTCTTTATATTAAAGTACTTCATTCACAATAACTGCATTTATCTCCATATATTAAAGTACTTCATTCACAATAACTGCATTTATCTCCATATATTAAAGTACTTCATTCACAATAACTGCATTTATCTCCATATATTAAAGTACTTCATTGACAATAACTGCATTTATCTTTATATATTAAAGTACTTCATTCATAATAACTGCATTTATCTCCATATATTAAAGTACTTCATTCACAATAACTGCATTTATCTCTACATATTAAAGTACTTCATTCACAATAATGGCATTTATCTCCATATATTAAAGTACTTCATTGACAATAACTGCATTTATCTCCATATATTAAAGTACTTCATTCACAATAACTGCATTTATCTCCATATATTAAAGTACTTCATTGACAATAACGGCATTTATCTCCATATATTAAAGTACTTCATTCACAATAACTGCATTTATCTCCATATATTAAAGTACTTCATTGACAATAACTGCATTTATCTCCATATATTAAAGTACTTCATTGACAATAACTGCATTTATCTCCATATATTAAAGTACTTCATTCACAATAACTGCATTTATCTCCATATATTAAAGTACTTCATTCACAATAACTGCATTTATCTCCATATATTAAAGTACTTCATTCACAATAACTGCATTTATCTCCATATATTAAAGTACTTCATTGACAATAACTGCATTTATCTCCATATATTAAGTACTTCATTCACAATAACTGCATTTATCTCTACATATTAAAGTACTTCATTCACAATAATGGCATTTATCTCTCTGTATTAATGTAATTTGTAATAATAATACTCATATAAGAATTGATTTTTGTCATAAACACTACATTCTGTACACATTAGTACACATTTCATGTGTCAAAATAAAACCTATAGATTTATATATCTATTAATTATTTAACAAACACATGTGCATATAGACTTTAATAACATGTGTACATGTATGTCTCTCTGCAATGGTTACCGGAGCCTAAATTAGGTGTAAAGAACAGAACCACTGTTACCTGCCATGCATGTCAAGAGGCAGTAAGTTAGGGTTGGGGATTTTACCACCTTGTAAAAATCACTAGATATCTACAGAAACCACAACCAGGAAAATTCATAGCTTGTCACCCAAGGAAGGACACCACAAGGAGGGACTCATGGCAAGAAAATGGGGAGTTAGTGGAGAGATCTGGAAAGATCACCTTGGTTGCGACCTATGCCTACCTAGTGGCGAAGAAGAGAGACAAGATGTCTACGGACAGTGATAACATCTGCATCTGATTGCTCAACACTTCACTTGTAGTAGTATGTAGAGCATGAGATGTAAGTCAACATTTCACTTGTAGTGGCTTGTAGGAGCATGAGATGTAAGCCAACATTTCACTTGTAGTAGTATGTAGGAGCATGAGATGTAAACCAACATTTCACTTGTAGTGGTATGTAGGAGCATGAGATGTAAGCCAACATTTCACTTGTAGTGGCTTGTAGGAGCATGAGATGTAAGCCAACATTTCAGTTGTAGTGGCTTGTAGGAGCATGAGATGTAAGACAAGTATGTCTCGGACTGTGATAACATCTGCATCTGATTGCTCAACACTAACTAATAAACACATTTTAACAGTACAAGAGCAACAAAGAATTGTATCATTTCCTAGTTTGTATCTGCAAAGTATGCAATCATGTCACAAATGACACATGATGCTGTCATAATCATGTAACAAATGACATGATCCTGTCATAATCCTTCTATTCTGTGCCAAGTTAAACCACTTCATTTAACATCTGTGAACTAGTCTGTACAACAAAAAGTTAGATGCTCGTGCTGAATTGATTAGAAATTTAGTTTGAATGATGAAGTTGTATCCCTAACATTTCATAAAATGCCTGAGTTAACTGTTGAATTTTATATCAGACTACAAGAAGGGTTTCTAGGATACATACACAAGACATCATTCATTATCAATGCCAGACACTAACAAGGCTTTCCTAGAATACCTACAAGAAACAGACTTGATTGATATGGTGCTAAGCGCATCTAAGGTTGGCCTACAATGAAACATCAACGTCTCTTGCCAATTTGATGTATTCTGCCAAACTTGTTCTTTATCCATCTCTTAATGTTCCCTTCTAATTAAATTGACATTTTCTTGTTCATTTGCCAACAATCTTTAAATCCAGTATGTTTTTCAGCAGAATGTCATATCTTTTTAATCAAGAACTGTTTCTGGTGTCAACAAGAGAATATGAACACCATAATCCAAAAGAGATGATGGAAATGGATTGGACATGTTATACACATAGACTAGTACGGTCATAAAAACTGTACTGAGATGGACACCAGAGAGTTACTGAAACTGTGGAACTGAAAGAACTTAACCACAGCTGGAACACAGTAATGCAGACTACCAAGAACAATGAATAATGGCATGCATTTGTTGCTGCCCTAGCACCAAGGCGCACAGGCTAGAGAGAGAGAGAGTCATGTCTCTATATATATATCGACAATATTTTATTTGTTTCTTGTTTATCTCCTTAAAATATTCTGATTACTATTTTACAATATTGCAGGTGCCATGGCTGGACTGGGCATAGCCATGATTATTGTTGGTGGAGCTGGAGGTGGTGCTGGAGCCCATTTCTTTATCAAATAACTTCATAAGCTTATGACATTTCACAAATACTTTTCATTTTAAGAATTGAGATGATTAAGAGTTTCTACAGATTAGTACAGTATTTCATTATGGCATGTTTTTATTTACTCAACTTTTGTTTTAATTGATCGTAGCTTCAATTACTGTCAATCATTATACAGTTTTTAGTCACATATTTTCATTTTAGAGCCGTTAGGAACTTGTTGTTGTGACTCTACATGTTGTGTGTTGTGCAAGAGGTGAAATTCTTTACTTCTCTTGTATCCTTTGTTTGATAAATGGTCTTTAGGTCGAAACGTTGCTGTGTATTGTTTTAGTATTTTGTAAAACTACAGTAGGCCTACTTTGTTTTTACACCATTGCATCATAGTTTTACTGCAGTCTTCCCCATTGCATCATAGTTTTACTGCAGTCTTCCCCATTGCATCATAGTTTTACTGCAGTCTTCCCCATTGCATCATAGTTTTACTGCAGTCTTCCCCATTGCATCATAGTTTGACTGCAGTCTTCCCATTGCACTCAGTTTTACTGCAGTCTTCCCCTATATCGATAATGCAGTTTTCAATAAATAAAGTTCTAAGAAACCAAGAGGAAGCACCAAAACCAATAAACATGACAATTTGCAGTCAAACAAACTAATTTTAACTCTTTGTGATGCATTGTCACCTAACGTGACAGTTGATCTTAGCTAAATTGACAGTCCTATCTAGTGTAGCATTTTAGGTAATCAAAATGTAGATCATGTAAAAACAGTGTTTTTCAGTCATGTCTACTAAGTCAGTCATGTAACTATGCAGAAATATGAGGCTGCCAAGTGATTAAAAAAAGCGATCGTTACTGCTTGTAGTACCACTTTTAGAGGGCTGTGTAGAACAGAGGGGACAAGATTCTGAGGAATTTAATGGTCGCATGGCTAGTGCTTTCGCAGTCAAACTGTTCAGGTTAGCATTTCTCTTTTATGCCACCGACAGAAAAATCGTTGGCATTACCGTGGATTGAACATGGGTCTCCTGCATGGGAGACTCGCTCTAATCCATTCAGCCAGACCCTACTCCCAATGTGATAAAATGTCAAACACTGAAATTGAACCTAAGCCCTTATTTTGCTCTGCACAAATCATCTAGCCATGAAGACAAGTGTTCTAACAACCAGCTTAGTCCTCCAGGGATTTTAAAAACTTATACGAACCCACATTATTTTCTGCCAGCTAGCTCTGCATTTGTCAATGCTTCCACCTCAACTGTGAGAATTTATATTACAATGAATAATAACTGAATATACGAAAGACTAGAATGTTACTATGACTAAGATAACTTCTCACTCATATGTGAAAGTATATTATCAGAGATCAAAGTCATCTTTTAGAGCCCTGTAGGAATGAAAGAGTTAGGAAGTGCAACGGATATTCACTCCAAGGTTCAGACATTAAGGAAGAGTGCAACTTTCTTCAATAGACACTTGACTCTGTAATTGTTTTCTAATGTTCTTGTAATGTTTCTTCTACTTCTAATGTCAGAATTAAGTGTGTAATTATAACTTGAATAAAACTCATATTTCTTTTTCCAATTGTTGTTGAAATCAATGCTGATTTTCATTACATTGAATATTTACACTGTATATTCAGAGTCTTGTGAGGATGTGACCTCCAATTACCATAAAACAATATCTTAAGCTGGATTCGGAAAAACTTGGTCTTATGAGGTAGGCCTGCAAGTAATTTCTCCATACTGCTCTGTACTGAGCAACTTGCTCAATATCTTCCATGGAATTGAGTCTGGCATTTTTGGTCTCTCTCAGCAAAGTTCGTTTCAGGGTGTAATATATATATATATTCTAGAAGTTAACCCAGGCAAACTCTGGGTTTCTAGTTGATTTTGCCATCATAGTCTTGTTAACAGAAACAAACAACACCAGATCTAATAATTTTACCATTTGAGAAGGTATGATCGGCTTGGCTGTATTTGATCTCATTGTTTTTCTTTCTTCTTCACGTCGTCTTTACGACCAATTGTAATCACTCTTTGTGATATGTTTGATTTTTGCCAAGAACGTGTATACGTTGCACATTGGTTTGGTAGGCCCCTAAACGCATATATTTCTACACATTTAGGACATGTGAATCCGATTTCAGCCAAACCTCCTTAGTCGCTTTTACGACATGCGTGGCAGGTAACAGTGGTTCTATTCATTACACCCCAAATTTGGGCCCGTAACCACTGGCGAGAGATCTCATTGTTTAATTAGGTTGTTAGCAACAACCACACCAAATAAAACTAAGCAATAATAATAATAACAGCGATAAAGAAGCCTTTTATCTACCATATATACAGTTGCTTGTCTTGTCCAAATATGTTTGTAGATATCAAAGCCATTGAGAGGAAAATTATAACAACGGAGATGAGGTGAAGAGCTGCAGGTGTGACAATAAGAGACAAAATTAGTAATGAAGACATCGGAAGAAGACTAGATGTGAAATCAGTCATGCAATTCATAACAGAACAACAGATTAAATGGTTAGGACACCTGACGAGAATGCACCGGTATCGTCTATCACAGAGAACCACACTGACAAAGTATAACGAGTACAGAGCAAGAGGAAGACCACATAACAGAAGGAACGACAGCATCAAGAACAGCCTTAAGAAAATTAATAACTGTTTACAAAGCCAGAAGGCAAACGCAGTGACATACCAACTGTCACCACTATTAAAACATCCAAGCATTAACATGGCAGTCAAACGACAACTGATAAACTGCATATTTATTCCAACTCTCTGCTATTGGTGCCAAACATGGCTCTTGACTAAGACACAAGAAAGAAAGATTACAACATGTGAAATGAGATGTCTGCAAAATTTGCTCAACGTTACAAGGAGAGATGAGAAGCGAGAGAGAAACGAGAGAGAAACGAGTGAGAAACGAGTGAGAACGAGAATATCAGAAGCATCGTTGGTACTATACCATGCATACAGTACATCGAGAAGCAAAGAATCAAGTGGTTCGGTCATCTAATGAGAATGGAACTACATTTACTACTATCACGTGCCTACAATAATCGACACTCAGAGCACGAGACAGGCCAAGAACACAATGGATATCTCAGAGTCCCTGCGAAAGCATGGACTGACAACGCAAGCGCAACACACCTGGCACAAGATAGAAAACTAAATCTTCCCACGACAAATGTGGTTAAGATAATAAAATATAAAGTGCATTAGAACAAGCACACACAAGATCACAACATCCCCCTTCCAAAACTTCTATAAAGAAGTAAATGGTGGAAGAGAAGAATAATGCCAACTGTGCTTTTAACACCATGTGGTCTTTATTAAACACAATAATTTTTCAAACAAAATGTTTTATTATTCTTACTCCCCCCAAAAAATCTTGACATAGTACTTGTACAGGTATGCTTTAATAAAACATATATTTGTGAACACACAACACATACATTACAGTACACTTCAAGCTCTATGTGCAAGCGTGGTCTTGCGGCTCTCAATGTTATGGTGGCCGCACACCTTGAGCAGAGACTACTTGCCCTTTTGTTCGATCGACTGGTAATGTCAGTGGTAGATTACTGACTCAGAATTCTTACGATATCAAGATCACAATGTGAACGACTCAACGGGTTCAGAATGAAGGTATGCGGATAGTTCTGGGCTGCACTAGAGATACCCCCATTGTGAAGATGAGATATATGCTTGGCCTTCTGTCACTACGCTCCGTCATGCAATCGCCCAAACCAAGGCATATATGTGGGTTACTTCAGATAAGAGACATCCACTTCACAAGAACACTAATGATGTTAAGGGCACGAGAATCAAGCGTGGCATGTCGTGGATGGCCCAGGCTGAGAGAACGATTGGCCAGGTGACTACGGTTGCGACTCTACCAAAAAGGGAAGAATGGATCCCAACAGATGGAAGCATGATGAACTATCTCAACGTTATCATTACTCTTGGAAGAGAATGTAGAGATTGGGCAACATGAAGGCTGATCTCGCAGTTAAGCAGCTGATAGAAGATAATGCAAGGGATGATGATGTTGTTGTATATACCGATGGGTCGGTTCAACGTGGTGAGAATCCGGCTGGGGTTTCTTGGCTAATGCGCATGAAAGGGTTGTTGCAGAGCGAAGTGGGGCATACAGGACAACTACTTCTAGTATGAGGATGGAGGTTGAGGCCGTTACTGCTGCCCTCCATTGGATTTCTGGGACTTCATTTACTGGGGCAGTTGTTGTATCTGACTCTCAGTCGATGCTTCACAAGATCCAGAAGGGCAGGTTTCGCATGAGTGGATGTCGTCTATAGAAGTTTCTAACCTCCAGCGGCTTACGTGGATATACTGTCCTGGGCATGCGGTGTTTACGGTAATGAGAGAGCGGACAGGCTTGCATCAACAGCATCGATTGTTGGGGAGTTGAAGATGGATAAGGGGATATTCTTCGGTCTCTTCGAGACTCTCTGTTGGATGAGGACACTAAAATCGATGTTGAATCGATCAAGCGATTTAAGCAGTTTGGAATTACCCGTTGTTCAAGTCGAACTGGATGCCTGAGAGGCAGAGTGAGAAGTGTGTTTAATCAGCGAGCCACGGAACCATCAGTATGCATACTCTTCGATATCTGTTGGGGAGACTGAGCACCTATGGGTTTGCCCGAGTGCAATGACGTCAGTTTAGTAACCAATAACCAATAACACTTCAAGCTACATTAATGAACTAAGCTATTGAGAATATTATACATGTAAAAATGAGATGTAAGCCCAGTGTAATTTACATTTGCTACTAGATATGTATGCAGAGTTATGAAGAGACAAATATAATGAAGACACTTATGACAAGTAATGCAGATATCATGCTGAATTCAAAATGATATGAATATGTCATTCACCTATTTTGGTAGCAATTTTGAATACAATGAAGATACAAAAAAAAAGGATACGATATCAAATGTCAAAGCAACATCCGCTTTTAAAATCTTATATAAAATATGGAACTCACATGTTACATAGTTTTAAAACTAAATTCCAAAATTGTCATTTTCAATGTTGTCTCAATCCTAACATATGTCACAGAGAGTTGCAAAATTACTAGTGATATAGGAAGTAAGTTAAATGTGTACGATGAAAGGAATACATAATAATGTAGGCGGAAATGTGAAAGCACAAAAATACAGTGAAGTTTATACAAGAGACAATGTTGAATAGAATATATAGACAATCATTTCAAGCGAACAAAAGGAAGGAAGGTAAAAGCACAGATATAAAACAAAATAACTTGATGGAAGTATTTGTATTCTCAATTCATGATGAAAAGAAACAATGATTGTAAACACAGTGAAGTGTAAACACAGTGAGGTGTAAACACAGTGAGGTGTAAACACAGTGAAGTGTAAACACAGTGAAGTGTAAACACAGTGAAGTGTAAACACAGTGAAGTGTAAACACAGTGAAGTGTAAACTGAATTTGAACATAAGGTGTTTGATCAAGGGGTTCAAACATATATTCAAAATTATATTGTTTGTTCAGCACAAAGTTGTGCTTCTGTTGGGTTTTTCTTTGTGTGTATCTTTAACATCTGTTGAATGATACCAGCAAGAAAAAAAAAGGCAGTCATTTCATTCTTACACATTAATCAATTTTGTACCTGCATCAGACTGATACATGCATGACAAAATTATCTACACTTACTGATGTATATACATTAGTTGGTAGATTATAAATCAAAATTATCCACACTTCTCTGTAATAGAGACAATGGCTGCGGTCATGGACCAGTATGGTCACTGACAGGAAGAAAAGCAATGACAGACTACCTTCCAAGACAATGCCTAGAAAACTCTTAACAGTAATATGGATCTATCCAGAAAGACTCAAAATCAAATAAAACTGGCTAATACTACAAATAAGAAAGAGAAAATTGAGATATTTTTGACATATAAAAAGGCATGAAGGGCTGGAGAAGACCATAATGGAAGGAGGCATACCGGCAAAGAAAAGAAGAGGAAGACCATGGAGAAGAGGAAGACCACGGAGAAGATGGATTCAGGATGTAAATGATGGTTTGAACATGACAGCTGCAGAGGCAGGACATCTGGCCTATGAGAGAGAGAAATTCTGGAGGACTGTTCAGGTGGCAAAGTTCTGCTCAGGACAAGCTATTTGATGATGATGATCCACACTTACTGTCTGACGTACATACAAAGTTTTACCTTACTCACTAAAATTCTGAAGATGATGTCTCTGATTGAAACAGTATTACAAGTTCCACAAGTATCACAGTATTACAAGTATCACAAGACCCATAGGGGGTCTCTGTGGTTGAGTGGTTACGCCCTTTGCCTTGCGAGCGAAGGTCATGGGTTCGAATCCGGACGGCATTCTGTTCACGAGTGCAGTTTTTCCAGAGACCCTAGGATTGTTGCCGGAGCTACAGAGTTTGTGCTTTATGCAATACTCTCGGCAGGCGGCGTGCCATTTCTGCGGAGTGGGACCGAGCCATATGGGTAAAACCCGGTGCAATGAAGTCAATCCTTCGGTTTTCAAACCCTTTATACAAGTTTTCACTATGAGTTCAAAACAAAACCACAGTGTACACAAACAAAAAGCATTCCAAATGAAATACACAGCTCACAATTGTGGGCACACTGCAAAGGATTATCTACCATATGCCACTAGTAGTTATCATATATGCCACTAGTAGTTATCATATATGCCACTAGTAGTTATCATATATCCACTAGTAGTTTCATATATTCACTATAGTTATCTAGTATCCACTAGTAGTTATCATATATGCCACTAGTAGTTATCATATATACCACTAGTAGTTATCATATATGCCACTAGTAGTTATCATATATGCCACTAGTAGTTATCATATATGCCACTAGTAGTTATCATATATGCCACTAGTAGTTATCATATATGCCACTAGTAGTTATCATATATGCCACTAGTAGTTATCATATATGCCACTAGTAGTTATCATATATGCCACTAGTAGTTATCATATATGCCACTAGTAGTTATCATATATGCCACTAGTAGTTATCATATATGCCACTAGTAGTTATCATATATGCCACTAGTAGTTATCATATATGCCACTAGTAGTTATCATATATGCCACTAGTAGTTATCATATATGCCACTAGTAGTTATCATATATGCCACTAGTAGTTATCATATATGCCACTAGTAGTTATCATATATGCCACTAGTAGTTATCATATATGCCACTAGTAGTTATCATATATGCCACTAGTAGTTATCATATATGCCACTAGTAGTTATCATATATGCCACTAGTAGTTATCATATATGCCACTAGTAGTTATCATATATGCCACTAGTAGTTATCATATATGCCACTAGTAGTTATCATATATGCCACTAGTAGTTATCATATATGCCACTAGTAGTTATCATATATGCCACTAGTAGTTATCATATATGCCACTAGTAGTTATCATATATGCCACTAGTAGTTATCATATATGCCACTAGTAGTTATCATATATGCCACTAGTAGTTATCATATATGCCACTAGTAGTTATCATATATGCCACTAGTAGTTATCATATATGCCACTAGTAGTTATCATATATGCCACTAGTAGTTATCATATATGCCACTAGTAGTTATCATATATGCCACTAGTAGTTATCATATATGCCACTAGTAGTTATCATATATGCCACTAGTAGTTATCATATATGCCACTAGTAGTTATCATATATACCACTAGTAGTTATCATATATACCACTAGTAGTTATCATATATACCACTAGTAGTTATCATATATGCCACTAGTAGTTATCATATATGCCACTAGTAGTTATCATATATGCCACTAGTAGTTATCATATATGCCACTAGTAGTTATCATATATGCCACTAGTAGTTATCATATATGCCACTAGTAGTTATCATATATCCACTAGTAGTTATCATATATTCCACTAGTAGTTATCATATATGCCACTAGTAGTTATCATATATGCCACTAGTAGTTATCATATATGCCACTAGTAGTTATCATATATGCCACTAGTAGTTATCATATATGCCACTAGTAGTTATCATATATGCCACTAGTAGTTATCATATATGCCACTAGTAGTTATCATATATGCCACTAGTAGTTATCATATATGCCACTAGTAGTTATCATATATGCCACTAGTAGTTATCATATATGCCACTAGTAGTTATCATATATGCCACTAGTAGTTATCATATATGCCACTAGTAGTTATCATATATGCCACTAGTAGTTATCATATATTCCACTAGTAGTTATCATATATGCCACTAGTAGTTATCATATATGCCACTAGTAGTTATCATATATGCCACTAGTAGTTATCATATATGCCACTAGTAGTTATCATATATGCCACTAGTAGTTATCATATATACCACTAGTAGTTATCATATATGCCACTAGTAGTTATCATATATGCCACTAGTAGTTATCATATATGCCACTAGTAGTTATCATATATACCACTAGTAGTTATCATATATACCACTAGTAGTTATCATATATACCACTAGTAGTTATCATATATGCCACTAGTAGTTATCATATATGCCACTAGTAGTTATCATATATGCCACTAGTAGTTATCATATATGCCACTAGTAGTTATCATATATGCCACTAGTAGTTATCATATATGCCACTAGTAGTTATCATATATGCCACTAGTAGTTATCATATATGCCACTAGTAGTTATCATATATGCCACTAGTAGTTATCATATATGCCACTAGTAGTTATCATATATGCCACTAGTAGTTATCATATATGCCACTAGTAGTTATCATATATGCCACTAGTAGTTATCATATATGCCACTAGTAGTTATCATATATGCCACTAGTAGTTATCATATATGCCACTAGTAGTTATCATATATGCCACTAGTAGTTATCATATATGCCACTAGTAGTTATCATATATGCCACTAGTAGTTATCATATATGCCACTAGTAGTTATCATATATGCCACTAGTAGTTATCATATATGCCACTAGTAGTTATCATATATGCCACTAGTAGTTATCATATATGCCACTAGTAGTTATCATATATGCCACTAGTAGTTATCATATATGCCACTAGTAGTTATCATATATGCCACTAGTAGTTATCATATATGCCACTAGTAGTTATCACATATTCCACTAGTAGTTATCACATATTCCACTAGTAGTTATCATATATGCCACTAGTAGTTATCATATATACCACTAGTAGTTATCACATATGCCACTAGTAGTTATCACATATGCCACTAGTAGTTATCACATATACCACTAGTAGTTATCACATATACCACTAGTAGTTATCACATATACCACTAGTAGTTATCATATATACCACTAGTAGTTATCATATATGCCACTAGTAGTTATCATATATGCCACTAGTAGTTATCACATATACCACTAGTAGTTATCACATATGCCACTAGTAGTTATCATATATACCACTAGTAGTTATCATATATACCACTAGTAGTTATCATATATACCACTAGTAGTTATCATATATACCACTAGTAGTTATCACATATACCACTAGTAGTTATCATATATACCACTAGTAGTTATCATATATACCACTAGTAGTTATCATATATACCACTAGTAGTTATCACATATACCACTAGTAGTTATCAGATATGCCACTAGTAGTTATCATATATGCCACTAGTAGTTATCATATATACCACTAGTAGTTATCATATATACCACTAGTAGTTATCACATATACCACTAGTAGTTATCACATATACCACTAGTAGTTATCATATATACCACTAGTAGTTATCATATATACCACTAGTTAGTTATCATATATGCCACTAGTAGTTATCATATATACCACTAGTTAGTTATCATATATGTTCCAAATTACTCTAGCACTTTTTTATTGTATTTCTTCTAATCATACATCTAGTAATCCAGAACGTACAATTATTTTCTGGATAGCTTTTGTCTCCAGTAACATGTGAAAGTTAAATATCGTTATTTTGAGAATACAAAAGCAGAAATGTTAACATAATAAAACTATATAAGCAGAGCAAAGAACGTCATGATTGTTCAATAGAGAAAAAAAAGGTATTCTAATTGTAAAGAGTATCGTAACATAAATTATTAAGTCAATAAATTGCAATAATGCCTTTTGAAACTAACTTGACACATTGTTAATGGGTTCTCCAATACTGAATAAATATCGTTTCACTTTCTGTCCAACAATAAAAACAATATAAATGTTATTAATTTTGTGTAGTATTACTAATGTTCACATTTAGTCATGTAAATATTCACCAAGAACAAAGGGTTGCAAGTAAAAATAAATTAGTTATGACAGTTTTCTATACACAGTTTCATTGGTCCAGTCATGAACAAGTTTGGATGACAGATGAGGCTTCTGGGAAATAAAATGTATTCACTAAAAACATTGTCCTATTTTCTACTACAGAGACTAATTGTATAGCTATAGCTTTATAATCATTATAAAACGACTTGGTTATAGCTGAGAGGGTAAGATTAGTACTACCAGACTTCAAACACAAACTGATCTGGAAAATATAAATAGATGCAAAAGAGATGATGGCAATGGATCAGACCATCCACAGAATGAGAAAAGAAAGACAGTTTAGTTTAGTCGTCGGATCACCATTACTGCAGGTCGAACAAATTAGTCCATAAGTGCTCCGATCTCTCCTCAGTATGTCCATCAGCGTGTGGCGACTAACGACACCGGTTCTTTGTTGGTTCACAATTCTTCTTTGTCTGCCAGCATAGCGTTCTTGTCGAGCTACACAACACTTAACTTTGAGTTCTTGCAGTCTGGTTAGTGTTGTGGATTCACCGCTATTACGTGAATCATGTTCACGCCCTCTCTCCCTTAAGGAATTTATAATATCAGCCTGGTCCATTGCTCGTCCGCTTTGGACAGCAGCCATACCTGCAAGCCTATCCGCACGTTCATTCCCCTTACACCTGCATGCCCTGGCACAAAAATAAAACTGATCTTTGTCAGCTTAGACCTCCCAGCGATTCTATCCAATGTCTCCTAGCCCATCCTGTTTCAATCTTCCTGAGCATACTCATTGAGTCACTGAGAAAACATGCTTGGATAAAAGTCTGTGATTCTAGCCAAATCATCGCTTTGGTAACCGCCATGATTTCCATAGTGAGACTGCTCATAGTCACGGCAAAACCACCACTGTCTTCCTTCACAACATCACCTCCGACCTGAGCAGTGAAAGCCCACGAGCTCTGCACATGTTGAATCACCGAACCATCCGTATAAATGATTACATCATGCTCAGATGCGTTATCAGAAATTAATGCCTGAACCTCTGCCTCCACAACAAGTGGGTTGTGTTGCCTGCATTCTTTATCAAGTTCAAAGAAAGACAGTCAAGACATGCAATGCAGTGGACACTACACTGACAGCTGGAAAAAAGGGAATGTCCTGAGACATATGGTGGCAAGCTTTTACTGCAGAGTTCAAAGTCAGTCATAAGACTAGGTTTGAGATAGAGAGAAAGTGAGGTTTTGAGACATATAGTGGCAAGCTTTTACTGCAGAGTTCAAAGTCAGTCATAAGACTAGGTTTGAGATAGAGAGAAAGTGAGGTTTTGAGACATATGGTGGCAAGCTTTTACTGCAGAGTTCAAAGTCAGTCATAAGACTAGGTTTGAGATAGAGAGAAAGTGAGGTTTTGAGACATATGGTGGCAAGCTTTTACTGCAGAGCTCAAAACCAGTCATAAGACTAGGTTTGAGATAGAGAGAAAGTGAGGTTTTGAGACATGGAAACAAGCTTTTACGGTGAAGCTCAAAGCCAGTCATAAACCTAGGTTGTACCTCAGTACAAGATCAAATCGAGATGAATTTTGTGTCTTTGCCTTCATAATGTGGCCTTGGGTACAATGAGAACTGTTGATGACAAGCTTTATAATCTAGCACTTACTTGAGACATCATTAGGGAAACTAGACTGACAATTTATTCATTATTCAAATGGAACAAATGTGTAGCCACTGTCATGATAGCTCTTCAGATAGTTTGTTCTCATTTCATTAGGAGACTTTTCGATATCCAGGAAGCATTTAAAATTATAATAAAATAATTATACTTTGCTAATTTAAAACAATTAAGTAGAAATATGATAATTGAACACATGGGGAAAATAAAAGTACAATAGTTGAACTAAAATAAAAATACCACTGTTGAACTAAAATAAAAGTACAATAGTTGAACTAAAATAAAAGTACAATAGTTGAACTAAAATAAAAGTACAATAGTTGAACTAAAATAAAAGTAAAATAGTTGAACTAAAATAAAAATACCACAGTTGAACTAACATAAAAGTACAATAGTTGAACTAAAATAAAAGTACCATAGTTGAACTAACATAAAAGTTACACTGTTGAACTAAAATAAAAGTACCATAGTTGAACTAAAATAAAAGTACCATAGTTGAACTAAAATAAAAGTAAAATAGTTGAACTAAAATAAAAATACCACTGTTGAACTAACATAAAAGTACAATATTTGAACTAAAATAAAAGTACCATAGTTGAACTAAAATAAAAGTACCATAGTTACTAAAATAAAGTACAATAGTTGAACTAAAATAAAAGTACAATAGTTGAACTAAAATAAAAGTACAATAGTTGAACTAACATAAAAGTACAATAGTTGAACTAAAATAAAAGTACCATAGTTGAACTAAAATAAAAGTACCATAGTTGAACTAAAATAAAAGTACAATAGTTGAACTAAAATAAAAGTACAATAGTTGAACTAAAATAAAAGTACAATAGTTGAACTAAAATAAAAGTACCTGATAAAACAAGTACCACAGCTGAACTAAAATAAATATACAATATTTGAACTAAAATAAAAATTCCACAGCTGAACTAAAATATTGGGTCATAGGCACATGGGGACTACGCCGTGCCAGGATTAGTGAGCTGGCACTAATCAAGACCCTGCCCCACCTACTCATGGTGACCATGGAAACAGACGGTGGATCCGGTCTGGCTAAGCAGGTAGGGATCGAGGGAGGGCTACTCTGGTATAAGTAGAGTTGCAGATGTAGTCATGCTGGATGGGATCCGCTCACAACGCAGCGACGTACGCCAGATGGAACAAAACGTGGGCCTGAGATGAGTTGCATGTGGGCCCACATAGGGCAAAATTCAACGTAAGAAAACAGCAGTGTACGATACATCAGCGAACGAATGCTAACTCCCCCAGAGTAAATTCTCAACACCAAAACTGCCACCCAATGGGCAAGAGTCCATAGGTGGGGGCCCGACTTGAAACCGTGACCACTTTCATGAGAGGACAAAGGAAGATTGCAGCAGACTCCGTATAGGTGGCCTAGCGCAGATACATCTATTGGGTACGGTTGGTGGAGCGCAAACTGTTGTGTTCTAGTGCCTAACGAAACTCTGCTCCCTGAGACAACCAGGCAAGGTACTGTTGCACGAGTGCAAAATGTAAGGTTGCATTTTAGTGCCAGGAAAAACTAACATCCGCTGAAGAACTGGGGTGGGTGATGCTGGCGAGAGCAAAATCCTCCAAAAGCTGCGTTGATAGCGCCGAATGAAACGACCTTCTGGATTATTTGTGTGAGACCCCAGTTGAGTGTTTCCTGGGGCCATGGAAAATGCAGAGTCGAAATTGTAAATTGTCAAGTACCGACATGTGTCTCAAAAACAGTAGAGAATATTTCCCCGGAATAAACTCACAGTGGCTAGAAGAGTAAGGCCAATAGTGGATAGGTTTGTCTTCTCGTACAAACCTAACCATTGACAAGGGCTGGCACTCTTCGAACGCGATCGCCCTACAATTCCGTAGAACGACGTCCAAAAATGTGAACACTTGCAGGCTTAGATTAAAATGGCCAATTAACAGCCGAAATATGATCGTTTCGAGTGAACGGATACATCTGTCCGAGCCGGTTGTCTCTCAGTACCCTCTCTCTGGCGCAAATCACACAGGTCACAACGAGTGCTTGTTCTAGAGCACCAGCGGAAAAGATCTCTGGACTATAATCACAAGGACGCCGAGATTAAGTGATGTTTTAGAGCTCCAATTGCACTTGAAGTGGGAGAATACTGCAGTGATGACCAATGACCCCTACCTGGTAGTAATCTCCACAGCACTAAGTATAGTACTACACACCTAGAGTTGTTGGAGATTACTGGGCTGCAAAAAATTTTGGGTACTCCCCCCTCATTGCACTATAGGAAAAAGTGAAAATTCAAAATTCCTGGGGTTAGAAGAAGAACTAAAATAGAAGTTCCACTGCTGCAATAAAATAAAATATACCACAGTTGAACTAAAATAAAAATACTACAGTTGAACTAAAATAAAAGTACTACAGTTGAACTAAAATAAAAAATACCACTGTTGAACTAAAATAAAAGTACCTGATGATTTATTTGTGCCAAAATGCAACAGTAAGTACTATTGTACAGTAAGTAACATTAATCACCTGTCGATCAAGTAAACATCAAACAATGGTAAAACTGAAACAACAAGAGAATGCAATGATTATGTATTCCAATAATCCTATCAGGTTCTATTATAGAAAACAAAATTTCATGTGAACTATTCCCTTATCATTATAATTTCAAGTTCACTATCTGTAGAGATCAGGTCTATTCATCTCAAGATGATGTAACAACTGTAAACATTTCATACTACACAATGTCAAGATCACAAACAACAATCTATCAGATTTTAATAGAGGCTCTTGTACTGTGTAACCAAGTGAGACACACAATTCTTTATAACTGTGGTGTTCAGGTAAAATGCTAACATCACACTTCAAAAGTACTCAGTTTGCATCCCATGTGGCATGATTTTCCAGTTACACCTGATCTCAATGTAAGAAGGATATAGTGCCTAGTTCTGTTGAAGACTAGCATTATAACATAGATCCTGCGTTCAAGTTGAACATATAAAACAACAATGGCAGTTAAAACATTTCAGAGTGGAGCGGATAAGGAAACAAAGATCAGAATACTAAGAGCATGCATATTTCCAGTGGCAAAGTATGGGTAGAAACATGGACATTTAAAAAGGCAGTGGAAAAGCATATATGCGCATTTAAATATTATAAATGTTACAGAAGAGTCCTCTATGGGCAGATAGGAGAACAAATAGATCTATCCAGAATTTGTATGATCATATAAGCATTTCTCCCATGTCGTTTCGGTTAATGAAGATAAAACCAGTCTCCTCTTATATGTCATAAAAGGCAAGATAGAGTGATAGGTCATGGGGCTGGTGACCACACACCACAAAAAATAAAAACAGACACAAACAGAAAAAAACCAAACTGCTAATTTAAGTGGAAATTTGTTATACTATTTATCCTTAGATGCAATGATGACAGAAGATAATGATAAGCATATTTGTTGATGTAGGATTCGATGTGAATGATTTAAATATGTACTTTCAGTTCAGCTTCACTGAAACATACATATTACAATATGTGGACATATATACAAACAACAAAGAGTACAAGAAATATATACTATGATTTAGCAGCTGTTTAAATTGCAGCATTTTAAAATGTGTGTATACTTCAGTGACATGACAAAAATATGTGTATGCTTAATTCTTCTTCTTCATCTTCTTTGCGATCGCTATTTTTAGATGCGTTCTTATGATGAAGTCGACTGTTGTCTGCAGCTCATCTCTGGTGCCATGTACTTTTGAATGTAGTGTTGTGTTGTTTAATTGATTCTGTATGCAAGATCTTTTTAAAGACAATATCAGCCCAATATAGCGGCAAAATATTTTTAAAAGCTGTTTCAGATTTTGTTTTTCAATTACTTGTTATTCCCATTTGACTCTTATGTGAACTAAAAGCAACTTTTATTTTAAGAAAAGTGTAAATGATAATGAAAACATATTTTGGTTTTTGTTAGAAATAAATGTGAAAGTTATTAATTCTAGGATACCATGGGGAAAAATGATGTCACCGTCTTTTCTCGTGTTGTTAGTAACTTTTCGTAGGCCTCGCATTTCACATGTGACTGTACTTTGCTCATTGTCCATGTTTAATTCTGGTAATACAGAGTAGGCATAAAAATGCTGTTGATCATCTGTTGCTTAGCTCTGAGATGTTCAGGTGCCTTAACAATGGGGCTAGCATACCAGCTATATATATAACCATTCTAGCTGTAACAGCATTCACTTTTTGCACTCTAGCCTCTATCTCTCTGTCTAGTTTTCCCTTTTCTGTGAATATACTTCCTAAGTATTTGAATTCTTGCACTTGGTTGATTGTAGTGTCAATATAACTGACATATTATGGTAAGTTTAACAGAAAAACATATAAATGGTGAGAATATATTTTTCACTAGTTCAACAAGCCAGAGAGATGTCTTGATCAAAATAATCTAACAAGACAACAGAATAACATGGTGGATTTCAAATTGGTACTAATAAATGAATTGACAGAGGAAGCAGCTATTTTGCTTGATGCAGTGTTGTTTTTGTTATAGAACTTCAATAGTGATAACCTTTTTCTAAACTAAGAATCAGTAAGAAAGAGTCTTATTTGGTATGAGACCAATTCTGTACAATTAAACAAAACATGGACACTAAATATACATGACAAACATGATTGAATATTAGAGATGTGGGTTTACAGAAGATTACAAATTAAATGCACAGCTAAATAAAAATGCGCATGTACTTTAGGGAACAAGAAAATTTCATAACACAAATTTGTTTTTGTGTGCCGTGTTATAAGAGAACAATGTGGCATTGGGCGCAGAATTTTTGTGTGCCGTGTTATAAGAGAACAATGTGGCATTGGGCGCAGAATTGATAGAAAAGGAGACTGATAATAGCAGAGAGAGAGGACAATTAATAGCTTAGTAACATGTCATCATCATCAGGTGATGTGTCGGCTGGCGTAGGTGATCATGGATCTCCACAAATCTCTGTCTTTGGTGGTTGCTATCAACTCAGATGTTGACTCTCTACCGTGCCATGAAGTCAGGATATCCAAAATTTTCTCTCTGTCTTTCTCTGTCTCGTCTACCATCAATTTTACCGGTTGTCACAATGTGTTCTAAACCTTCCCTCCTCATCACATGCCTGAAAAATGATGACTGCCTCTTTCTTATATTGATGATAAGCTTACTCTGTGTCTTGATCTCATTCAACACCTCAACATTAGTCATTTTAGCAGTTCATGGGATTCTCATCATTCTTCTGTAAAATTGTAACATGTCATAGAAGAACATAAACAGCACTACTAATAAACAGCAGAACTAATAAACAGCATTATAGACAAGAAAATGTAAAACATAAACAGCAAAACTAATAAACAGGACACCATAATCATCTTGATTAGTTAGCATTGGACATGAAATAGTAGAAGCAGTCTTCAAATTTGTAAGTTAAACTGTCAATTGTCTTTGAGATTCTGAGATTTAAGAAATTGTCATTCATGTTAATACATAATATACACACAAAAACATGTAATATCGAATTTGTTGTCTTAAATCGTCAATAGATGTCATGTCATATAATTCACATGAGAAATATTATCATATGTGTTAGTTTAAACAAGTAAATGTTATCAGTTCTGTATACATATTGTAAATAAAGAATGTAAAGGGTTACAATTTTAAATGATCCTTTCACTTGTATCATAAAACCTCGCAGAGATGCAGTACAACTTACCCCACCTGACTCCCTTATTTCAGTTATAACCAGAACTCATACATTCAATAAGTGGTAATATTGGATTCTCCAAAAGGAGTTAATTCTAATTTTTCATGTTTGTTGGCCTACGCGCTCTGATATAACTAATAAAAGATTTGTCCTTAGGCTGAAAGTGTGTGCCTCGGCTTAAAGAGGCTTTAATCCCCTACATAACAAACAAACAAAAAAAAGTGGTTCATTCTTTTCATATATTTCATCATGCTTCCATCACCTTACATGCGTTTTACTTGTGTATATTAAGAGGCTAATGTTTGTTCATTTTACTTCAATTTTGTAGATGTACATAAAAGCAATTGTGAGTCTATATATATAAAATTTTTTTCCAACAAAGCATATCCCAGTATTGACACAAAGCAAGTAGCAACACTTTCCAATATATAAGTTATCTGCAAATATAAGCATCATGTTGGCACCAGACGTTGCTTTCATTGGGGGGAGAAATTCTCTGAATCCACTGGACATCTGTGCAAACCTCAAGGTGGACATCCCCCCTGAAGCATCATGTTGGCACCAGACGTTGCTTTCATTGGGGGAGAAATTCTCTGAATCCACTGGACATCTGTGCAAACCTCAAAGGTGGGTCATCCCCCTGTCAATAAGTTACTGTCATGCATAATTCATCAAATACATAATTCACCATGGACGTAATAAATGGCCAAATACTAGAGAAAGTTGAACATTTTACATATTTGGGTAGTAAAGTGTCAAACAACGGAGACATGATGAAAGAAATAAACTCGTATTGCTATAGCAGCTAGTGCCTTCACTAAATTAACAAATATCTGGCAGTCTAAAGACCTTAGTATATGCACAAAAAGTTAAATTATTTAGGCCATGTGTGATTCCTGTACTGACCTACGGTTGTGAAAGTTGGAAATCAACAAAGAAAATTGATAAGAAACTGGACAGCTTTGAGAATAAATGTCTCGAAAATTATTAAAAGTAAAATGGAGTGATTTCGTTTCTAACAACACAGTGAGAGATAGAACACACCAACAACACGTATCAAATATTATAAGGAAACAAAGGTGGAAATATTTAGGTCATGTTCTTAGATCAGACGAACAGAGACTAAATCAACAAGTCCTTATGTGGTCACCAGTTGGGAAAAGAAAACGTGGAAGGCCAAAGACCACTCTTCAAAGAACCATCCAACAAGAAAGTAAACTATTGGGATGTAAAACCATACAAGATCTCCAACTGCTAGCAAAGAACCGCATCACATGGAGATCTAAAACCTCTGCCCTATGTGCCGCCTTTGCACGAAAGGAACAAACTAACTAACTATAATTCACCAGACTCACTTGGTGCATACGGTTTACAATTCATGTCTGACAGATGAACTGTGCAAGTGAAGAGCTGACTTCTGACAAAAGATATATGCAATTGACTTTTCTTCACAACAAGCACATATGCAAGTGAGCTATAACTCATAGAACATGAATAAACCAATCTGAGAAGAGCTTGCCAGAGACAACAAAAAAACACACCCATGGACACTGCATACATTGTCTCTCTGGACTAACAGGATGCCATCTATGTAAAGGGTGTTGGAAAAGTCTCTGTACATTCACTTTACAGTGTACAAAATTATATCTTCGTTTGGGAGTTGTGTCGATAACAAAGTCACTCTTTGCTAGTAACCAAGTACTGTGCTAATTTCAAGGCCAACTTGGGAAAACAATTGGTGTGATTGGACTACATGTATACTTATCCTTTACTTGGGGGATCTAAATTACTAGTATCACAGAAGTTGAAGTAAGGTTTGCCTGAATGGTGAGGGGTACTGATAAGGAAAGTAAGCCTTCAAAAAAATCAGTCAGAGGTACCATGTCAGGTCTTTGCCTGGATTCATAACAAGCTGACGAAAAAATCTTTACAAATTGTGATATTAAGGTTGGGGTCGACGTGACCTTACAGACATTTGAAAATTTCTTACAAAGGTTTCGGCATTTGTCCAAACATTACTGCTCTAGTCTGTCATGTATGTCAGTAAAGTAGCACATTACAAAATGATCTTATTTTTATAACAAATGTTGGAAACATCCACCATGGGTGTCAAGGATACCGTTACGAAACACATGATCCACTAAAATTACTCTCTCCTCAATTGTAAACAGCATTCTCGTGGAGTAAATAAAGTTATCCTTGCAGCTTAGAAACGTTGTACTGATTAATGCTTCACAATAGACCTTGAAACACTGATTGTCACGATGGCATTTACACCTTCCATGACTAAGTCGAAATTATTTGGAAGCACCTGTCCTACTGTCATTACCATGAACTTGGGCGCAACGTATTCACGTTTTCAGCGTAAATCACAATGAATGGTTAAATTGGTTGATAAGATAGAACGCAAAGAAGACCTTCAATGACAGAGTACAACCCGTTGAATATGTTAGTATACATATATATTTTTTCCCAAATTGAGCGTATACGACTTAAAACACCCTATATACAGTGCATTATGTATACTTTTTTTCTGATAAAATATATCTGCAAGCTAAGAAAAGAGTGTACTACATACTGACAGCTTCAAGTTGTAAACTGTACTATAATCATTAACCTATCAAATTAAACATGGGATGTGTATATCTGATCTTTAACAAACATTTGTGATCTAAATCAACATGTTATTTCCGATTTTCTGTTCCTATTAATCAACTATTTCCTTCTGATATATTCCTTTTCTTATAAGACAGAACTTCTACTCATGAATGGCTTGTGATATAAATATAATGTTTTTTGCATCACTTTTGGCTCTTAGGGTCTTGTAGGATTTGCTTGATAAAGGCCTTTTGGTCAAAATATCTAACCCATTTTTAGACTTTGTAACACTACCTTATTTCATGTTTTGATATTTCCCTTTGATCCCAGCTGATTTCACTACTTGTCTAAGTAACTGATGCATAGTTACTTGTACCAACTTACTGATGGCATCATTCTTTTCACATGAGGAAAACAGCAATTTTGTTTCTCAAAGGGTCAAAAGATGACATTGCACCGGGTTTCCCCATATAGCTCAGCCCCTCTCCACAAAAATTGAGAGTATTGCACAAAGCAGAGACTCAGTAGCTCCAACAACAATCCCTGGAAAAAATGCACTTGAGTCCTTTGGAACGCAAGGCGAATGATTTAACCTCTTAGCCACAGAGAAGACATTTCATCTCAGACACTGGGTCCTCTTCTCAGTGTGTTTTAAACAACAATAACTTATATACCTCACAAAATAGAGGTCAAACGTGTTAGACTTTGTATCAACAGATTATGAATATGAGAGCATTGATGTTAGATACCAAGTTACAGTACAGACATACAGAAATTTTGAGTATGACTTTCTGAAGGAAATAATTGATGTGTCATTCCTTTCTTTTCTATTTCTTTCAGTGTTCCCAATAGAACATAGGACTGCAACTTATTACTAACATTATTTTCTTAGTGTTTCAATTCAGGAACAATTATTAAACATGTAATTATTTCTAAAACAATGTCAGTTTTTTTATTGCACTTTCTTTAACAAAATCCATTTTTATAGATTTGGGTTGAGGTTAACCTAGTCATCAATAACCTGGGAAAATGCACACACAACGATTGTTATTTATCTTGATAAAATGTACATAAATATTAACAATATGATTAATAACTCAACTTGCAAAACCAGTTCACTAAAAGTACAGTGTAGAATAACACAAGAAAAGAAATAGCAACCTTTCAAAACAAGAATAAATCTCTAAAAATAAAAATTGGAACAAATAAATTATAATAAAATGCTGAAACTCAAAATATGCTGCTGTATGATTTGTAGTACAAGGGTATCCGCTGACCAAAAACAAAAATACAAATGGTCAAAATTATTGACAAGAAAAAAATGTATACAGCATCCTAATTAGACTTCAATGGATACCAAGACACACAGACCAATAACTAGCAATAAAAGAGCAAACAGATGTGCAAAACAAGGTGCCTAAATCATTCAACAAATAAATACCCCAACCTGTATGCAGACAATTAATTAAATATTTAACAAACAACTTAAAAGATAAATAGTTGAACAAATATTGGGTGCTTCGTGTACAGCAATTTGATCAACCCACACAAAAATGACAAACTAACTAAACTGTACAAAGCAAAACTTATCTTCCTACCAATAACAGAACACATCGGTCTCAACACTATTAGAACAAATTATATCCCACAGAGGAAACAAATTATCTTAACTGAACCCAACTGAATTATAAAGTACAATACATACTATTGGAATGCCCAAAACTCTTTAGAGAGAAAATGCTATTGTCAGAACTGGGACAGGCATAGCAAGCCGATTGTGGTTTAATCTAATGCTCATAAAATTAGGAAGAGATTTCACACATTGGCTAGCAGGTCCAAAGGGAGAGAACCAAGAAATACCAAAGGCAGTGGAAAAAACACCATGAAGCGCACACAATAGCCCTTTCTAGAAATCTTGTATCCTTACGCTGTGAGGCAAAACATGATGAGGGGAAAAAGAAAGGACAAAGCACAAACAGATTTATATTTATAAAAATCTGTGTGTGTTTGTATTTAGTTATGGTTTTGATAACAAAATCAGCAAATATAGCCACAACTTGTAAATAGTGAATATAGAGACATTAAAGCTCACAGTAACACTAAACAACTTCATTGTTATCTGATAACATTTGTTGGTCTTCTCCACTGACGTTGGTAGACAGTTCTACTTCTTTATTTTTGCTGTCCAATTCTTCAACTTGTGCCCAAGGTTGGAGGTCGCCAGAAGCAAAAATAATAAAGAAGATGGCACCAAAGACATATATGGCAGCTGCAATATAAAATACTACTTGCCATTCAGCTCTAGTTTGACCCTGGAAAAAAAAGAAAGTTTAAATGATAAATAAAGTGAATTTTGCCAGCAAAAAAAAAGGTCAAACAGGTAAAAACAAACTACTGTAGTTTTACAAAGTATACAAAAACAATATACTGTGACATTTCTATCAAAAGAACTTTATCAAGCAAAGTATACAAAAACAATATACTGTGACATTTCTATCAAAAGAACTTTATCAAGCAAAGTATACAAAAACAATATACTGTGACATTTCTATCAAAAGAACTTTATCAAGCAAAGGATACAAAAACAATATACTGTGACATTTCTATCAAAAGAACTTTATCAAGCAAAGTATACAAAAACAATATACTGTGACATTTCTATCAAAAGAACTTTATCAAGCAAAGGATACAAAAACAATATACTGTGACATTTCTATCAAAAGAACTTTATCAAGCAAAGTATACAAAAACAATATACTGTGACATTTCTATCAAAAGAACTTTATCAAGCAAAGGATACAAAAGAAGAGAAGAAATTCAGACTTCATATACAGCAGACATAACATAGAGTTAGACAATAAATCCATTAAAATTAAAAGACTTCCATTGTTTTTCCTTCAAGCAGCTTGCAACAACGTATCTAAATTGATATGTATAATGTTAGCGATCAAGTCACGGCACATTGGGCATTCCCATTCGTGCTTTGGTCCTCCACTGCAGAAGCCATCCTAAAGTCCATTTGCGCACTGTACCCATGAGAAGTTGATTAGTATACCTTCTCTCTATACCACGAAGACGACAGTTTGACATGTCCAAATGTAATTCCTAATTCTCGCACTCGTGTATCTGAGACTTGTCCATATCACATAAAATGAGACTGTACCGTATTGATGACATCAGTTCTGTCCATATTTCTGCCCGCATGGGTCGGCGCATTGTTTGCAAGAAAGTCAGCACGCTCGTTACCCTGCACTGTATGTATGTATAAGAACATAGCAAGTATAAATGTAGTGTACCGTAGTGTGGTAATGATGAAAATTCTACTGCATAATCTTGTTGCTAAAAAGCAACACAATAGACTTCTACCATTTTAGAACCCTTATTTTGTTTTTCAAGGTGATCAATACATTGAAATACTTACGTTTTCTGTTACTACGCCAACAATAACTGGAGATATAAATCCAGTGACTGAAGCAAGGGAGTTACCAATTCCAAACAGGATACCAGCGAATGCTGGGGCAATATCCACATGATTGACTAAAAATCCACTGTACTGGGTTCCTGTCAGGGACACTGCAAGCACTAGAAGTCCAATAGCAACAAAAGGCTGAGAGCAGTCTACATACCCCAGGCCTACCAACATTACAGCAGGAACAATTTTACCTGAATGAGAGAAAAATTATTCAGCAATAGCTCATACTATGAAAGTAAGTAATGAAGTTCTCTTCCTACCTTAACACAGATGCTGGCGGTCGGCAACAGCGTAGTTGATAACTTCTTCTTTTGTTGTCACACTGTTACCGGGTTGTTGTTGTTGTCCAGTGTGGTGATTTTCGGCTTTGTCTTGCGCTGCTCTAGTGGCTTTGGTGATAGTTAATTTTGCTTTTTTGACAGGATTTTCTATGCCATCTATTCATCTTTTTTGTGGTCTACCTCTCACATTTTTTTCTGATGTCCTGTTGTAGAAGACTGTATACAGTGGAGTTTGCTTGCATTCTTATTAAGTAGCCGAACCACTTCGTTCTTTGTTTCTCAATGTAATTCAAGCAAGGTTCTGTCCCAACTTTCTGTCTTATGCTGGTGTTGATAACTTTTTGTAGGCATCACATTTCACATGTAGTTATTGTTTGTGACTGTGCTAAAGATTGTGATGGATTCTATTAAATGCACTAACCACTGTACTATCATGGCTCTCTTGCTCCCCACATACAACAACATAATCATGCATGCCATTATATGCTCTCTTAGTTCATAGTTCATAAGTACTGTTCCAACTTCACTGCAACGGGTCACCCCATAATTGCTCAGTTCCTGTGCCAATGAATATCACACGAAATGCTAACACCTGTGAAAAGTTTCCTGTGTGAAAAGTTTTCTTTTGCTCCCATAAACAACATAATCATGCATGCCATATATATGTTCTCTCTCTCTCCATAAACAACATAATCATGTATGCCATTATATGCTCTCTTGCTCTCCATAAACAACATAATCATGTATGCCATTATATGCTCTCTTGCTCTCCATAAACAACATAATCATGTATGCATTATATGCTCTCTTGCTCCCATATAAACATAATCATATCATTGCTCTCTGCTCCATATACAACATAATTATGCATGCCATTATATACTCTCTTGCTCTCCATAAACAACATAATCATGTATGCCATTATATACTCTCTTGCTCCCCATAAACAACATAATTATGCATGCCATTACATGCTCTCTTGCTCCCCATAAACAACATAATCATGTATGCCATTATATGCTCTCTTGCTCCCCATAAACAACATAATCATGTATGACATCTGCTCTCTTGCTCCCCATAAACAACATAATCATGTATGACATCTGCTCTCTTGCTCTCCATAAACAACATAATCATGTATGCCATTATATACTCTCTTGCTCCCCATATACAACATAATCATGTATGACATCTGCTCTCTTGCTCCCCATATAACAACATAATCATGTATGACATCTGCTCTCTTGTTCCATATACAACATAAATCATGTATGACATCTGCTCTCTTGCTTCCTCTCATATACAACATAACATAATTATGCATGTCTTTATCTGTTAGCTCCATTTTCTGGAATTAAAACCTTGTAACGTGATATGCTTACCAAAGGCAGTAAAGACTTTTCTTGTGGCCCCAGTAGAAAGGAACCTCTTGTTGCGAATAAAATCAGCCATCCATCCTCCTAAATTTATCACTGCCCAAAAGGCAATGTATGGCAAGGCAGACACAAATCCATTCTGCAATAATGATAAAATCATCAAGAGATTATAATACACAAGTATTTAAGAGTAGGAACAGATTTGTTGAGCTCATCATCTACGATATATATAAAAAGGAATGTTTGTCTGTTTGTTTGTGACCTATAGACTCGGAAACTACTGAACAGATTTCGCTGAAATTTACAGGATATGTTTATTTTTATGTCGGGATGCTACCTGCCATAGTTTGAAATAGGTAGCGTTGAGCTTTTCGAAAAACTCTAAAAAATCGAAAACACGCTAATTTCATCGAGAGTTTCTAAGTTTGTTTACAATTTGCTATGAATGTTTCCGGAAGTCTACGGTATACACATTAATATATACACAAGATTCGATGACGTATGTTTTAAAACTATGGAGACCTCGATCTCTTTCATAGCATAAAATAATCGTTTCAAGGCAATTTTACAAACAAGCTGAAGTTAAAATACGCAATCCAGGTTTGTTTCTTCAAAGGATTTCTACTCATTTCGAATCATGATAAAAGAAATATCAACAATATGAATGTTTGTTTGTTTGTGACCTATAGACTCGGAAACTAAACAGATTTCGCTGAAATTTACAGGATATGTTTGTTTTTATGTCGGGATGCTACCTGTCATAGTTTGAAATAGGTAGAGCTGAAGCTTTTCTGAAAAATCTAAAAAATCGAAAACACGCTAATTTCATCGAGTGTTTCTAAGTTTGTTTACAATTTGCGGTGAACGTTTCCGGAAGTCTACGGTATACACATTAATATACGTATACATATTAATATATACACAAGATTCGATGACGTATGTTTTAAAACTATGGTAACCTCGATCTCTTTCATAGCATAAAATAATCGTTTCAAGGCAATTTTACAAACAAGCTGAAGTTAAAATACGCAATCCAGGTTTGTTTCTTCAAAGGATTTCTACTCATTTCGAATCATGATAAAAGAAATATCAACAATATGAATGTTTGTTTGTTTGTGACCTATAGACTCGGAAACTAAACAGATTTCGCTGAAATTTACAGGATATGTTTGTTTTTATGTCGGGATGCTACCTGTCATAGTTTGAAATAGGTAGAGCTGAAGCTTTTCTGAAAAATCTAAAAAATCGAAAACACGCTAATTTCATCGAGTGTTTCTAAGTTTGTTTACAATTTGCGGTGAACGTTTCCGGAAGTCTACGGTATACACATTAATATACGTATACATATTAATATATACACAAGATTCGATGACGTATGTTTTAAAACTATGGTAACCTCGATCTCTTTCATAGCATAAAATAATCGTTTCAAGGCAATTTTACAAACAAGCTGAAGTTAAAATACGCAATCCAGGTTTGTTTCTTCATAGGATTTCTACTCATTTCGAATCATGATAAGAGAAATATCAACTGGGACGCGACATTAGTAGCAATGAAGCAGTATATCAACTGGGACGAGACATTAGTAGCAATGAAGCAGTATATCAATTGGGATGCGACATTAGTAGAAATGAAGCAGTATGTCAACTGGGACGACATTAGTAGCAATGAAACAGTATATCAACTGGGAGCGACATTAGTAGCAATGAAGCAGTATATCAACTGGGACGCGACATTAGTAGCAATGAAGCAGTATATCGACTGGGACGTAATTCAATTTTGGTGGAGGGACACAGCTCACGAGGTACAGCTAGTTCTTAAAAAAAATGTGTTATCACATTCATTATTTCTTATTCAAATGAAAAATATATCCTTCACGAAGGATAACACTTTTTCAACACAAATTTGATCTGCAAAACTGTATATGGAAGTTTGATGTATCTATGTGTGTACTGTAATATATTGGTGTGTTGTTATTGTTTCAGTGGAACAAAGGCTTTCTAACTTTGTTTTAATAGTAATCAAGCTATATATAAGGTCATCTATGTGCTTCCGGGCTCACAAGGGGAGCAAAGAATAGTAACACTGCGACCTACAAAGCATGTCATAAGAGATGACTGAGGTAGGGATCTAGGAAGCTACCTAGTAAACAAAAAGCGTCGCAGAAATTAGATGTGCTGGCCCCGACTTGTAGGCGCATAACTGGCACAACGTACAATCGCTCTTAGGCTGAGATCACATACAAATCACATAGAGTGGCCAACAAGTGGTCGATATGGAGCATTTAAAGAAGAAGATATATAGGGTTTTCAGCTGATTATATTACCAATAATTTTCTTTTCTGCTAGAAGATAAATTAGAATTGCAAGGAATTCTAGTCAGGCTCTGAGACTAGTTAAAATATACAGTAGTGAGGACAGATACTGCAACACACTGTGAAAACAATCACCAAAATCTAGAGAAAAAAATTCATAAATCATAAAGTGGTAACCTGAAATATAATAAATGAGAAATAGTAGAATAAATGGTAGAATGTAGAAATGCATTAAAGCACACCTGTACAATAGAAGAACCCAAGCACAACTAGATGATTTCAAGAGTAAAATCTAAATTGAAAATTATAAAATGTCATGTTTCCTCAGGGAGTGATTCTGTCCCCTGCATTTTTCTTGATCGATATCAATGGCCTGGTTGCCAAACTACCTTATGGAATGAAAGTGAAAATGTACTACGATGATATGGTGCAAAGATGAGCATGTTACAGTGACCACCAGTCTACTGCAGAGTTCTATATGTCTTAACTTTAACAGCGAACAGAAAGTGTGTCAACATTAACACAGATATGCACTGCACTCTGCTAAAAAGAAAACGGACACCATCAAAATAAGGAGAGAGCTGTTGAGAGAAAACAAAACAACCTACCAATCTCTGCCATGGAAGTAGTACATCAACAATGCAACAGTAAAAGCCAAGAGAAAGATAGCCATCCTGAGAAAACTAAGTGGAATCACATAGGGAGCCAAACAGAAAATACTATTTTACATTAAAGTTTACCAGCAAGACATACGACTACAGCCGGAATCCCTGAGATCGAGTACAGCAGTGCATGTCTTCAAATCAGACTGGAAACCTTAAAAGACATTGTATGCAAAGATTGAAGTATTGCACCATGTTTCTTTATTCCACAGAGGGTGGAAGGAAATATGTCCTGCAAATCCTGCTCCAGTCTGCATGCCATCAACTTTTCCAGAAGCTTGTGTGTTCTGCATAGTAATTATTCTATAATTGCTTATACGTTTATGAATTTTGTTAGGTTTCGCAAGCGGTTTAAAGTAGCTAGGAAGACAGCTCATTCATGTCAGTGTCTGAAACCTTGTTGATGTCCCTATATTGGACACCCTCAGGACCCAGTGTGGTGTTATGTGATCTCTTGAGCACTGCACAAATTTTCTCATCTTTAACCTCAAACTTATCATTCCACACCACATTAATCAGATAAGAAAATCATATGTTATCATACTGTTGTATACTACATGTACTTACAGAAGTTATGTCAAACTTGAGCACTTCATTGATGTATGTTGGAATATTGGTCAGCAGAGTATAAGCTCCCCAGTCTGATGCAACATTAGCCACTATAATGGCCCATACTGGCCATGACATGAAGATTTGCAGCCATGGAACTGACAATTTCTTTGACAAAAGAAGAGGAAAGTAAATGTTAAGAACTGCAATGATTGTTAGAAACATTCGGTTTTAGAAAGCACACAAGGACTACAGACACAATAGGTGATAATGTAATGCACATGCACACTATACAGCATGTGAACACAAACAAGAACAGAAATGTAAACAGTGAATGACTAAAAATAACGACTATGGAATAAAGAAAAAGAATATATTGAAAAAGCTACATATATTTATGTTTTGTGAATGTAAATAAACAACAACAAAAGAAAGACAAATTTATTGCATTTGTAACATTATTTTTGCAACAGAGTAAGTAGAAAAAAAGTGATGTTCTAAGAAGAATAGATGTAGATGTATAATGTAGATGTAATGTAAATGTAGATGATAACTCAAGATATGCTACCAAACAAACAGAAACATGTAAACCATGAAGTAGTCAACCATCAATACCAGAGAGCACAGCAGATTAACCTCAAGTTCATTCGAGTGGTTACCGGGCCCAAATTTGGGGTGTAAAAAATAGAACCACTGTTAATTGTCACGCATGTCATAAGAGGCGGCTAGGGAGGTTTAGCTGAAATCGGGCAAATGTAGAAGTAGGGAAGAACTTTAATTGTTGTAAACGTCGAAAACGAAATTTTAGGAGTACAACATTCAGGATATGCTCCTTATAACATTAGATAGAAATGTATGAATTTGATAAGAAGAATTATTCATGACTGAAATTAACTATATCAAATAAGAATAGCTGTTACTGTATTGTTTGTCAATAAATTGTTTGACCTTGCAAACTAGAATTGTGCTGGCTCTAAATCTGTGCACTTCAATTTGTATTTTCCCTACAGAACAGAAAACATCAACTTCTGCATCAGAACATTGCTTTTGTTATTGGTTAATGAACTGACGTCACAGCACTCAGGGCAGACCCATAGATGCTCAGTCTACTACAACAGATTTCAAAGGGTATGAATACTGATGGTTCCTATGACTTGCTGGTTAAACACATGTCTCTGCCCTTCAAACAACCAGCTTTACTTGTACAACATGCAATTCAAAACTCCCTAAGTCGCTCTAATGATTCAGTGTCTATTTTAGTGTCCTCATCCAACAGTAGGTCACCAAGACACCTAAGAACTTCCCTCTTATCCATCTAAACTCCTGAACAAATGATGCTTTAGATGCAAGCATATCCGGTCTCGTTGCGAACACTCGCATGACCAGGACAGTAGATCCACATGAGTCTCTATAGGTTGGAAACCTCTATAGACGACATATATTCATACCGCAAGTTGCCATTCTAGATTACATGTACACTGCACTAGCAAATTTTATGTGAAAGAAATGTCCCGCTGCCAGTCAATGATCATTCAGATAAGGATAATGTGTTTCCTTTTACTGTAACTCTGGTGTTTTTTGCAGAAGACTGATGTATGCACAGTTGACTCCTTCTTTGTTTTATACTTGTATGAATCATATTAAGGAAAGAGGCATGCTGGCAAAGAGAAGAGGAAGGCCACAGAGAAGATGGATTCAGGGTGTAACTGATAGTTTGAGCATGACGGCTGCAGAGGCAGGACATTCGGTATATGAGAGCGAGAAATTCAGAAGAATTATTAGGGTAGCAAAGTTCTGCACAAGATGAGCAAGATATTTAATGATGATGTAAGTAGAGACAAAGTAGATAAATGAATACCTTCTTATCTCCTACTGCACTGCTTTTCAGAGATGTCATAATGTAATCTCTTTCAATATTCGATATTCTTTTATGATGTGCTGGATCATCACTGACCAGAAGTATCCAAAAGATTGTCCAGATAAAACACAGACCTCCTAAAGAAAGTAGATTTATAAAATATATGATGAAAAATGAAATAAAATGAGACAAATAACTCATTATTTGTTACAGATAGCAGTTTTCATGATGAAGTTGTACCACCACTCACCATTTAGCATTTCATTACTTCTGTAATATCTTTTTCTCGATCGTTCTTTTTGACTATTTTGATCATTCTTATTGTGATATATAAACAGCTGTTGCCAAGAACGTGTTTTACGCCACATCATTCAGTACCATTTGGAGCTCTAATGCTTATCCTTCGGGGAAGTGTCCGATTTCAACCAGGGTTTACTGAGTTCGCTCTCCGTTAGCCTTTTGGTGTCCCCAGCCAACCTACAAGGCAGCAGGTTGCTAATTTTCCTTCAGGGTAGTGACCCTTGGACGACCTGCCCTCCCGGGTTGATGAGCGTCATCTGACAGGTAACCAGTCTTTTTGTGGACTACTTGGTTTTCCTGCCATCCAGTTTTGTGTACGGTTTGCTCCGCTAGACTTTGATTGTCCCCAATTAAACTACAAGGCAGCAGTAGTTCCTTGCGAGCGGAAACATACATTGGAAAAACCTCTGCTGGGCCTCCCAGTTTTGTGTACATTTGGGTGGGTCCTCTCACCCACGTGCCTGCCGCGCCATGCACGTTTGCCCACGGGTGGGCCCACCTATGCATCGCCCACATGCGTGCTTGCTCTGCCCACATTTGCCTCTAGGCTGTCCGGACCTGGGCTTAACTCCCCCTGAGATGTGGGGAGCCGAATTTTGTTCTATGTAGGCCCACGTCTCTTCGCTGGATGCACCTCTCATCCTATATGTTTTGTGGGCCCCGCTCAGAGTTTCACTGCATGCAACTCAACTCGGGCTCTACCTTTGACTCCGAGTTTCGCCCCGACCTGGGACTTTACTCGGGCCCCTGCGATGGGGCCGAGTTTGCCCCATGTGGGCCGACGTCTCTTCGCTGGATGCAGCTCTCATCCTATGTGTTTATTTGTTTGGGGCCCCTGCTCAGGGCTCGGAGTTTTGCAGCGTGCAACTGAACTCAGTGCCCTACCTTCGGACTCCGAGTTTCACCCGACCTGGGCCAACGACTCTTCTTGGATGCACCCTCATCCCTTGATGTTTATCAATCCAGCTATTTTCATCGAGCGGAAGAGACAAGCATTAATAGTAGCTCTGGGATTCCGCTGCCTGTGTTGTGAGCTGATCCCATCCAGCGTGACTACCTCTGCATCTCTACCCGCACCAGAGTAGCTCTCCCTCGATCTCTACCCGCTTAGCCAGACAGGAACCAGTGTGTTACCAGGGTCACCACATGGAGATGGGGTAGAGTCTCGATTAGTGCCTGCTCATTAATCCTGGTGCGGCGTTGTCTCCATGCGCCTATGACCCCACTTCTGTAATCTGATCTGTTGAAGACAAGACTGTTCCAGTCATGGTGCAGAAAAAAGGATAAATCTCAGATGACATGAATATAAAAGAAAACTATTAAAGTTGTACTTTTTTAATACAGAGTTAACTCTTTCCACGCCCATTTATTTCCTCAATTTTTAAGCAGTTAATTCAAGGAAGTAAAAAAAAAAAAAAATTACGATCCCAACTACTTATCAATAAATAAACATATATATATTATTATATACTAAATTGAAGTAAACTGGACAACCTAACAGAATAACAAGGTTAAAAAGTACTATAAGTAAAACAGAAGAAGTAAAACTAGAAAGACTTCTTATAAGGAAGCAACTCTATGGCGCAGTGTGCGGCTTAAAGCGTGCAACGGACTTCCGCCATGGAGCAGTGTGCGGCTTAAAGCGTGGAAAGAGTTAAAGAATTACATGGAGACAGAAACTGAAACCTGAGTAATAACACAGAAAAACAATATAATTGAGCTTCAAAATGTGTTTTTTTAAATCTCGACATGTGTTAACTATATGAACATGATAAATGTTGAAATCTGTCAGATTCTTTCCTTTCCTGAACATAACTTAAGAGCTCACCTGTAACATAAAATACAGATGGCCATCCTCCTGCAAATCCATACTTGCACAGAACACCAGACAAAGGAAAAGTTATCACTATTCCCACCTGGGCACCTGAAAGTGAGCACAAAAATGCAGTAATGTATAGTGTTAGTCTCAATACTGTTGATTAATCAATCTCTTTGCATATTTGGTATGTCGTTCTTTTTGGGCTGCACCAATGTTCCTCAAGTGTTGTGACTGTCTGCTTAGGCGGCTACGTTTCTCCACAACTCTCTCTCTTTGATGCAGTTTATCAGTTCTGATGCTGATCCCTTGTCGAACCACAACATGGTCAAACCACCAAGCATCTCCTCCCTTGTATAGTCTACTATCTATTCCCAGGTGGAAGATGTAGTTGGCTGTCCACTCTTGCCGTTAAACGTAGGGATGGGAGCTTTAATTTGCGTTCTAGGGCCAGATGAGTTGCCCATGTTGCGTTGCATCTGTGTTTATGTAGTGTGGCCTTGATATTGTCTATCCATCTTTTCTTGGTCTTCCCTTAGCTCTAGTACCCAATCTATTTTTATTGTATGCTGTTATTGGTGGTTGGTTGTATTTCATTCTCATTAAATGTCCAATCCACTGCATTTGTTGTCCTTCGATGTATTCGATGCATGAAGTTATGCCCACTCTGCTTCTGATGTCCTCATTTTGTAGTCTGTCTTTCCTGGTGATTTCCACTGCCTTCCTCAAGCATTTCATTTCACACGTGGTGAGCTTTCTGTGATGTGTTGCTATAAGAGACCAAGTTTGGCACTGGTAACAAAGTGTTGGTAGGAAAATACTTTTTATCATCTGTCTTTTCACTTCCATCTTGATCTTTGGGCGTTGCAGTAATTGTGCCAGCTGGTAGGTCACTACATTTGCTTTTTGACACCTTGTCTCTATTTCTTATCAAGTTTTCCGGCCTCTGTAAAATGCTGCCTAAATATTTGAATTCAGAAACTTGCTTATCTGTATTCTGTTACCTGTTACAAAACTTTCCAAACCTCCTCATTGCATTATCTGCCCAAAAATATTGATTGTCTAGTTCACTTGATCAGTTTCCGCTGAGTGCATACTTTTTTTACAAACATCATTTGTCTTCTTTTTTTTTTTTGCTGCTAATGGGATTTTCAATATTTTTATATAAAACGACATCTCTGTGGCTTTCATTAATCTTATTTATTGATTTTTACGTATGTCTTCAATTCATAATTATTTATTCAAGGGTGGAATAACAATACCTCCTTTTCCCTGTGTACTGCAATTAGTAAGCTCTTCACTGCTTAACATATAAAAGTGTAGTATGTTCACAAACAAGTAGGTCATTAGACTTACCAGCATATGTAAATGTTATTAGTTTTGTCCTTTCAAGGGGTGGTGCCCATTTTCCCCAGATTGCATGCATTGCTGGAAATGTCATGCCCTGCAATTAATAAGAAATACACTTTGGAACAATTTGTAAAAGATGTGATGATGATTATAAATCTATTGACATTTGTAACCTAGACTGGGAAAGAAAAAGGCTAGTACACTTTCATAATAATAGTAATGAAGCTCTAACACATTAGGGTCATAGAGGTCCTATGATGGAATTACCAACACATAAGTGCCTCCAAAGATATCCTGACTCTGTGAGGCGAACAAGTGTAGGAAAAGTCCTTTCCTGACTTTTCCTTGAAGATATCAGTCCATGTCTTTGCCTTCTCTTTCTCCTAATACCCACAACTGTTCCTTGAAGAACTATTTTTGAGAGGGAATCATGTTTACATGTTTGAACCATGTGAGCTTATAACGTTTCACCATTGCTAGAAGTGCTTCCTGCTAGAGTAGCTATTTTATTTCTAGCAAATTTGTTTGTTGTGTGTTGTTTATAAGATATCTGCAGCATATCTTATAACATTTATATGCCATCACCTTCAAGCGATGTAACAAGGTTTATATCGGTGAGACTGGCAAGAAGCTTAGTGACAGATTCGCTCAACACTTGCGTGATATACGCCAATGCTCTGTGACCCATGTAGCTACTCATTTCAATGATACTGGCCATTTAGGAGCTTGTGATGTCCAGGTCACAGCCATTTGATCATGTTCCTCTGATGATCGTAGTCGATTTGCTCTGGAGAATCCTCTTATTTCATTATATGGTACCTTGCGACCACAAGGAGGCAACGTATTACATTCCAATGCTTCTTAGTACTTTCTCTTCACATGCCTTATAATCTATATGTGTATATGTTACATGTATATAAGTTATATATTTACTTGATTTGTTATTGTTTCTCTTCTTTTCCACTTCTAGTTTTTGCGTGTGTTTTTTTGTGTTGCATATATTTCGTTAATTCGTTTTTAGTTCCAGATATTCATTAGGAACGTTTGAATGTCTCCGTATGTGGTAGTCCATATGTAGTGTTCTTTGAAATTCATCACTCCTGTTGTATCATTTGATTGATAAGGGCCTTTTGATCGAAACGCTTGCTATCGTCACTGTTTTTGTATAAAACTAAAGTACTTTGTTCTTATGTGTTTCGCTATTTAAAAGCATGAATTTTTTCTATTTATTGTGAAATTTTCACATCTATACAAAAGAATAGCTGGTACACTACAATAGGATTAAATTTCATCACTGATGTTTACCAGAACCAATGATAGTTTATTTTTATTTTTAATTACCACTAAATTCTCCAATTTTATATACCAGACAAAATGATCCATATTTTATGTCCTCTTCTTCTTTGCGTTCGTTTTTTATGACCAATTTTAATCACTCTTTGTGATATGTTTGATCTTTGCCAAGAACGTGTATACATTGCACATTGGTTTGGCAGGCCCCTAAACGCTAGACTTCTACACGTTTAGGACATGTGCATCCGATTTCAGCCAAACATCCTTAGTCGCCTCTTACGACATGCATGGCAGGTAACAGTGGTTGTATTCTTTACACCCCAAATGTGGGCCCAGGCAACCACTCGGGCGATTTTATGTCCCAATCTTCCTTCTTCTTCTGTATACACTCTGGGACTCTGACGCCAACTTCAATATACTCAAAGAGGGCAGATCAGCAGAGGCTGTTAATATTTCTCAAGAAATTTCAAAGGTAATTGTATCAGTGGTTTGGTTATTGACTGCTGAACCCAACATAACAACACTCTGAGCTTAGAGTGCTTAGTCTCCCCCACCAGATGTCAAAGGGTATAAATGCTAATGACTCCATTGATCCACTAGTCAAACAACTATCCATTCTGTTTCTCAGGCATCTAGTTCTGCTTGTACAATGTGTGATTCCAAACTTTCTAAATTGCTGGATAAATTCAACATCATTTTCAGTGTCCTCATCCAACAGATGGTCACTGAGCGACCAAAGGATGTTCACCCCATCCATCATCAGCTCCCTGATGATTGGTACTATTAAATCAAGTCTGTCTACTCTTTCATGGCTGCAAACACTCTCATGTCTAGTACAGTAGATACCAAAGTAAGCCCCTGGAGGTTGGAAGTCTTAACAAATGACATCCACTCACACAGCAACCTACAATTTGTTACCATCTGAAACATCAACTGATAGTTGGAAACAATAACGATATCAGTAAGTGAAGTATAAGAGATTTGTTGGAGACAGCAGTAATGGACTCAAATTCCCCTTATCTTAGAACTAGTTGCTCCGTTCTGCTCTGCAATGACCGTACCAGGTGCACTAGCTAGGAAATTCAACCTGATCTCTAACCACAATACACAGACCTACCCATATACAGAACATCCTCATCCTATACATTACCTGGTAAACTGCAAGGTCAGCTTCCTATTCCCCCAATCTCTACTTTCTCTTTCAGAGTAATGCTAGCTTTATGGAAGCTGTCCATTCTCCCAGCTATCAGGATCCATTCTTTCACATTTGGTAAGATTGCAACTGTGGTCACCTGGCAAATATTTTCTTTCAGTTTAGGTCATTTATGACATGTCACACTTGATTCTCATGAGGTATAATCATTAGTATCCTTGTGCAGTGGTGTGTCCGATTCGCAGTTACCAGCAAATATATTCTAGTATCGGCAAGAGAATGGTAAAACCATATATGGTAAAGAAAAAGAAACATAAAACAAGTAAATATTTATTTGAAATGATCTAATTTAAGCACCATAAAAATTATGGATGAAACTTACTGTCACCAGTCCAAGCACAACCCGTATTGCTATAAGACCTATGTAGTGGGCATCTGACAGTACTGGGGTGAAAATTGTGGCAACAGAAGCAATCAACATTGTGATGGCAAAAACCCATTTGCCACCAAACCTAGTAGCAATCCACCCTGCGGGTACTTGACCTATCAGGTAGCCCCAGAAGAATGATCCAAGTACTGTCCCTTGGATAGTCTTGTCCCATTCTAAGTATCCATCCTAGAGTAAGAGAGTATTGACAGTAATATAATAATGAACTGAGTGTGTTAAAATATAGCAATAACAAAAACACTAATGTCAACAGTGTAAATAGTTGATGTATGTATATAGTGATAAAAAGACATTAGGTATTGTATGTGGTGTATATGTGATAATATGTAACTGAATTTTACTGACTTTATTAAAGCAAATTTCAACAAAAATAGTTCAAGTACTTAAAATACACCAAATACTTTTCAATGAAAGTTGAAGAAGACTATTAATCCTTCTCCATTCTTATGCTCAAATTTCTATATTCCTCCTGTCTATTCTTTTCTTCTTCGTCCATCAGATCCCAGCACCAATAGCTTCAATGAACTGTATGATTCGCTTTAGGTCATTCAGACTCAGCGCCGCTAGACCATAATTTATCCCTACAGAGTTCACATGCATAAGGGGTACTATCTGCAGTTTCTAGACTCAGTTTACAACCACACCTCAGCAATTTTAATTACTTTGTACATTTTACTTCTTGGTCTGTTGTGTTGTGCTTGCAGCCTTGAGACAACTGTATTCTTTACATGTTATTAGGTGGTAGAGGTCAACACTATACATGAGATTTTTAGAGTTTCTTAAAATCTACTTTTATCAAAGCTTTTTGATATATCCAACCTCACATCCAATTCATGAATTCACTGACAGAGCTTCAGAAAAGGAGTACAAAAAAGGAGATGGAAACACATAAAAATGACTCTAAAATTTGCGACTGGAGAACTCTCAACAAACTACAGGGCATAACTACATGCAATCATAGAGGTCACAAAGATAGTCACACAAAAAAAGACGAAGGATCAAATATAGTCTCTTCCTATATGACTTTCTGTCAGCTCTCCAAACTTTTAAAAGATAATCTGAGGACCATGTAACAATAACTGCTATCAACCACCTAAATCAGCTGTCTGACAACAATAAAGTATCACTGTAATAGATTTCAGCACACTGTGGAATCTCAAGTAATGTGACAGATTTGTGAAAACAGGCACCAAAAAGGAACTATTCCACTCCAGAATCTCACTGAGGAAAGCAAAACACTTATCAAAGGTAAATACAAATGTGCATGGGGCCATAAAACAGGTATCAACCACCCACAAGACCCCATTCTAAAATGTTAGCAGAACAAACAAACCGCCATCTTTCTGCTCACACAGGGGACTGTAGATTACAAGCCTACTTCTCAAATGATGCCGTTCAGACCAATGTGCAAGTCAAAGAGCCATAGCTCTGACACATTCTCAAGCAACTTTTCTTTATGCTTAGATTCACTAGCCATGATTAATCTTGGTAAATGGGGTAGCCCCAAGGACATTCTCTGACAACCAGATTCATGGAGGCAGCATCGGCTGTTTTCTCTCTGTGTCTTTAACCTTGGGCATAGACCCTAACCCATATGCAAATCTTTCTATTTTTAGCAGTCCTCCTTGCCTTCCATATATCATTCTCTGCCTTCAAATCTCTTCTCTTTGTATTTTTAGGCCTCCTCTCTTTTGTTTTCCCTTCGGCTCCAGGAAAGTCCATTTTGTTTAATCTCCTCTGGTTTTCTTAATGTGTGTCCTATTCAGTGCTAGCGTGTTTTCACATTTTGGTTTACTGGGATATCTCATTCTCTTCATAAGCTTCTCATTTGTGACAGTACCATATAATCTCAGTTCAATCTATTCTGCGCAGACACCAGATGATAAGTGTTTGCAAATTATTTGTTGCTGTTTTAGTCATTTTCCATGTTTCTGAGCCGCATTAACATTGAAGTTAAACAGATTTCCCAGTGTGATGAAAACTCCTCATGTCTTTTGTATTCTTATTCTGATATCTCTATCTGTTCCTCTTTATCTGCATTGTTACCATGTATGTAAAGCTACCTTCATGTTTACTTTATTTCACATATAATTTACAATAATATATGAATATATAATCAAGACAAAAATAAAATAAAGTATTACCATGGAATCTGAATCAGAAGATGTACTGTTGCCAGTAGAAAACCCTGCACATTCAGATGATGTGCTGCTGTTGCTATTTTCTGAAATCTTTTTAATGGCTGTGCTGTTGACCATGCAGACAATAGCCACACTAAGGTTGACCCTCACAGCATAAACATTGATGAAGCCAAGGAATCCAATAACAGCAAGCCCCAGACGAGAGGACAGCCAAAATGGAACTGTAAAACAGTGGTGTAGTCGTAAAATAAATAGTACTAGTGCACTATACAAATCGCATTACAATGACATAAAATACTATAGCGTGCTCAGAGACCTGTGCCGATCTTTAAAAATATTTCATTTTGCAACCCTTCGATAGTTATAGGATTAACTCTTTCCGCGCTTTAAGCCGCACACTGCGCCACAGCGACTTCGGTTGCACGCTTTAAGCCGTACCCTGCGCCATTCAAGTTGTTTCGTTCGCCATTCGCCGTTCGAATTGTTCCGTTTATACGTCTTTCTAGTTTTACTTCTACTAATTTTAGTTTTTAATAGTATTCTTCCGGTTCCTAACTTAAATAGCGTCACTTTCACTTTTGATTTCATCGTTCATTCACCCACGTTGCAATTTGCTTCAAGTTTATTTTTCGTTGCTACAGACGCATTTTTTTGTAAACAAATCAATATGGAACCAGGCCCATCAGGTAACAAGCGTACTATGCGTGTTTCAGGCGAGCAGGCGCTTATTTTCTTAGAAAAATGTATGAATGATTCTGATAATAGTAGTATTAGTAGTATTAGTGATGATTCGGATCCCGAATATATCGAAGAGATTCAGGAAAATGAGAATCATTCAAACCATCAAAGCCCAACTGGAGCAGCTAGCTGCAGCCAGTATGATTCCGATGCTGAGCCGCCTGTGCCAAAACCTCCGAGATCTGCTGTAAATACTGGTACTGGAAACGGCAGAGGTAGAGGAAAATTTGCAGCTCGAACAACAGCTGCCCCAGTGCCAGTGGTAAGAGAGGAATGGCAGGAGATAAGAGAAGGCTCTACAAAAAAATGCTTTTAGATTCCACCCAAAGCAACAGCCAGGTGTGTCTCCTGAGTCAGGACTTACCTCAGATTCGACAGCACTTGAATGTTTTTCATTGCTGTTTGATGATGAGGTAAAGTCTTTACTTATGAAGACAATAAACTCTTATGCCAGGAGTAAAATTATTGTCAACACTCCATCTCTCCAACGGTCAGTGTTCTCTTGTTGGGTTGACATTACGTCCCACGAGGTTGATAAATTTCTGGCCGTAATGATTATGATTGGAATTGCCAGACGGCCTGAGATTCCTGATTACTGGTCTCTGGCACCTGAGTTTTATGCTCCATGGTTCCACGTAATGTTTACTCGTAAACGCTTCCAAGATATATACTTTACGATGCTCCATGCAGGCGAGGAACATTCTGAAGGAAAAGATAAAATTGAACCCTTCATGAATGTTCTCCTAAAAAAGTACCGAGCTGCGTTCTACCCGTATCAAGAACTCAGTATTGATGAGATGGTGATCGGGTATAAAGGGAGGTGGAAGTTCAAGCAGTACAATGCCAGCAAGCCAAGCAAATACCATATAAAAACCTTTGGCCTGTGCGACTGGCTACTGGATACGTCCACAACATCTTACCATATTTTGGTGCGGACACATCTTATAATCCTGAAATTGATTATACATCAAGTCACGCAGTGAAAATATTTGATACATTACTTGCTAATGTTGGAACGGGCATAAGATATATGCAGATCGTTTTTACACGACCCGTGTCCTTGTTGATTACCTGCTTGAGCACAAGCAATATTACACAGGCACGCTCAACATCAATCGCGTTGGCTTTCCTCTGCAACTGAAGTCCCTCAACCTTGCATACCGTGAAATGCGCTGGTTTCAAAATCAGGATGAAACCATGATGTGCGTTGGTTATAGGGATAAAAAGCAAAGAAGAGTGTCCTCATGGTGAGCACAGATGCGGTTGTTGAGACAACACGATGCAAGGATGTTGACAAGCCATCCATGATACACAAATACAACAAATACATGAATGGGTGTGACAAGTTAGACCAAAAAGTCACCTATTATTGTTCTTTTGAAAGGAAAACAATAAAATGGTGGAAGAAGGTGTTTTATTGGCTACTTGAAGTCACCCAAGTCAACTCCTTCATTCTGTACACCTTGACGCGAGAAGCAGACACGACAGGATTGTCCCTGAAGAAGTTCAAACGAGAGCTTCTGACACAGCTAACACAGCGTGCCGCTGTGACATTTCCTGAAGAAGGTCTTGCTCCTCGAAGGCGCGGTCGACAACCAGCTGCAAACCCCATGGCACCCCCTCCAAGATAAGAAACACATCATTTCTTATATCAAACGGGATAGAAGTTGTGTTGTCTGTGCTACTCCCACGGAACGCAAGCGCACCCACTTTGTTTGCCTAGGATGCCCGAATCAGCCACATTTACATCCTAAGGATTGTTTTGAGGCCTTCCACAAAGTGTAGTCAGTTATTCACTAACTGCATGGTCACAGTGTACAGTGTACAGTTTATTTTGTCATTTTTTCAATTTTTGTGTTTTCGCCAACATTTTCATCATCATAATTGTGTGTCAACTTTTCATCATATCTTCATTTCTATTGGATATATTGTTATAAAATTTTGCCTGGACTTCACAAATTGGATTACAAAATAATTTCTAGAAGCACATAGGGATACATTCTGAAGATGCTGTTATAATGTCAAGTAAGTGTTGCATATGTCACTAACAATTTATAATTTTTCTATTTATGTTGTCATATTTGTCCCAGTTTCTTCTAAAATATTCCATGTATTGCTATTTAACTTTGTTATTCTAATAGGTTGTCCAGTTTTCTTCAAATTAGTATATGATAAGATATATATATGTTTATTTATTGATGAGTAGTTATGATTTGAAAAAATAACCCATTGCATTTTTACCTCCCTTAAATTAAATGTGTAAAACTGAGGAAATAAATGGGCGTGGAAAGAGTTAAGAAAATCTTTAATTATTCACCGAAATAAAAGATGTTTTACTGAATCAAATATTTTCTGGTGAAATATAGGAATAGTACCACTGCAAGTGATACTGTTGTTTTATTTAACTACAGTATAAAATAGTATAAGAAAACACCCCAGCTCAATACAAAAGTGACACAATGAAGTGAGTTATTTTTTCAGAAAGAGATACATGAACAAGTTGGAAACAGAGCATTCAAGATAACTAAAAAGATTATGCATGTCACTGGTTCACAAGAAAATAACTAGTCAAGATCTTCAGACTTTGCATAGGTCATAACAGGCTGAGTAAGCACCTGTTCAACATGCTAAAGATAGTGACTGTGGCAAATATAAAATGCATACACCTCCTGTGTTTGAGAAGAAGCCTGAATGATACTGACTAGATCTGAGGATATAGAAAACAATGTGCAGCTTTCTGATGATTGACATATATCGTAAAGGCAGTGACAGTAGATGTGTCGAACCTCTTAAACATTTTGATACATCCTTTTAGAGTAGAGCTTGGCATGACGAGCAGACAATCTGGTGGCAGGCAATGAGCACAAGGAACCCTATACCTTTACTGCTATATTATTGAGCAGAACAGAGTCCACCTCCCTCTCAAAAGTGATAAAGCAGACAAACACTGGGTTATGTTATGTTATGCGATCGACGTCATGGCACATTGGGCATTCCCATTCGTGCTCTGTCCTCCGTTGTAGCAGCCATCCCAAAGTCCATTTGCTCACAGTACCCATGAGAAGTTGATTACTATATCTTCTCTCTCTACCACGAAGACGACACTGTCTGGCATGTCCAAACTTAACACCCAATTCTCGAACTCGTTCCAGTGTCTGAGATCCGCCCGTGTCCCACAATTGAGAGCGTACCGCATTGATGATATCGGCTCTGTCCATGCTTCTGCCCACTTGAGTCGGGCACTGTTTGCAAGAGAGTCAGCACGCTCGTTACCCGCACTCCAGCATGTCCAGGCGTGTACAGCCAAGTCATTTTCTTGAGATGTGATCTCCGAATGCTGTTCACCCATTCCACCCGCATACTTCCAGATGCAATCATTTGAAGCATACTCATCGAGTCTGATATGATGATCGTATGGGTAACCTGTTGCTCAGCCACCCATGACAGAGCCCTGGAGGCAGCGGTGATCTCCATAGTCATGCTCGATGTCGTCGTCTCAAAAGCCCTGCAGTCTTCATGAAGTGTGCGACCGTTCGTTGTGCTGAAGTAAGCCCACGATGATCTGGTGCCACGCTTGACAGAGCCATCGGTGTAGATAATGATATCACCTGGGTGGGAGTGCTGATCCACGAGTGCAAGAATTTCCGCATTGACGACGCCCGGGGCCCATTCTCTACAGCGGCGCCCAAGTGTGCTGATAACCCTGGCGTAAGCAGTCATATCCTCTGATATAGGCATCCATTCGTCACCGTGCCTCAGCTCATCTAGAGTACAGACCTGTTTAATAATATCCTCTGCCTTGGCCATCCAGGACTCTGGGTTGGGTTCTGGCTGGGTAGGTAGAAAATCCAATCACCACAGTTCTTCATTACTATGTAAGATACACGGCATTGGGACAAAGAGCAAGAGCTCAAGCCCAGCAGGATCAGTCAAGACGAAGAAAATAAAAGCTCCAAAAATATTCAGTAAACTGTAAATATGGGTACTTTAAACAGCTACATCTTTGTAGTTAGTAATAAAAGGGTGTTTCAATTTACAATGACGATGTGATATCTGTGCCTTTTGACATGACACATCTGCGTTCAGCACATTTTTTGGATCAGGTTTACCGTATCTCTTCAATGTCCTTCCTGTGTAGCCAGACTGCAGTAATATGTCATGTTACCAGGGTCAACACTTCAAGGTGGTTTAAGGTCTTGATCATGTCTGATTACCTGACTCAAATTAACCGTATCTGCTTGAGGTGATAGCATCTATAGATTCTTCCAGATAACTGGGTAGAATAGTGGTTGGTTATTGGTTACTAAACTGACATCATTGCACTCCGGGCAGACCCATAGGTGCTCAGTCTCCCAACAGATATCGAAGAGTATGCATACTGATGGTTTCTGTGTCTCGCTGATTAAACACACTTCTCACTCTGTCCCTCAGACATCCAGTTCTACTTGTACAACGGGTAATTCCAAACTGCCTAAATCACTGGATCGATTCAACATCTATTATAGTGTCCTCATCCAACAGACAGTCGTGAAGAGATCGAAGAACATCTCACTTATCCATCTTCAACTCCCCAACAATCGATGCTGTTGATGCAAGCCTGCTCGCTCTCTCATTACCATAAATACCTGCATCACCAGGAAAGTATATCCATGTAAGTCTCTGGAGGTTAGAAACTTCTATAGACGACATCCACTCACCTGCCCTTCTGGATCTTGTGAAGCATCGACTGAGAGTTAGATACAACAACAGACCTAGTAAATGAAGTCCAGAGAACCAATGGAGGGCAGCCCAACTGCCTCAACCTCCATCCTCATACTAGAAGTAGTTGTTCAACAACCCTACCATGTACACTAGCCAAAAAAAACCAGCCTGAACTGACCCCTCGGTATATACAACAACATCATCATCTCTTACATTATCTTCTATCAGCTGCTTAACTGCAAGATCAGCCTTCATGTTGCCTAATCTCTACATTCTCTTCCAAGAGTAATGATAACATTGAGATAGTTGGTCATGCTACCATATGTTGGGATCCATTCTTCCCCATTTGGTAGGGTCGCAACCGTGGTCACCTGGCCAATTGTTCTCTCAGCCTGCCTGGGCCATTGACGACATGCCACGATTGATTCTCGTACCCTTAACATCATTAGTGTTCTTGTGCAGTGGATGTCTCTTATCCGAAGTAACCTGCATATATGCCTTGGTATGGGCGATTGCATGACAGGAGTGTAGTGACAGAAGACCAAGCATATATCTCTAGTGCAGCGCAGGACTGTATGCATACCTTAATTCTGAACACATTCGAAGAGTTAGTTAGAGCACCTGAATCAAAGAATCAAATCCTCAGTTCGGGTGGGACTTTTTCAGACCTCAAAAAGGCTATTGAGTCATCAAAGTTTCAATTGGGTACCGAGAAACCCTGGAAAGTAAAGATGCAAGGTGTGATGATGGCCTCATCACTCATCATTTGTCGTAGGTTGAATAAAAATGTGACTAACACCATATTTCACCAATACACTACATAGTGTTAAAACAGGCTCTTTACTTTTAATATAGATGATTTCAATCTTCAGTGTCTTATATGAATCTACCATCCTGGCCATACAGGTATTCACAGTTAATAAGAGAGCAGACAAAAGTATGTATAGCCGAGTGTTTAAGAAGGTAAAGGATGACATCCTGCAGTTGCTTAGCTATTGCTATTTGGGAGAGCACACATCAATCGATGATGCATCAATACTGTGACTGAGGAAATTTGAAATCAAACAATGCACAATAGGACTCACTTGCAGGGCAGAATAAGGAGTGAGTTTATTCAGCGATCCACCGAAACCATCAGTTTGCATACCATTCAACCTCTGCTGGGGAAGACTTTCCATAGGTCTACCCAAAATACTTTGAGATATGTTCTATAACTGTATATTACCAAATCTACTTGTCAGTTAACTAGACCACATTTTTACTTACCATCTTTGGGATCAATCTGAACTTGTTTTTCATTAACATGATATTCTGCAGCTCTAGCCATATTGTTGAACTGTGCTGTTCTGTTATAAACAAATAGTACCAATTAGACAAGCATTCCTTATAGTGTATTGAGTTGACAGTGTTTAAAATTCAATTCTAATTTGCAAATCCCAGGTTAATTTCTTAGTCTTAACACATGAGCAAAAAGAATATAAGATTGGATTGATTTTTCAACTGAGGAAAGAGAAGCTATCATCCATAAAGGTGCCTTGTAGTAGGCCTTCTTCACCAACAGGCTTTCTAAATTATAACTGACAACTTAAAATCATTAGATTTCTTTACTTAAATGAGCATATTCTTCCAATTTGTCTCTTCAACTAATCACTTTTAAATGTGTACAGTATCTAGTCAAAGATGGATTTGGTGACAAAAATGTTGGCTCAAAATAGAGAGTCTGCACTTTAATTCATTTATTCTTAAGTACTGGTTACTGAACTGATGTCATAGCACTCACAGAAGACCTGTAAGTGCCCATTCTCCCCAGTAGATGTTGAAGAGTATATATGCTGATGGTTCCCATGGTTTGCTAGTTAAAGGTACTCTTCATTCTGCCCCTTAGGCGTCATTTCTGTTTACACATTTAACATGTATAGATGTCTGTAGCTTAAGCGGTAGTGAGCTCGATTCACAAACCAAGTGTACCTGGTTCAAACTCCGCAGCAGGCAGTTTGGAAGCAAATTTGTTTTGTGGGATTTTTACAAAAGGTAAAAATAGATCTCACCATTCAGAAAGCAATGACAAACTACTGAACGTATAAGTGGTGCCTAGAAAATCAACAACTCATTTACTGTGCTTGATGCTACATCCTGTAAAGAATATGCCATGATTTTCATTTTTCATAGATTCAACATTAATTGCAGTGTCCTCATCCAACAGGTGTCACCATCCATCAACAGGCGCTTGATGACCAGCCAAAAGATGCTACCATCCATCTTCAACATCCCAACAATAGGTGCTGTTGATGCATCTGTCGGAAATCTCATTTCCACAAACACCTGCATGTCCAGGACAGTTCATCCATTCAAACCCCTGGAGGATGGATGTCTCAATAGATGACATCCATTCATTTTTCAGCCTTAAGTTTTGTTCTTTCTTAAGCATGACACAATAACTTCAGAGAGCCATTGAAGGGCAGCAGTAACTCTGCAAATTGTTGATCCCAGTAGGGATTAGTCCATTGTCTGCACACCAAACCAGCCTTCACCATCCAGATCATACTCAATGAATCGCTCAGAATGCATGCATGAGTGTAGTTTTGTGACTCAAGAAGGAGTATGGTCTTAGTCACCTCCAGTACCTCCATTGTCATGCTACTTCTTGTCATACTAAATACACCACTGGTCTTCTTGATCTTTCTGCTGTATGGGCTTGCAGAGAAGGCCCAAGCAGACATTTTGGTGGCAAACTACTGATTCGTCAGCGCAGATCATTTCCATTAATGATGGCCTTCACGACTGCATTCACCGCCACAGGATTCATCTCTCTGCACCCTTTGTTGAATTTGATGATGGTTGAAAAGGTGTTCCCAATTGCATGACAACAATATGCCATCAACTGTGATTCATCAGGTTAAAGTTTAGTTTTTCTGCCGCCATTTTGTTTAACAGATCGCCAGTGTAATGTCGTGGCACGCAAGGGAAGCAAAGAATAGTACCGCTGTGACCTACAGTACATGTCGTAAGAGGCGACTGATGGGATACTACCCTAGTAAATAAAAAGCTGTACAGAAATCGGATGTGCTGGCCTACTTGTAGGCGCATAACTGGCACACCGTACAATTGCTCTTAGGCTCAGATCACATACAAATTCCACAGAGTGGTTGACAAGTGGTCAATATGGAGCGTTCGAAGAAGAAGTTTAATAGATAAGTTTGTTCTATAACTTATCTGTCATTTCCCTCGTAAAATAATAATCATTGTGACTGATTAACAAATCAATACTCACGCAATTAACAATATTTATCACTGCATCTTGTGTGAAGTCTGTTAACTAACTACCTAACTAATTATTCACTGTGTTAAAAAACTAGTTATGTTAACTCTTCGTAGACACACTTAAGAATCAAGTCTTTACATGCTCTACAATTTCATTACCTAGAAAGCCACACTACGTGACTGTTGATTTTGCCTACAATCAACTGCCACACTAAGTGGTCAGGCATCTATAGGGAGTTAGTTACCTAATTAATTACTGCGTTAAGCTCTGTCAAAATTACTGTTGTTTTTATATTAATTATTCAATTAATATCAAAATTTGCAGCTAAATACAGAATATAGTTATCACTGTTGTACCATGGGTATATAGAGATATAGATTTAAATCTTAAAACTATTCAATCATGTGATTATGTTCTGTCTCTCTAGTGCTAGTATCAACTTGTTTAGCAACTGATAAACTGAAAACAAATAAACTTACAGTCACTTTGAGAACGTGTTATGTTTATATGTTGTAAACATGTCATTGTTGAGATTTTTTAGGGAAAATGGAAACAAATGAATTTATGCTTATTGTTATCTTAAAGGTGATAAGCTAGGGCAGAGGAGAAACATTCTGACAAGTACCAAATAATTTAACATAAGAGTAAATGTTAATAACAGTGGTTTGCAAAACACTTGATGTAGATAAACACACTGTAAAGGATTCACAAACAATATTCTATAAGTTCAAGGACATACAATTGAATATTAAGTGTATACAGATAAAGGCATCAACAGTGTTTAGAGATTAAATTGACACCTCTACAGGAAAGCTTCAAAGTGCTATGACCCACCGCAAGTCTTACAATATGATTGCAGTACTTGAAGATTACAGTGTAAAAGTTGTTACTGAAAAAAAGTGAAACAAATAACTCATGGGTATTGAATTTGAGAAAGGAATGAGAGAGATGATGTACTAACTAATCGTGGACATCAACATGAGATGGTGGTGGAAATAATTGATTCAGTTGACATCCTAGATGCCTTTAGATGTAGATAGTCCAGGAAAACATAAGCAGGCTGAATATATATATATATATACTAGCCCCTAAATAATCTTGATAAATGATATTACTTTATTTCTAAATTATGCTTACGTAAAGATTAAATCTTTGTTTCAATTATGAATCTACTAAAACATGTCTATATGGTACAAATAATTAATGAAACAAATGATGTCTTCAATGTACAACATAAATTGTTACCATGGCAAGCAAGTAGTTTACTATATGCCTCTTCTAGTTTAATCTGCAAGATTTCGAACAAGACAATTTAACAATTAACACCCTAACTTAATTTATGCTGACAAGTTTTTCATAAACAGGCAAGAAGTCATATAAAAATATTATAAAAGACATATAGATTAGCTTGGAATCTCATTGGTCAAATGTGAAGCTCACATATCAAGTTTATGAGTGTCATTGGTGATGAATAGTGTCAATTTGTCAAAGGTACAGATATAAAAAGTGGGATATATTTATTAAGAATACTGATAAAAGATGGTCATAGAAGCGAAGAAAACAGATACAACATTTTGCATTATAAACAGTATTAGTGTGACGAATGTCAAAGTCAAACAGTCAGAAGACAAAATGACAACTTTTGAGATGTGGATTAATAGAAGAATTGAGTGTATTTCATGGACACAGAAACAAACAAAATAAGAAACCCTGAACAAGCTAGGAATGAAGAAGGACTTGAAAGAGATCAAACGGAGACAAATCAAATATTTTGACACATAAAGAAACATGACACTCTGCAGAAAACCATACGGAAGGAATAGGTTGTGGGCAAGAGAAAGACGATCATAATTTGACAGGAGATATTAAAAGATGAACAAAGGATAGTTTTACAGACTGCTTGACCACGGCAAGGAACAAGAAGCTGCTTAACATCTGCAATCTACGTTTGATGTAACGATGGCATATAATGAATGCAATCTCTAAAAGTGAAATATGGAATATTATTAACATGCTAAATAGTTGAAACAATGGCAACAATAAGCACATTGAACAACAAAGATGCTGTAAGAATTGGTAACTAAATAAGTCATTTTCAGTTTAACCTTACTAGCAAATAATAATAATAATAATATAACATTGCAGGAGAAATACAGACTATAACTGAAGCTGGTAATACAAGTTCGTATGCTCTACCAATTCTGAAAAGTATATCATCTATGTGAAAAATGTTATAAGGAAAGCACAACTCACTACTACTAAGGACTCCCAGAACTGAATGGCAAGTAACCAAGATCTGGAGCAACTAATATACTTCACTCTATTATGCAAATAGCAGTGAGAATAAATACATGTCTCTTAAAGATAACATTATTAAACGTATTTTTAAAAATATAAAACTATTTATAAATTCAGACTCATTCTATAATCTAAAATGACTAAGAGTTTAAAGGCTTTAAAACCCTTTATGACTAAGAGATGGATGGCAACAGATGTGTGAACAAATGTAAGGTACTAACCCCTAGACTCATTTTAGAATTAAGATGCATGAATAAAAGAGTTTAACGGTGAAGGAGTGAATGGACTTAATGACATCACCTGTCGCCAAGTAATGACTAAAGCACAAGCTCTAGCAACACTCCTACTGAGTCTCTGGATAAAATGCACTCGTTAATTAAACAACGCTGTCCAGATTCCAACTCAGAATGCAAGGCAAACTGTTTAACCACTTCACCACGCTGCCACCTCCTTCCAGATGTATAATAATAGCATACAATAATGCCAAACGTCCCAAAAATAGAACACTCAATTGCTACTGGAGAACTCTGAGCAAACTACACATAATCCTAGAGGTCACAAAGATGCAGAACAAAAACTCAAAAAGGATCAAATATTATCTTCCTGTCGCCCTTGTGTTGCCGAGGTTCACAAGGGGAGCAAAGAATAGCACCACTGCAACCTACCAGACATATCATAAGAGGCGACTGAGGTAGTGACGTAGGGAAGCTACCCTAGTAAATAAAAGGCGTCACAGAAATAGGATGTATTGGCCTACTTGTTGGCACATAACTGGCACAACGTATAATTGCTCTTAGGCTAAGATCACATAAAGATCACAAAGAGTGGTTTAACATGTGGTCGATATAGAGCGTTCCAAGAAGTCTTCCTGTAACAGATGTGAACTCTTCAGACTTTCAAAAATGAACCTGAGGATCACTTAACAAAAAATGTTATAGGACAACTAAACCAGTTATCAATCAACAACAAAGTAACACTACAATGGATTCCAACAAACTGTGGTATTGTGGAAAATGAAACAGATGACAGACTGACGAAAACAAGCACTAAAAAGGAACAATTCAACCACAGAATCTCACTTAGGAAGCCAAAAAAACACATATCAAAGGAAATACAAATGTACATGGAGCCATGAAACAGGCAGCAGTTACACACAAGACTATTCTAAAGTCATACAGAACCCAACAAACCACCATCGCACACAATAACTGCAGACTACAATTCCATTTTCACAAAATGATGGCTGCTCAAACTGACCAATGCAAATGTCCAAATGGCCACCACACTCTCAAATTATATTCTGCAAATGAGCCCCTTCCTCAATGACTTGAGGTCACAGATCTGACCCTGTGAGACTAATTTGAAAGAGAAACTATGGACACCTCCCTCCAAATTGTGTGAGAATCTCCTGTTTATGACTGAATTCATGGAAGCCATTCATCTCACAGCTTCTAATGTTTAGACTTCTGAGCCCAGGAAACTAATTGCAGAAAAAGAACAATAGAAATTGTTCTAAAAGAAGAATCAATTGAAAGTATAAAGATTGATTGATTAGACCATCATCATTGCACTTCGGTGAGTAACCATGTGTGCCCCGATATCTTTATTACACAAGAAGATCTCTGCGGCAGTGCACAAACTTCATAGCACCGCGAGGGTCCCATGTAATTTTGAAGAGAGTGAAGATATTTTTGTAGGAATTTTATTTTAAATTTTTCTAATGAATTTTGCCCAGGCAGCGGCTTTCTAGACTGCTTTTCTCGATTTTGAACTGCCAATGGTTCTTTTATGTGCTTAGTAAGTTTATTATATAGTACAACTTGTAGTATCATGTCTTACAGGTTACATGGTTGTATATAATGTGATAATTAGTTTACATAGCTACACTTTACTGAACAATGACTACGTTGAAAATATGACACTGATTCTCCTTGTAAATAAGATTATCTGATCTGTCAAGTATGTTATAACAGTAGAAGTGTATGAATTGTGATCTTGATGTGACTGATTTTTGAGTTATCAGGTTTCTTTCATGCTGTGCATATACAAGTTTGATGTATGGTGAACTTGAAGAGGGCAGACGTTCTGCTGGTGTACAGAATAAACCCTTTAAAGACACTCTTAAAGTGTCTCTGAAATGCTTTGATATAGACACCAAGTGCTGGGAATCCCTTGCTCAAGATCGCCAAATGTGGCGCTGTAACAACACAAGGGAACCCACATAGCTGAGAATTATCGTGCCGTTGAGGCACAGAGAAAACGAGCTGCGTGAAGGGTCAGTTATTTGTCCCATGCAGTGCAAGACTTTCCCAGCTCAGTATAGAGAAAGAGTTTTTAGAGAGGACAGCAGTGCCTTTGTTGTGACCACAAGTAGCATGACTGGAAGTTATGGCCATGACTATGGCAATGGCCGGACTCGAGACACAGAGTGTCACCAACTATTAAAATCTTAGTGACTAAATAAACATGCATAGGAACATCCGATGGGTTGTGTGCACAGACAGTGGCTGGAGTCTGTGTTGAATTGGAACTGCAAAGAGTCACCTTTAATTCCATACCCATACATGCATAAGTTGGGGGAAGTGAACCAGCAGACAGACTTGCAGACGGCTACATTGGCAAGCGGTAGAGTAATAGGCAGGGATGATATCCTGAATGCCATTAGGGAGGCGAGCCAGACAAAGGATTCAAATGATGACTTGGCTTCTATGCACATATCCAAACTACAGAAATTTGGAGTCAAATGTGATGTTGCTAGATTTGAACACTATAAGAAAAGTAGACAATGTAGATTACCCAACACATGACTAAAACTGTCAGTCGCAGCATGCTGATGGATATAGTAAAGATGAGATCACAGCACTTATAAACTTGTTCCTTGTGCAATGAGAACAGTAGAGAACAAAAAATTAACCACAGTTGAAACACACAAAATAGTGAATTCACGGATGAGAGTTATGGACAATGAACACACAGATAAAAAAATCTCTGAGGGCCACAGAAATGTGGTTTTATAGAAGAATGATGAGAATCCCATGGACTGCTAAAATGACTAATGTTGAGGTGCTGAATGAGATCAAGACACAGAGAAAGCTTATCATCAATATAAGAAAGAGGCAGTCATCAATTTCCAGGCATGTCATGAGGAGGGAGGTTTAGAACACATTGTGATAACCGGTAAAATCGAGGGTAGACGAGACAGAGGAAGACAGAGAGAGAAAATTTTGGACAGCCTGACTTCATGGCATGGTAGAGTGTCAACATCTGAGTTGATAGCAAACACCAACAACAGAGATTTGTGAATATATGCCAGCCAGCCGGCACAGCAACTGATGATGATGACTGTTCTCATCCAGGCTGTTTTGGGTCTTCTATGTTTTTGTTTATCCTCTGGTATCCATCTCAATGCAGTTTTTGTCCCACGATAATGGTCAATGGCTCTCGAACTGACACCTACTGTTCTTGATATTTCCCTGAAGACGAAGGTCTACTTTGCGTGCTCATGTAATGTCACCGTCGAAAGTGGTGATGGGAGCTACACCCATCTTGCAGCACAACTGCAACTACTGAATCACAAATAACAAGTAGTTGAAACACTTCAAACAGTAACCTCATCACATGAGCCATAAAATGTTTGAGGTGATCTTGGTTGATGTAACTAACGACTATGCAATTATTACATCATCTCATTCACAAATAATGATTATGATGGGAAATCCATTCCGGGAATGATTCCCAAAATAAGCAAATAAATAAATCATTTATTTGACACAAATGGCTGCCACCCTATAACTATATAACAATTAACTGTTTAACACATGATATATATTAAATATCTTAAAATATATTAAATATATAAAAATTAGTGGCGTTGTGGCCTAGGGTTAGTGACTTGGTCTATTAACCCCGACGTTCTGAGTTCGAATCACGCTGCGGACAGTTTGCTTGCAAATTGTTTCCGTTGATTTTAACAAAAGGACGATGGCGCCACCCGTTCAGAAAGCAATGGCAAACTACTGAACGTATAAGTGGTGCCTAGAAAATCAACGACTTGTTTACTGTGGTTGATGGCTACGTCCTTTGGGATATGCCACGATTTTCATATATTAAATGAAAATGTTAAAAAATTGCAATTTGTTTGAATTAATTTGCACAAGGGGGTACTTATTAAGTACTTTAATAGTAATACAATAGTAATACAATAGCAATACAATAGCAATACAATAGCACAATAGCGGCATAGGTTAGACCTCGCCTCGTGAGTCTCGGACAATTAGTAAAAGTAGTCAATGATCGCCAGCCGACGTGGCTTACTTTGAAAACACCGTTTGTAAAGGAGATATACCACGTTTTACACGTACCTTCGAAAGTAGGGCTAATTTCTCAGCCGGCTCAACACCATGCGTTGTGACAACAACCAAGACCGACTTGAATATATTATGGTGTGGCTAGTTAGTTAAGTCTTTCGACTAATCGGACTATTGTTAGATTCAGGTATTAATTGTAATAATAATATATTGAATATGATTAGATAAGAAGTATAACTTCTGACTTCTAGTATATTATTATTATTATTATATTCTTATTATATAAAGTAATTTTAGTAATTGCAATCCTGTCAGCACAATACAGTTCGACTTGCTATAACATGTACAAATTTGGAGAGAATAACAAAGAAGATTTGCGCTTAACTAACTACGCACATAGTAAGTAACCTAAACGTGCATGACTAGGGTGATGCAACTCCTGCAACACACTTGTTTTGGTCAATTCCTCGCATAAATCCTGATTCGACATCAATAACAGCTGGCGGCAAATCAGCAGACTCGTACATTTTCAGTTTCACATATTTTTTTTTAATTCAAAAAAATATTTTAGAAAAGTTTGTTTATTGCTCACATATTGACTACATTTGTCAAAATTCTTACTTGTTAGAAGTAGTTACAATTATCTGTTTTTCAACCTGTATTTGTTAAATTCTTCAAGCGTTCAAGACATTATCCCTATTCAGAACGGGGCGGTATATTTTCTCAGTATGATGCAAGCCTTCGAAATGTCGCCACTTAAATGTTTTTCTTTAAAATAACCTTTGATATTGTGGGGTTTTTTTTAAACTGCACAAAATGTACGAATACTATTTTGAAAATATAAACTACTTTAAAATAATATCAACTAACAACAATCTACTACAGTTTTACCCTTCTAACTTTAGCAAAATCCTTAATTAGGGATTTGTAGTCTAGAGTGGCAGCCAATGTAGATTCAATAGAAATTAATGACAGATTTATAAGCTTTGTTTGGCTTATTGAACTTCTTTAGTAGTGTTTTATTAATTTTAATTTGGAAAAACTCCTTTCCCCACCAGCTACAGAGACAGGGAGTGTTCATAAAATTATCTATCACACACAGAAAGCAAAAGTAGCTAAATGTTACCTAAAAATAACTCTCTATCACACAAAGGCACACGTTTCGCACCTGAGAATACCCAGACCTAAAAAAAACTCTCTATCACACAAAGGCACACGTTTCGCACCTGAGAATACCCAGCCCATGCAATTGCTACTTTTAAATTCGTGTCCCTATTGTCATAACATAATCATTTTCAATGATAATAAGTAACTACAATTGCTGTTAACAAAAATTATCTTACCTAATCTACTTTTTAAACACAGCAACTGGATTAGTATAAATGCAAAAATGTTATACTAATACAGATGAATTATATATCTGATTTACTGATTTAAACACAGGAACGGCCACTTCTAGAGACAAACTCACATTAAAATCAAATATTGTCAATAATTGTAATCTCAAAGCAGAACTAGCAACACGTGCAATTATCTTTTGTGATATTGCCACCTCCGCTTTTAGGAGCAGCAGCGCGGTATATTAAAAACAAAAATAAAAGCTTCAAACTTTCAGATCAAAAGTCTTTAGGCGAACGCTCACCAACTTCTTCTTCTTCATCTTCTTCCAACGCTCCATATCAACCACTTGTCAACCACTCTGTGTGCTTTTATGTGATCTGAGCCTAAGAGCGATTGTACGTTGTCCCAGCTATGCGCCTACAAGTAGGCCAGCCCATTCTATTTCTGCGCTATTTTTAATTTACTAGGTAGCATCCCTAGGGCCTACATCAGTCGCCTCTTACGACATTCATTGTAGGTCCCAGTGGTACTATTCTTTGCTTCTCTTGGGGGGCCACGGCACCACACGGGCGCGGAGCTCACCAACGATGCACCAGAAACCGAAATCAAAGGGTACCGAAAGCGCGCAGTTAGAGGCGTGCGATCAATCATAAATCGTATACATCAATGTTACCGAAAGCGCGCAGTCAGAGGCGTGCGATCAATCATAAATCGTATACATCAATATCGGAATAATATAGACCAATATAGAAAAACGTTACGTAACGATTTTTAATTTTTGAATGGTTTAAATTGTATTTTGATTTCGCTGCCTATTGCATCCCCTTAAGGTGCCGCCTGATGCGACCGCCTCTCTGTATCGTATCACAACACGGTCCTGTCTCTTCTCTATAACTACTACTTCTTGTTTCCGGGTAGACATACGGCTACAAATGTCGCTCTCTAAAGAGCTATAAGCATCCGCTTTAGTTCTGCCTACGAGATTCCAATCGCTCTCACTTCATATTCTACAATTCATCGTCAGGTATTTTTTGACTTCACCACTCTTATTCAGTTTCAGTTTTGAATATCTTCATTGCACTCCGGACATGTCCATAGGTGCTCCGATCTCCTTCGCAATATCTCCAACAGCGTCCAGCGACTGACCGTACCAGTTCTATTTTGATTGATGAGCCGACTCGTATACCTGTTGTACTGTTCTTTCCTTGCCACACCAATCTTCAAATCCAGCTCTCGCAGTCTAGTAGTTGACGTGGATTGGTTTAGATGAAGATCTTCTCTGCGGCCACGCTCTATGAGGGCGTTCACGATGTCAGCTCTGTCCATTGGCTGGCCCTCTGATATGGCGGCAGAGCCAGCCAGCCTGTCTGCTCTCTCATTGCCAACGACACTCATGTCCCCGGAACAAAGACAAGACTAATTCTGCAAATTGTTGACGCTTGCAGTGATTCAGTCCATTGCCTGCGCACCGAACCGGCCTCTACCTTTCAGATCATACTCAATGAGTCACTCAGAATGCACGCATGAGTGTAGTTTTGTGACTCTAGCCAGAGTAGTGCATTGGTCACCACCAGTACCTCCATTGTCATGCTGCTTGTTGTCATACTGAATGCACTACTGGCTTCCTTGACCATTCTGCTACATGAGCTTGCAGAGAAGGCCATGCAGACTTTTCGTGACGAACTACCGATCCATCCGTGTAAATCACAACATCGTCTGCATTGCAGTTTTCATCGATAATGGCTTGACGTCTGCATTCAACGCCGCGGGATTTCCCTCTCTGCAACCTTTGTCAAATTTAATGATGGCTGAAAAAGTGTTCCAGTATATTGGAGGCATCGGTATCCATTCTTCACCATAGTCAATATTATTGAGGCCGCATACCAGCTGAACAGTATCTGCGGCACGGCCAACCCATGACTTGTCCGGCTTTAGCCGATTTCCACCACTGGTGCTGAGCTATTCATGCAATGGGTGATCTTTTTGGCGCTTACTGTGAGATAGGCACGTGCTCTAGCTATCTTGAGTCTATGCTCCATGGTTGGAAAATCCAGGAGAAACCTCATCGCCACACAGGGTGTTTCCCTTGTGGAACCGATGATATGCACATAGCTTCGTTCTGTATTCTCTCCAGTCTTTCGATTTGCGTTTTGCTGACAGTGAGGATGACCATTGCATATTCAATGGTGGAGAGGACCAGTGTCTGATACAGGATGACAAGCAGTCGTTGCTCGATGTTAACAGCCATCATGACTCTCATTGCCGCCAAACCTTTGCGTGTCTTGACAATGACATACTCAACATGTTCCCGGAAACACAGGCTGCGGTCAAATGTCACACCCAAAAATGTCATCGATTTATCTACGGGCAAAACAATACCGCGATGTTTCACACTAGGCATACATGCGTTAACGGTGTGATTGTTGAATGAGAACCATGTCACTGCTGCTTTGGTAGGGTTAACTAGTGCACTTGAGACATCACACCAGTCTATGATGCGGTCGAGTTCCCTCTGTATCTCACCGGCGATTGCATCCCTGTCTTTCCCTTGTCTGTACACTAGGATGTCATCATCAAATGACAGAGTTCTACCTCTGCCATCGAGTTGTTGTTATGTGATTGACACCGTGTATATATTGAATAAGACAGGGAAGAGAAGAGAGCCCTGTGGCACTCCGGAATGTACAGTCACCGGTTCAGAGAACCAACTACCACATCGCAGTACAACCTTCCTTTTGAACAACGTAGCAGCTATCCATCTTATGTGTAGAGGATGCACCTGGAGTTTGATGAGCTGGTGCATAAGATAATCATAGGGCACTCTGTTGTATGCGTCTTCCAAGTCCATCATTGCTGCACATGTTTCAATACCTGCATGGAAACCCTCGAAGACATCGTAGGCGAAGACCGCAGTGTTGCACCATGTTTCTTTCCCAGATTTGTAACCTCCGAGAGTGGGTGGGAAGATATGGCGACTTTCGAGGTCCCATGCCAGTCGACGTGTCACGGTTTTCTCAAGAAGCTTGCCTGTCGTGTTTTGCAATGCAATGATTCTGTAGCCGGCTATCTGAGAGTGATCGTTGTTGGGCTTCGGCAATGGTAGTAGGTAGCTATGAAGCCACTCCTCCCTGATCTCACCGTTCTGGATGCTGACGTTGAATTCTTTACAAGTCCTCGATGTCGTCTTTTGATAAATCAGTAATATCCTTGTAACGAATGCCATCAGGCCCGGGTGCAGTGCTTCCAGACGTTTTCAGTGTTGTCCTGATGACCTCCGCAGTTATATACAGCTCTTCATCCACCACAACAGCGCTGCAAAGCTCTTCTATGGCTCCCTGTGTCATGAGTTTTTCTGCCTCGTCATTGTGGTCTGTCTGCTGTATGTAGCGTTGGAGGAGAGCTGTACCCTTATTTTCGTCTGACTTCTGCCAGGCCGAGTCAGTGCTTTGGAAATCCTGGATGCATTTACGTCTTGTTGTTCCACGTGAATTCCAGATATTTGTTAATATGATTATACTGTTTGGTTGTTTCCTGTAGATCTGTCTAATCCATCTCGCCTTAGCCACGGGTTGTATTGGTCTATGTCCTGTACTCTTCCACAATTCTACATTTGCGATCACATCTGACAATCTGATAAGGCGTATAACAGTAGTGATATTTGCTGGTAAATGTTTGCAACTTGGATGTACTATTCTTGGTACCATGCCATGACCCAGAGTCGTAGAGCTTGACAGATTCTATACAGTTTTGCTGAACAGTTCAGTCGAAACGTATTTCTACGGTTTAAAAAAGGAGGACTTAGTTAACATTTGAGCTTAGTTAACATTTGAGCTTAGTTAACATTTGAGCTTAGTTAACATTTGAGCTTAGTTAACATTTGGTTAACATTTGAGATTAGTTAACATCAAGGATGAGATAGCAGGGCTGCTTTATGTCATCAATGCTTTTTGGGATAGCTATAGACTGGATCATGCACAATACACCCAAGATGATCAACTAGGCATCAAATGGCTTAATAACAGCAGTCTATTTGATCTTGACTTTGCTGATGACGTGGCCATATTGAATTCAACCACACAAGCAACCCACAAACTAACGAGCAATCTTTGCACACTTGCAGAACAGGTTGGTCTCCAGATTAATTCTGCCAAGACCAAAATTATGGACTTCACAAACTCGACAGACAACATCGTAATAAATGGCCAAACACTGGAGAAAGTTTAACATTTTACATAATTGGGTAGTAAAGTGTCAAACAATGGAGACACGATGAAAGAAATAAGCTCTCGTATTGCTATAGCAGCTAGTGCCTTCACTAAGTTAACAAATATCTGGCAATCTCAAGACCTGAGTATATGCACAAAAGTTAAATTATTTAGGTCATGTGTGATTCCTGTACTGACCTACGGTTGTGAAAGTTAGAAATCAACAAAGAAAATTGGTAAGAAACTGGACAGCTTTGAGAATAAATGTCTCCTAAAAATTATTAAAAGTAAAATGGAGTGACTTTGTTTCGAACAACTCAGTGAGAGATAGAACACAGCAACAACCCGTATCAAATATTATAAGGAAACGAAGGTGGAAATATTTATATCATTTTCTTAGATCAGACGAAAAGAGACTCAATCAACAAGTCCTTATGTGGTCACCAGTTTGGAAAAGAAAACGTGGAAGATCTAAAACCACTCTTCGAAGAACAATCCTACAAGAGAGTAAACTATTGGGATGTAAAACCATACGAGATATCCAACTGCTAGCAACGAACCGCATTACATGGAGATCTAAAACCTCTGCCCTATGTGCCGCCTTTGGCACGAAAAGAACAAACTAACTAACTAACATCAAGGGTGAGGAATACAACATGAAAATAAATATAATAAAGACAGAGACAATGTCAATAAGTAGACAACCAGAAAACCTTACAATAAAACTCCAGAACGTAGAAATAAAACAAACAACTGAAGTATTTACTTAGGGCAATTTTCACAGCAGATGGAAGTATCGATAGCGAAATCAGCAATCGTTGCACACAAAAACCACGGCCAACTATATTTAAATTTATAGAGTAGGTCGTGCAAAAACTAACCAGGTACTGGGACAGTTAACACCACTGTTATCACATAAAGAGATGCGGCTAAAAACTAAAGCAAATCTCATAAGAACGATTTTCTGACCAACACTATGTTACCAGTGTCAAACATGACCAACACTATGTTACCAGTGTCAAACATGACCAACACTATGTTACCAGTGTCAAACATGACCAACACTATGTTACCAGTGTCAAACATGACCAACACTATGTTACCAGTGTCAAACATGACCAACACTATGTTACCAGTGTCAAACATGGCCAACACTATGTTACCAGTGTCAAACATGACCAACACTATGTTACCAGTGTCAAACATGACCAACACTATGTTACCAGTGTCAAACATGACCAACACTATGTTACCAGTGTCAAACATGGCCAACACTATGTTACCAGTGTCAAACATGACCAACACTATGTTACCAGTGTCAAACATGGCCAACACTATGTTACCAGTGTCAAACATGACCAACACTATGTTACCAGTGTCAAACATGACCAACACTATGTTACCAGTGTCAAACATGACCAACACTATGTTACCAGTGTCAAACATGGCCAACACTATGTTACCAGTGTCAAACATGACCAACACTATGTTACCAGTGTCAAACATGACCAACACTATGTTACCAGTGTCAAACATGACCAACACTATGTTACCAGTGTCAAACATGACCAACACTATGTTACCAGTGTCAAACATGACCAACACTATGTTACCAGTGTCAAACATGACCAACACTATGTTACCAGTGTCAAACATGACCAACACTATGTTACCAGTGTCAAACATGACCAACACTATGTTACCAGTGTCAAACATGACCAACACTATGTTACCAGTGTCAAACATGACCAACACTATGTTACCAGTGTCAAACATGACCAACACTATGTTACCAGTGTCAAACATGACCAACACTATGTTACCAGTGTCAAACATGGCCAACACTATGTTACCAGTGTCAAACATGACCAACACTATGTTACCAGTGTCAAACATGACCAACACTATGTTACCAGTGTCAAACATGACCAACACTATGTTACCAGTGTCAAACATGGCCAACACTATGTTACCAGTGTCAAACATGACCAACACTATGTTACCAGTGTCAAACATGACCAACACTATGTTACCAGTGTCAAACATGACCAACACTATGTTACCAGTGTCAAACATGACCAACACTATGTTACCAGTGTCAAACATGGCCAACACTATGTTACCAGTGTCAAACATGACCAACACTATGTTACCAGTGTCAAACATGGCCAACACTATGTTACCAGTGTCAAACATGACCAACACTATGTTACCAGTGTCAAACATGACCAACACTATGTTACCAGTGTCAAACATGGCCAACACTATGTTACCAGTGTCAAACATGACCAACACTATGTTACCAGTGTCAAACATGGCCAACACTATGTTACCAGTGTCAAACATGACCAACACTATGTTACCAGTGTCAAACATGACCAACACTATGTTACCAGTGTCAAACATGACCAACACTATGTTACCAGTGTCAAACATGACCAACACTATGTTACCAGTGTCAAACATGACCAACACTATGTTACCAGTGTCAAACATGACCAACACTATGTTACCAGTGTCAAACATGACCAACACTATGTTACCAGTGTCAAACATGACCAACACTATGTTACCAGTGTCAAACATGGCCAACACTATGTTACCAGTGTCAAACATGGCCAACACTATGTTACCAGTGTCAAACATGACCAACACTATGTTACCAGTGTCAAACATGACCAACACTATGTTACCAGTGTCAAACATGACCAACACTATGTTACCAGTTTCAAACATGACCAACACTATGTTACCAGTGTCAAACATGACCAACACTATGTTACCAGTGTCAAACATGACCAACACTATGTTACCAGTGTCAAACATGACCAACACTATGTTACCAGTGTCAAACATGACCAACACTATGTTACCAGTGTCAAACATGGCCAACACTATGTTACCAGTGTCAAACATGACCAACACTATGTTACCAGTGTCAAACATGGCCAACACTATGTTACCAGTGTCAAACATGACCAACACTATGTTACCAGTGTCAAACATGACCAACACTATGTTACCAGTGTCAAACATGACCAATAACAGCAGCTAATGATGGCCAACACTATGTTACCAGTGTCAAAAATGGCCAATAACAGCAGCTAATGATGGCCAACACTATGTTACCAGTGTCAAACATGGCCAATAACAGCAGCTAATGAGCGGAAACTCATAACGACAGAGATCACCTCTGCTGCTCGATGCATCCACATCCCCTCGTGTAGACTTTCAGTTTTTGCACGGTGTGCTTGGTTACAGGTGAGTATTTGCCGTATCGCTAGTCATCCTTCTCATTTAGATCTATGCTTTAGTTTATTTAGTATTCCTTGTCTATGTTTGTCTTCCTTGATAAAGGTCTACGACCGAAACGTTGGTTTTTGTTAGTTTTATCATTTTGCTATTCATTTTTGCTTGTTTATGTGATACCATACATACGTGTCTTTGTCTTTAAACGCCAAGTTATTACGTATCACCGCAGCCTCCCTCGGTTACCTCATCTGATCTCATCCGCTCGGACCAGACTAGATTTGTAGGCTTCCGCACATGACAATAAGAGACAAAATTAGAAATGAAGAAATCAGAAGAAGACTGGATGTGAAACCAGTCATGCAATTCATAAAAGAACAACAGATTAAATGGCATGGACACCTGGCATCGCCTGAGTGTTTACCGGGCCCAAATTTGGGGTGTAAAGAATAGAACCACTGTTACCTGCCACACATGTCGTAAGAGGCGGCTAAGGAGGTTTGGCTGAAATCGGATGCATATGTCCGCTAGGGAATGCTAACCCAAACAAATGCTTGCTGAAAACGGATGCACCAGGCCGTAAGGCGCATAACATGGTGCAACGACCCTCACAATGAGGAATGGGATAACGGATTCTACGGTCGCCAATCTGCCTCTGAGACTTAACCATGCATTAAGAATGTCAGGCCTACCATCACGAGGGTGGCCAAAACTTACAGCGGGAAGAGGTCGGCACAAACGGGGAAGCAGAAATCATAGGAATTATGTCCTACAGAACTGCCCCAATATGCAGACTTGAGAAGAAAGAGGTGGCCCACTTACACTAGCATCCAAGACAAACTGTATGACGTGGCTGATAATCGGAGGCAGACGGCTGCCTTTATTAGAGAATCCGAAATCGCAATCTAGTGAGAACGCAGAAGAAGAAGAAGGACACCAGACCAGAATGCCCTGGTATCGCCTACCATAGAGAGCCACGCAGAAAAAGTATAATGAGTACAAAGCAAGAGGAAGACCACGCTAAAGATGGAGCGACGGCATCAAGAACAGCCTTACGAAAATGAATATCAGCTTACAAAGTATCAGCCCCAAACACTTCTATAAGGAAGTAAATGGCGGAAGAAAAGAAGGAGAAGAAAAAGGAGGGGTGAGGAATACACAAAAGAACCTGTCTTAACAATTATTGAATCGAAGCACAAGTGTTTCATGATAGGAATTACAATTTTGTTTATATAATCTGATATGGTTAGTTTATTGGATAAACAGTATTGTAACATAAAGTTTACTCCATCATAAATGTGAACAGTCTATAGAGGTATTTCCGGATGGCGGATATTTTTTCAGATGTTTGTAGAAATTAGTTAGCTTGGTAATTGAGTGCTTTCTGCCTGTTAGCAAGGGACGTGTTAGACTCGTCAGATTATCACAATTCACAATGTATAATTCCTTGTTTTGAGATGACACTGGCATGGAGTCACTGAAGAGATCTGAACGCGCGATAGGCTTGCAGGTATGGTTTCTGTATATAGCGGGCGAGCAATGGGCCATGCTGATATTCTCAATTCCCTAAAGGACGTTTAAATGATTCAAGTAATAGTGGTAAATCTACAACCTAACCAGGCTGCAAGAATACCAAGTCAAATGTAGTATAGCTGGACAAGAGCACTATACTGGTAGTCAAGAAGAATAGTAAGCCAACAAAGAACCGGTGTAGTTAGTTGCCACACGCTGAGAGACATACTAAGGGTTAGATCGGAGCACTTATGAACTAATTGGTTCGATGTGTATATGATCCGACGACTAAACGGGCATTCTTTTGTCTTCTACCACTAATTGTCCTCTGCTTTCCAACAATAAATATGGCATAATAGCACATAACATCAGCAACTTCACCGAAGAATCTAAAAGTGATTGTCATTCCTGATATGAACATTGGCTAGAACTGCAACATTAAAAACAATCTTATTTTGTTAGACTGAAACTGGCGACACTTGTTGATAGCGAGAATTGAAATAGACCTCGGGGAATTAATTAACATGGAGAGCAACATATAAAAACAATGGCCTAAATCTGAATAGCGTAACAAGAAGATGGAAGTTTTGGCTATCTCAATCAAAACAAACAATTTTATCAAAATGTATCACCAAAGTAAATTGAACACTTGTATGACAGGTTCAGCAATATGAAAACCTTCAACTAGATCAGGAAATATCAAATGGTAAATGTAGATGGTCAGGGTCTATAGCTTAAGCGGTAGTGAGCTCGATCACCACCCACTAAGGGGATAGTAACTCGCTCTATTAACCCCGACGTTCAGAGTTCTAATCATGCTGCGGACAATTTGGTTACAAATTGTTTCGCGGATTTTACAAAAGGACAATGGCACCACCCGTTCAAAAAACAATGGCAAACTACTGAACGTAATAATGCCTAGAAAATCACAAACAGCGTTAAAAAGCTGGGGTTGATTCGTAAAGTCCTGTGAAGGATATGCTATTAACTAACATGATTTTTACGAATGGTAAAATAGACCTCACCGTTCAGAAAGCAATGACAAACTACTGAACATTTAAGTGGTGCCTAGAAAATCAACGACTCGTTTGCTGTGGTTGATGTCTACGTCCTGTAAGGGATATGCCACGATTTTCATTCAGATGTAGATGAGAACCAAAGAATAGAATCAGTTATTAGTTTATATGAGGACTATCATCATAGCACCCCGGACATATCCATAGGTGCTCCGATCTCCGCATCAGCAAATCCAGCAGTGTCCAGCGGCCCAACACGCCAGTTCCATGGTGATTGATCAATCTCTTTGCATATTTAGTATGTCGTTCTTTTCGGGCAGCACCAATATTGATACCCATCTCTCTCAATATGGCTGAGGATAGAATCAGTCGCTAACGTGAAACGGGACTTCTGGCCGTGCTACGGAGTATCGTGCACTAGGACCAGAACCCGTCATAGCAGAGACGCAGTGTTCAGCGGTACCAACGGATGGGAATTCAGCAAAAGAATAGAATAGGACAAGTAAATAAAATGTTAAAGAAAGCGAAGGAAATTATACATTAAATGTGGTCTATTTCCCCTTCCTGGTTTGTAGGGTAGAGGGGTTGTACATTTATATGTATGACAGTGCAACTGTTGATTATTTGAACCACTTAGAAGACAAAACACTCAGAAGTCTTTGCCGCGAGAACAAGAAATGTAGTTTTGATCAATCTTCAACTGTCATAATGGTAAATAAATATACAGCAAACAGATATTTTGGGCTTCTGGAATAAACAATTTCCAAACACTGAAATTGAATCACAAACATTATTTCTCTCTGTACTTAGCACCTAGCATTGAGAACAAGCGTTTTGTTAAAACACAAACATTATTTCTCTCTGTACTTAGCACCTAGCCTTGAGAACAAGCTTTTTTATAAAACCACGACCAGTTAGCTCTTCAAAAAATAAAGCATTGCTTTGTCGTGTCAATTATGTGTTAATTCAAATCCACGAGGAAAAAAATAGGATCACAGATGTGCGTGCGAGTTATTGGAACACAATGACACGTTTAGAATAGAGGTCATTCAAATATTACTCATAGAAAAGTTGCAATGGCGATGCGTCATAAGAGACAAGAGAGACGGAGGAGGAGACATTCTAGGATAATAATTACAGGAGACTACTTGTACTGAATGATACAGTTCATTAACAGTTAGAAGCTGAAGATAGATTTATATGATGAGGGTATGCAGCTTTTTACTCATAATATTTACTTTGAAAATATATGACCACAAATGTGTTGTCGAGGCTCGCAAGGGAGCAATGAATAGTTATACTGCGATCTACAAGGCATGCCGTAAGAGGCGACTGAGGTAGGGACCTAGGGAAGCTATCCTAGTAAATAAAAGCATCGCAGAAATTGGATGTACTGGCCTACTTGTAGGTGGTAGGTGCATAACTGGTACAACGTACAATCCTTCTTAGGCTCAGATCACATACAAATTAAAAGAGTGGTTTAAAAAGTGGTAGATATGGAGCGTTTGAATCAGAAGAACTATAAAAGAATAGCAAATATTGGAACCTTCATTTAAATAACACAACACCGACTTGACTGCTTAAGTAAAATAACTCAATTATGTTATATAGTTATCATTTGCAAATTATCTTCAGATTTGATAGGTACAAATGAATATCTATATGTTTTTTTCGTTCGCTCATTATTATTTCAGGCCTGGTCATGGCGCCTAATTATAGCACCTCTGATTTGTGCATGAAAAATTGTTTTTATTATCACCAGTGGTCATCACCATTCAGAAGAGTCTTACTCCGACTGCAGAGGTATTTGTAATTTGTATCCCCAAGTAAATGATCAGGATTCCCCCTAGTCAAACGGTGTACATCGTACTGATAATTATGTTTAGCCAAGCAGACCTCGAACCATGGAATTGTCAATACAATATATACTCACCACCCTCCATTCAAACTGAGTTGAAGCTATCAAAGTTCAAGATGACAACTTGCTTATAGTAGGAGACTTCAACAGCCACTCACCAAGCTGGGGCTATGACACGCTAGATCCTCGAGGTGAAAGCCTTGAAGAATGGCTGATCACCAACAGTCTCACCATTCTCAACCACCCAGATGATCCTCACACATGTTACTCACGACGGTGGCGCGCAACAAGCACCCCAGATCTGGCTTTTGCTACAGACGACATTCACAGGATAAACGAAAGGCAAGTCTGCGACCAGATTGGAGGTAGTGACCATAGACCAGTGAAACTCCTCATAAATAACATTAACAAGGAGGAACTTACAAACTCTGCCCCTAGTTGGAATTACAAAAAGGCAGACTGAAGCTATTCAAGAACTAGCAGACAAGTACTGTAAAGAAATTAATCAATCAGGAAAAGTGGACAGAGATGCACGTTCATTCAATAAAGCCATTTTAGATGCTGCAAAAAGGCTATACCCAGAGGGAGGAGAAAAAACTACAAGCCATATTGGACATCAGAGATGGAAGTTCTCCATAGCTCGCTTTGCAGTGCCAGAAATACAATGGAACCTGCACCAACGGACTAAATGTAATGCAACACATAGAGCAAGGGCCCTTTATGTTAGAGAAAGAAACCAGCAGGGTAGAAAATCCTGGAAAGAAAAGACAGCCTCTTTGAACATGGAAAAAGATACTCAAAAGTTGTGGAGACTTACAAAAGCCCTGAACGATGACAACCCATCTAGAGGGAAAACAGTTCTCCAGCAAGAGAACAACTTCTACAGGAAAGGAGCAGCCACCCTGATGGCCCAGTGTTACAAGCAAGAAAGCTCATGCTCAATAAGTCAGGAGCAAAGGAAAGAAGTCAGAAGTGAGATAAATGCTACATTCAAAAAAGCAACAAGTGAACCCTGTATGGAGGTAGACATCACACTGACTGAGCTGCAGAGAGCACTGAAAAAGCTCAATCGTAAAAGGCCCCGGGACCAGATGGAGTATCAAACGACATGCTCAAACAAATAGGCCCAATAGCACAGAGTCTTCTACTCCAGATTTTTAACAATAGTTGGAGACAGGGGAGAGTCCCAGACATCTGGAAAATGCCACAATCCACCCAATTTTCAAAAGTGGAAAAGACAAAAAGGATCCGTAGCGCTACAGACCTATAAGTTTGCTAAGTTGCACTGCAAAACTGCTGGAGAGAGTGATAACCACTAGACTCCAGTGGTTTTAGAATCCAACCATAAACTGGATCCAGCCCAGACAGGCTACAGGCAGCATAGAAGCACTGATGACCAAGTGGCATACCTTGCACAGGACATAGAAAATGGCTTCCAAGAAAAGAAGAAAAACCTCACAGTGTTCTTCGACATGTCTAAGGCCTTCGACAAAGTCTGGAAAGATGGTTTGCTACCAAGCTCTTACGCAGTGGAATACGGGGTAGAATGTACTATTGGATAAAAGACTTTCTTACCCATAGACAAGCATCTGTAAAATTGGATGGAGTGCACAGTCCCAGATTCAAATTAAGAGCAGGAGTCCCACAGGGCAGCGTACTGTCCCCATTGCTTTTCCTGGTATATATTAATGATCTGCCACAAACTCTGCCCAGACATGTATCACACTCTCTCCATGCTGATGATCTAGCTGTGTGGTACACCTTCGAGTTTCTGGGTCCTGCCATCTTTAAACTCCAGGCCAGCCTGAACAGCGTCATAATGTGGGCAAGTAAATGGGGTCTAGAAAGAAACCGGAGCAAAACTCATAGCAACGCTTTTCTCATTGTCAACAAAGGAAGAACACTTCAGACTGAAATTTAACGATGATATCGTTCCCCGTTCCCATACTCCAACCTTTTGGGAGTTAAGCTTGACAGTCGTCTGACATGGAAACATCACATAATGGAAACAAACAGAAAGGCTATGAGGAAACAAAGTGTGATGCGGAAGCTGGCTGGAACTACCTGGGGAGCTGATATTCGAATCCTGAGTCAGGTATACACAGGTGCAGTTAGACCGACCATCGAATATGCATCATCGACATGGATATCAGCAGCCCATTCAAACAAATCGATACTGAAAAACACAAAACAGGTGTCTGCGTACTATTTTGGGAGCCATGAAATCTACACCAATTGTAGAAATTGAAAAGGCAGCCAACATCCAGCCCTTGGAAGACAGAAGAAGGAGAAAAGTGATTCTACAGACTGAAAGGATCAAAAGAATGCCTCACCATCCACTGCATGAAAAAATGGCGGCTAGAACAAAGAACAGACTAAAGCGTACAAGTCTAAATCACAACGCAAAAGAAATAGGAAAGTCATACTTGGAACTACTAAATCATAATTCCATACCTGAAGAATTGCTTTTGATCACTGGGAACCAGACTCAGTACCACTAAACTTCTCAACCTCCATCCCTAAATTATTAAGCAAGATGCCGAGCCTAATCTAGTGAAAAAGCAATTACAATGGAACATCTCCATTACATGTTTTCAGAAGACAGCTGGATAAGAATTTACACAGATGGATCGGCAATGGAGGCAACCATGAATGGTGGAGCAGGAGTGTACATTAGGCACCCAGATGCTACCACTGTGTCTCTAGCGGCTCCTACTGGAAGAATATGTTTCAACTACAAAGCAGAACTCATAGCCCTTCTGATGGCAGCACAGCACATGAATAAGCTGCAAGCAGCTGCAAGCAAGATGGTATTTCTTACAGACTCATTGTCAGCTATACAAGCCCTGGAGGCTAAATCCACTGACAGCACAGTACAAAAACTACAAAGAGAACTTGCTCAGCTTTCAGAAAAGGCAGAAATTCACTTGCAGTGGATTCCATCTCACTGTGGCATTGCAGGCAATGAGAGTGCTGATGTCTTAGCTAAGGAGGCAGTGCCAAAGAGCAAATTTACCAACCCTTGTCTTTTCAAGAGGTCAAAACCCTCATACAGAGAAAATCTGCAGTAGACTGGAAGACAAACACTGGATATGATTATGGAAAAGACTCCTCAAAGACCTAAGCAGAATAGACCAGGTCATTATATTTCGACTACGCACCGGACACTGCAGACTCAACAAACACTTATACAGACTAGGAATAAGTCAAACAGCTCTCTGCCAGTGTCAGCAGGCAGAACAGACACCAGAGCATATCCTGCAAGACTGTCCTCTTCTGTGTGAGCTGAGAAGCAACATGTGGCCACACCCAGTCGACCTGAAAACTAAGCTTTGGGAAACCTGACAGACCTGAAGCTGTCTGCCCAGTTTGTGGTCCACAGTAAATTAAGCGCATGACCAGAGATCGCTGAAGAAGAAGAAATGGAATTGTCATGGCACTTGGTTACTAGCACAGTGTGTTATCAACTTCGCTATCGGCAACTCTTGAATTTCTAATAAAAATACCGCTTTTCTAACAATGTTACTCTCTGGCAAGGGTTGGTCGAGTTCCACCAAAAAAATACACACACTGATAGAAAGCTGGAAATACATGCAACTGTTCATAGTTCATATGTACGGTTTTAACTTCACTGCAACGGGTCACCCCATAATTGCTCCGTTCCTGTGCCAACGAAAATCACACGAAATGATAACAACTGTCTCACGTATGAAGTAATTCCAGAATGAAACAGCCGTACCGCCACAGAAAACAACCTGAATCGCATAAATGCATACGGCCGTCGCTAAAGTGTCAGCACAAAACTGTTCATCAATTAAATTGCAATTAATGCCAAAGGGAACATCAATCACGACAAAATCCAGCTTTCTGCACACGCAATATCACTGCATACAACAGATTGAGTCGGTTCGTCATAACCTCTGTCCGCCATTTTCTGAATACCCACAACAAACGCACGGTTGACACAGCAAAAAGTATTCCATGTAACATTCATAACTCAGTAGCTCGGCAAACGAAACCGGAAACTACCCGACAAAACATGGTGGAAATGCGTTAGTAAAGTCGTGTGCAGAATAAAACAGTCCTGATTCTGAATGGCCCTCCCGCATTCCGCCATTCCTGGCCAGATTTTTGGCAACTGTTATCTACTATATAATCCTTAAGGTCCGATGAGCTGTCTGCCTATACACAGCCTCAGTTTACATTCAAAATTCACTAAACTCGGTACAAAATTGTACCGGGAAAACTTTAGATCAGCTAAAGAAACAGTTTCGAATTCGGATCAATATTCGTTTTAAAAATAAATAAAAATCGAATTCTTGATGTCTGATCATTTAAATTCGCCATATTTGTTACATTCATGACACAAGGTGAAGAAAAGGGATATAATCCAAAAATTTCCAGATGGTCTCTACAACATAGGCATGGATTGCGTCTCTTAACGTACAACCACGTTACAAGTGGCATATAAATCTAAAGATATTTTCAATCATTGGAGACCTTATTTACACACCCACGCACGCACATACACACACAACCCATCAGTTGCGTTGCGCTTTTTCCGTTTGCGTCGGTTTGCGCAAACTGTATAATTTTCATGTCCTTTGCCATCTTCAGAGGTACTTCAGAGGTAGCTCCTTCAGAGTGCAATCTTCAACCTCAGAGAACAATTATCAACCTCATGGAATCGTCAGATTCGGGATGATACAAATCATATTTTGATTACTGACTGAGAAATAGCAACGTATACATTTCCATATCCAAATGCGTCTACCATCATACAATTTGTGGTGAAGTTAAGACACCCTGGGGTCTAATGGTGACCGAAGGGGAGGACTAACTGTTGCATATTGTATCCAAGTTCACGATTGCACATAAAGGGCAACACAATTAATTACTTGACCTATCAAGTTAATATGGAGATACACCTATGAATAGAATTGACATGGACAAATTCTAGGGATTACTGTAAAATCTAAAATTTGAGCCCCGTATTTGCAATTGTCATAAAAGATCAAAGGAATTCGCCGATGTGCAAAATCCGTAGCATCTATGGACTACTGGTTAGCTTTATTTTAGCGTCATGGATATTCTAAGGCTGCATGCAAAAAATCACTGAGATCCAACAGGTAGTTTTCGAGAAAATCAATTTCAAACGTGCTCACGAATTAATGGACAGACTATAGTTAGATTTTAGACAATCAAAAGCTAGTGGAGCAAACCGTACACAAAACTGGACGGAAGGAAAACCAAGTAGTCCACAAAAGACCGGCAACCTGGGCAGATGACGTTCAACAGCCCGAGAGTGTAGGTCGTCTAAGGATCGCTACCTTAAAAGAAAATAGCAGCCTGTTGCCTTGCAGACTGGCTGGGAACAGTCAAAGGCTGGCGGAGAGTGAACCCAGTAAACACGGGTTGAAATCGGACACGTCGTCGAAGGAGAAACAATAGAGCTCCAAATGGTACTGAAAATTGCGACGTACAACAAGCGTTCTTGGCAAAGGCTGTTTATATATCACAATAAGAATGATAAAAATTGCCGAAAAAGAACGATCCAGGGAGAGGGAGAGAGAGAGAGAGAGTGAGATGTGCCTCTTTGTGGAAATGCGCGTATAATATTAATGACACTTTGTGCATTGTAATTTCAAAGTCATTAGAAATGTTATATCAATGTCTGTTTTGAGAGGTCAACAATATGACCCAATAGCCTCACACTAATTTCGATATACGCCTTTAACTAAAAGTCCGTGTCGCACTTATGACGTCATTTAATTACCATGGTCAAGCCCGAGTAGATTTGGTGCACCGAACATGCAAGAATTGTTTTAAAAAAACACGGATTTCGTCCTAAATGTTGCTATTTTTGTCATCAATGTATTAAATGGCTGTAAACATTAGTTTTCTTCAACCATGCCAACGAAGGCGTTAAATATATAGCTCAAAGAAGGCAAATTCTAGATGGTATGATTGTTTGAATGGCAAAAAATATTTTGTAGCGTCGGGAACGAGTGTAGTTCACATGCAAGTTTTCAAGTTATTTAATCAAATGGTTACAAAGATACAAATTTTTATCTGTGGGCACGACAACTTGAACGGACTATAGTAAATCTACACTTTGATAAGTTAGACTGCTGCTGTCAAACAGTACCGAGTAAAGATAACATTGAACGAGATAATGATAAAATAATGAAATATCTTTTACATCAAAATATACCAGCTGTTACATGGATCGTAAAATAGTACATAACCTACGAATATCTATAACAGCCACGAACCCACATGATAATATGTTGGCTGCTTATGTAATATCATCATCCTGCCAGCTGGCATAGATAATTATGCTAAAGGTTCAAAGGTGAAGTATTGACTTCTTTGCACTGTGTTTTTACATATGTCTTTGATCCTGGCGGCAGAAATGGCACACCCTCTGCCGACAGTGTTGCAAAAAGCACGAACTCAGTAGCTTCAGCAACAGTCCTAGGAATCTCAAGAAAAAAATTGCACATGTGACTCGGTCCGGATTCGAATTCTCAACCTTCAGAACGACAGGTCATAACCACTTCGCCAAAAACACCTTCTTAGGTAGTTATGCATCACCATAAACGTCTGCTCTAGTACTATAACTGCATATTCTGATACCGACACACGTCCCGTACTATGAAACGTGTACCAAAACAATAACACACATACAACTTCCACTGTATCGATTTAGACGGGGAAAAAGTAACGGAAATGTCGGTCGTAACGGATATTCGCATAGTTTCTAGATGGAAACTCAAAATTCACTATACGGAAAGTAACTTAAAATAACTGAAACAAAGCTAGTAAATGATACTTGCCATACCGGATAATGACACAATACTGATTTCGAGGATCTAAATCAGCGTTTCCAAAGTGGGCGGTACCACTCCAGTGGGCGCTCAATCCGCCCAGGGGGGCGATAGTGGATTCAGAAACATTTGGGTGGAGGGGTGGGGAGTTTGTTGTTGTTATTTTGTCATTGAATAATCATAAAAATTTGAATTCTGCATTTTAATTCATCTTATGTCCGTTTTACACGATCCATTTTGTCATCAATTTTCTATTTCATGACAATTATCATTTGAAAATTGACCATGTATTACAGAAATATATATCAATTCTCTATGTCAAAGAGAAACTAGAGCATGTATGTATGTGGGAGGGGGCGTTGGCAAACTGTTATAATGTGGAGGGGCGTTACAAAGTTTATGTTGTGCAAAGTGGCGGTGAGCGAAAATTTGGGAATCTATGAACTAAATGAAACACTTCATGTTAAAGTACTTTCACAGCGCATAAATTGATTTTTTTTTCATTATTAGCCTCTTTGACTCAGGAGACAATAGGTTTTGTGTCACGTAATTTGTTCTGTGCTGAATCACAGAATTATATATGTGATAGTGTTACTCTTCTTTTCTTGTTGAACCATCCATCACTGCCGCTCGCCATGCCTGCCTGTCTTTGGCAAACCGCTCCGAATTTTCTGTCTATGCTGCATGAAGTTAGATCACGCATGCAGGTGTCACTGAAGCATAGTAATGGGTGTCCATACTGTTTAGTACTAGTTGCTAATTTGGCCATACAGAAAGTCCTTTGGGATTCTACCATCGCTCATACGACACCCGTGTCCCAGCAATTTTGGACGTTGCTGACTCAGCGATGTGTAGGCTACATTCTTGGAACGCCGACACTGTCCATAATTTCTATATTGTAGATGTGGTCTTGCCATCGGATGTTGCATATTTGCCTGAGATAGTGCATGTGGATGGTATTACGATGATGTTCTTGTCTGGTATATATGGTCCACTACCATACCATGGTATTACGATGATGTTCTTGTCTGGTATATATGGTCCACTATCATACCATGGATTACATGATGTTCTTGTCTGGTATATATGGTCCACTACCATACAATGGTATTACGATGGTGTTCTTGTCTGGTATATATGGTCCACTACCATACCATGGTATTACGATGATGTTCTTGTCTGGTATATATGGTCCACTACCATACCATGGTATTACGATGATGTTCTTGTCTGGTATATATGGTCCACTATCATAACAGTCGAGGACTGAGAATACAGGCCTTATTTACTTCTGTAATGACGTTTCGTGTGTGTGCCCTATTTTCCCAAACACGCTTTGCTAATTTGAACATAACAGTCTTCCCAATGCCATGTTCATCATCGAGGGGGAGTTTGCTGCTGATGAGGGAGCCAGTGTATGCAAATGTGTTGACTACTTCCAGCGTATGACTTCCAATGTTAATAGATAGGGCTCTGCCTATACCTTGGAACATGATATTTGTTTTCTTCAGACTGATGGTCAAGCCGAATTTGTTGGATGCTGCAGCAAATCTATGCATGAGAAATTGAAGCCATTTCTCTGTGTGTGATGTTAATGCTGCATTTTAGGTAAACATAAGTTCCCTGTTGGTGATCCTTTGTACTTTGGTCATTGGTCTAAGTCGAGCCATGTTAAATAGTTTTACATCTGATAATATGGGGAGAAATATACCTTCTTCGGCTGATTTGAAAGTATGGGAGAGGCAAGGAGAAAAATATTCCAAAGAGTGTGGGTGCAAGTACATACCCCTGTTTGACGCCGCTGTTGATGAGGATTGTGCTGGAGGAGGCCCCATCAAACATCACTGTACCTGTCAGGCTATTATAGAATGATGATAGTATTTTAAGCAGCGTAAGGGGGGCAGCCGATTTTTCCACAAGCTTGAAATGGGACATTCTACTCAATAGGTCAAATGCGTTTGTTAGGTCTTTGAAAGCAATGTATAGTGGCATTCTTTGTTCGCGACATTTCTACTGTAGTTGTCTCAAGGAAAATAACACGTCATTGGTGGATCTGTTGAATCTAAATCCACATTGGGATTCAGGGTATACTCGGTTTGCTAGCTTTTGTAGCCTATTTAGTGCAACGCGAATAAAGACCTTCCCCACGATGCTGAGCAACGAGATACACCAGTAGTTGGTTACTATCGCCTTTTTTTTGTATAACGTGATAATGTTTGAATCCCTCGTGTCCTGATGCACTTCTCATTCCTCCCAGCATAAGGATAATACTTCATGCAGACTGATCAGGAGAGATTGTTTAGCATATTTGATTATTTCAGCGGTGAGGGAGGTGCCATCCTTTCCAGTTGCCCTCCCATTTGCGAGGGGGTCGATTGTATTTCTGAGTTCTGTCTCTGTTGGCGTATGATCTATGGTGCTCAAGGTTAGAAAGATTTCAATCACATCGAGTGCGATGTCCTTTACTATATTTTTTATTGGAATATAGATCTAAATAATGCTCAACACATCTTTGTTTAACCTCTTGGTTCACTGGAATATGTCTTGTTCTTTCCATAAGCTCCTCATTTGTGACCCTATCATACCATCTCAGTCTCTTTATTATGCGCAGACACCAGTTGATGAATGTTTGCAATTTATGCGCCATTATTTTAGTCGTTCTCCGTGTTTTTGACCCATACAGTAGAACTGTTTTAACATTGGAGTTAAATATTCTAATTTTTGTTCTAGATTTGATTTCTTTAGACTTCTATAGATTTCCTATCGCAATGAAAGCTTCTCTTGCCTTCTGTATTCTTATTTTGATATCTCTATCTGTTCCGTCTTCTTTGTCTACATTGCTTTCCAAGTATGTGTAGAATTGTATCTCTTTAAGTGGGATTTCACACAGGGAGATCAGATTCTCGTTTGCTTGGTTAATTCTCATTATCTTTGTTTTTTCCTTATCAATGTTTAACCCTAGTGGTTGTGATCTTCGATCAAATGTGTTTAGTTTATTTTACATCTGGTGCTTGCATGGGACAGAAGAACTATATCATCAGCGAAGTGCAGATAGTCCAGCTGAGCTGTCAGAAACCACTGAATTTCATTTCTGGTGGCAGTTACTGCTGCCTTTATAATCCAGTCTATTATCAGTAAGAACAATACAGGTGATAGAAGGCATCTATGTTGCACTCTTGTTTCTATTCAAAAAAGTGTCTGTTAGTTTATCCTCATGAAGAACTCTACATTTCCTATCCGTATATGTTGCTCTTTCTAGGTTACTAATTTTCTGTCCATAGTGTCTTATCAATTTCCAACGGGATTTCCTTTGTATTGAATTGAAATCCCCGCTTTATATCGGACTTGTGGATTATGAGAAGGCTTTTGACAAAACCTTCAAGTTATAAACATAATGGTGTTATAAAACAATTGCGATCAGAAGTCCGTAACATTTATGGTATGGAAAGTGTTCAGAATTAGTAGAACATTAAAAGATATTCTCTAATACATAATACAACGCGCATACATAAATACATCAACATGTCAAGTACAATTGATTAAATGATTAGTGGTTATATGCACATCGAATGTCAGTTGCAATGGTTATCAAACAATTTATGCCAGTTGCAATGGTAGTGCATTCTCTCCAACAGATGTATGTCTGTCTTGTGTCTCTCCAAATTATATCGCTGTATTCTGTTTACCCACATACAATGAATCATTCACACCAGTATATTCGCTCTCAGGAAGTTATTGGAAAGAAATGTCGAATCTGACAAACACCTGCACGTTGCGTTTGTAGACCAGAACAAAAGCGTTCAACCGCGTAGACAGAAAAAAGTTGTGGAAAGTATTGTCAACCAGAGCCAACTGTAAACTTATGGCCTACGGACTCCTGTAAAACTATGGAAATCAGACCACAACCGGTCACGTGCCCTCGCATTCCAGTACTGCTGTATATAGACGAATTCATTTTAAAATCAACAAAAAAATGCTAAATCAAAGTTATATCATGCAACAAGTTAAGTTTAATAATAAGGAATATCAATATTATGAATATTTTCACCAATAAATAACCATTGACTCAAAGAATTGAGCAAAATTGCAAAAAAGGGTGCAGTGTTCTATCAAACATATAAAGATTCCAGCCCCCGACTGAATCCGGGTCAGAGTTTCCGTCAGTTGTTAGGCCTAGTTATTTAGGGTTGGCTGTGATCAAACTATGGGGTAAATTACCTTCTAATTAATCTACGCAAGAGCATCTATATAAACAGCCAGTGTACAGTTAGAACAAACACAGGTCTATCAGAAAAGTTCCTCATTAGGTCAGTAGTAAGATAAAGATGCATACTATCGCCGCTGCTGTTCATCACATATATCGATCAAATCTCTAAAATTGCTAAAGCTAGTGAAAAGAACAACATTGGGCGAACTCTTAAACGAATTTCTTTTTTGCAGACGACCATGCAATCATATAAACAACAGAGGAACAGCTACAACAACACATTAACATACTTCAGTTAACATGCAACGAATATAATATGAGAATAAACATCGACAAAACTGAAGTAATGGCATTCGCTAGAGAGGAAAACCACCAATATCTCCATCATCAAAGACGTTATATACCTAGGAGCATTTTTTTCAGCAAACGAAAGAATAACTAACGACAGGGCATTGCCTTTCTATGATGCGGAGAGGCGGCTGCATCAGGCGGAGTCGTAATGGGGGTGAAATAAGCAGCGAAATCAAAATTGAAGGTTATTTCAAAGAAAAAAACATTTAAGGGGAGGTATTTCGAAGACTTGCGCCATATTGAGAAAATATACCGCACGGTCTTGACTAACGAAATCCAACATAGATGCAACAAAGCAAATCAAACACTAGGACAAATGACGCCAATTTAAAAATGTAAACATGTCACCATGAACACTAAAAGAGCATTGTTCAACACAATATTTCTCCCTACATTATGCTATCAGTGCCAAACCTGGATGTTGATATTAAATAACAGAATAAAACTAATCACGACAGAGATGAAGTGTCTACACAAAATTCTGAGAGTAACATATTCCGATACCGTAGATACAACGCAAAATGCCGGCCACGCAAAGGTGGACCTCAGAGATAACAGAGGCGACGAAAGACACTGGTTATGAAGCGCACACAAAAGCCCGTTCTATAAATCTCTTCTTACTCTGAAGCTGTGAGGCAAATCAGGCCTGGAGAAAAGAAATAAAGACAAGGCACAAAGAAAGGATCTCTCAAGGTGTCTCATTTTTCTACCTGGCGATGAAAGGCAAAACAGAATTAGTTAATAGATAGAATAGAATAGAATAGAATAGAATAGAATAGAATAGAATAGAATAGAATAGAATAGATGGTTTTATCAAAGATAAAATAACTTCACAAACAGAATTAGTTAATAGATAGAATAGAATAGAATAGATAGATGGTTTTATCAAAGATAAAATAACTTCACAAACAGAATTAGTTAATAGATAGAATAGAATAGAATAGAATAGAATAGAATAGAATAGAATAGAATAGAATAGAATAGAATAGAATAGAATAGAATAGAATAGAATAGATGGTTTTATCAAAGATAAAATAACTTCACAAACAGAATTAGTTAATAGATAGAATAGATAGATGGTTTTATCAAAGATAAAATAACTTCACAAACAGAATTAGTTAATAGATAGAATAGATAGATGGTTTTATCAAAGATAAAATAACTTCAAAAACAGAATTAGTTAATAGATAGAATAGATAGATGGTTTTATCAAAGATAAAATAACTTCACAAACAGAATTAGTTAATAGATAGAATAGATAGATGGTTTTATCAAAGATAAAATAACTTCACAAACAGAATTAGTTAATAGATAGAATAGATAGATGGTTTTATCAAAGATAAAATAACTTCACAAACAGAATTAGTTAATAGATAGAATAGATAGATGGTTTTATCAAAGATAAAATAACTTCACAAACAGAATTAGTTAATAGATAGAATAGATAGATGGTTTTATCACAGATAAAATAACTTCACAAACAGAATTAGTTAATAGATAGAATAGATAGATGGTTTTATCAAAGATAAAATAACTTCACAAACAGAATTAGTTAATAGATAGAATAGATAGATGGTTTTATCAAAGATAAAATAACTTCACAAACAGAATTAGTTAATAGATAGAATAGATAGATGGTTTTATCAAAGATAAAATAACTTCACAAACAGAATTAGTTAATAGATAGAATAGATAGATGGTTTTATCAAAGATAAAATAACTTCAAAAACAGGCAGCCCGCATCATAATAGAAGTACTAAAATCCAGAATATTCAACCACATATAAAATATGACTGGATGGAGTGCATCCAATAAAAAACGGGCAAGTCAAAACAAGAGCAGTACAGAAAGCCGAAAAATGTAAGTGACTCGTAGGACACACCTTGCACGAATAAAATGAATAAACCTGAAAGAAGGGCAGGTTAGAATGTTGTCCTTTACTGGTTCCCAGTACCCTACTGCTAACTATTTTATATGTGCCTTTGATCGCATTCCATTTTTCTTGGATACTTTCAGTTGGTGTTGTGTCTGACTGCTCTGACAGGATTTGAAATCTGTTCTTTAGTTCCACTATATATTTTGTAGCAATCTCTCTGTCTTTAATAGGTTAACATTAAAGTATTCTGTTCTTGTCTTGGCTTGTATATATGTTTTCTTGAGTTTGAGCCTGATCATGGCAACGACAAGGTGGTGGTCGCTGCCCACGTCAGCTCCTCTTTCACCTTTACATCAAGTAATGTCTTTCGCCATTTGCTGTTGATCATAAAGTGGTCTATCTGGTTTTCATCTCTTCCATTTGGGGATATCCATGTGTACTTGTGTATGGTCCTGTGTGGAAACAATGTGCCTCCTATGATCAGTCTGTTTTCTAGACAAAAATTGCTCAACATTTCTCCATTTTCATTTGCAGTGCACATCCCTCTTTCCCCATTATTGCTTCTCTGTGTCTGTTATTGTTTCCAACTTTTGCGTTTAGGTCTTCCATTATGCACAAAACGTCCTGAGCTGGAACCTTGTCCACTATTTCTTGTAACCTTCTATAAAATGTGTTTTGTCCTCTTCTTCGGCTTCGTTAGTGGGTGCATAGCATTGAATGATAGTTAGCTTTCCTTGTTTCCCATTAAATCGGGCTTCAACAATCTTTCATTAATCTGGTGCCACTCTAAGAGATGTTTATTCAATCCTTTCCTTATTATTAGTGCAACTCCTGCTGAATGATTCCCGTCGTCTCTTCCTGATTATAAGATGGTTTCCCCTGTTCTAGTTGCCTGTCCATCTACTTTCGCTGACCCCTAGAATGTAAAATCTGAAATTGATTACTATAACATTGTTCCGTCGTCAAATTTAGACGCAAAAATACAACGCGCACACAGATACCTTACAACCTCCACCCTACCCGTATACAAGAACACGCCTACTCAAGCTAAACTATAACATCCCTGGCATTGACAACAAAATCATATTGCAATATGAGAAGAAAGAATGATTACACAAATTCAGTGCATCATCAAAAAGATCTCAGCAAAGCTTTGGACAAATGTATACCGATGTTTCTGCTAGAAATACGACCAATAATGGAGAAGGTGATTTTCTTATAAAACTACAGAACATGAATCACTCATTATCAATTGCCACTGATAAATACTACAACAACTTAAAGAAACATAATGAAGAAGCTCTGAGACGGTGAAGCAGACACCCTTATTAAAATACAAATCTAGGCAAAGAAACGAATTGTCATCTTCCGATATGCCATATAAGTAGTATGGTGATGAAACGTATTCAGTGGGAGAGACTGAGAACAGAAGATAGAAGCAGATGGGCATGAAACGTATTCAGTGGGAGAGACTGAGAACAGAAGATAGAAGCAGATGGGCATGAAACGTATTCAGTGGGAGAGACTGAGAACAGAAGATAGAAGCAGATGGGCATGAAACGTATTCAGTAGGAGAGACTGAGAACAGAAGCTAGAAGCAGATGGGCATGAAACGTATTCAGTAGGAGAGACTGAGAACAGAAGATAGAAGCAGATGGGCATGAAACGTATTCAGTGGGAGAGACTGAGAACAGAAGATAGAAGCAGATGGGCATGAAACGTATTCAGTAGGAGAGACTGAGAACAGAAGATAGAAGCAGATGGGCATGAAACGTATTCAGTGGGAGAGACTGAGAACAGAAGATAGAAGCAGATGGGCATGAAACGTATTCAGTAGGAGAGACTGAGAACAGAAGATAGAAGCAGATGGGCATGAAACGTATTCAGTGGGAGAGACTGAGAACAGAAGATAGAAGCAGATGGGCATGAAACGTATTCAGTAGGAGAGACTGAGAACAGAAGATAGAAGCAGATGGGCATGAAACGTATTCAGTGGGAGAGACTGAGAACAGAAGATAGAAGCAGATGGGCATGAAACGTATTCAGTAGGAGAGACTGAGAACAGAAGATAGAAGCAGATGGGCATGAAACGTATTCAGTAGGAGATACTGAGAACAGAAGATAGAAGTAATATCGTGATGAAACGTATTCAGTAGGAGATACTGAGAACAGAAGCTGGAAGTAGTATGGGTTGAAACGTATTCAGTAGGAGATACTGAGAACAGAAGATAGAAGCAGATGGGCATGAAACGTATTCAGTAGGAGATACTGAGAACAGAAGATAGAAGTAATATGGTGATGAAACGTATTCAGTAGGAGATACTGAGAACAGAAGCTGGAAGTAGTATGGATTGAAACGTATTCAGTAGGAGATACTGAGAACAGAAGATAGAAGTAGTATGGATTGAAACGTATTCAGTAGGAGATACTGAGAACAGAAGATAGAAGTAATATGGTGATGAAACGTATTCAGTAGGAGATACTGAGAACAGAAGATAGAAGTAATATCGTGATGAAACGTATTCAGTAGGAGATACTGAGAACAGAAGCTGGAAGTAGTATGGATTGAAACGTATTCAGTAGGAGATACTGAGAACAGAAGATAGAAGTAATATGGTGCTGAAACGTATTCAGTAGGAGAGACTGAGAACAGAAGATAGAAGTAGTATGGATTGAAACGTATTCAGTAGGAGATACTGAGAACAGAAGATAGAAGCAGATGAGCACGAAACGTATTCAGTAAGATAGGTGGAGAACAGAAGATGTGGAAGCACAAGAAAATATAAAGATTGTATATCGTGTCTTTCCCATGTGCAGACCGAATGTATTTCCTCAATTCCCACCAGAAAACTGTCTGATCAGTTACGAAGACGCTGAATCAATTCCCACCAGAAAACTGTCTGATCAGTTACGAAGACGCTGAATCAATTCCCACCAGAAAACTATCTGGTCAGTTACGAAGACGCTGAATCAATTCCCACCAGAAAACTGTCTGATCAGTTACGAAGACGCTGAATCAATTCCCACCAGAAAACTATCTGATCAGTTACGAAGACGCTAAATCAAGCATTAACTTATCTTATCTTAACCACATTTGACGTGAAGCGTCGTGGGGAGAGTTAGTTTCTATCTTGTGCCAGGTGTGTTTCGCTTGACGTTGTCAGTCCATGCTTTCATCTATCCATCGTGTTCTTGGCCTGCCTCGTGCTCTGCGCCCTGAGTGTCGATTATTATAGGCACGTGATGGTAGTAAATGTGGTTCCATTCTCATTAGATGGCCGAACCACTTGATTCTTTGCTTCTCGACGTACTGTATGCATGGTATAGTACCAACGATGCTTTTGATATTCTCGTTTCTCACTCTATCTCTCCTTGTAACGTTGACAGCTTTTCGTAGACATCTCATTTAACATGCTGTAATCTTTCTTTCTTGTGTCTTAGTCAGGGCCATGTTTGGCACTGATAACAGAGAGTTGGAATAAATATGCAGTTTATCAGTTGTCGTTTGACTGCCATGTAAATGCTTGGATGTTTTAATAGTGGTGACAGTTGGTATGTCACTGCATTTGCCTTCTGACATTTAGTCTCGATTTCTCTGTCCATCTTTCCATCTGCTGTGAATATACTCCGAGATATTTGAATTCTGGAGTCTGTTGTATTTTGACATTATTCACGTGTATATTTTAGTGGACCTGTTTATCTACTTATTGTCATGACTTATGTTTTGGAGGTGTTCATTTTCATGTCATATTTTTCGCATGTCGCTTGAAACTCATTTATGTTTTGTTGAAGTTTGTGCTCGTTGTTATAAATTATAATCTGATCATCTGCAAAGAGTAATGCGTTGATTAAATTGTAGTTGTTATCGAGGTTGTTATCTGTCTTGGTTTCTTGCGTTATCCTGTCTATGTATATATTGAAAAGTATAGGCGAAAGCACACATCCCTGCCTTACTCCTGATGATAATTCAAATTCGTCTGTCAGGCCGTCGCTTGTTCGTACAACTCTTGAGCATTTAAGCATTAACTAACAATATAATACAAAGTCGGAAAAAAGCCCAAACTCAAATTAGAAGATCGTCCGAGTGGTTACCAGGGCCCAAATTGGGGTGTAAAGAATAGAACCACTGTTACTTGCCACGCATGTCGTAAGAGACGGCTAAGGAGGTTCGAGGTGGGGCACTTACCCACACCGTAAAAAACACTAGATGGATACAGAACGGAGAGCGAACCGAGTAAACGCTGGCTGAAACCGGAAACATCGCCGAAGGATAAGCACCAGAGCTCCAAATGGTGCTGATAATGTGACGTAAAACACACCAATGCAAGGGATGCATGAATCATATTTCCACATGAATAGCATTTATGGGGAAGTCTGGTACATCTGTCTGGGCGGTGATCGCGAGAGAGAGAGAAATTAGAAGATAAATATTATAAACTACTCAGAGAAGACCGTGTATATTTCGCTCCAGAACAGACCACAACATAATACGAAACTACTTGCACACCAAATCAAAGATAAACATCTCTAACCACTGTCTCTCTGTGAATTGACATATATGAGGACATAACATAAGATACGATACACACAGGAAAGACGATGGTATCATATAAAACAACAGAAAGAGAGGATACGATACACACAGGAAAGACGGAGGCAGGGGCGGCTCGTCAATAAGGGCCAGTGGGGCCAGGCCGCACAAAAATTATTTTTAACGTGTACTTATTATTTTAGACATTATTTGTTCATAATTATTACTTTCAGCGAGACACTGATCAGTTTTGAAAGTTGATAAATACGCTAAAATTTCACACACAAATTGAAATCTGAAATTCAGCATCTTTCCTCCTAATTAGTGTACAGCTCTGTTATTAAGGCCAGTAAGAACAGGCCTACCAAACCAAAAATAATTAACGTGTATTTATTATTTTAGAAATTATTTTTTCGTAGTTATTACTTTTAACTTGACACTGATTAGCTTTGAAAGTTGAATATAAACACTAAAATATAAATATTATATCAGAATAATATAACAATCAAATTATTATATAACATTTTCTTATTAAATAATATTATATAGACAAACTCATCATTTTCTATCTAATGCTTCACGCATTGTGCCATGCAATATTTCTGGGAGAGTTTAAAATTTTCCTATCTAAGATATAACATTGCGACCTCTGACCTCTGATCGCTATTGCTGTGATATGTGGCAGAATGGTCAAGGAAGCCAGTTGTGCATTTAGTATAACAACAAGCAGCATGACAATGAAGGTACTGGCCGTGACCAATGCACTACTCTGGCTAGAGTCACAAAACTACTCTCATGCGTGCATTCTGAGCGACTCATTGAGTATGATCCGAAAGGTGGAGGCCGGTTCGGTGCACAAGCAATGGACTGAATCACTGCAGGCGTCAACAATTTGCAGAATTACACTTGTCTTCGTTCCGGGACACATGAGTGTTGTTGGCAATGAGAAAGCAGACATACTGCCTGGCTCTGCCGCTATATCAGAGAGCCAGCCAATGGACAGAGCTTACATCTTGAACGCCCTCATAGAGTGTGGCCGCAAAGAAGATCTTTATCTAAACCAATCCACGCCAACTACTAGATTGCGGGAGCTGGATTTGAAGATTGGCGTGGCAAGAAAAGAACAGCATAACATGTATATAAGTAGACTCATCAATCAAAATCGAACTGGTATGGTCAGTCGCTGGACGCTGTTGGAGATATTGCGAAGGAGATCTGAGCACCTATGGACATGTCCGGTGTGCAATGAAGATATTCCAAACTGAAACTGAAACTGCAGTGATAATTGCCAAAACAATTACATCATTTTCATTCAGCCGGAAGATATATTCATTCTTACGCGGCCAAACTACTTCCCAGATAAACGAGGACTCTAGACTAAATAGTCCGTTTAATTATCGATTGAATCCCCATTTTGATATAAAAATAGTATAAAATTATAGAAAATTATAATAATAAATCAAAAACCATCATAGAATAAGGTTAGTTTTAGGGAATTGTCCCTTGCATAATACATCTTGTATACAGCAATTTCGGTACACTCTCACCGTTAAAATTTGGTCATTCTAAATATAGCGCAGAGGGTCCCCATTATGATACAGTCAAGCACTCAGTTAACTTTGTTGATCCAAATACACTAATACATGCGCACATACACAGATATTTGAGCGCTATTGGAAAACTGCTAAGGAAAGGAAGAAGAGGCAAAATGTGACACATCGCCATCTCTTGGACTCAAACATGGGTGAGTTCATGTGGCATCGTCGGAATAAATCCCGATATTTGGACCCTTCCGATCAATTATTGCCTCCACAGTAACCCACAACCACTCACAATCATGTCCTCCCTCCTACCACCTCACAGTCCTCATACAGTCCTTTTAAGGGCTCCCAATTCAAACAAAACACTGGTTTTTTAAAACCATAACACATAAAAGCACGAAATACGTGAACTTTGAACTCGGTTTCCCTTGACGCCCTCATCTCGTGAACTCTGAACTGTCGACTGACGTCACTTGATTTAGGTCAGCTAGATTCCTTTTTTTAACGGTGAGATTGTACAAAAGTACCCAATTTTTTCGTAAAGTTGTCAACTGAGCATTTTTAACAATAACAAAGTTACAAAGTACTAGAGATTTACAAAATACAAAAACAATGACAATACACAGAAACGTTACAACCAAATTGCCTTTATCAAGCAAAGAATACAACAGAAGTGAAGAATTTCAGTTCTTTCACAGTACACTACATATAGATTGAAAATATTGGCATATACTTTACAATACGTAGTCATCTATCGCAGAGATTATATATTACAAAATCATCTAAAATGTATAAGATTCTCTATTCTCAAACAAGTGCGCATTGCTATTGTTCTGTTGTCATGAGGGTGACGCATGTTCAATTTGCGTTCTAGACAGGTTTTTTAAAATCTTCTCTATGTGCTCCTGTCGTTTGATGTGTCCTTAATATTTAATTGTTCTTGTTATTATTTAATAACCAACTCTCTTTAGTATCAAGCTGTTACAGAACAAAAGCATATGTTCTTTCTCTTAAATGGGTAATAACTTCCCGGAATAGACAAATAATAGTAAATACTCCAAAAACCACGATCTTTCCGAAATTTTTGCCGGACCCCACCAAGAAAAATGACCACGAGCCGCCACTGGACGGAGGTATCGTAGATAATAACAGAAAGTGAGGATACGATGTACACAAGCAAGATGAAGATATCGTAAATGAAGGTACGATAGTGTGTCACCAAGACCAAAAAACATACAAGTGTTATAGATACATAACAACTAGTTTTCATTGTGAACATAGCATTTGATCTGAACAAGGGGAATAACCAGTCTGCCAGCAGATGATATTATGAGCATTTCCTCCTGCCATAATTATTTCTTTATCGTCTTATCTTTCTCCTTTCCTTCACACCTTCCAGGTTTATCGCGTGTCGTGCAGACGCAGAGAGCTGAAAGAATCTGCTCATTAGCGTATTTCCTGTTCCTTTGTTTTGCAGAGAATATAAATACCGACTGCAGACGAGAGATACAGAGCGAACACAGCATTCGTGTTATGTTTGAAAGACATAATCGGTAGTACAAGATTTTATGTTCTTACCACAAGACTTTCATGTTCATTGTTCTCGTCAAATAGCAACTGCTTGAAGTATTAAAATGGTTTCCTTTAGTGGGTTACGTTTAATAACATTTCACACGATGAGAACTATCATGACCACGGTTCTATATTGTTTAATTATGTTCAGGATGTCAGGTAATACATTATATTTTTCTCTTCCTCTTTTCCTCATCGACTATCTTGCATTCGATATTTCTTTGTCTAAAACCTCAACTACGTAATCACCATTTTTATTGACAATCATTCATTTTAATTATTAGACATTTAACTGTTTTCCGCTGTGTTGTATCAACTATAAAATTGCTCATAAATTAATGTTCAATCTTCTGCAATCTACTGATTCACAACTTATTGATGTATTACAGTAGATTTTTACATGCTATCTTATAATTTACATTACTAATATTTTTTCTCTCTCTATAATCTCACATAGAGTTAGCACGGAGGTCTTTTATGTTTGTGAAATATAATAATAAATATGTATATTTACAAATGTGTTGTATTTAAATGCGTGTCCTACAACTTAGAAGAGTCAATCTATATATTTCCCATAGACTTTTACTTCTTCAGCACAGAGAATGGCAAACAAGTAAATAACACTTGGAAATTATAGTCATGTTTGGATTAGAGAGGGGGAAGGAAGATCATCAAACACAACAATTGGTCTAGCTCATTCAAAATAGGGTTGCTTATAAAACAAATTGACAGTCTCCAGCGGTGCCTTCTAATGATCAGCCACCAGGGGGGAGTCTGAAGTGGTGCCTTCTAATGATCAGACACCAGGGGGGAGTCTGAAGTGGTGCCTTCTAATGATCAGACACCAGGGGGGAGTCTGAAGTGGTGCCTTCTAATGATCAGACACCAGGGGGAGTCTCCAGTGGTGTTTCTAATGATCAGACACCAGGTGACAGTCTCAGTGGTGACTTCTAATGATCGGACACCGGTGACAGTCTCAGTGGTGCTTCTAATGATCGGACACCAGGTGACAGTCTCTAGTGGTGACTTCATACATGACTGGACACGCAGTGACAGTCTCTAGTGGTGACTTATAATGATCGGACGTACAGCCAGTGTCTTACGAGTACTCCAGTGATTTGACTTCTTATTTTTGATCGGACACCAGGTGACAGTCTCTAGTGGTGACTTTAATGACGGACACAGGTGACAGTCTCGTGTTAGATCGACACATTCTCAGATGATCAGACACCAGGTGACAGTCTCCAGTGATGACTTCTAATGATCAGGACACCAGGTGACAGTCTCAGTGGTGACTTTAATGATCGGACACCAGGTGACAGTCTCAGTGGTGCTTCTAATGATCGGACACCAGGTTACAGTCTCCAGTGATGCCTTCTAATATCAGACGTACAGTCTCAGGTGACAAATGTAACCAGTGAAGTCTCATGTGACTTAATGATCGGACACCAGGTGACAGTCTCCAGTGGTGCCTTCTAATGATCGGACACCAGGTTACAGTCTCCAGTGATGCCTTCTAATGATGCAGGTACAGTCTCCAGTGATCCTCAATGATGACACAGGTCTCTCAGTGATGACTTCTAATGATCGGACACCAGGTGACAGTCTCCAGTGGTGACTTATAATGATCGGACACCAGGTGACAGTCTCTAGTGGTGACTTCTAATGATCGGACACCAGGTGACAGTCTCCAGTGATGCCTTCTAATGATCAGACACCAGGAAGTCTCAAACTCTAATGGCTGCACTCTAGTGGTGACTTCTAATGATCGGACACCAGGTGACAGTCTCCAGTGGTGCCTTCTAATGATCGGACACCAGGTGACAGTCTCCAGTGATGCCTTCTAATGATCGGACACCAGGTTACAGTCTCCAGTGGTGCCTTCTAATGATCGGACACCAGGTGACAGTCTCCAGTGATGCCTTCTAATGATCAGGACACAAGGTGACAGTCTCAGTGGATGATTAATGATCAGACACCAGGTGACATCTCTCAGGTGACTTTAATGATCAGACACCAGGTGACAGTCTCCAGTGGTGACTATAATGATGGACACAGGTGACAGTCTCACGTGATAGCTTAATGATCGTGACACACAGGTGAAAGTCCTCCAGTGATGACTTCTAATGATCACACACAGGTGACAGTTTAGTGTGACTAACAATAGATAGAGGACACAGGTGCCTACCCAGTGATGACTTCCTATCGACAACAGAGGTGAAGTCCTCAGTGAGTGCTTCTAATGATCGACACAGGTTAAGTCTCCAGTGGTGTTAATGTGCTGACACCAGGTGAAGTGCCTCCACAGTGGTGCCTATGTCCTACAACGATAGAGTGTATAATGTGCCTACACAACAGATGAGTGTATAATGTGCTACACATGCAGTGATGTATATGTGACTATACACAGATATTATAATGTGCACTAACAACAGATAGTTATATGTGCTACACAACGAAGATTATAATGTGCCTACACATAGATATAACACACAACAGATAGAGTGTATAATGTGCCTACACAACAGATAGAGTGTATAATGTCCTACAACAGATAAGTGTATAATGTGTCTACACAACAGATAGAGTGTATAATGTGCCTACACAACAGATAGAGTGTATAATGTGCCTACACAACAGATAAGTGTATAATGTGCCTACACAACAGATAGAGTTATAATGTCCTACACAACAGATAGAGTGTATAATGTGTCTACACAACAGATAGAGTGTATAATGTGCCTACACAACAGATAGAGTGTATAATGTGTCTACACAACAGATAGAGTGTATAATGTGCCTACACAACAGATAGAGTGTATAATGTGCCTACACAACAGATAAGTGTATAATGTGCCACACAACAGAAGTGTATAATGTGCCTACACAACAGATAGAGTGTATAATGTGCCTACACAACAGATAGAGTGTATAATGTGCCTACACAACAGATAGAGTGTATAATGTGACTACACAACAGATAGAGTGTAATGCCTACACACAGATAATGTATAATGTGCCTACACAACAGATAGAGTGTATAATGTGCCTACACAACAGATATAGTGTATAATGTGCCTACACAACAGATAGAGTGTATAATGTGCCTACACAACAGATAGAGTGTATAATGTGCCTACACAACAGATAGAGTGTATAATGTGCCTACACAACAGATAGAGTGTATAATGTCCTACACAACAGATAGAGTGTATAATTCTACACAACAGATAGAGTGTATAATGTCCTACACAACAGATAGAGTGTATAATGTGCTACACACAGATAGAGTGTATAATGTGCTACACAACAGATAGAGTGTAAATGTGCTACACAACAGATAGAGTGTATAATGTGTCTACACAACAGATAGAGTGTATAATGTGTCTACACAACAGATAGAGTGTATAATGTGCCTACACAACAGATAGAGTGTATAATGTGCCTACACAACAGATAGAGTGTATAATGTGCCTACACAACAGATAGAGTGTATAATGTGTCTACACAACAGATAGAGTGTATAATGTGCCTACACAACAGATAGAGTGTATAATGTGACTACACAACAGATAGAGTGTATAATGTGCCTACACAACAGATAGAGTGTATAATGTGCCTACACAACAGATAGAGTGTATAATGTGCCTACACAACAGATAGAGTGTATAATGTGCCTACACAACAGATAGAGTGTATAATGTGCCTACACAACAGATAGAGGTATAATGTGTACACACAGATAGAGTGAAATGTGCCTACACAACAGATAGAGTGTATAATGTGCCTACACAACAGATAGAGTGTATAATGTGCCTACACAACAGATAGAGTGTATAATGTGCCTACACAACAGATAGAGTGTATAATGTGCCTACACAACAGATAGAGTGTATAATGTGCCTACACAACAGATAGAGTGTATAATGTGCCTACACAACAGATAGAGTGTATAATGTGCTACACAACAGATAGAGTGTATAATGTCCTACAACAGATAGAGTGTATAATGTGCCTACACAACAGATAGAGTGTATAATGTGCCTACACAACAGATAGAGTGTATAATGTGACTACACAACAGATAGAGTGTATAATGTGACTACACAACAGATAGAGTGTATAATGTGTCTACACAACAGATAGAGTGTATAATGTGCCTACACAACAGATAGAGTGTATAATGTGACTACACAACAGATAGAGTGTATAATGTGACTACACAACAGATAGAGTGTATAATGTGCCTACACAACAGATAGAGTGTATAATGTGCCTACACAACAGATAGAGTGTATAATGTGACTACACAACAGATAGAGTGTATAATGTGCCTACACAACAGATAGAGTGTATAATGTGCCTACACAACAGATAGAGTGTATAATGTGCCTACACAACAGATAGAGTGTATAATGTGCCTACACAACAGATAGAGTGTATAATGTGCCTACACAACAGATAGAGTGTATAATGTGCCTACACAACAGATAGAGTGTATAATGTGTCTACACAACAGATAGAGTGTATAATGTGTCTACACAACAGATAGAGTGTATAATGTGCCTACACAACAGATAGAGTGTATAATGTGTCTACACAACAGATAGAGTGTATAATGTGTCTACACAACAGATAGAGTGTATAATGTGCCTACACAACAGATAGAGTGTATAATGTGCTCACAACAGATAGAGTGTATAATGTGTCTACACAACAGATAGAGTGTATAATGTGACTACACAACAGATAGAGTGTATAATGTGTCTACACAACAGATAGAGTGTATAATGTGCCTACACAACAGATAGAGTGTATAATGTGCCTACACAACAGATAGAGTGTATAATGTGTCTACACAACAGATAGAGTGTATAATGTGACTACACAACAGATAGAGTGTATAATGTGACTACACAACAGATAGAGTGTATAATGTGCCTACACAACAGATAGAGTGTATAATGTGCCTACACAACAGATAGAGTGTATAATGTGACTACACAACAGATAGAGTGTATAATGTGCCTACACAACAGATAGAGTGTATAATGTGACTACACAACAGATAGAGTGTATAATGTGACTACACAACAGATAGAGTGTATAATGTGCTACACAACAGATAGAGTGTATAATGTGACTCCCAACAGATAGAGTGTATAATGTGACTACACAACAGATAGAGTGTATAATGTGTCTACACAACAGATAGAGTGTATAATGTGTCTACACAACAGATAGAGTGTATAATGTGTCTACACAACAGATAGAGTGTATAATGTGACTACACAACAGATAGAGTGTATAATGTGACTACACAACAGATAGAGTGTATAATGTGTCTACACAACAGATAGAGTGTATAATGTGTCTACACAACAGATAGAGTGTATAATGTGCCTACACAACAGATAGAGTGTATAATGTGACTACACAACAGATAGAGTGTATAATGTGCCTACACAACAGATAGAGTGTATAATGTGCCTACACAACAGATAGAGTGTATAATGTGACTACACAACAGATAGAGTGTATAATGTGACTACACAACAGATAGAGTGTATAATGTGACTACACAACAGATAGAGTGTATAATGTGCCTACACAACAGATAGAGTGTATAATGTGCATACACAACAGATAGAGTGTATAATGTGACTACACAACAGATAGAGTGTATAATGTGACTACACAACAGATAGAGTGTATAATGTGCCTACACAACAGATAGAGTGTATAATGTGCCTACACAACAGATAGAGTGTATAATGTGACTACACAACAGATAGAGTGTATAATGTGCCTACACAACAGATAGAGTGTATAATGTGCCTACACAACAGATAGAGTGTATAATGTGTCTACACAACAGATAGAGTGTATAATGTGTCTACACAACAGATAGAGTGTATAATGTGCCTACACAACAGATAGAGTGTATAATGTGTCTACACAACAGATAGAGTGTATAATGTGACTACACAACAGATAGAGTGTATAATGTGACTACACAACAGATAGAGTGTATAATGTGACTACACAACGTATTGTACGAGGTGTATGAATCTGCTACAAACAGATAGAGTGTATAATGTACTACACAACAGATAGATGTATAATGTACTACACAACAGATAGAGTGTATAATGTGACTAACAACAGATAGAGTGTATAATGTCTACAAGATAGAGTGTATATGTGACTACACAACAGATGAGTGATAATGACTACACAAGATAGAGTGTATAATGTGACTACACAACAGATGAGTGTATAATGTGCCTACACAACAGATAAGTGTATAATGACTACACAACGATAGGTATAATGTGCTACACAAAGATAGAGTGTATAAGTGCCTCACAACAGATAGAGGATAATGTACTACACAACAGATAGAGTGTAAATGTGACTACACAACAGATAGTGTAATGCTACACAACAGATAATGTATAATGTCTACACAACAGATAGAGGTATAATGTGCCTACACAACAGATAGTGAAATGTCTACACTACAGATAGAGTGTATAAGTGCCTACAAAGATAGAGTGTTAATGTGCCTACACAACAGATAGAGTGTAAATGTGCCTACAACAGATAGAGGTATAATGTGACTACACAACAGATGATTATAATGTCTACACAACGATGATGTATAATTGACTACAACAGATAGAGTGTATATGTGCCTACACAACAGATGAGTGTATATGTCTACACACAGATAGAGTAAATGTCTACACACAGATAAGGATAATGTGCCTCAACAGATAAGTGTATAATGTGCCTACACAGATAGAGTGTATAATGGCCTAGGTAAGTCGTTTGTTTCGTTACGAAGGTCGTGGTCGAATCTGACATCATCTTTGTTCACAGACATTTTTCCATTCATGAATTGTGCCGAGCTGCAAAGTTCGTGCTTTGCGTAATACTTTGGTGGGGTGCCATTTTTGCGGGAGAGGGATCGAACCATATGGGATAAATCCCGATGCATTACAGAAATTCCTTCATCTTTAGGCACTTGATAGTTTTATACCAAGTTCTCATTCATAGTTGCTCTTTCAATAGTTTCTCACAGTTCTACATTCATAGTTGCTCTTTCAATAGTTTTATACCATAAGTTCTACATTCATAGTTGCTCTTTCAATAGTTTTATACCATAAGTTCTACATTCATAGTTGCTCTTTCAATAGTTTTAACTCATAAGTTCTGCTTCATAGGGTGCTTTTCAAGTTTATACCATAAGTTCTACATTCATAGTTGCTCTTTCAATAGTTTTATACCATAAGTTCTACATTCATAGTTGCTCTTTCAATAGTTTTATACCATAAGTTCTACATTCATAGTTGCTCTTTCAATAGTTTTATACCATAAGTTCTACATTCATAGTTGCTCTTTCAATAGTTTTATACCATAAGTTCTACATTCATAGTTGCTCTTTCAATAGTTTTATACCATAAGTTCTACATTCATAGTTGCTCTTTCAATAGTTTTATACCATAAGTTCTACATTCATAGTTGCTCTTTCAATAGTTTTATACCATAAGTTCTACATTCATAGTTGCTCTTTCAATAGTTTTATACCATAAGTTCTACATTCATAGTTGCTCTTTCAATAGTTTTATACCATAAGTTCTACATTCATAGTTGCTCTTTCAATAGTTTTATACCATAAGTTCTACATTCATAGTTGCTCTTTCAATAGTTTTATACCATAAGTTCTACATTCATGTTGCTCTTTCAATAGTTTTATACCATAAGTTCTACATTCATAGTTGCTCTTTCAATAGTTTTATACCATAAGTTCTACATTCATAGTTGCTCTTTCAATAGTTTTATACCATAAGTTCTACATTCATAGTTGCTCTTTCAATAGTTTTATACCATAAGTTCTACATTCATAGTTGCTCTTTCAATAGTTTTATACCATAAGTTCTACATTCATAGTTGCTCTTTCAATAGTTTTATACCATAAGTTCTACATTCATAGTTGCTCTTTCAATAGTTTTATACCATAAGTTCTACATTCATAGTTGCTCTTTCAATAGTTTTATACCATAAGTTCTACATTCATAGTTGCTCTTTCAATAGTTTTATACCATAAGTTCTACATTCATAGTTGCTCTTTCAATAGTTTTATACCATAAGTTCTACATTCATAGTTGCTCTTTCAATAGTTTTATACCATAAGTTCTACATTCATAGTTGCTCTTTCAATAGTTTTATACCATAAGTTCTACATTCATAGTTGCTCTTTCAATAGTTTTATACCATAAGTTCTACATTCATAGTTGCTCTTTCAATAGTTTTATACCATAAGTTCTACATTCATAGTTGCTCTTTCAATAGTTTTATACCATAAGTTCTACATTCATAGTTGCTCTTTCAATAGTTTTATACCATAAGTTCTACATTCATAGTTGCTCTTTCAATAGTTTTATACCATAAGTTCTACATTCATAGTTGCTCTTTCAATAGTTTTATACCATAAGTTCTACATTCATAGTTGCTCTTTCAATAGTTTTATACCATAAGTTCTACATTCATAGTTGCTCTTTCAATAGTTTTATACCATAAGTTCTACATTCATAGTTGCTCTTTCAATAGTTTTATACCATAAGTTCTACATTCATAGTTGCTCTTTCAATAGTTTTATACCATAAGTTCTACATTCATAGTTGCTCTTTCAATAGTTTTATACCATAAGTTCTACATTCATAGTTGCTCTTTCAATAGTTTTATACCATAAGTTCTACATTCATAGTTGCTCTTTCAATAGTTTTATACCATAAGTTCTACATTCATAGTTGCTCTTTCAATAGTTTTATACCATAAGTTCTACATTCATAGTTGCTCTTTCAATAGTTTTATACCATAAGTTCTACATTCATAGTTGCTCTTTCAATAGTTTTATACCATGTTCTACATTCATGTGCTCTTCAATAGTTTTATATATCATGTTCAAGGCATTCTAGAGGTGATTTGCTCATAATAGTATACTTCCATAAGATTCTACAGTCATAGTTGACTTGGCTAATAGTTTATTCCATCAAGTTCTAGAGGCACTGAGTTGCTCAATGAATATATCATGCAATCAAGCATTCGTAAAGGTATGCTACTTAGAAATTGTAGATCACTGCCATGGTGTCAAGGGGACTGAGTGACAGGAAGCAATGAATAGTATCACTGCGACATACAAGGCATGTCGTAAGAGGCGACTGATGTAGAACCTAGGGAAGCTATCCTAGTAAATAAAAATCAGCGCAGAAATCGGATGTTCTGGTATACTTGTAGGCGCACAACTGGTGTAACATACACATCGCTCTTAGGCTCAGATCACATACAAGTCATCTGCGTGGTTGACAAGTGGTCGATATGGAGCGATCGAAGAAGAAAGAAGAAGAATTACTGGAGAGCTAGATCATGGCGGTCAGGCGAATAGTTATCATGCGTAGGCTCTCTATCATGGCGGTCAGGCTGTTAATTAGCTCTTATCATGGCGGTCAGGCTGTTAATTAGCTCTGATCATGGCGGTCAGGCTGTTAATTAGCTCTGATCATGACGGTCAGGCTGTTAATTAGCTCTCCACATTTATAACGCTTTCATTGTCTTCATTACTGATGGTAATTTTGGGGTATCTTATTTTGCTAGCGAAGTAATTTTTTTTTTATATTCAGAAAAAGGTAATAGTATTCATTGTGTGTGTTTTTGTTAACAGACAAGATGAACTTGTCCACTCCCTTGACACTGTTTGAAATGAGAACCCGTGTCATCGGCGTATCTTAGCTCTGCGATCACATTTTCACAAATTGTAAACGGATCAAAATGTTTCTGGTTTTGGTACACATTAAGTATTCCTCATTATATTTTTTGTGAAAATAGTTAGCTATGACTGTTACATGGAATGCTTTTTGCTGTGTCAACCGTGCGTTTGTTGTGTGTATTCAGAAAATGGCGGACAGCGGATATGACGAGCACGCTCAATCTGCCATATGCAGTTATATTGCGAGTGCAGAAAGCTGAATTTTGTCATGATTGATGTTCCTTCGACAAGAATTGCAATTCAATTGATGAACAGTTTTGTGTTGCTACATTAGCTACGGCCATATGCATTTTATGCGGTGCAGATTGCTTTTTGTGGTGGTATTCGGCTGTTTCATTCTGGAATTAGTTTACACAGGAAACATTTCACAGTTGTTTAGCATTTCGTGTGATTTTCATTGGCACAGGAACGGAGCAATTATGGGGTGACCCGTTTCAGTGAAGTTGGAACTGTACTTATGAACTATGAACTATATTTTTTGTATTGATATTAAATTTGACAAGAGGATGCAACTTTGTTTTGTTTCACTTTGTACCTCGAGCCATTCTGATGTTTCATCGGCTACTCTAACAACTGTCTGTTATTCACGAGATAGATTTTATGTTCATTTTTGTGCAAACACTCTTGCATTATCTATTTTATCAACCACTTTTCAGCAACTCCGTGTAACATGTATATGATCAAAGTCAAAGAGCATGAGTACGCATGTGTTGCGGGGAGATCGTTCTGGTTTAGGAACATACTCCTCTTTGGAACATACATGTTTGTGACGCCTAACGGAATTTGGAGTGCTCACTCGATATTATTTTCCCATAAGGAAAACGCATATGGTGAGCCCGAGACAGATACTTTTCCATAGGCAGTACTGAGAAAACCAGAAAAACACCTTATGTCACATAGCTCTAACCTGTATGTAAACCTATATGTCACATAGCTCTGACTTGTATGTAGACCTATATGTCACATAGCTCTGTTCGTATCGGGTTAAAAAAATGCGTTTACGTCTCCACGTGAAATTTGCTATTGTAACCTTGTGTTGTTGCTAGATTGAGGTGTACACATATTAATCCTTGACCGAATTCGCCGATACTAGGTAATTATGGCATTAGAAACCAGTTAGTCTGTAGAGGCAACCTGACATGTCTGCAGGATTTTGAGATACGCTTGTCGAGCCCAGTGTCGTGAACACTGCAGCACAGTGTTTGTACTTGTCACGCTTCCTGGACATTGATCAGGAAATTCGATTAGTCGGTGCGACACTCAGAGATATTTCTTGTCTGACGTGCGGATCAGTCATACCATGCGAAGTAACGTTTGCTCTACTATCACTTCGCGTGGATCGATTCACATTCGATACCTACCCGCTTTCCCATCTGCATAGCTGCAATATGTTTCTAGAGTCACCATGTGGAGACGGTGTATGTCTTGACTAATGTCAGCTTACTTACCCTGATTGGTTGATTGATTGATTGATAGGACCATTATCATTACTTCTTCGGTGAGTAACCATGTGTGCTCCGATCTCTTTCTTAGGAAGATCCCAGAGGTAGTGCATGAACTCCGTAGTACCGGCGAGGTCCCCGATATACATTAGAAGATGGTGGAAATATTTTGCAGGAATTTTATTTTAAATCTTTCTAATGAATTGTGCTTGGACTGTGGCTTGTCAACCTCTGACACTGCATATATTATATTATTTTCGTGTGCCTATAGTCCCCGGCCTTGGTGTAATTAATAAAACAGACATAGAGATTCCCATTGTATCAATGATAACTAATGTCGATTTTTTTCACTTCAAAACTGTGCTTTGTACTAAATCATCGGAATGTATTTTTAATGCAAATAAATGTTTAAAGGATGATGTTTGTATATGTTATACTTTTTAGTTAAAGAATTGTTAAGAGTTTAAAGTCAGTTTGTAATATATTTTATCATCTCTGAGAGTCAAGTCTAAAGAGTGTTTTGATGAAGATGTTAACTGCGCTGGATTTTTGGATACCAAAATTACTCAGCAAGTACGAGTATGTAAAATCTCGCTCTCCTCACAATTCTTACCCACTTTTGCTCGCTAAAACTTGGATTTATAGTTCTAGGGTATAAAACTAGGTTTACAGCCTATATTTTCTATGTGTCAGACATTGTTGCAAAACTTAGTTCTCACTCTTGGTCTTCAGTCTATCTTCACGTGGAGGTGAAGATCGTTGTTTTATTATTTTGAGTCCCAAAAGTTAATTTGAGAAAAATGTTGTACTGCAACATAAAATCTTATTTTAGTAGAATATGCAGATTCTAACCGCAATATGGCAGCAAGTTTACAGTATTTTTTCTCATTAACAAGCGCAACCTTTGGTTTATCGTCATTAAATAGCTTGTCATGGGCAGAACTTTGCACAGTCCTTTAGAATTTCTTTCTCTCATAGACCAGATGTCTCGCCTCTGCAGTCGTCATGCTCAAACCATCAGTTACACCCTGAATTCATCTTCTCCGTGGTCTTTCTCTTATCAACTTTGCCAGGATGGTTCCTTCTATGATGGTCTTCTCCAACACTTTGTGATTCTTTATATGTCCACAATACTTCAACTTTCTCATTTTTCTTTGTAGCATCAGCCAATTATGTTTTATTTAGAGTTCTTTCCGGATTTGATTACTGGGAAGAAAAGACTCTGTGTTGACTAGTAAGAAATAAACAAATCGTGGATCACCACCAGTTGCAGATCTAGAATAAACACTAATGGAGTGGATAGTGAGTAATAAACAACACTGTATAGAAGTTTTGTGCATAGAAATTTCAATTAAAGATCTGGAATTAAAAGAATCTTGTATAGACACAGCACATTAAGTGTCATATGGATGGATTGTTTGGATTATGAAGAAACATTGTCTTTCAGTTCGTTGAAGAACAATTGTGTAGGCTATTGTGTAGGTTAGTTTGTTCCTTTCGTGCCAAAGGCGGCACATAGGGCAGAAGATTTAGATCTCCATGTGATGCCGTTCGTTGCTAGCAGGGTAGGTGTTGCGTATATATTTAGTTTATTTACTTTCCATTTTCTTAGAAATATGTTTCATAAAATAAAATTAAATGCTATCAGTGTTTTATACAAAAGAATTTCCATTTTCTCAGAAAATGTCCGTCTAAAATCTTACATGCGTTTTATACAAAGAATTTCCATTTTCTCAGAAAATGTACGTCTAAAATCTTACATGCGTTTTATACACGAATTTCCATTTAACCAAAAATATTAGGTTTAAAAAAATCATGTTATACACAAACGCTTATTATATGCGAAATTGTATGGTTCGATTATTATGCAGAGCTGTAGACAAATGCATCGAATTTCTTTTCTTTTTTTAACTATCGATCGTGTCTGTACACTTTTTGGGCGGTGTAGGACCTTTTCACTCCGTAATTTTTGTTTGCCTGAACCACTGTTACCTGCCACGCATGTCGTGAGAGGCGACTAAGGAGGTTTGGCTGAAATCGGATGCACGTGTCCTAAACGTGTACAGATCTATGCGTTTAGGGGTCTACCAAACCAATGTGCAACGTATACACGTTCTTGGCAAATATCAAACATATCATAAAGAGTGATTAAAATTGGTCTAAAGAACGAACGCAAAGAAGGAGGAGGTTAGGATTTTCTTTATGCCACGGACAGAAAAAAACCCGTGGCATTACCGTGGATTGAACCCGAGTCTCCTACATGGGAGTCGCACTCTAATCCATTTGTCCAGACGCTCCACAGATGCTGAAAGTGCAAACAGAAGCTTAAATGAACGTACGTTCAATTTCACAACTTCTCCGTCACTTTAGCCACAGTAGGCTCTAGCACAGGCCAGACAACTGGTTGGCTCTGCTGCTAGCCGAGTCTAAACATATAATAGACACAACCTAATTAGGTATCTTAAAATTTGATATATCGACAAATTTGTCAACATGACAGGAGACATGTTAGTGTTATAACTACTGAAGAGTATCATTGTTGGCTATGATATTTTCAAATCGATGGAGCTCTGTTTTAAAGATTTCAGATTTCATTGAAATAAACTAAAGAATTTAAAGATGAAGGATTCTATGTATTGTACCGGATAACACCATATGGCGCATAGGGACCCTCTCAGCAGAAATGATACGCCATCTGCCGAAAGTATTACCCAAAGCACGAACTCCGTAGATCCGGCAATAATTCAAGGAATCTCTGGGAAAAAGTTTACTCGTGAACAGAACAGACCGGTCTGGATTCAGGTTCTTCTTCTTCTTCTTCCTCGTTCGCCCGCTTTTGATTCAGGCGGAAAGTCATGACGCCTGATATTGCGCTTCTGACTGATTTTTGCGTGGGCCTATATTACCTTTTACAGGCATCCCTCGACCATATGGACAGCCTCACCGACTTCCGAGGTATTTGAAGCTTAGTCCTTCAAGAGTGATCGTTGCAGGAGACCTGTTTTCCTTGTAACTCTTTCTCGGACAAAGTTAGTTTAGTGAATGCAGAACGGATGACTTCTCTATCGACTTTCCTGCCTTTGGTGAGGTCGTTCCATACGCATCATAAGGTAACCAGTCTTTAATTATCTTTTAGTGCTGTAAATTTGGGCTTAGATCTACGCCAAAGAGCATTAGCTTACATGCGCTGACTGGATGAGGTCGCTAAGGTAAAGACCCGGGCGACCTCGACCCTTCTCGGACTAGTCACAGGAAGTATCAGCTTATTATATTGCTTTGTCAAACAAAACGATCATATGTTGGCGGTATGCTTAGCTTTATGTGATCTGAGCCATGATGTCTGGTCATCATCTGTGTACGATGATCGGCGTCCGAAAAGTATTGCCCTTAGCCAATGTTTGGGTTTGTACCAGTCAAGCCTTCGTATTATCGTCCATACGTTTCTATCCACGGTGAGTTTGTTCCTGAGTAGGAGTATTCTCAGCCGCTTTGGGGCGCGTGTCGTTACTTGGCAATTTGCAAAGATTTTACTATGCATTTTTCCTGCCTCCGGGAAACACTGGTCTGGGGCTGCGCACAGATATTTAGAGGGTCGTTTCAATCGGCGCTAGCAACGCAACTGAAATGTTGCACTAGCCAAGATCACCCACCTCAGTTCTTCCGGGGATGTTAGTTGTTATTGCAACAGTACCTTGCCCGGTTGTCCCAGGGAGGGCAGTTCCGTTAGGCACTAAACGCAACTTTAGAATTTGTGCTCGGCCAACTTTACCCAATAGTTTTTCTGCACTTGGCCTCATGTACGGAGTTTGCCGCAACCTTCCCATGTAGCGTCACGATGTTGCGTTATCGTGTTTTTCCGAGATACTTGCGAGACTTTTCATTCGTTTCGCATCGTTCTTTTTTATTCTTGTCCCACAGCTGGCATTTGCTTGTGACCCTTTACTCCGGGGGAATTGGCCCTCTTTTCCAATTTGGATGCACCTTGCATCCCTTCGTGTGCAGCCTTTCCCATCGGCCGGGAAGCTGCTACTTGTGGTACGACCGCTGTGTTCACATTTGTCGTCACATTTACCGTACCTCGGGATTGCCCTGACACGCAGCTTGACTCGTGCACAGGGCTCTGAATTTCGCCCCCTGTAGGCCCACGTCTCTGCTTTGGGATGCACCTCTCATCCCATTATGTTTATTTTCGCTTTTATGGACTCTTGCCTGTAGGCGGAAACCTGACTGGGTCATTTACTCTGGGGGAGTTTTCATTCGTTCGCATCATAATCTGTTGTTTTCTTACGTTTCTGCAAAAATTGGGCTTTGTTTCTACGGACTTTTGCCAGGATATGAGTGCATTTGTTCTTAATTTTTTACCTGCATTTCTTTTCCGTGCTTGCACTACTACCACTACCAGTAGCTCTCCCTCGATCCCTGCCCCCTTAGCCAGACCGGAACCAAAATCTGTTTCCAGGGTCACCGCGTGGAGATGGGACACGGGGTCTAGATTAGTGCCAGCTCCACTAATCCTGGCGTGGCGTTATCCCAATGCGCCTTTGACCCCGGATTCAGGCTCACGATCTTTGGAACGCAATGAAATTTCTTAACCACTTAGCCACAGAGACCTCTTAGCCACAGAGACCTCTTAGCCACAGAGACCTCTTAGCCACAGAGACCTCTTAGCCACAGAGACCTCTTAGCCACAGAGACCTCTTAGCCACAGAGACCTCTTAGCCACAGAGACCTCTTAGTCACAGAGACCTCTTAGCCACAGAGACCTCTTAGCCACAGAGACCTCTTAGCCACAGGACCATTAGCCACAGGACCTCTTAGCCACAGGACCTATTAGCCACAGGACCTCTAGCCACAGGACCTCTTAGCCACAGAGACCTATTAGCCACAGAGACCTCTTAGTCACAGAGACCTCTTAGTCACAGAGACCTCTTAGCCACAGAGACCTCTTAGCCACAGAGACCTATTAGCCACAGAGACCTCTTAGCCACAGAGACCTCTTAGCCACAGAGACCTATTAGCCACAGAGACCTCTTGGAATAATATATGTAGACTAACAACAGTCAAAACTGCAGCTATCTATCTATTCTCTAATCCTGTTTTGCAATTTGAGCGTCAGATTGAACAAGGAGACACTTGGAGTGAACCTCTCTATGCGCCTTGTCTTTCTTTTTTTTCCCTAGTCCTGATTTGTCTCACAGCTTCAGAGTAAGAAGAGATTTCTAGAAAGGACTTTTATGTTCGCTTCATAAACAGTATCTTTCGGCGCCTCTGTTATCTCTTAGGTCAATCTTTTGCGTGGCCGGCATTTTGCTTAGTATCCACTGTATCGGAGTAACATTGATCTTTGTGGTGCACTGTCTGTTGATAATATGCTTATGTGTGACCGAACCATTTAATTTGTTGTTTCTTGTTGAAATTCAGTACTTATGTTTTACCCACTTTTTTCCTGATGTCTTCATTTCTAATCCGGTCTCTTCTTGTTACTCCCAGAATTTTGCGTAGACACTTCATCTCTGTCATGACTAGTTAACGTTTGAACTTGCTTGGCAAAAACTAGTTCGCGCCTCTCTCGTTTAAATTGAAGTAATCTTAATGTCTCACTCTTAAGCTTGTACCTCTGCCCAAGAGTGAAAACTCGCAGCCCTGGTTAGAAGAAAAAGAAACTTGTACCTGTTCATCAACACAATGTGTGTGTCAAAGTGTTGAAGGTAGCTGACATTAACAACCTATGTGTGTGTCAAAGTGTTGAAGGTAGCTGACATTAACAACCTATGTGTGTGTCAAAGTGTTGAAGGTAGCTGACATTAACAACCTATGTGTGTGTCAAAGTGTTGAAGGTAGCTGACATTAACAACCTATGTGTGATATATGGTGCATAAAACTGTTACTAGTTGCCATTACTTTATCAATCAGGAAGACTAAAAAACAGGTTTCTAGAATTCTTTCAGGACGACGATTCCTAGTATGGCAATCTGGAAAGTATGTTGGTTACGTCGAGGGAAAATACTGAAGCGATTTTATATAACTTAGCTTCTAGTTGACGAGAATCCTGATTTAAATGATTTTAATCTTAATTACATAAAATGGAACGAATTCAAGAGAAGTGATGAAATCAGAGAAAAGTCTGGTCAACCAATAGTAACAACTGTTATAAGAAGGAGAAGGTGGAGATATGTTGGACACACCTTGAGAAGAAATGATCAAATAATATCAAAGCAGGCATTGAAGTGGGATGCAGAGGGTTCAAGAAAGAGTGGACAACATAAGAAGACCCTGGAACGAACTTTGCTGAGAGAGGCAAGAAATATCGATCTCAGTTCCATGGAGGAGATTGAGCGTGTGATAATAATGAAAAAAAATCACATTTGACTCGGTTCAGATTCGAACTCACAACCCTCTGAGTGACAGACAAACGTCTGTCTATGATTGTGACGATGGCATAGTGACCTGCGAGAATAAAAAAAACTAATTTCGTTGTAAGATTTGTAGCGTATAAGACATTTCTTGTTAATTTCGTCCGATCTGTGACGTCGTTATTTATAATCACAGCCAGTTGAAGATTTTCAAAGGTTTCAGAATAACATTAACCACGATTATAGTTTCTTAACAACATTTTTATCCACCATAATGTGCTGCTTCATTAGACGTATGTCGTATGTCTACATATACTGTAAACCAGTGATTCCCAAACTTGGTATTACCGAGGACACCCTTTTAAATACATTTTGCTGCCGCGGAGCCCAACAATTTCTATGTATGAAAATGGCAAAAATCAAAAGATTTCTTCAAGCGCTTGAGAACCCCTGTGAGCACCTCTCGGACACCCTGTGAGCACCTCTCGGACCCCCTGTGAGTACCTCGTGGACCCCTGTGAGTACCTCGTGGACCCCTGTGAGTACCTCTCGGACCCCCTGTGAGTACCTCAGAACCCCCTGTGAGCACCTCGTGGACCCCCTGTGAGTACCTCGTGGACCCCCTGTGAGTACCTCTCGACCCCCTGTGAGTACCTCGAACCCCTGTGAGTACCTCTCGACCCCCTGTGAGCACCTCTCGGACCCCTGTGAGCACCTCCGACCCCCTGTGAGCACCTCTCGGACCCCTGTGAGTACCTCAGAACCCCTGTGAGTACCTCGTGGACCCCCTGTGAGCACCTCGTGGACCCCCTGTGAGTACCTCGTGGACCCCCTGTGAGTACCTCTCGGACCCCCTGTGAGTACCTCATGAACCCCCTGTGAGTACCTCGTGGACCCCCTGTGAGTACCTCTCGACCCCCTGTGAGCACCTCTCGACCCCCTGTGAGCACCTCTCGGACCCCCTGTGAGCACCTCTCGACCCCCTGTGAGTACCTCATGAACCCCTGTGAGTACCTCGTGGACCCCCTGTGAGTACCTCTCGGACCCCCTGTGAGCACCTCTCGGACCCCCTGTGAGCACCTCTCGGACCCCCTGTGAGCACCTCCGGACCCCTGTGAGTACCTCATGAACCCCTGTGAGTACCTCGTGGACCCCCTGTGAGCACCTCGTGGACCCCCTGTGAGTACCTCGTGGACCCTCTGTGAGTACCTCGTGGACCCCCTGTGAGTACCTCGTGGACCCCCTGTGAGCACCTCGCGAACACCAGTTTGGAAAACGCTGCTGTAAACTATCGACTTGCTAGAGAAGGATATTCTAAAATCAAACGGTAATAACTTGAGAATACTGGTCTACTATAAAACATATTTTATCTTCAGTAAGGATTATCATGAAAGACATGCACTTTCCAACACACATAATACAACTCATAGAATCTCTACACCACGAACAACAGGCAACGATTAAAATAGGAGGCGAAATAGCTGAATGGTTCGAGATTCAAAGGGGTACGACAGGGATGTATTTTGTCACCATACTTATTCAACATATATGCAGAGAACATCATGAGGAATGTAAAAGACGATGCCAACTATGTGAATTACGACCCTCTCACTATAGGTGGCAAATGCATACCAGAGCTTAGATACGCAGACGATACAGTATTATTATCCACCAGCAAAAAGGTTTGGAAAACCTAATCATGACGACCAAGAAACATAGTGAAGACCAACATCTATATTTGAATACACAAAAACAAAAATCATGTCAACTGACAAAGCAAAAGGCTCACCTAACATCCAAGTAAACAATGAAGAACTCCAATGTGTAGAGAGCTACGAATATCTGGGCTCAATAATTAACAATAACGGTGACTGCTCCAAAGAGATCTCAAGAAGATTGGTAATAGCAATCAAGAAGTTAAACACAAGGAAGAACATGTGGCAAAGCACCTGCAAAGACTAAAATTAAAAATATTGAGAGCATGCATTTTCCCAGTGGCTACTTATGGTTGAGAATCATGGACTATTACACAGAAATTAAGAACGAAAATCCAGTCCTTCGAAACTAAATGCTACAGAAAGATCCTACGAATACCATGGACAGAAAAAGAAAGAACATTGATGTCCTCAAAGAACTAAATGTTAAAGAGAATTGGCTGATAAACAACATACTATACAGAAAAATTACATACTTTGGTCACATTAAGCGTCACGATGGCCTGGAAAGAACAATACTAGAGGGCAGGGTCCCAGGACGCAGAGGCAGAGGCAGACCAAGAAGAAGATGGCTACAAGATATTAAAGAAACCATGAATATGACCATCGACGAAGTGGGTGAACTGGCAAGAGACAGAGTGAATTTCAGATGTGCTGCAAAGAGAGCAATGTCCTATAAAGGATACGCACCTTGATGATGAAGGATTATCTTCATTGCACTCCAGACATGTTCATAGGTGTTTCGATCTTCACTGCAACATTGTCAATAGCGTGGAAAGACTAACCGTAGTGTTTAGATGTTGATTGATGAGCCTACTCATACGCCTACTCTTTTCTGGTCACTCAAATCTTCAACCCGAACTCGTGCAATCTAGTTATTGACGTTGGTTGGTTTAGCCACAACCAATTCTAGATAAGTTTATAATTGGCTCTGATTTAGCTCATAGATTCCCAAACTTTTTCGGCCACCGCCCACTTTGCACAACATAAACTTTGTAACGCACCTTCCACGTTATAACCGTTTGCCAAAGCCCCCCTCCCCACAATTAGACATGCTCTTTTTCTCTTGACATAGAAATTTGATATATATTTCTGTCATACATGGTCAATTTTCAAATGATTATATGCATGAAATCGAAAATTGATGAAAAAATGGATCGTGTGAGACGGGCATAAGATGAATTAAAATGCAGAATTCAAATTTTAAGGTATCAGTATCAGCAGAGAATGGGTGCCATTAGTAAATAAATCATAAAAAATTGAATTTTAAAGATTTAGATCCCATATTTTCACACATACTAAACAAATGATCAAGCTATCTAAAACAGTGATTGGCTATGGTGTTCAGTATAGACAGGTAGGTAAGTGAGACTTTTGACAAGAAAAATTATTTGAGTCATGTGCAAAATATAGGTGTCACTTATTACACAATTTGAATGAAATGGTACAGTCAAATTCATTCAAACTTAAACAGCATATACACAGATTGTGTGATTTTGGCAAGTACTAGGATAAATAGTATACACTGAATAGATTTTATTTTGTCGCCACCTGAAAATTGTCTTTTTTTGGGTTAAAAATTGTCATCTTTGAAAAATCATAAAAAAGATTACAATCAAGATATTGGAATTATCCTAGTATGCGCTATAGGCAGTCCTAATGGTAACATGCATGCAAAATTACATGCTGATTGGTTAATATTTGACAAAGTTATGATGTAATAACTATCATGAACTGTTAATTTTCGAACAAAATCGTAAACTAATTTATGTTTAAATTTTTCTACTTGCTTACCTCAATGACTCCCCGTCAAATATGGGAAACCTTCAGACTGAGTTAACGCCTCCTCTAATCCAAGTCTCTTCCTCCTTCTTGCACTTCTGGCTTCCAGGGACGCTTCTGTTGCTTGTTTATGCGCGTATTGCAGCCGCTTCCCGTCAGTGGCGGTGAAATACTCTGATGTGAAATGTCCACATAATAGTTGCATTGCTGCAAGAGGGGCTTCTAGGGATTTTGCTCCATCATTGAAAATGAGAGTTGCGATGCCAACTGCAATCTTAACAGTCACTAATCCGTGGTACTTGTGTTTTGGACAATATCGCCATATTGTGCTGTTTATTGATTCATTAGCATTCTGGGTGTAGCCATCTAGACATTTTTTCAGTAAGTCAGGGTGTGATAAATCTCTGAAAACCGGCTTGATAACATCCATAATGGCCGCAGGCAGGTTGTTTTTATGCTTATAATTCTGTTCTTTATTGGCGGTAACAGCTTCTTTATATGGACACCAACCAATTTTGCAGAGATTGTGGATAGGCTTCTGATCCGTGGAGAGCTTATGAAAATATATCGCCCAAACAGCCTCTCGCATTCCTTTCAGGTCATTCTTATTACCCCTAATAGCATTTCCATAATATTTCTGAATGGAGTCAATCTGTGTGTCAGTAAGCCTTCCCTTTCCTCCTATAGTTTTCCCATCTGACAATTTCTTTTCTCTCCCCAAGACGTCTTGATCTTGCAGACGAGTGCCCATTCTTTTTGTACATGCCTACACATTCTATTTTCTCAACAGGAGTATCACCGTATGGGTTCGAATCAGAAACTGTTTTAAAACTGCTTGTATCCCCATCACCAATGAAACGTGTATCTCAGTTGATATCTTTCAACTGATCTAGAAAATAATTCTTTAGCAGTTGTTGCCTCCATACTACCAGATGAACCGCTATGTATAGACGTACACTTTGGTTGATGATTTTGCTTCCACAACTTATAAGGATCAGAATTGTTGTCTTGAGTGTTCCAGTAGTCACATGATTTGCACACTTTTGAGAGTGTTCCAGTGTCAAGAACCTTTCCTGTAACACAGCCAATGAGTGTAGTTACACCTATTGTTGATGAATGCCCACTGGTCATCCAGGTACCATCTACAGACACATCAATATCACGGCATTCAACTAATTCTGTCTCCTCTGCTAATTTAAATTCTGTTTCTGCAGCTCTTTTCATACTAGCTGCCTGGGAGGAACTAACTGCACTTTCTAACTTTTCATTTATTAGTTTGTATGTGGTCTTCTGGACAGGTGGCGGAAGATTCATTATTCCACAAAATGTCTGCAGGTCTGTACGGCCACCTCCGGCACAGCGCATAGCAAAAACAGCTCGTCTATTGACTGAGTGTATTTGTAAACTGTTACTATTGTTTACACTTATTTGTGGGTTGGACGGGAAAGAGGTTTGTTTTATACACTTCTTGTTACTACATACAAATTCAAATTTACTACCTAGTCCTCGTCTTTCAGTCTCAGTTAGTCTGACCTGACTGTGACAAAATGAACAAACTAGCTGTGATGAAATCTGATGACAGAGAATATCCAAATCAATTATCCTGTAACCTGTATATGACTTATTCAAATGACTGGAAACTTCCTCACGTGTAGATTCTTCTAAATCTGTATCTGAATCATCATCAATGTCATAGAGGTTTTTAATTTTCATCACTGACCGACTGTGAGTGGGCGTGGCACTAGGAATATCAACATAAGAGGAATCACTAATTTCACTGCTGATTGAAACATTAGTAGGATTACTAATGATACTATTACTATAACTATTAATATTAACATCATGTCTGTCCTCAATTTGATCTAAATTTAAGTCACTTCTGCTTCGTTTCTCGTTCATATACCTATTCCCACAAAACGTACGCTTCTTGGATCGGTTAAAATGCTTTTTATCGCCTGACATAATTCAAAATATCACTTATCAAACAAAATACAGTGTTCGAAAACCACAAATTGACCGCACGCTTTGAACAATGGCCATCTTGTATTTTTTACGGGATCATTCATTGTAATAAAACTTAAAGGGAGGTTCTCATTATACCTAAACGATATGTATATCGGTAAACTCACTTTAGTCAGAAATAAAACTGTTTTCCTTTCCCATACGAAGAAGACATCATGATTTTCTATTCATCATAATTCAAAAACTATTTAACCAATTTTAAAAATTTTAAAAGAAGTGTATGCACAACTGGTTAACCTTTAATTAGATACCAAGTATGTAGTGAAATTTTTAAATCGCATTTTTGCGGTATTCTCTGCTGATACTTATACCTTAAATGATTATTCAATAGCAAAATCACGAATATAATTTATTTTAAAATATTTATTACTAATTTCTTCTTTAATGAGCCATCGACGTCTAATCGCCTGAACACCAGCCAAACTCTTCTCAACCCACTACCCCCACCCTCCATAGAACGCTCAGCGCCTACTGGGGTGGTACCGCCCACTTTGGGAAGCGCTGGTTTAGCTGAAAGCCCTCTTTGAGGCCGCACACTTCAAACAATGGCGTCACTTCAAACAGTGACACACTTCAAACTTCGCACACTTTGAATCAACTATTTCAAACCTGTTGTTTGCCGATGACTGCGCCCTCGCTACCAACTCTGGGGAAGAAATGTTGACTTGTATGGAAAAGTTCCCAATGGCATTACCATTTGGCAATTACCAATTGGCCTTACCATTAACACTAAGAAAACAGATGTCATGTTTCAGCCCCCTAAATATCAGTATTACGATCCAGCCATCAACATTAATTAAACACCCGCGTCTCCTACCAGCGGACAACTTTGCATATCTTGGCAGCAGTGGCGGCTCGTGATCATTTTTGTTGGTGGGGCCAGACATTTTTTTCAGGAGAAAGCATGGTTTTTGGTTGCTATATTCCAGATACCGAAGTCCTCACAAGAGCAAAAATCACAAGCGTCAACACACTGTTGCAGAAGGCCCGAGTGAGATGGGCCGGTCATGTTGCTCGGTGGCCTGATAAACGCACCACAAAACAGTTGATGTATGACGACGTTCTGCTGGTGGATTGAAAAACGCTTTAAAAGACACTCTTAAAGTGTCTCTGAAATGCTTCGATATAGACACCGAGTGCTGGGAATCCCTTGCGCAAGATCGCCAAATGTGGCACCGTAACAACACAAGAGGAACCAACATAGCTGAGAATCATCGTGTCGTTGAGTCACAGAGAAAACGAGCTGCGCGAAAAGACAGAACACTAAATACACACATGTCTAACCGTCAACAGGTATACCCCATCTGTGGTAGGGTATTGTGTTCTAGGATTGAACTCTAGTCACCCCCACACACACCAGACAGATGCAGAGAGCACGTCTGAGACTGTTGTCATCATCGCTTGCGATGGATGGCTAATATTATTATTATTATATACATACTTTTTTTTTCTTCAGCGTGTGATGTCTCATCGAGAAGTGGTTGTATCGGTGGATCAGTCAGATCATTTTGTTCAAGAAAAACAAACAGGTATATGTGGGAATAGAGAGAGTGAGGGTGAAATAGGCGACAAAGTAGCTGGTTATTATAAATATAGGGCAGTTAGTACTTAGCACTGCCTAGCACAATGTCAGAGATTGTGTGTGTCCAGAGAAATCTAGCTTTCGTAGAAATAGACATATCATGTGATTTCCTCTAATAGCTAAACACGTAAACACAAAGTACTACAGTTTTACAAAATACATAAACAGTGCTAGTGACGATAAACAGCAACGTTTCGACCAAAAGGCCTCTAGCCGCGGCCTATAAACTCATATATTAAGAGTTGACTGTGATCTAGCTTAGCAAATCAAATGTGAGTTGACTTGTGAGACTGCTGCACAACTGTTTACTTATACACTGTCGACGTCTGTAGTGGCAGAAACATGGAGTAAGTATTAAAGTAATATGTAACACTAACAAGAGTAAGATAATTATATTAAAAATTAAACAAATACTCGTTAGTTCAAATAATAACAGCTGTCAACTGAGTTGTAGAGTTTAGGAGGAATACTTTGACTTATCTATTTTACTAAACGTGTTTTTTCATGACGACCGTACCAAAGCTAAATAAATAAAAGGAGGAGGCGTTCTTCACACTCGAGTGTGTATAACGTTCGGAGTTATTCTATCGGCTGCGAATAACTAAGAATGTTATTCGTATAGTTTAAAACAGAGCATTATTGACAGATGTCAATACAACAAGATATATATCCGTGTTATACACAGATGGCTATGCCATATCAATTAAATGCCAATAAAATATAATAAAAAGATATCTCCGCATAATATAGACTAGAGCGTTTTACACAGATAGAAAAGTTTAATAATCTTCGACAAACTATAAGCCTAACTAATAATTTATCCGATCTAACTATAGGCCTATAATGATATATTACACGAATTCGTTGTAAAATATATTAGATTATATAGACCTAGGCCTACAAAAACAGGCCTGCCTATAAGATATGTTGTTTGCGTTCGTTCTTCGCGGCTAATTTTATCATTCTAAATGTGATTGGTCTTTGACGAGAATGCTTTTTTACGTTGTGCATATGCGCCCATGGTGACTTGGCCCGCACACCCTATTTCATCCAGCATTTTATTTACTATATAGATATATATATTTTATAGGGTAGCTTGCCCTAGAACGATCCGTTGTGCCGTATATTTTGGCTTGGATCTGCGCCTTTACGATCATCTTTTTGCAGTATATTTGGGCTTTATGATCTACGCCAAAGAGCTGTGCAGCCTTTCTGACTATGTTCAATTAGGAACATTTCTCAATCTTTTGGGGCAATAAGCTTTGCCCTGTACGGCATCTTCCTTCCTTCGTTCGCTTGAAATATTGTCTATATATTCAATGTTGTCTCCTGTATGAACTTCACTTTCTTTTGTAGCTCACACAGAAGTCCGTGTAGTTTTCTGTCGAGTGTTGTTTCATTAGGCCAGTAAGTTTGCCTCAGTGTATCATATTCGGGCAGTCTTGAAGTATGTGCTCTGCAGTCTGGTGTGCCTGTCCACATGTACACATGGCTGAATTGTCAATCTTGAATTTTGTATATATGTGGCTGCATAGTCGATTGTGTCCTGTTCTAAGGCGCAGAAGGACAACTTGTTCCAATCTGCTCATATTATAGTAATCGTCTTGTGTTGGTATTTTGGGATTTCTGATTGATTTAATCACCATTTTCTTTTGGTGGTAGGTAACTGGCACATCTGGTTGCTCTCCTGCAGCACCTTCAGTGGCCAATCGGTCTGCTGTTTCATTTCCTGGTATTCCACAGTGAGAGGGTATCCACTGAAAGACGACCCTGCGCTGCTTGGACAGTTTAGACAGTAGGGTCTGTAGACCTGGTAATTTTCTAGACTGGAGTGCTGATTTTGCATCAGTCAAAAATACAACAGGTTGAGGATCGAGTCTGGTATTCAACAGTTTCTCAGTTGCCACCTTGATTGCCTGAATTTCTGCATCATAGTTGTGACAGAATTTCCCGTTGGTACTTTAATCGCATCTCGAACGTTGAATGGGTATTCTATGTACACTCCTGCTCTTCCATTCTTCACTGCATTTTCTGCTGACCCATCCGTATATACCCGGACCCAGAGATCATGTGGGTATTCTGTATCAAATAAACTGAGAGTGACTATCTTGCGTTGTATGCTGTTCTGCTCATCCTTGTCGAGTATTCCTTTAACCTGTCTGGATACATACTTCTGGTTCAGTCTTCCCTCTCTAAGAGGTTTGCTCTGGCACAGACTTTAGGGGATGCCAACTTTTGGTAGTTTTGAAGTTTGCCTATTCGGTCTTTTGGCCTGATGAATAAAGCTGCTTCTTTTCAGCCGCACCATTGCTAGATTTTGGAATCTGTTTTCCATTGGGGGGGGTTTGGCATACTCAGAAACTTTTCTGCCTGCGTCATTACTTTTGTGTCTGGACGGCATCTTACTCGTGCAACACACCGTAAAAAGTGTCGGCCTTCGCCATTGTTCGGAGTTGGACAGCCTGTCAAATCTTTACAATGTCGGCCTTACTTTTCTGACCTCGTTTAGTTTATTCCCTAATAGGAACATTCTCAGGTTTTTCGAGGCGCATGTTGGCACTTTGCAATGTCTACTGTGCATTCTCTCTGTCCCAGGAAAACACTGGACTGGGGCTGCGCACAGATATTCTAGATGGTCGTTTCAATCGGCGCTATAACGTAACTGAAATTTTGCGCTCGCCACATCACCACCTCATTTTCCGGGATTTTAGTTGGTTAATGCAACAGTACCTTGTTTGGTTGTCCCAGGGAGGGCAGTTTAGTTAGGCACTAAAACGCAACTTTAGTATTTAGCCGCCAACCTTACCCAGTAAATGTATTTGCGCTTGGCGTTAACTTCAAACTTATTTCCTTAGGGGCTGTCCATAAATGACGCCACGCACTTACAGGGAGGGCTCTCTGCCCGCACCCATTTCTTTACTCTATTTGCCCCCTCCTGCAGTATCCAATTAAATAAATATATAGCTAGGTCTCATCATCATCAAGGTACGTATCCTTTGTTGCTCTCTTTGTAAGACGTTGCTCTCTTTGTAAGACGTTGCTCTCTTTGTAGAACGTTGCTCTCTTTGTAGGACGTTGCTCTCTTTGTAAGACGTTGCTCTCTTTGTAGGACGTTGTCTCTTTTGAGTATGTTGCTTCTTTGTAAGACGTTGCTCTCTTTGTAGGATGTTGCTCTCTTTGTAGTATGTTGCTCTCTTTGTAAGACGTTGCTCTCTTTGTAAGACGTTGCTCTCTTTGTAGGATGTTGCTCTCTTTGTAGGACGTTGCTCTCTTTGTAGATGTTGCCTCTCTTTGTAAGACGTTGCTCTCTTTGTAAGACGTTGCTCTCTTTGTAGGATGTTGCTCTCTTTGTAGGACGTTGCTCTCTTTGTAGTATTTTGCTCTCTTTGTAGGACGTTGCTCTCTTTGTAGGATGTTGCTCTCTTTGTAAGACGTTGCTCTCTTTGTAAGACGTTGCTCTCTTTGTAGGATGTTGCTCTCTTTGTAGGACGTTGCTCTCTTTGTAGGACGTTACTCTCTTTGTAGGACGTTGCTCTCTTTGTAGGACGTTGCTCTCTTTGCAGGACGTTGCTCTCTTTGTAGGACGTTGCTCCTTTGTGGACGTTGCCTCTTTGTAGGACGTTGCTCTCTTTGCAGGACGTTGCTCTCTTTGTAGGATGTTGCTCTCTTTATAGGACGTTGCTCTCTTTGTAGGACGTTGCTCTCTTTGTAGGACGTTGCTCTATTTGTAGGATGTTGCTCTCTTTGTAGGACGTTGCTCTCTTTGTAGGACGTTGCTCTCTTTGTAGGACGTTGCTCTCTTTGTAGGACGTTGCTCTCTTTGTAGCACATCTGAAGTCCACTCTGTCTCTAGCCAGTTCACCCACTTCCTTTATAGGATGTTGCTCTCTTTGCAGCACATCTGAAATCCACTCTGTCTCTAGCCAGTTCACCCACTTCCTTTGTAGGATGTTGCTCTCTTTGCAGCACATCTGAAGTCCACTCTGTCTCTAGCCAGTTCACCCACTTCCTTTGTAGGATGTTGCTCTCTTTGCAGCACATCTGAAGTCCACTCTGTCTCTAGCCAGTTCACCCACTTCCTTTATAGGATGTTGCTCTCTTTGCAGCACATCTGAAGTCCACTCTGTCTCTAGCCAGTTCACCCACTTCCTTTGTAGGATGTTGCTCTCTTTGCAGCACATCTGAAATCCACTCTGTCTCTAGCCAGTTCACCCACTTCCTTTGTAGGATGTTGCTCTCTTTGCAGCACATCTGAAGTCCACTCTGTCTCTAGCCAGTTCACCCACTTCCTTTGTAGGATGTTGCTCTCTTTGCAGCACATCTGAAGTCCACTCTGTCTCTAGCCAGTTCACCCACTTCCTTTGTAGGATGTTGCTCTCTTTGCAGCACATCTGAAGTCCACTCTGTCTCTAGCCAGTTCACCCACTTCCTTTATAGGATGTTGCTCTCTTTGCAGCACATCTGAAGTCCACTCTGTCTCTAGCCAGTTCACCCACTTCCTTTGTAGGATGTTGCTCTCTTTGCAGCACATCTGAAGTCCACTCTGTCTCTAGCCAGTTCACCCACTTCCTTTGTAGGATGTTGCTCTCTTTGCAGCGCATCTGAAATCCACTCTGTCTCTAGCCAGTTCACCCACTTCCTTTGTAGGACGTTGCTCTCTTTGCAGCGCATCTGAAATCCACTCTGTCTCTAGCCAGTTCACCCACTTCCTTTGTAGGACGTTGCTCTCTTTGCAGCACATCTGAAATCCACTCTGTCTCTAGCTAGTTCACCCACTTCCTTTGTAGGACGTTGCTCTCTTTGCAGCACATCTGAAATCCACTCTGTCTCTAGCTAGTTCACCCACTTCCTTTGTAGGACGTTGCTCTCTTTGCAGCACATCTGAAATCCACTCTGTCTCTAGCCAGTTCACCCACTTCACGATGGTCATGTTCATGGTTTCTTTAATATCTTGTAGCCATCTTCTTCTTGGTCTGCCTCTGCGTCCTGGGACTCTGCCCTCTAATATTGTTCTTTCCAGGCCATCGTGACGCTTGATGTGACCAAAGTATCTAATTTTTCTGTATATTATGTTGTTTATCAGACAATTTTCTTTAAGATTTAGTTCTTTCAGGAATTCAGTGTTCTTTCTTTTTCTGTCCATGGCATTCGTAGGATCTTTCTGTAGCAGTTAGCTAGGTCTATCATTTAATATAAAATAGCTATCCAAAAAATATGTTTTTTTAGTATTATAATTTAATAAATAACTATAACTACAGTTATCAGAGGACTATCATCATAGCACTCTGGACATGTCCATAGGTGCTCCGATCACTGCCTCAACAAATCCAGCAGCCCAACACGCCAGTTCGTTGTTGATTAATCACTCTCTTTACATATTTGGTCTGTCGTTCTTTACTGGCTGCACCTATATTGACGTCCATCTCTCTCAATCTGGTCAGCGAGTGGGATTCACAGCCCTGAAACTCTTCTGTTCCAAAGGACTTTCTCAGTGCGTTAAGAATGTCATTTCGGTCCATTGTAGCTCTCTGATACCGTGGCCATGCCAGCCAATCTGTCAGCTTGTTCATTACCCCTGACTCATGCATGACCAGGGACAAAAATAACTATAACTACAGACAACAACAAAACAGATAGATTACAGTTACAGTACAAGAAGAACAAATAAATTACTCTTTGAGTTCTCATTGTTTATTCAAACTTTTTGTATCAAGATAATTGGGCAATCTGTGTTTGTACTTTTGTTAAGTCAATCAAAGTATGAATATTTAATCAGGCAATATAAGTCAAAAAAAATATGTACATGTGATAATGGTGACATTATCTCTGGACTCTCAGATCATGATATTGTTAGAGTTAAGGAGTTTTTGCAGTGAACGTTGATAATCCTCAACTGTGTAGTATAACTTGAAACAGGTTGTTGTCAAGCATAGAGGTAAACACTGAAATTTGGGCAGCATATGCAAGTCAGGCTTCTTTTTCCTGCAGCCGTACACAATTTACAGTCTAGTTTGTACTATGGGTTTACATATTTTTCAATGAAATGGCACTCACTAAATCATGATCTTGTATTCATGAAGGTGTCATAATTCGTTGAAGAATAGCAGGTTCAAGAAAAGCAATATTGACATTCTGCCTAAACTTCTTTGCTGTGATAGTTGTTGTGGAGTTTGCAGTGTTGTTGCTTATGTGCCAATTGAACTGAGCAGTTTCAGCTATCAAATGATATAATAGCAGGTACTACTATATCAACTTGAGAACAGGTTGGTCTTGAGATTAATTCTGCAAGACCAAAATTATGGACCTCACAAACTCGACAGACATAGTAATAAATGGCCAAATACTGGAGAAAGTTAAACATTTTACATATTTGGATAGTAAAGTGTCAAACAACGGAGACACAGTGAGAGATATACACAGCAACAACCCATATCAAATATTATAAGGAAGCGAAGATGGCAAGAGAAAGAATAGCAGAGTCTTCCAAGCCAGAAACGCATGGAATACAGGCCTTCCTGACCATTGCTGTCACTGACAAGAATATTGAGAAGAGGATAATTATTTTTATTTACTTTATAGGTTGTGTCCATTATCAAAACTTCAGGAAATTGAGACAGGGAATGGAGCATTTCTTTGGAAATAAACGCTAAATATCTCAACTCCCCACCCTCATTTGTCCCATACTTCAATATCCCCCTCAGCCTGCAACCTTTCTAGCGTTTTTGAATGGTCTGCGCTTCTGCTTCCGTCTCCCTGATTCAAAGTGCCGTTCCAGTTTCGCACATCTTGCCCAGAGATAATTTTTCCATCTGCTTTGCGAACAATTTCTTTAATGTCCTGCACGGCAACAGACTTGATGGAAAAAATTGTTGCCAATTCATTAGAAATTGTTGGTTTCCTTTTCTCTGGGTAGTGTTGTGAAAACTGAAAGTAAAGAAAATTCAAAAACAGTTTTATAATTAATCTATAACTATTTCTTAAACATGTTTAAACAAAATATGTACAAAGATTGTCATGTAGCATATTAGAAAATATAATAATAATAATTTAAATAATAATTCCTCTCGACGTCACATGTTACATAGGGCCTGCAAGTAATTTCTCCATACTGCTCTATCCTGGGCAACTTGCTCAATCTCCATGGAACTGAGACCGATATTTCCTGCCTCTCTCAGCAAAGTTCGTTTCAGGGTCTCCTAGGTCGACCTCTTTCTTGAACCCCTTGCATCCCACTTCAATGCCTGCTTTGATATTTGTTGATCATTTCTCATCAAGGTGTGTCCAACATATCTCCATCTTCTCTTTCTTATAACAGCTGTCACTAGTAGTTGACCAGATGTCTCTGATTTCATCTGAGAAAATATACTAGACAATAAAATTACCTCTTGTCCAGTAGGGTGGTTCTCGTGAACCAGATTGCAGGTGGAGATTTGAAGTAGACCTGTAGTCCCATCCTCCACTAGACGCACCATGAAGCAGGGCATTCAGTCTTGAATGTCCTGGAACAAAATAAGGGAGGTTAGTCAACACTGTACATGCTGATGGTTTCCATCAGATTTTGAATTATTACAGTCATACTTACTACAAGGTTTGTACTCTAAAATAATTTTGGAATCCAACTTCAGAAATTAATATTTAATCTACTGTTACATGAAAATTGTCTTAATGTTAAGCAGTAGTAGCCCCTTCTTTCTTGGACACTCAACATAGCCTATAAACAAGTACCATTAGTCACAACCGCCATTGTGCCATTAGTCACAAAGGAATTTTCACAACGCTCATGTTGGCTACCCGGAAGCGAGTCCCCTGTAGGATATAATTCCTATGATTTCTGCTTCCTTGTTTGTGCCGACCTCTTCATGCAGTAAGTTTTGGCCACCCTCAATATGGTAGGTCTGACATTCTTACTGCTTGGCTAAATCAAGGCAGATTGGCGACCGTAGAATCTGTTATCCCATTCCTCATTGTGAGGTGTCGTTGCACCATGTTATGCGCCTTACGACCTGGTGCATCCGTTTCCAATTTCATCCAATTTCAGCCAAACCTCCTTAATCGCCTCTTACGACATGCATAGCAGGTAACAGTGGTTCTATTCTTCACACCCCAAATTTGGCCCCGGTAACCACTCGGACGTATTAATGGATTTTAACTACAATAATTGTTGATTTCTTGCCAAAGTTTGAATAAAGTGCATAACTACAGTTCTCAAAATAAACAGGTCGGACAATGTCGACCCATGGTCTAAATGAAACGTTATTTGTGGATTTTTTTCCTGTAATCATAGTACTCATAGAAATAACTTTAAGGCTATTCACATTCTACAGATATACATACGAATTTAGATAGGGAAAAAGCTTACCTTTGGTTTGGCCTGATGCCTTTGCTAGCACTTGCCTTGGCACGGTGCCCTTGCTTGCATGTGTACCTCACATGTTCATACGTAATGCTTTCAAAATATGGTGATTCTTTCCTCAACTATAAGGATATCAAATGGAAGTCATTGTAAAACTATTTGAATCAATGGTTCAGATTTCTATCAAATTTATGTGACCATTTCACTAGAAATGTGTCCAAAACTATAGCACTTGCCTTGGCACGGTGCCTTGCTGCATTGTACCTCACATGTTCATACGTAATGCTTTCAAAATATGGTGATTCTTTCCTCAACTATAAGGATATCAAATGGAAGTCATTGTAAAACTATTTGAATCAATGGTTCAGATTTCTATCAAATTTATGTGACCATTTCACTAGAAATGTGTCCAAAACTATTAACACCTCAAATTAAAATAGGCACTAGACCTATAGCATACAACATATTTTAATTATGTATATTTACAAAGTAATGCTTTTATCTTAAATATTGAAATTGTTTTAAAATAGGGTCCAATAGTGTGTGTATTATTATAATACTATAACTTGAGTAGAAAAGACAGGAATAGCAGTCGATGGACAAAATATAAACAACCTAAGGTACGCTGATGACACAATTCTCATGGCTACAAATGAACACGATCTGCAAGACTTGATAGACATACTAGTGAGAGAAAGTGAAAAGAAAGGATTAAGCATGAATATAAAGAAAACAGAGGTTATGGTTGTCTCCAAGAAACAAGAAACACCAACATGCAATATCAAAATAAATAACACAACACTGAAACAAGTCCATCGATTCAAGTATCTAGGAACATTCTTAACACCAGATGGAAGATGTACAACAGAGATTAGGAGTAGAATAGCTCAAACGAAAGCAGCTTTTATGAAAATGAAGAACACACTATGCGTGAACTCACTACCAATGACACTGCGGGAACGAGTACTCCAATGCTATATTGAACCAATACTTATGTATGGCAGCGAATCATGGACACTGAACAAACAATCAATACGATCATTGGAAGCCACAGAGATGTGGTTTTACAGAAGAATGTTGAGAATTCCATGGACAGCAAAGAAAACAAACGTGGAGGTTTTAAATCAGGCCTGCACACAAGAAACCTTATCAAAAGAATAAGAATCCGACAATCAAGGTTCTTCGGGCATATAATGCAAGAGAAGGTTTAGAACATTTGGTGACTACAGGTAAAATTCAGGGAAGGAGAGATCATGGAAGACAGAGGAGAAGATGTTGGATGGCCTGACATCACGGTTCGACAAAATATCGACGTCAGAACTGATTACATGCACCAAGCAAAGAGAGTTGTGGAGACATGATCAGCCACGCCGGCAGGCATGGCACTTGATTGATTGATAACTTGAGTATCACTTACACTTTTTACACTAACTTAGTTTACACTAACATATTATAATGGAAACTATCATTAAAATAAAGTAAAACGTAATCTTACTTTTTTGAGCTTATCTTAACAAAAAGAACACCATTTTCCTCTTCGTACTTTTTAAGGGCTGCTTCAAAATCTTTAAGAGTAAAAAAAAGACGCTCCTTTCTCGATCGCCATTTTTTTTTTAATCACGTACAGGTACTGCGCTTAAAAGTCAGCCAATCGAATCAGCTTTATTTATATCCGAGTGTGAATAACGTTGGCTTATTCACACTCAGGTGAATAACCACTTTCGTAAATAAAATATCCGTTCCAAATCCATTCCATGTTGTTATATAATATAATAGTTATACTCAACTGTAACTTTATACTGTCATATGCATAATAATCATAACATACAAAAAATTGTAATGCATATTTATGTATTTAATAATCATTGTTTAAATACAATAATTATATTATAACTGGATGCGGACATGAGAATATAAATAATCAGAATACTTCTAAGTTCTACTAGATAGTAGATACAAACAACACTTGATTACAGTTACAGTCTTCGTATTATTGCTTCGTCCCGGCACTCGGTATAATATTGTACACTGCAGCAGCGCTGGACAATGCTCGTGTAACAAAACATATAGTTTATTAGTATCATATATGAATATTTCATAACAATCAAATTTTTTAGTGTTATAGCTAGCTTAGTAATTGTAGTAAATAAGGCTTAGAATAGATAGTTTTGATTTCAAATGAACCTGTTTTTTTAAAACTTAAAAATACTGAAGTGCTGAATGTAGTGGAACATTGTTACATTGTAATGCAATGTACAGTGGTCTGTAGAGTAAGTAATACTACAAATTCACTGTTCTGTCTCAATTTCTGGATGGCTGAGACTGTATGAGTGAGAGTGTAAACCACTGTGACAGTATGAGGTGACACTATGACTATAATGATATGTTACTAGTGACAATTCAATGGTGTGTCTGGTACAAGTTAGCAATGCATTAAAGTTAATGGCAAAGTGGACTTATTACAATTTGTGTGATTAGGATAGTGAGTTAGTGCTAGACACTTTTATCTACCATCCATTCTTAATTCTAATGATTCTTTAATATTTAAATTCTGGAGTAATTGGCTCTTCTCTGTATTTGCTCTACAGCAACCACTTTTTCATTTTGTGATTTACACGGGAGAGCACAAGTACGTTTTGCTATCATTAGTCTAGTCTTAGATATCTACACCAAACACATCCAATTTCAATAAAGCTTGATAATTGAGTTTGCCTTTCTAGCCCTTGACACTGTCGGTGACATTCTGAGTTCTCTATACTGAATACAGGGTGCCACCATGTATATGGGCAGGTTTCTCTTATCTTCTCATGACCGCATGAACCATGGGGGGTTGTAGTTTTCTATTTTGCTCCAAATGTGTGGCGATTATAGCTGTCAGCCCGTGTCTCTGTGATATCAATGTCAATCTATTATGCTCTTGGTCTTCCTCGCATATTGAGTCTGTTTTGATTATTGTTATAGGTGTGTGGTGTTATAAATCTGGTTCTGTTCTCATTAGATGACCTGACAATTTTTTTTTCTATCAATTGCAGAAAAGTATTTACAATAAATAATATATTGTGTCAAACATAATGTAAACAAGCGTGGTAGTTTCCAAAATGGATGGCTAAACACACTAGGTATAAATCTGAGCTTTTCATTGGCTGTGCTATTTAAAAACTAGCCATTCAGATCACATGTTATATGGCGCAGATATTTCGGCTGGAAGGATTTCACGCTAGACCAATGGGTGCCAAAAATTCGGCATTATAGTCCCAAGAGAGTTAATAGCACAGAATATCTATGTACTTTTTATTTACTAGGGTAGCTTCCCTAGGCCCTACCTCAGTCGCCTCTTATGACATGCCTTGTAGATCGCAGTGTTACTATTCTTTGCTGCCCTTGTGAGCCCCGTCAAACACAGGCTTCTGTAACTTCTATCTTTGAGCAATACTTTTGTAATGGATAGACTCCTCACTAGTTTTATGTCTGCCATTTTGCCTAGTGCGCTGTTTTGTTTTGCTTTAACACTTTCGCTGCCACTGACGACAAAAGTCGGCGAAGTACCAACTCCCTTTCACTGGCCACGCCGGCGGACATGTGCCTCCGCCGATGTCTTTTTAACGGGAGTATCGCTAGCGAAAAGGGGTCCCGTGGACGTACTACTTCCGTATTGTTCGACGAGCTTTACAAAATGGCGGATCTAACACACGCGATGTATAAGTCCGATTTTCGTAAGTAAACAAAAATTTTCAAAATGGACGACGTAGCTAATGAATAGGAATGTCCAAAAGGACTCTTTTTCAGACTTTTTAGCCAGTGATAGTGTTAAAACGAACTCTGAATGTGATATGAATTTGAACTGTGATTCACGTGACGATGTTTATAGATCAATAGCAGACATTCACAGGGGTACAGGAGTAGAAGACGGACACCCAACTCGAAAATGACGGCATATCATACTGTGGATAGGTATGGGGATATCAGTTATTACAATAGCTTGTGGATTATAAAGAATATATTCCACATATAGACAGGTTAGTAGCTCATTAATATATGAACACTATTCCATAGTTTAAAAGTCCTAAGTTTATTAGTTTATTTTGAACGATTTTTTTGAAATTGTCACTCTGAAAACTGATCATGCCGAAAAATAGCGTGGCAGTGAGAATGATTTTGTTGAAAAATGGCTGGCATCGAAAGTGTTAAATGTAACTTCTATCATGTGCTCGATAAAGCACTTTTGGTCAGAACATTGGTTACGTCTACTTTTGTACTTTGTGAAACTACCTTACTTCCTGCGTTGATATTTTGCCATTTGGTATATAGTTTTACTCCAGTCTTCCCCATTTTCTTAAAAACCTACAGAAGGTAATGTTGAATACTATGCTTCAATATCTACATGACTTTTAAAGTATTGGTACATCTCAACTTGTGCCTATTTTATTTACACATCCTTAAATAATATGCTTGTCTAATAAATATGACAACTTTATTTATGCTCTGTCATTTTCTAATAATGCTGTCATCACCACCCAACTCTTTTGGTTGCATTAATAGAAGTTTAGAGATTGTAAGGAATAATTTAATATTGTTACCGACACTGGCAAAATTAACAATAGGTAGAATGTGCAAAGCTGTTGAAATTAATGATTCCATTTTATTCTTTTGTGATCATATTGTAGGTTTCTTAATAAATACAAGTATACTACATTCTTGAACTTGACAAATATGAAGATGGCTGCCACAGAAGAAAATGCTGGGGCATCCCGATTTATAACATTTTCTCAGATAAGTTCAAGTGAGCTGAATATTGTCAATATTGATCATTGCTACTCTAAGCCCTGGAGTTCTCATCCAGATGCCAGCAATGCACGACCATTACACATGCTGTTTATGGAAAAATTTCCTTGCCTCTCTAATCAGGAAAAACTAAGGTTGGTTAATTAAAATACATATCTTTTTAAAATTATCAGTGTAGCTGCTATATCATATGTTGTGACATCATCCAAATAAAAATTAGCAAACATGCCTGTCCGAAGTTTACTACATATCTCCTAGATTTTTCAGGGCAGTATATATATATAGACCTACGAATACCATGGACAGAAAAAGAAAGAACACTGATGTCCTGAAAGAACTAAATGTTAAAGAGAATTGGCTGATAAACAACATACAATACAGAAAATTACATACTTTGGTCACATCAAGCGTCACGATGGCCTGGAAAGAACAATACTAGAGGGCAGGGTCCCAGGATGCAGAGGCAGACCAAGAAGAAGATGGCTACAAGATATTAAAGAAACCATGAACATGACCATCGACGAAGTGGGCGAACTGGCAAGAGACAGTGAATTTCAGATGTGCTGCAAAGAGAGCAACGTCCTATAAAGGATACGCACCTTGATGATGATGATGATATATATATATTAGATGTTGGAGGCATTTATGTATGTCCAGTGCACATTTTAGACATAGCAGGTTTGGACCTTTCAAAGTGTGAATTGTGAGTTAAATTTGACAATTTTCCAAGAAAATCTTCTTCGTTCGCTCTACATCAACCACTTGTTAAATCACTCTTTAGTGGATGTAAGTCATTTTGGCCTTCAAGCATGAGTTTGTTGTGCCAAGTTTGTTGTGCCAGTTAGGTGCCTACAGACTCGTAGGCCAGCACAATTGGTTTCTGCATTCCTTTTTTACTGGTCACCTTCCTAAGTCTGGGCTTAAAAAACTGTACACGGGAGATCTCCCCAGTCGAGCCATCTCTGTTATCCTTGGACTTCGCAGTCAAAATTTCCCCATCTACACCATTGGGAGGTGGGGTTGATTTGTGTGTTCTACATGTCATCATCAAGCTACTAATTTTTCACTTTTTGCTCCTCTTAAAAGAGACTAGCAGAGCCAGACACAGAATACTTCTTGTAGACCTTACTAGTAAATGAAGTCTTTGAACCATTTTTGGGTAACAGCAATTGCCTCAATTTCTTGTGTCATACTGGAAGTATTTGTATACTTCATCCACTTGGTAATGACCTTACCACATGCACTAGCTAGAAAACTATGCCCACAATTTTTTATTTTGCTGTACATATCAATATTCCATTGATGACTGAAATTTGTAGACTTAAGGTTTACCAAGTGGTGTTTTCAATTTATTTCAAGTAATGTCAAATTCAATCTTCTTAAAGTAATAAGGAAAAATACTTTGTGCTAATAGTATTATTTAATCTATCAATCAATATTACTTAATTATATATTGATATTCAATCATAAAGTGTCAGATAGTGGAAGGCCTTATCTATTTAGTTTCTTTACTTAACAAAAACATGCATTTAACGTAACCAAAGCTGAAGTGGTTTAGTGCTAATTTGATTTGTTTGAAGAGATATGGTTGGTCAGGGAATTTTGAGATCTCTGACACACATTAAGTTACACATCTTGAAGCAATACTCTGATTGAGGTAGCATAAATTAGCGCAGTGCTAGAACAAAAGGGCTTGTGGGTTCATTTTTTGCATCAACATTCTTCAAGTCAGGAATAGAATTGATCCTCCTACCACCTGCCTGCCTGAACCTGCAAATGTGCAGTGATAGATACTTAATACTATACAGTCTGCAAAGGCTGTGAAACATTTTCAGAGTATTTTAATTGGAAACCATAATTAACTTTTGTTTAGCTTTCTTCTATATTTAAAGAATTATTTTGTCCAGAATTTCTGTAAATGGCTAAACACCTATGAGTGAAGTGAATTCTGTGACCCAACAAATTGTTTATTTTTTAACCGTTTGCACCAAATCACTTCCCAAATCCAAGCAAAGGGAAATAACCCCAGACATTCCATAGCATGTTTTAAAAAAATTAATTACAAAAACTATTGATCCTAGGACACTCAAATTTGTGTCCGTGAACAAGAAAATGGACATAGTTTAAAAAGAAACTAAATTAAAATGAATGCAACAAAAAAGGATGATTGAAAAATGCAGTAGAAGTTGGTGGAAAAAAAATTTGAAAAAACAAAAATTTTACTCGACAGTTCAAGACAGTGTACTCACCAAATTTCAAGTCTCCAGGCTGGAATGGTACTTGGAGTAACATTCGCCTTTGCAGAGATATATCTGGCAAATGTTACAGCCGTACACACTTTCTATGGGACGTTTCTTGCTGCCATCATGTGCTTTTTTTGTTGCGGCACCAGAAACAGGTTTTGCATTTTCCTGGCATGCGAATCATGCGGTGCGCCGCCTGATTGCCAGTGACTGCTACATTTGTAGGCAAAAGGGTGTTAGCTCTCCTCGTGACAATGTTGCCCTTCACATTTTTAGAAGGTAGAAGTTTAGAAGGTAACCTGTAATCGAGTCCGCTGCACACCAGAGCTTGATCCAACCCCTTGATATACTGTTTGAAGTTAAGACGACCAGTGTAGAGAATCATAGCTTCATCAACACTAATATCTCTGCCAGGACGATAACATGAAGCTATGTTCCTTTTCACCATGTCGAGGAAAGGTCTTACTTTGTACAGCGGGTCATAGTTCCTATGGCCTTTAGGGAACTGATTCCTCGAATCATTCAGGTGAAAGTACTGAGAAATTTTAGCAAATCTGTTTCTCGACATACATTTCGAAAACCCTACCTGATTCAATCAATCATCTGTGCTCCAGTACATTTTGTACTGTGGCAAAGCAATAATGCCCATCAAGATATTGATGTGCACATATAGACGAATCTCAGAAGGCGTTACAGGTACTCAGTACTTATCAACATTGACGGTGCTTTCCTGACGTTGAACAGCATATAAGTTGGTCTGATCAACAGCTAACTGATAGAAGTCCTCATTAGCTATCAGGCTAAAATAATCAAATGGCTCAGCATTCTCATCTAAGACATGCACAGGCCCACAGTCTTCGACAAATGGCTCGACTTCAACTGGGAAGGTGGCATCACACCAACGATCACATTTAAAAACCGGAAAATTAACGGTCTCTTCATCAGAACTTGAAGCCTCGTGGTCAGAATTAGAGAAAGGGACATCTATGTCACTTTCCATATCAATTACACAAGTATCCTTTTCTAATTTGATGAAATGACCGGGAAAAGAGATATATCAGAGTTATCACTATCATCACCATAATTTGCAGCCATTTTCAGAAAATTTGAAAATTTTTACAGACGATTTCAAAATTAACAAAAATTACACCACCTTTCAGTAGCCGGTCCAGAGACAAAAAGAAAGCAGTTCCGTTAGTAAATGCCTGGATGCGAATTTCAGTTATATGAACGGTGGATTAGATGTGACGTATAGCGAGTTACAAGGCGACAGTATAAAGACTCGTATTTTATCGTTTCTGGGGACGACCACCACAAAAAAAATCCTGTATATTTTCGTTATTGGGATCTAAAAGGTTAAACAGTTTTTTAAAAAATATTCCTTTTGCATGAAGATCCACAGATATTATAGATGTTGTTGGACATGATGACAGTACTCCACCTGTGTGTGATGCTGGTAAAGCTAGAGCAATGCTGTCTGATTATGAAGTCGCTCATTCTGATTATGCTGACAGCAGAGATGATTGGGAAGATCACATAGCATCTGTTAGGTGAGGTTATGAAGAACGATTTTTGGGGGAAAACACCTTCATCCCAATGGGGAGCATTATTCCTATTCTGAATACTTTTCATCACATATCACATAACCATTGTAAACTACTGTACAACATAATTACGGTCTTTGGTGCAAATCATACACAGATCAAGAAGAGTAGTTAATAAGTGGTTTTTTTTAAATGAATGCTAGCGCACAATGATGAAAGCTGTGAGAACATACCCCATCAAAAAGTGTCTTAACTCTTTCCATGCCAATCACTGCGCCACAGCGCTATTACGCTGAACGCAATTCGCAGTACACTGCACCATTCGAGTTGTTTCCCCTTATACAAGTCTTTCTAGGTTTACTTCTACTATTTTACTTCTACTAATTTTTAACCTTGTTATTCTAATAAGTTGTCCAGTTTTCTTCAAATTAGTATATAAGATATATATATATATATATATTTATTTATTAACAAGTAGCTATGATTTTATTGTTGTTAATGCTTTTTTTGCCTCCCTTGAATTAACTGTGTACAACTGAGAAAATAACTACGTATGGAAAGAGTTAACAAGAAACATTGGCCTGGAGTTTACAGTACAAACGTATTTGCCTGGTGCAGAGAACAAGTGTACAAACTCTTACTCCCTTGAAAGTTGAAACAGTAACAATGTTTTCTTGTATGTCTTATTATCTGTTTGACTTAATGTTTAGATATCTGCAAGATGAAGATCCTCCAGGTGCATTTCTCTTGTAGTTTGATAAGGTTTATTTTTATTTTTGGAGGTGGTCTCTGTTCCAATATTTTCTTTTATCCCTGCAATGAAAAGACATTCTGCTTTCAGTGCTTCTGTGTGATTCCAACTAGACCTGCACTTCTCCCTGTATCTTAGTCTAGTATGTTTGCTAATGATGGTTTAGTTTGTAAAAATAAATGTCAACTCTGTTAACTACTGTTCTTTATAAACTAATGAATATGGTATGAAATTGATCTCCTCACAATTTATGTAGACTTAAGTACTGTCTACATCTGTCTCTTCACATTATATCCACATGACCCAATATAATTTTATTGGAAATAAAAAAAAATACTATAAAATTAATAAGAAAATAATTGTAACTTGATGTCACTGATCACTTGATGATTACTGTGCTGATGAATAGTTGTCTATTCTGTGCAGAACTACTTGGTCCGTGTTACAAAACAGAATCTTTGCAAAAGTCATGAGAGTGCTTCAGGCTGACAGACTTGCCAGATTGTCTATCCAAGGGGTGAGAAGTTGTAATTATTATTTTGCATGTGAACAAAAAAAAAAGGCTCGTTTAAATGAATGCCTGTAAATGCACTGAACAACTTGTCTTATTTTCATCAAGGAATGTTGTTGTATTGTTCCAATAATTTAGGGAAAACGTATTTGTTCAAAGTAATATAAGATCTTTCAGTACTGTTTGAGAAAATGGGTTCATGTTGGTAAATATCTATATTACTGGAAATAAAGACAGAGTGGTCATGATGTGTCAGTAAATCGTAACTTTCAAGCTTTTAACATCTTTTTATGAAATGATATTAAGTTCACACAACATCAGCTGTTGATTTATTATCACACAAAGAAACAAATTTTACTGTGTAGAAAATACTATTCATATCAATTTAGCTAAATGAGAGTAGTGTTAACAATCTTAGTCTTGTGTAGCCTTTTATTGTGGCAAAAAATCATTTCCTTTTTTAAAATAAGTTTTGGTGTCATTTGCGCGTTCAGTACTGACAATGAACAATAGAGCTACAAGTAAGTACAGAAGAAAACACTCTTTACATTGTGATCTGAAATAATTTAATACTCCTAATATATGTCATTTATCAGATATCAATCAGTCACATTACTAATAAATATCAACTTTGATGAGGGTATATGCATGATGTGTAATACAATGCACCATGATATGGTGTGATTCTTAGTCTTATCTTAACTCCCCTTGAAGCATAATGCATCAACAAATTTCCTTCACGAAGATATGCCTCGAGCAAACCAGCTTAGTTCATTCCAAGTTATTCTGCCTCTATCTCTGTCTACAGTTGGTCTCCATTCTCTAGGTTGCCCCGACCTCTCTTGCCTCCCGGATTCCATTTCAGTGCCACATGTGAGTGTCAGGTCTTTTGCATTCGTACTGTATGTCCCAACCTTTCCATCACCTCCTTTATTTCCTCATTGATATTGTTGATGCCTATGCATCGGATGATCTCAGAATTAGGTATTCTATGATTCCCAACTAATTTAGAGAATTCTTCAGAGTCATGGTGTGATTAGCATGTTGGATTTCTTCAGTAATAGTAGAATATTTTTCTTACCATAATGGCTCTCAGGCCCACACAGTCTTAATTGGGTAACAAACAGTAAAGCACTGGGAAGTAAAGACGGCCAGCATTATGTTGACCACATCACCCATTGTGTGCCGATGGTCAATGAAAAATATGGGCCTAACACCATATTGCCTAATATACTTCATGATATGAAACTGGGATCCTTATAAGACTGATTGAAAGATAATACATAAATAAAGTTCAAAAAGGAACAGAAGGAATTAATGTTTCTGGTTTGCTTCCACCATTATTGTCACGCTTTCACCTAGTAATTAGTTAGTTAGTTAGTTTGTTCCTTTCGTGCCAAAGGCGACACATAGGGCAGAGGTTTTAGATCTCCATGTGATGCGGTTCTTTGCTAGCAGTTGGAGATCTTGTATGGTTTTACATCCCAATAGTTTACTTTCTTGTTGGATGGTTCTTGAAGAGTGGTCTTTGGTCTTCCACTTTTTCTTTTTCCAACTGGTGACCACATAAGGACTTGTCGATTTAGTCTCTTTTCGTCTGATCTAAAAACATGACCTAAATATTTCCACCTTCGTTTCCTTATAATATTTGATATGGGTTGTTGGTGTGTTCTATCTCTCAATGTGTTGTTAGAAACGAAATCACTCCATGTTATTTTTAATAATTTTCGGAGACATTTATTCTCAAAGCTGTCCAGTTTCTTATCAATTTTCTTTGTTGATTTCCAACTTTCACAACCATAGGTCAGTACAGGAATAAGTAACTAAAATAAATGAAGTAAACAGTAAAAATACTGTTCTGATAGTTTATCCATTTCCTTTACAAGCTGACATGTAAAGTTTCAGTAAGCTTTGATCCAAATACTCTTTTTTCTGAGAGGAGCCTCCACTTCAAACTACTGCTACACACACGCACCTTGTTGAGTACTGTAGTCTTGTGAGTGTGAAAGAAACTCTAAAATACCATCCCAAAATGAGAGATTGGAAGCAAGAGTAAAAACTCCATTTTCTGTAATCATAAGAAGAATGTATTTTAAATATCACAACCTGCTACTTAAGATTGTTTAATCAAAATCTGAATACATTTAATCCAACAGACTAAAAATGAACCCATTCAAAGAAGGCTTCAAATAGATAAAGCTGCAAAAGCAGTGAGATTTTGTTTTGGCAGTGTGGGATGGGTAAGTCATTCTATATTTTCATTATTATCATGCATTTCTTACCTTTCTCTACCACCACACTGTGATCAAATTCTGAAAATATCCAGTTATTGTTACTTTATTGGATTGGGTTGAGGAATACATGTATTATGTATTTCAGTTCTTAGAGTTAAAACTGATTCATTAGTTTTTGTTAATGTGAGTTTTCAGTCTTAAATGTCTTGAGACTATACATCCTGACAGATATCATAAGTGTACTTTTTTTTGCTCTTTGACACGGTTCTTCGACCTTCGATGCAGGTAGAACTGCACAGATGAAACAGAAATGTTAAACTAGAAAGGCAGTAAAAATCCCAAGTGCAAGTAATCCTTGCCCACATTGTAAAAGAACATTTCAAGACCACATTGGGCTCACTAGTCATCTATGCACACAGACAAACATAACGCAACTACATTCCCTTGTATGAAAAATAGCGGTCATCATTAGCCATGATGGACAAGCGTCATCATCACTTTCTTAATTGAACTTCAGTTGTCTTAAATCTGCATTAAAGTTATCATGTATATATTCTTTTCTCCAATCCTGTTTTGCCTCACAACGTCAGGATAAGAAGATATTTCTAGAACAAGCCCTTGTCATGTATATATATTTGTGCTTAATAGTATACATGCATGTGTCTGTAGAAGGAGAGAGACATCATTGTTTCTTTGGTGGGACCAAACATTTCTTCAGTCGTAAACTTGAACTTGACAACTTATAACCAGTTATTAAGATCAGATAAGGAATACTGAAGTTATATTACAGGTGCACAATTGGTATTATCATTTACATTGCAGGATATGACTTTGGTTTTGTGGCTACATAATCTTTTGCTGGAAAATTTGAGAGGTCAACTGTTGACTTCTTATCTAGAAGTACTAGTAACACTTAAGTCAAAGGTATGTATGCTGATCTGAAACATCTTTATCATTGCAACAAATCTATTCATATATTGAGACAGTCAATGGGATAGACAACGAAGCACACGATAACAACCACATTACAATAGGAGACCAGACTAAGATAGACAGAAAACACAGGTAGTATAGAGGACTAGTCAACTGTGAAGAAATGACTAGAATACAACATGTGAAGTTGAATCACTGAGGGCAAAACTACTTTAAAGTTGGGCTTTTGTTAGTGCTTTGTCATTATTATTGTGTAGCAGTGTTATAAAGATGTGCACATGTGTTCCTGTTCTATTATTTTCATACAAGTATGAGACTGACCATTCTTTATGTTTGGTTTGATGGTCTTTTTACCATTACTTGCAATAAAGTCTTTATGATCTATATCAGAGTTTATTCTGTTGTCACTAGATGTTGTGCAACATTTGGGGTTGCACAAGTGAGTTGTTCTGAGCAAACGTTTCATGTGTGAAGTTTGAACGAGATGCAGAAGGTTGTCTCAGTTTGGACTGATACCTAAGACTTACATTTCCAGCCTGTACTGACAGAGGACTTGTGGCACTGGAGTTAGCATTCTGGTCTTTGTTACCATTCATGTCTGGTCTTCGTTACCACTCATGGATTACCACTGTTTATAGACCCACACCACTGTGACCCACCTACATCCTGCCATACCGTTGACATGTATAATGCTTCTAATGACCAAGATCTTCACAGAAGATACATGATCTTACCCAGATGCGGTCCCTTCCAAGTCTGCACTACACTGGTATCGAGCTCACTTGTTTCTGTTTCACACAATTTCTGTTTTCTATAGTAGTGTGTTTCAATTTCTGTTTTCTAAATCTCTAGAAACTTTAAAAAATAAACTATGTCATGAAATATCGGTTGACTTTTAAATCATGTCAGGTCAAGAATTTTGTTCATGTTATGGTTGAAGTTGACTTGAGGCATTTGTCATGTAACCTAATTATTTATAAATTCACAAAGTTGATTTACTTAGTTATAATTTTAAGTATTACAATTTATTATAAACATTATCTTCAATTCTTAAAAACCTACCTTCTTTTCCCCTGGATATTCCACTCAAATTTTAAAAGTTTTCTTGATAGACTCAAGTATAGTAACTCTTAAATTATTTGAGTTGGGAGGTCAACATTCTCCCCCCAAATTTATCAGGGATTTGTACTGTGTTTGCATGAAATATTTCTAAATATATTATCCAGTTTTTTGTTGTTGTTGAAAGTCCAATAAATGAAGTTAATAAACTACAAGATTGAAAGTTAACAAATGTCAAAAGAAACAAATTTCCTTCCAATTTAAGGACAGACGGCACCCCTAAACAGAAATATTGATCATTGAGGTTGCGTTTATGGTTCTAAATGATCAACTTGATGTTAAAACTCGGGAAAAAAATTTCAAAAATCCAAGCATGTATATTCTATGAAAAAAATTTAATATAGAGGGTTTTTAAGGGAAAAATGCCCAAAAAGTAACCTTGCAAAATACAGGATGATTTATGTTCTATTCAGGTTAGCACTATAGAACTTTCAGATGTTATTGTAAATCGGTATATCTTGAACTGGTAGCAAAATATTTATAAAGTATAATAAAATGAGTTTTTCTGAATTTTTTAATGCAAATCCAGATATTTGACTAAAAAAATATGGGGTAGGAGATATTCTTTTGCATGAGACACACAAACTGTTCAATGAATTCTTTTTAAAGTGGTAGGGGATGATCAAATATGCATAAGAAAGAAGTATGCACATTTATACAACAATCCTTTGAGTAGTTTTGGAAAAAACGTGTATTTAGTGACATACATTTATGGAAAATAACAATTTTGAGAAAAAGCCAAAAACTAACATATTTTCAATTATTGACCAAATTAATTTACTTTAAGATCCCCAGGAGCATACAAACTTGCCTATCACATGCTTTAGATGCCATGCTAGTTGATTTACATCTTTCTATCTTTTTGTGCCTAAATTCTGTATTAGCAAGGAAGATATGTGGTTTTATAGATGACAGCAAAATACTGAAAATAATGTTTTCCAAAGGAAAAGTTAAACTAAAACAGAAGTTTCATATCGGCACAATTTCATATTATTAACTACAATATTGGCATCATTGACAGTTATTTTTAAGCTCCTCCTCAAAGTAAATGAGATCTTAGGACACCAAGTCCATATAAGATTATGGAAAGATTCATTAGCATTGTGGGAACCACCATGAATATATTTTGTCAACGAAGTCGCAAGATAGCTTGACAAATACTTGCATTATGTTGTCAAAAATAAAATTAGGCAGTTTGTTCTCAATCAACTAAAACTTTATCTTTAGGGCACAAGCTACTCAGCCTATTGCAGTTCTCATGGTTATCTTTGTGATGTTTAAATATGGCTCAAATACTATTTATCCAACCAATGTTCTCTAATTTTCCAGAATTTTTCATACAAGTTACATCATAATCACACTGCATAAGTTTAATGATGCTATTAGTTAATCTATCTGCACTACCATATTACTATAAACACTTTGTTACCATCTGTTGAAGCAAAGTTATGATATTTCCTATATAATTAGCTTAAAAAACATATACATGCCTAGTTAAAAAAAAATTAATTAAAATACAAAACTACATTTTTTTTTTCAAACTAAAGATAGATTCTTGTTCGAAATTGGATGTATTACCTAAAATAAAAAAAAACTCAAATTTCATTTTTTAAAGAAAAATCGTTAAATATAGGGGTGCGGTCTGTCCTTAATCATCGAAGAGAATTATATTTATACTATCTTAATATCTTAAGACACAGCTTATCATCAATATAAGAAAGAGGCAGTCATCATTTTTCGGGCATGTGATGAGGAGGAAAGGTTTAGAACACATTGTGACAACCGGTAAAATCGAGGGTAGAGAGACAGAGGAAAACAGAGAAAGAAAATTTTGGATAGCCTGACTTCATGGCACGGTAGGAGTCAACATCTGAGTTGATAGCAAACATTTACGACAGAGATTTGTGGAGATTGCCTACGCCAGCGACGGCACCTGATGATGATGACTATCTTAATTTAGTTCTATTGCAAATGATGATGTTCCTCAAAGGAACATTCCTTCCCATTTTTTCTGCATTCCTTCTCAATTCAGCTTATTGAAACCACAAAAATTCCTGAAATTGCAATAATCATATTACAGGTGAGATGTAATGGCATATTGAAGTATTTTGTAGTGGTACTGACTGGCAATTTAAAAAAAGCTTCATAAAGCAAGAGATTTTGGACTGATTTAAATACCTATTTATAATTACAGATTCCATCACTTGTTGAGCAGTTGATTCAACGTACAACACCAAAACAAGGTTTCACAATGGAGTCCTTGAATACACTGTTGAAAAGAAACTGGGATCCTGTTTTGTCAAGCATAAATCAGCAAAAACTTGTAAGTTCCTAGTTATTTTATTTGTAAAGTAAATATTGGATACATTTGTGTACATAGTATCTAATGTTTCACTACCTTGTAATGGTGGGAAGCTTGTGTACATAGTATCTAATGTTTCACTACCTTGTAATGGTGGGAAGCTTGTGTACATAGTATCTAATGTTTCACTACCTTGTAATGGTGGGAAGCTTGTGTACATAGTATCTAATGTTTCACTACCTTGTAATGGTGGGAAGCTTGTGTACATAGTATCTAATGTTTCACTACCTTGTAATGGTGGGAAGCTTGTGTACATAGTATCTAATGTTTCACTACCTTGTAATGGTGGGAAGCTTGTGTACATAGTATCTAATGTTTCACTACCTTGTAATGGTGGGAAGCTTGTGTACATAGTATCTAATGTTTCACTACCTTGTAATGGTGGGAAGCTTGTGTGGTAGAGGGCAGACAAAATGTGATCTTCTGGTTGAGGGTTGGACAACAGTCTGATTACCCATTCCTGTAAAGAAACATATTATTTTACGGAAACGAACATTGGTAGAACTGCAACAGAACAGCAACAATGAAAATCTCTTGTGAAAGCTTTATGTGTCAGATGGGACATGAAGAGGATATAGATAGATCTAATCTGTTAGTGAAACCATTAGTTGAAATTTCAAATTTTGGTCTCCAAGGTTGACACATATAAAGTGTGTAGGCCTGTAGTAAAATTCCTACTCATATAATAGTAGAAGAGTGATTTATGTGTCAGGTGTGCAAGTAATGTATTCTTGCAACTTAATAATAGTGGCTACGTGGTTGCACCTTTGCCTTGTGCTCTGAAGGTCGTGTGTTCGAATCCGGACCACGCCGCTCTGTTCACTAGTGAATTTTTCCGGAGACCCTTAGGATTGTTGCAGGAACTACAGAGTTTGTGCTTTGTGCATTGCTCCCTGCAGGTGGCGTGCCATTTCTGCGGAGAGGGACCAAGCCATAAGGGGTCAAACCTGTCGCAGTGAAGTCAATACTTCTACTTTAGACCCTTAGTTTGTCTAAATTATTCAAAATTAGTCATTCTTTAAAATCCTGTTAAAAGCTGTTTAAATTATGTTACATTGGTGCTTTACAAGAACTATAAAAATAAATACACTGTATCTCTCTAATCTTAACCATTCTCTCAAACACACTAGTAGAGTCTCGTTATCGGACAACACAGATACTCACATTTTGCTTGCAATACAACACAAGGAACTAGACAGACGTTCACATGATACAGTTCTAGCTGAAGTACACAAGACAGACGTTCAGATGACACAGTTCTAGCTGAAGTGCACAGGACAGTTTTTTGCAAATCTAGCCAAAACATTGAAAATCTATGGTTTCTCTCTCTCTCGTGATCACCACCCAGACCGATGTACCAGATTTCCCTATAAATTCTATATGCTTGACTGAGGTCACTAAGGTAAAGACCCGAGCGATCTCGACCCTTCTATGGCTAGTCACAGGAAGTATCACCTTTCTTGTATTCATAGCTCTTTTACGATTATTTTCCGGCGTATATTTGCGCATTTTGATCTTTGCCAAAGAGCATGTCTACAATATGCACTCTTTCTGACTATATGAGGTCGCTCCGGATTAGGATCGTTCTCAGTCATAGGAGACGTGTGTGTTTTGTCATACCAACGATCATATGTTGACGGTATATTTAGCCTGTATACAATCTGAGTCATGGTGTGTGGACGTCATCTTACTCTGTGTAGGATGAACGACGTCCAAAAAGTATTGCCCTAACCAATGTTTGGGTTTGTACCAGTCAAAACTTTGCATTATCAACTTTACTTTTCTATCCGAGGTGAGTTTGTTCCTGAGTAGGAGTATTCTCAGCCGTTTCGGGGCACGTGTCGGGACTTGACAATTTGTAAGGTTTTACTCTGTATTTTCCCTGCCCCTGGGAAACCTTGGACTGGGGCTGCGACAATATTTTAGAGGGTCGTTTCAATTGACGCTAGCAATGCAACTGACATTTTGCGCTCGCCATCATCACCTACCTCAGTTCTTCCATGGATGTTAGTTGTAAAAGCAACAGTACCGTGCCCGGTTGTTCCAGGGAGGGCAGTTTCGTTAGGCATCACCTACCTCAGTTCTTCCAGGGATGTTAGTCGTTAATGCTACAGTACCTTGCCCGTTGTCCCAGGAGGGCAGTTTCGTTGGCACTAAACGCAACTTTAGAATTTACGCTTTGCCAACCTTACCCAGCAACTGTATCTGCGCTAAGCCTTTTATGTAGAGTTTGCCACAATCTTCCCATGTGCCGACACGATACGTTACTGCGTTTTCAGAGACACTTGCCGAGACTTTGATTCGTACGCATCGTCTTATTGCTTCTTGCCCCACAGCTGGCAATTTGCTTTGCGACCCTTTACTCCGTGGGAGTTGAGATTTCTTCACAGACGACTGCTGTTTCTTGCGTTTCTGTTGTTTCTCACCGTGCACACCTTTCTAGTGCCCCTAGCTTGTCCGGACACAGGGCTACTCGGCCCCCTCCTCAGAGCTCCAAGTTTCGACCTATGTGTGCCCACGCCTCTACTCAGGATGCACCTCTTCAATTTGATGTGGTCATTTACTTCGGGGGAGTTAACATTCGTTCACAGACGACTCGTACACTGCTGTTTCTGACTTTTCGGCAACTTGGGCAAATTTTATCGGACATCGGCCAGGAGATGCGTGCATTTTATTCGTAATTTTTAGACTTGCATTTCTTTTCCGTGCTTGCACTACTACCACTACCAGTAGCTCTCCTCGATCCCTCCCCCTTAGCCAGACCGGAACCAAAGTCTGTTACCAGGGTAACTGCGTGGAGGTGAGGCACAGATCTTGATTAGTGCCAGCTTCACTAATCCTGGCTTGGCATTGTCCCCATGCACCTTTGACCCCGAAATCTGATTCATCCAGCCTTAGCATTGTTCTGTTTTACGTCACATCTTCAGCACCATTTAGAGCTCTGATGCTTATCCTTTGGCGATGTGTCCGGTTTCAGTCAGCATTTACTCGGTTCTATGGTTTCACCCTCATCATCCAATAACTTGTCCAGAGTAGAACTTTGCCACTTTAGCAGTCCTCCAGATTGTTCTATATACCAGATTTTACGTAAGAAACGCAACATACAATGTCTTAAAATAATAACATAATTTTATTTCATTACAGAAAAAGCTGCCTGACAATCCACTTCTCTTGTTGATTTCTAATGCCCCCTCATCGTCCCTAAATCCTATGGCATTAAAACGTAACAAGTTCTGGCAACATCAGCTGTCTGGAATGGGGAAAGTAATCCATATTGCTCCTGTCAGCAATACATCATCGATGTCAATTGCCAGTTATGTGGAGAACATGATAACAACAACTAGGTCCAAGATTTTAGAGGTAGGACGAGAATAAGTCTACATAAAATAGGGATCTGTGATTAATTATTATGGAAGATTATTTTGATGTTTCTAATCATGAAAAGAATACATACATATTTAATATTAGTTTGATCATACACCATCGCCCTTGTGGTGCCGTGGCCTGCAAGGGAAGCAAAGAATAGTAGCACTGCCACCTACAATGCATGTCGTAAGAGGCGACTGATGTAGGACTTAGGGAAGCTACCCTAGTAAATAAAAAACAGCAGAATTCGGTTGTGCTCGCCTACTTGTAGGCGCATAACTGGCACAACGCACAATCACTCTTAGGATCAGATCACATACAAATCACACAGATTGGTTGAGAAGTGGTCGATATGGAGCGTTTGAAGAAGAAGATCATGCACCAAGTTTCAAACAAAGGTGATTTCTGATAGTGTGACTGTTACATAGACAAAATGTCTACTAAACATCTCTTACAATAGTTCCCAAGTTGTGTGGAACAGGAAGAGCTTAATGTGACTGTTACTGGTAACATTCCATGACAAGTAGTATAGAGACACATACAGTCTCTGGCTGACAAGTGCTTTCTTTAGTTATATTCAAGTTGACATCTGTTTGTAAACACACTTTGATGAAGAAAGATAAAAAATCAGTGCTATATTATTTTATCTAATATCTAGACCAGTACCATCTGTCTATATCCTCTTCATTTTTATAGTGAACATATAAGGCATTTCACAAGTTATCCCTAATGTTGCTGTTCTACCCATGGTATCCTATGTCAGTGCACACTCTTTCATCTCCCTCTCCACCATCCTTCTCCAAGTTTACTTTTGACTGTCTTGTCTCATACTATTTGCTGTCCATTGAAGATTTGTTTTTTGCCAAAGTGCGTAGTGGCATTCTATACACAAGTCCAAATCATCTCCATCATCTTCCTCTGATTGTGGTTACCAGCGATGTGCATTCATTTCCTCATTTGTGATATTTTCTGGTTAAAATATTTGCATGATTATCCCACAATATTTATTTGATACGGTCTCTAATTTAGGTGTGTTGCTTGCAGCCATTTTCTAGTGCTCACTATTGTATAACAATATTTGGAGAATGTTACTTCCATGTATCCTAAGTTTAGTTTTCAAACCACTTCCTTTTATCGCCATATGCTTTTAAGCATGACAAAGTATTGGCTTGCTTTGCTAATTCTTGCTGTACGTCAGTACAATATCCCATAATGTTTTGGTAAATTTAGTCAGCTCCTGAGTGATGCTGTAAGATGTAAATGCATTTCATTGAGCTGTATCAGTTTTGTTAGTAATTATTAATTTGTGTGCTTGTTATGAGTTTCCATAGACAACATTTTTCTTTAAGATGTCATCATAAATTGTTATTATGTGAACATAAGTAACTTCATCTGTAACAATTTTTTAGACACCACTTTAACATTTTGAAACAGCACAGAACTCTGTAGACATACTTTAAAATTGTGGAAGTATTTATTGTTTTTACTTGAATTAACATTTCTATATTCTATGATCTAATTGCCAAGGACTTTCATAGTCAAACTACCTTGCCCAGAATATGGAAGTGTTCAAATCTGCACTATACGGTTCCCAAGTTTACTTATTTCCATTAAGTGTGTATTTAATTTTCTAAACCTCTAGAAATTCTGAAAGTAGACTATAGTAAAATCAATATAATTGTGTTACATTGTTCCTGTCATTAATGTAAGTTACAGAAATAAAACATTCTCTACCACATTTATTTATAGTTTAATATATTACTTGTATTTTTATACAATATTTTATTTTATTCAATCAACATAGGTTAAAGGTCACTTTCCAGGACGACCACTTATTCTGATTGGTTGGCATATTGGGGCACTAGTAGCCACTCATGTAAGTTTGTTTCTGTTATTCTATTCATAAACATACAAAGCAGTAGAAACATTCTACAGTTTAAGTACAGAGTTGACTAAATGAAGGTAGAAAACAAAATGTCATTTTTACATTAGCTCAATTAAAAAAATTGATAAGGAAGTGGAATATCTTCTTTAGTATAAACAACATACAAAAAACATAATAATGGAGAAATTTTACAATAGCTCTGAAAAAAAATGACCATAATAGCCATAAAAGGAAACACAACATATTGTAATTGAATTGAACTTAAGGAAACATATCAAAGGCACATTTAAACAAAGTGGAATACAGACTTCCTTCTATGCACCAGTATTTTAGAGGAGCGACTAAGTAAGTAAAAAATAAAGAAATCAGGAATAGCCTTTAAAACAGGCAACCGTTCTTGCCAGCGCTTAGGGATGAAGTCTCAACATTGAGTATCAACAACTATCCGGCCAGTGACACTACAATGTCAAACTAAATTTTGTTCTCTTTTCTTCCACTATGAATTCAGGTGACTAATAAGGCACCTCTGACTGATTTTTGTGAGAAGACTTCCTTATCACCAGTGCCCCAGCCATTTAGGCAAACCTTACTCCGACTTCAGAAATACTTGTAATTTAGATACTTAAGTAAAGGAGTTATGGTAATGAGACCCTGACAGTTTACCTTATTGGTTGTGCCAGAGTGTTTGGCCTAGCAGTTTCTGCCAGGAGATTCCATAAAGATGTCTGTTGTCTCTGGAATGAGGCCTGGCTGCTTGTCTTTTTTTTTAAACATAATGCGTTCCTTATAGATTACATTGTTGGTCTTGCAGAATATTTAGTTATATATGATTTTTTTTCTCAGTGGTCGTCCTCTCATGTTTTGACAAGAAAACAAAATGAAATGGGGAGATAAAAATGATGTGTGAGACACTGAGTAATATATTCCTTATTCAGAACTCTTCCAGAGAAAGTGAGTCAGCATCTTGTGTTTACACTGAGACTTACAGACACACCAGTTCCAAAAGAACTAATTCGATGCAAGCAACCTCTGCTAATGACTGCTAGTGATCCTATCTGGAACACTTTCCAATGGTTCTGTGTCCTGGATGATGCTGCAGACCACTTCCACCTGAGAACTTTCAAGTGGTGCCTTGTGGAGACGTCACAGCTAGAGAGAGTAAACCAAACAAAATGCACTGAAATAGGATGTGCTGAGCAGAGACACACAAAATATTGCACTACAAACCACAGCAAAATGTACTTTTTTCTGTTGTTGCTTTTTGACTTAATCACAAACATCTAGTTTAATCTAGAATGAACACAAATATACTTGGCAGTTTCTCAATCCATGCTTCACAGGCTCTAAAATTGTTCACATTGACTTGAGTGGATTGCTGCTATAGTAACCTCACACCTTCAGTACCTTGTGTGGGTGTGTTGTCTTGAAATCACAGTGATTTGTGGTAATAAAAAGGCATGCATTTTTGTCTTGAAAATGACCTTGTAACATGAACATATGATCTTGATTGTGACATACTGAGACTGAATTTATTTATAGTGATGACACAGCCATCTATGAGGATATGACTGTGAGACTAGGAGGGATTTTGCATCAAACATGTCGGGATTCAGCAGGGATCTATGGGGTTACAGATGAGACATGCATATAATCATTGAACAACGTGAACTATTAGCTTGTATTCCCTTCGCAATCTGCTGAAAGAGACTGCACTTATGAGTTTGCTTGAAGTGCTGTAACGTTGATTCTTGTTGGATAATGCATGGCATCTGTGGTTTGAAATAAGTCAGATTGGTACAGACTATACCCAAGGATAGAGAACCAAAATGTACAACTTTCTATTAACTAACACACATCATATATGTACAGTGATACAGGATGTGATGATCTTCTTGCTGTGAACATTTGGACACAGGCCTAGAATATATTAGAGCTCGACATGAGCGACAGGCAGTTTGTTGGTGGCCGACAGGCAGTTTGTTGGTGGGGAATGAGTAGTGAACCTTTCCTTGGTTATAATAATAATAATAAAAATTCCTCTTGTACCGTTGTACCATACATAGGGCCTGCAAGTAATTTCTCCATACCGCACTATCCTGGGCAACTCGCTCAATCTCCTCCATGGAACTGAGACCGATATTTCCTGCCTCTCTCAGCAAAGTTCGTTTCAGGGTCTCTTTAGGTCAACCTCTCTTTCTTGAACCCTTTGCATCTCACTTCAATGCCTGCTTTGATATTCGCTGATCATTTCTCCTCAAGGTGTGCCCAACATATCTCCATCTTCTCTTTCTTATAACAGTTGTCACTAGTGGTTGACCAGACATGTCTCTGATTTCATCACTTCTTCTGAATTCGCTCCATTTTATATTCATTATTTTTCGAGACATCTATTTTCAAATGCATTCAACTTGCTTTCTATATCTTTAGTCATTTTCCAACTCTCGCTGGCATATGTTAGGATTGATACAACATTTGAATTGAGAATTCGTAATTTAGTTTTAATGCTAATTCGTAATTTAGTTTTCCTTGGTTGCTGTATCATTAATCAGCATAGAAATCAAAAGCCCCACATTGCTAGAGCAATCAATTTCTGGCTTCTGTCCTGAGCGGGTAGAAAATCTACAGACACCCCACTTCTTCATTGCTATATCTATATGGCAGTTGACCAAAGATCAATACTCCAAGCTCTTCCTGGAAGAACTAACTAACTAAATAATCATTTTTAACATGTTTCACAATAAGGTACCTCTTTTGGTTTTTTTAGTAACTGATTGCAGTTCTGAGTTATAACTGCAGACGTATTTGCCAATCAGCAAAATAACTAGTTGTGCTGTTTTTCTACTTAGGTTGCTCTTATGGAATTTGTCCAAGGAGTTGTTTGTTTAGGATTTCCAACAATGGGGATCTATGGAAACCGTGGGGTAAGGACATTTAACGTCTATCTTGTGACAAAATATACATACTAAGTATTTGTTTATGTAGTGTTGCAAAATATACAATTGTATAAGTCTGTATAGTCACCTTCAAGTGCGGGCTAGAGATTTTACAACACAATAGGTTAAAGAAAGATAGGATGCCATAGGGAAACCCTGAAATGAACTTTACAGAAAGAGGCAAGATATATCAGATTCAGTTCCATAGAAGATATTGAACAAGATGGCCAGGATAGAGTGATATGGAGAAATTGCTTACAGGTCTGATGTAACGTATAACGGTACGAGAGGAATATAATAATACTACAACCTTCTATTGTTTTCTAGATAGAATCTTGTGGTGTTTAAAAATACGAAGATATATTCTCTGGGTTTTTTCAAACTTAACGGCTTTCAGATCCACTAAGATTCAAATCAGTACCAGAGAGACACTAGAAAGTAATGTGTGTCGTTGACCACTTCACCAATCATGCATCATTGGGCAAAGAAAAATATGTACCTAACACCGTTGTCCCCAATATACCTCACAGCATGAAAGTAGGTTCTTTCTGTACTTTATCTAGTTTTAGTGCAGGCTTCCATATTATTACTATACATTTTTTAGATTGGTCTTTGAATATTTTATAATAAATACCCACCATCTATATCACCACTGTTTTATTGCATCCATATCAGGAAATAGATGATCAAATCTACACTTGTAAAACTCCAACATTGTTCGTGGTAGGCCAGCATGCCAGCAGCTGTTCAACTGATACTATAGAGGATATCCGTGAGAAGTTAAGAGTGGAAACAGGTCTTGTGCTTGTTGGTGGAGCTGATGATCAACTTCGAATGTCTCGTTCCAAGAAACGTATTTGCAGTGTCACTCAAACCATGGTCGATAGATGCATAATGGTTAGTAACTGTTTTGTTTGCTTACATAAATGAGCTAAATATGGCGCCATCTTTGTGATACACAGTCTTCTTCTTCTTTGTGATCGCTTTTTTGATGATTATACCGTTAGACGGGTTCTTATGATGAAATCGACTGTAGTCTGGAGCTCATCCCTAGTGCCATGTAGTTTTGAATGTAGTGTTATGTTGTAGGGCCAGCATTCCTTTCTTGGGAGGACATACAGGGGCAGTCTTGCAGGACATGTTCTGTGGTTTGTTCAGCGGAGCCACAGGGGCACAGAGGGGTTGGGGACAATCGCAGCCTGTGGTGTTTGTTCAGTCTGTTATGACCTATCCTGAGTCGGAAGATGATAGTCTGTCCTTGTCGGTCAAGTGTGTGGTAGTCATCGTTGGATGGTGTAGGTTCTTTTCTAATGTCCATGATAGCTCTTTTTTTCAAAGTATGTGATTTCATTATCTATTTGTTCACATTCTGCTCCTTTTTTTAGCAAGTTTGTCTGCCTTCTCGTTACCTGGCACTCCGCAGTGTGATGGTACCCACTGAAGTGTAACTCTTTTGTTGGTAGAGATCTTGCTGAGCTCTTTTCTCAGGGATGAATGGTTACTCTGTAGGGCTTGCAAAACAGATAGCGCGTCTGTGAAAAATACCACTTGTTGGCAGTCAGAGTTGGAATTATTGATCATGATTGCGGCCTGTAGTAGTGCTTGAGCCTCTGCGGTGTAGTTTGAACAAAATTTACCAGTTGGCATGTACTTTGTTTCGGTGTGATTGTTGGGATATGTAATATAGATACCAGCCCCTCTGTTCTTAATTGCATCTGTTGCAGATCCATCGGTGTAGACGTGGATCCATGATTGTTTAGGGTAGTTTTCTTGGATCATGCACATAGTGGCTGTTCTCTTCTGCAGGTCATTGTGTATTTCTCCAGTTGTGATTCCACTAATTGTTGTTATGATTTTTGCTGTATCGCTAACTTGTTTCCAGGGAACAGGGTCGAGACTAGGTATCAGCGGTGTTGTGTGCATCTTGGTACTGTCTTTTTAGTCGCTTTCCCGATGGACGAAGCTGCTGCGTTTTAGTCGTCCAAGTGCCAGATCATTGAATCTTGCTTTCATTGGATGCAAGGGCATACTGGTGTATTTCTCCTTCTGGATCATATTCTTGGTTTCCCTTCTGTAAGCCAGGGCTTGTACTCCAGTGGTTTTTGTGCATCTCTGTGATAGGAGTAGATTTCATGGCTCGGTGAAGATCCTGAGTGCTTGATTTTGCACTCTGTCCAATGTCTGCAGGTGTGTGTTAGCAGCTGTAGCCCATGCTGTTGAGCCGAACTCTAGGTGAGGTCTGATTGTTCCGCTGTAGACTTTCTTAAGTGTGTGTTCATTAGCTCCCAGTTGGTACCTGCCAGTTTTCTGAGTATTCCAATTTTTCGTCTGGCCTTTCCTTCTGTGTTTTCTATATGCTTGTTCCATGTGAGTCGTTTATCAAATGTGATCCCTAGATAAGTTGGATTGCTTTCTTTTTGTATTGGGGTGGTTCCTAAGTGTATGTTGGCTGCTTTGTCCCTGGGGAGAGGGAGAACAGTGTTGTGGAGGTTTTGTCTGTGTTGATTGTAACGTACCATTTCTCTGCCCATTCCATAAGTTTATCTGCTGCTCGCTGTATTCTACCGGTTGCAGATGTTGTGTGTTCGTCTACGCACCATAGCACTAAATCATCTGCATATAGAGCGGCCTTCACTCCAGCTGGCAGATCCTTTACTAGGTCGTTGATGTAGACAAGGAAGAGAGTTGGAGACATAACTCCTCCCTGAGGTACCCCATGACGCAGTAAGACCTTTTTGCTCTGATGTCCATCGAGTGTGACTGGTTCTTCTATTGTGCAGGAACGATTGGATCCATCTTAGCATGTTACCTTGGATTCCATTTCTTTTGAGCTTTGCCATAAGACCATCTTTTCACACCTTGTCGAAGGCCTGCTTGAAGTCTACCCATAATGTTAGCACCTTTTTTTCTCTTGGAAGGCATCTTCAACGGACTGGGCTACATAGGTAACTTGGTCTTCTATGCTATGGCATTCCCTGAATCCTGCTTGTTCCGAACCAAAATCTGCTCCGATTCTAAAACCATTTCAATCTGTTGTTGATGACTCTTTCCATGGTTTTAGCAACACAGCTTGTCAGACTGATTGGTCGATAGCTTGAAGCCTTGGTTCTGCATTTTCCTTTTTTTCAGTATGGGTAATGTGATGGCTTCTCTCCAGATTTGGGGGACTACACCTTTCTGCCAGCTGTGGTTTATAATTTCAAGCAACTTTAACTTAGCTACTAAGCTCAGGTTTATAAGCATTTCGTTGCTAATTTTGTCTGGGCCAGGTGATTTTTTAAGTTTAGAAATTGAGTTTTGTAGTTCTCCGAGAGTGATAGGTTCTCTCATTGGAGCAGAGGGTGTAGGCAGCCTTCATTCCCTTGCAATTCTGTTCTAATTTTTTTTTTGATGGTCTTTGTCTATGCTGAGATTGCTTTCTACACTATATGTAGTAGCAAGCAGATCTGCTGCTTGTTTTTTCCTTATAATTTTACCGCTTTCCTCCAGTGTAATGCTCTGTCTTGTTGATGTAGGTTCTTCATTTAGGGACTTAACTAGCTGCCAGAGTTTTCCACCATCTTTTCCTAGGTTTAGAGCTGCTGTTTTGTCTCTCCAGCTTTTCCGTTTTTTCTATTAGCTTTGTTTTCTGGAATGCTGCTACCGCCCTTTTCCATTTATTGTGGGATTCTAGCGAAGGCAGAGATTCTGCATTCTTCCTGGCTTCATTCATGTCCTCCTGTCTCTTTTGCAGTGTGCTTGACCAGTATGGAATGTATCCCTGCTGACATCCTCTAGGAATGGCTTCTTTTGCGGCTAGAAGAATGCATCTGTTAAAGTCTTTTACTACTTTATTGATATCACCATCTTTCACAATTAGATCAGACAAAAGTGAAGTTGTCTGATGTCTGAAGAGTTCCCAGTTGGCCTTTTTATAGTTCCATCTAGTGATGGCAGGGCTGGTGTTATTGGTTACACTCCGGATGGTAAGAAATACTGGCCGATGGTCACTTCCTCCTAGTTGATCTCCTATCTCTCTGCTTATCAGTCCAGATATGTCTGGGGTAGAGAAGGCTAGATCAGGAGTGGAAGTTGAGTGCCATCTTCTGGAGTAGAAGGTAGGGGTGTCAGAGGGGACATTGATTAGTATAAGAGAGTGATCGTCTTGCCATGTTTCTACCTCTTCCCCCCTGCGATCTAGGTGGTTGTATCCCCAGCTCTGGGAGTGACTATTGAAATCTCCAACTGCAATAAAGTTAGTGGCAGGTACCTGTATTGTGTTGAGGTTCTGTGGTTTGTCGTTTGGGCAGTAATAATTTAGTAACTGTATGTTTGTGCTATCTGTTTGTAGTTCGAGAAGTTGGTACTCGGCTCCGTCCATGTGTGTCTGTTTTTCAGTGGAATGTATGTTGTTTTTCACTAGAGTGAGTACTCCTCCCTTTCTCCTATCTTGTCTGTCCGATCTATGGCATTGGTATCCCCTTATTATGAATGTTTGGTCTACTTGCAAGTGCGTCTCTTGGATACAACAAATACTGACCTGCTTTTCATGTAAGACGTTTTCCAATTCTGTTTGTTTGTTATATCCAGCCTGCTTGCTGTTTACTCCTTCTGCGTTCCAGTGCATAATGACAAGTGGCACTTTGGCGTCTCGTTTCTGAATCATGTTCAATATACTGTTGCCTGATACGGGGGGTGTCTTTCGATGTCTATGGGAAGGGGTAGGTCGGGACCGGGTTTTCGTGCCCAACACTACTTCAACTACGCACGGCTCGGTGTGTCGATCTACATCATAATTTTTATCGGACGGTATAATCATCTTATATAAGCGTGAGATGCGTGATACTATGGTTTTTGTGCGCCTTTTGGCCTAGTATCGCAGACTTCAGCACCTTTTCAGAGGGAGAGAGGGCTCGTCCCTATTTGTTCCGTATTCAAGCTAACACGGTCGCTGCATGTCGGCAACGATCAGCGGCGAAACATCGGACCCATCCCACTCCAGGTCGGCCATCCATTGAAAATATAATTCCCACAATGAATATAAACATCCCTCGTGTAGAATTTGCAAACATTGCACGGCACAAACACTGGAAAAGGGTGAAATAATCCAACATCGCCGCCTAGCGAAACTAAACACAGCTATCCGCCGCCATCTTGAAACCGGACTCCGTGATACACAGTCAAACCCACTTATGCCTTTAATCTGATCCACAAATGAGTGTAAAGTGTTTGGCTGCTTTGTTCAACAATGTATGGAAAAATGAATGTGTCCCAGAGGCTTGGAAAAGAGCGGTTATTGTAAAGATACCCAAAAAGGGGAATCTGACCCGATGTAACAATTGGAGAGGCACAGTCTCCTGTCGGTAGAGATTAGGGTTCTGCAGGGTTCTATTCTTGAGGCTTAGAGATAGCATAGAGAAGATATTGAGGAAAGAACTAACTGGTTTCAGAAAGGAGAGATCATGCACCAACCAGATCTTTCTACAGAGGACACTAATTGAGCAATCACCGAAATAGAATTCATCCCTGTACATAAATTTCATAGACTTTGGAAAGGCATTTGACAGTGTTCACCATCCTACACTAAGGAGCATCTTACACAAATACGGATACCCAGTGGCAGTCATCAATATTTTGAAAGATATGTACTCAAATAACTAGTGCTGTGTCATCGGGAATCGCACAGCAGATGGTTGAAGATAAATTCTGGTGTTCAACAGGGTGTATTTTAGATCTGCAACATTCAGATTATTGGACAAAATATGGAGATCATCAGCTTTCAGGACACAGACTAAACTCAATATCTACATATCAAATGTGCGCTCAGTCTCACTAGATGGATACAAAGAAAGACAATTGCATAGGAGGCTTTGAAGGAAGATGTCTCTGAAGAATTCTATGAATTCGTTGGGATCAAAGAATACCTAATACCGAGATCACCAGGTGCACACCCATCAACGAAGAAATAAAAAAAAAGAGATGTAGTGGTTAGGAATGCATTAAGAATGCATTTCATTTCCATCTTGTGTTTTTTTTTATTATGATCTCCAACGATGCACAATTTGTTTCTCTTTTAAAGCTCTTCATTTGTTATCATATTTGACCAGAAAATGTGAGCGATTCTTCTTTGACATTTATCTTGAATGTCTCCAACTTGAGTATGATGTTAGTCATTTTCCAGAACTTGTATAAATAATACTCCCATGACACTGCTTCTATATATTTGTAATTTTGTTTTAAATCTGAATCCTTTAGACTTTGCAGATTTTGTTCAGCATGGTGAGAGTTGATAAGCTTTTTTGATATTTGTTGTTTAATGATATCCTTTTCTGAACAACCATCCTGCAATCTTATACTTCCCAGATATACACAATTGTCAACTTCCTTTTTGATACATTTTCTAACATAATTGGGTTTTCTGATTTTTTATTATTCTAATTTTTTTTTCATTTTTGCAATATTAACTTAAGTTTGATTGTTTGAACTGTTTTGGAAAGTGTATCTATTTTACTTGGAGCAACCTCATATTGGCATGCCAAAAACTAATATCATTGGCACATTCCAAATCTTGCAACACTGAGTTAAGTGTCCATCAAATACCTCAGCTATCTTTTATGTTTTTATCAACAGCCAGTCTATTGCAAGGATAAACAAAAATAGTGAAAGACTATGCCCCTGTCTAACTCCTTTATTGACTGTGATGCACTCTGTCAAATGACTTGAAAAATACTTGACACTGAAAGTCTATAGATAATGCTTTTATTACACTAACCATAGTATTTGCTTATTTTGTCATAATCTAATCTAAAGCAAAATTTAACTTTTGGTGTCATTTTTCCAATATAATTTAAGTTGTATAATCTATTGTAATTCTTGAATCAGGAAGAGATGTTTGAGTTCCTTGGCAACATTCTATCACAAATTATGGTGAAACCTGAAGTCACACAGGATGCAGAGATTATCAGAAAACAACGCAAACGAAAACGTAAAGATATTATTCCTGCTACTGATTCCCAGACAGGAAATTTGCAGCAACAGGTAATATATGTAGTGAACCATAAGAGTACAATATAAATTTATTATGTTTTCACTGGTATAATTGTAGTACTATAGTTTGTCATGTTGTGTGTGTGAGATAACTTAATGGTTAGTGCGCTTGCTTTGTAGACATATGATCCTAGGATGGCATTCCACCTTACATCTCTCAGGTTGACCCAGCCTCAATTGGGTACCGGAGAAACACTGGGAAACTGGAAAGTAAAGGTGGATAGTGTGATGTTGATCACATCCCCCACTGTGTGCCATAGATCAAAGTAAAATATGGGCTGAACTTCCCAATATACCTCATGGTATGAAAACAGGTTCTTTATTTTTACTAACTTTATGTTGTGTGTGTTAATCTCTTCTGGCTTGCTTCTTATCTGTTGCAGTATAAATCAGCAGTGTTTTGCATCCCATAGTTAAGAAATTCCTTTGATTTATTAAGGGTGCTAGTCAAGCATTTGCAATTTGCTCTTCCATTGTGCTGTTCCTTGACCATGCTTATCATATCTTCCTTATCAATGATTGTTTCTTGTACATTTCAATACCTCATTCCGAAAGTCTACATGCACTTTTCTTCATAAGAGAATGAATCCCTCTGTTTCCTCTCTACCCTCATTCAGCTTGCTGGATTAGTTCTTAATCTCAAGTTATTTGTTTGTTAAATTGAAAATTTTCGTTTCAGATTCATCATATAGACATGGACACTAAAACTTGGCCTATCTATATCTATGATGACCATTTTTTGTCTTCGATTATTGGCATCACTTGAAACTGATTTGTTTTGCTTCATTATTGATTTCAATCCAGCTATTTGTTTTACCTGACACATCATCGCACCTTCTGTCAACTTTCTGGACATCATTCTCACTATTCACCAGTCGTGCCTGAACACATTGGAATATTATAAACCTACTATTGCCCAGAGACCTGGAGATGCTTGACGTCTTCAGTAGTCACTTTTACTATAACAATGCTATTGTCTCTGATTTGAATTTGAAAAATCTAGTAGCATATGTCAATCGACTGGCTGAAGAAGGGAAAAGGCAGCTAAGACTGGAAACAGTAAAATGCTATACAACACACTAAAAACAACTTACTGGAACTTGTTTCAAAGGGTGGCCCAATCAAGAGTAAAAATGGTAAAGTGCTAACATCAGATACCGAACAGAAGAAAAGATGGGCAGAACATTTTGAAGAAATATTAAATAGACCTGATCCACCAGTACTACTCAAGTTTTACAAAGAGGAAAGAAACAGCTCCCTACCAATTAACGAAGAAATGATAAGTGTAGCTGAGTCAAGGAGGCAATCCGTTCCTTGATAAACAATTAGGCAGCGGGCGACGACAACATTACTGCAGAAATGCTCAAAGCGGCTGATGATACAACTATTAGCCAGGTGCAAGAACTATTTAATAAAGTATGGGAAGAAGAAACTGTCCCAGATCAATGCAAAAAGGAAATAATTGTTAAGATCCCCAAAAACACAGGATCTCAAAGATTGCAACAACTGGAGAGGGATCACCCTATTATCAGTAATGACCAAGACTTTCTGCAAAATCATTCTTAATAGAATCAAAGGAGCAGTGGACACAACCCTGAGAGAAGAACAAGCTGGTTTTAGACCTGGGGAAGCTGCTTAGACCAAATAATTACCCTACGACTAATCTTGGAGGAACATATTGAGAAGCAACAACCACTTATACTAAATTTCATCGATTTTAAAAAGCATTTGATAGTCTACACAGAATCTCCTTGTGGAATATTCTGAGATGCTATGGTGGAATATTCTGAGATGCTATGGAATACTAGACAACATAATAAACATTATTAAGAGCCTCTATGATGGTTCACAGTGTGCAGTTCGCACTGATGGTGGACACAGCGACTGGTTTATGGTTAAAACCGGAGTAAAGCAAGGCTTTATTCTATCTCCGCTATTATTTGGAGTGGCCATTGACTGGATGATGTGAAAATGTTGCAGGGTAGAAACTGGAATCGATTAGGTAGAAAATAGTCAATTAGAAGATTTGGATTTTGCAGATGATATTGTCTTGTTGATTTTCATGTCATGATTTATACAATTTTTGTTCAAGGTGTCAATATGATGTTGTAGATCTTGTTCATTTTGATGTATCAGGCACTGATCATCTGCAAAAAGCAGTTCATTTATTTCATCATTATCTGAATTTGACTCGAGTTATTTTATCGATATATGCAATAAAGAGTAGTGGTGAGAGGACACAATCTTGTCTAACACCTGATGTAATGGAGAACCAGTCGGTCATTCCTTCTGTTGTTCTTACTGTACTCTGGCTATCTTGATATAAGGCCATGATATTACCTAATAGTTGTCCCTGGACGCCATATTCTTCGAGGATCTTCCATAGTTTGCACCTGTTTACTCTATCAAATGCCTTTTCTTGGTCTATAAATATAAGTTGTTTACTTTGATTGTATTCAATTGTTTGTTCGCAGATCTGTCTTAGTGTAAATATTGCGTCTGTGCCCCTCCTAAACCCAAACTGGCTATTGCTTAACTGGGGCTCTAATATATGTCTTGCTCTTCGCTCCAATATTTTGGCAAACATTTTTCCTATATGGCTCAAAAGAGAGATACCCTGTATTTTCACACTCTCTTTTGTCTCCTTTGTTCTTCCATATTGGGACTATAATAGCCCTCTACCAGTCATCTGGAGCTTCTTGTGCCTCCCAGGCTATGTTAAAAATTCTGGTCAGCCATGTTATTGCTGTTGTCTTACACGCAAGTAACATTTCTGTTGTTATGCCATCTATCCATGCTGCCTTCCTTCTCTTGCTTTGATTTAGTGCCATTTCAACTTTGGATTCTAAAATGTTCAATTGTTGGTATTTTCCATGTTTCATTTGAAATGTTTCTGTACCTTGTGTTTCGAGTTTAACAGTTCCGTAAAATATTCTTTCCACTAAAACAGAAATAGTGAATATGGGAAGAAAACATAATAATCTAGACATCCATGTCAATGCACTAAAATAAACCAAGTGAAAGAATTCAAATACTTAGGAAGCATATTCACAGAAGACGGAAAACTGGATAGAGAGACAGAGGCTAGAGTGCAAAAAGCAAATGCAGTAACCTACCAGCTGACCCCATTGTTAAGGCACCCAAAAATTTCACAGGCAGCTAAGCAACAGATGATCAACAGCATTTTTATACCTACTCTGTGTTATCAGAGCCAAACATGGACATTGAGCAAAGCGCAGTCACAAAAATAACTACATGTGAAATGCGTTGCCTGCGAAAAGTTATCAACAACACAAGAAAAGACAGAATCACCAACATCAGCATAAGCAAGAAAGTTGGCACAAAACCGTGCTTGAATTACATAGATAAACAAAGAATGAAGTGGTTTGGCCATTTAATAAGAATGCATCCAAACTCCACAGTATACAGAGTCTTCTACAACAGAACATCGGGAAAGAAGGCAAGAGGAAGACCACGGAAAAGATAAACATCAAGATGGCATAGCAGAATCCTGTGAAAGAGCAAAAATAACAATCACACAAGTCACCAGAACAGCGCAAGACAAAAACAGAAAACCATGACACTGGGCAACAACCCGGTAGCAGTGTGACGACAAAAGAAAAGAAAGAAGAAAGAAAGAATTGTCTTGTTAAGTAGAAACAACCAAGATATGCAAGAAAAACAGACAACTTGTCATCTATAGCATCAAAAGTTGGACTGCAGATAAGCTATGAAAAAAACAAATATGATAAAGACATATGACAAGTAATGCGGATATCACACTGGAATCTAAAATGATAAAAATAACGGAGCAGTTCACCTATTTAGGTAACAATTTTGATTGCACATGAAATGTTAAAAAAGAATTATGATACGAATTGGCAAAGCAACATCAGCTTTTAAAAGTCTAAATAAAATATGGAACTGCAAGTTATATAGTATTAAAACTAAATTACGAATTTTCAATTCAAATGTTGTATCAATCCTAACATATGCCAGCTAGAGTTGGAAAATGACTAAAGATATAGAAAGCAAGTTGAATGCATTTGAAAATAGATGTCTGAAAAATAATGAATATAAAATGGAACAAATTCAGAAGTGATGAAATCAGAGAAATGTCTGGTCAACCACTAGTGACAACTGTTATAAGAAAGAGAAGATGGAGACATGTTGGACACACCTTGAGGAGAAATGATCAACGAATATCAAAGCAGGCAATGAAGTGGGATGCAAAGGGTTCAAGAAAGAGAGGACGACCTAGGAGACCCTGAAACGAACTTTACTGAGAGAGGCAAGAGATATCGGTCTCAGTTCCATGGAGGAGATTGAGTGAGTTATGCAGGATAGAGCAGTATGGAGAAATTACTTCCAGGCCCTATGTAACATATAACGATGCAGAGGAATTATTATTAGAGTAAACAAAGAATTTGCTCATCTAACAGGGTTAAACTTGTCTTAATTTTACATCTCTATAGTTTCACAGTCCAAGTATTTTATTTCCTGCATCTTTCACTTTACCAACCTGATCCTAATATAGGTTTAGTCTTCCATAACTGTCTTATGGTTTACAGAATCTAAGAATGTATTTGTTGAGCCACCTAAGTGTTCTGTGTCACTTTGGCACCATCTTGTGTGTCGGTGATACAATACATGTGTTTAAGTGATACAGACCTGTACTGTATCGTTTCCTAAAGCTGCATTTATTTTTGAGGATGGTTTACATGAGTCCTGCATTGTTATCTATGCCATCATTTGTAAATGTTGTGATATGACTTATACAGATGAAACTGGGGAAGTTTGACAACCGTTTCTGACACCACTTGCACAACATATGCCATTCCACTTTGACACCTGTAACCATCTTCTTTAATAGCAGTAATTATCTAGGTGCTTATATCATTCAGTTTGCAGCCATCCAATTGTTCCTACAATGATAGAGTGATTTGCCCTCAAATATACTTTTTATTACATTATATAATGTAATGCGTGAAAAAACAAACTTAAAGCACGTCTTGTGCTTCTTGATTCATTTAGCACTTCCTTCCTGTGCCCTTTATATCTATATATATATATATATATACTTTTTTTTATTTGTAGCTGTCCTATTTCCATTCTATATCATTTATTTTTGTGGTTACATTTTTTAATTAGACTCTCCTTGCCATTATCATTGTTGTGTGTATCTTCATTTCGTAAAGGCTATTTTTACAACCTATAGCTATCTTGTACCCTTTACTCGATATAAACTTTTTGGTAGATGTACTTACAGATCTGTTTTTGCACTTTTTAAAATTACCTGATTTGTGTGTTTTGAGTTTGGCCTTTGTTTTCAAGAAAATTTGTAAACTAGATTTAATGTACATTGATATTTGTTTGACTTGCATTGAAAAAATAATGTATTGATTGCATTCATAGCTTCCTGTGAGATCTTTGAAACTGGGCAGTGTAGGAACACTTTCTATTGGTGGTCAGTGGCCCATATCAGGAGCATCTAAAATGGGTCAGTAGAAGTATTTGTTACATCTTAATAAGAAATTTATGTTGAGAATAAAATGCATTTTTAAAAGAGACATAATAATCTATCCTCTTCTTTTCTCGAATCCTGTTTTGCTTCACAGCGTTAGGATAAGAAGAGATTTCTAGCACAGGCTTTGTGTGCCTTCATAAACAGTGTTTTTCATTGCCTCTGTTATTTCTGAGGTCCACCTTTTGCATGGACAGTCTTTTTTAACAATCTATAACTTCCTTAATATTTATATTGACATTGAATAAATTCAGTTTATGCTGTGAGAGGGAAATCAGTAATTGATTAGACTGTAGAAGTGCTCATTTGAAAATCTGTCAAGTTGAAACCATAAAAAGCAGGACTAGTCTTACAAGCGCTTCTGTTCTATAACAGCTTGATATTAACTCTTAGTGGACCAAGCGCCACGCTAAGTGCGTTTGAAGTGACGGTTTTACATTCCGCCACGCTAATGGCGTTTGGTTATCACAGTTTTAGAACCGCTGTAGTAAATTTATATTCCAGTCCACATTTTTATTTTGACCTCTGGCCATTCGTCATTTCCGTCTGTACATGCTTGTGTAGTCGTTTTCGAGCTACAGTTAGTAGAACCGTTATAAAACACACAAAATCTCAGCAAACATTTTTGTTTACTCACAGTTTTTATTGAAAAAAATGGCTTCTTCTTCTGAAACACGTAAGTCGCGTTATACAGTAGAGCAAGCTGTAAATCTTATTCATCATTTGGCTGAGTTCGACAATGATGATGAAGTGTCGAGTGCTGATAGTTCAGATTATGAATACGAAGTTCTGAATAATTTGTCTGATACCAGCAGCAATAATGAAAGTGATCAAGAGGGGCCGTTTTCCTGCTGTCTACCCAGCTGTTCAAGTAAAGTCTGTAAAGGTAAGGGAAAAGGCTCTGCTTCTAAAAGGAAACGAGGATCACGTTCTGTATTATTAACTGATACTGATACTACTAATCCAACTACTTCTACTTCTGCAAATAATACTAGAAGGAGCCCCACAGCAGGCACAACACCATCCAGTAGACCAAACACACAGGCCAGTAGTGATGGAAACTGGGAGGAAATATTTGAGGGCAAAACTGAGAACAACTTTCGGTTTGTTCCACCTCAGCATAGGATTACTGGTGTCAATCCTGATATTATACCTGAAGGTTCAACAGCTCTACATTGCTTGAAAGCTCTCTTCAGCGACAAAACATTGGAAGAGCTTGTGACATCAGTAAATAACTATGCTGAAGAGCGGTGCAAGGTGCACAAGGAAAACGCACGAAAGCACTCAATTTTTCTCTCCTGGACACCACTGAACTTGCCAGAACTGCATAAATTCTTTGCTGTAGTCATAGCAATGGGCATAGTAAAGAAACCCAAAGTTAGCGACTACTGGTCCACTGAACCCTACATGCAGACACAATGGTACAGTGAGATGTTCACAAGGAACAGGTTCAAGGCGATCTACCAAACCATGTTCCATGTAAGTGAAGTAGATGCCATGGGAAAGGCAAAAATAGAGCCCTTTCTGCAGAAAGTGGTGTCTAACTTTCAAAATGCCTATTATCCGTTCAAGGATCTCTCTATAGATGAGATGGTCATTGGATGGAAGGGACGGTGGGCTCATAAGATGTTCAATGCATCAAAGCCAAAAAAAATATCACGTTAAAACCTCGGCTCTGTGACAGCAACACTGGCTATGTTTTCAACGCATTATTTATTTTGGCAGCAAGACATCTTATAGCCCAGACCTGGATCCAGCCAGCCAACAGGCTGTTAAAGTTTTTGACACCCTCCTGAAACCTTGCGGAAAAGGCCATCATATTTACGCTGATCGATACTACACAAGTTTCCCCACTTCTTCAGTATCTCCATGAGAGAAGCTATTACTACACTGGAACCCTAAACATAAACCGAGAGATTTCCTAAGGCGATCAAGACCACAAAATTGATCTACTTGCAGATGAAGTGGTTTATGCATGTAGAAAATAAATTTCTCTGTGTTATGTTTAGGGACAAGAAAGCTAAAAAGCCTTGCATTCTTGTTTCCAGTGAAGCTTCAGTAGCCACGGTCCAGAAAACAAGCCGTACTGGAGAAGTAAGGGAAAAGCCATCATTAGTTGAATCATATAACTTCAGCATGAATGGATGTGACAAGGTCGATCAGTGTGTCACCACTTATGGCACTTTTCAAAGGCGAACCAGGAAATGGTGGAAAAAAATATTTTTTGGGATCTTCGAAGTTGCGCAGTTGAATGCATTTATTCTGCATGCCCTGACAAGACCAGGAAACACTCCAAAAAAGCCTCTGCTGCACTTCCAAGACCCAGCTCATACATGAGTTATCTCTTGTATTCCACGATGAACACCATATAAGCAGACTTCAAATTAACAATCACATAATAAGAAAATCACTGCTGATAACCCGTCAATGTGTTATCTGCAGCACCGAGAGAAAAGAAAAAGAACATCATTTTTTTGTCAAAGATGCACCAATCACCCATTTCTACATCCAAACAAATGTTTTTCTAAATATCATTCCAAGTAATTAACATTTGGAACAACTTGTACATAATGACTTATTGTTTTTTCAAAAATTTCAAAATTTTCAATTTCAAGACTCAAACACTGTAAATTATTATAAAAATGTTATTTATTCATAAAAACGGATGAAACTTTCTTGGAATGTGTAAAAATGATTGTAGTATGAGCAGAAAATGTGTTATGGCTTGCAGATGTGTTGGATATATTCATATTGAGTGGTAAGTAAGAATTTTATTCTCACTAAAATATTTAAAAATTTTCTCTTACTAAAAGTCACATAAAATTTATCTCTTTCTTTTTCAAAAATATTTCACTAATATAAATAAATAGAACATTCATTTCTGAACATTTTGATATATTGTACATGTTCCATAAAATTAAATATATAAGTTTTATGTCAAAACTAATGACAGCTGTCTGTATACAAATGTATAATAAAAAAATGGCTTTGTAAAAACGTGACTTTTGCCCTGGTCCACTAAGAGTTAAAGAGAGTTGCCTATTGAATATATGGCCTTTTTCATCTTTACAGACGGTCAGTTGGCAAGTGTTTCATTGTGACAACTTCTGAGTTTTCACTTGTCTCTCTTTGTCTTTCAGCTCATCCCCAAGTCTCTCTTCAAAAGATTTTGCCTTTGCACAATGTTGCTTCATTTGTGCCTGCTGATATGGGGAATGTGCTTTGCCCATTTTACACATACCCCCTCTCTACCCTACTGTTTATTCTACAGGAAAGACAAAGTCCATAGCTTTGGAATCAAGCAGGGTTTGCAGGGATGTCAGAAGATGAAATGAATACACATATAACCATCAACTGCCTTAGAGTCCCTTCCTCCGGATTTGTGGTCAAGGTTTACTCCTCTAACCCTCTGCATAACCGTGCTGACCCACAAGGCAGTGGAGATTTTCTATTAGGGTTTACTCCCATAGCCTTTAGCTTTCCCAAGCCCCTTTCCCCTCCTCCTCCTCCACAAGGCAGTGAATTTAACAGTTGCAGAGGTACCTTCTACTGTAATACGGTAGCAGATGAAAACATTTGATCTGACTAGAATCTGACCTAGTTTAAAAGTGAACAGGAGAACACTGTGTTGTCGTGTCACTTGAACCGATAAGAGTGTCCATTTCTCAAGAAATCCTGGTGACCTGATGTGTTATAGTTCTCAAGTGAAACATTACCTGAAAGCTGGACGAAATAAGTATCCTTTCTTCAGAAAAACAAATCAAATCCACAGAAAAAAAACCATGAAATAAATCACAATTCAGCACACGCCTTATCACTGCATCTTGACCGGTCATATTTCATATAATATCATATCATATATATCATATAATAGTTGCCTATTAAGGAGCATTAAAAACAAGGAAAATTAAATATTTCTGACACATCAAATGACATGAGTACCTAGAGAAAATAATTTGGGAGGGAATGGTGCCTGGAAAAAGAATGAGAGGAAGACGATAGGTGCAAGATGTCATTGACGATCTGAGAATGACTCATGTAAACGCGCCAACTTGACAGAACAGAGGGTTTTTCAGGATGATGATTACACTGACAAAGCCATTTGTTGTTTCTTCTATATCTTCTATCATTGACAACATTTTTTAAATTGAATGTTGTGGAATAAAGTATTTATATTCATTTCAAAAGTGTTCTATTAAGATGGACCTTTAACTTATATAAATTAAGTTTGACTTTCTGAATTGTGTGCAGAATAAAATAATGAGGTAAAGAACATCGTTAGTTGTATTATGAGATTTATCATCATTGATTATATTTATAATCTCTGGCCTGTGCAAGCAAGCTGTGCCAATCCATTTCCTATTTTTATGCTGATAGCAACTGTTTCAAGCCATGAGCGACTCAATTGTTTTCTGTAAATATTTTAATTTTTAACATTGTACTTTTTATATGAATTTCTGCAGTAAAAAGAACATCTCACAAGAAACATGCAAGTAAGACTGATGGAAGCATAACTACCAGCAAGAAACCAACACTTCATCTTAGCTTTCCTATACTAGACACATCAAAGGATCAATCTGGAAGTCTTTCTAAAGTTAGTGAAGCAGCTGCAATAGCTTCTGCACCAGAGTTATCAAATCTTCTACAGAGTATCCAGAATTCAGGACAACAGAAACTGGTATCACATATTACCTCACCTCTAGTTAATAAAGGTATTGTAAGCCCATCATCTTCTACAACCATCACAACAACTACTGCTCTTACACTGTCACGATTTTTAGCCTCATCTGGATTCTTTAGAACTGGTGCATTGGTTAAAGCAAAAGACATGTCTTCTGATGATTTGGAATCTCCAACATTCAAGTCTTGCTTTGGTGCATTTGCAGATGGAACAGCACTTGAACAGTCACGGTATAGTGATGAAACTTCTACTAAACAACAATCTCAGATTCTTGTTCGAACTGGCACCTCTTCTGCACCTTTTTCTATACCATTAACATTTACCATGGCAAGCAAAGTTCTGAAATCAGCCCCATTACTAAGAGTCACTGGAAGCAATGGAGATGAATCACATATTCAACATTTGGCAACTTCTGCACCTGGATCATCATTGCCTTTGATTACAACAACATCAAGTTCCACAAGTCAGTTATCCACATCTGTCTCCACCTCAGCCATTTTACTTAGCTCAAGTATCAGTCATCCATCGTTTAACTCATTATCACCCATTACTTCAAGCATTGTATCCTCCTCTGGAGTGTCTATGTCTCCAGCACTGCTCGGCAAATCACTTCCTGCAACTGGCATGGAGACACACTCACCTGGAGCATCAATCATAAATATTGGCACTGACACTGTCTTCATGAAAGAGACTTCTCAGAGCATAACATCAGTGCCATGTACTGTAAGTATAGATCTTGGACAGATTGCTACAGCAGTCAGTAGTAATGTTATGAAGCTCACAGCTGCTCCAAAGATTTCACTAATCCCAACAGTTAAACAGGTGCCAGTTTCAGGCCTGACAGAAAGACTTTTACTAACAGGACCTACTGTTGGGTGCCAACCATCAATTGCAACCTTACCTTCATTATCCCATTCTCAATTTTCAGAGTTTGGAAAACTTACATCAGTATCATCAGCAATGACCAACGCAAGACCTTCAATTCTTGTAAGCACAGACTCACCAAAGACATTGAACACAAATGTATTATCAACTTCAGTCTTAACTGTTTCAAGCTCCCAGCTTTTGTCAACGTTGTCATCAAATACAGCGTTGATTGCACTGAAATTGTCAACTCCATCTCAATACAATTCATCAGAACGGAGATGTCAAGAAAAGATGTTGCTGATAAACAAACAAATGATATCTTTCTTGCTCAGCTAAAAGGAAACTTGAATCTTCAGAGTCAAAGTTCAGATCATACCAAAGTTCTGAACACAAGTACACAGCCTGGAGAGAATACAAATTATCAACAAAATCTGCAGATTGTGAATTCAACAGGCTCTATCAATTTTTCTCCAAGTACAGCATCACTCATCATAACATCTGGCAATAAACTTGGTACCGGACAAATTGTTCTTCATTGTCAAAGAGCAGCATCTAGTTCACCTCAGTCACCAGTCATCAAACCCCATTCTCCACTACTTTGTGTATCTACAGCCTCAGAAACTCTTGGGCAGGTCACATCACTCTTAGAGTCTAGTCCAGTCGCAGTTGGAGACAAACAAAAACCCCAGACTCCTGAATTTGGTAACCCTAGTTCTTCATCCAAGGATGAGAGCCTTTCAACATATTTGTCATCATCATCATCAAGTCTTCATCATATGTTAACCAAGTCCAAACAACTCCCAAATCAAACAAAACAATGGCTTCTTCTTATAGTACTACATCCAAACAAGTGTGCAACAATTGCTTCTGACTGAACACGCAGAATCAAAACACCCAAACAGTATGACTTGAGTAATGTTCTTCTTCATTCCTCAGATGTTAACTTGAATATTCAAAGAAACATTGGTCTGTCTCAAGTTGTTGACAGCTTCAAAGAACTTGTGTACATATGAAGTTTTTACTGTTTTGTTTGTTACAGCCAATTATGTGATGATATGTGCACATTTTAATGTTATCAATATTCATGATATTGTAGTCAGTCTGGATTGTTTTATGGGAGATTTATTACACTTTTGTTGGACCTGTTGTATTTTTTCTTGTCAGAAATATATGCTTATAGAAATGTAGTCTTCATCTTGATTTTATATATAATTATGAAAATCTAGCACAGGGAGTTCTCATAGAATATTGGCAGGGGTCGCATAACTCAGGGCAACGGTTCTCATAGAATAGTAGCATAACTCATCATAACACAGTTGCAGAAGGCTGTCATAGAATAGTTGCAGAGGTCATCATAACACAGTTGCAGAAGGCTGTCATAGAATAGTTGCAGAGGTCATCATGACACAGTTGCAGAAGGCTGTCATAGAATAGTTGCAGAGGTCATCATGACACAGTTGCAAAAGGCTGTCATAGAATAGTTGCAGAGGTCATCATGACACAGTTGCAGAAGGCTGTCATAGAATAGTTGCAGAGGTCATCATGACACAGTTGCAGAAGGATGTCATAGAATAGTTGCAGAGGTCATCATGACACAGTTGCAGAAGGCTGTCATAGAATAGTTGCAGAGGTCATCATGACACAGTTGCAGAAGGCTGTCATAGAATAGTTGCAGAGGTCATCATGACACAGTTGCAAAAGGCTGTCATAGAATAGTTGCAGAGGTCATCATGACACAGTTGCAGAAGGCTGTCATAGAATAGTTGCAGAGGTCATCATGACACAGTTGCAGAAGGATGTCATAGAATAGTTGCAGAGGTCATCATGACACAGTTGCAGAAGGATGTCATAGAATAGTTGCAGAGGTCATCATGACACAGTTGCAGAAGGCTGTCATAGAATAGTTGCAGAGGTCATCATAACACAGTTGCAGAAGGCTGTCATAGAATAGTTGCAGAGGTCATCATGACACAGTTGCAAAAGGCTGTCATAGAATAGTTGCAGAGGTCATCATGACACAGTTGCAGAAGGCTGTCATAGAATAGTTGCAGAGGTCATCATGACACAGTTGCAGAAGGCTGTCATAGAATAGTTGCAGAAGGCTGTCATAGAATAGTTGCAGAGGTCATCATGACACAGTTGCAGAAGGCTGTCATAGAATAGTTGCAGAGGTCATCATGACACAGTTGCAGAAGGCTGTCATAGAATAGTTGCAGAGGTCATCATGACACAGTTGCAGAAGGATGTCATAGAATAGTTGCAGAGGTCATCATGACACAGTTGCAGAAGGATGTCATAGAATAGTTGCAGAGAGTCATCATGACAGTTGCAGAAGGATGTCATAGAATAGTTGCAGAGGTCATCATGACACAGTTGCAGAAGGCTGTCATAGAATAGTTGCAGAGGTCATCATGACACAGTTGCAGAAGGCTGTCATAGAATAGTTGCAGAGGTCATCATGACACAGTTGCAGAAGGATGTCATAGAATAGTTGCAGAAGGATGTCATAGAATAGTTGCAGAAGGCTGTCATAAAATAGTTGCAGAAGGCTGTCATAGAATAGTTGCAGAGAGGTCATCATGGCACATGTAGCTGGAGGTGTGTACCAACATGCAGTGTTCAGCTTCAAATACAGTCAATTCTCTAGTCTACTCAGCTTAAAATGGGTATCTGAACTTTCTGATTTGGGAGAAAATTTGGAATCATTACCTGACCACTGTGCAAGTGTTCTACTGCTGTCACTTTCAACTAGCTGAAAGGTACTAAGCACCTATGAGTACAGAGACATTAATTCTAGCATGTTATTTTCTTATTCTATAATTATGAATGTAATAATGTTTTTACAATTGTAGTTAAACTCTGAAAGACCTAGAAGACGATGGGTGCAAGATGTCATTGACAATCTGAGAATGACTGCTACTGATGCCGGTCAACTTGCACAGAATAGAGAATTTTTCAGGACTGCTGTCATGGGAGCCAATTTCCGGAAGGGACAAGCTACTTGATGATGATGAGTTTAACTCTCCACCTTCCATAGAACCTATCTGCGAAAGATCTTACATGTGTTCTGGCCAAACACTATCTCTAACCAAGAACTGCTTGCACAGTGTCAACTTGAGAATATCATCATCTAAAATAGACACTGCAAATTGAATCAGACATGTGATACGCATGAAGACGAACTCTGTCAGGAAAACTACACTGAGATGTACACCAGAGGATAAAAGAAAACGACCTGGAGGTGAACAGTAGTACAAGAACTGAACAAAATGAATCACAACTGGAACACAATACAGAGAACTGCCAGGAATGGTGTGCATTTGATGCTACCTTAAGGCAACAGAGGCTTCACAGGCTGTGAGAGTTGTAGTTAGTATTAAACATGTGTATTTTGATATGAATATGTTCATTGAATGTAGCTCCATGTGAAAGAAAGTCATGTAATGAACTAGTTTTTATTCCATCAGGTATATGGGAGAATACACTGTTATGAATATGTTTTTAAACAAGGACACACAAAGAGTGATGTGGTTGACATCATGTCAACCACCTTTGCTGCCCAGTGTTTCTCTGGTGCACATTTGAGACTGGGTCAACCTGTGAGTCATTGCAGTCTGAACCAAAAAATCTCACTCCAACTTGGGATTACAAACCTGAGACCATGAGTCTGTGAAGCAAGACCACTAATGTGCAGTGCTGAGTCTAATCTGGGTGTTAAATTGATCTGAACTACTACTTTGAAAGTGTCATATTCAGACAGATCATATGAGAGGAATGTGGCTCCTACCACCTTCAGAAACAGTGTGGTAGAAATGAAATCCTGGTACAGACTATATCAGAGAATCCAATATATCTACACTTGATATATGATGTTGTACCCATTTTTTTCCTGATGTCTTAATTTCGAAACTAATTTCTTCTTGATACTCCCTGCATTCTGCGCAGACACATCATTTCTGTCATGACTGGTTTTCTTCTATCGTTTGATGTCAGCTTCGAGGTTTGACACTTGTGGAAATTAAGAAAATGAGTATGTTTTCATACCATGAGGTATACCTGTAAATACAGTGTTAGACACATATTTTTAGTTGACTACGTACACATGGTGGGTAATGTGGTCAACATCACGCCAGCCACCTTTACTTCTCAGTTATTCTCTAACCTCTGAAGTCGGAGAAGGCATGATTGTATGGAACACTGATAAAACAGGAAAGCAGGCCTTCTCACAAAATTAAATTGGAAGCGAAACTCAGCGCTCTGACTACGCCTGAATTCATAGTGGGCAGCGAAGAAGAAGTTATTCTCTGGTATCCAATTGAAGCTGAGTTGAGCTGAGAGCCGTTATGGTTAGAAAAACTGTCACACATAAATCTCATACAAAACTGTGGGTAGTTGATACATATAGCAAGTAGTTGCTATTTGTTCAACATATCTATGATGCAACCTCTATCACATTATCATATACTTTCTTCATACCCGCTCCACAGTTCCACAACAATGATATTTTGCTTGCCAAATGTTCAATCTCAGTCATGCACTATTTGTCATGGACTCTGACATAATTAATACATAGATAAGTTTGTAGAAGATGGTAAATTTGGATTTATTGTTTCCACTCATACCATTCAATGATGACAACAAAATTAAACCAACACTTTTGTTAAACCATTTATAACTGACTTTTGTCTGTTATTATACAATTTAGCAATGTAACACTGTGGGTGATATCTCTAAACCAACAATTTTGTTAAACCATTTATAACTGACTTTTGTCTGTTATTATACAATTTAGCAATGTAACACTGTGGGTGATATCTCTAAACCAACAATTTTGTTAAACCATTTATAACTGACTTTTGTCTGTTATTATACAATTTAGCAATGTAACACTATGGGGATATTCTAAACCAACACTTTTGTTAAACCATTTATAACTGACTTTGCTGTTATTATAAAACTTATATATTATTATGGACCACTGGGGTGTAGATACCACATAGTTGTAAGAGGAAATGGAGTGTTGACAAAGCAGGAGACACATAAAATAGCACACATTGCACAAATCTTCAAATTGAACAAATGATTTCATTTGATCAATAGATGATATACAAATCACATACCTTATACAAATGCTCACGCTACTCAATATCGATACATTGCTCATAAGATGGATTGCAAGGCTCCTGTTCGAGAGAAAAGTGGCACTCAGATGTGGTAATTGGTACTCTGTGCCGACAAAAATTTCACTGGGCCTACCCAGGGTCCCCACTATCTCCAATACTATTCAATGTATTCACCTTAATGATTACGAAGCAGCAATTATCTGGCAGGGGACGAACACTGTCATTTGCAGACGACATCATGGTGTACAGACAGGGGAGATACAGGGATGAAATTGCTAATAAACTCCAGGAAGAACTGAACCGCATAATGGCCTGGTGTGATGTTTCTGGTGCAACGATAAACCATACCAAAGCTGTGCTATCATGGTTCTCCTAAATAATCACATTGTGAAGTCTGACACACCAAATGTCACTTTAGATGGACATACACTCACCCGAACAGCATCTATGAGTTATTTGGGTGTAAAATTTGATCGCAGTCTATGCTTTAGGGACCATATCGACAGTATTGCCAAGGCTCGCAACGCATGATCCGCACTGAGAATCATGGCCGCTGCTAACATTGAGCAATGCCTTCTTGTGCTCTTGTACCAAGGTATTGTTTTGTCATGTATATAATATGCATGCGCTCTCCTAACAATTAGTCCTATGCAAACAGTGAGACTGGAAAGAATTCAGAATGAGGCTATGCGCATCATTCTGGGATACACCAAAGATACACCAGGAGCGTCAATGCGATTCCTTCTGACCTCCCAACTATTGCTAACAGAATTGAAACTTGGAGGGTTCGATCATATCTAAGAATCAATGCAAACAAGAAACATCCTCTCCATGAAGAACTCATTAAGGAGAAAGGGTGTAGACTCAAGAGAGGCAGATCATGGCTGTCAGGTGGAAGATACTCTTAGGAAAATATGTGATCCTTCCAGAATTGAAACAGGAGAGGAATGGATTGCTGTGCCACCTCAATTTCAGACTGCTTTCGCCGTTATTACATATATTAAGAAAAACTGCAAACAAAATAATCTATCACTGATTAACTTGGAGGTGGAGGCCCTCTTGAATGACATCATCAGTGATACAGATGTGGTTATTTACACTGATGGTTCAGTCATTCGCCAACAACGCTGTGTGTGGGCATTTTCAGCACGCTCAGGAGGAAAATTAATAAGAGAGGCCAGTGGTGCCTACGCAACAACCACAAGTAGTTTGACAATGGAGGTTCGGGCGGTTACGGAGGCGGTGAACTGGTTGGCATCTCACAACTACTCTCGTGTTTTCATACTCAGTGACTGCATGATCCGTAGGGTCGAATCAGGTATGGTGAGATGCAACTGGGTGGAGAGAGGTACTGGTACGGACAATGACCAAAGAAATCACTTTCATTATTGTCCTGGGCATGCAGGAGTTAGGGGTAATGAACGAGCTGATAGATTGGCTTGCTTGGCTACAATATCAGAGGGAGCTGCCATGGATCGAAATGACATTCTTCACGCATTGACAGTCTTTCCGAACAGAGGAGTTTCAGGGCTGTGAATCCACTCGCTGACCAGATTGAAAGAGATGGGTGTCAATATTAGTGCAGCCTGAAAAGAACAACATACTAAATATGCAAAGAGATCGATTAACCAACATCGAACTGGTATGTTGGGTCGCTGGACGCTGCTGGATTTGCTGAGGTGGAGATCAGAGCACCTATGGACATGTCCAGAGTGCTATGATGATAGTCCTCATATAACTGATAACTGATATACAAATCTACATTTTAGTAATTTAAAACAAGAAAGGAAAAAAGGAACTATTTTTATACCACGTTATATAGGGTAAATATGGTGTTAGGACCATATTTTTCATTGATCGTTGGCACACGATGGGTGATGTGGTCAACATTGATCGTTGGCACACTATGGCTGATGTGGTCAACATTGATCGTTGGCACACGATGGGTGATGTGGTCAACATTGATCGTTGGCACACGATGGGTGATGTGGTCAACATTGATCGGCACACGATGGGTGATGTGGTCAACATTGATCGTTGGTACACGATGGGTGATGTGGTCAACATCACATCTGATTGCCTTTACTTTCCAGTGCTTTTCATGGTACACAACTGAGGCTGGGCCTACCTGAGAGCTGTTACGGTCGGAGAAAATTCCACGTCCACTAGAATTGAACCCAGACCCTTAGCCTAAGAAGCAAGTTCACTAACAACTGCAGCTCTAAAACAAGAAGGACGAACTATTCAAAACCCTAATGGATAACAACATAATCATCGCACACCTAAAAACAAACAATGACATCCTACAATAGTTATTAATTTTGCCAGATAGATACAGTACCACTAGAAATGCAAGAGTAACCAAGGTCTCATGAAATACAACTAACAGACGCAATAAGAAACTGCATACAACAACATATCAAAGAGTGTACTAGAAACAGATAACATATTTCATTTCAATCATGCACGCTGTTTGGCTACACTGTTTGGCTACACTGTTTGGCTACACTGTTTGGCTACACTGTTTGATTTGATAGTCATGCTGTCTGAGTAGAGTTACATATTCATTCGAATTCCTGGAACATTGACATGCCATATCTCGCTGAGAAATTGTATCATGGAATCAATACATAACCATTGAGCTCCTTGAAATAGAGAAACTTGACGCAGTCTCTGTAGAGCAATTAAAAGCTTGCTGAACCCCGTGAGAATACAGAATAAAGCAATGTGTATTATTCTCGGTTGCACTTACTATACACCCTGATATTATGATGAGGTTTCTCCTTGATTTCCTGACTCGCCCGTGTAGTGCCGGAGCCCGCAAGGGAAGCAAAGAATAGTACCGCTGCGACCTAAAATGCATGTCGTAAGAGGCGACTGACGTAGGCCCTAGAGATGCTACCCTAGTAAATAAAAAGCAGCGCAGAAATCGGATGTGCTGGCCTACTTGTAGGCGCATAACTGAAACAATGTGCAATCGCTCTTAGGCTCAGATCATATACAAATCACACAGTGTTTGACAAGTGGTCGATATGGAGCGTTTGAAGAAGATTTCCTGACCATGGAGTATAGAATCAAGATAGCTAGAGCATGTGCGTATCTCAAAATAAGTGCTAAAAGGAATCATCCAATGAACGAGGTGATCAGAAGTGGATTCAGTTAAAGCGAGGCACGTCATGGACTGGCCATGCAACAGACACTATTCAGCTGGTATGCGGCCTCACAAATATTGACCCTGGGAAGGAATAGATACCGGTGCCTTCAATATTCAGGAACACCTTTTCGACCATCTTTAAATTCACAAAAGTTACAGAGAAAGGAATCCCATGGCGGGAGATGTAAACGTCAAGACTATCGTTAATGAAAACTGTAGTGACGTGAGTGCCGCGGTAGCGTAGTTGTTAGTTCTCAAGGCTGATTGTCCGGGTTCAACTCCCGCAGTGGGTGTGGAATTTTTCTCGGCTGTGGAATTTGGGTGGACCCAGCCTCAACTGGATACCAGACATGCTCTGGGAAAGTAAAGGCGACCGGCATGATGCTGACCACATCACTCATCGTGTGCCGACGGTCAATGAATTATATACCACAAGGTATGAACGGGTTCCTTTAAAGTTTTTTTAAAGTAGTGGCGGGATTTACACGGATGGATCAGTAGTTCGTAACAAAATGTCCGCTTGGGCCTTCTCTGCAAGTTCATATGGCAAAAAGATCAAGGAAGCAAGTGGTACATTTAGTATGGCAACAAGTAGCATGACAAGGTAAGTACTGGTGACCGCCTACAGCCCGCCTCCCCATCACTACAAGGTAATGATCTTATGGGGATGACAGCGACTTTTTGGTGTACTTTTATTGACTGATAGTTCATAAGCATTTAGCACAAGAATCCGTTCAACAAACTGAGATTGTAATTATAAAATAATCCCCAAAATGTCGTTACTACCTGTAGTACCGCTTTTTTAGGGGCAGTGTAGGAGAGGCATGAGCAGGAGACATTTAATGTCCGCCGCATGGCTAGTACACTCGACGAGAAACTGTTCAGGTTAGGATTATTCTTTTATGCCCATCGACAGAAAAACTCTTGGTCTGACCGTGGATTGAACACGGGTCTCCTGCATGGGAGCCACACTCTAATCCATTTGGTCAGACGACAAAAATTGGAAGATTACGTACCAACTCAAAACAAATCAATAATACAACTTGCACAGGCGATTATTAAACTACTGACATCCAGATCTCTCTCCAGTTACTTTATGCACTTTTCCACTGGACAATCCATTTCCAGCCAGATTAGGCTGAGACCGGGTTTGCTATCAATCTTTGATATCTATTTGCGTAGCTAGACTGCAACCTGTTAGCAATGCCCTTGCTTGGAAGTGAAATCTGTTAGCAATGTCCTTGCTTGGAAGTGAAGTCTGTTAGCAATGTCCTTGCTTGGAAGTGAAGTCTGTTAGCAATGTCCTTGCTTGGAAGTGAAGTCTGTTAGCAATGTCCTTGCTTGGAAGTGAGTCTGTTAAGCAAGGGGTCGTCTCCTTGCTTGGAAGTGAAGTCTGTTAGCAATGTCCTTGCTTGGAAGTAGTTTAATGTCCTGTTAGTCTGTTAATGTCCTTGCTTGGAAGTGAAGTAAAATATTTGTCAACTCTGGTTTTCAAGACTCTATTTATATCTCATTTTAAGAGAAGAATTCACTCAATAATATGTACCTCTACAATGTGTACCTCTACAATGTGTACCTCTACAATATGTACCTCTACAATATGTACCTCTACAATGTGTACACTTAGTTCACAAACTGTCGATTCTCTTAGATTTTAGGGCCAGTATGAATTTATTGTCATTTTCTATATGTTCTGTGCCGTGTAAGAAGTGAAGAAATTCAGTTCTGTTGTATCCTTTGCTTGATAAAGGCTTTTTGGTCGAAACGTTGTTGTGTATCGTTTTTGTATTTTGTAAAACTACAGTACTTTATTTTTACGTATTTCGTTTTTCTTAGCACTCTCAGTAGTCTGTGGTTCACTTAGTTTGCCAACTGTCTCAGTCCTCTGTGGTTCACTTAGTTTGCCAACTGTCTCAGTAGTCTGTGGTTCACTTAGTTTGCAAACTGCCTCAGTCCTCTGTGGTTCACTTAGTTTGCCAACTGTCGCAGTTCTCTGTGATTCACTTAGTTTGCCAACTGTCTCAGTCCTATGTGGTTCACTTAGTTTGTCAACTGTCTCAGTCCTCTGTGGTTCACTTAGTTTGCCAACTGTCTCAGTCCTCTGTGGTTCACTTAGTTTATCAACTGTCTCAGTCCTCTGTGGTTCACTTAGTTTGCCAACTGTCTCAGTCCTCTGTGGTTCACTTAGTTTGCCAACTGTCGCAGTCCTCTGTGGTTCACTTAGTTTGCCAACTGTCTCAGTCCTCTGGGGTTCACTTAGTTTGCCAACTGTCTCAGTCCTCTGTGGTTCACTTAGTTTGCCAACTGTCTCAGTCCTCTGTGGTTCACTTAGTTTGCCAACTGTCTCAGTCCTCTGTGGTTCACTTAGTTTGTCAACTGTCTCAGTCCTCTGTGGTTCACTTAGTTTGCCAACTGTCTCAGTCCTCTGTGGTTCACTTAGTTTGCCAACTGTCTCAGTCCTCTGTGGTTCACTTAGTTTGCCAACTGTCTCAGTCCTCTGTGGTTCACTTAGTTTGCCAACTGTCTCAGTCCTCTGTGGTTCACTAAGTTTGCCAACTGTCTCAGTCTCTGTGGTTCTACTTAGTTTGCCAACTGTCTCAGTCCTCTGTGGTTCACTTAGTTTGCCAACTGTCTCAGTCCTCTGTGGTTCACTTAGTTTGCCAACTGTCTCAGTCCTCTGTGGTTCACTTAGTTTGCCAACTGTCTCAGTCCTCTGTGGTTCACTTAGTTTGCCAACTGTCTCAGTCCTCTGTGGTTCACTTAGTTTGCCAACTGTCTCAGTTCTCTGGGGTTCACTTAGTTTGCCAACTGTCTCAGTCCTCTGTGGTTCACTTAGTTTGCCAACTGTCTCAGTCTCTGGGTTCACTTAGTTTGCCAACTGTCTCAGTCCTCTGTGGTTCACTTAGTTTGCCAACTGTCTCAGTTCTCTGTGGTTCACTTAGTTTGCCAACTGTGATTCTTTTTAGTTCCAACTTAGTTCTTGTGGTCTCTTAGTTGAATTCTCTTAGTTCCGTGTTATCTTGTTTCAACTGTTCAGTTGCTCATTCAGTTTCATTGTTTTGACCAACTGTCATTCTCTTAGTTTACTCTAGTTATATTGTCCAGACTGTTCTAGTTCGGGAAATTCAGATCCGTTATTTGCCAAACTGCTTCAGTTTCATTCATTAGTGTTCCACTGTCTCAGTCTGGGTTCACATATAGTGTTCTCAACATTGTGGCTTCATTCATCATAGTGGGTTTCTTAGGTTGCAAGTTAGTGTCGTGTCTACTTAGTCTGGTCTGTCTCATCTCATGGGTTCAATGATGTTTGCCAGATTTGTCTCAGTCTCGTGTTCCGTACTATCGAGACTGGTCACGTAGCTCCTGTGTTCAATTTGCACAACTAGAAGATTCCTTTGACAGTTCAAATTGAGAATTGTCTCGGAGTCCTGCCGTCGATATCTATAAAAGATTATCAGAATAAATTCACAAAATCTGTCACTTCTTTAATTACAACTGTGATCCTGTAGTTACAGTTCAATTGACCGACAGCTGAACCTTCATGGAAGAATTCAGATACAGCAAAGGTTATATCAGCAAGATCATGGTTATTTCATCTAAGTGGTTCATCATGATGATGGTCATCAATAAGTTAATTTTCATCAATGTGAAAAGATTCCAATATGGTCTGATGGCAGGAAGTTGAGAGCTGTCAGTTCTTGAGTATCAGTGTTCATAACATGAAGACGTAGAGCATGATGATGGCTGAGTTGAAAGCTGTCAGTTCTGAGTATCAGTGTATCATAACACGAAGATGGTAGACATATGATGGCTGTGAGTTGGAGCTGTCAGTTCTGAGTATCATAACTAACACGAAGATGGTAGACATATTGATGGCTGTGAGTTGAAAGCTGTCAGTCTGAGTATCATATACATATAAGAAGATGGTAGAGATATTGATGGCTGTGAGTTGAGAGCTGTCTTCTGAGTATCATGTATACATAACACGAAGATGGTAGAGCATATGATGGTGTGAGTTGAGAGCTGTCAGTTCTGAGTATCAGTGTATAGCATAACACGAGATGGTAGGCATATTGATGGCGTGAGTTGAGAGCTGTGAGTTCTGAGTATCAGTGTATACATCACGAAGATGGTGAGCATATTGATGGCTGTGAGTTGAGAGTCAGTAGGTTCTGAGTATCAGTGTATACATAACGAAGATGGTAGACATATTGATGGCTGTGAGTTGAGAGCTGTCAGTTCTGAGTATCAGTGTATACATAACACGAAGATGGTAGAGCATATTGATGGCTGTGAGTTGAGAGCTGTCAGTTCTGAGTATCAGTGTATACATAACACGAAGATGGTAGAGCATATTGATGGCTGTGAGTTGAGAGCTGTAGGTTCTGAGTATCAGTGTATACATAACACGAAGATGGTAGAGCATATTGATGGCTGTGAGTTGAAAGCTGTCAGTTCTGAGTATCAGTGTATACATAACACGAAGATGGTAGAGCATATTGATGGCTGTGAGTTGAGAGCTGTCAGTTCTGAGTATCAGTGTATACATAACACGAAGATGGTAGAGCATATTGATGGCTGTGAGTTGAGAGCGTCAGTTCTGAGTATCAGTGTATACATAATACGAAGATGGTAGAGCATATTGATGGCTGTGAGTTGAGAGCTGTGGGTTCTGAGTATCAGTGTATACATACACGAAGATGGTAGAGCATATTGATGGCTGTGAGTTGAGAGCTGTAGGTTCTGAGTATCAGTGTATACATAACACGAAGATGGTAGAGCATATTGATGGCTGTGAGTTGAGAGCGTCAGTTCTGAGTATCAGTGTATACATAACACGAAGATGGTAGAGCATATTGATGGCTGTGAGTTGAGAGCTGTCAGTTCTGAGTATCAGTGTATACATAACACGAAGATGGTAGAGCATATTGATGGCTGTGAGTTGAGAGCTGTAGGTTCTGAGTATCAGTGTATACATAACACGAAGATGGTAGAGCATATTGATGGCTGTGAGTTGAGAGCTGTCAGTTCTGAGTATCAGTGTATACATAACACGAAGATGGTAGAACATATTGATGGCTGTGAGTTGAGAGCTGTCAGTTCTGAGTATCAGTGTATACATAACACGAAGATGGTAGAGCATATTGATGGCTGTGAGTTGAGAGCTGTGGGTTCTGAGTATCAGTGTATACATAACACGAAGATGGTAGAGCATATTGATGGCTGTGAGTTGAGAGCTGTAGGTTCTGAGTATCAGTGTATACATAACACGAAGATGGTAGAGCATATTGATGGCTGTGAGTTGAGAGCTGTCAGTTCTGAGTATCAGTGTATACATAACACGAAGATGGTAGAGCATATTGATGGCTGTGAGTTGAGAGCTGTAGGTTCTGAGTATCAGTGTATACATAACACGAAGATGGTAGAGCATATTGATGGCTGTGAGTTGAGAGCGTCGGGTTCTGAGTATCAGTGTATACATAACACGAAGATGGTAGAGCATATTGATGGCTGTGAGTTGAGAGCGTCAGTTCTGAGTATCAGTGTATACATAACACGAAGATGGTAGAGCATATTGATGGCTGTGAGTTGAGAGCTGTCAGTTCTGAGTATCAGTGTATACATAACACGAAGATGGTAGAGCATATTGATGGCTGTGAGTTGAGAGCTGTAGGTTCTGAGTATCAGTGTATACATAACACGAAGATGGTAGAGCATATTGATGGCTGTGAGTTGAGAGCTGTAGGTTCTGAGTATCAGTGTATACATAACACGAAGATGGTAGAGCATATTGATGGCTGTGAGTTGAGAGCTGTGGGTTCTGAGTATCAGTGTATACATAACACGAAGATGGTAGAGCATATTGATGGCTGTGAGTTGAGAGCTGTGGGTTCTGAGTATCAGTGTATACATAACACGAAGATGGTAGAGCATATTGATGGCTGTGAGTTGAGAGCTGTAGGTTCTGAGTATCAGTGTATACATAACACGAAGATGGTAGAGCATATTGATGGCTGTGAGTTGAGAGCTGTCAGTTCTGAGTATCAGTGTATACATAACACGAAGATGGTAGAGCATATTGATGGCTGTGAGTTGAGAGCGTCAGTTCTGAGTATCAGTGTATACATAACACGAAGATGGTAGAGCATATTGATGGCTGTGAGTTGAGAGCTGTCAGTTCTGAGTATCAGTGTATACATAACACGAAGATGGTAGAGCATATTGATGGCTGTGAGTTGAGAGCTGTAGGTTCTGAGTATCAGTGTATACATAACACGAAGATGGTAGAGCATATTGATGGCTGTGAGTTGAGAGCTCGTTCTAGTATCAGTGTATACATAACAGAAGATGGTGAGCATATTGATGGCTGTGAGTGAGAGCTGTGGGTTCTAGATCAGTGTCATAACACGAAGATGGTAGAGCATATTGATGGCTGTGAGTTGAGAGCTGTGGGTTCTGAGTATCAGTGTATACATAACACGAAGATGGTAGAGCATATTGATGGCTGTGAGTTGAGAGCTGTAGGTTCTGAGTATCAGTGTATACATACACGAAGATGGTAGAGCATATTGATGGCTGTGAGTTGAGAGCTGTCAGTTCTGAGTATCAGTGTATACATAACACGAAGATGGTAGAGCATATTGATGGCTGTGAGTTGAGAGCTGTAGGTTCTGAGTATCAGTGTATACATAACACGAAGATGGTAGAGCATATTGATGGCTGTGAGTTGAGAGCTGTCAGTTCTGAGTATCAGTGTATACATAACACGAAGATGGTAGAACATATTGATGGCTGTGAGTTGAGAGCTGTCAGTTCTGGAGTATCGGTGTATACATAACACGAAGATGGTAGAGACAGAGCAGAAGAAACAATAATCCGTTCAACAACTCATGCCCACAGTTCAATGCAAATTGTAGCAAATCCATCAATTCTACAGTAGCGAAACTTTGCACCAATCTTAGAATTATACCGACGCAAATGTCTGATGAAAGCAATTGCAATAGGAAACCTGGATTTTGTAATATAACGGTTTCTTTTGATGTTGGCAACATATTTGGCGAATCTGATACCGAATTTTAGTTTTTACAGTAAACGCACCAATATCACATTTGATGACAAGTCTCATGCAAAGGCGTATCATCCCAGCTTATACATGGGGGCCACTGTCGATATTTGCAATAGAGTCATGAAATAAACAGGAAATGTAAACATAATTGTATTATTGTTTTTAAAAAACTTACATTACAGTTAAAGTTAGTTGCCATGTCATAATGCCATCCCCTTTTCACGTCCAGGCTTGGCAATGGCGGAGCTACTTGAGACGTTCTTTTCAAATCGCTACTTCTTCGTTACAATGTGCGTGTGTTAAATATGTGGTAGGAAGGTATCACTATAATAAAATAGCTCTTTTCTCTGGTTCTTGTATACTGTTAATTCAAAAAACCACAAAATAGATAAGACTGCAGTAAAACTATTTGATTGACGAAACACGTAATCACAAAGTATTTTAGTTTTACAAATTACAAAAACAATGACAATATTAAACAACGTTTCGACCAACAAGGCCTTTTTATCAAACAAACGAACAACAGGAGTGACGAATTAAAAAAAACCAACCATATGGACGACAACATACGAAGACATTCAAACGCTTCTAATGAAAATCTGGGAATCCAGATTTTCATTAGAAACGTATGAATGTCTCCGTATGTTGTCATCCATATGTTTTTGTTTTTTAATTAAAAACCACGGATTTTGTCCTGAATGTTGCTATTTTTGTCATCAATGTATTAAATGGCTGTAAACATTAGTTTTCTTCAACCATGCCAATGGACACGTTAAGTATATAGCATAAAGAAGGCAACTTCTAGATGGTATGATTGTTTGAATGGCAAAAATATTTTGTAGCGTCGGGAACGAGTGTAGTTCACATGCAAGTTTTCAAGTTATTTCATCAAATGGTTACAAAGATACAATATGTTATCTGTGGGCATGACAAGTTGAACGGACTGTTATTAACCTCTTGTCTGCATCTAATTAGCCCTAGCGTTCAAAACCAAAATCAAAACATCTTATTGTCCCATTGATTTCGTGAGAAGACACTCTGCTTAGTTAAGTTGTGAGGAGAGGACACTCTGCTTAGTTAAGTTGTGAGGAGAAGACACTCTGCTTAGTTAAGTTGTGAGGAGAGGACACTCTGCTTAGTTAAGTTGTGAGGAGAAGACACTGCTTAATTAAGTTGTAGTTATGCATAGTTTCCCCCTATTTCGAATATCGTCACTGTTTCTGTATTTTGTAAAACTATAGTACTTTGTTTGTACGTGTTTCGCTATTTACCAAGTTTTACTGCAGTCTTCCCTATTTCGATATCTGTTAAATATAGCGGGATTAGAACAACAATAGCTCGTTCCAAAATTGGTGAACATCTTTACCGACTGATATCAAATCATCAGGGATAGATGGTATAACAACAGAAATGTTACTTGCGTGTAAGACAACAGCAATAACATGGATGACCAGAATTTTTAACATAGCCTGGGAGGCACAAGAGGTTCCAGATGACTGGCAGAGAGCTATTATAGTCCCAATATGGAAGAACAAAGGAGACAAAAGAGAATGTGAAACATACAGGGGTATCTCTTTTGAGCCAAATAGGAAAAATGTTTGCAAAAATATTGGAGCGAAGAGCAAGACATATATTAGAGCCCCAGTTAAGCAATAGCCAGTTTGGGTTTAGGAGGGTAAGAGCTGCACAGACGCAATATTTACACTAAGACAGATCTGCGAACAAACAATTGAATACAATCAAAGTAAACAGCTTATATTTATAGACCAAGAAAAGGCATTTGATAGAGTAAACAGGTGCAAACTATGGAAGATCCTTGAAGAATATGGCGTCCAAGGACAACTATTAGGTAACATCATGGCCTTATATCAAGATAGCCAGAGTACAGTAAGAACTACAGAAGGAATGACCGACTGGTTCTCCATTACATCAGGTGTTAGACAAGGTTGTGTCCTCTCACCACTACTCTTTATTGCATATATGGATAAAATAACTCAAGAGTCGAATTCAGATAATGATGAAATAAATGAACTGCTTTTTGCAGATGATCAGTGCCTGATACATCAAAATGAACAAGATCTACAACATCATATTGACACTTTGAACAATAATTGTGTGAAACATGACATGAAAATCAACAACACTAAAACAGAAATAATGAATATGGGAAGAAAACATAATAATCTAGACATCCATGTCAATGGAAACTAAAATAAACCAAGTGAAAGAATTCAAATACTTAGGAAGCATATTCACAGAAGACGGAAAACTAGATAGAGAGATAGAGGCTAGAGTACAAAAGCAAATGCTGTAACCTACCAGCTAGCCCCATTGTTAAGGCACCCACAAATTTCACAGGCAGCTAAGAAACAAATGATCAACAGCATTTTATACCTACTTTGTGTTACCAGAGCCAAACATGGACATTGAGCAAAGCGCAGAGGGGGACTGCCTAGAGTAGTTGATAGTAGCTCGGCCTGCTAGCTGTGAGACGCCTCATAGCTCGGGTTCGATCCTACTGTCCGGCATTTGTTCAAGTCCCTGCTGGTCTTACTCAGGACGATAACGTGAGTACCTCTGAAGTCGGAGAAAATCTGCCTGTATGGCGAGGGAATACTAATTACGAGTACATTGAGCACACGGCTGCCAGTGTAAGTAATTTACAATGTGCACGCTGCTGCCATTGTAAGATATTGGAAAAACAGATTTTCACGCAAAAATCAGTTTCAGAGATGAAACTTCGTCTGAGTTGAAAGCGGACAAAAAAAAAAAAAAGCAAAGCGCAGTCACAAAAATAACTACATGTGAAATGCGTTGCCTGAGAAAAGTTACCAACAACACAAGAAAAGACAGAATCACCAACATCAGCATAAGAAAGAAAGTTGGCACAAAACCGTGCTTGAATTATATAGATAAACAAAGAATGAAGTGGTTTGGCCACTTAATAAGAATGCATCCAAACTCCACAGTATACAGAGTCTTCTACAACAGAACATCGGGAAAGAAGGCAAGAGGAAGACCACGGAAAAGATGGTTAGATGGCGTGGCAGCATCCTGTGAAAGAGCAAAGATAACAATCACACAAGCCACCAGAACAGCGCAAGACAAAAACAGAAAACCACGACACTGGGCAACAACCCGGTAGCAGTGTGACGACAAAGAAGAAGATCAAATCATCCACTTGACAGAAATGATTGATTTTTACATTTTGCTATTGATAGCAATAGAGATCTTCTGTACTGACTACACTTTGACGGCACATACCGCTTGCTACACTCTCACTGCTCACATCTCATTACACCCTCAACATTCACAATACTCACTACACTCTCATCGTTCACAACACTTTACCACTCACTGTACACTCACTACACCCACACCACTCATTACACCCTTACCGCTCACTGCTTACTCACCACATTCCTTACACTCCTACCACCTACACCACCTGAGATCTTCTTCTTCTTTGCGTTCGTTCTTTACGACCAATTTTAATCACTCTTTATGATATGTTTGATCTTTGCCAAAAACGTGTATACATTGCACATTGGTTTGGTAGACCCTAAACGCATAGACTTCTACACATTTAGGACACATGCATCCGATTTCAGCCAAACCTCCTTAGTCGCCTCTTACGACATCCTGGCAGGTAACAGTGGTTCTATTCTTTACACTCCAAATTTGGGCCCCGGTAACCACTCGGGCGACCTGAGATCTTTCTCGCGATCCCCGCCTAGACTGATGAACCAAATTTTTTCATGAATTTTACTGTTGCTTTTAGTGACTCCGTCCCTCCGTACAGCTTCTCGCGAAGCTCTGTGTTATCGGGCCAAGTTTCTTTTCTCAGAGTCACTAACCGCTGGCAGTCTTGCAGTATGTGCTCTGCCGTCAGGTCCGCCTTTTCACAGTAACACAGGCTAGTTGTGCCGATTTTAAATTTGTTATACATGTGGGCTCGGGGTCTGTTATGGCCGGTACGGAACGGAGATGGAATATGGCAACTTGTTCACTACGTGACAGACCATTGTACCCATCACTGCTGTTGTGTTGTGGGTGGTCTTTCGTCCATTTTTTATTGTACTGCCAACCGATGGTTGTCCTGACCTCCTCATAGCTAATCTCGTGATCAGTCTGCGGTAGTCGCCCACTTACTTTTGCTAGCCTGTCGGCTTCCTCGTTACCGTTTATGTTGCAGTGTGATGGTATCCATTGAATGACCGTGCGTTTAAGTGAGTTCACTAGTACACCGAGGATCGCTTTCAGCTCCTTGTGTTCTGTTTTGGATGTGGTTTTTAGTGCAGTGATAACCGACAGAGCATCGGTGAATATCACGACTTTGTTGCGCGAGGCGCTTCTTCTCTATAAGATCATTTCGGCTGCTGTTCTTAGCGTCTCTGCCTCTGCACGGTAGTTGTTTGAGAACTTGCCTGTGGCAATTGACTTTATGACCTTCACTTCCTTTGAGAGTTTAAGCACTATTCCTCCTCCACCATCTCTGATTGCGTCCACTGCCGATCCATCGGTATACACGTGTCCACTCATTTTCAGGGTACTCTGTCTCTATGAATTTTTTTGTAACCACTCTTCTTTCGCAGTTTTCTTGCTGCCCTTTCTTAAGTATACCCGGGATTGATTCCCTTAATTCTGGCATATTGATTTTCCCAGGCGGGGTCTTATCAGTTGCCTGTATCAATTTGGGTTTACACTTTACTAAGACCGGGTGGCCTTGGGTCAGTGCTTCAGCCCTTTTATGAAGCTGGTTCTCTGTATCCTGCCCTTCCTAGTCCGTTCATCCTGACATACATAGGGTGGGAGTTAAGCCGTTTTAGTTTTTCAGACAGTATCATAACTTTCCTGTCTCTACGGTCTGCCATTGGTTGGAGGCCTATGATTGTTTCCAATACCTTGATAGGCATCTGTGATAATGCGTGCTGTTCGATTCTGACTGCTGCTCACTTTTGCGAATTGCTTGTTGGATGCACTGCTCTATGCTGCAATGTCGTACTCCAGGACCGGTTGCACTCTTCCAGTGTATAGTGTTTTAAGGATTCTGGTGTTTGTTCCCCACGTGGAGCCTGCGAGTTTGCACATCATGTTGAGCCTTTTGTCGTAGCATTGTCTATTTGGGCGCACCATGTCAGTCTTCTGTCTAGTGTGACTCCCAGGTACGTTGAGTTTTTGCTTTCCGGAAGGTCTTGCCCATTGACTTTAAGCTTAATTATGTGATTCTGATTGTCCTGCTAGAACACCGTGTATGTGGTCTTTGACACGTTTATGTTCATGTTCTACTTTTTTTAAAACCAGATTCCCAGCTTATTTAGCGTATCTTGCAGTCGATTTGTTGCTATGGGCATTGACTCCTCTCTCGCCCAGATTGCCAGATCGTCGGCATACATGGCTGAGTGTACTCGCTTTGGTAGGCATGTTGCTACGTCGTTGACGAAGATTAGAAAGAGAGTTGATGAGAGCACTCCTCCTTGGGAGACTCCTTGCTCTAGCGTGGTCTTCATGCTTGTGTACCCCTGAACCTGAACCCTTGCTGTTCTGTTCTCTAGGTATCTATCAAGCCATTTGTACATTCTTCCCTTTATACCGAGGTGAGGAGTTTCAGTTTTAGCCCCTCTTTCCAGAATGTGTCGAACGCCTTCTCCATATCTACCAAAACTGCCAGTGTCTGCTTCTTTTCTTGGAAACTATCCTTGATTTCCTTGGCGATATAGGTTACCTGATCTTCGGTAGATCGTACTTCGAAAGCCTCCTGTTGTTTCATGAGAAGCCCTTTGCTCTCCAAGTGCCAAGATAGCCGTTTGTTCACCATGCGTTCCATGAGTTTGCCCGTGCAGCTTAGGAGGCTTATTGGTCTGTAACTCGCCGGGTCGAGTTTGTTTTTTCCTGGTTTTAAGATGGGTACCATGATTGGTAACTTCCATTCTCGTGGGACTAAGCCTGTCCTCCATGACATATTTAGGACGACCAGTAGAGCTGTCTTTGCTCTAGTTCCCAAGTTTTTGAGCATCTCATTAGTGATCCCATCCTTTCCCGGCTAATTTCTGAGCTTGAGCTCCATTAATGCCTCTTCCAACTTGTTTCTGGTGAATGTATCCGTTAGATGACAATCGGCTTTTCTTGGCTTGCCTTGGAGGGCCCTCGCTTTTCTCTTTGTGTCATCGCTTTTTGCTTTTGTTATGCTTACTCTGCTGACTAAGGCATATTTTTGCATTAGAATGTTTGCAGCTTCCATTCCCGAGCACATCTTTTTATCTTGTTCCAGGACTATTGGGGATCGGCTGGTGTTTTCATCATTTAGCGCTTTTGCCAGCATCGACAGTTTGTGACCGTCCCTATCAAGGTTCAGGGATTCGGTCTTTTCCAAATATTCACAAAACAGATGAGACTGCAGTAAAACTATTTGATTGGCAAAACACGTAATCACAAAGTACTGTAGTTGTAAAGTCTTTTCCACCCAGCTCTGCTTTGCTGATCGTTTGACTTCACGCTTGTACTTTGTCGCTGCCACCTTGTAAGCAGTATTGGATGTTACTGTCTGTGCCTCTTCTGCCTCTCTCCTTGCCAACTCAAGATGGTATTCAAGCTTCTGAACCTCTGCTGACCTGAGATCTGAGAAATGTGACCTTTGATCGCTGCTAACTAGACATGACAACATGTGTCACGAGGACTGTGTCTGAGATTTGAGAAATGTGACCTATGATCGCTGCTAACCAAAAACGACAACATGTGTCACGAGGACTGTGAAGGTGTTCCATTTATTCGAATCGCAATCCCAGAGAAAATGGCGCAGTATCCGGATGACGACATTAACCGCTTCTACCAAGAAGAGTTGCAAGTAGCCCGAACAACCGTATGTTGAAATCACATGTGCTATCCGACAACAAGTAGCCCGAACAACCGTATGTTGAAATCACATGTGCTATCCGACCACAAGTAGCCCGAACAACCGTATGTTGAACTCACATGTGCTATCCGACCACAAGTAGCCCGAACAACCGTATGTTGAACTCACATGTGCTATTCGACCACAAGTAGCCCGAACAACCGTATGTTGAACTCACATGTGCTATCCGACCACAAGTAGCCCGAACAACCGTATGTTGAACTCACATGTGCTATCCGAGAAGCTCAAAACTTCATAGTTTCTTCTTCTTCTTCTTCTTTGTCGTCACACTGCTACCGGGTTGTTGCCCAGTGTCGTGGTTTTCTGTTTTTGTCTTGCGCTGTTCTGGTGGCTTGTGTGATTGTTATCTTTGCTCTTTCACAGGATGCTGCCACGCCATCTAACCATCTTTTCCGTGGTCTTCCTCTTGCCTTCTTTCCTGATGTTCTGTTGTAGAAGACTCTGTATACTGTGGAGTTTGGGTGCATTCTTATTAAGTGGCCAAACCACTTCATTCTTTGTTTATCTATATAATTCAAGCACGGTTTTGTGCCAACTTTCTTTCTTATGCTGATGTTGGTGATTCTGTCTTTTCTTGTGTTGTTGGTAACTTTTCTCAGGCAACGCATTTCACATGTACTTCATAGTTTCAACGCACTTCATAGTTTAACCACCGTAAAGCACAGCATAACACACTTCCTCGTTTTAGCTGAAATATAAAGTTACAAACACTGATTTATAAGTGGATATACTAGAGCGAACACAAACAAACAAACAAACAAACAAACAAACATCCGGCATCATTTTATTTCCCACACATATGCTCTGCCTACCATATGAATCAACTGAAAGCCATCTTGTGCTTAGCAATTAATGATGCCAGCAATGCGTAGGAGCAACTTTTGAATAGCAAGTTAAGAGCGCTCAGGGTCAACAACACGACTTTGCCATTCAAGAGTTATCGTGATTCAAGAGACTCTTAGAAGAAAGTAGGGGATGGAGAAAGAGATAGATAGAAAAAGAAAGAAAGAAAAACGTTCTACCGCATTAGCGTATTTTAATTAAGAAACGATAATAGTAAATCTTTTACTTTCTTTTCTATAAATGTCTCCGAGAATCATTTATAGAAGCGACATTAGAACGTGTACAAGATGTATTGAATCCAATAGTTCTTAAAGATGTCATTGAATATGTCAGTATTTATTGAGGAAGTCATTTATTACCGTAAACTGACCAGGTCTACAAACTATTTATAATCTTCGTGTCTGCTAATGTTATGATTTATAATCTTCTTGTCTGCTAATGTTATGATTTATTATTAGTCCTCGACACAGCCAATTGTACATCAGAGACAACAACGTTTCTGTACATCAGAAACAACAACGTTTCTGTACATCAGAGACAACAACGTTTCTGTACATCAGAGACAACAACGTTTCTGTACATCAGAGACAACAACGTTTCTGTACATCAGAGACAACAACGTTTCTGTACATCAGAGACAACAACGTTTCTGTACATCAGAGACAACAACGTTTCTGTACATCAGAGACAACAACGTTTCTGTACATCAGAGACAACAACGTTTCTGTACATCAGAGACAACAACGTTTCTGTACATCAGAGACAACAACGTTTCTGTACATCAGAGACAACAACGTTTCTGTACATCAGAGACAACAACGTTTCTGTACATCAGAGACAACAACGTTTCTGTACATCAGAGACAACACCGTTTCTGTACATCAGAGACAACAACGTTTCTGTACATCAGAGACAACAACGTTTCTGTACATCAGAGACAACAACGTTTCTGTACATCAGAGACAACAACGTTTCTGTACATCAGAGACAACAACGTTTCTGTACATCAGAGACAACAACGTTTCTGTACATCAGAGACAACAACGTTTCTGTACATCAGAGACAACAACGTTTCTGTACATCAGAGACAACAACGTTTCTGTACATCAGAGACAACAACGTTTCTGTACATCAGAGACAACAACGTTTCTGTACATCAGAGACAACAACGTTTCTGTACATCAGAGACAACAACGTTTCTGTACATCAGAGACAACAACGTTTCTGTACATCAGAGACAACAACGTTTCTGTACATCAGAGACAACAACGTTTCTGTACATCAGAGACAACAACGTTTCTGTACATCAGAGACAACAACGTTTCTGTACATCAGAGACAACAACGTTTCTGTACATCAGAGACAACAACGTTTCTGTACATCAGAGACAACAACGTTTCTGTACATCAGAGACAACAACGTTTCTGTACATCAGAGACAACAACGTTTCTGTACATCAGAGACAACAACGTTTCTGTACATCAGAGACAACAACGTTTCTGTACATCAGAGACAACAACGTTTCTGTACATCAGAGACAACAACGTTTCTGTACATCAGAGACAACAACGTTTCTGTACATCAGAGACAACAACGTTTCTGTACATCAGAGACAACAACGTTTCTGTACATCAGAGACAACAACGTTTCTGTACATCAGAGACAACAACGCTTCTGTACATCAGAGACAACAACGTTTCTGTACATCAGAGACAACAACGTTTCCATCATTCGATCTTATGCATTTCTTTCTATTTCAAACCTAGTCCTATCGTTCCACACCCGAAGACAGGAATTGGCCCTCCTACCTCTTGCCATTAGGAGCTAGGAATATGAAGTGACTTCATATCTTAAGGATCTAGGAATATGAAGTGACTTCATATCTTAAGTTCTGAAAAGTCTGCGGAAACTTGTATTTATATCTATCGGCTGCAAGATTCTATTCACAAAAAAAAACAATATTAAAGTTATAATTGTGACTATTTTGGAATATGTAAATAAAGGTTCTGGTATAAGTCCAGAGACATTCCATGAACTGATTAAATAATTACAGAGTACGGTATCTCATTAGCAAGATTATTTGTGTGTGTGTGTTTTTTTTTCCTGTGTGTGTGCGTATGTGTGTGTGTGTGTGTGCGTGCTCGTGTGGGTGTGCGTGTGCGAGTGTGCGTGTTCTTGTTTCTGTTACAGTTTCCTACTACTGACGAAGTAGGAATGAGAAAGAGTCGCATAAGATTTTGCTTGTAACTAGAGAGGTGGCACTTAAAGATAACGAACAAGGCGAGCGAACGTATGACAAACTAGCCTAAGGGCACAAGTTCATAAGCGAGCAGACCAATAAGAAGAAAAATATAAGCAACAAAATAACTGGATAGTGTCGCAGTCAGAAACTACAGCAGATCTGAATAGACAGTGAATAGTTTATACACAACAGGAATTCGTACATTCTAATTCATAATCTTCATGTCATTTCGTATTTGGTTTTGGTTAGAGAAAGATGACAACAGTACCTTGTTGAAATATCGGTTAAACTCAGCAAATAAATTAATGAAAAGTACAATGGATACAGTTTTCTAATTGGGGATATCAAGAGAGAGTAACATATCAAAGAATATTTGTCATGGCGTGCAATTAAGAGGCATTTTGGAATATAGAGTATTTTACAAACTGTGAATGTCAAGTTTATTGGTTATTGGTTAATACTGCCTTCATTGATTTCATTAGTAGATTTGTTTTTTAAAACAAGTTTCGGATATTAATTGTAACGTTTATGATAGTGTATACATTTTCCTCTTTGCTGTTGAATAGTAATAACTAAAACAGAAATAATGTGATACAGTTGACATGATTTATCGATGAAAACAAACAATACTAATAACATCTACAGATAATCCAGTGTGAATATGGTCAACATTAACCTACTTTCGTCAGCATTGTTTGATCACTCTAAAATATTTGAAACAAATCTTTCTGCTTAAGTATGCGCTTTGAAACGAAAACAACAATAGTGTGTGCGCAGTGAAGTGAAAACAAAAATAGTATACTTGCAGTAAAGTTAAAACACAAATGCGAAGTTTACGTGAAGTGAAGTGATAACATAAATATTATGCATACAGTGAAGTGATAACAGTAATAGTATACACACAGTGAAGTGATAACAGAAATAATATACACACAGTGAAGTGATAACAGAAATAGTATACACACAGTGAAGTGATAACAGAAATAGTATACACACAGTGAAGTGATAATAGAAATAGTATGCATACAGTGAAGTGATAACAGAAATAGTATGCACACAGTGAAGTGATAACAGAAATAGTATACACACAGTGAAGTGATAATAGAAATAGTATGCATACAGTGAAGTGATAACAGAAATAGTATGCACACAGTGAAGTGATAACAGTAATAGTATGCACACAGTGAAGTGATAATAGAAATAGTATACATACAGTGAAGTGATAACAGAAATAGTATTCATACAGTGAAGTGATAACAGTAATAGTATGCACACAGTGAAGTGATAACAGAAATAGTATACATACAGTGAAGTGATAATAGAAATAGTATACATATAGTGAAGTGATAACGGAAATAATAACAGAAATAAAGAGAACGATAGTTCTTTTAAAAAAATGAAAGTGAAAAAAATGACAAGTTAAATACTATACATCAAATTCCTGTGATGACTTTGGCTCTTCAAAGTTTTTGGTAAGGAAACACTTACTAGTTTGGAGACTTTATTAGCAAAAATATTAATTTTTCAACTCAATATAACAAACATAAGATAAACATGTCTGACAAAAATAAAGTACGGCCGAAGCTGGAAGCTATTGTTTCATTTCAATCAACACTGACTTCATCGCATTGCCAAATTGTGTTGGAAAGTAATAATTGCAATCGAGGTACTTCATGGAACAAACGTTTACCTGAACAATCTCCTACACGAACTTCCGACTCATGTTATAGCAAACTCACACAAGACATGTCGTTCCGAAACGTAGACAATACGACTGAAGAAAAGAAAATATACCAACATGATCAAACTGATGTTAATAATAGATCGCCAAGTGTACAAATTGACACTTCAGCACAACTAATCAATTTTCAAAACCAAGTAACAACGACGTTAACAAATTCTAGTTCTTCAGATTTCTTAAAAAATGAATCTGAATTACTGAATGCTACAAGTTCTGTGCTATATACTCAAAGCAATCAATCACAAATGGAGACAGCGGGAAATCAGAAAAAGAAAACTAGAACTGAACTTGACAACGAACGAGTGACTTATAATGCTAAACAGTATTCTGCTGGTAGCGGTTGCTGGAAATTTCAGAAAAAGAATAGCACAAACCGCAGCAAAGAACATAATGAACAAAATTATACTGTAAGTACTGAAAGAAGTAATGTATTGCCAAATGAAGAAGCATTGACAGAAATTAATAGCAAATTCAGAGGACACAGCAACGAACATGAAAGATTGCAAGAGTGCACTGAACAAATTGGACCTGACAACGGATTCAATAAACAATTCAAAAAAGAGAAATATAATTTTAACGAAATGGTAAAGATAATAAAAAATATGGAACACGAAACAGTTAGTCAAAAGTCTAAGGACAATCCAATTGTATTTGATAACAACAGAACCAATGATACTCTGGCAACATCCCAACATAATAATATCAAGAAGACTACTTTCACAGCTTCATTTCTTCGACGATCAAATTGTTCTTCCAACGTCTCTAAATCTCAACACAGAGATACAAATGCAGATGGAAGCTCATGTGTGGAATATGGTGTCAAATATACTTGGTCAGAGCAAAGTCTTAGTCAAAGCAATACTACAGAAGCAGTGAAATGCTCGAGTCTACCATCTCCTGTAAAACCTCCAAGAGTTATTAAATCCCCCAAGTCTGGAAAGCTAAGAAACCTATTATCTTCACCAAGTTCGCTGACAAACAAAGGACACTCAGGAAATCAGTGTCGATTTGATGGACAATACCATCGTGAAGATGATATCACACATGAGGTATCTGATGAGATATCAAAACAAACAGATAATACAAGAAATCTGACATTGAGAAGAGAGACAAACCAGAGAGATGAAAGTGACCAGCACATTGCGGAAAAAATGCCAACAAATCATGCACAACCTCAACATTTTGCTGTTATCGCTGTTGATTTGGGAACAACCCATAGTGGCTATAGGTAAGTTATTACTTAATGTGTCTGTTAATAACAAACGTATACCTTTTGTTTTACAACAATCACAGCTAGAGACGTGATTTTCAAACTAAATTACCACACAATCTACAGAACAACTAAAGAACACCCCCACCTCCCCACCCAACACAATCCGCTCAACATTGACCATGCTCAGTTACTGAACTGAACGTTTCTAATCATATATTTTATATTTCAGTCTTATGTCTTGGGAAGTCAATTAAAAAAAGGTATTCGAATGCATTTGATATACAGGTTTTTATAGGATATTGTAGAGGAGACGGAGGAGGGGGTGGGGTGGAGAGGATGGGTTACACAACATCAAAATGAAATGGAATAACTTGAAAATGTATTGTTACATTTATAAATGAAGCACAGTAATTTGAAATGGAATAACTTGAAAATGTATTGTTACATTTATAAATGAAGCACAGTAATTTGAAATGGAATAACTTGAAAATGTATTGTTACATTTATAAATGAAGTACAGTAATTTGAAATGGAATAACTTGAAAATGTATTGTTACATTTATAAATGAAGTACAGTAATTTGAAATGGAATAACTTGAAAATGTATTGTTACATTTATAAATGAAGTACAGTAATTTGAAATGGAATAACTTGAAAATGTATTGTTACATTTATAAATGAAGTACAGTAATTTGAAATGGAATAACTTGAAAATGTATTGTTACATTTATAAATGAAGCACAGTAATTTGAAATGGAATAACTTGAAAATGTATTGTTACATTTATAAATGAAGCACAGTAATTTGAAATGGAATAACTTGAAAATGTATTGTTACATTTATAAATGAAGCACAGTAATTTGAAATGGAATAACTTGAAAATGTATTGTTACATTTATAAATGAAGCACAGTAATTTGAAATGAATATAAAATCATTGTATTTAATAAGCACAGTAATTTGAAATGGAATAACTTGAAAATGTATTGTTACATTTATAAATGAAGCACAGTAATTTGACAACGTACAAAAATCATATACAGCGACGTTTTGATCAAAAAGTCTTTATCAAACACAGAATACCAATTCTTTGTTACATAGTTTTACTGCAGTTCTTATCTTATATTTGTACTTTATAAAGCTACATTACTTCGGTTTTTGCGTGTTTAGACTTTGCTGTGTAGCTTTAATGCAGTCTTCCTTATATTGTTAATGTATGCACTATATTTGCTGTGTAGCTTTACTGCAGTCTTCCCTTATATTGTTACATGTATGTACTATATTTGCTGTGGAGCTTTACTGCAGTCTTCCCTAATATTGTTACATGTATGTACTATATTTGCTGTGGAGCTTTACTGCAGTCTTCCCTAATATTGTTACATGTATGTACTATATTTGCTGTGGAGCTTTACTGCAGTCTTCCCTTATATTGTTACATGTATGTACTATATTTGCTGTGGAGCTTTACTGCAGTCTTCCCTTATATTGTTACATGTATGTACTATATTTGCTGTGGACCTTTACTGCAGTCTTCCCTTATATTGTTACATGTATGCACTATATTTGCTGTGTAGCTTTACTGCAGTCTTCCCTTATATTGTTACATGTATGTACTATATTTGCTGTGGAGCTTTACTGCAGTCTTCCCTTATATTGTTACATGTATGTACTATATTTGATGTGGAGCTTTACTGCAGTCTTCCCTTATATTGTTACATGTATGTACTATATTTGCTGTGGAGCTTTATGCAGTCTTCCTTAATATTGTTACATGTATGTATATATTTGCTGTGACTTTACTGCAGTCTTCACTTATATTGTTACATGTATGTACTATATTTGCTGTGGAGCTTTACTGCAGTCTTCCCTTATATTGTTACATGTATGTACTATATTTGCTGTGGAGCTTTACTGCAGTCTTCCCTTATATTGTTACATGTATGTACTATATTTGCTGTGGAGCTTTACTGCAGTCTTCCCTTATATTGTTACATGTATGTACTATATTTGCTGTGGAGCTTTACTGCAGTCTTCCCTTATATTGTTACATGTATGTACTATATTTGCTGTGGAGCTTTACTGCAGTCTTCCCTTATATTGTTACATGTATGTACTATTTATCCTTGTTTTATTCAATAATAAAAACAACTTTAGATATTAAAGATAGACAGAAAAAAATGGCTATTAATGTTTTAAAACTTTCTGTTGTTTAACGAATTCATGAACTGGCCGATCGTTTTAAATCCCTTCTTTAAACTGATGGATGATGATAATGTAACTTATAAGATGAATAGGCGTGCCTTTCAGAGATAAGTATTTTCATGTTGGAGTCGATGTTGGATAACTATATCTAAAGTATCGAATATTTCTTTGCTTGGTGTTAACGAAAATGTATTTCGAAAATTCTATCTCTCAGTTAATATTCGTCTATGTTAAAGATGAAGTCGATGTTGATTATCTGAATCTTCGTTAACAAATATATTGCTGTGATTCGTCCTAATGATAATGTATTTAGAATCCTGTTTCTGTCATATATTTTGATTCATCTAGGGCAACGGAGAATGCTGCAAAATCTAGTGCACACTCTTTCAAGATTATTTTTATATCTTACATTTAGCTTGAACATGTCTTTTACTTCTACGATCAAAAATTTGAAGTCATCTTTTTTTTAAAAGCACTGTTTAGCAACTCTGTATTGTATTTTTTTTAACGTTGATTTAAAATAAGAGGGATTTGCATTTTAGTGTGTGTGTATGTGTACTTTTTTTCTAAATTAGTTTTGATTAGCTCAAAGTGTAAAGTAATGTTTGATAAAACTCGTGGGCCGATCCAAATTGTTTCCCAATTAAGGAGTACAATCATAGCACTCCGAACATGTCCATAGGTGCTTCGATCTCCGCCTCCACAAAGCCAGCAGCTTCCAGCAGCCCAACACGCCAATTTGATGTTCATAAATTAATATCTTTGTAAATTTGGTATGTCGTTCTTTTCGGTCTGTACCAATATCGACACCATCACTCTCAATCTGGTCATTGATTGTGATTCACAACCTTGAAACTCCTCTGTTCGGAAAGATTCTCAATGTGGTAAGAATATCATTTCTGCCTATTGCAGTGCCTTTGATATCGTAACTGTACCAGTCAATCTATCAGCTCGCTCATTACCCCTGACTCCTGCGTGCCAAGGGTGGAAAATGAAAGTGATTTCTCTTATCCTAATATGTTCCAGTAGCTCTAATCATTTTCGTCTCCCATTTATGTTTCGACATTACGAACAACATTCATGAAGTCACTTAATATGAAAACACGAGAGTAGTTATGAGATGACAATCACGGCATCAAACCAGCTTTCACCTTCGGGATCATACTCAATTAATCACTAAAAATGCAAGCATAAGTTTAGTTTTGTGACTCAAGAAGATTAGAACCTTAGTCATCACCAGCACCTCAATTGCCATGCTACTTGTTGTCATACTAAATGCACCACTGGCTTCTTTGATCGTACCACCACATGAGCTTGCAGAGAAGACCCATGAGGGCTTTTGGTGGGGAACTACCGATCCATCTGTGTAGATCACATCGTCACCCACACTATAGTTTTCATTAATGATGGCCTTGGCGTCTGTATCCACCGAAAGGGATTCATCTCGCTGCGACGATTGTCGAATTTAATGATGGTTGTAACACATTCGGAGGATGAAAGATAATAGAATTCCAACAGGCTTTCTGTATAGGGAATTACAAATTGATAGAAGATATCGCGCCGCCCTCTCCTTCAGCAACACATTTTCACAAGAGGGATATTTATGATGGAGACTTAGAAGTCGGTCTGAAAGCAGAATGATATGAATCGCAGTGCATGAATAATATGAATCGCAGTGCATGAATAATATGAATCGCAGTGCATGAATAATATGAATCGCAGTGCATGAATAATATGAATCGCAGTGCATGAATGATATGAATCGCAGTGCATGGATGATATGAATCACAGTGCATGAATGATATGAATCACAGTACATGGATGATATGAATCGCAGTGCATGAATGATATGAATCACAGTGCATGAATGATATGAATCACAGTGCATGAATGATATGAATCACAGTGCAGGAATGATATAAATCACAGTGCATGAATGATATGAATCACAGTGCATGAATGATATGAATCACAGTGCAGGAATGATATAAATCACAGTGCATGAATGGATAAGATCAAGAGTGAAATTAGGAGATAAGCAGAAACAAATGTCAGAGAAGATGAACGCTGAGCACCCGAATAGACATATCAGGATTTGAGATGACAGACCGGAATAGACATATCAGGATTTGAGATGACAGACCGGAATAGATATATCAGGATTTGAGATGGCAGACCCGAATAGATATATCAGGATTTGAGATGACAGACCGGAATAGATATATCAGGATTTGAGATGGCAGACCCGAATAGACATATCAGGATTTGAGATGGCAGACCGGAATAGACATATCAGGATTTGAGATGACAGACCGGAATAGATATATCAGGATTTGAGATGGCAGACCCGAATAGATATATCAGGATTTGAGATGGCAGACCCGAATAGATATATCAGGATTGGAGATGGCAGACCCGAATAGATATATCAGGATTGGAGATGGCAGACCGGAATAGATATATCAAGATTTGAGATGGCAGCAATGTTTTTAGAGACCTATACAACAATTGTGACAACATTTTCTCAGCGTAGTCTGGTTAGTCATATACGTTGTCATAGATTGTAGTTTTTATCTCTGTGGAACACAGCTTACACATTAACTTCTGCAAATGCGAAAATGTGCCAACAGTAATAGTATATATAAATGTGACAATTATTTTGTCAATTAAGAGACACTTGCTTTAATGATATTGTGTTGATAATTTGAAGTAAATATTTCGAATATTTCAACAGTTGTGTCAGAGACGCATGCCATATGTACACGATGAGACGGTGTGCTGAGAACGAACATAGGCTAGTCTGTCAGAAGACATTAACTTCCATCTTACTGACCCCAGACGGACAGTTCCACAGCTTTGGCTATAATGCTCGCAAACATTACCTCAGCTTGTGCCCACAAGAGGCGCAACATTGGTTATACTTCAGTAACTTCAAGAAGGACTTATATCAACATGATGTACGTTTAAGTATACAGAGTTATTTGTGTGTTTTTGTGACTTCATTTCTGATATGATTATTTATAGCATTCGCTAGTCACACATACGTCTTCCGTGAACTCTTATCTTCCCCTCCTTCGTGTTCTCCCTCCCTCTCTCTCTCTCTTTCTCTCTCTCCATCTCTCACTCTCTCCCTCCCTCCCTCACCCGTGCTGCGTGTTTGCTCCCTAAAACGAATCCAATGATCATTAACAAATACTTACATAGATCATTTTGACCAGTTGTTCGCGAACCATAAAAAGTATCATTGTATTATATTCCCGTAGACTCTGGTACTATATGATATGAGACAGATGACAGACTGTCGAATTTGTGTAATAGAAATAAACAATTATATTAAACAAACTCACTGATGGAAGCAAGAGCACTTATCAAAAGAAAATACAAATCTGCTTGGAATCTTACTTATTTACTAACATAAGAAGTGCCAAAAATGCCAAACTATGTACATATGTTGAGTTGCTACCCGAGAGAACCTACCGTCTCTTCCTCCTTGATGTGTGCTCATTGTACACTTCTATACCTCATCCTGACGGCCTTATAGCTCTCCAGTTCTTTCTCAATAGGAGAACTAATCCACTTGTGTCAACTTCTGCTCTCCTTCGTCTTGCGGAACTAGTTCTCACTCTTAACTCCTTTCAGTTTAATGACCAATTCTTTGAGCAGATCAGTGGGGTTGCCATGGGTACTAAAATGGGACCTAGTTATGCTTGTCTTTTCATGGGCTATCTCGAACACCTAGTATGGACTACATATGATGGCCCCTTCCGTCTGTCTATCACAGATACATTGATGACTGTATTGGCATCACTGATATGCCTGAAGCCGATTTGTCACGCTTCATTAATTTCATTAATGTTTTCAACCCTTCTATTCGTTTTACTTCTCACATCTCCACTACTTGTGTCAACTTTCTTGACATTACTATCACCTTACGCCTATCCACTATCTATACATCAGTATATTACAAGCCTACTGATGCACATAGTTTCTCCTCTATACTTCTTCCCATCCCCGGGCTTGTCGTGACTCTTTGCCATTCTCGCAGCTCTTACGCCTTCGTCGCCTTTGTAGTGAGGACGATGATTTTCTTGAGAGAGCTCGCGAGATGCTTGATTTCTTTCGTAGGCGCCTATACCCAGAGAGGGTGCTTGTCTCGGCTATGCATCGAGTTCAGAAAATCACTCGCCAGCAGGCCCTTACCAGTCAGCATAGGACTACTAACTCTGACGGAGTAAAACTTATCTTAACTTACCACCCCCATAGTTCCCTGGTGAAAATGTTTTATTCCGTCATCTGTCTCTCCTTAGATCAGATCCTGAGACCCGTTCTGTCTTCCCCAACTATCCTTTGGTGTCTTACAGACGGGACAGAAGTCTTAAGGATATGTTGGTACACAGTCGCCTTAAGTCCAATATCCAGACTCATTTTGGCACTGTCCAGTGTGGTCGTCGGCGTTGCAACACGTGTGCTTATGTGATACAGACGCGTACTGTATCTTTCCTTTAGGCACGTTTCTTATTGACGATGGGTTCACATGCGAGTCCCGTAATCTTATCTATGCTATTATCTGTAAGCGGTGTAACAAGGCTTATATCGGCGAGACAGGCAAGAGGCTCAGTGACCGATTCGCCCAACACTTACGCGACATACGTCAATGCTCTGTGACCCCTGTAGCCACCCATTTCAATGACACTGGCCATTTAGGTGCTCACGATGTCCAGGTCACAGCCATCCGATCATGTTCCTCGGATGATCGCAGTCGATTTGCTCTGGAGAATCGGTTGATTTCTTTGTATGGTACCTTGCGACCACGCGGGCTCAACGTATTACATTCTTATGCTTCTTAGTACTTTCTCTTCCCATGCTTTGTAATCTATATGGGTATATGTTGCATGTATTCATGTTATATTCCATTCTTATGCTTCTTAGTACTTTCTCTTCCCCTGCTTTGTAATCTATATGGGTATATGTTGCATGTATTCAAGTTATATATTTACTAGATGTTTCATTGTTTCTTTTCCTTTCTATTTCTAGTTTTTATGTGTGTTTTTGTGTTACATTTATTTCGTTATTCGTTTTTATTCCAGATTTTCCTTAGATACGTTTGTATTTGGTCGTCCATTTGTGTTTCATTTTAATTTGTCACTCCTGTTTGTTCGTTTGCTTGATAAAGGCCTTGTTGGTCGAAACGTTGCTGTATTTTGTCATTGTTTTTGTAATTTGTAAAACTACAGTACTTTGTAATTACGTGTTTTGCCAATCAAATAGTTTTACTGCAGTTCCATATATATATACTACATATGTTTATGTACATATAAAGGATAATTACATCGTGAACCTCCCAAAAATGTCTAACTAGCATATGTTTATGTACATATAAAGGATAATGACAGCGTGAACCTCCCAAAAATGTCTAACTAGCATATGTTTATGTACATATAAAGGATAATTACATCGTGAACCTCCCAAAAATGTCTAACTAGCATATGTTTATGTACATATAAAGGATAATGACAGCGTGAACCTCCCAAAAATGTCTAACTAGCATATGTTTATGTACATATAAAGGATAATGACAGCGTGAACCTCCCAAAAATGTCTAACTAGCATATGTTTATGTACATATAAAGGATAATGACAGCGTGAACCTCCCAAAAATGTCTAACTAGCATATGTTTATGTACATATAAAGGATAATTTACAGCGTGAACCTCCCAAAAATGTCTAACTAGCATATGTTTATGTACATATAAAGGATAATTTACAGCGTGAACCTCCCAAAAATGTCTAACCCTTACGACGAAGATATCCGTTGACAAAAGTCTGAATATTATGTGCATTTAGCTTGGTGACTAGAGCCACGTTTACGAGCCATACAGCAACACAGTTTTCACATATGAGCTGAATATTATGTGCATTTAGCTTGGTGACTAGAGCCACGTTTACGAGCCATACAGCAACACAGTTTTCACATATGAGCTGAATATTATGTGCATTTAGCTTGGTGACTAGAGCCACGTTTACGAGCCATACAGCAACACAGTTTTCACATATGAGCTGAATATTATGTGCATTTAGCTTGGTGACTAGAGCCACGTTTACGAGCCATACAGCAACACAGTTTTCACATATGAGCTGAATATTATGTGCATTTAGCTTGGTGACTAGAGCCACGTTTACGAGCCATACAGCAACACAGTTTTCACATATGAGCTGAATATTATGTGCATTTAGCTTGGTGACTAGCCACGTTTACGAGCCATACAGCAACACAGTTTTCACATATGAGCTGAATATTATGTGCATTTAGCTTGGTGACTAGCCACGTTTACGAGCCATACAGCAACACAGTTTTCACATATGAGCTGAATATTATGTGCATTTAGCTTGGTGACTAGCCACGTTTACGAGCCATACAGCAACACAGTTTTCACATATGAGCTGAATATTATGTGCATTTAGCTTTGTGACTAGAGCCACGTTTACGAGCCATACAGCAACACAGTTTTCACATATGAGCTGAATATTATGTGCATTTAGCTTGGTGACTAGAGCCACGTTTACGAGCCATACAGCAACACAGTTTTCACATTTGAGCTGAATATTATGTGCATTTAGCTTGGTGACTAGAGCCACGTTTACGAGCCATACAGCAACACAGTTTTCACATATGAGCTGAATATTATGTGCATTTAGCTTGGTGACTAGAGCCACGTTTACGAGCCATACAGCAACACAGTTTTCACATATGAGCTGAATATTATGTGCATTTAGCTTGGTGACTAGAGCCACGTTTACGAGCCATACAGCAACACAGTTTTCACATATGAGCTGAATATTATGTGCATTTAGCTTGGTGACTAGAGCCACGTTTACGAGCCATACAGCAACACAGTTTTCACATATGAGCTGAATATTATGTGCATTTAGCTTGGTGACTAGAGCCACGTTTACGAGCCATACAGCAACACAGTTTTCACATATGAGCTGAATATTATGTGCATTTAGCTTGGTGACTAGAGCCACGTTTACGAGCCATACAGCAACACAGTTTTCACATATGAGCTGAATATTATGTGCATTTAGCTTGGTGACTAGAGCCACGTTTACGAGCCATACAGCAACACAGTTTTCACATATGAGCTGAATATTATGTGCATTTAGCTTGGTGACTAGAGCCACGTTTACGAGCCATACAGCAACACAGTTTTCACATATGAGCTGAATATTATGTGCATTTAGCTTGGTGACTAGAGCCACGTTTACGAGCCATACAGCAACACAGTTTTCACATATGAGCTGAATATTATGTGCATTTAGCTTGGTGACTAGAGCCACGTTTACGAGCCATACAGCAACACAGTTTTCACATTTGAGCTGAATATTATGTGCATTTAGCTTGGTGACTAGAGCCACGTTTACGAGCCATACAGCAACACAGTTTTCACATTTGAGCTGAATATTATGTGCATTTAGCTTGGTGACTAGAGCCACGTTTACGAGCCATACAGCAACACAGTTTTCACATTTGAGCTGAATATTATGTGCATTTAGCTTGGTGACTAGAGCCACGTTTACGAGCCATACAGCAACACAGTTTTCACATTTGAGCTGAATATTATGTGCATTTAGCTTGGTGACTAGAGCCACGTTTACGAGCCATACAGCAACACAGTTTTCACATATGAGCTGAATATTATGTGCATTTAGCTTGGTGACTAGAGCCACGTTTACGAGCCATACAGCAAACAGTTTCACATATGAGCTGAATATTATGTGCATTTAGCTTGGTGACTAGAGCCACGTTTACGAGCCATACAGCAACACAGTTTTCACATATGAGCTGAATATTATGTGCATTTAGCTTGGTGACTAGAGCCACGTTTACGAGCCATACAGCAACACAGTTTTCACATATGAGCTGAATATTATGTGCATTTAGCTTGGTGACTAGAGCCACGTTTACGAGCCATACAGCAACACAGTTTTCACATATGAGCTGAATATTATGTGCATTTAGCTTGGTGACTAGAGCCACGTTTACGAGCCATACAGCAACACAGTTTTCACATATGAGCTGAATATTATGTGCATTTAGCTTGGTGACTAGAGCCACGTTTACGAGCCATACAGCAACACAGTTTTCACATATGAGCTGAATATTATGTGCATTTAGCTTGGTGACTAGAGCCACGTTTACGAGCCATACAGCAACACAGTTTTCACATATGAGCTGAATATTATGTGCATTTAGCTTGGTGACTAGAGCCACGTTTACGAGCCATACAGCAACACAGTTTTCACATATGAGCTGAATATTATGTGCATTTAGCTTGGTGACTAGAGCCACGTTTACGAGCCATACAGCAACACAGTTTTCACATATGAGCTGAATATTATGTGCATTTAGCTTGGTGACTAGAGCCACGTTTACGAGCCATACAGCAACACAGTTTTCACATATGAGCTGAATATTATGTGCATTTAGCTTGGTGACTAGAGCCACGTTTACGAGCCATACAGCAACACAGTTTTCACATTTGAGCTGAATATTATGTGCATTTAGCTTGGTGACTAGAGCCACGTTTACGAGCCATACAGCAACACAGTTTTCACATTTGAGCTGAATATTATGTGCATTTAGCTTGGTGACTAGAGCCACGTTTACGAGCCATACAGCAACACAGTTTTCACATTTGAGCTGAATATTATGTGCATTTAGCTTGGTGACTAGAGCCACGTTTACGAGCCATACAGCAACACAGTTTTCACATTTGAGCTGAATATTATGTGCATTTAGCTTGGTGACTAGAGCCACGTTTACGAGCCATACAGCAACACAGTTTTCACATATGAGCTGAATATTATGTGCATTTAGCTTGGTGACTAGAGCCACGTTTACGAGCCATACAGCAACACAGTTTTCACATATGAGCTGAATATTATGTGCATTTAGCTTGGTGACTAGAGCCACGTTTACGAGCCATACAGCAACACAGTTTTCACATATGAGCTGAATATTATGTGCATTTAGCTTGGTGACTAGAGCCACGTTTACGAGCCATACAGCAACACAGTTTTCACATATGAGCTGAATATTTACCATGTCTTCGCCTTCCTCCCTCAGTGCTTCTGCCGGGATGTTATCTACTCCTGCCGCATTGCCATTGTTCTTGTTTTTCAATATGAGGAGCTGATTTACCATGTCTTCGCCTTCCTCCCTCAGTGCTTCTGCCGGGATGTTATCTACTCCTGCCGCATTACCATTGTTCTTGTTTTTCAAGGCAAAGGAAATGAGCGGTGTAAAAAAGACAAAACACACAACACCTGAACACAAAACATTTCCAACCCTGATAATGTAGACACTACCTTTGGTAGGGATGTGTTTCAGGATTGGACTCTACAGTCTCTTCTGCACACATCAGAGAGGTGCAATGGCTCACGTCTGAGGCTGTTGTTATCATTACTTGCGACGGACGGCTATAGTTAGTAGTATCAATCTATCTATTTTTCATGCACCGATAATGTGTTCGTTTAGAAAATATCCTCTCGATGCTAAGACTATCTACAGCCACACAATTATTTCTGTTGGTGTCTGTAACGGATTGGTTAAGACGTTCGCTTTGCGATCTGAAGGTTGTGAGTTCAAATCCGGACCACGTCGTCCAGTTTCCATGTGCAATTTTTTTCAGGAGATCCCTAGATTTGTTACTGGAGCTATGGAGTGCTACAGAGTTCATTCTTTGTGCAACACTCTGGCATGTGGCTTGCCATTTCTGAGGAAAGTGACGGTTACCATATGGGATATCCGTTGCAAGGTAGCCAATCCTTCGCCTTTAAACCTTATTAGTTGTCCCTTTTGATATCTATATTGTATTACTTAATAAGAAAATACATATTTGATGTCTTAACTATGGCGACATAACTCTACATTCTTGAAGGACAGGTTAATATTTCAATAATTTAGTATTATCAGTATCAAGTTTTGTATTATCAGTATCAAGTTTTGTATTATCAGTATCAAGTTTTGTATTATCAGTATCAAGTTTTGTATTATCAGTATCAAGTTTTGTATTATCAGTATCAAGTTTTGTATTATCAGTATCAAGTTTTGTATTATCAGTATCAAGTTTAGTATTATCAGTATCAAGTTTTGTATTATCAGTATCAAGTTTTGTATTATCAGTATCAAGTTTTGTATTATCAGTATCAAGTTTTGTATTATCAGTATCAAGTTTTGTATTATCAGTATCAAGTTTAGTATTATCAGTATCAAGTTTTGTATTATCAGTATCAAGTTTTGTATTATCAGTATCAAGTTTTGTATTATCAGTATCAAGTTTTGTATTATCAGTATCAAGTTTTGTATTATCAGTATCAAGTTTTGTATTATCAATATCAAGTTTTGTATGTATGAAGGGAAATAATTAGACATAAATAATAGACCTAGGATTTTGTTTTATTTTAGTCATGAAAATTCTATTATTTTGTTTACTTTTTTTCAGAAACTTAATATGGATACTGTTCTTGTTGCATCAAATGGTGGGAAATTCTCTGCATTCGAAATATTAACATTGTCTCTAAAGTTCTTCAAGCGTGAAGCACTTGAGCAGCTGACTAGCGATGCAGAAAATGATTGTGCAAAACAGGTTATTAGATGGGTTATCACAGTACCAGCAGGTTGGACATCATCTGATAAACAGTTTATACGACAAGCTGCATATGAGGTTTGTTGAGATTATTATGTTAATATTATAATCATATTACTTCCCCCACCTTCTCCTTACATTGGCTTCCACATTGCTGTAAAAACTACTAATAACCGGATCATTAAGTGTGAACATTAAGGGCATACCACTGCTCAGATATTAAGATGCTGCAAGAAAAACGTTTCTATAGGTCCCAGCACATTGGAAAAACTAGATGATGACAGAGTTATGTGGAAAGCAATATCGCGCAAGGGCGCAGTGTCTTTGAGAAGAGACTTATGTATGACCTGAAAGACAAGAGAGAAAAGCGAAAACTCAGAAGTTGTGACAGTAAAACACTTGCCAATTGAACGTCTGTAAATAGGGAAAAAAGCCATATAAGTGTGTTATTTATGCATTGCTCTATTAACGTTTGGCTGCTCAATGTATCCGATTTCAAATATCCATTTTTGTCATGTTAGATTTCCATATCGTTGTGCTATTTCAAGATTGGCAGTTAAGTAGTAGTAGTAGTAGTTTGATGTCAGAGTTATCTTTCTTAAGAAAGCTGTCTGTGAAGAATAACCAATCTTTCTATCCAGGTTCGTTTGAAATTTTCCTTCTACTTCTTCATTCTACATCAACCACGTATTAAACCACTTGTTGTGGGCTGTATGTGGTTTCTACCTTACAATGTAAGTTCATTGTGATAAATAGGCGCCCATAGACCCGTAGCCAGCTCATCCTGTTTCTGCATGCGTTTTAATCGGGTTCACCTCCCTAAGTCGCGATTTAAAAAAAAAAAAAAAATAGTTTTAAACTTTTTAAAAAAAATGACATAGGGAAGTCCTTCCTCCTAGATAATTCAGAGCATTGTTAGCCTTCGACCTCACGGTCAATGTTTCTCGTCTACACCCTGGAAGATGGGGTAGGTTTACGTGTTCTGCTGGTCATCCGCAGGCTACTAATTTTCCCCTTCCTAAGAGAGACTTACCAACTCCAACTCTTCTGTATACAGAGCCAGGCACAGAACATACGTTGTAGGCCTCCTTCTCCTAAGTGGGTTATTAGACAAGACTATCATTCTTCTCCTATACTGATATTTTTAAGTTCTGTCCCTGACCTTAGTTTTACAGTGATAGAAAAGTGTTGTGTGTTCTGTCTTTTCGCACAGTTGCTTTTCTCTGCGCTGCAGCAGTACAACGATTCTCAGCTATGCAATTTCCTCTTGTATTGTTACAGTGCCACATTTGGATTCGAAATCATGCTGTTTATATTGAAGCATTTTGTAGACACTTTAAGAGTGTCTTTACAGCGTTTTTTTCTGTCCACCAGCTGATTGTCTGCCCCATTCAAGCTGACAATCTGTTTTGTGATGCGTTTATCAGGCATCGAGCAACGTGATCGGGCCATCTCACATGGGCCTTTTGGCAACGGGTGTTGACGCTTGGAATCTTGGTTCGTGTGATAACTTCGGTATCTGGAATTGTGTTCCATTTAATTTTGAGTAGTCTGCGTAGACAGCTTGCGTAGAAGTGGTTTAGTGTTATTGCATGTCTGCTAAACACTATCAATGTCTCGCTGGCGTATAACAGCGTGGTTAGTACTATGGCCCGGTAAACTTTCAACTTTGTGGCTACGTTTATCGCCTTCTGCTCCCACACAGTAGCACGCAGCCTTCCAAACAAATGTAGTACTGACTTTGGATATCCTAATGTTGACCTCAGTCTTCTTCTTCGAACGCTCCATATTGACCACGTGTGATTTGTATGTCATCTGAGCCTAAGAGCGATTGTGCGCTGTGTCAGTTATGCGCCTACAAGTAGGCCAGCACATCCGATTTCTGCGATACTTTTTATTTACTACGGTAGCTTCCCTAGGTCCTACATTAGTCGCCTCTGACGACATGCCTTTTAGGTCGCAGTGGTACTGGCGGGCCCCGGCACCATATGGGCGCCTCAGTCTAAGTTTGCCGATCTGTATAGGATGCTGTCAAGATAGGCAAAGTTGTCTATGGAAACATAGTTGTCTAAGCTGACAGGAGAGACTGGTGTTGTTTAATATTGATGACTGGATCATGGTACTGCCAGGGCTAACGAAAACCCTGGAGGCCTTCGCACTGGCCACAATATTGCCTCATGACGTCACAACTATCGGCCGTCCGTAGAGGCCGTTCACGATTATGGATATTGGACTAAACTAAGATAGGGAGGCTAAAAATGAGCGTATTTTACTCCTCGTACATATAATCGATTGTTATAGAAGGTATATAAAAAAATTGCAACTTATTAATGACATTTTTAAAACTAAGGCATTTGAAAAAAAAATTAAAACACACCTACCTTTTGTAAACGAATGAACCATCAACAGATTTCACCAGAAGAATCTTAATTTATATAATCTGAATTAAAAAGAGAATAGGAATGGCCAAGGATAATTTCAATAGTATGAGAAAGTTACTGACATCCAAACAAATCACAAACAGGCTAAAAATTAGAATGATCAAATGCTATATATATCCTATATTAATGTATGGCTCGGAAACATGGACAATGAACAAGCAGTTAGAAGACAGAATTGATGCATTTGAGATGTGGATATATAGAAGAATAAGCAGAGTTTCATGGACAAAAAAACAGACAAATAAACAAGTTTTAGGAAAACTAGGCATGAAGAAACAATTATTAAGAGAAATAAAATTCAGACAAGTAAAGTATTTTGGGCACATAAAAGGCATGACACCATGATAAAACATTTACTAGAGGGGAAAGTTGAGGGAAAAGCAAGAGGAAGACCGAGAGATAAGTGGGAGGGAAACTTTAAGAAATGGACAGGTTACAGTCTGGCAGTGTGCAACACCAAGGCGAAAGACAGAGGATGCTGAGATTCATTGCAGCCAACCTTCGATGTGGAGACGGCACCTGATGATGATGATGATGAGTTTAGTTCTCTGTCTATGGTAAATGAACCAAACACTTGTCTATTTCTTTATATACAGCACTGTTTACACACTAACTCAGTGTATACTCTCAAAAGGCATAATATAGATATCTAAGTTGTTACATCACAAATATTTTGTTATTTGCACATTGGGTATTATTATTATGTACACTGTAAACCATTTTTATTCTTCCGGATTAATTGTTAGCTATTTAAATTTCTCAATCTTTCTTTTATTTGACGTGCTAGCTTGTTCGGATTTCTCTATGTCATTTTTTTGTTTTCCTGTAGTTGTTTAAGAAAATATTTGCCAGTGTTGGAATGACCCTCACCAAAACATCTGTTATTGAACAACCACAAGCTACACAAACAGTTTTGTCTTCATTGAAGTAATGAATAAAATTAGCTGTCACAGTGTCCATCACAATTTCCTTGTGGTTGGGGGATTTAAAAACTGTTGTTCATAATCTGAAGAGATTAGTGATTGAACAACAAGGTAAGCCATAAGACTTAAAACTGTTAAAGAATGTGTTGGGTATTTTAAGCCACCTCGGTCGAGTTGCTGCGTGTACATATCCATGAAACAATGGAGAGGTCCGGTTCAATGTCAACAGCTCAATACTTGTCCTGCTGCAGAAACTTAGAGCAGGTAGAGCAATTCAGTTTTTTTTTACTGTGAAGGCAATACATCCACTCCAGCATATTCATTGTTCCATCTGGAACAAGAATTTCACTTGTTTCTACATTAATCATGAACCATGAATGGCTGAACACATTTGGTGTACTAGAGGTTGTTTCCTCCGTGTCAATATCAGCCATGTCGAATACTGTTGACGGGTCAGAAATAGGAACATCGCCACGGCTTAATGAACACAAGCTTAGTACAGAATAAATTTTTAACTTCTTCTCTGATTCCAGTATCTGTTGTACTGAAACAAGATAGTTCGCTCCTGACAGTTGCCTGTATTTACCAAATCTTGCTTCAATGTTATCTGTCTGCAATTTTCGCAGTAGAATATATTCAATGCCTAAAATGCCGAGGGCATACTCAGACAACTGGATCACTGCATTCATGGTACGTGTCAGTGCATTGAAGGTCTCAGTAGTAAGTTTACCGCTCTGACCATCAAGATGTTGCCATGCCTCCAGCCACTTAGAAAACTGCATTAGGTGCATCAAATTAGCCCGATCTTGATTAGTGACAGGCTGTGAGAAAGGGTTGCGTGTTCTCATGCCGTCAAACTTACTCTTCACATTGACAATGTTCCACCACTGACGGATTATACTGATGAAACTTTCATTGTCATTCTCACCGGCTAGTCTCAGCGCCGCTACATTATAATCATTGAACACATCTAAGGCCAGTGGCACCTTCTGCCTATCAAGATTGGAAGGGAAGAGTGCTTTGTACGTTAAACTTGGTGTCAGTTTAATAACAATTTTGTGTATATCCTGAAAATACACTGTTTTCAGACTAGACGGTGTAGCTTTCAAAACTGGATTATCAGAGTTTACAGGGCAGTAGCATGTATGTTCTGCATTCTTTAAATTTAGCCAGTTGTGTCAAATACATTTTAACAAATGAATAGATTCGTGAATTAGGAATATGAGTTTCCCATCTTGCTGAGGATTGTCAAAGCTGTATTTGTTAGGTGCACACAGTTCCTTGTAAACCCTTCTGTTAACTGCACTATTATCAGCAATGATAGCTAGTACAGTGAATCCAGATGACTGCACACACTGTATAGTCTGAAGCAAATTGATCCGCAGATCACCTGCTGTCATCTTCTTCATGATGATTAGTCCTACTACCTCAGTGTAGCTGCCAAATATAGATATCATGAATGCTTGTACAGTTGTAGCACTTTCTTTTGCATTAGAGGCCGTCCCTATTAATTGTCCTCCTGTGTAGTTCAGAGCAGATTTAACATATATCTCATCCATTTGAACAGCAACTATTCTTTCTCTTGTAGATAAAATGTTACTTTTTACCTGTAAGTATTTGCTCATATCAAAGCCAGATGATCTTGATATGGATGGAATCAAGTTTTTAAATGTAGATGGATGCGGAAGGGATAACAATTTTGATTTTAGACAAAAACCTATAACAGGAAGGAGACTTGATATAAGCCATAAATGCCAAACATTGAGTTCTTCTTCTGCTATAACGCTTCCTTCTGTCATTAGTTCTCATCAACAACAGCTGTTCACCCATAAACTGTATATTTTCTTCTTTAACAATACTCTCTGAGTTTAAACTAGACATTCAATTCACATGAGCTTTTGTCAGGTAGTCATCAAGAGTTATAATTCTTTTCTATATCTGTGACTAAACACATTTTCTAACTGGGACCATTTCTCTATTTTTCCATTACTGAAAAGTCAATTAAATGGTTTTATACTAACTGAATCCCCCCCTAATGTGAACAATAACAATGACGGGGATACTTCGATTCCATTTTTATTGAAGCTCAAGGCTGCGTGTTGGAGATGGAAATTGAAACACTGTAGTATATTATTCATCCTTGTATTTTGATCTACATTCAGGCACACAACATTGCACATAAATAAATAATAATCATTCATATAAGAATACACATACATCCACAATAATAGCGATATTTAGGCAGTTGCAGTACAGAAACACAACACCGTCCTAACTTCAAACCGACTTCCGTTGTTGAAACTTGGCCGGCAATTGAAAACTACAAATCTCTGTCCAGCGGCATGATAATTACCGATGGCCGTGGTACTGCTCTGTTTAATGTTCGATAAAAACAAAAGATAAGTACAAGATGGGGATATACATTTGATTTATTCACAAAGTTTTACATTTCATAAACACGGAGGATAAGTAGACATATTTGATTTGATTCAAAGTTTTGCGTTGCAGATACATAAAAGATAGGTAGGTACATATCATGTTATTCAAAGTTGCACATTTCACAAACAGGCTGGAATTGCTAGTTCTACCCGCCAAGAACAGCTTTATATTGTTGAAGAGACAGAGGCCACGTCAGTTTACTGTCGCACATTACAAATATGTGACCGTATACCCCAAAATACAGTCGAGTGTTTTGTACAAGGTTCTGAGAGACAAGGTTCATCCCATTGGTTCAGTGAGGACTCTACTGCAACATATTTTACTTTGGGTAAGTGAATACAAACAGCATATATGTCTAGATGTGCTATCTCATAGTTTAACTTAATTTATACCATTAACCACTATAGTGGCGTACAAATGTGCACCAATCACTATAGTGGTTTTTCACATAGAGTACTTTCTTTCGTGTTGTACAAAACTTTTCAAGTTTCTATTGTAGTTTAAGCTAGTAAAATAAGTTATATATAAATAGTATATTGTATCCTTCCTTCCTTCCTTTCGTTCGCTTGAAATAGGTATATATTCAATGTTGTCTCTTGTATGAACTTCACTGTCTTTTGTAGATCACACAGAGGTCCGTGTAGTTTACTGTCGAGTGTTGTTTCGTTAGGCCAGTGAGTCTGCCTCAGTATATCATATTCGGGGCAGTCTTGAAGTATGTGCTCTGCAGTCTGGTGTGCCTGTCCACATGTACACATTGCTGAATTGCCAATCTTGAATTTTGAATACATGTGGCTGCGGAGCCGATTGTGTCCTGTTCTAAGGCGCAGAATGACAACTTGTTCCAATCTGCTCATATTATAGTAATCGTCTTGTGTTGGTATTTGTGGCTTTCTCATTGATTTAATCATCCTTTTCTTTTGGTGGTAGGTAACTGGCACTTCCGGTTGCTCTCCTGCAGCACCTTTTTTGGCCAATCGGTCTGCTGTTTCATTTCCTGGTATTCCACAGTGAGAGGGTATTCACTGCAAGACGACCCTGCGCTCTTGGACAGTTTAGACAGTAGGGTCTGTAGACCTGGCAATTTTTTGGACTGGGGTGCTTGGAGTGCTGATTTTGCATTAGTCAAAATATAACAGGTTGAGGATCGGGTCTGGTATTCAACAGTTTTTCAGTTGCCACCTTGATTGCCTGAATTTCTGCATCATAGTTGTGACAGAATTTCCCGTTGGTACTTTAATCGCATCTCTAGCGTTGTTTGGGTATTCTATGTACACTCCTGCTCCTCCATTCTTCACTGCATTTTCTGCTGACCCATCTGTGTATACCCGTACCCAGAGATCATGTGGGTATTCTTTATCAAGTAAACTGAGAGTGACTGTCTTGCGTTGTATGCTGTTCTGCTCATCCTTGTCGAGTATTCCTTTAACTTCTGTCTAGATACATACTTCTGGTTCAGTCTCCTCTCTCCAAGGGGTTTGCTCTGGCACAGACTTTAGGGGAATGCCAACTTTTGGTAGGTCTGAAGTTTGCCTATTCAATCTTTTGGCCTGATGAATAAAGCTGCTAATTTTCAGCCGCCCCAATGCTAGATTTTGGAATCTGTTTTCCATTGGATGGCTTGGCATACTCAGAAATTTGTCTGCCTGCGTCATCACTTTTGTGTCTGCGTTCTCTCAGTGCTTGTATTTCCCCCACTCTTTCCATCTCCACTATTGGTGTTGATTTCATTGCTCCTGGGATGACACGAAGCGCCTGGTTTTGCACCTTATCCAGTTCTCCTAATGTGGTATTTGATGCTGGACACCATGCAGCTGACCCATATATATTGTATGATACGGATAACTACTAGAAACAACGAAAAAACAAATGCTTTTATAAGGAAAGTAAGACTTCACGCAAAAATCAGTCAAAGTGCTATACTGGTCACCCTGCCCTGACTACTCCTAAATTCATAACGGGCGAATCACCCGAGTGGTTACAGGGGCCCAAATTTGTGGTGTAAAGAATAGAACCACTGTTACCTGCCACGCATGTCGTAAGAGGCGTCTAAGGAGGTTTGGCTGAAATCGGATGCACGTGTCCTAAACGTGTAGAAGTTTGCGTTTAGGGCCTACCAACCAATGTGCAGATACACGTTCTGGCAAGATCAAACATATCACAAAAGTGATTAAAATTGGTCGTAAAGAACGAATGCAAAGAAGAAGAAGAAGATAACGGGCGAACGAAAAAGAATCTGCACAATAAACAAGTATACAATTGGGAACTTTATGACCAGATATTTCTCCATCGTTGTCCAAATTACTTTCTATGGAAGACGTGTTGTACCTATTTCCTCCATCGTTGTCCAAATTACTTTCTATGGAAGACGTGTTGTACCTATTTCCTCCATCGTTGTCCAAATTACTTTCTATGGAAGACGTGTTGTACCTATTTCCTCCATCGTTGTCCAAATTACTTTCTATGGAAGACGTGTTGTACCTATTTCCTCCATCGTTGTCCAAATTACTTTCTATGGAAGACGTGTTGTACCTATTTCCTCCATCGTTGTCCAAATTACTTTCTATGGAAGACGTGTGTACCTATTTCCTCCATCGTTGTCCAAATTACTTTCTATGGAAGACGTGTTGTACCTATTTCCTCCATCGTTGTCCAAATTACTTTCTATGGAAGACGTGTTGTACCTATTTCCTCCATCGTTGTCCAAATTACTTTCTATGGAAGACGTGTTGTACCTATTTCCTCCATCGTTGTCCAAATTACTTTCTATGGAAGACGTGTGTACCTATTTGATGTGTTTTGAGCCTACCTTTTATATATTGTTATTACAATATTGCTAGCCATAACTCGCCCGTGTGTTGCCAGGGCTCGCCAGGGGAGCAAAGAATAGTAATAGTGCGACCTATAAAGCATGTCGTAAGAGACAACTGAGACAAGGAAGCTACCCTAGTAAATTAAAAACATCACATAAATCAGATGTGCTGGCCTACTTGTATGCGCATAACTGGCACAACGTACATTCGCTCTTAGTCTCGGATCACATACAAATCAGAAAGAGTGGTTAGCAAGTTGTCGGTATAGAGCAGCGTTTCCCAAAGTGGTACCGCTGGGGGGGAGACAATAGTGCATTCAGAAGCATTTGGGGATTTCCCTTTTCGTTATTTTGCGATTGAATAATCATAAAAATTTGAATTCGGCATTTTAATTCATCTTACGCCCATCTTACACGATCCATTTTTTCATCAATTTTCTATTTCATGTATATAATCATTTGAAAATTGACCATGTATGACAGAAATATATATAAATTTTCTATGTCAAAATGAAAATAGATCATGTTTTATATATATATATATATATATATATATATATATATATATATATATATATATATATATATATATATATATATATATATATATATATATATATATTATATATATTACTCTAATGCCGGTTCCAAGCCCGGATGAAAAAGGAGGAGGACTTGTGCGTGAGGCCAGCTACCTCATCACAAGAAATTGAAAGAGCTACAGAAACTTGCAAGAAAGGACGCCATACCGGTAAACCGACCAGCTAGGTGGTGTGCGGTGCACCTAGTGCATCAATGACGGTTGCTGATGAAAGCCGCTTTGCGGAAGTCAGCAACCCGACTCGTACATTACTTGGCTCAAAAACACAAACAAAAATTAGATTTTGGAATGTGAGAACGATGGCCACGGCTACAAAATCAGCCCAAATTGTAGAAGAAATGAAGAGATACGAGCTGGACATACTGGGGTTAAGTGAGGTGAGATGACCTGGAACAGATAGAAGAATAGTTAGTGGATTAACTTTCATATATTCAGGGAGAGTAGATGGAAAGCATTTTGAAGGAGTGGGTATAATGATGACACCTAGAGTAGCAAAGAGCATGTTTGAATGGGAACCCATCTCGAGTTAGATAATCAGAGCCCGCTTCAGTACCAGGCATGTCAATATGACAATACTGCAGTGTTATGCACCAACAAACGAGGCTGACGATGATAAGAAAGACACATTTTATGAGCAACTACAAGATCAAATTAACAAGACCCAAAAACATGACCTGTTAGTAGTAATAGGGGACTTTAATGCCAAGGTTGGAAGTGATAATGTAGGGGTAGAGAGAGCTATAGGAAAACAATGAATAAACACAATGAATGAGAATGGAGAAAGACTGGCGGAGTTATGTATGCTGTCAAACTTAGTAATTGGAGGTACCATCTTTGCACATAAGGAAATTCATAAACTTACTTGGCACTCACCAGATGGAGTGACCAGGAATCAGATTGACCATATGTGCATAAATACACAATTTAGAACATCATTGCTGGATGTCCGTGCATACAGAGGGGCAGATGTAGGAAGTGATCATAATTTATGCATAGGTAAATTGAAACTGAAATTGAAAATTCACCATACTAAAAAAGAACAACTGCGAATAGACAGTCAAAGGCTACAAAATAAAGAAGTAAAAGAGGAACATTAGCTCGAACTTAAGAATAGGTTCGAGTTACTCAATGGTGAAAATGAACAGAACATTGAAGACAAATGGACTAAGATAAAGGACACACTATTGGGGGCAGTAAATAGTAGCGCAGGATTAAAGACAAAAGACAGAAAACCCTGGATAAGTGATGTCACCTGGAAATGTATTCAAGAAAGAAGAAAGATGAAACTAGCGATATTCAATACTAAGGATGCAACAGATGAAATCCAAGCTAAAGAGGAATATAGACTAAAAGACAAGGAAGTGAAAAGAGCAGCTAGAAGAGATAATAGAGCATATGTCAATCGACTGGCCGAAGAAGGGAAAAGGCAGCTAAGACTGGAAACAGTAAAATGCTATACAATACACCAAAACAACTTACTGGAACTTTTGTTTCAAAGGGTGGCCCAATCAAAAGTAAAGATGGTAAAGTTCTAACATCAGATACCGAGCAGAAGAAAAGATGGGCAGAACATTTTGAAGAAATGTTAAATAGACCTGATCCACCAGTACTACTCAAGTTTGACGAAGAGGCAAGAAACAGCTCCTACCAATTAACAAAGAAATTATAAGTGTAGCTGAGGTCAAGGAGGCAATCCATTCCTTGATAAACAATAAGGCAGCGGGTGATGACAACATTACTGCAGAAATGCTAAAAGCGGCTGATGATACAACTATTAGCCAGGTGCAAGAACTATTTAATAAAGTATGGGATGAAGAAACTGTCCCAGATCAATGGAAGAAGGGAATAATTGTTAAGATCCCCAGGAAAGGTGATCTCAAAGATTGCAACAACTGGAGAGGGATCACCCTATTTCAGTAATGACCAAGACTTTCTGCAAAATCATTCTTAATAGAATCAAAGGAGCAGTGGACACAACCCTGAGAGAAGAACAAGCTGGTTTTAGACCTGGGAGAAGCTGCTTAGACCAAGTATTACCCTACGACTAATTTTGGAGGAACATATTGAGAAGCAACAACCACTCATACTAAATTTCATCGATTTTAAAAAAGCCTTTGATAGTCTACACAGAATCTCTCGTGGAAAATACTGAGATGCTATGAAATACCAGACAAAATAATAAACATTATTAAGAGCCTCTATGATGGTTCACAGTGTGCAGTTCGCACTGATGGTGGACACAGCGACTGGTTTATGGTTGAAACCGGAGTAAAGCAAGGCTGTATTCTATCTCCGCTATTGTTTGGAGTGGCCATTGACTGAGTGATGCGAAAATGTTGCAGGGGCGAAACTGGCATCGATTGGGTAGAAAATAGTCAACTAGAAGATTTGGATTTTGCAGATGATATTGCCTTGTTAAGTAGAAACAACCAAGATATGCAAAGAAAAACAGACAACTTGTCATCTATAGCATCAAAAGTTGGACTGCAGATAAGCTATGAAAAAACAAATATAATGAAGACACCTATGACAAGTAAATGAAGATATCACACTGGAATCTAAAATGATAAAAATAACAGAGCAGTTCACCTATTTAGGTAGCAATTTTGATTGCACAGGAAATGTTAAAAAGAAATTATGATAAGAATTGGCAAAGCAACATCAGCTTTTAAAAGTCTAAATAAAATATGAAACTGCAAGTTATATAGTATTAAAACAAAATTACTAATTTTCAATTCAAATGTTGTATCAATCCTAACATATGCCAGCGAGTGTTGGAAAATGACTAAAGATATAGAAAGTAAGTTGAATGCATTTGAAAATAGATGTCTGCGAAAAATAATGAATATAAAATGGAACGAATTCAGAGAAGTGATGAAATCAGAGACATGTCTGGTCAACCACTAGTGACAACTGTTATAAGAAAGAGAAGATGGAGATATGTTGGGCACACCTTGAGGAGAAATGATCAACGTATATCAAAGCAGGTATTGAAGTGGGATGCAAAGGGTTCAAGAAAGAGAGGTCGACCTAAGGAGACCCTGAAACGAACTTTGCTGAGAGAGGCAAGAGATATCGGTCTCAGTTCCATGGAGGAGATTGGGCGAGTTGCCCAGGATAGAGCGGTATGGAGAAATTACTTGCAGGCCCTATGTAACGTATAACGGTACGAGAGGATTTATTATTATTATTATTATTATTATATAAATGTCGGGAGGGGGAGGGCGTTGGTAAACTTTTATAGTGGGAGGGGCGTTACAAAGTTTATGTCGTGCAAAGTGGGCGGTGGAGGCGTTACAAAGTTTATGTCGTGCAAAGTGGGCGGTGGGGGGCGTTACAAAGTTTATGTCGTGCAAAGTGGGCGGTGGGCGTTACAAAGTTTAGGTCGTGCAAAGTGGGCGGTGGAGGGGGGCGTTACAAAGTTTATGTCGTGCAAAGTGGGCGGTGGAGGGCGTACAAAGTTTATGTCGTGCAAAGTGGGCGGTGAGGGGCGTTACAATTTATGTCGTGCAAAGTGGGCGGTGGGGCGTTACAATCTTTATGTCGTGCAAAGTGGGCGGTGTGGGGCGTTACAATCTTTATGTCGTGCAAAGTGGGCGGTGGACCGAAATAGTTTGAGAATCTATGGTATAGAGCGTTTGAAGAAGAAGAAGATGAAGTTTATTGGATGATAAGGATAACTACTGGAAACAACACAAACGCTATGTGTGATAATTACTTTGTATGGAAGACGTGTGTACCTCTTGTTGTGTTTTGAGACTACCTTTTTATATATTGTTATTACAATACTGCAATCTATAAAGATACTACAATATATTGTTGATATTATCTAATTTTCATTATCGGAAGTATATACGTGTCGAAACTGTTCCTTTCAACCATCACAAGTTGTTCATCTCATCTATAATTGTGATAATTTATGTGTGTGTGTGCAGGGGCGGCTCGTCATTAAGGGCTAGTAGGGCCAGGCCCCACCAAAATATTGAGTAACGTGTACTTATTATTTCAGACATTATTTGTTTATAATTATTACTTTCAACTAGATACTGATTAGCTTTGAAAGTTGATATATAGCGCTAAAATATCACACACATTCTGAATTCTAAAATTCAACATATTTTTCCTCCAATTAGTATACACCCATGGTCATTGGGGTCCAGTAAGAACAGGCATACCAAACCAAAAATAATTAACGTGTACTTATTATTTAAACAAATTTTGTTCGTAATTATTATTGTTAACTTGACACTGATTAGCTTTGAAAGTTGAATATTTAACACTAAAATATAAATATTATATCATAATAATATAACAATCGTAATAATATATAAATATTATTATTAAAAAAACTATTATATATACGGTTTCAAATTAGCTCTCTATATAACGTATCAGCGCCCCATGTTTTATGGGTCGTTTTAAAATTCTCTACTGACGATGTAACATTGCACCTCTGACTGCCGCTACCTTTAATAATAATTGCCAAAACCATTTTATTCACCAAAAGCTGAGTTCCTACGCTATCAACCAATTAACAGTTAAACGACGACTCTTGATTAAATAGTACTTTGTATAATTATCGATTGAATCAAAAATTATATATAAAATAGTAGAAAAGGATATGCATTAATAGAAATATGTAACTAACTATTATTATAATCGTTAACGGTAATCGTCCGTTTCATATTCAATATACAAATGTCTTCTACAACGTACACTCGTTTGCGTTTGACAAGAAGCTGTGACCTACTTTTGAAGTTGGGGCTTACTCGAAATTCAAAATGAATCAAGTTGATTATTTATTACGAAATCCGTTTCCTTCGTTAAAGATAGAAGAAAAGCTTGAAATTAAGCGGCTAGGTGCACATCAGCCAAATAGCTTTGTATATGTGCAACAAGATGGCAAGAAAAGAGGACTTTCAATAATAAGTGGTTTAGTAAAAATCGTGGTTAACTGTCAATGAAGAAAAGCAAAGTTGTTTTTTGTTTTTATTGTTTGCTATTTCACGGGAAGGACTGTGGTCAACGGTAGGTTGTAGGGATCTCTTTTGTACCTTAGTTATATGGTATATATTTTAGTTGTTATTGAACCCCAGGAATTATGAGTTTTCACCATTTTACCTATAGTGCGTGGGGGAGAGTGCCCGGCTTTTTGCAATGAGAGCTGGCAATTATAGTTGACAATTGATTCAGGAGGAGAGTATACGCTTACACGCGACTCGTACGTTGTTACTTACATTTGCTTTGCATTTATGCAACTTTTTCATTAGACATCAGCAGAAGATGCGTGCATTCACTAGTATTTAGGACCCAAGAGGCGGGTCTGCGTTTGCTTTATTACCTATACCAGAGTAGCTCTCTCTCTCGATCCTTACCCATTTAGCCAGACATGATCTTTTGTCTATTTCCGGGTCACCACGAGGAGGTGGAGTAGGGTCTTGATCAGTGCCAGCTCACTTACCCTGACGAACGTTGTCCCGTTTGTTATTTGCGCATGCGATGCCAAATCATTATAGTAAAGGGGGAATAACTTCGCGGAATAGACAAATAATAGTAAATACTAAAATATAAACCTAGCCTAAAAACCATGATTATTCTGAAATTTTTGTCTGGTCCCACCACCAAAAATGACCACGATCCGCCACTGTGTGTGTGTGTGTCCTCTTATACACGGCCTCAATTTACATCAAAAATTCACCAAACCTGGCTGTGATATTCTCATATGAGAACAAGGAATTTTTTTGCAAGAACCCCAGAGGAAGCAACGTAAGCAAAGAATATGATCAACATTGATACTTCTCATACTAATCTGAGCTTAACTTTAAAAAAAATGTCAAAATCAATATTCGATTACAAAATGGAAAAATAGAATTTGAGATGTCTAATCCACATTTGTTTTACCAAGCGGTGAAGAAAGGATACCACAGTCAAAGGGTCAAAGAGATCATCATCATCATCAGGTGCCGTCTCCACATCGAAGGTTCGCTGCAATGAATCTCCAGCATCCTCTGTCTTTCGCCTTGGTGTTGCACACTGTCAGACTGTAACCTGTCCATTTCTTAAAGTTTCCTCCCACTTATCTCTCGGTCTTCCTCTTGCTCTTCCCCTCAATCTCTCCTCTAGTAAAGATTTTATCATGGTGTCTTCGTGTCATGCTCAAAATACTTTACTTGTCTGAATTTTATTTCTCTTAATAATTGTTTCTTCATGCCTAGTTTTCCTAAAACTTGTTTATTTGTCTGTTTTTCTGTCCATGAAACTCTGCCTATTCTTCTACATATCCACATCTCAAATGCACCAATTCTGTCTTCTAGCTGCTTGTTCATTGTCCATGTTTCTGAGCCATACATTAATATAGGATATATATAGCATTTGATCATTCTCATTTTTAGCCTGTTTGTAATTTGTTTGGATGTCAGTAACTTTCTCATACTATTGAAATTATCCTTGGCCATTCCTATTCTCTTTTAATTTCTGTTATACATCTGCCATCATCTCAAAGAGATGTAATCACTAAATATTACCACATAAGCATGGATTACGTCTCTTAATCAAAATACGTTATTCCCTTATGTAATATCCGTGTTTATTTAGTGTGGTCTTGATATTGTCTATCCATCTTTTCTTGGTTTTCCCTTGGCTCTAGTACCTGATCTCTTTTTATTATATGCTGTTATTGGTGGTTGGTTGTATTCCATGCTCATTAAATGTCCAAACCACTGCATTAGTTGTCTTTCAATGTATTCGGTGCATGAAATTATGCACACTCTGATATTGATGTCCGCATTTGGTGGTCTATCTTTCCTTGTGACCCCTACTGCCTTCCTCGAGCATTTCATTTCATATAGAAACAAAACTGTGTCATTCACATATCTGGGATTGTTGATTATTTTCCTATTAATGTGTGGTACTGACACTGTTTCAGCTTGTTGGAAAATGTGATCAATATATATGTATATGTGTGTGTGTGTGTGTGTGTGTGTGCGACACATTGTGACAGCACACAACCTTGTCTCACTTCTATTTTATACAACTTTCTCTCTCTCTATCTATCTCTATCTCTCTCTTGTGTCTTTTTAACATCGATCTCATGGATTTTAACCAACTCATATCAAGTCTTCCTATCTTTAGCTATCATTGCAACTCCTTCCAGATCTGACGTTATATCGTTAATCTCTAGCTCCAACTGTTTTCTACATGTTTCTATACAACTATAAAGCGAATAATAATAATTGACATTTCTTGCTATAACTATTTGTTTCTAGTTTCGAATACTGAAAAGTATTTGTTTCACTCAAGACTATTTCTTGGAGTTAATTAGCATGGCCTGATGTACTGTCAAAGGCTACCCTGCAGTCAATTAAGCATACATAGATATCTTCTTGTGGCGTCAATAAATGTATATGTTAGCGTCTTTAAGACAAATTGTGTTTTATTTGTCAATTTCTTCTTGCGGAAATTAGTTTCAAGGTAAATTGTATATGTGTCTTCTACTTCGTACTCTCCATATCGACAACTTACTTACCACTCTTTGTGATAATGTATGTGATCTGAGCCTAAGATCGATTGTACGTTGTGCCAGTTATGCGCCTACAAGAAATCCAGCACATCCGATTTCTGCGACGCCTTTTATTTACTAGGCCCCTACCACAGCCCCCTTTTTACGACATGCCATGTAGGTCGCAGTATTACTATTTGTTGCTCCCCTTGCGAGTCCCGCCAACACACGGGCGGGTTGAACTATACAAATTTGCATGTTTCAAAACTCATTTGAACACACGTAACAAAAAGAAAATATATTACCATTGATCTAGCTCTGAACATACACACGTTAAACTTATGCCCTTTGTTTTATTACATTGACGTGTTCATGTTGTATTAATAACTAGGTGCAAGATACCTGGTTATAGATTGTGGTGGAGATATTGTCAATATCACAGTCAATGAGCTAGACTCCTGTGGACACATAACAGAACTTCATTCAAAAGAGACAATATGGCAACTTAGGTAAGAAATGTTAAAAGTACTGTAAATCGATATCTACATAAAAAACTACATTCGATAATAGGACGATAATGAATAAAACTACATTGTAATATACCGTGCTGACTAGATAATAAAACTACATTGTAATAACACAGATGCTGACTAGATAATAAAACTACATTGTAATATACCGTGCTGACTAGATAATAAAACTACATTGTAATATACCGTGCTGACTAGATAATAAAACTACATTGTAATATACCGTGCTGACTAGATAATAAAACTACATTGTAATATACCGTGCTGACTAGATAATAAAACTACATTGTAATATACCGTGCTGACTAGATAATAAAACTACATTGTAATATACCGTGCTGACTAGATAATAAAACTACATTGTAATATACCGTGCTGACTAGATAATAAAACTACATTGTAATATACCGTGCTGACTAGATAATAAAACTACATTGTAATATACGTCACTAGATAATAACTACATTGATATACTCTGACTAGATAATAAAACTACATTGTAATATACCGTGCTGACTAGATAATAAAACTACATTGTAATATACCGTGCTCACTAGATAAGTCAGAAAAAGAAATCCAAACGCATTGGCAGCTACCAAGACTGTGCTCGGTTATCATAATTACATCGGGTTTACTTGATGCAGATTCTGTTTGCAATTGATCCTGATTTGATGTTGATCAGTTCTACTCTAGATCCACATTTATTAATCCTGTACATCTCTGATTTATATCAATCAGAGGTAGTCTAGTTTCTATACGTATATGAATACCAGAACGTATATGGTAAAACTAAAGAAAAATGGAAGCAATACGAAAATATATATCTTCTTCTTCTGCATTCTCACTACATTGGGATTTCGGATTCTCTAATAAAGGCAGCCGTCTGCCTCAGATTATCAGCCACGCCATACAGTTTGTCTTGGACGCTAGTGTACGTGGGCCACCTCTTTCTTCTTAAGTCTGCATACTGGGGGCAGTTCTGTAGGATATAATTCCTATGATTTCTGCTTTCCCGTTTGTGCTGACCTCTTCCCGCAGTAAGTTTTGGCTACCCTTGTGATGGTAGGTTTGATATTCTTACTGCGTAGCTAAATCTCCGAGGCAGATTGGCGACCGTAGAATCCGTTATCCCATTCCTCATTGTGAGGGGTCGTTCACCATGTTATGCGCCTTACGGCCTGGTGCATCCGTTTTCTGCAAGCATTTGTTTCGGGTTAGCATTCCTAGCGGACACATGCATCCGGTTTCAACCAAACCTCCTTAACCGCCTCTTACGACATGAATGGCAGGTAACAGTGGTTCTATTCTTTACACCCCAAATTTGGGCCCCGGTAACTACTCGGGCGGAAAATAGATATAGTCGCAAATGTTACTAAAGCAAAGACACGGAGTAATCACACACAAAAAAAAGAGAAAAAGGGTAACTAAGCAAGCAAATTAATAAACAATATTTGCAATTTAAGGATTTAAAAAATGAAGGCATCCTTATTCTCGTAGACAATATGCGCCAAAATAAATCTAGAATGATAGACGATGTGGGATAAAATGAAACTTAAGTACCTCCCATGACCTACATAACAAACTGTAAAAGCTTCCGACTATTGTGTTGGTGAAACACTAGCTTTAAGGTGCACCACCCCAATATAAAGTTGGACAGCTGGAAGGAATATTTCCATAAATCCTTGATGACGAGAAAGGTCACATACCACAAATGACAGGTTCTATTGTTATGAGACCAATGATAAATAAAATAGCACCACTACAGCAGAACTGGCGGCAACACTTGAGAAAAACAATGTTGAAAATACGACAGGACTTGATAGTGTCAAGGACATATAAATATAATTGAGTATATTCACTTGTACTTGTTTGTTGGGACATCATCATCATCATCAAATAGCTTGTCCTGCGCAAAACTTTTCCACCCCAACAGTCCTCTGGAATTTCTCTCTCATAGGCCAATTGTCCAGCCGTCCTGTTCAAACCATCAGTTACATCCAGAATCCATCTTCTCCATGGTCTTCCTCTTCTTCTCTTTGCCGGTATGTCTCCTTCCATGATGGTCTTCTCCAGCCCTTCATGTCTTTTTATATGTCCAAAATATCTCAATTTTCTCTTTCTTATGTGTAGCATCAGCCAGTTTTCTTTGATTTTGAGTTCTTTCTGGATAGATCTATTGTTGTGACATAACATTTAATAATGATGGTACTTCTTCCAATTTTAAAGGAGTCTTGCTGTTATAATTCTAGTTGGAAATAGTTTCCATTCTATGTTCTTTTTGTATGTGTGGAAACAATGAATAAGAATTGTAAAGGCAATGTGGCCTTAATAGTGTGGATATACAGAATAATTGGTTGCATTTCATATAGACAAAAATACGATGGAAATATATTATAAACATTGCAAAATACTGAATTAAATAAAGCAAAATCGAGCTAAACATTTTAGCTTCCTAAAAAGACAGTGCACTGTTGAAGACATATTCTTGAAAAAAAATATTTAAGATGGATTGGAAGTAAAAGACATCGCTAAATATTAGATGACAATTATAATGAGGACATCCTAATGGTTTGCACGGACGGATCAGTAGTTCGCCATCATAAGTCCACATGGGCATTCCGTGTAAGCTCTTTCGTTGGCAGAAAAATCAAGGACACGTCACAAAAGAAGTATTGGAGGTGACTAAGGCACCACTCTGGGTTGAGTCACAAAACAACACTCATGCATGCATACTTAGTGATTATTTGAATATAATCCGTAAGGTGGAGGTTGGTTCTTCTTCTTCTTCTTCTTCTCTCGATCGTTCTTTTCAGTCGTTTTTTATCATTCTAATGTGATATATAAACAGCCAAACACCAAGAACGGATGTACGTTCACAAAACCTTCAGTTACCATTTGAAGCTCTGGTGCTTATCCTTCGGTAGTGTGTTCGGTTTCAATCAGCTGTTTATTTACTAGGGTAGCTAGCCCTAGGGTGCAATCCATTTTGCCGTATATTTGGGTCCGGATCGACGCCTTTTCGACCAACTTTTTGTCGTAGCATTTATCTAATTTGAGCCATGATGTTTGAACGTCATCTAACTCAGTGTAGGATGATCGACGTCCGAAAAGTATTGCCTTTAGTCAATGTTTGGGTCAAGCCTTTGCATTATCGGCTTTACTTTTCTATCCACGGTGAGTTTATCCTTAGTAGGAGTATTCTCAGCCGTTTCAGCACTTGGCAATTTGCAAGTGTTTACTGCATTTTCCCTGTCCCCGGGAAACACTAGACTGCGACTGCGCACATATATTCTAGAAGGTAGTTTCAATCGGCGCTAGCAACGCAACTGAAATTTTGTGCTCGCCAATATCACCCACCTCAGTTCTTCCGGGGATGTTAGTTGTAAATGCAACAGTACCTTGCCCGGTTGTTCCAGCGAGGGCAGTCCCTTTAGGAATCACCCACCTCAGTTCTTCAGGGGATGTTAGTCGTTAATGCAACAGTACCTTGTCCGGTTGTCCCAGGGAGGACAGTTTCGTTAGGCACTAAAACGCAACTTTAAAATTTGCGCTCTGCCAACTTTACCCAATAGATTTCTCTGCGCTTGGCCTCCTGTAAGGAGTTTACTGCAATCTTCCCATGTATCGACATGATGCGTTAATACAGTGTGTTCCAGAAACACTTACTGAGACCTTTGTTTTGTACTGGGCTCAAGCCACTGTGCTTTCCAGTTTTCACCTGCTCATCTGGGTTGCCCGCTCACCCTTACGTTTTCAACGCCTTCCCGTCGCCCCATCAAGAGCACCTTGCGTGTCTGCCCTGTCTTTCGATTCAGCCGAGACTTTTGGTTCGTTACGCATCGTAATATTTATTTTTACCCCACAGTTGGCAAATTGCCTGCGACCCTTTACTCCGGGGAGAGTTCGGTTTCCTTCACTGACGACTACTGTTTCTTACGTTTCTGTTTTTTCTCACCGTGCACACCTTCACAATGCCTCTAGCTTGTTCGGACACAGAGATAAATTCGGGCCCAACCTAAGAGCCCCGAGTTTCGCCCTATGTGGGCCTACGTGCAACTCAACCCGGGGTCAGGCATATCGGGCTCTAGGGGGACGAGAGAGAGCTAGAGCTATACGGGCTCCTAGTTTCGCCCCACGTGGGTCCACGTCTCTTCGCTGGATGCACCTCTCATCCCTTTAATTTTGGTGCGGTCATTCGCCCGAGTGGTTACCGGGGCCCAAATTTGGGGTGTAAAGAATAGAACCACTGTTACCTGCCTCGCATGTCGTAAGAGACGACTAAGGAGGTTTGGCTGAAATCGGATGCACATGTCCTAAACGTGTATAAATATATGCGTTTAGGGGCCTACCAAACCAATGTGCAACGTATACACGTTCTTGGCAAAGATCAAACATATCACAGTGATTAAAATTGGTCGTAAAGAACGAACGCGAAGAAGAAGAAGAAGAAGAGGTGCGGTCATTTACTCCGGGAGAGTTTGCATTCGTTCGCAGACGACTCGTACACTGCTGTTTCTTACTTTTCATCAACTTGGGTTAATTTTATCGGACATCGACCAGTAGATGTGTGCATTGTTCGTAGATTTTGGGCCTGCTTTGCTTTTCCGTGCTTGCACTACTACCACTACCCGTAGCTCGCCCTTGATCCCTTGTCCCCTTAGCCAGACCGGAACCAAAGTCTGTTACCAGGGTCACCACGTGGAGGTGGTACAGGGCATTGATTAGTGCCAGCTCCACTAATCCTGGCGCGGCGTTATCTCAATGCGCCTTTGACCCCGAGGCTGGTTCGATAAGCATTTTTGTTATCCTCATGTGACCCCATTGTCTTCCTTCCGCCGCCATACATAAACTCTCTATCTACGTGAGGTTATCTATTGTATGCAGGTGGTATATTGTAGTGCCGCCATACATAAACTCTCTATCTACGTGAGGTTATCTATTGTATGCAGGTGGTATATTGCAGTACCGCCATACATAAACTCTCTATCTACGTGAGGTTATCTATTGTATGCAGGTGGTATATTGTAGTGCCACCATACATAAACTCTCTATCTACGTGAGGTTATCTATTGTATGCAGGTGGTATATTGCAGTACCGCCATACATAAACTCTCTATCTACGTGAGGTTATCTATTGTATGCAGGTGGTATATTGTAGTGCCACCATACATAAACTCTCTATCTACGTGAGGTTATCTATTGTATGCAGGTGGTATATTGTAGTGCCACCATACATAAACTCTCTATCTACGTGAGGTTATCTATTGTATGCAGGTGGTATATTGCAGTACCGCCATACATAAACTCACTATCTACGTGAGGTTATCTATTGTATGCAGGTGGTATATTGTAGTGCCACCATACATAAACTCTCTATCTACGTGAGGTTATCTATTGTATGCAGGTGGTATATTGTAGTGCATTCATACTCACCTTTAGATCTATATTTTAGTTTAGTTAGTATTTCGAGCTTGTTTTATAACATGTTTTGAAATATGTCTTCTTGATTAATGGCTCATGTCCGAAACGTCGCTTGTTGTCAATTTTCGTATTTAATTATCTATTTTCTTTGCTTTCTTAATAATGCAATGTACCTGTCATTATCCATATCGACCAAACATTTGAAACTTGTTTAAGAATATATTTCTGTGGTGTAGAAGCTTAGGTGGTGGCGTCTGTGGCTTAGGGGATAGTGACTCGGTTTATTAAACCCGACGTTCTGTTCCACCACGCTGCGGACAGTTTGGTTACAAATTGTTTCGCGTGGATTTTCTACAAAAGGACGATGGCACCACCCGTTCAGAAAGCATGGCAGATCAAAATTGATAAGAGCAGACTGCGAAGCTACTGTCCTGGCAAAATTGATAAGAGCAGGCTGCGAAGCTACTGTCCTAGCAAAATTGATAAGAGCAGGCTGCGAAGCTACTGTCCTAGCAAAATTGATAAGAGCAGGCTGCGAAACTACTGTCCTGGCAAAATTGATAAGAGCAGAGCATGCGGAAACTACTGTCCTGGCAAAATTCATTAGAAAAAATGAAGACAATATAAAAATTACTTACAAATATTTTCACCATCTTCTAAATTACATCGGTGACCCTCGCCGATGCTACTGAATTTGTGCACTGCTGTTGAGATATTCATGAGTAAGAAAGAGATCGGAGCACACATGGCTACTCACCAAAATGCAATCATGATGGTCCAATCAATGGATCAATTTAATTTTTTAATAAATGTTTGTGCTCTTAATCACTTTATGAAAAAGTGACAACAAAAATATGTATTTACATTAAATATAAATGTCTGTCCATTATTTAATGAGTCTTTGTCAACATCATTCAGGTATTGACGTCAGATTTGAAAGTCTACTCTCCGCCATCTTTGGTATTGACTTTCTGGAACACTACAAACGGAAGTACCCTGTGGGTTGGGTACATCTAATGACTGATTTCGAGTCACACAAGAGATCAGTCAGCTTGTTCAAGAGCGGTTCAGTCACTCTCTCTCCATCGTTTACTTTTATTAACGAGTTCTTGAAGCGCAGGGTGAGTAAGTGTACATAGTACTGTAAGTGTGCGCTGTAGTTGTTATACGAGATTTAACTAGCTGATCGATAGAATCATTTATAAGTATCATTTGTTACAAGTGTCATCCTGTGTGATCAATGAATGCATAAATGTTTTATTTATTAACAAATTGATAAGAAATAGTTGACATAGATTTTCCGCTTGTGTGTTGTTGGGGATCACAAGGGTAGCAAAGAATAGTAACACTCTGACCTACAAATGACCTACAAATGACCTACAAATGACCTACAAAGGATGTCGTAAGAGGCAATTGGGGTAGGGGCCTAGGAAGCTACCTAGTAAATAAAATGCATCGCAGAAATCGGATGTACTGGTCTACTTACATGCACATAACTGGTACAGCGTACAATCGCTCTTAGACTCAGATCACATACAAATCACAAGGAGTGGTTTAACAAGTAGTCGATATGGACCGTTCAAAGAAGAAGAATTTGACATAAAATAGGTTTTTTTCAATATTTATTATTCATTTTTCAAGAGAAAAACAATTTTTCTGTTATTGTTGGAGCTATTACCGCTAATATTTAATGAATAATAGAAAGGGTTCTGCAAGTGTAGAAAGTTTGAGAAACCCTGTATTCATCATCATCATCAAGTAGCGTGTCCCTTCTGGAACTTGGCTCCCATGACAGCAGCCCTGAAAAACTCTCTATTCTGTACATATTGCCTGGCGTCAGCAGTCATTCTCAGCTCATCAATGACATCCTGCACCCATTGTCTTCTATGTCTTTCTTTCGCTCTTCTTCCAGGCACCATTCCTTCTAGAATTATCTTCTCTGGGCACTCACGTCGTTTAATGTGTCCGAAATATTTAATTCTCCTTGTTTTATGTTCTGTAATAGCTAACTCTTGAATATCAAGCTGTTGCAGAACAGAAGCATTTATTCTCTTCTGTGTCCATGATATTCTAAGTACTCTAATGTAGCATTTGATATTCTAAGTACTCTAATGTAGCATTTGATATTCTAAGTACTCTAATGTAGCATTTGATATTCTAAGTACTCTAATGTAGCATTTGATATTCTAAGTACTCTAATGTAGCATTTGATATTCTAAGTACTCTAATGTAGCATTTGATATTCTAAGTACTCTAATGTAGCATTTGATATTCTAAGTACTCTAATGTAGCATTTGCATTCAAAGGTATTGATGATCTTCTCTGCCGCTTTGTTAATAGTCCAAGTCTCACATCCATATGTTGCCAAGGAAAAAAAAACAAGTTGTTTTTCTACAATTGTTGAAGCTGTAGAAACTAAAATTCAATGAATGATAAATGATTATGAAGTAAAAAAAAACCAAAAGTTAGTTTTTGAACAAAAATCTTTTAAAAGGGAAATATTGGGAAGCCGGAATAAGGTAGTCAGGTCCTCAAAGGAAATCAGTGATTGTAGAAGCAGTTTGGTAAGTCAACCAAGCAGAAAATATTGCTTTTCTGAACATCCCAAGTTTGATCACGAACATTTTCTGAGAAGGCAGCACTTTGATGGTGGTGAAACTAAAAGACGTTTATCCAGCGGAGTGCGCTGGATTTTCTCTCTGGTAGATACCGCTAGAGGAGTCGCCGATAGACGTATGCCAGGCTAGAGCTCTTTGTCCATCGTATAAAGATGACAGTAAGTGATCTACAATCTTGCTCTGCATACCAACAACATTTCTTGCTAGAAGAAATGTGGTGGGTGTCCACAGGTTGGTCCAAGGATTGGGAGAATAACAAGAGGCAGCCAGTCAGAAAATGATCCTTTGTTGCGGAGACTACGAGATGACTTCAATCACGCCTTAGCATGAGTTATCACGGTTTGCAAGAACCTTGTCTCAAATCTCCGCAGACGCCTTGGTAACAAAAATCGTACCAGCCTTACGGAGCAAGAATCGACAAGATTTGATCGTGTTAAACCACAGCCAGACTCTAGCCAGAGCCAACTATAAACTACTCTAGCACAGGCCAGACAACTGGCCGGGTATTCCCTGACCTAGATAGAAAAGGGATCTGGAAATTACAGATGTTTGATAGAACACTGCACGCTTTTTTGGAAAAATATTTATAATATTGATATTCCTTATTGTTAAACCTTATTATTATTCCTTGTTGCATAATATGACTTCGAGTTAGCATTTTGTGTTGATTTAAAAATGAATTCGTCTATATACACCAATACTGGAATGCGAGGTCACGTGGTGTAGTTGGGGTATGATTTCCACAATCTTACCTGAGGCCGAAGGCCAGTAGTTTATAGTTGGCTCTGGTTAAACGAAGCCTGCTTGAGTTCAATGCTTGTGTACTGGAAATGGTACCACACTCGAGTACCCTCTTTCGAGGTTCTTACGGGGGTTCCTCCGCCAGCAGACATATGAAAGACTCTATGTGCAGGTAAAGCTACCATTAATGAGAATTCTTCTTACGGGGGTTCCTCCGCCAGCAGACATATGAAAGACTCTATGTGCAGGTAAAGCTACCATTAATGAGAATTCTTCTTAGAGTTCCTCCGCCAGCAGACATATGAAAGACTCTATGTGCAGGTAAAGCTACCATTAATGAGAATCTTCTTCGGGTTCCTCCGCCAGCAGACATAGAAAGACTCTATGTCAGGTAAAGTACCATAATGAGAATTCTTCTTAGGGGTTCCTCCGCCAGCAGACATATGAAAGACTCTATGTGCAGGTAAAGCTACCATTAATGAGAATTCTTCTTACGGGGGTTCCTCCGCCAGCAGACATATGAAAGACTCTATGTGCAGGTAAAGCTACCATTAATGAGAATTCTTCGTTACAGGGGTTCCTTCTCCGCCAGCAGACATATGAAAGACTCTATGTGCAGGTAAAGCTACCATTAATGAGAATTCTTCTTACGGGGGTTCCTCCGCCAGCAGACATATGAAAGACTCTATGTGCAGGTAAAGCTACCATTAATGAGAATTCTTCTTACGGGGGTTCCTCCGCCAGCAGACATATGAAAGACTCTATGTGCAGAAGTAAATGCTACTCAGTTAGAGTCAGTGGGAGAATAATTCTTCTTACGGGGTTCCTCCGCCAGCAGACATATGAAGAAGACTCTCTACTGTGCAGGTAAAGCTACCATTAATGAGAATTCTTCTTCGGGGTTCCTCCGCCAGCAGACATATGAAAGACTCTATGTGCAGGTAAAGCTACCATTAATGAGAATTCTTCTTACGGGGGTTCCTCAGAGCTAAGCCCTATCAGCACCAAGGAACTAGGGTTCCACAGCATATGAAAGACTCTATGTGCAGGTAAAGCTACCATTAATGAGAATTCTTCTTACGGGGGTTCCTCCGCCAGCAGACATATGAAAGACTCTATGTGCAGGTAAAGCTACCATTAATGAGAATTCTTCTTACGGGGGTTCCTCCGCCAGCAGACATATGAAAGACTCTATGTGCAGGTAAAGCTACCATTAATGAGAATTCTTCTTACGGGGGTTCCTCCGCCAGCAGACATATGAAAGACTCTATGTGCAGGTAAAGCTACCATTAATGAGAATTCTTCTTACGGGGGTTCCTCCGCCAGCAGACATATGAAAGACTCTATGTGCAGGTAAAGCTACCATTAATGAGAATTCTTCTTACGGGGTTCCTCCGCCAAAGGCAGACAGTAACAAAAGGAAAGACTCCCATAGTGCAGGTAAAGCTACCATTAATGAGAATTCTTCTTACGGGGGTTCCTCCGCCAGCAGACATATGAAAGACTCTATGTGCAGGTAAAGCTACCATTAATGAGAATTCTTCTTACGGGGGTTCCTCCGCCAGCAGACATATGAAAGACTCTATGTGCAGGTAAAGCTACCATTAATGAGAATTCTTCTTGGGTCCCTCCGCCAGCAGACATATGAAAGACTCTGTGCAGGTAAGCTACCATTATGAAATTCTTCTTGGGTCCCTCCGCCAGCAGACATATGAAAGACTCTATGTGCAGGTAAAGCTACCATTAATGAGAATTCTTCTTACGGGGGTTCCTCCGCCAGCAGACATATGAAAGACTCTATGTGCAGGTAAAGCTACCATTAATGAGAATTCTTCTTACGGGGGTTCCTCCGCCAGCAGACATATGAAAGACTCTATGTGCAGGTAAAGCTACCATTAATGAGAATTCTTCTTACGGGGGTTCCTCCGCCAGCAGACATATGAAAGACTCTATGTGCAGGTAAAGCTACCATTAATGAGAATTCTTCTTACGGGGGTTCCTCCGCCAGCAGACATATGAAAGACTCTATGTGCAGGTAAAGCTGCCATTAATGAGAATTCTTCTTCAGGGGGTTCCTCCGCCAGCAGACATATGAAAGACTCTATGTGCAGGTAAAGCTACCATTAATGAGAATTCTTCTTACGGGGGTTCCTCCGCCAGCAGACATATGAAAGACTCTATGTGCAGGTAAAGCTACCATTAATGAGAATTCTTCTTACGGGGGTTCCTCCGCCAGCAGACATATGAAAGACTCTATGTGCAGGTAAAGCTACCATTAATGAGAATTCTTCTTACGGGGGTTCCTCCGCCAGCAGACATATGAAAGACTCTATGTGCAGGTAAAGCTACCATTAATGAGAATTCTTCTTACGGGGGTTCCTCCGCCAGCAGACATATGAAAGACTCTATGTGCAGGTAAAGCTACCATTAATGAGAATTCTTCTTACGGGGGTTCCTCCGCCAGCAGACATATGAAAGACTCTATGTGCAGGTAAAGCTACCATTAATGAGAATTCTTCTTACGGGGGTTCCTCCGCCAGCAGACATATGAAAGACTCTATGTGCAGGTAAAGCTACCATTAATGAGAATTCTTCTTACGGGGGTTCCTCCGCCAGCAGACATATGAAAGACTCTATGTGCAGGTAAAGCTACCATTAATGAGAATTCTTCTTACGGGGGTTCCTCCGCCAGCAGACATATGAAAGACTCTATGTGCAGGTAAAGCTACCATTAATGAGAATTCTTCTTACGGGGGTTCCTCCGCCAGCAGACATATGAAAGACTCTATGTGCAGGTAAAGCTACCATTAATGAGAATTCTTCTTACGGGGGTTCCTCCGCCAGCAGACATATGAAAGACTCTATGTGCAGGTAAAGCTACCATTAATGAGAATTCTTCTTACGGGGGTTCCTCCGCCAGCAGACATATGAAAGACTCTATGTGCAGGTAAAGCTACCATTAATGAGAATTCTTCTTACGGGGGTTCCTCCGCCAGCAGACATATGAAAGACTCTATGTGCAGGTAAAGCTACCATTAATGAGAATTCTTCTTACGGGGGTTCCTCCGCCAGCAGACATATGATAAGACTTTGTTCGGAATTCTCCCATTAATGAGAATCTTCTTCATTGGATTCTCTCAGCAGACATATGAGACTGAGGAATACCATAGAGAATTTGGTCCCGACATGAACCTGAAAGCTTGAATTTCGCCGACTGAGCTTCGCTGATTGTTTCAGACAGAGTATTCCTTGTTACGTGGTAGTCATGACAACAGCCAAAAATCAAGCTTGACTCTCGTCAGCATCAATGCGCCATTTTATTTATTTTTTATTTTTCCTTCCTTCTTCAGCAAACTTGAGTTTCGCAGATGCGATTCTAAGTTTGTTTGTGATATTCTTCGGTCGTTCCGCAGAAGCATTGATATTTTCTGCTTCGTTTTGTGTGTTGTTTTTTCTTAACTGTAAAAAGGGAATCGGGAAATCACGATGTCCCGAAGATATACGGACAGATGGAGGAACAGACAGACAGGCAAGCTGGTTAACAGACAGTCAGACGTTTAGATAGACGAACAGATGGACAAATGAAGGAATGGAGTGACCATTTGAGTCTCTATTTTTCAATGAATCTAACAGGTGTTGATCCGATTGGTCTAATTTCTTCATTTCTTATATGGTCTCTTCTTGTTATATTTACCGCTTTCCTCAAGCATCTCATTTCACGGGTGGTAATTTTTCCTTCTTGTTCTTTTGTCGTATGTAATTAAACAGAATTGTTGCCTTGCCACCAGCCCCGACAGCTGTATAGCTATGGAAGAAACTCAACAAAGTGCCGAAGACGGAACACGTTAGAAAACTCTCAGAAAACGGGTACATTTGCAAGACAGTTGAATTATTTTAATGACGTCGTTTCCATCGGATACCGCTAAGAAGATTAGAAACCAGGCATTTGTGAGACTAATGTATGAACAAGACTGGACTTTGTCTTGGCGACAAGTCTGGACCTAGCATGACTTAAACATGTGTACACATAATATTATTTCATCCAGATCGATCAGAACCCCGAAGAAATATGTTCGTGGAATAAGCAAGCAATCGGAATTCACTCTTATCGTATATAATTAACGACAATTAATCTCTGTGTTAATAAAATGGTTATGGTCTTGCACTGTTAAATATATACTATTCAATGTAAATATAAATATATTCACAGTGTGACCCTGAAACTGCTGTCAAATGTTACAGAGACTTGGAGATTTCTTGGTCTTCACAGGGTATGCTTACGTTGACTCTAAAAGCAGTGAGAAATTTGTACTTACCCATGATAAACTTCATCAAGCAAGCAGTGGGTGACGTTCTTAATCATTCTAATGTGAAAGGTAATGCACAATACCATATGTATAAGTAAATAATTTATGAGAATTATTATAGTCCACTAGATGAGAATATTAATGTTACGGTAGAGTCCCCAGTATATCATGGACATAGAAAAGAACAAATAGATCTATCTAGAAAGAACTCAAAATCAAAGAAAACTGGCTGATACTACAGACACGGCCAACTATATTTATAGAGAAGGTCGTGCTACAGGTAACAATGAGAAAATTGAAGTATTTTGGACATTATTCATTAACTTATTCTAGTGTTTCCTCAGATGTAAAGTTGATTTTCTTGGTTGGTGGTCTAGCAGAATCTCCCATTATTCAGCAAGAGATTACTCAGGAATTTTGCAACATGATTAAAGTTATCACTCCATCAGATGCAAGTCTGGCTATACTCAAAGGTTAGCTTACACTTTAGCAGTATGAATAAGATGATTATGAATAAGATGATTATGAATAAGATGATTATGAATAAGATGATTATGAATAAGATGATTATGAATAATTTCTGGTAATTACTTCTTCTTCTTGCGTTTACCAGCTATGAATTCAGGCGTAGTAATGGCGCCCGGTATTTCACTTCTGAGTTTTGCGTGAAGACTAACTTTCCTTATTATCATTGTCCCCTGCCATTCAGGCATGATATCTTCAACTTCAGCGGTCTGGTAATTACTAATTAATATGTCCATTTTACCACATAATTCAAGTCCAAAAATCTGTTTATATCTTCTTCATGTCACAGTTGACATATAAGTGTCAAAAGATGTTGAGACAGTGACCATTGGGATTTCTGCTGAATATAAATTCATCACGAATAGCAGCAATCTTTCTATCTGAAATTACAAGAACGCAGAATGGATAATGTGCAATCATTTCACCAGTAAACTGGCAGGAGATCTAACTGCTGACAAAGACATCAATAAGGTAATCAATGAATTTAGTAGATGCATACTACAGACTCCAGAAAAGACAGTCGCCAACAACAGCATAAGAAAAAAAGTTGGCACAGAACTTTGCTTGAATTACATGGAGAAACAAAGAATGAAGTGGTTTGGCCACTTAATAAGAATGCATCCAAACTCCACAGTATACAGAGTCTTCTACAACAGAACATCAGGAAACAGGGCGAGAGGAAGACCACGACACTGGGCAGCAACCCGGTAGCAGTGTAACAACAAAAGAAGAAGATACTACAGACTGCACATGAAACAGTACCTGTAGGAACTCGAAAGAACTATAAACTTTATTGGAATAGTGAATTGGAAGAACTGCACAATGATGTAGAACTATCTCGAAAGCAGCCAAAGACCAGTCCAAGTCAAAAACTATAATAACTACGAGCATGCTAAGTCCACATTTCAAAGGGCCAAGTCGCAAGCCAAAGCATAGAGGCTGGAGAGAGAAAAAACAGTTCTTAAACTTTGAAAATGTTATCAGGAAGCTGTGGGAGACAAGAATGAAACAAAACAGCGGACAACTTAGGACAGTCGCTATCAATTTCCTGAATGAAGAATACCCACACAATCTCTGGGTACGAGTAAACACGAATGAGTCAGCAGAAAATAGTAAAGAATGTAGAAACAGAGAGAGTGTATATAGCCTAGCATATCCAAACAACGTTACGGATACTAATAGAATACCAACAGGGAAATTCTGTCATAAATAAGATGTAGAAATCAAAGCACTTAAAGATGCAACTGAGAAACTGTTGAACATCAAGTTTGATCTACAATCTGTTTCCCTGAATACCTGAAGAATTGCTTTTTGATCACTGGGAACCAGACTCAGTACCACTAAACTTCTCAACCTCCATCCCTAAATTATTAAGCAAAGATGCCGAGCCTAATCTAGTGAAAAAGCAATTACAATGGAACATCTCCATTACATGTTTCCAGAAGACAGCTGGATAAGAATTTACACAGATGGATCTGCAATGGAGGCAACCATGAATGGTGGAGCAGGAGTGTACATTAGGCACCCAGATGCTACCACTGTGTCTCTAGCGGCTCCTACTGGAAGAATATGTTCCAACTACAAAGCAGAACTCTTAGCCCTTCTGATGGCAGTACAGCACATGAATAAGCTGCAAGCACCTGCAGGCAAGATGGTATTTCTTAGAGACTCACTGTCAGCTATACAAGCTCTGGAGGCTAAATCCACTGACAGCACAGTACAAAAACTACAAAGAGAACTTGCTCAGCTTTCAGAAAAGGCAGAAATTCACTTGCAGTGGATTCCATCTCACTGTGGCATTGCAGGCAATGAGAGTGCTGATGTCTTAGCTAAGGAGGGCAGTGCCAAAGAGCAAATTTACCAACCCTTGTCTTTTCAAGAGGTCAAAACCCTCATACAGAGAAAATCTGCAGTAGACTGGAAGACAAACACTGGATATGATTATGGAAAAGACTCCCTCAAAGACCTAAGCAGAACAGACCAGGTCATTATATTTCGACTACGCACCGGACACTGCAGACTCAACAAACACTTATACAGACTAGGAATAAGTCAAACAGCTCTCTGCCAGTGTCAGCAGGCAGAACAGACACCAGAGCATATCCTGCAAGACTGTCCTTTTCTGTGTGAGCTGAGAAGCAACATGTGGCCACACCCAGTCGACCTGAAAACTAAGCTTTGGGGAAACCTGACAGACCTGAAGCTGTCTGCCCAGTTTGTGGTCCACAGTAAATTAAGCGCATGACCAGAGATCGCTGAAGAAGAATCTACAATCTGTTATATTTTTGCAGCACTTCGTCCTAGAAATTTATTGCCATGCCTACAGGTCCTACGGTCTGAGCTGTGACACTGCGACCAACAAGGCATGTCGTGAGATGCGACTGAGATGCGTGGGAAGCTACCCTAGTAAATAAAAAGCGTCGCAGAAATTGGAAGTGCTGGCCTACTTGTAGCCGTATAACTGACACAATGTAAATTGCTCTTAGGTTCAGATTACATATAAATCACAAAGAGTGGTTAACAGATGGTCGAATGGAGTGTTTGAAGAAGAAAACTGGAAATAACGAATACTATCAATGGCATATAGTGCTTACTTTTAAAACAAATAACCAAACATATTTTGTATTTGTGTACAAACAGGTGCCCTGTATTTTGGTATTGATCCTATGATTGTGGAAAGAAGAAGAACATATCTGACATATGGGGTTGGTATTCTCGATCGTTTTGATCTCAGACATCACCCAACATCTAAGAAAGTCAAGACAAACAGATGTGAGTGGTGCATTGACATATTTGATAAATATATTGGACCAGATGAAGATATTGTTCTTGGAAAAACAATAGTCAAGAGTTACACACTTTCCAAACCAGGTATGTAAATTTTTTTAAATGTTCGTTCATTCTTCTCTGCCATTTTGATCATTCTTATTGTAATATATAAGCAGCCGTTACCAAGTACCAGTAGAACGTTGCGCCCCAGTTAAGCCCCTAATAGTGTAGGGCGAGCGCATCCGAAACCAAAGTTTTCGGCCTTCGGAAAAGTTCGAGTCTGTTCTGCCGACAGTCAAACACTTTCCAGACATCGTGAGTACATTTCTCTGTAATGATCCGTTTGACGCCGTATATTTGGGATTTGATCTACGCCAAAGAGCCTTTTGTACTTTGCAGCCTTTTTCTGACAAAGCGCGGTGTTCCTATTTGCATCGTATGATGAGCACTCTTTAATGATTTTTTTGCCCGCGTGCCCAGCGTGTTCGTAGCGCGTTGGACTACGGGTGACAAGTCCTCTGTAAGTGCGGGTTCAACTCCGCGGACTGGCAGAAAAGCTACATGTTCCCCAGATTTACGGTGTTCGTGGCACCGAACCGAAGGGTTACGATGTCCATGGCACCGAGCCGAAGAGCTTTCAGCTAAAGTGCTTCTGGATCGGAAAAAATGAATTTTTAACGCCGTATATTTTGGCTCCGATCTACGCCAAAGAGCATTTACTACTTTGCAAATTTTTTCTGACTGGGTGTGGTCGCTCCGGTTTAGTAGCATTAACAACCATTCTAGGACTAGTCAGTGGGACGGTCACTTGTCGGATGCGTTGTGTATTCATTGCTATTTAACGATCATTTTTCGCCGTATATTTTGGCTTTATGATCTTCGCCTAAGAGTATGCCTACACTATGCGCCCTTTCTAACTATGTGAAGTCGTTCCGGATTAGGAATATGCTTGCCATTCTACGGCATTCTACTCATGTAGGTCACCGTGAAAAGTGTCGGCCTTTGTCACTGTTTGGATTTGGACGACCTGTCAAACCATTACACTGTCGGCCTTACTTTCAGCCATTTTGAGACGCGTATCGGCACTTGTCAATTTAGAGTTTGTACTCTGCATTTTCCCTAGCCTCGGGAAACACTGGACTAGGACTGCACACAGATGATCCAGATGAGCGTTTCACTCGGCGCTGTCAACACAACTGAAAATGTTTGCGCTCGCCAACATCACCCACCCGAGTCCTTCCGGGCATGTTAGTTGTTAGTGCAACGGTACCTTGCCGGTTGTCCCAGGGAGGGCTGTTAAGGTTAGACACTTGAACGCAACTTCAGGATTTGTGCTCGGCCAACATTACCCAATAAATGTATCTGCGCTTGACCTCTGATACGGAGTTTACTGCAATCTTCCCTGGTGTCGCCACAACACGTTGCATCTTTTCCGACGATTCTTGCCGAGAGCTGGCAAATTTGGTGTGACCATTGTTTCGAGGGGACGTGCCTCCTGACGACTCATACCGTGTCAGTTTTACGATTCGTTTTTTATTTATTCAACTTTTCCCATCAGCCGGGAAAGACCTGCAGAAATAATTACTCTGGGATTCTGCTCGTCTGTGTTGCGAACAGATCTCATCAAGCGTAACTGCATCTGCACCACTATTTATACCAGAGTAGCTCTCCCTTGGTCCCTACCCGCTTAGCTAGACAGGATTCTTTGTCTGTTTCCAGGGTCACCACGTGGAGGTGGGGTAGGATCTTGATTAGTACCAGCTTGCTAATCCTGGCACGACGTACGATCGCTCTTAGGCTCAGATCCCCATACAAATCACAGAGTGGTCAATATGGAGCATTAGAAGAAGAAGACATTTGAACATAGGAAACTGATAGTAGAAAAAGTAGTATTGCAATATCATTATAAATATAACATATGAAACTGATAGTAGAAAAAGTAGTATTGCAATATCATTATAAATATAACATATGAAACTGATAGTAGAAAAAGTAGTATTGCAATATCATTATAAATATAACATAGAAACTGATAGTAGAAAAAGTAGTATTGCAATATCATTATAAATATAACAGAAATAAAATAGTTTGAAATTTCATTTTCACAGATCAAACTAGCATCGTATTAAACATGTACTGTAGTACAAATCCCAAAGTGCAGTTCATCACTGATCCTAGTGTGACTCGATGTTGTACACTCTGCCTTATTTTGCCTGTTATTCACCAAGACATCTTGGATGGCACTGCTGGAGACATCCATAAATCAACAAGAGTGATTGAAACCCGTATGTCTTTCAGTGAAACTGAAATCAAGGTCATAGTAGTTGATATTTCCACAGGGCATATGGTTCAAGCAAGTGTTGATTTTCTGGGACGACAATACTTGCTCCAGAAATAAGTGCTCAAGTGCATGATACAAGTGTGTGTATGTGTGGTGTCAGTGACATATTGAGTGCACAAATACATGATACAAGTGTGTGTGTTGTAAATGATAGTGCTACATTGAATTTTTATCTTTGTGAATGTAATAAATGGATTCAGTTAGCCATGATGTGACCGAGTAGTCTGCAGTGCAGTCTAAGGAATTGCAGTTGAAGATTACGTTGAGGCCATATTGGCATTTCTCGTACTTTTTAAGAGTACAAACATTTCTCATACTCTATTCTTACTTCCTTAGAGAATCAACATTTCTCATACTCTATTCTTACTTCCTTAGAGAATCAACATTTCTCATACTCTGTTCTTACTTCCTTAGAGAATCAACATTTCTCATACTCTATTCTTACTTCCTTAGAGAAAATCAACATTTCTCATAACTCTATTCTTACTTCCTTGGGGAATCAACCTTTCTCATACTCTGTTCTTACTTCCTTAGAGAAAATCCACATTTCTCATACTCTATTCTTACTTCCTTAGAGAAAATCAACATTTCTCATACTCTATTCTTACTTCCTTAGAGAAAATCAACATTTCTCATAACTCTATTCTTACTTCCTTGGGGAATCAACATTTCTCATAACTCTATTCTCTCTCTCTCTATGCTTCCCTGATAACTCTATTCTTACTTCCTTAGAGAAAATCAACATTTCTCATAACTCTATTCTTACTTCCTTAGAGAGAATCAACATTTCTCATAACTCTATTCTTACTTCCTTGGGGAATCAACATTTCTCATAACTCTATTCTTACTCTTAGGAAAATCCACATTCTCATACTCTATTCTTACTTCCTTAGAGAAAATCCACATTTCTCATACTCTATTCTTACTTCCTTAGAGAAAATCAACATTTCTCATAACTCTATTCTTACTTCCTTGGGGAATCAACATTTCTCATAACTCTATTCTCTCTCTCTCTTGCGTTCCCGATAACTCTATTCTTACTTCCTTAGAGAAAATCAACATTTCTCATAACTCTATTCTTACTTCCTTAGAGAAAATCAACATTTCTCATACTCTTTCCTTATTCTTTACAGCATAAACACAGTGTTCTGTTTAGAATATCAATATTGTTCATATTCTCCGTTACTTTTCAGTGACAGACTTCTCTAAGTACCATTCTTCTTAGATTTTGTCAGATTGCTGTAACGCAGTAGGTTAACACAATACATAAAGCACAAGTAACAAATATTTGGAGACCATTATTTGTAACTGTTCAAAAGGAAACTCTTTGATTGAGATTTAATATCTGTTTATAGCTACTACAATTAGTACAGATACAAGGATGACTTGAACTATTATAATTATAATATTTTCATAAATACTAACTTCAATTACATATGACCATTACACTCTGGAATGCATTCTTGCATTTATTACATGACTATTAACCTATATTTCATTGGAAAGTAAAGGTGACCTGAGAGATATTGATGCCCCCTCCCCATCATATGCCATTGGTCCAATATAGATGTAGGTATAACACTGCATCCCCCAACTTACCTCATGGTAAGAAAACTGCTTCTTTGCTTTACTTTATTAATTTGCGCACAATAAAAAACCGGCAAACAATTAATTCAATCCTGGAATTTAATATGGTTGGTCTATTGTGTAACAACTTATGACTTTCTGCTGCTTTGCATTCTCAAACGTGTGATATATTTCTCTAGCATTTAGTAGTCTCCAGTGATTTCTGTGGCATGGAAGCATGGTGATCATCTCTCGCTTCAAAAGTACTTTGTTTGTTACCTGTGTGAAGTAATGGCCAGTGATCCCTGATTTCAATGTATTTCAAAGACGGATGATGAAATGTAGCACATGTGTTCAAGTTTGGCATGTAAATGAACCATTAGCAGCTGATAAGAAAGGCTGGAAAGTCATGCCTGAGAAAATTAATATAAAATTCCTACAAATTTTCACAATTTCTCAACAGTATATCGGGGACCCTTGTAGTGCTATAAAGTTGAAACACTGCCAATGAGTTCTTTCTGTGTATGAAAGAGAACATAGCATGCATGGTTATTCAACAAAGTGCAATGATGACCCTATTAATCAATCTGTCAAATTGTCTTCTTATAGTTTCCAGTGTAAGCAGAAGAAATCTTCAATATCTGATGTAATAAATATGATTACACAAAATATGTGCCACAAATATAATGCTACAGAATGACATACTGCATTGAAATAATCATCATTATATTCTCTAGTTTGTTTAGTAATTGAATAAATTTAAACTAAATGAAATGTTACACATGATAATAATGTCATATATACGAATCTGTGTGTCTGTGCATTGTAGCGAACAAATCAGATGAAGGTTTCATAGCTAGCATGAAACGGTACAGTAGTTACAGCAGAATGAAGCATACAGGACAACTACTTTCAGAATGAGGTTGAGGCAATCATTGTTGTTCTCTAATGGCTATCTGAGACTTATTTTACTGGTATCATTATTGTGTCCAACTCCCTGTCACTGCTCTGGATGGTTCAAAACAACAGGTTGCTGTATAAGGGGATGTAGTCTATGGAAGATTCCAACATCAAGAGCTGTCATGGACATGTAGGTGTTTGTACCAATGAGAGAGCAAACAGATTTGCATCAACAGCACCAATTATCAGAAAGTTCAAGACGGATGGGACGTCCTGTGGCTGCCCTGCGACTGTCAAACATTGAAATTTATATAGAATCTATCCAACAATTTAAGAAGTTTGAAACCACACTGCTGGAAGAGATACAGGCACAGCATGGTGCTATTAAGCCAGTTTAGTAACCAATTTTATAAATACTTCAAAAAAAAGCTTATAAAAGTTAGCAGCTACACCAATAATTTGTTTGACGTTTCTTCCGTGTACACTTGCAGATGTCAATTTGAATATGCTCAAAGACAGAAGAGGGCAGTTAAGTAACCACATACTTTTTCTCTATTGCCCATATCCTTTTGTAGTTATGTTTGATTATTACAAATGCACCTTCAAACACAAAGCATCTCATACTACTTTCAGTATTGCCACTCAGAAATATCTTCTTCTTTGCGTTCGTTCTTACGACCAATTTTAATCACTCTTTGTGATATGTTTGATCTTTGCCAAGAACGTGTATATGTTGCATATTGGTTTGGTAGGCCCCTAAATGCAAAGACTACTACAGGTTTAGGACATGTGCATTCGATTTCAGCCAAACCTTATTCGCCTCTTTACGACATGTGTGGCAGGTAACAGTGGTTCTATTCTTTACACCCTAAATTTGGGCCCTTGTAACCACTCGGGAGACTCAGAAATATAAAAACAAGATATTTAATACAATACTAAGATGAAAGTGTTGAACTATTTTAAACAGTCAAGTTTGGAATAATTGTACAAAATACATACTTCATAACAATCAAATTTGATAGTAAAATAGAAAATGCTGTGAAATGGTGTATTATCAAAGACAACAAATTTGAGATTCCAAGGAAAAAGACTATGGAAGTTTAAACAAATTAATACAGATTTTGTAGTAATATATGATGAACTTTATTCAGATTCCAATCAATGCAAACCAAACAGACACAAACTGCAGTGGTGATGTCTTATGTACCTACAAATTGTGATTATCTTATGCTGCAAGCAGATAGTAAAGTATAAATTCTACTTCTTCTTTTGTAGTCACATTGCTAGCGGGTTGCGGTTTTGTTTTTGTCTTCGCTGCTCTAGTGGCTTGGGTGATAGTTATTTTTACTTTTTGACAGGATTCTGTTATGACATTTTACCATCTTTTTCATTTCACCTTCTTTACTGATGTTCTGTTGTAGAAGACTGTATACTGTGGAGTTTGGTAATTCTACTACTGAGTTTATAATAATTAGTCCTCTAATACATTTTCCTGATCTCAATCTTTCTTCTTCTTCACTTGCATTCGCCCACTATAAATTCAGGGTAGTCATAGCGCCAGGCGAGACGCTTCTGACTGATTTTTACGTGAAAGCCTGCTTACAGTTTTATTGGTTTCTCCAACTTTAGAGGTCTTAATCTAACATAATTGAAAGCAAAATCGACTGTGGGGTGACGGGGTCCACAAGGGAAGCAAAGATTAGTACCACTGCAACCTACAATGCATGTCGTAAGAGGCGACTGATGTAGGCCCTACGAACGCTACCCTAGTAAATAAAAAGCAGTGCAGAAATCGGATGTGCTGGCCTACTTGTAGGCGGCGCATAACTGGTACAGCATACAGTCGCTCTTAGGCTCAGATCACATACAAATCACACAGAGTGGTTGCTATGGAGCGTTCAAAGGAGATGAAAGCAAAATAAGGAACAAGGAAATCAGAGATGTGCTGTTTGCAGATGAAACCGCTTGTTACATGCAGAAACCAAACTTAAGACCGGTATGGCCATATTTGTGACGGCCTGCAAAGATTTTGTTCTTTGTTGATCAGTCTTAACAAAACCATCATGATGGTCCAGAACCTCCATTTGTCATGAATACACAAGATTGGGAGAAGCTCTTCAGTGACAGATCCACCCTCTGGAAACAGAAATGAGAACTGGTGCAGCCAGACTAAATTGCTGATATAAAAAGGAGAAAGTGAAGTAAAATCAACCATGGGCCATATCCATGGTCTTTTGAGACTAACAGGATACCATTAGTCTATAATAAACTTAATCATCTTTGTTGGATGTGTTGCTGGTCTCATTTCTTATAACAGCTTCTTCATTTGACATTTTCTCAACAATCCTGATTATTCCTGCAAGAATGTGATACCTCCAGTCTGTTCATGTCACACAAATTGATATAATATAGAAAACAAAACAATTAAAAACAATTCATGATTACAGCTCTGAGAAACCATATAAACATGCAGTAATCCAGAGTATGATACACTTGATCCTATCGAAACATATATGGAAATCATGAGTTACAACAAATTGACAAAGGAAGGGTGACAGCTCAATCTGACAGAAGCACAACATATGAAGAGAGACCAACAGATTTATCAAGAGCAGATAAGTTTTTTAAATGTGAAATAGAACTCCAATGCAATTTTCGTAACTTTTATTTCTAAATTGTTATGCGTTCAAAGTATAAACAAATCGACGTGAGAACATTATTTTTCATTGTGTATACGTCAAAACTTTTAATCAACATGACATTAATAATTTAAATCTATCCCAGTATAAGATATCTATCACAAACTCACTCTTTCTCTCCTTGAAATTTGAACAATTTAAATCTTGAAAACATTCTTTTTTTTTAAGTGTTGTGTAAAGTCCTGTTGGTTAGGAGATACATGGACACTATTCAAATTGATATTCGTAAAAACAATATTTTAACTGCATGTGTCTTCAAATAAAAAAAAAAATTAGCACGTTATCTTTCTGCTCAGTCCAAGCTATTGTATGATGGCGATGCCTGATAAATAGTATTCAAATGTACCAAAGAACTAAGTCATGAAAACTAGTTATCTGCAACTGATGGTTTAAATATTAACTGCGATATCAAGTTGTGAAAGAGAGAGAGACTGTACTTCATTCATTGTCTATTTCATCAGCTCTTGGATACAATTATAACATATTTCAGATTATTGACACATTTAATCTATACTATTTGACAGTACAGAATCTGATATTTTGTACAGAGAAAATCAGAGAAAAACTTATGTGGTGGGATATAGCTCTCACTTCTTTCATCACGTAGCAAGATACATATTATTTTTACATATAAACAAATGTTGAACTAACAATATTATTCTTTGTTTTTTAATTTCATGTAATCATCACCGGATGTTTTCCAATCTCTAATGTAATTATCACTGTAAATACTTCCATCCGCAATACTAAAAACACATTATCAATCATTTAGTTAAATTCACAGTTCAACATATACTAAGAACACAAAAAATAAATAGCAGAACAGTTACATTTTTATGGAAAGATGACATAAATTATATATTTCCGGTTTATATGTACAAAAAAAAAGAAATTTACAAAGAATACTAATATGTATCTATGAGTGTCTGTGTTTACCGTATTTACTTATTATTCACACACAAGACACTAATTTTCTATTCTTATGGTGATCAGTGTTTTAAGAAAAGAAGATGTGTGTAAAAAAATCACATCAGTACTTAACCCTTTGACCGCCATATACGGGTTTTTTATATTGTTTCGGAAGAATTCGCTAAATAAAACGAGAAGTCCAAATTTTATATAGCTTGAACTGTGACCTATAAGTAGGACGAACTGCGGGAAATTTTCCTTATTTCACGCCGAAAACTGATCGGAGCTAGTATTTCTTTGTGAATTTTATAAATTGTGCTTCGTAGTTCGAAATTTTTTTTGGGAAATGGCTTCTAATTTCAATACCGATAGTGAAAGTGAGGACTTTGAGGGACATTTCATGCAGCTAGGTGAGATAGGGATTACATTAGATCTTGTGATTCTGAGAGTGATGTTGAATTGTCCAGTGACGACGAAGCTGAACCTGTCGACCACGATGTTCAATTAGATTTAGAGGATTTTTCTTCCGACATCGAGGAGACCGACCCTGTGCCCGTTGTTGACAGGGATGGTTGGAGTGATACCACTTCTCCAGTAGTTGTGGAGCCATTTATGGAAGAGAGTGGGCCTTCTCATACACTAGAGGAGGGTGCAGAACCATTCGATTATTTCAGCTTATTTTTTTAAGCAGTTTTTTTAATTTATGGCAGATCAAACGAATTTGTACGCTGATCAACATCAGAAAAGAGCTGGGAAAATTGATTCAAAGTGGGACTCAGTAACTGCTGTCGAAATCAAGGTTTATCTGCAGAATTACATCTTTATGGGTATAATTTCTTGTGAAACTTTATCCAGTTCACAGTATTGTTGCTCATTATTTGAATGTTCTACAAGCAATAGTTTTATTATTATTATTAATTTTTTAGAAAGACATGTTGCGTTTTTTGAGGAGTTATTCCCCTTTTAGTGTTTTTTGGGAGGTAATTTTTTTTGATGTGCTGGGGACCAAAGGGTTAAAAACATCAACTTCTGAAGCAAAACATCAACTACTTATGGGAATGTTTGTAGAATGGATGATGGAAGTCTCAAACTGTGAGATGGCTACAAACATGTGCTGTAAGAAAAATAATAATGGTGCCTCACTAAAGGTGAGACCATCCACTCACTATGTACGAAGTTCAAACTCCATGTCGGGCAGTTGTCCGCTTGGATTTTTACGGATGGTAAAAATAGACATCAGAAAGCAATGGCAAACTACATAATGTAGAAGTAGTGCCTGGAAAATTGACAACTGGTTTACTGTGGCTGGCGGGGAAGTCTTGTAAAGGATATGCCACGATTTTCATTATCAATCTTGTATCAAAATAATTCATTTAATTATTACTTTATTTTTAATAATCCAAAATTAACTCCTAATACATATGAGTATACTGTAACTGAGTAAATACTACCTTTAAAAAATATGTAGACATGATAATTATGCTAGTGTCTGTTACAAAACCTATGTGCTAGTAATAATTTTTCCCCTTGACACATTCGATAAATTAAAACTTGAAATGTATGCACCTCCAAAATATGTTTCCTTCAGCAAGTAATTCAATTAGGGGTTTTTCAGCAACAGTTCTAAATAAGTGTTAATATAAGAAATTCATATGATTATACTCCAATTGAAATGTGCAAAAGAACAATGTGGATGTTTGTCCTGTACATTTCAAGTCAACCCTGAAATAAAATAAAACAACAATTAATTGAAATGCATGAAATTGAAGATATTCTCATTGTTACAAAATCTCATACATATAAGATACAACTAAGTTACTGATCACCCACATCTATCATTGAATGTGTTTCATTGTACATTTTTCACAATAATACAAATACAATGAGTTATACATATTACTGTTGAAAGAACCATTTGTCTATCAATCAATACTAAGCAAAAAAATATTTTGCCAGAGTGGTTACCGGGGTCCAAAGAATAGGACCACTATTACCTGTCACGCATGTCATAAGAGGCAATTAAGGAGGTCGAGCATGGGGATAGCTACCTCACCCACGTAAAAAAAACACTAGACAGTTATAGAAACCACAACCAGGGAAATTCATAGCTAGCCGCCCGATGAAGAAGAGGAAAGAAGGGTGAGAGTTAAAAACAGAATGCAAGAAAATGGGGAGAGAAGTTGAGAGATCTGGAAAAGATTACCTTGGAAAGCATTGGTTTCATACCTATGCCTCCCTAGGGGTAAAGAAGTAGAAAGAAATATTTGTTCATGAATTTAGTTAACAGAACCAGTGTTACTGTATTTCTGGGCACACCCATTGATGCTCCAATTCTGTCCTAATCTCATAAGCAGCAAACACATTCACATATATGGGAAGCATTGTAACACTAGACACGAAAGCCAGGGAGGATACCAACAACAATAGTATAAACAAAGTTAGAACTGCTTTAGCTAATTTAAACAATATTTGTAGATCATCCCTATACAACAGAAAAAGGGGTGTTGGGTGAGAAGTAGGGGTTAGTACCTCACGGAAAATGACAGCCGTATCCTGGTTGTGTCCACGGATAGTCATGATCCTATTTGGTCCCCACTTCTCACCTAGCTCATGTTTGGCTCCACGTGCCACCCCCCGGGCAACAGTCTCGGCTGACTGGCTAAACAACATGAGTGGGCGGGAGTAATCCTGCTTAACCCTCCCACGTCCCCCATTTTCCCCTTATGTCCCTTTCCCACTTCCTTCCCAGTTGCGACAAGAGGTGATAAGACACTGGCATTGCACCGAGCCAGATAAGGTCACACTGCTTGCGGGGACCCATGGTGAAGACGGACTCTGTGTGTTGGAAGGGAATAGCTGGATGGGTGGAGATGCAAAAAACACCTATGCACATGACGTGACACGGCCATAGTGAATAGCCCAGAACCAGAGCTAGTGATAAAGGCCTGCAAGCATGGTGCACCTATGACTAGCGGGGATTGTCAGGGTGAAATGTGCTCCCCCAAGTTCGATCCAGTGACACCCTGATACCACATATCTGCCCGAAACTACCAGGGGCCCCAGATCAAGTTAGAGATCTATGTCTGACAACCTCTTTGGGATGAAATTGTCGCACCAAAACTCCAGACATAATGCCAATACAACACAAATATATTAGATACGAGCTCGGACGTCGCCTCGGTCAACAAGGTCCGCGCGCGAGTAAGCCCCTCGCTCCGTGTGAAAAATATGTAAAGGGGTCCATTAATATACTACAGATAAACATATCAGGACTACAGAATAAAAAGATGGAGCTCGAAAGAACTCTACAACAGAATAATGTCCACATTGTCCTTATACAAGAAACCATCTTACCTCAAAGGAGTTAACATCACAGGTTACACCCAATACAAATGCGAGTGCAACAGATGTCAAGGACTCATGACACTGATAAGAAATGATGTGCAGGCAGAAGTCCACAACAGACCACACAACAACATAGACACCCAGACCATCCAAGTGTGGTTTGATGGAGTGAGATATACTGTACATAACATCTATTGTCCACCAACCTACACCTCTGACCAGCCATTCAAGGAACCCATGTACACCAGAACAACTATTGCAGGAGACTTTAATGCACACACACCAGCCCTAGGTTACAAAGATTACAACAAAAGAGGAAGAGACATTGAAGACCTGTGTAACTCATCCAACCTCACGGTAATGCAGAGCTCAGAAACCAAACCAACACTTCTACACAGAGCCCATGGTACGAATAGCAGACCAGATCTTACCATAGTATCAGCTGACATTATAGATGCAACAACTATCACTGTCTTGGATGATATAGGGATCTCCCCATACTTATCTCTGTTACCACCAAGCAACTCAGAAGCTCAGTCTATAGAAATAGAAAGTTCTGGAATTTCAGAAAAGCAGACTGGCCGCTCTTCGAGAACCAGACCAACATAGGCATGGACAAAATTGACCTCACTGGAAATATCGATACTGTCTTTGCTAACATATGTTGTAAAATACTGGAAGCTGCAAGAAAGGCCATTCCAAATGGAAACACCAGAAAATATAAGCCATACTGGAACAAAGATCTAGAAAAGCAGTGATGGATAGAAGAAAAGCAAGGAAACAAGCTGAAAAAGAACCTAATCGAGTTAATAAAACCAATTATAATCGCTTGACTGCTAAAGTTCGCCTTCTAATTAAAGCAGCAAAGAAGATGAAGTGGCAAGACACGTGTCAGAAACTTGATCTAAATAAAGATGGCCACAAGGCATGGGATCTGATAAACAAACTGACAGGCACTAGAAAGAAAGAAAATCCCAGACCCATCAAAAGAAACAATGAAACCATCATAGATGCAAAAAGAAAGCTGAAATATTCAACAAGCACTTTGCTAAGCGTTAACAGAAGCATAAGAAGAAAACAGCTGGATAAAGCTTTATGGAAAATCTTTAAAGTAAAAAAATGCACCAGTAGCGAATGTATGTGCATTTGAACAAGATTTTAGTCTATGCGAGATGGAAACAGCAATGAAAAAACTAAAACCTCAAAAAGCCCCAGGCCCAGATAAGATTAAGAATGAAATGTTATGCCATATGGGCAAGAAGGCTAGGTTGATATTGCTGTTCGCTATAAATAGAACTTGGAGAGAGGCCAAAATACCTGCTGCTTGGCGAACAGCCAATATCACTCCCATCCTCAAGAAAGGAAAACCAGTAGACGACCCTCTAAGTTACAGGCCCATCTCATTGACCTCATGTTTAGGAAAGCTAGCGGAGAGAATGGTTAATAACCGACTTTATTGGTGGCTTGAAAAACCCAGTCTGATAATACCCAGGCAGGGTTTAGAAGGGCTGCAGAACAGAAGACCAACTCTTCAGACTTGTGCAGAATACAATTGATGGATTCCAGAATGAAAAGCACACAACCCGGTTTTCATCGATCTACAGCAAGCATATGACAGAGTCTGGAGGAAGGGCCTCTTGATGAAGATGCTCAATATGGGGATCCATGGAAAGATGTTACAATGGATACAAGCTTTTCTCCAAAACAGGACCATTGGAACATCTTTTAGTGGAACAATGTCCTCCAAGAGAACACTAGAGGAAGGCCTCCACAGGGCTCTGTCCTTAGCTGCACCCTTTCCTCATCTTCATCAATGACCTCCCATCCCTTCTAAACACACAGAAAGCCCTTTTTGCTGATGACCTTGTAATATGGACAAGCGAAAAATACCCTGTACTATCTCGGGCTAAATTTAATAGAACCCTTGCCATAATCTCAACATATTGCAACCTATGGAAGCTTAAAGTCAATGAACAGAAAACTGTGTATACTACATTCTCCAGCCCCAAAACAACTCAAAGAACCTTTCGCTTACAATGAATGGAGCACTGCTGAAAAAAGAGGAAAACCCGACTTACCTGGTAGTCAAGTTAGACAAACAACTGAGGATGACAGAACACATTAACAACATAAAGAAAAAGCATCTAAAAGACTCAACATGGTTAAAAGACTTGCTAGCACCACCTGGGTGCAGACAAGAACACCCTTAGGCAACTATATCTTGGCTATGTAAGATCTACAATGGACAACTGCCTTCCTCTCCAAGCTATAGCAAGTGAGCACATCACAACATCCCTGGACAGAGTGCAGAATCAGGGTCTCAGGTTTATATGTGTGGGAATGAGAACGACCCCAACTGCTGCTTGTAAATCGCGCAACATCGAACCACTAGATATTAGGAGCGAAGGGCACTAATAGAAGCAGTCGAGCGATATAAAAGAATAGAAAAAACCATCCCAACAGACAAACTATTGACAGGTGGAAATCAAATCAAAGAATCCAGCAAAAAACATTGCTGGAAGTTGGGAAAAATCTCGAAGAACACTACCATCTCCCAACTGACAGAGAACCGATCACAAGATGCCCGGCCCACCACCATGGCTAAACATAAAACAACCAGTAATCCAGAAATACCTCCTTGACAAAACTATAAACAAAGCAACACTTGCACCGATCTTAAAAACCTGCGCACTGGAGACAATAGACAGTTATCCAACTTCCTCTATCCATGCCTACACTGATGGTTCAGCTTTCAAGCCACTACTTACGCTGGCTTCGGCATATACCTGAAATATCCAGATGGAACTACCTATAGTTACTGTGCTCCTTGTGGTAATATATGTTCCAACTATGAGGCAGAGATTATAGCCATAAAGACCGCTGTAGAACTAGTCCACCAGCAGTTTGAACTTGGAGAAAATATTGTCCAAGACATGATAGTATTCACTGACTCACAGTCCACACTACAAGCTTTAGAAGAACAGCAGAATCAGTCAAGCGAGATCCAGTCATTGGCATTAGTCATCCACAATCTGATTTCCTCCTTTGATATTAATGTTGTTCTACAGTGGATTCCTGGGCACACAAATATCCCAGGAAATGACAAGGCAGATCATCTGGCCAAACAGGGATCATCAAAACCACAAATAGACAAACCTGTTAGCATACAAAGTATAAACCAGATTCTGAAAAACAACTCCAGAGAAGATTGGCTGAACCGATGGGCTATGGGGACGACTGGTCGGGACATGTATGCAGAGATGAATAGACCAAACCCCAAGAACAATATAAATCTGCTACAAAGAAAAGATCAAAGCACTATCTTTCAGTTAAGAACAGGACATGTTGGACTGAATTACCACCTACACAGAATAAACCCACCACACCTACCACACTGTAGAAAGTGCAGTCACTCATGTGAGACAGTACAGCATATCTTGCTTGAATGTCCTGGACTGCATAAAGCTAGACAAGAACTCCTCCCACCACACCCATCTGTTCATAATACCATTTACACTAGTCTCCCACAATTACAGAACACATGCAGATTCTACAAACTGGCATTGGCTGCCCAAGAGTAAAAACTCGCAGCTCTGGTTAGAAGAAGAATAATACAACAGAAAAAAACAAATTGAAGATATATGAGAGCTGCATACTGTCTGCTTTTGTAAGTATCAGAAGATTGGAGAACAGAAAATAAAACATTACTACCACCATTTCACACAACCTGCCTTAGAAAATAATATTTTATCAACAAAATCAGCCAATATGGACTGCTCAATTGCATATCCTTTACAGGACTTTGCGAATCAACATAATGCTGTTTGTGATTTTTCTAGGCATTATTACGTTCAGTAGATTGTCATTGCTTTCTGAAGCGGTGGTGTCATCGTCCTTTGTAAAATCCATGCGAAACAATTTGCATCCAAACTGTCCCCGAGCGGGTTCGAACTCAGAACGTCGGGGTTAGTAGACAGAGTCGCTATCCCCTAAGTCACGGACTGCTCAACAGGTGCAAAATGGATAAAATGCAGACAGTGGAGCTAGGGAGTACTGTGCAGTGGACTTCAGAAGGAAGGTGAAATAGAGGCAGATCGTCTTCTTTGCATTCGTTCTTTACGACCAATTTTAATCACTCTTTGTGATACGATCTTTGTCAAGAATGTGTATACGTCGCACATTGGTTTGGTAGGCCCTAAACGCATAGACTTCTACACATTTAGGACATGTGCATCCGATTTCAGCCAAACCTCCTCAGTCACCTCTTACAACATACATGGCAGGTAACAGTGGTTCTATTCTTTACACCCCAAATTTGGGCCCCAGTAACCACTCGGGCAGAAGCAGATCAAAGACAACAGTGTAGAGAACAATGGATGTAGAAATGCAGTGCAGGTCAGACTTGATAAACACTGTGAAGAAATGTCATGGACCGAGCAAGGTGAAGAGATTTTGTTGTTGCCTTCAAGATGCCACAAGACATGTCAGCAAATGATCTATTTGTTGGTTTATTGTCAAGAAAAATATGAAAATAGAATAAATTGTGAACAGAACAGAAATTAAGTAAACTTCAAAACAGAGACACTGATTTCCAGTGAAGTTATAAAGGATGTGGTCTAGATTTGAACCCATGACCTTCAGAACGCACGGCAAACTGCTTGACTACTTCAACACGGTGACCACTACTCCTCTCTGAGTACCAACCATCAATTTGGATGTTTGACACTCTTCCATGCAATGAAGCAAGGCTGTCGAAAATGTTCATTGTCGTCCTCTGTCCCATCTTTCTGTGATTTTGTAAAATACATAGGTGCTTCATAATTTGTTTAGGCAGGATGCGATAACCATTCCTGATATGTAAAATAGGTTTACAACATTTACGATATTATCAAAGACATTTACCCTAATTCCACTCTCTTTGAATCATACGTATCATGCCTGTTGATAGCTCAGGTCCAATCAGAGGATTGAGTTGTGAAATAAATGTTGTTATCCAGCTGAAGAGAAAAATATAGAAACAGAGAACTTGATGGCTCACGCAATGTTAACGTTTGCAGAAATTAAAAACATTATGTATATGGAATTAATGAACCAAATCATTGGCGGTTAAATGTAGATTGAATGATAAGATCATAGTCATTGCACTGGTGAATAACCATGCATGCTCCATTCACTTTCTTACATAGGAATATCTTAGCAGTAGTGCAAGAGCTCTGTAGAACCGGCCTCCAATGTAATTCTTTATATATATGACGCGAGTTGATTGTGTCCTGTTCTAAGGCACAGAATGACAGCATGTTTTAATCTGCTCATTTTTTGGTAGTGTTAGTATTGGTAGGTTTCCGACTGATTTAATCATCCTTTTCTTTTACAAGGTAACAGGTACATCTGGTCACTGTCCTGCAGAACTTTTCTCGGCTAGTTAGTCCTTGTACTCCAGTGGAGTGGTGATTTTGCATCTATTAAAACTACCACATGCTGAGGATAAAGCTTTTAAGTGTTCAGCAGTTTCTCAGTTGCTACCTTGATTGTTTGGATTTATGCATCATTTATGTCCAAAGTCCTTATTCTGATCCTGATATGTCATCTCATTCACCAATTTTAACCTCTACTAATTTAACTCTCCGTTCGCAGTTATTTCCTCAGTTTTACAGTTAATTCAAGGTATGTAAAAAAAGCAAATTTACACAAAAAAATAATTACTCACCAATAAATAAACATATATATATATATATATATATATATATATATATATGATATATACAAATTTGAAGAAAACTGGACAATATATTTGAATAAAAGGTAAAGTAGTAAGTAAAACTAGAAGACTTATAAGAAACAACTTAATGGCACTTGGGTAAGGCGCATAGACAACGCGCCAGGATTAGTGAGCTGGCACTAATACGATCCTACCCACTAGGTACCTGCTAACAGACAATGGTTCTGTCAGCAAAGTGGGTAGACATCAGGAAGCACAGGAGTGGTAGCAGTACAAGCACGGAAACAATGCATGTCAAAAGTCAATGAACAAATGCACACACCTCTTAGATGTCTGGAAAGTTGCCTAATAATTCCAGAACAAGAAACATCATGAGTCATCAGTGACGATGCTAACCCGAGTAAATGACGCACAAAATTGCCACTCGGCAAGAGTCCATAACAAGCAAGTCAACGCCGCACCAATTACCAGCTTCGGATGGAAGGGCTGGTAAGGAACAATAAACAGGAAGAGTCATCCAGAGTAGAGACATGGGACCACACAGGCGAAATAGGCTGAGCCAGGTGTGTGTCAGGGCAGTCTAGGCACAGCAAATGTGAGAAACCTTTAGTAGCACACAAAGTGGGGAATATACGAGATACACAGGTTAGCCCAAGAGGGCAGGCACGCAAGGTACTGCGATAGGAAAAGAATGGCTGTATTCTCATGTTCATTTCGATGAAACTGCAAATTGATATAGAGACTTGTCGTAGACTTCAAAATGTATATGGCAAATTACTAGAGAAGATAGTGGCCAGAAAGGTAATATGTCACTTGGAGAATGACCACATCCTCCCTGACACTTTGGGTAGCTACCGCCCAATGAAAGGGACATGGGACAATGCTGGCACGTTTGCATATGATGTTTATGAAGGCTTCCAATCCAAGCAAGAGACTGTTGCTGTGGCCATCGACTTGGAGGATGCTTATAACAAAGGTGAATTTTTCAATAATGGTGCGCTCTTTGATTAAATGTAAAGTTAATCCTTGGCTGGATAGCTGCTTCTTTAATGGAGAGAACCGTTGCACTCCGTTTAGGAACATGGACATCGGATCCTGCACGTATATGCCGGGATTACCCCAGGGTTCTCCTCTATCACCCGTGTTGTTTAATATTTACACAGCAAATGTAACTAAAATTCAGCCAACCAGATTGGGTCGGACATTGACATTTGCAGATGATATCTTAATATATAGGACTGGGTCAGATAGACGAGAGATGGTTGCCGACATTCAGAAAACATTGCATACCATCTCGGGTTGGTGTAGAGAATCTCGCTCTCAGGTCAATCCTGAAAAAGTGTGTATGTTGTGGTGCTCGTTTAATAATCACATCGTCAAGGCTGACCTACCCTGTGTAATCTTTGATGAACATACCATCGAGCGCAGAGACAGGCTGCGCTATCATGGAATAACCTTTGATCGTAGTCTATCTTTCAAACACCATATTGAACAGACGATACAACGGTGCAAGCGTGGTCTTGCGGCTCTCAAAGTTATGGTGGCCGCACACCTTGAGCAGAGACTACTTGCCCTTTTGTTCGATCGACTGGTACTGTCAGTGGTAGATTACGGACTCGAATTCTTACGATATCAAGATCACAATGTGAACGACTCGAAGGGGTTCAGAATGAAGGTATGCGTATAGTTCTGGGCTGCACTAGAGATATCCCCATTGTGAAGATGAGATATATGCTTGGCCTTCTGTCACTACGCTCCGTCATGCAATCGCCCAAACCAAGGCATATATGCGGGTTACTTCGGATAAGAGACATCCACTTCACAAGAACACTAATGATGTTAAGGCACAGAATCAAGTGTGGCATGTCGTGATGGCCCAGGCTGAGGAACAATTGGCCAGTGATACGGTTGCACTTACCAAAAGGGAAGAATGATCCCAACAGATGGTAGCATGATGAACTATCTCAACTATCATTACTCTTGAAGAGAATGTAGAGATTGGGGCAACATGAAGGCTGATCTCGCAGTTAAGCAGCTGATAGAAGATAATGCAAGGGATGATGATGTTGTTGTATATACATGTGGTTCAACGTGGTGAAACGCTGGGGTTTCTTGGGAATCGCATGATAGGTTGTTGCAGAGCGAGTGGGTATAAGACAACTACTTAGTATGAGGATGGAGGTTGAGGCCGTATGCTGCCTCCATTGGATTTCTGGGACTTCATACTGGGGCAGTTGTGTATCTGACTCTAGTGATGCTTCACAAGATCAGAAGGGCAGGTTTGGTGAGTGGATGTCGTCTATAGAAGTTTCTAACTCAGCGGCACGTGGATATACTGTCCTGGGCATGCGGTGTTCGGTAATGAGGCGGACAGGCTTGCATCAACAGCAGCGATTGTTGGGGAATTGAAGATGGATAAGGGGATATTCTTGGCTTCGAACTCTCTGTTGGGTGACACTATATCGATGTTGAATCATCAGCGATTAAGCAGTTTGGAGTTACCCTTCAAGTCGAACTGATGCCTGAGAGGCAGAGTGAGAGTGTGTTTAATCAGCAGCCACAGAACCATCAGTATGCATACTTTGATATCTGTTGGGAGACTGAGCACCTAGGGTCTGCCAGTGCAATGACGTCAGTTTAGTAACCAATAACCAATAACTGGCGATAAAGTACGGTGCGTGGCAAACATAGGTTGGCGGACCACCCAGATGAGCAGGAAACTGGAAAGCCCAGCAGAGGCTTGAATCCAGTCAAATCAAAGGTCTAGCAAGTGTCTCTGAAACACTAACGATCGGTGACATTGGAAGATTTAAACTCTGTATCAAGGTTTAGCGATATGTAGAGGGGAATTAAGTCCTGTTTCAGTCAAGCAAAACAAACCAAAATCACTGGTTTGGGGAGGCAGTCCTTGAGGAGGATGTCGAGCAGGCTGGATGATCAATCCAAGTCCAGTGAAAAGTGCATAAAAGACGCTACACAGCAGTTCAAGGAGGAGTCAGGAACACAGTCACACAGGAAAGAACTCCGAGACAAGCTGTCTGGCTTGTCAGTTTGGCACGTTATGGAGACAGCGTCTTCAGTGGACTTACGTGAGCAACAACACGTGTAATTTGTCTACACAGGAGTTAAGTAGTTCACACAGATGCAGAACCAGAAACTAGCAAGTGATGGTCTGTTGTCATATTGAATGGAGCAAGGTAGTTTGTCAACGTGGTCCATTGAGAATTCTATCAGGTAGTAGAGTTGATATAATTTCAGCATTCGTCATTTGCCACGGCTGAGCAAACAGTTGATGATAACAAGACAGCAGATTGATATATCCCAGCGTCTAAATTCTGGCTGAGACACACCAGTCCGATAGTGATCAGTCATCTTGATAGCCTTAACCATTGGGATAAGATTTCATCATTTATGATGATGCAACATGCCTAGTTATGGCCATATTTTGTATCTATTTTGCATTTGTTGGTAAAATTTATGTCATCTAATGCAGAACATATGATAATCTAATAAAAAATTATTAAAAAATTAATTATATATTTTTAGATGTCTAATCTCGTTGACTGGAGCACACCTCATTTCCCACTTGCCATTTTGTAGAAAGGTCCAAATTGCTCCAGCCAAAAAGCCCCAAATATGTGATAAAATGGATTCTAATAACTCAGATTACTGTCCTGATGAAGACACCAGTGATTCTTGAAATATCTATGCTTGGGTCAGATGAACATTCTATGCCTGTGTCACTTTGAGTCTGTTTGCAAGATGCCCGATAACTTTTTCCTGATTATTTTGTCTATCAAATATTGCGTAATCATATTTTTGTACAATAATATCTTTTACTTGCAAGGTTTAGGAATTATATACCTATTTAATGTTTATGTATGATACTATAAGTGTTAGTTCTTTATGGGCTGCTTATTAGACAATTCGGCATCATTTTCTCTTGAAGGCGATATTTATTGACTTTTTTCTTTACAATATGAAAATATTGAATATTATAAATTTCATGATTACTGCCTTTCATATTTTCCAAACATGTTTAAATTCAAATATGTTTTGCAAATATGAAGACTTTAAAAGACTGTAATAAAAGATTCCATTATATTCGTCATACTTATTTTTTCTTCTTTGAGACTGTAAAAAATTTGTCATTTGTAGAATAATCTATTTTTAGACTTTTCATAAGTAGGTCACGGATATCATAAATTAGATCACACTTATGTTAAAACCTCATATCCTGATAGCCCATCCAATTAGCTTTCCAATCATATATAACATGCCTATTTTCAATGCAAAGAACTTGTATGGTTGCTAAATATAGAGCAGGGCATAAAAATATAGAAAAACCTTAAAACCTGCCAATGGTTAAGAGATAGAACTTTCCATTCTTCTTTATCGGCCAGGCACTGGACAGAGGCGGTTTAGTAGTTAACAGGTTTATTTAGGTGTGCTTTTATTATTCATTTTATTTCAGGGTCTGTTAATTTAGGAGTTAGTAAGACACTATATGTATGAATTTGTGATTATTTGTAGAATTGCAGTTTCAATAAATGTTGAGAATCATTGATTCTCACATAGCTAACTATTCAAGAACGGCTTGTTGCTGATGCAACCGATACGGTTACACATATACATTTACTGGGTAAGGTTGGCCAAGTTCTATAAATTCTAAAGTTGCGTTTAGTGCCTAACAAACTGCCCTTCCTGGAACCGTCAAGGTACAGTTGCATTAACAACTAACATCCCCAGAAGAACTGAGGTGGGTGATGCCTAATGGGACTGCCCTCCCTGGGACAACCGGGCAAGGTACTGTTGCATTTACAGCTAACATCCCCGGAAGAACTGAGCTGGGTGATGTTGGCGATCACAAAATTTCAGTTGCGTTGCTAGCGCCGATTGAAACGGCCCTCTAAAATATATGTGCGCAGCACTAGTCTAGTGTTTCCCGGGGACAGGAAAAATGCAGAGTAAAACCTTGCAAATTGCCAAGTGGCGACATGCGCCCTGAAACAGCAGAGAATACTCCTACTCAGGAACAAACACAGTGGATAGGAAAGTAAGGTAGATATTGCAAAGGCGCGACTGGTACAAAACCAAACATTGGCTAAGGGCAATACTTTTCGGATGCTGATCATCCTACACAGAGTAAGATGACGTCCGAACAGCATGGCTCAGATCATATAAAGGATAAGCATACCGCCAAAATACGATCGCTTGTATGACAAGAACATGACTGCAATGACTGAGAATGTTCTTAATTCCTAACAAGCTCATATAGTCATAAAGAGCGCATATTGTAGACATACTCTTTGGAGAAGATCATAAAGCCCAAATATACTGCAAAAATGATCGAAAAGAGCACTGAATACAAGAAAGGTGACCATTCCAGTGACTAGCCCTAGAAGGGCAGAGAATGCTCCTAAACCGGAGCGACCTCACCCAGTCTGCGCAAAATAGATAATGCTCTTTGGTGTAGATCTAAGCCCAAATTTACGGCACTAAAAGATCATTAAAGAGTGTTTATCATACGATGTGAACAGAGCGACCTCACCAAAGGCAGGAAATCCGATAGAGAAGGCGAACTTCACTAACTAACTCTGGCAGTAAAAGTGCTAATGGTAAGAGGACTCAAGGCATGAGTTACACAGACACCGGAGGATCTAAGCTTCAAGTACCTCTGAAGTCGACGAGGCTGTCCATATGGTTGAGGGACACCCGTAAAAGGGCAATTTAGGTTTCATGCAAAAATCAGTCAGAAGCGCAATATCAGACGTCATGACTTTTCCCCTGAATTAGTACAGCGATTGACATGGAAAGAATTAAGTAATAAGAAAATACTGCTGTCAGTAATAAATTGCATGTATGAAAACAACTATTTCTTTATAGCAACCAGTTTTTAAAAAAAACACCATATATGTGCATTCATATATGCAAATGTTGCTAGTCACAATTCCGTTAATTTGTAAAGAAATACATGATACTTACAAGATGTAACAACATACTGCTGTAAGAATCAAGCAAATCTGGACAACGCTGAAATATTGAAAAACAACAATCAAAAATATTGCAACTTTAATATATATTACACTAGCAGTTTACCTGTTTTGCACTGGAAATATAATTTAAATTTATTTGTAAAGTCCCTTAAAGAAACATGCCACGTTGCTTCAAAATCAGTTTCTTCCCCATTAAAAACAATACGTTTCTCGCCATGCATTAGCCAGTAAAACCTGATACAACAGAATTCTCGTTCCGTGAAAGTTGAATTTAGTTTAAATCTAGTTGTAATATTTCACCACTTTTAAAGTTACATCTGTTATCCTTTTACGCTGATCTTCCTAGCCCACATAAACTGTGCCTCATTTCGATTGCCAGTAAAACCTGATACAATTGAATTCCGTGAAAGTTGAAAACTAAAAATTGGCAATTTAAATTTATTCAGGCGTTCTATTATTTTGTAATTTATAAGTTTTCACCAATTACAATGTTACATGCTCTTTGTTTCCATGTTTACATTGCTGTCTAATTTACATTATATGTAATGAGCTCCAGCCGGTGCTATGGGGTTCGTGCACAGTTGACTGGTCCTCCAGCAGATCAGACAAGAAAATATGCATACAAAAAAGGAGGAAGAGAAATGGACGTAAGAGACAAGCTGGACAGAGACGGTTTAGAAGAAAGACACCGACTTGCTCTGAAATATCTACACATTGGCTACTGGAATTGTCGAAGTGCAAAACAGAGAGGACCAATTCTACAGAAGCTAGTCTATGACTTCGACATCTTCATGACTCAGGAAACCAACTTGCAACAGGATAAAGCCTTTGAGTGTCCAGGATTCAAATGTTATTTCACTCCCAGTGAACCCGGTGGAGGACGAGGTCAGGCTATCTATGTGAAACGTGGCCTTCCCCACGCCTTGACACACATGACTTCTTACCTGAGTGTGTGGAATTACAAGGAACTCAATTAACAATTTGTGATCAGATATGGCGAATCTATATGTACGCCCATGTGGACAAACTTCATATTGCAGATCACTAGGATTTTCTTGAGAAGCTCTCAGATGTACAACGCACAGTTTCTGATTGCAGGGGATTTCAATGCTCGATCAAAGGAGTGGGGCAATGCTACCGAGAATAGACAGGCGCGCTTGTCCACAACCGATGCTACTTTTGCTCGATGGAATGTTCTTGGCTCTCATGAAAATGATCATCTCCCCTGCGTTGTTCTTCTTAACAAGGTCAATACCTTGCACACAGAAGGCCAAAATATGTATTTCAGTACATACCATGCCACTTTGATCACAGAAAATCATTGCGTATACTGCAGCAGACTGCCAGAAAGAATACTGCTAGGACTCCTTTCCTGCAACCACCTTGGTGTAATGAAAATGTTGAAAAAGCAAGGATGGCAAAAGAGGCTGCTACAAAGTCATGGCAGAGAGCCCGAAAGAAGCAACAGAGAAATATGTGTGATGTGGTGGAAAAGTCTTCTATTCGCCACAAAGCCACTGGGGATTTCAAAGTATTGGCTAGTGCGGCAAAGAGTGGGTTATGTGAGACTTTCATAACACAAGTCTGTGGTGACAAGTCGCTACACCAATACTGGCAGTTTCATTGCAAAATGAACAGGAGGACTACCAGCCAGTTTTTTCCTACTTTACAGGACTCGTCAGGATCCGTATTGACAACATGTAGAAAAGGGGCAGGTGTTCCTTCATCGTTTCATGGAACAGACAGTAAAGGTCATAAACTGACGCAATAATATCATGAGTGTTATTCATGATATTACTAGCTCTGGAGAACCTTACACTGACTTAATAACAAAGGAGGATGCTGTTAATGCACTCAAGGCAAGCCACAGCACCGCTCCAGTGCCTGATGGTGTACAATATCATCACATCAAACAGCTTGACGAGACTGTTATTAATGCAGTTGTGATGGATTTTAACAAAAGTGTACAGAATGCTGTGGTACCCGAGGATTGGCTTATAGTTATTTACAACCGCTCCATAAACATGGGAAGGATCCTAAACTGCTCAGCAGCTACCGCATACTCACCTTGCAAAATGTATATGGCAAATTACTAGAGAAGATAGTGGCCAGAAAGGTAATGTGTCACTTAGAGAATGACCACATCCTCCCTGACACTTTGGGTAGCTACCACCAATGAAAGGGACATGGGACAATGCTGGCACGTTTGCATATGATGTTTATGAAGGCTTCAAATCCAAGCAAAAGACTTGCTGTGGCCATCGATTTGGAGGATGCTTATAACATGGTGAATTTTTCAATAATGGTACATTCTTTGATTAAATGTGAGGTTAATTCTTGGTTGGTGAACTGGATAGCAGCTTCATTAATGGAGAGAACCGTTGCACTAAGTTTAGGAATATGGACTTCGAATCCTACACATATATGCCCGGATTACCCAGGGTTCTCCTCTATCACCCGCTTTGTTTAATATTTACACAGCAAATGTAGCTGAAATTCAGCCAACCGGATTTGGTCGGACATTGACATTTGCAGATGATATCTTAATATATAGTACTGGGTCAGATAGACGAGAGATGGTTGACGACATTCAGAAAACATTGCATTCCATCTTGGGTTGGTGTAGAGTCTCGCTCTCAAGTCAATCCTGAAAAAGTGTGTATGCTGTGGTGCTCGTTGAATAATCACAAAGTCAAGGCTGATCTACTCCGTGTAATCTTTGATGAACATACCATTGAGCGCAGAGACAGGCTGCGCTATCTTGGAATAACATTTGATTGTAGTCTATCTTTCAAACACCATGTTGAACAGACGATACAACGGTGCAAGCGTGGTCTCGCGGCTCCCAAAGCTATGGTAGCCGCACACATTAAGCAGAGACTACTTGTCCTTTTGTTCGATCGACTGGTTATGTCCGTGGTAGATTACGGACTCAGCATTCTTACAATATCAAAATCACAATGTGAACGACTCGACCGGGTTCAGAATGAAGGTATGTATATAGTCCTGGGCTGCACTAGAGATACCCCCATTGTGAAGATGAGATATATGCTTGGCTTTCTGTCACTACGCTCCCGCATGCAATCGCCAGACCAAGGCATATATACGGTTACTGCGTTAAGAGCATCCACTGCACAAGAACACTAATGACGCTTACGGCACGCAGAATCAAGCGTGGCATGTCGTGGATGGCCCAGGCTGAGAGAACAATTGGCCAGGTGACCACGTTGCGACTCTACCAAAAGGGGAAGAATGGATCCCAACAGATGGTAGCATGACCAACTATCTCAACGTTATCATTACTCTTGGAAGAGAATGTAGAGATTGGGGCAACATGAAGGCTAATCTCGCAGTTAAGCAGCTGATAGAAGATAATTTACGGGAAGATGATGTTGTTGTATATACCGATTGGTCGGTTCATCGTGTAAAAGGTCCGCTGGGGTTTCTTGGCTAATGCGATGGTAGGGCTGTCGCAGAGCGAAGTGGGGCATACAGACAACTACCTCTAGTATGAGGATGGAGGTTGAGGCCGCTACTGCTGCCCTCCATTGAGTCTCTGGGACTATTTACTGGGGCCGTTGTTGTATCTGGACTTCAGCCAATGCTTCACAAGATCCAGAAGGGCAGGTTTCTGCATGAGTGGATGTCGTCTATAGAAGTTTCTAACCTCCAGCGGCTTACATGGATATACTGTCCTGGGCATGCAGGTGTTTACGGTAATGAGAGAGCGGACAGGCTTGCATCAACAGCAGCGATTGTTGGGGAGTTAAAGATGGATAAGGGGATATTCTTCGGTCTCTTCGCGACTGTCTGTTGGATGAGGACACTAAAATTGATGTTGAATCGATCAAGCTATTTAGGAAGTTTGAAGTTGCCCATTGTACAAGTCGAACTCGATGCCTGAGAGGCAGAGTGAGAGGTGTGTTTAATCAGCATGCCACGGGAACCAACAGTATGCATACTCTTTGATACCTGTTGGGGGAGAGTGAGCACCTATGGGTCTGCCCGGAGTGCAATGACATCAGTTTAGTAACCAATAAAGGTTGTGATGATCATACTTGTCTTGAACATTTGGACACATATTTAGAGTATAGTATAATTCTCTTTCTCTCTTGCGATCACCGCCAGACTCCTAGATCTCCCATAAATTCTATTCATGTGGAAATCTGATTAATGCAGCTTTAGCATTGGTGTGTTTTATGTCACATCTTCAGCACCATTTGAGCTCTGGTGCTTATCCTTCGACGGTGTCCGGTTCTGTATCAGCCAGCGTTACTCGGTTCGCTCTTTTTTTTTTCTTCTTTTCGTCCGCTTCAACTCAGACGAAGTTCCATCTCTGAAACTGATTTTTGCGTGAAAATCTGTTTTTCCAATTTCTTACAATGGCAGCAGCGTGTACATTGTAAATTATTTTACACTGGCAGCCGTGTGCTCAATGTACTCGTAATTAGTATTCCTCGCCAAGAGGCAGATTTTCTCCGGCTTCAGAGGTACTTACGATCGTCCTGAGTAAGACCAGGGACTTCGAACAAATGCCGGACAGTAGGTTCGAACCCGAGCTAGTGAGGCGCTCACAGCTAGCAGGCCGAGCTACTATCAACTACTCTAGGCAGTCCCCCTCGGTTCGCTCTATAGCTATCTAGTGTTTTTTATGGTAGCTAGCCCCACGTTCTACCTCCTTAGTCGCCTCTTACGACGTGTGGCAGGTAACAGTGGTTCTATTCTTTACACCCCAATTTGGTCCCCGGTAACCACTCAGGCATAGTATAATTCAACATGGCCCGCATGCCATGTGGTGGGTGAGGAGTACAGTGAACCCTACTTTCATTGATGTATCAGAGACTACTCTTGTTGCAGCAGTTTAATTCTGGCTTTTGGTCAAGGAAGTTAGAAGTCCACAGCACCCCAGTTCTTCAAAGTTATGTCTACATGATTTTGGGCCAATTGACTATTGAAGAAGATGAAGATATGTGGATCATTTTCAACTGGAAAATGGCAAGTGAGTAATGTCTATTTTATCCGCTGAACAGTTCTTGACCACTGAAGTATGTACAATGATACTTTTAAAGTCAGTTGCTAACTGAAAACACTTTCCAATATAATTTAACATGACGGACGGTTTCAAGCAAGAAGATTGTGAAAATTCTTCAGAATTAAAATATTTATTGCATTTGCTGAAATGATGATGAAGAAGTAGAAGTCAAACTCAATAGTTATAAATTAAGATAGTAGTAAGTAGTGTTTCTTTGAGTTTGAATTTTTGTTTGACTTAATCGTCTCTGTATGATGTATCAACTGTGTTTAGGCATGCTGACATCGAAGTTCGTTCCGAAAGTCCGTAATTTTCCCGGAAATAAAATACCATATTTGTCGCCACGTGTCGGCTCGACTTGGGATATTCGCCCGTCTATTGATTTTACCGACTTCCAGTGATTTTAGACCACTACATAAAGAGTAGATTTTTCCCGTCGATCCTTTCTTCAGATATTTCTTTTGGAATTAGAAGAAAATTTTGTCTCATTTGGAAGTTACAAGACAATTAATACAGCGAGGTGAGTTTAATTTGAATAATTGCTTATTTAAACTTTACCTAACTAAAAATCATCATTATATTTGAATTCTGCATCCTTTTAAACATGTGTGTACGAACTTTGGAGTGATCAACATATGTCTAACTATAGTAAATCATATTTTTTGTAAGCTATACATGTAACGTAAAAATTCTCCTTGAGCGTCGCCGCCATTTTTTTTCGTCATTTTATTTTTACATTAACTAATTAACTAGTCTTAAAGGATACACTGCATATTAATTTAAATATAGTATTATATAAATAGCAAGAGTGTAGTGTAACTGTAAACCACCTGCAACAAATAATTGTGTTCCAATGTTTAAATCAATTATTTATGATATTGTTAATAAGTAATCACTTTGTTTACCATTATTAAAATACATTATTATCAATATGATTATAATATAATTATTTATCTTTTTAAATTATTAAGTAGAAACAATTGTTTTTATCTCTGCAGATTCACTGATTGTCATTTCTGAATTGATTTAACTTGGACCATGATGGATAGCAAGAAAGGTATTGAAGATCTGAGGTCATATTTGATGCAGTTTGAAACAACGTAACCAGTGGTAAAGAAGGTATCGACTATTGTCAATGTTGTGCTTGCAACAGAAACTTATAAGTATGTCAATAAAATGTGCCTTATATCTTGTATCTCACACTTTGACAAACTGATAAGGTATACAGACAGAACTTTAACTGATTAGATACTGAATTGAAATACAGGCTGCGGCTGAAATAAATTTATGTCTCATTTTCAGGTGCATGTACAAAACCAGCTGCAGTTTTCTTAATTATTAACAGACGTTTATGAGTAATATACCATTTTGTAGGTAAATGAATATACTTTAAGAGAGATCTAAAATAATTCTCTGTTAATAGGAAATTTGTAAATGGAAAATTATTTGCAGCAGAAAACAAATATAAAAAATATTAAATGTTCCAACTTACCTTCAAGTTTAGAATTTCCAACACATTTAATACCTATCACTTGGTGGTTACCACACATATATATAATATATATCTACACAGTATATCCAATAATAAGAACAAATTCCAAAACACAGAAATTTAACAATATTTAGTAAATAATTAACACTGCTTATAGTTTATGACCTTATCGCTTGTTGCCATGGTAAACAATTTTGTATAGTTTGGTAACTGGCTTGATAACACAATAAATATGACAATATAATCTACCAAGATGCCTTTGTGATCCCATTTAAAGACATTTAAATTTGTTGCAATGGATAATTCTGTCATGTCTTGAATTTCAGCATGCCTGGGATGTAGATGGGAAAGATGTTCTCGACATGAAGAAAGTTGTGTCGTTCAAGACTAAGACAACAGCTGACAAGAGGATTATTCACCATGTACCCCTAACTTGGAGAACATGTGATGCTGAATGTCCATCACCATCAGAAGACTACTACATGACCGTGTCAAAATTTTTAATTGATTATGTCCTTGGTGATGCCACATATTTGATATTCAGTATTGTTTCATAGTTGATGACACATCTAAGTATTTTTTCCCTCATTTATAGTCAGTAGTACAATATTATTTAAGATAACTTCATGATATTCAGTATTATTACTCTCTATTTGAGACGATAAAAATGATGTGTTACAATCGTCTTGCAATTTTCTGCAAAAATTAGTTTTTTTAATATTATGTAACTTGAGATTAATTGCTAATTACTGCTCTAATTAGTGTTACATAACATCTACTACATAATCTCTACATTCTGTGCCTGATACTTGCTGATTTAACATCCTTCGGTCTGCATTACTGTTGTAGTTTGATGTGAAAGTCACAAATGCGGCTCAAATGCCAATACAGTAATTATTTAAAATATGCAAATTAGCCCACCATTTTGAATATTAATTAGTTCTGCGTGTTTCAAAACATCGCGACAATATAATCTATGACTGCATTTGTGTTCCAGCATCATAAAATATATGGTTTATATGGTTTTGTATTAGAAATAAGAAAGATATTTAAGATAATGTAAGCGCTTTGCTATAACATTGACACAGTTTTATAGAGATCCATATTTTTAATTTACCCTATATGTTTCATGTATTTATTAGTTAGCAATTATTAATTGTAAAAATACATAACTTTTTTCAGAATTGAGGTACAGACTTGGGTGAGGTGTCATTGAATTGCAAATTTCAAGGCCTATCTAACTATGTTGTTTTTAATGATGTAGCACTATTTTGAAAAATTTATCAAAGTGCCTACTGTGTTGTTAAAATTAAACGGCAGAAAGTAAGAAGTACTTAGTTTATGTTTATTTCGTCACGATCGAATTATGGTATGTATTGATACGGTCCTCCTAATGCTTGCGAGGGTGCCCTGGGCGTTCTCTACTACTGATATAACTACTGTGGTTGTGGTAAAAACAAGTTTAACAACCAAAATCTAAATCCAGACGTAATAAATAATAATTAAATAATAAATAATCAATGATCAATGACATTTAAAATAAGCCACTACTTTGATTCTGAGAAAACTGTTAACTACAATTACAGTAAATATGTACATACCCTCTATTCGGAGACTTTGCCATTACAAAGTGGAGGATAATTGGCAGAATAATGCCAACAAATGCCCAAATTGAAGTAATGATAGCAAAAGAAACACCTGTATCAGCCATTTTGAAGTCTATTCGTTTTCAGATGTGACAATAGCATCATGTGATGCAGGCCAGTTGACTTCCGCTAACTCGTGATCAGTTAAAACACTGAATATTTGTAACTTCTACTATTGAAACAAGCAAGAGAGTTCTACAGTAACATGTAAAGCCAGTACTGATATTGAATCGAGTGCAAATGAACACAAAATAAACAAACCTCAAGATATGTTCTTTATTTCAAATCCAATGCACAACTAAAATAGACGTGGTGATAGGGTGACCAATGTCAAATCACAGAAGCTCAGTACCATAATCAGAAACAGATAATCATTGTTTTTTTTTATAATGTCATGCTATGATGTACTTGTAACTACGTCATGCATGTTGATTAGTGAAAGGGCAATACTTCTCTTTTCGAACGCTCCATATCGACCCCTTTGACCATCTTATGATTTGTATGTGAACTGAACCTAAGAGCGATTGTACGTTGTGCCAGTTATGCGCCTACAAGTAGGCCAGCACATCCGATTTCTGCGATGATTTTTATTTACTAGGGCAGCATCACTAGGTCCTACATCAGACGCCTCTTACGACATGCCTTGTGGGTTGCAGTGGTACTATTATTTGCTTCCCTTGAGGGCCCCGGCACCACACGGGCGAAAAGGGCATAAAATATGGCCATTGAGTTAGTTATTCGTACCTGTCGATTCCTCGTCAGTAATGGCTGACACATTCCGTTTCTGAGGTAATCTGTCTTTTTTTTATTTGCTCTCTAACAATTGCAGTCTCCTGCTGACGAGATATGTTTTCCTGGTGTGTCTGGACTCCTCCAACTCTTAGATGATTTGAGTCTTCTGCCATCGGTCTCACCAACCGGGGCTTTTGTGCAGGGCGTGCTCCCTGTGCACTGTAGTTCTCTCTTTCTCTTGCGTTCGTTCTTTGTGGCCACTTTTATCATTTTTATTGTGATATAGAAACAACCTTTGCCAAGACCGTTTTTACGTCACATCTTCAGTACCATTTGGAGCTCTAGTGCTTGTCCTTCGGCGACGTGTTCGATTTCTTCTTCTTTGCGTTCATTCTTTTACGACCAATTTTAATCACTCTTTGTGATATGTTTGATCTTTACCAAGAACTTGTATACGTTGCACATTGGTTTAGTAGGCTCTAAACGCATAGACTTCTACACGCTTAGGACACATGCATCCGATTTCAGCAAACCTCCTTAGTCGCCTTTTACGACATAAGTGGCAGGTAACAGTGGTTCTATTCTTTACACCCCAAATTTGGGCCCTGGTAACCACTCGGCTGTATCCGATTTCAATCAGCGTTTACTGGGTTCCTTCTCCGTTAGTCTTTGACTGTCCCCAGCCGTTCCGCAAGCCAGCATGTCGCTAGTTTCTTTCAGGTAGCGACCCTTTGACGACCTACCCTCCCGGGTTGTTGAGCGTCATCTACCCAGATTACCGGATTTTATTTGAACTACTTGGTTTGAATGCCGTCCAGATTTGTGTACGGTTTACTCCGCTAGCCTTTGATTGTCCCCAATCAAACTACAGCGAAACACGCACTGATTCAAGCCTCGCTGGGCTTTCCAGTTTTTCTGCACATTTGGGTGGTCCACTTACGCCTGCCCCCATCGCCGCGTGTTCGCTCTGTTTCGGTGCCTGCCAAAGTCAACCTTGTCTATTGGTTCTCATCGTGCTCACATTTACCATACCTCTAGCTTGTCCAGACACACGAGACTCAACTCGGGCCCTAACCTCAGGGCTCCAAGTTTCGCCCTATGTGAGCCCACGTGCAACTCATCTCGGTCCCAAGTTTTGCTCCACGCGGGCCCACATCTCCTCTGTGGATGCACCTCTCATCCATTTATGTTCATCCGTATAGCTTTTCCCATCGGCCGGGAGAGACGTGCATTAATAGTCACTCTGAGATTCCGCTCGTCTGCGTTGCGAGCGGATCTCATCCAACGTGACCACATCTACATCCTACCTACGCCAGAGTAGCTCTCCCTCGATCCCTACCCGCTTTGCCAGACCGGAACCAATGTCTGTTACCAGAGTCACCACGTGGAGGTGGGGTAGATCTTAATTAGTGCCAGCTCACTAATCCTGGCGCGGCGTTGTCCCTATGCACCTTTGACCCCGCACTGTAGTTTAGTACCCGTATACTTGGGGAAACGTGTCATGGAAGTAGAAGACAAGACGATGCAAAAATATCCTTAGTGGAGAGAGAGGACTACTATTTGTTCCATAGTGGGTTGGTTGCAGCAAAAACATATATCACTCGTCGGTGGGTTCTGCGCTATAGTCGTATAGGGCATCACTCTGCTCGTTGGGTTGGTTGGTTTTCCGAGGTTTAATGGGAAATAATGGCTGCTCAATATTCTTCTTTTTTTCTTAACTCCCATTGAAGCAGAAAGCATCAACACATTTCCTCCAGCCAAATCTGTTCCAAGCAAGTCAGTCCAGTTCACTCTAGGTTCTTTCCATTTTGTCTGTCTGCAGTCCGTCTCCATGTCTCTCTAGGTTCCCTTCCCCTTTCAGATTCCATTTCAGAGTCATATGTAGGTGTCCGGTCCCCGACATTTTCAATGTATGTCCCAACCATATCCTCCATTCTTATTAATCGTTGACATTGTTGATTCCCCGGTGGTCGCAGTCTTAGGTGCTCTTTGTTCACTGCGAATTTGGAGAACTCCTCCAAGACATCTTACACCAAAACCTTATTCGCGAACGCCCGCCTTCCATGCTCCTGATCCACACAGCAAGACTAAGCGCACAATCAACCTGCACTTGTTGAATCTAGTATTTGTCAGATATGTCGATGGTCTCCACACGGTGTCCAATGATCTGATTGTTGCAGCAGGCATTTCAATTCCTACCTTGATTTCTTTTTCTGCATCCAGATATATGGTTACAAAGCTGCTCAAATATTTGAACACCTCTATCTCTTCCACATCTTCCCTTACCACAATCGCATCTGTTTCTTTGCATCTACTCTCACTACCTTGCTGTTATTAGTCCTCGAGTCTCTTCGCCAGCCCCCAGACAATTCCTCCACCATCACCCTATGTCGGCTTCTTCCTCACCCAGTCTATAACAATCAAGAAGAACAATAGAGATACAATAAACTCCTGCTGAACATTAGAACCGATCTTGGGGGACTGCCTAGAGTAGTTGATAGTAGCTCGGCCTGCTAGCTGTGAGACGCCTCATAGCTCGGGTTCGAACCCACTATCCGGCATTTGTTCGAGTCCCTGGTCTTACTCAGGACGATAACGTGAGTACCTCTGAAGTCGGAGAAAATCTGCCTGTATGGCGAGGGAATACTAATTACGAGTACATTGAGCACACGGCTACCAGTGTAAAGTAATTTACAATGTGCACGCTGCTCCCATTGTAAGAAATTGGAAAAACGGATTTTCACGCAAAAATCAGTTTCAGAGATGAAACTTCGTCTGAGTTGAAAGCGGACGAAAGAAAAAAAAAAAAAAAGAACCGATCTTGAACCCAGCGATCCATGATATCCGACACACACTGGCCATCCGAATGCACGTCTTTCAGAACACTGATGACCCCAACTGGGAATCTACATTAGGACACGATTTTCCACATCGTAGAATGGTGAACACCGACAATTGCCTTCTCCACCCCTCCTCCATCGTCCCTTCCTGTGTATCTATGAAATTCATGCACAGCGACGAACTCCATTCCAGCGACCGCTCAATCTCAGTGTCCACAGTACGAAGTTCCATTCAGTGTCTGATGATCTTTCCCTTCCAAAACGAGCCCGTTCCTCCCTCAATATATTCTCTACGCTATCACTAAGTCTGTTGTTACCTGACAGGACTTACCGTCTCTTCCTCCTTGATGTTTGCTCACTGCACACCTTTATAGACCTACCTCATTCCGACGGCCTTAAAACTCTCCAGTTCGTTTTCAATAGGAGAACTAATCCACTTGTCTCCACCTCTGCTTTCCTTCGTCTATAGGATAACATATATAGTTAGGCTTGTCTGTTCATGTGTTATCTTGAACACTTAGTATGGACTACATATGATGGCCCTCTTCCGCCCGGTCATCACTGATACATCGATGACTGTATTAGCATTACTGATATGCCTGAAGCTGATTTGTCACGCTTCATAAATTTCATTAATATTTTCAACCCTGCTATTCGATTTACTCTCACATCTCCACTTTTTGTGTTAACTTTCTTGACATCACTATCACCATAAGTCTATCCACCATCACAACATCAGTATATAATAAGACTACTGATGCACATAGCTTTCTCCTTTATACCTCTTCCCACCACTGGCGTCACTACGGGGTGCGGGGTGGGCCACCGGGTGACACCATCAAGGGGTGACACCAAAATAAAAAATTGCAAATTTGACAAAGCAGACATAGCTCTATCTAGTCGGGTTTCATAACCGTTCATTGTTAAATACATGCAGGCACGGGGTGCCACCATGCAGAGCGTCTGGTGCTTAAATGAATAAGATTCAGAGCTGCTCGGAGTCGGAGTAGAATCGTGGGTCATTTGCAAACGCGCTTGCAGAAAATTACAGACGTTGTTTACAGGTTCGTTTTTTTATGTAAATAATTATTTTTGCGAAATTTTATAATTTTATCAATATCACTAACATAAACATATTTTAAAGTAAAGTAATTAGGACAGGACATCAATTTTAAAGGAGAAAAACAGCGGCAGGCTTCCACTCAAAAAAGTTAGTATTACTATACTATAGTATACTAGTAGTTTACTACTACAATAAATTAATAATTACGGCATACACACGTTTTTCTATCTGTCTGAAAAATATATATTTTAATTTTTTATTTAATTTTTAATTAAACAAATGGAAATAGAAAATAAATAACTATATTTATTAAATTATGAATAAATATTTGGATTATAATTATTTATACAGATTTTATATATTTATATTATATCTTTTTGTTTAGTTGTATATTTTTAAGTCCCTAATTTATTATATATTTATTATTTAAGAATATTCCATCATGCCACATGGAGTGCACAAATCAAAGAGGCCTAGTGGATGCGAGCAGCGAAAAGCAAAGAAGAAAAGATGTGAATCACTAAAATCACTACATGGATTCATGCTTCAATATGTCAAGAGACCAAGTGATGGCCAAGGTTCATCAAAAGACGTTCTTCCTCAATCTACAATTGATACGGATACCTCCCATGCTGACAGCATGCATTCTTCAAAAGAGCAACTAGAGCCAGAAATGGAAGAGATTGATGCAGAAATACATGATGAAATAGCAGTGGATGAAGTTGAAACAGAAATGCATGCTGAAAATGATTCTCGTCATGATACTGTAAATGTGATGAGTCAAGTGGATGAGAAAAATTTGAATATTTTATCTGATGCTTCTTTCTGGAATGCACCAGTTCCAGATCATTTCGGTTGAAATTATCAAAAGAGGAAGTTGTTCTTTTCAGAACAAGGATGGGCCTTTCAGTACTGTGACAAGGCAAGGTGCAAAGACTAAAGGAGATGTGCGCCAGCTGTCAAAAGAATGGTTCTACAAGACGATGCCAAATGGTGAGAAAATACTGCGGTCATGGATGGTTTACTCGCTCTTCAGTGAGAAATTATACTGCTTTTGCTGCAGACTCTTTGCTGTTAATGTAACAGAACAAACATCAAAATTTGTCACTGGGTTTCAGCAATGGTAGAAGCTGAGCCCAAAATTACATAATCATGAGATATCGGATGACCATCTAGGTTGCCTTGAAAAATGGAAAACATTGGCAGCAGGCCTTAAGCTGCACAAAACAATTGATGCCGACAGTGTTGCTGTAATGGATAGGTTAAAAGAAATGGAGGGATATCTTGTACAGGTTGCTTGATATCACATTGTTTCTTGCTAAGCAAAATCTGGCATTTCGTGGCCATAAGGAAGATGCATCTTCGTTGAATAAAGAAAACTTTCTTGAGATGGTTGAGATGCTTTCTAAATATGACCCTGTGCTGAAAGAGCACCTAATGAGAATAAAGCGAACTACATCTGTAACAGTAAAAGCATCCGCATCTTATCTTTCACCAGAAACTTAGAATGAATTTATAACTGTTCTGGCAAATCATGTGAAGGAAATTCTTGTAAATGATATAAAGGCTGCAATGTATTTTGGAATTATGTTCGACAGCACACCTGACATATCACACACTGACCAGATGTCTGAGGTGATCAGATATGTGAAAATCCACAATGGGGAAGTTGAAGTGAGAGAAGTGTTTCTAGGATTTTTCCATTTAAAGGGGAAAAAAGCTGATGACCTCAGTTCAGACATTTTAAAAAATCTAGAAAGTGATGGACTTGACATAATGATGTGCAGAGCTCAAGGTTATGATAATGATGCCACAATGTCTGGAATTCATGGAGGTGTTCAAGCCATTCTGAAAAGAAAGAATAAGAAAGCTATTTTTAACGGATGCGTGGACCATTCGCTTAACTTGTGTGGTCAACACTCTTTTGCTGAAAATGCTTTATGTGTAACATTTTTTGGAACTCTTGAGAGAATGTATTCCTTCTTTGCTGCTTCCACCCATCGATGGGATGTTTTAATTGAACACACTGCAATGTCGGTTAAAAGGCTATCAACAACACGCTGGAGTGCACATCATGCTGCTGTTAAACCGGTGAAAGATAAGTTTGATGAATGTGTGGCGGCGATTGAAGCTCTATGTGATCCTCGTGAAAATGTGGAAACAAGAGGTGCAGCACAAGGTCTTTTACCTGCTGTCTGTGATTTCACGTTTCTGTGCTACCTTTACTTTTGGGCTGCTGTACTTGAGGAAGTTAATTTGACACAGCAGTATCTGCAGACTAAAGGCTTAACTCTTGACAAAGTAGTGACCAAATTAGAGGCATTAAGACTTTTTCTGCAGGAGAAGCGCAGTCACTTAGTGGAGCATGCAATTGAACAGGCACTTTTAAAAGCAGACCAATATGGAATAACAGTAGAGATAAGATTAAGGTTCAAGAAGAGAATGGCAGGGGAACAACTCAGAGAGGCTGGACTCACTATGCAAGAAGAAAACAATAGGGCGATGCTGGAGTGTATTGATCGTTTTCATTCTGAACTCCAGACCAGATCAACAGCGATCAAGGAAGTAGCAAATATGTTTGAGGCTGTTTAAGTCAAGAGTCTTCTATCAGCAACTGAAGAAGAGTTGCTGGTGTCAGTTCCAAAATTGTCCACTTTCTATGATAAGCTATCCGGAGTAGAGCTTTTAAAAGAAATACCAAGGCTGAGAAGACACCTGAAGGCAGCAGATATTTATATCCACAAAGCCAAAGACTGGTCAATATTTGATATTTTAAAATTCATAGTTGACTGGGATTTCCTTGAATCTCTCCCAATACTCTCACTAAGCCTACAACTATTTCTTACGATCTGTGTGTCTGTGGCTTCATGTGAGAGGAGCTTTCCAAAACTGAAACTTATAAAGAACTATTTGCGATCAACTATGGGACAGTCAAGACTTTCTGATCTGGCTATATTATCAATTGAAAGTGATATGGTGAAAGATATTGATTTTGATGATGTGATTGACATGTTTGCAGCTTTGAAGACCAGGAAGGGAAACTTTTAAATAACATAAATTTTAATGTTAAATAACAAAAATTTAACTTTGTCCGAGTTTGTCGAAGTTCTTTATTTATGTTTTACCTGAAGTATTGAAGTTATATTGTTCAATTTGTTTTCTTTCTTTATGTCCTTATTAACTTTTTGACTTATTTTACAAACATGACTATATGCGATTATATATGGTACAGGAACACTCGGAAGAAGACCATGGTGAAAGTCTAGAGGGTGACCCCAAAGAGTTTACCGCACTGGGTGACACCAACCCCAGTGACGCCACTGCTTCCCACCCCAGGCTTTTCGTGATTCTTTACCATTCTTCCAACTCTTGCGCCTTCGTCGTTTCTGTAGCCAGGAATATGATGTTCTTGATAGAGCTCGCAAGATGCTTGATTTCTTTTGCAGACACATATACCCGGGAAAGGTGCTTGCATCTGCTATTTATCGAGTTCAAAAAAATGCTCGCCAGAAGGCCCCTATAGACCAGCATAGGACTTCTAACTCTGACATGGTAAAACTTATATTAACTTTCCACTCTCATAGTTCACTGGTGAAGAACGTTTTATTCCGTAATCTGTCTATTCTTAAGTCGGATCCTGAGACACGTTCAGTCTTCCAAAATTATCATTTGGTGGCTTACAGAAGGAACAAAAGTCTTAAGGATATGTTGGCACACAGTCGTCTTAAATGCAACGCCCAGTCATTTTGACACAATCCTGTGTGACCGTCGGCGTTGCAATACGTGTGCTTCCTTCCTTCCTTTCGTTCGCTTGAAATATGTCTATATATTCAATGTTGTCTCTTGTATCTTCTTCTTCTTTGCGTTCATTCTTTACAACCAATTTTAATCACTCTTTGTGATATGTTTGATATTTGCCAAGAACATGTATACGTTACACATGGTTTGGTAGGCCCCTAAACGCATAGACTTCTACACGTTTAGGACACGTGCATCCGATTTCAGCCGTAGTCGCCTCTTGCGACATGCGTGGCAGGTAACAGTGGTTCTATTCTTTACACCCCAAATTTGGGCTCCGGTAACCACTCGGGCGGTCTCTTGTATGAACTTCACTGTCTTTTGTAGCTCACACAGAGGTCCGTGTAGTTTTCTGTCCAGTGTTGTTTCGTTAGGCCAGTAAGTTTGCCTCAGTGTATCATATTCGGGACAGTCTTGAAGTATGTGCTCTGCAGTCTGGTGTGCATGTACACGTGTACACATGGCTGAATTGCCAATCTTGAATTTTGTATACATGTGGCTGCGGAGCCGATTGTGTCCTGTTCTAAGACGCAGAATGACAACTTGTTCCAATCTGCTCATATATAGTAATCGTCTTGTGTTGGTATTTGTGGCTTTCTCTTTGATTTAATTATCCTTTTCTTTCTGTGGTAGGTAACTGGCATATCCGGTTGCTCTCCTGCAGCACCTTCCTTGCCAATCGGTCTGCTGTTTCATTTCCTGGTATTCCACAGTGAGAGGATATCCACTGCAAGACGACCCTGCGCTGTTTGAATAATTTAGACAGTAGGTTCTGTAGACCTGGCAATTTTCTGGGCTGGAGTGCTTGGAGTGCTGATTTTGCATCAGTCAAACATACAACAGGTTGAGGATCGGGACTGGTATTCAACAGTTTTTCAGTTGCCACCTTGATTGCCTGGATTTCTGCATCATAGTTGTGACAGAATTTCCCCGTTGGTACTTTAATCGCATCTCTAGCATTGTTTGGGTATTCTATGTACACTCCTGCTCCTCTATTCTTCACTGCATTTTCTGCTGACCCATCCGTGTATACCGGGTCCCAGAGATCATGTGGGTATTCTTCATAAAGTAAACTGAAAGTGACTGTCTTGTGTTGTATGCTGTTCTGCTCATCCTTGTCGAGTATTCCTTTAACTTCTGTCTGGATACATACTTCTGGTTCAGTCTCCTCTCTCCAAGGGGTTTGCTCTGGCACAGACTTTAGGGAATGCCAACTTTTGGTAGGTCTGAAGTTTGCCTATTCAGTCATTTGGCCTGAAGAATAAAGCTGCTTCTTTTCAGCCGCCCCAATGCTAGATTTTGGAATATGTTTTCCATTGGGTGGCTTGGCATACTCAGAAACTTTTCTGCCTGAGTCATCACTTTTGTGTCTCTGCGTTCTCTCAGTGCTTGTATTCCCCCACTCTTTCCATCTCCACTATTGGTGTTGATTTCATTGCTCCTGTGATGACACGAAGCACGTGGTTTTGCACCTTATCCAGTTCTCTTAATGTGGTATTTGATGCTGGACACCATGCAGCTGATTCATATTCCAGGTGTGGTCGTATGCCCTGCTGATAAATATTTTAAAGTATTTTTGACTGGCGAACCTGGCGTTCAAATAAATAGACATATTCATATGCGTTTGTGCGTGGCAACCTGATTGCTATAGTGCGCCTCTATTGCTAGAGAAGACTGTGGTCTAACTCGGGGATAAAAAGTTGTAAAAGAGGTAGGAGATAAGACAAGAAAAAGATGCCCTCCTCAAGAGAGAGGAGGGCTGCCATTTAACTCATAGTTGGGGGATGGGTTGGTTGCAGCCAGAGCATTTACCACTCGCCGGTGGGTTCTGCGCTGCCACCTTATGAGGCCCCATTCTGCTCCCCGCCTTTTGGTCTGGCCTTTAACCTTCAGTCTGTTCGGCTTGGTTAGACCTGCCAGGAGTTAGACTCCGCCGACATAGCCTGAAGGATCACCAAGGCACGCAAACCCTCCAACCACGGCATGGTAGGCTAATCTGGAGGGTGTGTGCTTATGTGATACAGACCCTACTTTGTCTTTTCCTAAGGCCACGTTTGTTATTGAAAATCGTTTCACATGTGAGTCGCGCAATATAATCTACGCCATCACTGGCAAGCGGTGTGACAAGGCATATCGGCGAAACAGGCAAAATGCTTAGTGGTCGTTTCGGCCAACACTTGCGCGATACACGCCAATGCTCTCTGACCTCCGTAGCCACTCATTTCAATTTTCTTCTTCTTCTTCTTCTTTGCGTTTGTTCTTTACGACCAATTTTACTCACTCTTTGTGATATGTTTGATTTTGCCAAGAACGTGTATACGTTGCACATTGGTTTGTAGGCCCCTAAACGCATAGAATTCTACACGTCTAGGACACATGCATCCGATTTCAGCCAAACCTCCTTAGTCGCCTCTTACGACATAAGTGGCAGGTAACAGTGGTTCTATTCTTTACACCCCAAATTTGGGCCCCGGTAACCACACGGGCGACTCATTTCAATGAAACTGACCATTTTGGTGCTCGCGACAACCAGGTCACAGCCACCCGATCATGTTCTTCTGATGATCGTAGTCGTTTTATTTCGTTATATGGTACCTTGAGATCTCATGGACTCAACGCTCTACATTCCTATGCTTCTTTGTACTTTCTTTTCTCATACTCCATATTCTAAATGTGTATATGTTTAATGTATTGTTAGTGCGGTTCAATTTCGCGGGCTGGTAGACAAGCCACAGGATCTCAAGATTTACAGTGTCCGTGGCATCGAACCGAAGGGTTACGATGTCCATTGCACCGAACCGAAGAGCTAAAAGCTCAAGTACTCAAGTTATTTTTTATTGTTTCTCTTCTTTTTCCAATTCTTGTTTTTTTTTCTCATTTATTTCGTTATTCGTTTTTAGTCACAGATTTCCATTTTATTACCGTTTGAATATCTCTGTCGTGGTCTATATATAGTATGCTGTGAAATTCTTAACTCCTGTTGTATCGTTTCCTTGATAAAGGCCTGCTGGTCGAAACATTACTGCGTATTGTCATTGTTTTTGTAAAACTACAGTACTTTTTTATAACGTGTTTCGCCATTTTACATAGTTTTACTGCAGCTCCCCCTTCCTATATCGATATAACTAAGCCCAAAACGAGAACCTCACAGAACATCTTACCCGGCACCGGCATGAGATTTATTCCTTTCTAGTTGTCACATTCGCCCATGTGTTGCCGGGGCTCGCAAGGGGAGCAAAGAGTAGCGGCACTGCGACCTACAAGGCATGTCGTAAGAGGCGACTAAGGTGGAGTTTGGCATAGGGCTGGCTACCCTATCCAGTATAAAATTGTATCCACAAAATCCAACCAACCATGAACAAGTCACATAAAAATAAAATAAAAACTGTGCCAACCAAGAGGAAAGGAAGCTCTTCTAGAAGAGGTATGAAGCGATGCAGAGAAAGCCGCAAGGAGTCTGCACCGCAGATTATCTTCCTTTCACCTAGGAAAAGCTCCAGAATTGGCACCTGGAATGTTAGAAGTATGTATGAAATGGGAAAGACAGCACAAGTAGTAAATGAGATGAAATTACATGGGATTGGCATCTTGGGATTATGTGAAACTAGGTGGAATGGTGCAGGCAAACAACGTCTAAACACAGGAGAAACAATGATGTTCTCAGGCCATATGGAAGAAAATGCCCCCATAGTGAAGGAGTGGCTTTAATGCTATCTAAAGAAGCGGAGAATGCACTAAATAAATGGGAAGCAGTGAGTCCTTGGATAATCACAGCAACATTCAGAACCACCAAAAGAAAGTATTCTTGAATGTGACCCAGTGTTATGCACCTACCAATGATAAAGAGGAAAAGTAAAAGAGGAATTTTACATAAAACTTCAAAATACTATAGGTAATCAGAGAAATGGGAACATCAAAATTCTGATGGGTGACTTCAATGCCAAAATAGGTGTGGACAACATAGGCTACGAGGAGATCATGGGAAAACAGATTTGGCTGGGGACAGCAACTGGCAAACGGAGAGCGAACCCAGTAAACGCTGGTTGAAACCGAACACACCACAGAAGGATAAGCACCTGAGCTCCAATAGGTACTGAAGGTTGTGCACGTACATTCGTTCTTGATGTTTATATATCACATTAGAATGATAAAAAAAAGGCTTAAGAACGATCGCGAGAGAGAAAGAGAGAATTATTATGCGGTTTGATTAGGAGAGGGACATTTCCCTAATGTTAGTCTTTTAGTGTTTGTGCAGTACATGTTTGTAATGTGCAACGGTTTAATGTTGTGTGCAATTTTATGGTGAGATTGCACAGGTTCGGTGCAATTTGTGTAGTGGGGATATTATTTATAAATTTTTGTTGGATTGGCCCCTACCCGGAACGGTCGCAACGGGTGGATCCAGTACGAGAGAACGTGAAAAAATTGAGCCACCCTTGTGGTACCCCGCAAGGGAAGCAAGGAATAGTACCACTGCGACCTACAAGGCATGTCGTAAGAGGTGACTGATGTAGGCCCTAGGGATGCTACCTAGTAAATAAAAAAGCAGCGCAGAAATCGGATATGCTGGCCTACTTGTAGGAGCATAACTGGCGCAACGTACAATCGCTTAGACTCAGATCACATACAAATCACACACAGTGGTTGACAAGTGGTCGATATGGGGTGTTTGAAAAAGAAGAAAAGCTGAGCGTCATCGTTCTTTGAATGAGAGCACACGGAGTTTAAGTAGCGTTTTTTTTTTGCCATTTGGTGAAGGTTCCAACCCTTTGGCCGCGATGAAGTGGGCACTACACTTTGATTTTAACCAGAAGGCAGAGAAGCGATATTATTTTTAACCTTAGTGATAATTCCTCATTTGTGATCAGGCCATATAGTCTAGCTTGTGTATGTCCATTTGTCATTTCTCCATACTTTTTTCAATTATGTATGTCATCATCATCATTGGCCTCTTTTTCTCAGGAGACAATAGATCTTGCGTTACGTAGTATGTTCTGCGCTGAATCACAACGTTTCTAGTGGCTGTAATGGTCTATTCTGGATTGGCACTCTTTGCCACAGTTGCTGCAGATAAAACTGAAGCTGATGCCTTTTGCCTCCACATGTGATGTTGTTTTTCTTTTTTTCTTTTTGAGCCGCCCCTCACTGTCGCTCGCCATGTTTGTCTGTCTTTGGCCAGTCGCTCCCACTGTTCTTTGTCTATGCTGCACGAAGTTAGATCACGCTTGCAGGTGTCAATGAAGCGCAATAATGGGCGCCCATGCTGTCTAGTAACAGTTGCGAGTTGACCATATAGATGTTCTTTGGGATTCTATCATCGCTCATACGGCACACGTGTCCCAGCCATCTCAGACGTCGTTAACTCAGCAAAGTGTACATGCTTGGAATGCCAGCACTGTCCAGGACTTCTATATTGGAGATGTGGTCTTGCCATCGGATGTTGTATATTCGTCTGAGACAGCGCATGTGGAAGGTGTTGAGGCGATGTTCTTGTCTAGCATATGTGGCCCATGTCTCACTACCATACAGCAGAGTGCTGAAAACACAAGCCTTATCCGTGTTGGTTTGGTCGACAAAGTCGACCATGAAGTGACCTTTCCGTGACGCACGTCTGGGCGATTTTTATGGAGTAGTTGAGTTGCCGAAGCCTCAACTACCCCCTCTCGACCTCGCTGATAGAATCCAGAGGAGTGCAAGCACAACATCTGGTATAAGTTCGGTTGCAGGAGCTGTCGGTAGGACATCACTTGATGCCTGTCCGCCTTAGGGATCCACTCCGGATTTTCTGTATGGGTTTATTCCCATAGACTTTGCCTCTCCCGAGGCTCCCACAAGGCAGTGGGGCTATTTGCCCATATCTGGGAGTCTGGATCTTGGATATCAGGGTAAATCCACTGATATCACTAGTCTGAGGGGGAGACCTCCTCCGAGAGTTTTTGTCCATCTCCCTAATTATGTATGTATGTAACAATTTAGCGTCTGTAGCTTAAGCGGTAGTGAGCTCGATCACAGACCCAAGACTACCTGGTTCAAACCCCACGGTGGGCAAGTTTGGAAGCATATTCGTTTCCGTGGGATTTTACAAAGGTAAAACAGACCTCACCGTGTAACGTATAAGTGGTGCCTAGAAAATCAACGACTCGTTTACTGTGGTTGATGGCTACGTCCTTTGGGATATGCCACGATTTTCATTTTTCATGTAACAATTAAATCAGGTGATCCCTCTCTACTTCAACAATCAGGTGCAGTAGATTCATATATTTGTTTTACGGTTTTAATCATCACCACCATGTGCCATGTCTCCTAAAATGTGTACGACTATATATTTTGACAACTCTGTACAGAGCGTCGACTATCAACATTGTTTTTGATTTCCCTCTCTGCCATCATGTTGTCAGACGTGATACATTTTTAGAGCGCAGAAAATATTAATCGGATGCAGAATCCAATCCAATAATTTGTACTATCCAATATGGCGGTAAGCGTGGTTTGTACCATATAAACGTACTATTCATATGTGACGTAGCCTTTGTTTCCATATCCACGGTAGCCTGTAATTTATATCTAACATCATGTATCTTGCCATGGTCTAGCAAATTATGTAGATGGTTATTTGTACACATATGATGTTTTGCTGCCATTTACCGTGTTGTCTTCCGGTTCCCATTACCTGCCTTAAACTTAAAGTTTAAGTGAAAGTATTATTATTTTAATTAACAGTTGTTGGATGTTCTCTAGTCCTAGCTTAGTTCAACCTTTTCAAGTTTTTATCACAGAACGGATTCATTTGGAATGAATATTGTTTACATTTTTGAAATTAAACAAATGCTATATCTTTTTCTGTAAGTAGTTACTAAGTTAGTTAAGTAACGTGTACGGTGTAAGTACTAAGAGTAAGTACTAGTTAGTAGTGATGGAAGTTAATATACTTGAGAGTAATCAGTAAGTTGAGAGTTACTTTAAAGTTACTAGCTAGACTAGAGTTATGAGTTACACTTAAATTAAAATACTAAGTTACAGTACTTAAGTTAATACTAGTAGTAAGAGAGTAGTATAGTACTTGCCGTAGACTATGGGGTGATATTCGAAATACTTAATTATCGGCCAAAGTAAATTAGGGCAGGCTGATGACTTAAATGACTTATGTTTATATATTTCTGATTTATAATTTTATCAGAAACTTTTTTCTCTCCCTCTCGCGATACCCGCTTAGACTGATATACCAGATTTCCCCATACATTCTTATTCATGTGGGAATCTGATTCATGCAGCCTGATGCATCACATGCCCACCCATGGGTGTGTTTCGTCACATCTTTAGCGCCATTTGAGAGCCGCGGTAGCGTAGTTGTTAGTGAACTCGCTTCTCAAGGCTGGTGGTCTGGGTTCAGCTCGCAGTGCGCATGGAATTTTTCCCCACCGCGACGGCTCTCAGGTCGACCCAGCCTCAACTGGGTACCAGACATGCTCTGGGAAAGTAAAGGCGGCCGGCGTGATGCTAACCACATCACCCATCGTGTGCCGATGGTCAATGAAAATACAGGCCTAACACTGTATTGACCTATATACCACGAGGTATGAAAGGGTTCCTTTACTACTTTACCTTTAGCGCCATTTGGAGTCTTCTGGTGCCTATCCTTTGGTGATGTGTTCGGTTTTAGTCAGCGTTTACTGGGTTTGCTCTCCATCAGCCTTTGGCTGTCTCCAACCGACCTGCAAGGCAGCATGTTAAAATACTTGTTTTTGAAACAATCACTAATTCATTTACAATGTAACGTGTAATCATTTAAAATGCTTCACAATTAAGGGGCTGTGTGAGTCAGAGAGGCTCAGTGGAGGTCTCAGTTACATCAGTTTTGATGTCGAATAATTTGATCTGAATTATTTGCTTAGTTTGACTCAGGCTTTCTGATTGAACTTTCTCATTTTGGTTCATTTTCACATGGTCATAAAATTAGTCTTACCTATTTGTTATGGCTGTTATATGAGTTAACTCCAGTGTCTAGTATGCTCACTCTAGTATATTTACTACACACAGTGGTGGTCTCAACATGTTCCGTCGAGTACACTGAGTAACACTTGTACACTTACTAAACTGTGGTTTCAACATGCTCCATCTAGTCCAGTACACTTACTACACTGTGGTCTTAACATATTCTGTCTAGTACACTTACTAAACAGTGGTCTCAACATGTTCCATTTAGTCTAGTACAATTACTAATTAGTGGTCTCAACAGGTTCTGTCTGGTACAAAGTGGGTCTGCTTCTTCGAACACCCCGTATTGATCAGTTGTTAACCACTCTGTGATTTGTATGTGATCTGAGTCTAAGAGCAATTGTACAGTGTGCAAGTTATGCGCCTAAAAGTAGGCCAGCACATTCGATTTCTGTGATGTTTGTTATTTACTAGGATAGCTTCCCTAGGTCCTACATCAGTTGCCTCTTACGACATGCTTTGTAACAAAAGTCGCAGTGATACTTTTTTTTGTTTCCCTTGTGGACCCTGCACCACGCTTGTGACCGTGGTGTCAACATATTCTGTCAAGTACACTTGTGACAGCGGTCTCAACGTGTTCCGTCTTCTTCCTCCTTCTTTTCGGTCGCTTGAAAAATTGTCTATATATTCAATGTTGTTTCTTGTATGAACTTCACTGTCTTTTGTGGCTCACACAGAGGTCCGTGTAGTTTTCTGTCGAGTGTTGTTTCGTTAGGCCAGTGAGTTTGCCTCAGTGTATCATATTCGGGACAGTCTTGAAGTATGTGCTCTGCTGTCTGGTGTGCCTGTCCACATATACACATGGCTGAATTGCCAATCTTGAATTTTGTATACATGTGGCTCTGGAGTCGATTGTGTCCTTTCTAAGGCGCAGAATGATAACTTGTTCCAATCTGCTCATATTATAGTAATCGTCTTGTGTTGGTATTTGTGGCTTTCTCATTGATTTAATCATCCTTTTCTTTTGGTGGTAGGTAACTGGCACATCCGGTTGCTTTCCTGCAGCACCTTCCTTGACCAATTGGTCTGCTGTTTCATTTCCTGGTATTCCACAGTGAGAGGGTATCCACTGCAAGAAGAACCTGCGCCACTTGGACAGTTTAGACAATAGGGTCTGTAAACCTGGCAATTTTCTGGACTGGAGTGCTTGGAGTGCTAATTTTGGATCAGTCAAAGATACAAGTTGAGGATCGAGTCTGGTATTCAACAGTTTCTCTGTTGCCACCTTGATTGCCTGAATTTCTACATCATAGTTGTGACAGAATTTCCCAGTTAGTACTTTAATTGCATCTTTAGCGTTGTTTGGGTATTCTATGTACACTCCTCCTCCATTCTTCACTGCATTTTCTGCTGACCCATCCGTGTATACCCAGACCCAGAAATCATGTGGGTATTCTTCATCAAGTAAACTTAGTGACTGTCTTGTGTTGTTTGCTGTTCTGCTCATCCTTGTCAAGTATTCCTTTAACTTCTGTTTGGATACATACTTCTGGTTTAGTCTCCTCTCTCCAAAGGGTTTGCTCTGGCACAGACTTTAGGGGAATGCTAACTTTTGGTAGGTCTGAAGTTTGCCTATTCAGTCATTTGGCCTGAAGAATAAAGCTGCTTCTTTTCAGCCGCCTCAATGCTAGATTTTGGAATATGTTTTCCATTGGGTGGCTTGGCATACTCAGAAACTTTTCTGCCTGAGTCATCACTTTTGTGTCTCTGCGTTCTCTCAGTGCTTGTATTCCCCCACTCTTTCCATCTCCACTATTGGTGTTGATTTCATTGCTCCTGTGATGACACAAAGTGCCTGGTTTTGCACCATATCCAGTTCTCTTAATGTGGTATTTGATGCTGGACACCATGCAGCTGATTCATATTCCAGGTGTAGTCGTATGCCCTGCTGATAAATATTTTAAAGTATTTTTTTTGACTGGCGCCCCATGTGGTTCCACTTAATTTTCTCAGGATGGCTAACTTCCTCCTGGCCTATGCTGCTGCTTTGTTGATGTGCTGCTTCCACGTCAGTCTATCATCGAATGTAACTCCGAGATAGGTAGGTTGCTTGTCTTCTCTTAGCAGTTCTCCATTTATTTTAATGGTGCCAGCTTTTTGTTTGGGAGAGAGAGTAAAGAGTGTAGTGCTGCACTTATCTGTGTTGATGCTGACACACCATCTGTTTGCCGATGAGGTTAAGGCATCTACAGCTCTTTGTATCAATTTGGTGGCAACTGTTGCATACTCATTTGTGCACCATATTACCAGATCATCAGCGTACATTGCAAGTTTTACTCCATGTGGTAACTCAGCAACCAGGTCGTTGATGAAAATCAAGAAGAGTGTGGGAGACAGTACTCTTCCTTGAGGGACGCCATGGCGCAGTAGAACTTTTTTACTGTTGAGACCATCTAGATGCACTCTGGCTTTTCTGTTATGTAAGTATGATTTTATCCATCTGTACATCATACCCTTTATTGTACAATTTCTCAGTTTCTTCAGCAGTCCTTCTTTCCAAACCTTGTCAAAGGCTTTCCTTAGGTCTATCCATGTCGCTAGTACCAGTTTCTTATCTTGGAACGCATCCTCAATCTCCTGAGAAAGGTATGTTGCTTGGTCTTCAGTAGAGTAGCACTGCCTGAAACCTGTCTGCTGTGACACAAGAATGTTTTCACTTTCAAGATACCACTGCAGTCGGAGATTGATTATACGTTCAATTGTTTTGCAGAGACAACTTGTTTAGTTTTAGTTTAGTTGTCGGATCACCATCACTGCACGTCGAACAAATTAGTCCATAAGTGCTCCGATTTTCTCCTCAGTATGTCTCTCAGCGTGTGGCGACTAACGACACCGGTTCTTTGTTGGTTTACAATTCTTCTTTGTCTGCCAGCATAGCGTTCTTGTCGAGCTACACTGCACCTAACTTTGAGTTCTTGCAGTCTGGTTAGTGTTGTAGATTCACCGCTATTACGTGAATCATGTACACGTCCTCTCTCCCTTAAGGAATTTATAATATCAGCCTGGTCCATTGCTCGCCCACTTTGTACAGCAGCCATACCTGCAAGCCTATCCGCACGTTCATTCCCCTTACACCCGCATGCCCTGGCACAAAATAAAACTGATCTTTGTCAGCTTAGACCTCCCCAGCGACTCCATCCAATGTCTCCTAGCCCAACCTGGTTCAATCTTCCTGAGCACACTCTTGAGTCACTGAGAAAACATACATGGATAAAAGTCTGGGATTCTAGCCAAATCATCGCTTTGGTAACCGCCATGATTTCCATAGTGAGACTGCTCGTTGTCACGGCAAAACCACCACTGTCTTCCTTCACAACATCTCCTCCTACCTGAGCAGTGAAAGCCCACGAGCTCCGCACATGTCGAATCACCGAACCATCCGGATAAATGATTACATCATGCTCAGATGCGTTCTCAGAAATCAATGCCTGAACTGCTGCCTCCAAGACAAGTGGGTTGTCTTGTCTGCTTTCTTTATCAAGTTTGATGCATACAGAAAAAGATGTATCGATTCCTGTTGGCACTGGTATCCATTCTTCATCGGGATCAATATCTTCAAGTGTACACACCTGTTCAATACAGTCCTCGGCCTGACCCATCCAAGATTTTCCTCTTTTTAACCTATTTCCTTTTGTCTCTTTATTTCCATGTGCAGAGGATGTTGTGTGTCAGCATTGACTCGAAGGTATGCTCGTGCACGGTTCATCAGTGTTCTATATTCCATAGTAGGATAGTCAAGTAGATAGCGCATCGCCCTGCGCGACGTGTCTTTAGTGCACCCAAGTATAATGCGCATCGCCTCGTTCTGTATTCTTTCCAGTCGTTCTATCTGACTATGACTGAGAGTCAGGATCGCCAGCGCATACTCGAGCACAGAAAGGACCAGACCCTGGTATAAAAGACAAAGATGGCGCTGCTCACAATCCACCGCAGCCATCACCCTCATCGCCGTCAAACCTTTCCTCGCCTTCATTATCACATGAGCTATGTGTTCCGTAAAAGCTAGACTACGATCAAAACGCAACCCCAGGTATTTCATAGACTGAGATCGCTCCACCACCTCTGAACACAAAACCACAGATGGTGTTGGAGTGTTGACGATGTGGTTGTTTAAAGAGAACCATGTCACCACTGCTTTTGTGGGGTTGACCAATGCTCCTACTTCATCGCACCATCTACCTATGCGGTCGAGTTCTGACTGAAGTTCCTCCACAAGTTGTTCTCTATCCTTGCCCTGATGATACACCAACACATCATCAGCATATGACATTGTCCTTCCTCTACCCGTGATCTGCTCTTCTGTGATTCTCACAGTATAGGCATTGAACAACACCGGAGATAATGGTGACCCTTGTGGTAAGCCAGGGTGGATTGTTGTTGGTGATGACGCCAAGCTGCCACATTTAAACACTACTTTTCGCTGGAAGAGGGCAGCAAAGATCCAATTGAGGAGGAATGGGCTATTGAGTTCCGTCAGCTGCACCATTAAAAAATGCAAAGGCACTCTATTATAGGCATCTTCAAGGTCAATTGCAGCAGCACATGGTCTCAATGCCCGAGTGAAAACTCTCCTAGACATCGTAGGCGAAAACCGCTGCGTTACGCCATGTCTTCTATATGGACGGTCCGTCAAGGGTGGGTGGAAGGAGACGTAACCTCTCTAGTTGGCAGGATATTTTCCTGGCAATTATTTTCTCCCGCAACTTGCCTATTGTATTCTGCATGGTGATTACCCGATAGCCCTGAATTTTTGTGTGGTCTTTGCCAGGCTTTGGCAGAGGTACCAGGTAGCTGTGCAACCATTCTTCGTTGATTACTGTAGTCGTAATGCTTTTGTTGTAGATGCCAGCCAGTTCTTCCCACTCCCCATCAGACAACTCGCCAATGTCACCATACCGTATGCCATCTGGACCAGGTGCACTGTTTTTTGCTCTCTGTACAGCATCCTTGATTTCCTCCACCGTCACCAAATCATCTTCATCTAATTCCTGGTTCTGACATTTAGCTGCAATGGATTCTCTGGCAGTGGATCTCTGCAATAGATTCTCTGGCAGTCTTCAGAGACAACTTGTAAGACTGATCAGTCGGTAGCTGGAGGCAGTAGAACTATCTTTTCCAGGTTTCGAGATAGGTATCATGATTGCTTCTCTCCAGGTCTGTGGAACTTGACCCAAGATCCAACAATTATTGTAAATCTGCAGTAGCTTTGTTTTTGCTGCAGTTCCCAAGTTCTTAATCATCTAATTGGACACTCCATCAGCTTCTGGTGATTTTCTCAATTTTAATTTGGATATCGCCAGTTCCAGTTCTTTAAATGCGATTGGGGTCTTCATCACTTCAGGTATGGTTTCATCTTTGCTCTACATTTTGCTTTTTCTCACGAATTTCTCGCTGTTTCATTGTGCTAATTTCAATGTTGCTGTCTTTAGCAAAGGAGTCTGCAAAATGATCAGCTGTCTGTTTTCCTGTGAGGATGTTTCCATCTTTGTTCAATGCAATCTTTGGATTTCTCCTTGTACCTTCATCATTAAGTTATTTTACCAGCTTCCACAGTTTCCTGGTATCTCTTTCAAAGTATAAGGACTGTTTTTTCCTTCCAGCTCCTCCCGCCTGGTCTGCAGCTTAGCCCTTTGAAATATAGCCTTGGCATGCTGTTCTATGTTTTGGTGTTCTTGACACGGAGTGGTCGCTGCCTGCGTTCATGAAATTTCTGCATTATTGTGCAGTAGTTCAAATTCACTGCTCCAGTAAGGCATGTAGTGCTTTCGAGCCCCTCTAGGAATTGTTTCAAAGGCAGCCTGTTTTATGCATCGGCTGAACTCATCAACTACCTTTTTTATGTCCTTGTCAGTAGATAGACCTATTGTCAGTATACTGGTGCGATGCTTATACATTGCCCAGTCTGCCTTGTAATTCCACCTAGATAGAGTGCTGCTCTCCCTGATGAGTTGATTTTCAACAGTGAGAAAGACTGGCCAATGGTCACTGCCTCCTAGCTGTTTCCCAACAACACGTGTAATGTTCCACTCCAGGTCTGAGGAGTGGAATGCCAAGTCTGGTGTAGAGGTGGTGTGCCATGATCTGTAGTAGAAGGTTGGCTGATCTTTGGGTTGATTGACAAGAATTAGTTTGTTGTCATCCTGCCAGTTTTCAAGCTCCTCGCCCTTACTGTCCATGTGATCATACTCGCAGCTCTGTGACTATTGAAGTCACAGCACACTATGAGTCTTTCCTTTGTTGGAATTGAGACCAGTGCCAGTGGGAGGTCACTTGGACAGTTGTAGTTGAGTAAGTGAAACTCTACTTGGCGTCCTAAGATGCAGCATCTGATATTCTGCGCCCTCCATGCACTCCTCAAACTGACATGTGCTGATGTTGTTTCTCACAAGTGTCAGTACTCCACCCTTTCTTATATTTTTTCAGTCTGATCGGTAGCACTGGAAGCCTCTGACTTTGAAGGCTACATCTTCATTCAGGTGGGTCTCTTGCAAACAGCATACATGTACTTATTCTTCATTTAGGATGTTTTCAAGTTCTACTTTTTTGCTGTAGCCATCTTTTTGCTGTTCACACCCTCAGCATTCCAGTGCATTATTTTAAGAAATTGGTCAGTTGCTCTATTCTCATGCCTCCTGGCTCCACAGGGCAAATGAGGACATCCAGTAGCTGGGATTGGGCCCTTTCGAGGTGGAGGGCCCAGCACTGCACTTGCCTGAGTGTTCGTCACAGGGCGAGCACCATATCGTTTCAAATATATAGACATATTCATTAGTGTTTGTGCGCAGCAACCTGATTGCTATGCGCCTCTTGGCTAGTTGCCTCCGACTTCAGCACTCTTATTGCTAGAGAAGACTGGTCTCACTCGAGGGATAGAAAAGTTGTAAAAGAAGTAGGAGATAAGAGAAGAAAAAGATGCCCTCCTCAAGAGAGAGGAGGGCTGCCATTTAACCCATAGCTGGTGGATTCTGCGCTGTCACTTTATGAGGCCCCATCCTGCTCCGTCTTTTGGTCTGGTCTTTCACCTCCAGTCTGTTCGGCTTGGTTAGACCTGCCAGGAGTTAGACTCCGCCGACATAGCCTGAAGGATCACCAAGGCATGCTAACCCTCCAACCACGGTAAGGTAGGCTAATCCAGAGGGGTGTTCCGTCTATAGTACGTTATAAAATTCGCGAACACACTAAGGTTTAATTTGTACAAAATCTACTGGATGGATAAAAGTAATTTTTTGCAGGCGGTCTTATATACCTCACGTCCTTACAAATTCATGTTTAACTAATTGGTAGGTAGCTTAGTTGATGCAAAAACGTTTTTGTTATATAATTTTGCATAAGCACAACAAAATGATAACCAAAGTTTAGAATTTACAGTAATACACAGAATGGTGGCGAATGTTTGCAAAGGCGTATCTCTTACATATTATAAAAAGAAAGGTGACATAGTGAACAAATGATACCTTTCACTTCTATAAATGAAAATAATTGTTGTGTACATACGCCAATGACAGTCACTAAGATACATTGTGAACTGATTAATTACACAGGATTCCCGATTTTGACGCTCTGAATTGAATGTGGAGCACGGAAATAGTTAATTATTGACAAATTTGACAATTGTACTGCTCACCTTCTACAAGTATACCAAATCAACATCGCTGTTATTTTAGTAATAACATGATGAAAATCTTACAGCACTAAAGGTCTGGGTGGGCAAAAAATACTTTAGGAAAATCGTCACTGTTACCTATATAAAAATGTAAAAATCAATCATTTCTGTCAAGTGGATGATATTATATCGGTCGGTAAAGACAAACGAGCTATGTGGAACGAGCTATAGTACACTTACTACACAGTGGTCTCAACATGTTCCGTCTAGTACACTTACTACACTGTGGTCTCAACAATGTTCCATTGAGGTCTAGTACACTTACTACACAGTGGTCTCAACATGTTCCATCTAGTCTAGGTACACCTTACTACACTGTGGTCTCAACATGTTCATTGAGTCTAGTACACTTCACAGTGGTCTCAGCATGTTCCATCTAGTCTAGTACACTTACTACACTGTGGTCTCAACATGTTCCATTGAGTCTAGTACACTTCACAGTGGTCTCAGCATGTTCCATCTAGTCTAGTTTTCACTTACTACACAGTGGTCTCAACATGTTCCATAACAAATATATGTGTCCAATCAAGGAATTTAGTTTTCACTCATTATTGTCTCCCTGGTTTGAATATGAAACAGCAATTGCCAGAACCAAACATTCTAGCATGAACAACCGGTTTACTGCCATGGGGACCCTACTTTGATGATCCAAAGTCATCATCCATTGTAACTTGTGGACACAACTACCTAGTAGTTGTGCTGGAGCTCAATCTCTAAGTGTATACCAGGGAAAACTTATATGTGTAGACACTGAAATGTTTAGCATCTATTATGCGATCAAATGTCTTCATGTGCGCATATGCACTTCACTACATGTGTAGCTTCAAGGTTTTATCCCTATTCACTTCTCTACACTTCAGCATTGCAGCCTGCTGCGGTCATTGCATAAAGGTGGAGTGTGATCTTGAGCCGAATCACTGACCCCCAACATTTTTTACATCTTAACACCAAGTGGTTATACGAGAATAAGCAAAGAAAAATGTATACCACTTCGTTTGTTTTGAATGCTGAACTAGGTTCTGATCACTTATGTAATACATTACAACCCATATATGACTGCATAATCCAACCTTCTGCTAAAATCTTAAATTTTCACTGAAATTGATTTTTTAATCACTTGTTTTATTATTTTATTACCGCCTACTTTATTGTTTTATATTTCTGTTAGCTATAAAAATAGCACAACCTACTATTGTTAACATCACACAAAGAGTGGCTTATAAAGTGTATATATATACATTAGGACTGATGAAGATATTCATTTGACCCAAACGCTATTTCTGATTTGACTGATTTATCTATCACATCCTGAAATATTTGTTTTGATGAAAGGAACACACCAACTTTCACTCTAATTAATGCCTGATGGGCTTACAGATGCAAAATATGTTCCTTTGTTTGATATTTATTCCACAATGGTTGTAATATATGGATGTAATATTAGATAATTTTCAAAGGAAATAACTGATTATTCTATTGTATATTTTAAAATCTGTTTGAGAAATTCTCTGTACCATATTAGATTAAACATGTATAATATCTTCTCCTGCTTTCTGAGCAGTTGAGGTTAATTGCTGCAGATATCACCTGCTTCCATTCATCTCTGTTCTTAGCCTATTTTCTCAATTGTTGATGTCTCGTATTTCTATGTCCACTTCAGTGTTATCTCAACATCGTTTTCTTGGTCTGCCACATGGACTCTTCCTATTTATCTTTTTTGTACATGCAATTTTATGTTCTTTGTTCTCTGACATTCTCTTAATATTCCTTAGCCATCATATGCTATTAACCTTAATCATGGCGATTTAAACAAGTTATACAATTCTTACTGTTTCTCATTCTCCACTATTTTAATCCTTATTGTGGCCAAAGATTTGTCTTAAGACGTTGTTTTCAAAGGTCAGTAATAATGTTTCATCTTGTTCTGTTGTGCTCCAGGTTCTGAATCCTTATACCAGGTTAGTCTTATTATGGTTTTGTATATTGTGATCTTTGTGTTTTTCGGCAGAACCTTCTTCTCAATCGTTCTTTTCGGTCATTTTGATAATTTTTATTGTGATATATAAACAGCCTACACCAAGAACGGATGTGATTCATCACATCTTCATCACCATTTGGAGCTCTGGTGCTATATCCTTCGGCGATGTGTCAGTTTTCAACCAGCGTTTACTGGGTTCGCTCTCCGTCAGCCTTTGGCTGTCCCCAGCCAACCTGCAAGGCAGCAGGTTGCTATTTTCTTTTAGGGTAGCTACCCTTAGACAACCTTCTTCTTCTTTGCGTTCGTTCTTTAGACCAATTTTAATCACACTTTGTGATATGTTTGATCTTTGCCAAGAACGTGTATATGTTGCACATTGGTTTGGTAGGCCCCTAAACGCAGACTTCTACATGTTTAGGACACGTGCATCCGATTTCAGCCAAACCTCCTTAGTCGCCTTACGACATGCGTGGCAGGTAACAGTGGTTCTATTCTTTACACCCCAAATTTGGGCCTCGGTAACCACTCGGGCGTAGACAACCTTCCAATCTGCTGTCTTGCAGGTCAACTTGGGACAGCCAAAGACTGATGGAGAGTGAACCCAGTAAACGCTTGCTGAAATTGGACACATCACCGAAGGATAAGCACCAGAGCTCCCAGTGGTGCTAAAGATGTGACGTATCACACGTTCTTGGTGTAAGGCTGTTTATATTTATATATCACAATAAGTATGATCAAAATGTCAGAAAAGAACGATCGCGTGAGAGAGTCAACCTTCCCTCCCAGGTTGTTGAGCACCATATGACCAGGTTAATAATAATTCCTCTTGTACCATTATACGTTACATAGGGCCTGCAAGTAATTTCTCCATACCGCTCTATCTTGGGCAACTCGCTCAATCTCCTCCATGGAACTGAGACCGATATTTCCTGCCTCTCTCAGCAAAGTTCGCTTTATATGACCAGGTTACCAGTCTTTTATTGGACTACTTGGTTTGCCTACCATTCAGTTTTGTGTATGGTTTGCTCTGCTAACCTTTGATGGACAGAACCTTGACTTGTAGCAGATGTTATAGGACAAAGTGAACCTTATTTCTAGATTATATTCTAGACTTGATTTCATTTCTTATTATGTTAAAGCTATTGAAAGTTCTACATCACTAAAAGATGAAGATGGAAGTTGAATGGACATGTATATCCCAATAGGGGCATTGACTAGGACAACTCTCTAATGTACAGTGAATGGGAAAAGAAGAGATGGACACCCAAAGGAAACATGGAGAAGAAATGTGGAGAGTTGAAAGATTCTGGTCTGACATGGGAAACAATTGATAGAAATGCGACAGAGTGACAACAATGGAAATCTGTTATGGAAGCCTTATGTGTCAGATGGGGCACGAAGAGGATATAGATAACTCCACATTACCTTCCAAGAATAATAACATTGTGAAAGTTGATCATGCTTCAATCTATTGGGATCCATTTATCCCCTTTTGGTATAGTTGCAACTGTGGTCACCTGACCAATTATTCTTTAATAAGATGTATTATTATTTACTGTCTCATGAGCTTTCTGTATAGATTAATGAACAGATGACTATCTGCAATTGTTGCTTGATTCTGATTCATATGCACATGAAGAATTGCTGTCTGGTGATTCAATCATTGTGATGATGAGGTATATTCTTGGACTTCTGTCACTAATTTTTTGCCATGTTTTCATCCAAGTCACAGTATATGTGATTGTTACTGCAGACCAGACACCCACTACACAAAAATATTAATGATATTACGGTCATGTGAATTAGAGTACTTTTCTCTTTCAGAATCAAAACATTGGAAGTATAGGATTGCCAAATCCTGTTATGCCTGCCTTTGGAATACAGGTAAGTAAACACTGAGATCTTTTGTTTCTCTCTATGTTGTCATATCAACCGTGTGGTGCCGGGGTCCGCAAGGGAAGCAAAGAATGGTACCACTGCGACCTACAATGCATGTCGTAAGAGCAGACTAATGTAGTAGGCACTAGATATGCTACCCTAGTAAATGAAAAGCAGCGCAGAAATCAGATGTGCTGGCCTACTTGTAGGCGCATAACTGGCAACGTACAATCGCTCTTAGGCTCAAATCATACAGAGTGGTTGACAGGTGGTCGATATGGAGCATTCGAAGAAGAAAAAAAGATGTTTTCATATACACATAAAATCAAAATGTTAACAATTTTGAAAAAATGAGAGAAGTTAAAAAAAAATGGAATAAAACCACATTTTGAAAATGTACGAGATTGTCAAGACAAAAAACTAAAAAATACACAAGCGAAGAGAACAAACAATTTAGCAGCTCAAGCAAAGTCATGCAGTACCTAAAACTAGTTTGGTCTCACATCAATGGGGAGGTTCCTTGTTCACTAGTGAATTTCATGCCGGTCAATTACGAACTGGACATCTTCAATATATTGCATTATGAGACAGAATGAAGACATGCTAATAGTCATCAGCTGCAGTAGAGATGCTTCCATTGGGAAAACTCCCTTAGAGATGATAATAATTGAACTATGTTAGAAATGTATTTTGATTAAAAAAAAGTAAATGAACTTATTTTCATACCATGATGTATATTGGGAATGCGTGTTAGACCTGTGCGTTTCTATGACAAATGACCCATGATGGGCAATGTAGTCAACATCTTGCCATCCGTCGCTACTTCTCTGTTTCTCTGGTATCCAATTGAGGCTGGATGGATCTGAGAGCCATTACGGTTGGAAAAAAAAATCCTACTGTGCAATTTAACCCCAGACCATACAAATTGATTGATAGGACAGACAATCATCATTGAACTGATGGATAATATGCACACTGGTCAAAATTCGAATTTGCCAAAATACAGATGTGCCAAAATACATGCTGTAGGGGTCTATCGGGGGCGCAACATGCTCATGTTTTGGCACAAACCCCACATATCATAAAAAGTGGTTAACTTGGTTGATAAAATCAAACAAATAATGTAGTATTTTAATGTTCATGTTTCTAAACAGTGAACCATTTGTTCATCATTGTAGCACCTACTCAGTTTGCCATATATCAAAAGATTCCATAGACCATCAGGTTGTGCAGTATAGTCTTAAAAAGTTTATTCTATTTATTTTGTGTACTGATGGCTACAACTACTGTTTCTTGCATAAATTGGAAGTCATTTCTTTTAAGCTGTCTTTCATTGTTATTCTTCTCTACTTCACAATAATTCTCTATTGTTTCCTATGTACTGTGTCACTATTTTGCAGCACTTTACATTTACGTGTTTGCATTTCAGTATGTTTATGAATGCTCAAAGTAAATTTCTTAATTTAGAGCAAGTAACAAATATGGAAGCATAGTTTTACAATATTTTGAAAAGACATTACGCTTGTTGCAGATGCCTGCAGGAATGTGCCCCCACCAGTGCATCCACAACCATACATATCCCCAGTTTTAGATCCTGCCACTGGTAGGTGGAAATTTGTGATGTACAAGGGATGAATCTGTATGTGGTTGAAATATTTGTAATAGTTTTTGTATTTTTCTGTCCATGGTGTTTGTAACAAACTGAGAAATATAGCTATGAAATTAGAGCTTTGGGCATTGTATTTAGCCACCAAGTATCAGTGGGATATGAATGTGAGGGAGAATGTGAAATACGATATTGTAAATATCTTATTTTGATATCTTCTAGAAGATCTGTACTTTATTCTGAAATCATACAAGTATATTTTGTTTTCAACATTCTTATTTTCTCTGGATACGGATCAACAAAGCAGTCAGTGTCTGCCATGTCTTGTGGAGTCTCATAGGGCAACAAAAAAATTTCTCCATCATATTCAGTCAGTGGTCTTTCTTTGTAGGAAGTCCCATGACTAACCTACACTGTGCATCTTCTCTTTCACTGTTATGTTATCCTTGGTCTATCCCTCCTTCATGTACCATCCCTCCTTCATGTACCATCTGGGGTCCAGTGCATAGCAATTCTTGTGATGGTCTCCTTATGAGTATGTGTCCTATCTAGTTCCAGCATCTGCCTTTTATCACTGTATTTCCTCCTGATTGCACTTGTTGAGCCGTTTTGGTGGCTGATTTTGTGCTGACATTCTAGATGTTTCCTTCTCTGTTGTTCTCCATTGTTCCAATCCATACAAAAGTACTCAGCTCTCATAGATTCACAACTTAGTTTTTGTGCTATTGTGTCATACTGGAAAGATTTCCAAATGTTGTTTAGATTGTTAAAAACAATTCTGACTTGTTTATCCTTTTGTTGATATCCTTGCCGGTTAATGAAACAACACTCGACAGAAAACTACATGGACCTCTGTGTGAGCTACAAAAGGCAGTGAAGTTTATACAAGAGACAACATTGAATATATGGACAATATTTCAAGCGAACAAAGGGAAGGAAGGATGATATCCTTGCCTGCACCCCAACCCTCCACTATTATATTCCTCTGGTATTGTTATATGTGACAGTCCATGTATGATAGTCCATAAGCGCACTGATCTCCACCTCAGTATGTCTTTCAGAGTGTGGCAACTAACTACATCAGTCTTATGTTGGTTTACTATCCTTCTCAGACTTCCAGTATAGTTCTCTTGTTTAGGTACACGTTTGATTTGATATTCTTGCAGTCTAGTTAGGGTTGCAGATTCACACCCATGCCTCAAACTGTTTACCTGCCCTCTCTCCCTTAGGGAATACAGAATATCAGCGTGGTCTATTGCTTGTCCACTTTCTACAGTAGCCATACTCTCAATATTTCATATTACTATTTTGTCAATAATATATTAAGTTAATTTATATGCATTCAAAGAGTGGATTTTATGATCAATATAGTATATTTTATATCAAAACATAACATGTTGTTAAGGGGATTCGGGTCTTGAAAATCAAGAATCTATTTTCGTTGCTTTCATATTAATATAAAATTTGTATAAGCATTTTGAAAGAGTATGACTTAGAATAGTAGAAAAAAATTAGTAAAAAAAAATGTCAAAGTGTTGCCATGGAAACAATACAAAATGGCAGCCAAAACAAAATTTCAAATCCCTAAGGCTCTGAATCTAATGAATGTAAATGAATTCGGTTTTCACTCTAAGGTGCGCAATTGTAATATCTAAAATATTACACATGATTTTAGGATATATTAAATATTTAATTTTTTATAAATTTTTGGTAAAAATTCCCTCAAAATGTGGTCAAAAAAAGCTGTTTTTGGAGGATGTGTTTACACAAAAATTCATAAAAAATGTAATATTTAATATATCCTAAAAAGGATCAGTAATTTTGTAGATATTACAATTGCGCACCTTAGAGTGAACACAGAATTCATTTATATTCATTAACTTCAGAGCCTTAGGAATTTGAAATTTTGTGCTTAGGCCATTTTGTATTGTTTCCATCAACAGCATTTTTTTTCTAATTTTTCTACTATTCTAAGTCATAATTCAATATCAAATTGCATTATCAGAAGCAAGAAAATAGTTCAGACAAAGTCCCTTAAGAGATTATTACAGGCTGTCAAGTTTGTTCCCACAGGCTTCCATGCTTCTCCAATCTACATCTCATCACCGCATGCCAACTTCCCAGTTAACCCAGCAGGTATACCTACACCTTCTGGAATTCCTCCACAAATGAATCATGCAGGTAATGATAAATTATTGTATTTGTTCTGGGAAAGCATATAGATTAGCGCAGTTAAAACATGCTCAGAAAATTACTATGTAGTCAGAGTCCATCTTCACAAAATGAGACTTCAAGACTCCAGGGCACCAAGGCAAACCCCAGTATACATCTTGCAAGAATGTCCCATCCTTGCTGGACGAAGAGCAGAAACCAACCTAAGGAAGCAGTCATTTGAGATAAAATTTAGGGGACCGGCAAAGACCTCTGTGCACTGCGCTGTTTGTGACCCATGCTGGAATAGAAGCATAGCTGCCCATTGATTGCAGAAGAAGATTATAGTTTATATATAGAGTTATCATCATCAGGTGCCGGCTGGCGTAGGCGATCATGGATCTCCACAAATATATAGAGTAGCAGATGGAAAAGAAATGGATAGCGAGGTTGGGTACTGCACACTGTGCTCAGCATCAGAAATGAAAATCAGTTAAAGTGGAGCAAATTGGGGGTTGGCCTTGCTATGGACACTAGTATGTAGGCACACAAATATTGATCCTGTGGAGGAATGGAACACCTTTTTGACTATCATAAAATTCAACAAAGGGTGCAGAGAGAAGAATCCAAGGGTGGTGAATGCAGACGTCAAACAGTAATGAGGTTGATGTGATCTACATGGATCAATCTGTAGTCCGCACCCAAAAATGTTCTTCTCTGCAAACTCATGAAGCATAAATATTGAGGAAACCAGTGACATTTAGTATGACAAAAAGTAGCATGACAATGGAAGTGCTGGCAGTGACTAAGGCACTACTCTAGCTTGAGTTACAAAACTACACTTTTACTTGCATTCTAAGCAATTCATTGAGTATGATTTGGAAGGCGGATGCTGGTTTTGTGCGCATGCAATAGACTGAATCACTACAAGAGTCAGCAATTTGTAGAATTATATTCATCTTCTACCGGGGCACATGGGTGTCGGCGGAACGAGAGAGCAGACAGACTGGCTGACTTTACAACCATATCAGGATGCCAACCAACAGATAGAGCTGACACTCTGGACGCACCTATGTGGCCACAAAGAGCAGTTTATCAAATCTGGAGAACAGTGCATACAAAAATATCACACAGTATGAAGAATAGGAATATGGTCATAGGAATAGAAAAGATCAACATTTATCCCATTATCTAGTAGAGGGAGACACAAAATTATGTTCAAACTATATGTTAAACCCAGTTTAACCAAAAACCCAGAGTAGTCGATTGGCCAGATCTGTTGGTTTAAAAATTAGTGCTAATAAAAGCAAAGTAATGAGAATAAATGCCCTAAAAACACCAAGATTATTTTAGAAGAAATTATAAAAGAGGGGGAAGAGTTGAAATATTTAAGCAGTTATGTAACTATAGATGGAGATGTAAGAAAAATATCCACACAAGAATTGGAATTGCAGCTGCAACATTCAGATCATGAGACAATATATGAAGATCATCAGCCTACAGGACACAGACTAAACTATATATACAAATCAAATGTGCACTCTGTATAGATCAGAGACATGGGGAGCAAGTACAAAGATAGACATTCAGATGAGAGGCTTTGTGTAAAGATGATCTCCGAATTTGTTGGTATTAAAGAAAACAGAATACTGACGCACAGACAGGAACGAATATCAACGAGGAAACAAAAACGAGATGGAAGTGGTTAGGACATACATTAAGAATGCAGAAGACCAGACACCCACATGTGGCTCTGATATGGAATCTGGGAGGCAAGAGCGGTAGGGGAAGACCTGGAATGAAATAAGCTGACTTGCTCAAGACAGATCTGGTTGGTGGTGAATTTGTTTTGCCTTATGCTTCAAGGCGTGTTAAGAGAATAGAAATATGACTCATTAGATTGGCTTGACATAAAAAACTGGAAGTCAGACAAGGTTGCATTCTGTGAGGGTGTCCAGGCGAGAGATTTGAACAATAAGCAATTCTTCTTCTGTATTCTCACTAGATTGGGATTTCGGATTCTCTAATAAAAGCAGCCATCTGCCTCTGATTATCAGCCACGCCATACAGTTTGTCTTGGATGCTGGTGTAAGTGGGCCACCTCTTTCTTCTCAGGTCTACATACTGGGGGCAGTTCTGTAGGATATGTTCTGTTGTCATACTCGCAAGCCACAGGGGCACAGGTCGTTAGTGCCTATTTTGAATTTAGTGTACAGGTGGTGTCTCATTCTGTTGTGACCCGTCCGGAGGCGAAGTATGGCTGTCTGGTCCCTTCTGGACAGTTGGTAATATCCATCATTCTTGTTGTGTTTCGGGTGTTCATTATCCCATTTTGCCTTGTAGTGCCTTTTGGCGAAGGTTTTTACTTCTTCATAGCTAACCAGGTTGTCATCTTGGGGCATTCCTGCTCCCTCTTTAGCCAGTCTGTCAGCATCTTTATTCCCTTGATCTTGTAGTGTGAGGGTATCCACTGGATTACTACCCTCTCAGAATCATGGGATAACTGGGCTACGGTTGACCTGAGATCATTTAGTTCTGTGTTCCTTTCAGATTTCAGGGCTGAGATAGCAGACAATGCGTCAATCAAAAGCACTATTTTTCCATGTATTTGGTTCATATGTTGTAGTGCCATTTTTGCAGCTGCACTGAGGGCCTCTACCTCAGCCCTGAAATTGGTTGAGAACTTGCCGGTGGCCAGAGCTAAGGTTTGTTCTACTCCATTTTTTAGTCTGAGGACAACTCCCCCTCCTCCATTGGGGGTGGCATCTGCAGCCGAGCCATCCATGTATGCATGAGTCCATTGGGTAGTTTTCGTTTATGTATTTTTCTGCGATGAGCCTTCTCTCCAGATCTGTCTGTGTTCCTTTCTTGCCAATGCCACTTATTTCTTCTGAGAGCTCTGGGAGACTGCATGCCCAGGGAGGTGAGGTGCTGGCTGGTTGTATGTGTCTTGGTTGTGCCAGTATTGTGTCTTTGTGAGCAAGTGCTTTGGATTTTGCCACAAAGTTACTTCTTTTTAATCTGCCCCTACCGTAGCTGTTGATTTGGAGGTGCATTGGATGGTGCACCAGTCACTTGTATTTTTCTCCTTGTTGAAGAACTTTCATGTCCCGTCTGTCCTCCATTGGCTGGAGCCCTGTCACAGTTTCCAGTATTTCTATGGGGGTAGACTTCGTAGCTCAGTGAAGATCCATGAGGCCTGATTTTGCACTCTGCTTAGCTTTACAAATTGTAAATTGTGTCTTGGAGGTTGTGGCCCAGGCTGCTACGCCATACTCAAGTACTGGTCGGACTCTTCCAATGTACAACCTTTTCAGAATGCCCCCATCTTTGATCTCCTGGACAATGTAGGTTACTTGGTCTTCTGTTGATCTGTGCTGACGGAATCCACTCTGCTGTGGTAGTATCAGTTGTTTTTGCTCCAAGTGCCACATGAGTCTTCTATTGATGAGCCTCTCCATTACTTTTCCAACACAACTAAGGAGGCTAATCGGTCTGTAACTGCCTGAGTCTGTCTTTTCCTTATTTTAGAATGGGCACTGTGATTGTTTCTTTCCATTCACTAGGTATTTCCCCAACTTTCCAGCTTGCATTCATAATTATTTTTAGCAGCTTTTTTTTTTGCTTTTTGGGCCTAAGTTGATGAACATCTGTGATGCTATCCTTTCCTGGTGACTTCTTAAGGTTAAGACAATGGAGTGCTTCTTCGAGCTCATCTATAGTGAAATTAGACACCATAAGTTCTTCTGGTGCTGTTTGTGAGTACTCAAGGGATTGCTTCTCTTCTGTTGCCATATGTAATCTTTCTGTGGGTATGCTGACCTGGCTCACTTTTGTGTAGTTTTTAATAAAAACGGCAGCTCTTTTAGCTGTTAGCAATTTTTTATTGATTTCTATCGCTGTTGGAGGACGTTTGGTATTTTCGTTACTGAGGGCTTTCGATAGTTTCCATAGCTTGTTTCCGTCTCTGTCCAAGTTGAGGCTCTCAGTCTTGTCTCTCCAGCTCTGTCTTGCAGCTTGCTTAACTGCTCTCCTATATTTAGCTGAGGCTGTCTTGAATGCTATGTTGCTACCTATGCTCTGCTTAGTTTCTGCTCTTTCTCTGACCTGACTCAATTCTTCCTCAAAATTTTGGACCTCTTCTGACCAATAAGGTTTGTAGTCTCTTCTTGCACCTCTAGGAATTGATTCTCATGCTGCCCTCAAAATGGATGTGTTGAGCCGGTCTGTCATGTTCTTTAAATTTTTTTGGTGTGTGTTTATGGACTCGCAGTAGATGTCGCTGAGGCTTGCAAACTGTACCCAGTCAGCTCTTTTGTAGTTCCACCTGGGTATTGGTTTTTGGACTTGGGGAATATTTATGGTTCAAGGAGAGCTTGACAGGTTTGTGGCTACCGTCTCCTAACTGGTCCATGACAGTTTGATCCAGTTTGTGGGCTATGTCACCAGTGGCAAAGGCGAGATCTGGCGTTGATGTATTTTTCTCGAGTAGAAGGTTGGTGGGTCATCGGGTCCATTCATGAGTTGTTTGAAGACGACCTTGAGTTGGCAAGGAGAGTGACAGAAGACACCTAATCAGTAACATCCAATACTGTTTATAAAGCGGCAGCGGCAAAATACAAGCGTGAAGTCAAACGATCAGCAAGACAGAGTTGGGTAGAAAAGACCGAATCCCTGAACCTTGATAGAGACTCACAAATTGTGGAGGCTGGTGAAAGCGCTGAGTGATGAAAACATCAGCCGACCCCCAATAGTTCTGGAACAAAATAAAAAGATGTGCTCGGGAAGGAAGACGAAATATACTAATGAAAAAAATGCCAAAGTCAGCAGAGTAAGCATACCAAAAGACAAGAGTGATGATACAAAGAGAAAAGCGAGAACCCTCCAAGGCGAGCCAAGAAAAGCTGATAGTCACCTAACGGATACATTTACCAGAAACGAACTGGAAGAGACATTAAGGGAGCTAAAGCTTAGAAAATCGCTGGGAAAGGATGGGGTCACAAATGAGATGCTTAAAAACTTGGGAACTAGAGCAAAGACAGCTCTACTGGCCATCCTAAACATATCGTGGACAGACATAGTACCAAGAGAATGGAAGGAAGCAATCATGGTACCCATCCTAAAGCCAGGCAAAGATAAACTCGATCCGGCGAGCTACAGACCCAAAAGCCTCCTAAGGTGCACGGGCAAACTCATGGAACGCATGGTGAACAAATGGCTATCATGGCACTTGGAGAGCAAAGGGCTTCTCATGGAGCAACATGGAGGCTTCGAAGCACCGATCTACCGAAGATCAGGTAACCTTTATCGCCCAGGAAATCAAGGATGGTTTCCAAGAAAAGAAGCAGATACTGGCAGTTTCTGCCATGTAGACAATGGAGAAGGCGTTCAAAACAGTCTGGAAAAAGGGGCTGAAACTCCTCACCCTCTGTATAAAGGGAAGAATGTATAAATGACTTGATAGATACCTAGAGAAAAGAACAGTAAGGGTTCAAGTTCAGGGGTACACAAGCATGTAGACCACACTAGAGCAAGGAGTTCACCAAGGAGGATTGCTCTCACCAACTCTCTTTCTAATCTTTGTCAACAACATAGCAACATGCCTACCAAAGCGACTACACTCAGCCATGTAATCTGGCAATCTTGGCGAGAGAGGAGTCAATGCCCATAGCAACAAATCGATTGCAAGATACACTCACCAAGTTGGAAATCTGGTCAGAATAGTGGAGCATGAACATTAACGCTCAAAACCACTTACACTGTGTTCTCGCAGAACAATCAAAATCACAATATTAAGCTTAAAGTCAATGGACAAGACCTTCCTGAAAGCACAAACCCAACATATCTGGGAATCACGCTAGACTGAAGGCTGACATGGCCCCCACAGATAGAAAATGCTATGTTAAAAGCTAGGCAGACGCTCAGTATGATGCGATAACTCACAGGCTCCACATGGGTCCCACCAAAATCCTTAAAACGCTCTACTCTGGAAGAGTACGACTGGTCCTTGAGCACGTCATTGCAGCATGGAGTAGTGCATCCAACAAGCAATTCACAAAAGCGAACAGCATGCATTATCACAGGGGCCATGAAGTCCACACCCATCAAGGCGCTGTAAACAATCACAGGCCTCCAACCAATGGCAGACCGCAGAGACAGGAAAGTTTTGATATTGGCGGAAAAATTGAAATGGCTAACTCCCACCCTATGCACACCGAATGAACGGACTAGGAATGGGCAGAATAAAGAGAACCAGCTTCGCAAAAAGTGCCAAAGCACTGACCAAAGACCACCCGGTCCTAGCAAACTGCAAAGCAAAACTGATACCGGCAACCGATAAGAGCCCGCCGTGGGAGACCCAATTGCCAGAATTAAGGGAATCAATCCCAGAAATTCTAAAGAAAGGGCAGCAAGAGAACTGCGAAAGAAGGGCAATCACAGAAAAATACATAGCGACCGAGTACCCCGAGAGAGCGCAGGCACACATATACACTGATGGATCGGCAAAAAATGCAATCCGCGATGGCGGAGGAGGAATAGTGTTTAAATTCTCAAAGAAAGTGATGGTCACGAAGGCAATTGCCACAGGTAAGTACTCGAACAACTACCGAGCAGAGGCTATAAGAACAGCGGCTGAAATGATCTTAGAGAGAAGAGGCACCTCACGCAACAACGTCGTGATATTCACAGATGCTCTCTTGGTCAACACAGCATTAAAAAGTGCAGGCAAAATAGAGCTCAATGAGTTGAAAGCTATCCTCTGTGCATTGAAAGCTATCCTCGGTGCACTAGTGAACTCATTTAAACGCACCTTAATTCAGTGGATACCATAACACTGCAATATAAGAGGAAATGGACAAGCTGACAAGCTAGCGAAGGAAGGATGGCGACTACCGCAGACTGATCACGAGATCAGCTATGAGGAGGTAAGAACAACTATCGGTTGGCTAAAGAAAAAGGTTGTAAGACCACCCACAACACAACAGCAGAGATGAGTACTATGGTCTGTCCTGTAGTGAACAAGTTGCCATATTCCGACTCCGTACCAGCCATAACAGACTGGGCTCACATGTTTAACAAATTTAAAATTGGCACAACTAGCCTGTGCCACTGTGAAAAGGCAGACATGATGACAGAGTACATACTTCAAGACTGCCAGCTTTTGGCAGCCCTGAGAAAAGAAACTTGGCCCGATAATACAGAGCTTCGCAAGAGCTGTACGGAGGGGCAGAGTTCCTAAAAGCAACAGCAAAATCCATGATAAAATTTGGTTCATCAGTCTAGGTGGGGATCAGCAAGGCTGAGAACTAAGATATCCAGATAATAAAGTGTTACTATCAACAACACAAAAAGAAATAGATAAATCAATAATGACAATGCGGGAAAAATAAAATCTATATCTCAGGCAGTCATCATTTTTCGGGCATGTGATGAGGAGGGAGGTTTAGAACACATTGTGACAACTGGTAAAATCGAGGGTAGACGAGACAGGAAGACGGAGAGAATTTTGGATAGCCTGACTTCATGGCACGGTAGAGCGTCAACATCTGAGTTGATAGCAAACACCAATGACAGATTTGTGGAGATCCATGATCGCCTACGTCCAACCGCACGGCACATGATGATGATATCTCAGGACAAAAATAAATAGTGACATCTGATGGAACAAACATGACAGAATATTTTATGAAAGGGCTGAAAAGAAAATAGAAACACAGAATTGTTTTGATTAGCTCAGTTCACTGTTAACAAGAGATGGAAATTGGGTGAAGGAAATCTAAAGAACAAATATAGCCCTACACAAAATTTAATAACCAAAAGCGGTATGCAATTGATTTAGATAGGAAAATCAAAATATAAAGAGCACACATTCTCAGTGGCAACATATGCTTGTGCTACTGAGACATGAACATTTAACATAGTATTAGAAAATCAAATATGTGCTTTGGAATATAAATCTTACAAAAGAGTCCTTTGTATACCTTGGACAAAGAAGAGAACAACTACATCTGTCCAGAAAAAACTCAATTAAAGAAAACTGGCTGAAACTACAAATAAGAAGAGGAGGAAAATTTAAGTATTCCGGATATATAAAAAGGCATGAAGGGCGGAATAAGACTTGAGGAGAGAGACACCCTAGCAAAGAGGAAAATGGAGAAGGATTTATAGTCCGTTCAACAACTCATGCCCACAGTCCAATGCGAATTGTAGCAAAACCATCTATTCCACAGTAGCGAAACTTTGCACCCAATTTTAGAATTATACCGAAGCAAATGTCTGATTGAAGAAATTGCTATAGGAAACCTGGATTTTGTAAAATAACGGTTTCCTTTGATGTTGGCGGCATATTTGGTGAGTCTGATACAGAATTTTAGTTTTTACAGTAAATGCACCAATATGACATTTGATGTCAAGTCTTATTCAAAGGCGTATCATCCCAGCTCATACATGGGGACCAATGTTGATACTGCAATAGAGTCATGAAAAATACAGGAAATATAGACATAGTTGCATTATTGTTTTTTAAAATAATTTACATTACAGTTAAAGTTAGCTGCCATGTCATAATGCCATCCCCTTTCGCGTCCAGGCTTGGGATTGGCAATGGCGGAGCTACTTGAAGACGTTCTTTTTAAATTGCTACTTCTTCGGTACATTGTGCTGTGTTAACATATGTTGTAGTGGGGTATCACTACAATAAAATAGCTCTTTACTATGGTTCTTGTATACTGTGGTAAACCTGTACACTAAATTCAAAATAGGCACCAACGACCTGTGCTCCTGTGGCTTGGCGAGTGTGACAACAGAACATATCCTACAGAACTGCTCCTAATATACAGACCTGAGAAAAAAGAAAAACACCAGCGTCCAAGACAAACTCTATGGCGTGGCTGATAATCTGAGGCAGACTTTTTAGGGAATCTGAAATCCCAATCTAGTGAGAATGCAGAAGTATACTGTGGTACAAATGACTGATATGTGCCTGGGGTCAAATGCGCAAAGGGATAACGCCGCACCAGGATTCGGGTGCTTACACTAATCAGGATCCTACCCCACCTCCACGTGGTGACCCTGGTAACATACATTAGTTTATGTCTGGCTAAGCAGATAGGTATCGAGGGAGAGCTATTCTGGCGTGGGTATGGATGCAGACGTAGTCACATTGCATGAGATCCACCTGCAACACAGACGAGCGGAATCTCAGAGTGACTGTTAATGCACGTCTCTTCCGGCCGATGGGAAAAGCTGAAGGAATAACCATAAGGGGGTCAAAAGGCTCATGAGGTCATGGTGGTAACATGAGCCAGGGTTAGCGAGGGCGCGCTGAACCAAGACCCTGCCCCCAACCTCCACGCGGTGACCCTGGAAACAGACTCTGGTTCCGGTCTGGCTAAGAGGGGCAGGGATCGGGAGAGAAAACTACTGGTAGTGGTAGCAGTGCAATTACGGAAATACAATAAAGATACATACAGGCAAAACGCACAAATCTCCTGACCGATGTCCAACAAGATATTGCCAAAGTCCCTGAACGCAAAGAAACAGCAACGAAACGCCTCAGACATGGATGAGAGGTGCATCCAGTGACCAAACGTATGCACCACGCAGGGCGAAGCCGAAGCCCTGAGGAGGGGCAAACATTGCCAGCCCGTCGGCAAGAATAAATAAGACAGGACCGTAACGAATAAAAGTCTACCCTCGTGTTGGTGCGAGAGAAGATTGCAGCTGACCCCGCATCGGTAGCCTGGTGCAGATACATGTACTGGGCAAGGTTTGCCGAGCGCAAAAAAACAAGTTGCGTTTAGTGCATAACGAAACTACCCGCCCTGGGAAAACCTTGCAAGGTACTGTGCGACTAAAAATAACATCCCGGAAGAACTGAGGTTGGTGATGCCAAACGGAACTGCCAGCCTTGGGGCAACCGGGCAAGGTTCGATGCAGTCGAACTAACATCCCCGGAATAACTGGGCGGGTGATGGCGGCGAGCGCAAAATCCACAGTTACGCTGATAGCGCCGACTGAAACGACCTATACATCGCTTTTACTCGCCCCATGCCAGTGATTTCGAGGTTAATTGCAAATTGCCACGCACTCAATCGCGCGTCTAGAAAAGGCAGAGAATGTTCCTTCTCCGGATCAAACTCAAAATGTACGGTAAAGCAAGGCCGACAATGTACGGATCAGACAGGAAGTTCGGGTCTGAACATTGGCGAAGGCCGATACTTTACACAGTGTTTTATACGAGTAAGACGCCGTCCGAGGATAAGCTTACAAGCCCCGAGAAATATTTCTCAGTCAGAACGGGCATAAATAGCGTAACTCACTGTCCCGGCGTAGATCACAAAGCCCAAAAATACGGCAAAGCTGATCGAACCCTAGGAAAGCTCACCTAGTAAATCAAAAGCTGGCTGAAACGAACACCCCACCGAAGGATAAGCAACTGAGCTCAAATAGGTGCTGAAGGCTGGTGCACGTACATTACGTTCTGATGTTTGGCTGTTTATATATCACAATGAGAATGATTAAAACAGGCCTAGAATGATCAAAGAAGAAGAAGAAGAAGAATAACCATAAAGGGATGAAGGGTGCATCCAGAGAAGAGACGTGGGCCCGCGTGAAGCAAAACTTGGGCCAGAGATGAGTTGCATGTGAGCCCACATAGGACGAAACTCGGAGCGATGAGGTGGGAGCCCGAGTTGAGCCCAGTGTCCGGACAGTCTAGAGGCTGGTAAATGTTAGCATGGTGAGAACTGATGGAAATGGTGGGACAGGCATGAGGACAGAGCGAGCACACATGCGGACGATGCACGGGTGGGCCCACCGGTGGGTAAATGTGCACATCGCTGATGGTGAGGGATCGTGGCAGGCGTAGGGGTGACCGGACCACCCAAAATAGCAGAAAAACTTGAAAGCCCAACAGAGACTTTGAATCCAGTGCGCGTTTCCGCTCGTAGCGAACTACTACTGCCTTGTAGATAGATTTGGGACAATCAAAGCCCATCGAAGCAAACCGTACACAAAACTGGACGGAAGGAAAACCAAGTAGTCCACAAAAAGACTGACAAGCTGGCCAGATGATGCTCGACAGCCCGGGAGGGTAGGTCGTCTAAGGGTCGCTACCCTAAAAAAAAATAGCAACCTGCTGTCTTGCAGGTTGGCTGGGGACAGTCAAAGGTTGACGGAGAGCGAACCCAGTAAACGCTGGTTGAAATCGGACATTGTCGCCGAAGGACAAGCACGAGAGCTCCAAATGGTACTTAAGATTGTAATGTAAAACAAGCGATCTTGGCAAAGGTTGTTTTTATATCACAATAAGAATGATCAAAATGGCTGATAAAGTACGACCGAGATAAAGAGAGATATGTGCCTCTTTGCTGAACTGTGTGTATAGTATTAATGACACTTTTTGCATTGTAACTTCAAATTCATTAGGAATGTTGTATCAATGTTTATTTTGAGAAGTCAACATTATGACCCAATAGCCTCACACTAATTTCGATATACACCTTTAACTAAAAGTTTGTGTCGCACTTATGACGTCATTTAATTACTATGTTCAAGCCCGAGTCTATTTGGTGCATGGAAATGCAAGAATCGTACAAAAAACTATGGATTTCGTCCTGAATGTTGCTATTTTTGTTATCAATGTATTAAAGGGCTGTAAACATGAGTTTTATTCAATCAACCATGCCAATGGACGTGTTAAATATATATCACAAATAAGGAAACTTCTAGATGGTATGACTGTTTGAAAGGCAAAAATATTTTGTAAGCGCGGAACATGTGTAGTTCACATGCAAGTTTTCAAGTTATTTCATCAAATGATTACAAAGATACAAATTTTTATCTGTGGGCATGACAAGTTGAACGGACTATTGTAGTGCACATACATGTAAAACATAGAATCAAATGGTTTGATCACCTAGTAAAAATGCGCCAGACCCCACTATCTATAAAGCATTCTATGGCAGAACATCGTGTCAAACAGTGAGAAAGACCACAGAAAAAATACACAGCCTGGGTGCTACAATCATGCCAAAAGTAGCAGGAGAATACATCGCTAAAGACGTTCAAAAAGTGCAAAATAAAAATAGAAAATGACACAGAGTTGCAACTTAGTGGCAGTTAGATGATGAAAGAATAATAAAATTTGACATATTTTTGTAAGCTAAACTTTTTCTACTCTTAAGTCATAATCTCTCAAAATTGTTATACAAATCTAACATTAATATGAAAGCAATGAAAAAAGTTTCCAGACCAGAGTCCCCCTTAAATGGTGGAAACATCCCATGTAGATCCCATAATGTGGTCTACAGTTTTCTTTTGGGGATAAAAATAAAACAGATGACCTGCGTCTTTGTGGAGACAGACTTAATTCCTCTGCTCTATAGAATTCCCAGCAAACTTTTAGAAATGAGAACAATATGACTAAGAATTTTTGCTAAGAATAGCTGAGTGATGGGGAAGAAGAATATTTTTTTTTCCATGCTTAAAATTGTGAACTTTTTATATTACAGGTGGAGACAGATCAGCAGTGAACTCACCAGGTCAAGATAAGGTTTGTTTTGTGTGACAATTTTTTTTCAATGGGAGAAATAATATATTGTATCATCTACTGTTTTGTAGTTTGATTGGGGACAATCAAAGTCTAGCGGAGCAAACTGTACATAAAACTGGACTGCAGGCAAACTAAGTAGTCCAAAAAAGACTGGTAACCTGGGCAGATGACTCAACATCCCGGGAGGGAAGGTTGTCTAAGGGTAGCTACCCTAAAGAAAATAGCAACCTGCTGCCGTGCAGGTCGGCTGGGACAGCCAAAGGCTGGCGGAGAGCGAACCCAGTAAACGCTGGCTATAACCAGACACATCGCCGAAGGAAAAGCATCAGAGCTCCAAATGGTGCTAAAGTTGTGATGAAACACACCCATGCTAAGGTTGCATGAATCAGATTTCCACATGAATAAGACAAAAATTTTGAATTTATGGGGAAATCTGGTACATCAGTCTAAGTGGTAATCGCACAAGAGAGATATATTGTATATTTTATTCTTGTAGCTTTAAATGTATAAAATTATTCATAGTTGTCCATCCCACGTTCTCCATGGATATGGTCAGACAACGAGCATACTTTTATGATCCCTAGAGCTGTGCTGTTGTGGGACTGATTGCCTTAATCCATAGAGCATTCACTTATCGCATCGAACACAAGAGGTTTATGGGATATATTCCCACACTCTATATGTTCCATTTGTGAGGAAAGGAATTTGACCTCTCAACTCACTTGGGCCTAGAAATATGAAGTGACATGCGCTACATATCCTAAGGTCTAAAAAAGCTACTGGACAATTTTTATTGTTATTAGAGCTGTGTTGGCTGAAGTCTTGTACTTCTGATAGGTAAAACCAAGCCAAATACTTCTGGCTGAGAAGTGAGCACACCTTTTCCCTGGTTTAATGAGTTGGATTATGGTTAACAACCCAACCCTGGACAAAAATATTGTTACAGAAACTGTTTCTGAAACTCAATTCACAACTATTCAGAGTTGTTACAAGAATTCTTGAAGCTGAGACTTAATGATGTAGCCTGATGGAAGTCAGGTTGTTGACAAATGTTCTGTCTATGAAGACCAAAACAAGAATCACAGCATCAAATGTAAGAACAATATGAAACTGGTATGCAACACTGCAACGTAAGCTTCTTGAAACTTGCATACTAGATGACATGCCTAATTGGAGCAGGACAGAACATACTCCACACACGCAAAAACATAATTTATTCAGAATATGTGGACAAAGAGCATGCACATACTCAAGGGTTTGCCCATATTTTGACTATAGAAACAAATTCTTCGGACCCATATCCACAAGAATTATAGTAACACACTTTCATTTAAATGGTGGAAGAAATAACACTATTATTCATTTTTATGCCTGAACAAACAACATAGATAAAGCTGCATAACTAGAATTTATATAACAAAACTCAAGGAACATTGAACAGAGCGCCAAGATAAGATGTTATGATATTTATTATGGGAGTTGTGATTAGAGAAACCATCTACCCACACAAAAATATCCATACGGTCATATGGTGTTCACCAGATGGACATGTGCAAAACCAAATTGATAATTTCGAAATAGATTAGAGTATTATAACTTGTAGAGTGTTTATATTGAACTTGTGGTCACTGCAACATTTTTCCTCGTTCTGTAATGGCACAATGAAAACTTAATCAATGCCTCTGAGAAGAGACACTCAATATCACAAATGCAAAGAATTTACTAAAAACAATATATTTCAGTCATGAACAATAACAAAAAGTTGTGAAAATATGTTAGAATAGTAGTAATATTCTGATAATGTATAGTGCAAATGACTTATTCAGACAAGAAGTATAACTGCATTTTAAAATTTCTGATCCTAGAAATCTTCTTGGGGTGAACACAGAGCCCCTGATGGTCGTATATATTATTATAACAGTATGACAAAAGAGTCGAGCTGGGAAAAGCCTGAGGATCTAAAGACTCCACAAGAGGTATGTTTGTCATGTCATGTTTTATTTCCTGCTTGTTCCAACGTGTCACATGTGGAGGGCATACACTGTTTTCCCTGTTCCGTCATGAGAAAATGCCCACAAAGAATGTTATGTCTTGATTTTATTTAGATTAATATTGTTGTTGATGCCATAACATTTCTCTTTTCATTCTTCTGTCTATCTCTCTGCATAACGTAGGTATTCTGTGCAGTTTGTGTCTTTTGTCTGTGGGTATTGCTTGTAATTTTGACTGATCAATGCATGTCTTGATATTATTGACAGAATTCAATGTACATAATTTTCACCACAATGTATGTGTTCCAAGGAATGCCTATATTCCTTCATTACGGGTACACTTCATTTTTTTACTTCTGTATGGGGTAGTGTGAGGATGTCCAGTACACATTCCGCCTGTGTGTTGCCGGGGCTCACAAGGGGAGCAAAGAATAGTAACACTGCGACCTACAAGGCATGCTGTAAGAAGTGACTGAGGTAGAGGCCTTGGGAAGCTGCCCAAGTAAATAAAAAAAGCATTGCAGAAATCGGATGTGCTGGCATACTTGCGTCTAACTGGCACAACATGCAATCGCTCTTAGGCTCAGATCACATACAAATCACAAAGAGTGGTTTAACAAGTGGTCAATATGGAGCGTTCGAAGAAGAAATACACATTCAGCTTTTAATAAAACTGTCTATGTTACTGGTTTTTCTGTGTAATTTTTTGTTGTGCCATCGAAGTCTGCTTGCACTTCAGTATGGTTCGCTCACTATTGGTTTAGTATGACAGAGTGCTATCAAACGTTATGTAGAGATATTTTGTTTTATCATGCCGTGCAATGTCCTATCCACTAACGGTAATACTGAAGAGGATAGTGTTTGTATGCCATTGTTTAAAGAGTACCATATCATAGATGCTCTTATGGCATTGACTTGTTAATTGAACACAAATCCTTACTCCACTGTGAGATCGCTTGTAATTTTTTTATATGTCTGTTTCTTATCTAATTGAGGCAGTCATTTGTATGTTATTTTATAGAAAGTTTGTTATTTGTCCTTATCCTGTTGGTTAAATTCTAGCTACATGTGCAGTATAGATGTTGAATACACAGGTGATAGGCGGAAATCCTGTTGGTGACATGTATGTTCTGACATCCATGTTCCGTTGCATAGTACAATTGTTTTATTCATCAAATCAACAGTCATCCAAATCACCACCCATATGTCTTATCTAGTATTAGTGATTATCATCATCATTGCACTTCAGACAAGTCTATAGTTTACTCAGATCTCAACATTTCCATTAGCGTAATGTGTGATTGATCTCTCCAGTTCTGTGTCGATTAATAAAACATCTTGTAACCTTAGCAAAGTGTCCATGGCTGGCAGCTCACAGTTTTGCTTTTATCTTCACTCTGGATAGGGATGCGGATTCATACGTGTGTCAAAAAATCATCTTTTCAAACTGTCTATTTTATGTCATTGAGGATGTCTGACCTGTTCATTGCCCTCCTACTACATGCCCTTGTACGAAAATAAAATTTATATAAATTATTTGTGATATGATCAGTGTAGTGTGTTACGTCATTTCTAGGATGAGCTCTTGTGTGCATGGTGTATTTTCACTGCCTATGTTATTTCTGTGGTCCACCTTTTACGTGGGCAATTTCTTTGCTTTGTATCTGCTGTGTCTGAATAGCATTGCCTGTTGAGGTGCACTGTCTGTTGGTAATCTGCATATGATATGATAAGCTGATAGAAGATAATACAAGGGATGATGATGTTGTTGTATATACCGATGGGTCGGTTCAACGTGGTGAGAAGTCCGGCTGGGGTTTCTTGGCTAATGCGCATGGTAGGGTTGTTGCAGAGTGAAGTGGGGCATACAGGACAACTACTTCTAGTGTGAGGATGGAGGTTGAGGCCGTTACTGCTGCCCTCCATCAGTTGAGGCCGTTACTTTATTTACTGGGGCAGTTGTTGTATCTGACTCTCAGTCGATGCTTCACAAGATCCAGAAGGGCAGGTTTCGGTATGAGTGGATGTCATCTATAGAAGTTTCTAACCTCCAACGGCTTACGTGGATATACTGTCCTGGGCATGCAGGTGTTTACGGTAATGAGAGAGCGGCCAGGCTTGCATCAACACAGCAATTGTTGGGGAGTTAAAGATGGATAAGGGGATATTCTTCAGTCTCTTCGCGACTGTCTGTTGGATGATGACACTAAAATCGATGTTGAATCAATCAAGTGATTTAGGCAGTTTGGAGTTACCCGTTGTTCAAGTCGAACTGGATGCCTGAGAGGCAGGTGAGGTGTGTTTAATCAGCGAGCCACAGGAACCATCAGTATTCATACTCTTCGATATCTATTGGGGGAGACTGAGTACCTATTGGTCTGCCTGAAGTGCAATGACTTCAGTTTAGTAACCAATAACCAATCTGCATATGTGGCTGAACCATTTAGTCTGTTGGTTTTTAGTGTTCAGTACTGATGTTGTACCCACTTTTTCCTGATATCTTCATTCTTAAATTGATCTTTCTTGATACTCTCAGCACTCTGCGTAGATACTTCATTTTTGTCATGACTAGTTTTCTTCTATCGTTTGTTGTCACCATCCAGATTAGGCACTGATAGCATAACGTTGAGAGAAATATGTTATATGATATTCTTTTGGTGTTCATGGTGACATTTTAAAATTGGTGTAATTTGTCCTGTGATTGGATTTGTTTTATTGTATCTATGTTGGAGTTTATTGGTTATTCTTCCATTTGCTGAAGAAATGCTCCCCAGATATGTAGTCTTCAACTTATTTAAATTGATGATTGATGATGGAGGTAGTGCTTTCTTCTTTAGCAAATATCATTACTTCGGTTTTGTGTATGTTTATTTTTATATAGTCATTGCATGTTAATTAGAGTTTATTAAAGTTTTTTTGTAGCTATTCTTCTATTGATATGTTTGCTGATCGCTAGCAAAATGCAATTCATTTAAGAATTCTTCAGTGTTGTCCCCTTCATTGGTGCTAACTGGCATGAGTCAGTTCTGACAGTCTCCATATGATCAATCAGATTTTATTCCATACTACAGTAGCCTATAACTCCAGATGTGGTTCATTAAAGTGAGGTTTTCTGTTTGTAAAATCCTATAGTTATCCTTCTGTATAAATGTGTGACTCTATTGACTTCTTCTTCTTCAATAATCCAACAGCACTTGAGCCTTGCCCTTCGCCCAATTCCTATTTAGTGGTATCTGCATGTTTTTGTAAGTTGTTCTTTTGTTTTGGCCTTTGAGGAAGGATAATCTTCCTGACATCATCTAGAGCTTGGTACCTGAAGAGCTGGTGGTGAACGGTTTCATGACGATGTGCACACAGCTGGTACTCTGGAGTGTGTTGTGGTTGAATTCTGTTCAAGGGATTATTATGTTGGATTCTAGAGTCTAAAAATGGTGCTCTGATCTCTTCTTGTAAGGTAGTGGATGTGGTCATGAAGGTTAGGCTGGCCAATGTCTGTACACCTCCCTTTCATTGTCTCCCATGGCCCTTCTGTTCAGCCAAATTTCTTTATTTGTTGTTGTTAGGATTTGCTTTGCTGTATAGAGAGGTGTTGCTGTGATTGGTTGTTCTTGTGTTGACCTCTTTCTGACTAGCCTATCTGCTTTATCATTTCCGGTGTATTTGAATGTCCAGGGATCCACTGCATAGTTATTTTGATGTCATGGGATGTAACACGTTTGTCAATATCTAAGGCTAGATGGGAAGAGTTCAGATTTACAATGTCCACCATCTTCTAGAGCTTGAAGGGCAGACATTGAATCTGTGAAAATAATGTTTTGTGCCTTTGATTGAAAGACATCGAAAACAGTCTTCAGGTGGTACAAAGCTGCTTCTAGCACATGAATTTCAGCCTCATAATTGGAACATATCTACCCGCATGCACCAAACAGCTCTTCGAATGATCTGTCTGGGTACTGTATATATACTCCGTAACCAGCTTTGATAGTGACTTTAAATGCAGATCGGTCAGTATAGACATGTACCCATTCTTGGGGATAGGCATCGATGGTTCTTTGAGATGCTATCATACGGCTGACTGGGTCAGAGCGTTTAGTTGCTTCATCTATCACTTTTGTTCTAATTTCAGGTGTATTCAAGAGTGTATATGGTGGTAAGTTTGCTATTACTCTCTGCAGCTGTTGTCTTGTTTCTGGATGGTGGTATCTGTCTTTGATTTCACTGATGTGGTGGAGGATTGACTTTTGTTTAATTTATTTCTGTTACCAATTCTCAACAAGTAGTTTATTGGGTGGATCTGCTGTTGGATAATATGCATACACTTTTGCCAAAATTTGGACATGCTGTATGGGCCCAATGGGAGCGCAGTTTACTCACATTCTCAACGCAAACCACACAGGTCCAAATAAATTTGTTTAGGTTGGTAAGAACAAACGCAATCAACACAGTTCAGTAGCACAGCAAGATGAACATTGATCACACGCTTAAAAAAACTTGTCTTTAAAAACTGAATGACCTCACTGAATGTTTTCACCTGCACAAGAATTTAGGTAATGTTCTCAGCTTCAAAAAATGAAAGTAAAATGACATGTGCTCAATATGCAGTGATTTTCAGTACTCAGTTATCATACCATGAACAATGCAACTGTACTTCCCAGTCTTTACTAAATGTTGATTTAACTTGATGTGCTTTTTTTTTATGTACTTCATTGTTTATCCGTACATATTTAACATGTGTGCACATATTTCCTGTAGATACACATTGCTATGGGTAAGCACGAGTAGAATTGCATACATTTATATTTATTAGGCGGAACAGACACCAGAGCATATCCTGCAAGACTGTCTTCTCCTGTGTGAGCTGAGAAGCAACATGTGGCCACACCCAGTCGACCTGAAAACTAAGCTTTGGGGAAACCTCAGACCTGAAGCTGACTGCCCAGTTTGTGGTCCACAGTAAATTGACGATGACCAGAGATCGCTGAAGAAGAATATTTATTACAAAACTTTTTCAGTTATATAAATCTTTATACAATAATTTATTCTTCATTTTTGTTTTTTTTTATTAAAATTTGTATCTATATTTCTTACATTAATTAGAAGCTGCTATCACAGTGTCCATGGAAAGAATACAAATCAGACGCTGGCAAAATCTACTTTCACAATGCAGTGACCAAGGAAAGTCGCTGGACTAAACCTAAAGAGCTGGAGGAACTTGAAGGTTTCTATATTCTCTCTTGAATTCATAGGTGTAAAAGTTTGTTGTTATAATACATATCTACCATTCATATATATATATATATATATATATATCAGAGTAGGGTAGATATATGTTGCATCAACAAACTTTATATATACAGTAAACCCTCGTTAATACGAACTCGCTTAACACGAACACCCGGTTAACAAGAACAAAAATGTGGTCCCATCATAAATGTCTATTTCTTATCAGTAAATAACACAAATTTCTGTGTACCACGTAATCAGAACTGTATTTTAGTCCCTCCCCAATTGTATGTCATTTAACCGAACTTCCAAAGCTTCACAATGTTTGTTGTCACCTTAAAAGCCTTTCATTGTTAGTGATCGGAAAGGTAACACTAACAGTTTCATTTACCTGTGGGATGCCCTTGAGTTTGAGATAGAGGGCAGATAGGTGGATACATTAATATGTACACAAAGCATTTTCGGACAGCGGGAAAAAAGATTAATGCGTCCCCGGAAGGTGCGATAGCAGATCTGTCGAAGTAAATTCGCTGCTTCCAGTATTCGGTTACACTGTAGAAGCTCTGGGTACTGTATTTTTATTACAGGTACGAGAATTTTATAGCCAGAACACCCAATTAGAAGTAAAGTATGGTTTTGGGCAGGAAGGGGGTGGAAGGAGAGAAGGAGGAGCAGAAAGTGAAAATAAAGTGAAATTCCAGTTGATAAAAATCTGGTGAGAAAATGTTCAGATAGGACGGAAAGTTAGATACAGTTGAAGAGTCATGTCTAAGAGGAAGCAGGCAGGCATAGATCTGGAAACAAAACTAAGAATTCTAAACGAAGTAGACCGTGGTGCATTGAAGAAAAGACAATTGCTGAACAGTATGGAATTGCCAAGTCTACCTTATCCACAGTACTTAAAGACCGGAAAATTTTAATGCTGTTGCATTAGGTTCGTAACAAATCTAAGCGATTTCAGAGTGCTAAGTACGAAGATATCAAACGCTACTTCTAGAATGGTTCAACCATATGCGCACTTCCAATGTACCTTTAAGTGGACCTATAATTCAGTCAAAAGCAAATGAGATTGCCAAAAATTTGGATATTCAAGATTTCAGCTGTTCCGCTTGGTTGGCTGTACTGTTCCAAAAGAGACACTCAATTTCATCAGTAGTGATTTGTGGTGAAGCAAATAAAGTTGATGAAGAAGGGACAAACAACTGGTTGCATGGATTTTACGGAGTGAGAGAAAAGTATGCCTCGTGTGACGAGTACAATATGGACGAAACTGGACTTTTTAACAATCTTTTTCCAAGTCATACCCTCGGAATAAAAGGTGACAAGTGCCATGGTGGAGCGCGAGTAAACAACGTCTAACTGTTGTCCTTGTATGTAATGCAGACGGCAGTGATAAACACCTCCCATGGGTGATAGGCAAGTCCAAGAAACCACGTTGTTTTAAAAACGTGAACATGGATACTCTACCTTGCATCTACTCTCACCATAAGAAAGCTTGGATCGACAGCACATCATTTCCTAAGTGGCTTCTTCATTTCAACAGTCGAATGGTGGCTCAGAATAGGCATGTTCTTCTGACAATGGACAGGTGTACCGCCCATAAAATACATGATCTGAACTTAACAAACGTAAAGGTTCAATTTTTCCCCCCCAAATGCAACAAGTCGTCTTCAGCCTTTAGATCAAGGCATTATTGCTCTTATGAAGAGCTTATCGCATTAACTTGTAGAGCTGCATCGCGCTGTTGAAAACAACACGATAACCCCAAGTTGGAGTGTGCTCGATGCACAAAAACTATCGCTGTCTCCTGGGAATCTGTGCCATCAAAACACTTGCAGAACTGCTTTAGCAGAGCCTGGAGACATAGCAACACTAATCCTATCAAAGAGTTAGATGGTGACATCGACACCACCTCTCATGACGAATGGGATATTCTTCAAGACGTTGCAAACCCTGGGGGTTAGTTTTGAGGAATTCATTAGTGCAGATGACGATGTTGCCGTGTGTTCTCCAGAGGAATCTGATGTACATGTACAATCAGTTGTGTGTGAGGTGCAAGAAATATCATCAGAAGAAAGTGATGAAGACAATAGTATACCGCCCACCCACCAGGAAGTGTTAACGGCCTTGGACACTTTAGAACGGTTTGCTACAACAACTGAAATGACCGCTAGGTTTACGGAAGCTATACACGCAGTTGGCCGGGAAGTTACTATGCACTCGCCATCTAGGCAGCGCAATATACAGGAATTTTTCTGCAGAAAATAATACGTGAGTACTTCTTTAAAAGTTAATTACTGTAGTAGTGTTTATATGATGGCATCTGTATTGTATATGGTTAATACTGTGCTGCATTGCAATGCCAAAATTTGAGTCCCCGACACATCATTTTTTAACACGAACTCGTGATTTTCGGTCCCTTCGAGTTCGTGTACGAGGGTTACTGTATATATATATATATTTCTTATCTTTACCTTGAAATTTAAAATTTCCAATTAGGTTCTTTATCTAATTTGTTTTATATTATTTTTGTAAACTGATCAGAATCAACGTCCCATCATTCAAATGAACATAAATGTGTTTATTGCCTTTCAATTTGTTAAATATGCATCAGATCACTTTCAATATTTGAGATTTGTTCGTAATCTGTATAAACTACAATAAGCTATTTGTTAGTGTTGAAAATGGTTAACACTAAAATGTACATGTACACTTTAATATAACTTTAATCAATTTACTACTCCCATGAAATTTCTTGTTTGTATTGTTAGTAAAAAAAAGTAATAATATAAAAAAAAAAAAGCAGATAGAAATAGCGCATTTCACATCATGGATACATGACTTCTTATTACATGTTATCTAGATTTCCTTGTGAACAGCTAATTTTTGTTCCTATCTATCATAAACATATTTTTTGGGAGTTGAATTTGATAGTTTCTTGAATAAAATTGAATTTTCATGAGTTGAAATTGATTTTCCTTTTTCGATTTATAATTGTTTCGCACAATAAATGACAAGAGTATTCTTTTCCTCAGCTATGATTGCTGCAGCACCACAAATGTAAGTACTATATGTAGTGGTTTTTGTATTATATTCTTCATACTTACACTGTCAGTTGTATTGTTCGGACCAAAAAAATACAAACAGGAATTAGAAAATGTCCATTGAAATACTAACTTTGGAAAAAAATGCACTTAAATATAACCCAGTTTCACTGGAACAATAGAACACTTGAATCAGCTGACTGGCAAAAACAGGGACTAAGAAAGGAACAGTTTCAGCACATAATCTCACTGAGAGAAGCAAAAACACTTATCAAAGAACAGTTCAAATGTGCATGAAGCCTGAGAACATACTTCTAAACACATTAAAAAAATTCATTTCTCTCTTGAGGTGTACAATCTGATCCAGGGAGATGAAATTATGGTGCATTCGCAAGGAACTTGTGCTCATCGCTGCGTTCATTTGGGTATTGGCTACTGCACCGATGTCATTGCACTTCGGGCAGACCCATAGGTGCTAGTCTCCCCAACAGATGTCTAGGGATATACATACTGTTGGTTCCCATGGCTTGCTGGTTAAATACACTCCTCACTCAAACATGATTTAGAAACTCAAGGATAATAAACTAATCACAGAAGAGGAACTTGACTTGCAACTAAAATGTTTTTATCTAGCAAAGGACATAAGATGAAAGTAATATGATAGTGTATTTTGAAAGGGCCACTCAGCAAAACTAATATGAAACCAATTGGAAGAAAGTTGTAGACATATAATTTCAATACTGTAAGTTGCACAGCATTTAAACTTGATAGCAAGAAACTCAATACAATTGTTGCTTTGCATACATACTGAGATCTTTTTTACATATTCTTAAGTTTTATTTGGCTTGTAGTTTTTCAGTAGTGTTGAAATTATGTTAATAAAGTGTGAAAAGTAATCTTACCATTCATAATTTATTTCACAGTGTGAGTAGTCCATCACCCTTGTCTGGCAAACCAGAACCTTCCTCTGCAATTGAACAAGCAATGCAGGCGACTTTAGCATCTATTGAATTGCCTCCGCCTCCATCATCTGCTCTACCAGCACAACCCATGCCAGATTTACCAGCAGAAATTAAAAAAGAACCTGTGTGAGTATTTCTTAAAATTGGTATACTACGGCATCACCGATATGTCTGAGGCTGAAATGTTATACTTCGTTAATTTCATTAATTATTTCAAACATCCCTGCTATTCGGTTTACCTCTGACAATTCGCTCCTTTTGTGCAAACTTTCTGGACATCACTCTCACCATTCATCAGTCTTATCTCAACATATCAATGTGTTATAAAATCTAGCGATGCTCATAGTTTTATACTCTACACCTCTTCCCTTTCCCAAGTATGTTGAGGCTCTTGGCCAATCATCCGGCTTTTGCACCATTGTCTTAAAGGGTTTTAAGTCGTAGGATTAATTTCATTGCACCGGGTTTTACCCCATATGGTTCGGTCCCTCTCCGCAGGAATGGCACGCCACCTGCTGAGATTATTGCACAAACTCCGTAGCTCCTGCAACAATCCTAGGGGTATCTCTGAAAATGCGATATATATGCGAGGTATATGACTTTCTTGACAGAGTCGGAAGAAGCTTAACATCTTTTGCAGTCGCTTAGACCCTGACTGTGTTCTTGTCTCTGAATTGCTTATATCGCCAGAGTGGTTACCGGGCCCAAATTTGGGATGTAAAGAATAGAACCACTGTTACCTGCCACGCATGTCGTAAAAGCGTTGAAGGAGGTTTGGCTGAAATCGGATGCACGTGTCCGCTAGGGAATGCTAACTCGAAACAAATGCTTGCAGAAACGGATGCACCAGGCCGTAAGGCGCATAACATGGTGCAACAAACCCTCACAATGAGGAATGGAATAACGGATTCTACGGTTGCCAATCTGCCTCACAGTAAGAATGTCAGACCTACCATCACGAGGGTGGCCAAAACGGGAAGCAGAAATCATAGGAATTATATCTTACAGAACTGCCCCCAGTATATAGACTTGAGAAGAAAGAGGTGGCCCACTTACACCAGCGTCCAAGACAAACTGTATGGCTAAAATATTTATATTTGAAGAGGACACGACTAATGTATTTGATTTTCATATTTTAGTTCTGAGCCTGAGAAGGAGGAGCCTCCAAAAAAAGAAACATATGTCTTTAAAAATAAGAAAGAGGCAATTGAAGCTTTTAAGTGTTTGCTCAAAGAAAAGGTAGGCCACAGTCTTGAATTGTCGTTTAAAATTAAATGTACATACCTATATATTTAAAAGTATTTAATGGAAAGACCTTCATAAATTAGCAGTCACCATAGTATTGATATTTTTGTCTATATTTTGATTGTGACATACACCTTAGTGAATTTCCATCTGTAGTTTACTTTAAATTGTAAGAAATGTGTTACTGTATTAGTTAATACTACAGATGTAGTACCGTCATACATTTTTTAAAATCACCTTTATTCTGTGCAAGGCTGCGTCTTATCGCCAATGCTCTTTGGAATAGCAATTGACTGGGTCATGCGAAAATGCACAAATAACACAAATATGGGCATCAAATGGGTTGATAAAATTTTAGAAGACCTTGATTTTGCAGACGATATAGCCCTTTTGAGTTCATCACACCAAGATATTCAAATGAAAACAAACCTTCTCCAAAATATCTCAGGACAAATTGGTCTCCAAATCAACACCACAAAAACAAAAATTGTTGACCTTACCAGCAGTCCAGAAAATATCCAACTAAAAACTACACTCTTGAAAAGTCAAAAGTTTTACATACCTAGGGAGTATGATGACATCTACGGGGATACAGCGCCAGAAATTCCATACAGAATCGCATTGGCATCAAGTGCTTTTAACAAATTGTCAAATATATGGAGGTCCAATTCACTCAGCAAGCACTTAAAATTAAAGATCTTTAACTCTTGTGTGATTCCAGTATTAACTTATGGATGCGAGAGTTGGAAAGCAACAAAAGCTCTAGAGAGAAAATTAGATAACTTTGAGAATAAATGTCTTAGAAGAATACTGAACCTCAAATGGTCAGATTTCAGACCTAATACACAAATAAGACAAGAGACCAAGCAAGAAAATGTATCAAATTTTATAAGAAAGCGCCGCTGGAACTACATCGGCCACACACTTAGAATGGATGAGAGAAGACTCCTTACCAATCCCTCATATGGACACCAGAGGGAAAAAGAAACGAGGAAGACCAAGAGAGACTCTGCGTAGAACCATCACCAGAGAAGGCTCAACGATGGGCCTAGCAAACATTAAAGACCTAAAACAGATAGCAACGAACCGCGAGACATGGAGGCTATGACCTATGCGCGCCCACAGGCCCAAGAGGAAAGACTAACTAACTAACTAATTCTGTGTATGTTTGTCACTGTCCTTGATAAAGACATTTTTCGTCAAAATGTCAATCGATAACGCTTTTTTTTTAACATAGGAAAATATAATAAGTTCTGAATATTTACTGAGAATTCTGCTCAGATCTTGTTGCATAAACTTGTCATATTGAAAAAAAAAAATTTTCTATGTTCCTTTGTGTATAATATAATAGTATAGTTTTACAGTGTTCAAATTAGTCTGAACATTGGTTTTCAATGTTTATTCTGTTATGTAGGAAGTGCCATCTAATGCAAGCTGGGAAACTGCAATGAAGTTGATAATCAATGATCCTCGATATGGTGCACTGAAACACTTGAACGAAAAGAAGCAAGCATTTAATGAATACAAAACGCAAAGGGCAAAAGAAGAAAAGGTAATAAAGGCAGCATACTTTATTATTAAAAAAGAAGATTACATCTTTTGAACTCTAAACTTTTAAATGATATGTGGTGTTTTAAAGTAATCTTGACTGTGCAAGGCTGTGGTGGTCAGAATTTTCTGTCCAGTTGGAGGTAAAAGTCAGAAATACTTTGTTCCATCATTAGGTAGAGGGAATCAAAGATTTCAACATTGCTCTTTTGTAAGTTCCAGTTTAGAATATTGATGACTATAAAGCATTAGCCTCCATTGTCTATGTAAATTCTTGTTCAGCTGCCTCTGGAAACATGTTGTGAAGATGTTTCATTGTGATTGCTTTGTATATTAGATTATGCTCAACATCTTTTCTTGACAATTTAGTGATGGAGGCTGAAACATTTAGTGTTACCGATTCTGTTTCCCAGTGGTCAATAAGTAATTCTTCTGGTATGAAATTAGGATATGATAGTATGACTTTCCCATTTCCTTTGCTTGGGGGTTTAGACTTGTATCATTTAGTCTGTTCTAGCTGCCATTTTTTCCATCCAGTTGATTGGTGAGACATTTTTGATACTTTCAGCATGTAGAATCACTTCTCACGTTTTGTTTTTCCAAGGGCTGGATGTTAGTTGCCTTTTCCATTTCTGCAACGGATTTGATAACTCCCAAAATAGTGCACATTCTCTGTCCAAATATTGTGCACAATGCAATAGTGTACAAATATCTATACATTCTTGCCTAGTATATGGTGATGAAAAAAAATTGATAATTCTTCTTCTTCTTTGCGTTCGGTTTTGTATGCTCATCTAAATCATGAGATGGGTTGCCTCTATGAAGCTGCATGTCAGTTAGAGTTCTTCGAGAGTTCCCCATAGCTTGGTCTGTAAGCTTTGTTCATGAGGCCATGTATCATTTCATTGGTGTATGTATGATGGACATGACTGCAGGATGTGCTCTGGAGTCTGTGTTTCTGTCTGGCATGCACACTGTGCAGTCTGAGCAGGCTTTATGATTGATAATTCAAAATGTAAAATTCAATCTACAGATTACTCTCTATTTGTTTCATCTTTATGTTTTGTTCAAAAATGTTTCATTTGCAAATGTATTTTAGTTTAATACAATAATGTATTAATACCTCTGAAGTCGGATATATGGATAGACATAGACAGGAAATATGTGCACACATGCTAAATATGTACGGCCGGTATGGCGAGGAAACCAATAAAACAGTAAGCAGGCCTTCACGCAACAATCAATCGGAAGCGCCATACCAGACGCCATGGCTACACCTGAATTCATATTGGGTGAATGCAGAAGAAGAAGAAACAATGCAATATACTAAGATATAAATTTAAAAAAAAATATGTTGCATGTGATAGTATAATGATTAGCAACACATGCACATAATTTGTCTGTTATCCTGCTGTCCTCTTGTGGCATGACTGAACACATTGCAGATTATGTTCTACAGTACTGTCTGTCCCTTATACAGACAGTATAGATAGCAGTGCTGGCCGAACAATACAACACCATGTACAAAACTGTATGAGAGTAAAGAGCTTCAAACGAGATAGGTCTATCATAAAAACTCGTCTAACTACGTAAACATTTAAAGATATCATAAGAAGAACAATTCCATAATAACTATTTTGTACATTTTTAAAACAACTTTAGGAAGAGCAGCGACTGCGTGCAAAGCAAGCCAAAGAAGACTTGGAACATTTTCTGCTGAATAATGAAAAGATGAATTCATCTATAAAATACTGGTAAAATTGTCATGTTCATTATATTAGTTTTGACTGTTTAATTGTTTTTAAGCCACAAGCTTAATGGTGATATTTGTTCCAGACAACTGTTATTTGTGATCTTGTTATTGGAACACTTTTCCAGGATTAAGTGTCAGTACAAAGATGTGATCCTAGTAAATGACTGGTCATCTGCAAAATTTGACATGGACCTTGCTAACTAGATAAAAGCAACATATATGCCTCATTGACTTCCATTTGCATGGTGCACATTCCTAGAGAAAACATGTTAGTATCAGATAGATGCAGCGATTTGACAAAGATAGCTGCCACCTTTAGTCCCACAGTATGTGTGCCTGTTAATGTCAGCAATATTTGTCTTGGACGACTGGTGATTCACTAATCCAGAATACTCACACAGAGATAATTGTTCAGTGCCTGGATTCTGCCGTAACCACCAATAGACCACATCTGAGTAGGATTGTGCACAAATAACAACATTGCACTCTGAAGAGTTTTGTAGTTTTCTGGGTATGAGTAAAAGCTCTACAAATCCATCACTTACACTACATATAAAAAGATTTCAAATCTCTAGTTCCTTCTTAGGATTCTTACAGCAGCAACAAACAAAGTCATAAGTCTCATCACTAAATATCCATATAAATATAGAACTAAGTGGCCTAAGAGAAACTTTAAACATTATATACCAGCAGTTTAAAAAATCTGATGCAAGCAGTATTTATCCAAAATGATCCTAAACAGGGTCTGTTCCAGTCTGTATTGAATATACTCAGCGATACACAGATGGAAAGAATATGGAGGTTGTGCACATTATACTTCGATGCACAAAATATGTGAGGAACGATGCATCACTTCCCAGGCATTTATTTTTGTGAACTTTCACTACTTGGGGTGGAGGGGGTATTGTGAAGGAAGGCTGTGGGGTTTTGTATACCTACAAGTAGTCTGATAGACTGTCTTTGAGGTTATGACAGTATCTAAAGCAATGGTCAGGCTGGAGTCGCAGACTTTTACCCATGTATTCATCTACTGTGAAGATGGGTATGCTCAAGAAGTTCAGATAGGCTAGACTCGAAATCAGTGTCTCTTAGGATATCAAGGCTGGCAGAATTGTTTATGTTAGGTCTGCCGTATAGGAAGTCTGAAGTTCTTCACTTTTGATGTATCCTTTACTGTATATTGTTTTTGTCAAACTACAGTACTTTGTTTTTACATGTTGTTTCGCCATTGCTGGGCATGCAGATGTAAAGGAGAAAAAAACCCAGACATGTGAGCATTGCTACTGTAGATAGAAAGTGAGCAAGCAAAGGACCAATTTGATAATCTGAATGCCCTAAGGAAGGCAGGGAATGTAAATGATTCAAGGAATTAGGTGAATTTGCAATTCTTACAAGACTGCACAGAATATAAAATCAAACAGGTTGTAGCTAGGCAAAATCGTTGTACTGGAAACTTATGCAGTAAACAGACATAGAAATGGCTGCATCAATCACCACACACTGAGGGACATTATGAGGAAGAGATTGGAGCACTTATGGACTAATTGGTTTGATGTGCCGTGATCGTGATCTATTGACTAAACTAATGTTGCGTCAGTATATTCTCATTTGTTTCAAACATAATCCTTTTGTTCTCAAAAGAGCTCCAAATGGTACTGAAAGCATGGCAATGGCTTGGATTTATTTAATAAAATATGGGAGAAAAAATAATTGTTAAGATTTCCTCCCCCAAAGTAATCTACAAGATTGCAAAATCTGGCGAGGATCATCCTATTATCAGTAATGACTGAGACTTTTGCAAAATCATTTCCAGTAGAATCAAAGATGTAAATTGCTGTAATCTTTCAAGTCTATCAGGTTCTGCATATCATGCAGATATACTTAATTTAATGCTTTATTTGTTTGGGAAAATGTGTGTCGAAGCTGTAGCCACAATTTAAGATGCCAAAAATATTTGAATTCTGTGATCATATTTCAGGAAGGCAGACACCATTTTTGGTGAAGATGATGCTTGGAAAAATGTATTTGAGAGGGAAAGAAGAGAATTATTTGATGATGTTGTTCATCTTATTGCAAAGCGGGAAAAGGTATAGTATAAGTTATTGTAGTAGTTGTCATGACATTAGACTTTATGGTGAGAGGTAAAATTCTTCTTTGTCTGCTGTCAGATTAATGATTTTCATATTCTTGGCAGAATTTCTAGAATGTAATAGTGGTACCACTGCTCACTATGCTTTGGCAAATCTGCAACACCTGTTAGGTTGTCTCATAATTGGTGTTACAGGTGCACAGATCTGTTGTGCTAATCTTCTCTGTTGATTTAGCACCAGTCTATTATGCCTTGAGCATAGTTAGACAGTGCTGATCATGGTTCTAGCTGGTAGACTGCTGGTAATCTATTGGACATAGGCTTGTTTTTGTTTGTTACTTGCTGAGACATTTGAAGATGATGTAATCCAACATCTTTGTAATTCTTAACATTAGTTGCTGTGCTACCTTTTTTTGTTATTGACCACATCTGCTAACACATTGTTTAGAGAAATTATTGTAGATAAAAAAAAAGTTGAAGACATTAAATGTTCTTGCTCTTGGAAGAAATAGATTCTGAAATCTCGGTACCTATCTGTACCACAATGTCTTAACTCTTGAAAGAAATAGATGGGGTCAAAGGCACATGGGGACAATGCCACGCCAGGATTAGTGAGCAGGTACTAATCAAGATCCTACCCCACCTCCACGGGGTGACCCTGGTAACATACATTGGTTCCTGTCTGGCTAAGCGGGTAGGGATCGAGGGAGAGCTACTCTGGTGTAGGTAGAGACGCAGACGTAGTCATGCTGGATGGGATCCGCTCGCAACACAGGCAGGCAGAATCCCAGAGTGACTATTAATACTCGTCTCTCCCGGCCGATGGGAAAAGCTGGACCAACAAACATCAAGGGATGAGGGGTGCATCCAGAGAATAGTCGTGAACCCACACGGGGTGAAACTCTGAGTCGAAGGTGGGGCCGAACACATAAACATAGGATGAGAGGTGCATCCAGAGAAAAGACGGGCCCACATGGGGCGAAGCTCGGAGCCTATATGTGCCGGGCCCCGAGTTTAGTTACGTGGTGGCCCACATAGGGTGGAGCCTTGAGGTGGGGGCCCGAGTTAAGCCCTGGGTCCGGACAGCCTAGAGGTAAATGGGAGCATGGTGAGAACTGATGGAGATGGTGAAGCAGGCACCAGGGCAGAGCGAGCACGCTTGCGGGCAATGCACAGGTAGGCCCACCGGTGTGCAGACATGCACATCGCTGATGGTGTAGTGAAGAGAGGGCGTGGCAGACTTGAGGGTAAGCGGACCACCCAATGTGCAGAAAAACTGGAATGCCCAGCAGAGGTTGAACCCAGTGCGCGTTTCTGCTCGCAGCGAACTATTGCTGCCTTGTAATTTGATTGGAGACAATCAAAGGCTAGTGGAGTAAACCGTACACAAAACTGGACGGCAGGAAAACCAAGTAGTCCACAAAAAGACAGGCTTTATGGGCAGATGACGCTCAACAGCCCGGGAGGGTAGTTCGTCTAAGGGTCGCTACCCTAAAAGAAAATAGCAACCTGCTGCCTTGCAGGTCGAAGGGGGACAGTCAAAGGCTGACGGAGAGCGAACCCAGTAAACGCTGGTTAAAATCGGACACTTCACCAAAGGACAAGCACTAGAGCTCCATATGGTACTGAACGATGGGACGTAAAACTGCATTCTTGGCAAAGACTTTATATATCACAATAAGAATGATAAACATGGCAGAAAAAAAAAGAGAGAGAGAGAAAAATAGATTCTGAAATCTTCTTGGTATCTGTCTGTTTGATAAATATTGTGCCAATTGTAAATGAAGAATAGAATATATTATAGTTGACCGAGCTGTATCACATTTACTTTATATTTTACATCTCCATACACCTCCAAGTACTAGTTTCCATGGAGATCAAACCTAGTTTGATTATTAATTGATTTCAACATTTCTGTTTCATCAAAATGATCATCTGATTCAATTTCAAAATCTTTGTGAAAATAATTGGTTAAGATCTAATTTTCATCACAATCATTGGGGCACACGTTCAGTGGTTGTTCTGTTATCCTTTTAGAATGGCCATTTCCTAAATCATCAGCATGTCTTTTCATCATGAAAACATTAAAAAAACCTATAATTTCTATAAGAATGTGTCATACCATCTTGCAAAAAACCAAATAGTTTTGTGTTTGCTGTTGCGTTTCTGTACAATTTGTGTCTATGGGCAGCCGATATTTAAAAAGAGGGTTTTGAGATCTATGTAGTGGAACCTGAGATGTTTATATCTTTAACCTTATATAGGATTACGGATATGTCATATACTGCATCTATGTAATTTTGTTGCAATTCATTTCCTCTAATTATTCTTATTTGCGTTCGTCCTGGACGGCAGGCAAACCAAGTAGTTCAAATAAAGACCGAACATCACAAAACAGGCTCTCCGATAGAACCCCCAAGGCAATAGAGTTAGGGGAAGACACAGGAACACCTGGAGACAGGAGTTGGAGACAGAATGCAAGAAAATGGGGAGAGTGGAGAGATCTGGAAAGGATGGCCTTGGATAAGTGGGCTTGGAATGCCTTGGTTGCGGACCTATGCCTCCCTAGGGGCGAAGAGTGAAGAAGAAGACCTGGGCAGATGATGATCAACAACCCGGGAGGGTAGGTCATCTAAGGGTCGCTACCCTAAAGAAAATAGCAACCTGCTGTCTTGCAGATCGGCTGGGGACAGTCAAAGGCTAACGGAGAGCGAAACCAGTAAAGTTGAATCCGAACACGTCGCGAAAGGACAAGCACTAGAGCTCCACATGGTATTGAAGATGTGAACGTATCACACCCGTTCTTGGTATGGCTGTTTATATATCACAATAAGAATGATAAAAATGGCAGAAAAAAGCGACCGAGAAGAAGAAGAAGAAGAATTAAAAAGAGATAACTCAGAATTGAACACATGTCTCTTTGGTGCGACTTCACCTCGCTGCAAGAGATAAATCACTTGTTTAGTTACTTGGCCAGCTAAACAATTCAAAACTGGAGAAATTGTGCCCTGAACAGCTCTTCATGTTGTCAATCCAAGATTTTCCAGAGCAGCACTTTGAGAATAGAACCACTGTTACCTGCCACGCATGTCGTAAGAGGTGACTAAGGAGGTTTGGCTGAAATCGGATGCATGTGTCCTAAACGTGTAGAAGTCTATGCGTTTAGGGGCCTACCAAACCAATGTGCAACATATACACGTTCTTGGCAAAGATCAAACATATCACAAAGAGTGATTACAATTGGTCGTAAAGACGACGCAAAGAAGAAGAAGAAGATGGAGTAAAGTCTTGATCAGCTCTGGTTCACTAATGGTATCATCTCATTTACTGCATCTAAAGCTCTACGTGTTGGTTATATCTTTGTGCTAGACATATCATCTTGTTGATAATTAGAAACAGTTATAATGATTAATGGACGATTGCTAATATAATATATTTACCCTAAATACATCTTTGCTATTTAAATATATACAGGGTGTTCAAGATAAAAGTAGCCCGATTGACAATCAAAAGTTGCTAGTTGCGCATTGCGTTTTGTCTATTTACTATTTAAACCGGTTCTGGCTAGCTCGTCCTACGTCACATTGGTTCATCGCCCTTCCAGCACCATAATTACACATCATAAGCACTTTGTTATTACGTGTTTCGCCATAATTACACACCATTACAAAAAGGCTTGCGTACTTGACCTATACTAAGTCATAATTGAACCTTCTCATTTTCATAAATATATGCCAGATTGGCTCTCCTTGACAGGCTACTTTTATCTTGAACACCCTGTATTTGTTTGAAATATTGAGTTAATAGATCCAACTTATTTGATACAGGAAGAAGCAAAAATTTTGAGGAAGCGAAACATCAAAGTTTTTTCTGAAATTCTTGATAGCATGCCTAACCTGACAAACACCACAACATGGTCGGAGGCACAGCAGATGCTATTAGATAACCCAAGGTTTACAGAGGATCCAGATCTTGAGAGTGAGTTTTCTTCTGTCTTTCTTTTTATTTTGTTCCCCGCTGCAATGTCAGGATTAGTAAGTGAGTATGGGGTGGAATAATTGAAGATTGCATAGATATGTATAAATTGAATATATTACCTTCAGATATTTCTTTTTAATATTGACAAGGTTGTTTTTATTACAACAGTTGATATTGATGAATTTTGCAAACAGAACAAAGCACATTGGTTTTTTAGCATTGTAACCTCCTATCACATGCATTGTAACCTCTTTCATATGTCAGATTGGATAGTGTCATCAATCATTGACTTTTTGTCCCAAGTTCTTGTAATCTGTTATGTTGTTGAGTATCTTCCATGCAATCAATCTGTCTAGTATTTCTATCTTTGTTATTTTTCTGTCTGCTTTCAAATAATTTTGTCTGGTGTCACAATATGCTCCTAACCTCTTACTTATCTCTTATGATACTTATCAGACTCTTTCCTTGGTATTTCATCCTGACTGCATTTTACCAGAGAACCTTCATCTCTGGTTCTCAGATAGTGGACGCCCAGTGGTTACCAGGGCCCAAATTTGGGGGTAAAGAATAGAACCACTATTACCTGCCATGCATGTCCTAAGAGTCGACTAAGGAGGTTTGACTGAAATCTTTACATGTGAAATGCATGGTCTGGTTCTGGACTCATTATAAAAATCATTATGCCAACACTTAAACTACATTTCAGGATTTCTTTATGTACATATTACCAGATAGAAGTAAGAACTATGTATGGAGCTCATGTTATTCTCACAAGTTTAGTGTGTAATACTTGATTCTCATGTCTCAACTTCACAAGGGGAATTGTATAATTTGACTGCTCTTGTGTGGGTAGATACCGAACTATTGATATAGCAAATGGCAAAATTTGATGTTGGGTCTTTCCAGAACACTTAGTGTGAAGGTCTGGGTTAGTTATCTAATTCTGAGATTCTCACAAGAGCAATGTTGATCTTTATTCCCCTTTATTTTGTATATGCACAAAACTTATACAACACAAACACCTAATGTCACTACCAGAAATCAAGACACATATCAAGCGAAAGTACAAAGAGGTGTGGAGGCAACAAACCCACAGCAAATACAAACAAGATCCCATCAGCAGACTAAACAGAAAACAGAATACAACAATCTTTTGCCTAAGAACATGTCACTGCAGGTTCAACCACTACATGCACAGAATAAAGCCTGCTCAGACTGCACAGTGTGCATGCCAGACAGAAACACAGACTCCAGAGCACATCCTGTAGTTATGTCCATCATATATACACTAACGAAACGAAACATGGTCTCATGAACAAAGCTTACAGAGCATGCTTTGGGGAACTCTCGAAGAACTCCAACTGACATGCAGCTTCATAGGGGCAACCCATCTCATGGTTTAGACAAGCATATGAAACCGAACGTGAAGGAGTATATACACATTTTTGACCACATATAAAAGCGAATTCAAAACTAGACACATATCTCTATTACAGAATTAGGAAACACAGAGAATGTCTTTGATTGTCATTGTTGTTATCAGTTATATGAGGACTATCATCATAGCACTCCTGACATGTCCATAGGTGCTCTTCCTCAGCAAATCCAACAGCATCCAGCGGCCCAACACGCCAGTTCGATGTTGATTAATCAATCTCCTTGCATATTTAGTATGTCGTTCTCTTCGGGCATTACCAATATTGACACCCATCTCTCTCAATCTGGTCAGCGAGTGGGATTCACAGCCCTGAAACTCCTCTATGCGGAAAGACTCTCTCAATGCGTGAAGAATGTCATTTCGATCCATGGCAGCTCCCTCTGATATTGTAGACAAGCCAGCCAATCAATCAGCTCGTTCATTACCCCTAACTCCTGCGTGCCCAGGGACAAAATTGAAGGTGATTTCTCTGATCATTGTCTGTACCAGTACCTCCGCCTAGCTGCGTCTCACCATTCCTGATTCGACTTACGAATCATGCTCATGGAGTCACTGAGTATGAAAACACGAGGTAGTTGTGAGATGCAAACCATTTCACCAACTCCGTATCCACTTGAACCTCCATTGTCAAACTACTTGTGGTTGCTGTGTAGGCTCCACTGGCCTCTCTTATTATTTTTCCTCCTGAGCGTGCTGAAAAGCACAGCGTTGTTGGCGAATGAATGAACCATCGGTGTAAATAACCACATCTGTATCATTGATAATGCCATTCAAGAGGGCTTCCACCTCCCCGTTAATCAGTGATAGACTGAAATGTGTTAGGCGAATGAATGAACCATCGGTGTAAATAACCACATCTGTATCATTGATAATGTCATTCAAGAGGGCTTCCACCTCCCCGTTAATCAGTGATAGATTATTTTGTTCGCAGTTATTCTTAATAGATGTAATAACGGTGGAAGCAGTCTGAAATTGAGGTGGCACAGCAATCCATTCCTCTCCTGTTTCAATTCCAGAAAGATCACATATTTTCCTAAGAGTATCTTCCGCCTGACTCAGCCATGGTCTGCCTCTCTTGAGTCTACACTCGTTCTCCTTAATGAGTTCTTCATGGAGAGGATGTTCCTTGTTTGCGTTGATTCTTAGATATGATCGAACCCTCCAAGTTTCAATTCTGTTAGCAATAGTTGGGAGGTCAAGAAGGAATCTTAATTGACACTCCTGGTGTATCTTTGGTGCATCCCAGAATGATGCGCATAGCCTCATTCTGAATTCTTTCCAGCCTCACTGTTTGCATAGGACTAATTGTTAGGAGGGCGCATGCATATTCTGTACATGACAGAACAATACTATTGTACAGGAGCACAAGAAGGCATTGCTCAATGTTAGCAGCCGCCATGATTCTCAGTGCGGATAGTGCGTTGCAGCCTTGGCAATGACTTAGTCGATATGGTCCCTAAAGCATAGAGTGCGATCAAATTTTACACCCAAATAACTCATAGATGCTGTTTGGGTGAGTGTATGTCCGTCTAAAGTGACATGTGGTGTGTCAGACTTCACAATGTGATTATTTAGGGAGAATCATGATAGAACCGCTTTGGTATGGTTTATCGTTGCACCAGAAACATCGCACCAGGCCATGATGCGGTTCAGTTCTTCCTGGAGTTTATTAGCAATTTCATCCCTGTTTCTCCCCTGTCTGTACACCATGATGTTGTCTGCAAATGACAGTGTTCGTCCCCTGCCAGATAATTGCTGCTTCGTAATCATTATGGTGAATCATTGTTGTTACTTTACTTCATCACATAGCATTTATATAGTCAACATTTGCGTAACACTTATAGGACAATATAACTTTTCCTTTGTCAGAAAATTGTATTTGAAAACAAGTAGTTTAAAATATTAATTAAATACTATTTTGACATTTTATACATTCAAATTTGAATTGGGTTCAGTGAATTTTAAATGTAAATCTGCTATTAAGATGTTGATGCACCACCCGATAGCTTGGTTATTCACTGATTTGAACTTTGTGTGATTCTAGCGCTGACTAGATCAACATGCTGTACAGGCCTGTTAGGATACACAATACTATCACCATCCCTTTCATTTTATATGTTATCTCTTGATTAATTTTGAGGTCTTCGTTGTGCTTTTTAGTATTTAAATAGTGGTTGCAGATGATAGTGAAGTTGATAACACTCAGCACTAATGATCTCGAGCCATGAAAATTCTAGAGTTGAAGACCAGCTTAGCCAAATATTATCATATGCATACATTACACATTTAGATTACATGAGACCCTGATCCTTTACTTGGGAATCTAAATTACAAGTACCTCTGAAGTTGGAGTAAGTCTTGCTTGAATGACGAGGAACACTGGCGATATGGAAAACATGTCTTCAAGCAAAAATCAGTGAGACTCGCTATATTAGGCACCATGATTACACCTGACTACATGGCGGGTGGACACAAAAAAAGTATATCCATAAGCATTGTATTGTAGCTCACAAAACAAGTTAACTGTTTACTTTAACTTGTGAACTGTATAATAATAATCATCTCATTTGTGTTACAGATATGGACAAAGAAGATGCACTTATTTGCTTTGAAGATCATATTCGACTTTTAGAGCAGGAGAATGATGATGAAAAAGAAAGAGAGAGACGAAGGGCCAAAAGAAACCAGCGGAAAAATAGGGAGAGTTTCATAGTAAGTACTCTTACAAAGATAAGCATGCACATTTTACCAAGGAATACAACAGAATTAGTTGTCTATGTAAACTAAAATGTTGATTATCATTTGGTGGAAAAAGTATGTTTAATTATCAGGAAGTCATTGAGAGCATCTTAGCAGCATAGAGATGTGTTATGAAAGATTTTGCAAACATAAAACTCTGTTTGATATTACCACATCTACCAAGTTAGTAGCATGGGGCCACATCTGATTGGTCGTAGGAAAGTCACATATGTGACTCGTGCACGATTCTCTTAGTATATATCGAAACAGAACATTTGTCTTTATTGTTGACTATTCCAGGCTACATTTCTTTATATTTGTATGTTTCAGGTCTTGTTAGATGAACTGCATCATCAAGGAAAGCTAAACTCCATGTCACTTTGGATGGATCTGTTTCCAATTATAAGTCAAGACATGAGATTTGGTCATATGTTGGGACAGCCTGGTTCCACACCCCTTGATCTCTTCAAGTTTTATGTAGAAGATCTTAAATCCAGATTCCATGATGAAAAAAAGATTGTCAAGGAGATTCTGAAGGTTTGCCAACAGTGTTTATTTCAGGATTGTTGAAACTTTAGGTCACCAAGTATTAGATAGATTCTAAAATCCTCATAATATATACAGACTTTAAACCCTGCTACGACCAATTTGCAGCCCATGCAGTTTAAAGCTATCATCCATCTGTCTTTCTAAGAAAAGTTTGAATTGTATCCAGAGCTATTGTATAAGCACTCTGATGCTTTCAATGAGTTGATATTCATTTCAGTTTTCCTGATCAATGTAAAACACATTGAACAAGTCCATATGTTCTTCCACCAATGCAACAATAATCTCAAGATTTCTACGTTCACTGTACTCAAGTGATGTTGGTTGGCTTATATTCTCTCTCTACCCTGCACACATCACCCCCATGCCATCAGGTGTCAGACAAGGATGTGTCCTCTCACAACTAATCTTTATCACATATATGGATAAAATAACTAGTCAATTTCAGATAATGATGCAATAAATGAACTGCTTTTTGCAGATGATCAGTGCCTGATATACCAAAAATAACAAGACCTACAACATCATATTGACACATTGAACCAAAATTGTATAAATCATGACATAAGAATCAATAACACTAAAACCGAAATAATGAACATAGGGGGAAATAAACTAAACATCCATGTCATTGACACTTCAATCAATCAAGTGCAAGTATTCAAATACGAGGCGTGTTCAAATGAAAACGGGACTTGTGGATTTATTTAAAAAGTATCTACGCAAATTAATAGTTTCAACGGAATTAAACAAAGCAACCACTTGTGAATAAGAATGCACCTGGGTTCATCAGAAAAAATTCTTGCATTTAGGCAAGCATCCCACTGTTTAGGTAGCGTCGAATGCCGTCCGATAAAAGGTGCGTGGCTGCTCACTGATCATCATGTGGTCACCGCTGTCTTCACGTCTGCGTCGCTGTTGAATCGCTTTACCTTTAGTGCTTTCTTCAACGGTCCGAACAAATGGAAATCACACAGGGACAAATCGGGACTATAGGCTGGGTGATGAAGAACTTCCCAATTCTTCTTTGCCAATGTTTCCTGCACAATTTTGCGACGTGCGGACTAGCGTTGTCGTGGAGAAGAATCACACCTTGAGAAAGCTTGCCTGGTCGCTTAGCCTTGATGGCCTTATGCAGCTTGTCTAAAGTGTCTTTATAATGGCATTGATGTTGACACCAGGTTCCTTAAAATCGGCCAACAAAAGCCCTTCATGGTAAAAAAATACGGTCACCATAACCTTCCCAGCAGAAACCTGTGTCTTGATTGTTTTGGGTTTTGGTGAACCTGGATGTTTCCATTGCATGCTGTCAATTTTGCTGCTCGGTTCATAGTGGTGGCACCACGATTCATCACCTGCCACAATGCTCAACAGAAATGCATCACCCTCTGTCCTGTAGACATCAAGTGGTTTAAACTCCACCCCATCCGTTCTTCCTTATGGTGGTCAGTCAACATCCGTGGGACCCACTGTGAACACACCTTCCGATAGTTCAATTTCTTCCGAACAACCATGTGGGCTGTCCCAATTGACCTATGGAATTCTTTTATGCAAGCGAACGAATGCTCCGACGACGGTCAGTCAGTACTGCTTTATCAAGCAAGGCTATGGCTTCTTCTGTTGCAACAATATCGCCTGACCTGGCTGTGCAAGATCTGCTGTTAACTCACGTCCATCTTTAAACATACGCGCCCATTCCATCACTCTTGTCCTCGACAAACATTTGTCACTATATGCTGCCTTCATTCTCCGATGAATGTCTACTGCTTGACATCCTTCAAATGAAAGAAACTGGATCACAGCACGCTGATTTACTTTGGACGGGTTCGGAATCACACCCGCCATATCGTTAAGTCTCATGCAGCACATATGCATGCTGGGAAGATGAACACGTGACCGTATGTTAATTATTGGATACTCATTACTAGTGCAAAATGTCATCAATATCCGTGCACTCTAGCACGCGTGGTGTAACAAGTCCCGTTTTCATTTGAACACGCCTCGTACATAGGAAGCATATTCACAGAAGATGTAGACTACGAGATAGAAAGAATGCAAAAATCAAATGCTGTAACCTACCAGCTAACCCTATTATTAAGGTACCCAAAGATCTCACTGACAGCTAAACAGCAGATGATAAACAGCATTTTTATACCTACTCTGTGTTACCATAGCCAAACATGGACAGTGAGCTAAGCACAGTCGCACAAAATAACTACATATGAAATGCGATGCCCATGAAAAAGTTACCATCACCAGAAAAGACATACCAAGACCAGAAAAAACAGTCACCAACATCAGCATAAGAAAGAAAGTTGGGTCAGAACCTTGCTTGAATTATATTGAGAAACGAAGAATGAGGTAGTTCGGCCACTTAAAAAGAATGCAACCAATCTCCACTGTATACAGAGTCTTCTACAACAGAACACCAGGAAAGAAGGTGAGAGGAAGACCATGCAAAGGATTGATAAGTGACATAGCAGAATCCTGTCAAAAACACACAGAAAACTAGCTATCACCCAAGTCACTAGAGTGGCGCAAGACAAAAACAGAAAACCACAACACTGGGCAACAACCTGGTATCTGTGTAACGGCAGAAGAAGAATGAATTTACGTCCTAGCACTCAGAGCAGACCAATAGCTGCTTAGTTACCCCCAGCAGATTTCAAAGAGTATGCATGCTGATGGTTCTCTCTACCTCTTCTTCTTTATGTATGTTTCTTTGTTGCTCGATGCGCTGGAAAAACCAGACAATAGTGTACATACTCTGTATCACCAGCTGAAGTTTTAATGGTGTTAATGATCAGTTCCTTTCACAACAATCTCTATTTTGAGCAAGTCAAAACCCACGAGGCATGATAATTTCTCAGACATTTTGTCATGAAATTCAATATTCTGTACACAGTTGCCCTCTTACTTCATATTATCACAAGATTGTTATCTAGACACTTCCAAAATATTTGTTCAGTTAATTTTACTAGACAATGAGAAGAAAACATAATAATCTAGACATCCATGTCAATGTCACTAAAATAAACCAAGTGAAAGAATTCAAATACTTAGGAAGCATATTCACAGAAGACGGAAAACTAGATAGAGATATAGAGGCTAGAGTACAAAAGCAAATGCTGTAACCTACCAGCTAGCCCCATTGTTAAGGCACCCAAAAATTTCACAGGCAGCTAAGAAACAAATGATCAACAGCATTTTATACCTACTTTGTGTTACCAGAGCCAAACATGGACATTGAGCAAGCGCAGTCACAAAAATAACTACATGTGAAATGCGTTGCCTGAGAAAAGTTACCAACAACACAAGAAAAGACAGAATCACCAACATCAGCATAAGAAGAAAGTTGGCACAAAACCGTGCTGAATTATATAGATAAACAAAGAATGAAGTGGTTTGGCCACTTAATAAGAATCATCCAAACTCCACAGTATACAGAGTCTTCTACAACAGAACATCGGAAGATAAGGCAAGAGGAAGACCACGGAAAGATGGTTAGATGGCGTGGCAGCATCCTGTGAAAGAGCAAAGATAACAATCACACAAGCCACCAGAACAGCGCAAGACAAAACAGAAAACCACGACACTGGGCAACAACCGGTAGCAGTGTGACGACAAAAGAAGAAGAAGAAGAAGAAGAAGAATGAGAAAAGCTTTTAGTTAGTATTGATCTTTCAATGTTGATTGCTTGTATGTTTTTATCATATAAAATTCTATACATAGAGTAGAGCTAAAGTATCAGACTTGACTGTAAGATACTTAGCAGGTTGTTCATGAATCACATTTCTGTTGATGCAATATTTCATTTAGAAAAATTGTTAATGATTGATTTATGCTCATAGAATATTAATAGTTGAACAATAACACATGAAGAATTTTTCCCAGATTACATTATTAAAGAAGTTGAGTTGTTTATTTAGTTGTTTATTTTTCTAGTTTTTGTATTACAGAAAGTGTTTGAATTTTCTTTGTGTATTAGTTTACTTTATGAATTGTGTTTTAATTTGAACAATTATCTTGCAGGATAAAGGTTTCTACATTGAAATCTCAACAACATATGAAAGTTTCAGCAATGCCATATTGAGTGACAAACGTTCTTCTAATTTGGACAGTGGAAACATTAAACTGACATACAACAGTGTAAGACACAAATCTCATTTGTAGTATATGTCTTATCTGTTTTCTGCATTTTACAAAATTACTTCTCTTGTGCCTGTTTCTTGATCTCTTTTATAACTGATCTTTATTTCTGATTTTGCATGAACCATTATTGTTGATTATTTAACATGTAAAATTGTGTTTAATTATGTTCTTACGTGTTCAAATTTATTGTTTTAATGCAGCTCCTAGAGAAGGCGGAGGCAAGAGAGAAAGAGAGATTGAAAGATGAAGCCAGGAGGGTAAATTTTATCTATAAAGTGTTTTTTACCATGGTTAAAAAATGTAATGCCTGCAAACACATGTTTTTGATTTATTCAAAGTATTGATCAGTTGAGCATGTTTTTCCTATTCAGGAATGAATTCAGATAAATACAATAAAACACAGCTGTCAATATGTCCTACAGATTTTACCAGTTGGATTAAGACTAGCACCTCAAACTTATAAAACAAATATTGTTGCAGATTAAAACTGCAACCACAACAGACCTATCACAATAGAATTTAATAGAGAACAACAGTTATAGTTCTATATTCCACTGGGAACATGACAGTTTAATAGTAATAGTAGTAATACAGCCAAAGAATACAACCTACTGTTAATGTTTTTTTAAATTTCATTATATAGTGTAATTCAAGAAAATGAACATTTGACTCTTAATTTTTCCCCAGCTCAAGAAATTAGAGACTGCATTTAAAAGTTTACTTATGAAACACAACATAGACTTGGATACAAAATGGGATGATGTAAGAGTATGCTTTGTTTGTATCAGAATTGTTAATGAAAATAACATGTACTAGATTGTATTATTCATTGTAGATATGTCCTTTCTGTTATATGATTGTTCATTGGTATACAGTATTTGCTTATTCTTCAGCTTCAACATGGAAATATTTCACTTATGTTCTTCTGCTTTGTGTTCCTTATTATCAAGCAAGTTAGCTACTCTTTGTGATCTGTGTAGTTTGCACTGAGATTTGAATACATTGTACCCCACGGTTTGTAGGCCTCTGCGACATGTAAGACATTGCATCCAAATTTCAGCTCTACTTATGTTTTTTGTTATAGTAATCATCTTGGCATTGGAAATCTTGGATCGCAACTTTCTGTTTCTACAATCATTTTTAACTGTCTTTTATGCCATGTTATTGTCTAGTTGTTTGTCGTTATTTTTCCAATTTTGCAGATTGCAATAGTCTCATTGTAAGATTTGAATACATATTTTCTTCTCATTGCATGATTTGAATCATTATCATCAAATAACTTGTCCTGACCATAACGTTGAAACCAAAACTAAATGCAATAAAAGATAGTGTGGGAAGAACCCTAACAGAACAAGCAGAAATTCTCAACAGTTGGAAAGAATATTGCAGCGAAATGTATATGAACAGAGGTGAAAAGGACAATAGAGCGAACACTGAAATAATCACAGAGAAAGAGCCAGAATCATCGCTGGAGGAAGTTGAATGGGCAATAAAAAACTTTAAGATGGAAAAATCACCAGGATCTGATAATATTTCAGCAGAGTTTATCAAAGTAGGAGGAGAGCAAAGCATAAAAATATATGCCATATGCAAAAAGGTATGGAAAACAGGAATATGGCCAAAGGAATGGAAAAGATCAATATTTATCCCAATACCTAAAGGGAGACACCAAATTATGTACCAACTATAGAACAGTGGCATTGATTAGCCACGCAAGTAAAATCTTATTAAAAATTATTATGGGAAGACTGTATAGGTAAATGGAAGAACATATCACAAGCAGGGTTTAGACGGAACAGAGGTACAATGTGACCATAAATGGCCGCCAAACACAAAATTTTAAATCCCTAAGGCTCTGAAAGTAATGAATATAAATGAATTCTGTTTTCACTCTAATGGTGAGCAATTGTATTACTCTCTCGCGATCGTTCTACAGCCATTTTTATCATTCTATTGTGATGTATAAATAGCCAAAACATCAGAATGTAATGTACGTGTACCAACCTTCAGCACCTATTTGAGCACAGTTGCTTATCCTTGGTGGGGTGTTCGATTTCACCCAAAGTCTATTGTGCAGTCGGAGGGGGTTGCCATTTTTCGGGCAGCCTTAGATGCCTGCTGTTTAGACGACTGCCCGCAGCCCTTTTAACAAAAGCATGGTTTGCCATTCTTCAGGGCGCGTTTAGTTGCTCCCTCCCTTTGATTGTCCTAATCAGCTCCAGCTTTCCTCCGCCCTTTTACCTCTGCTGGGCTTTCCAGTTGTTCTGTGCATTTGGGTGGGACACACACCCTGCTTGCCTGCCGCTTGCACTGGTTTTGCCTCTGCTGGGCTTTCCAGTTCTACTCATATGAGTGGGACGCACACCCTCTTGCCGTGCCGGCCTGCCCCTGGTGGGGCCCACTATGACTTTGCCAGCGTGCGTGCTAGCTCTGCCCTGATGCCCTGTCACCATCGACTTTTCCTGCGCTCACATTTTCGTGCCTTCCATGTTGTGCACACATTTGCCTGGGCTGTCACCTTCTGTGACTCAACCCGGTCCCCCACCCATGAGATGGGGTCACGGATTTCGCCCTATGTGGTGCCATCCTTGCAACATCCGCATGCGCTCGCTCTGCCCTGGTGCCTACCTCACTGTTTCCGTCAATTCCCTCTTGGCTGTCCGACTTCGAGGGGGCAAATTCCGAGTTTCGCCCCATGATGCCCACGTGCAACTCAACTCGGTGCCCAACATACTCATCGGCTCTAGAGAGGTGATCAAGAAGAGCATGCTTGGCTCGAATTTCACCACGCGGGTCAACGTCCCTTCGATGGTTTTTTATTTGTTTTTGATAGGACTAGACTTTTTACCTATGTAGACCATCTTGCGGACACGTAGGCGGAACTCATCACCTGGCATGCTCATCGGCTCAAGAGAAGTCATCAGAGAGAGAATGCGTGGGCTCGGAGCTCCGCCCGCAAGGTTCCACATGTATCATCGTACTAGCTTTTCCCTTCGTCGGGAGGCATCATTAATAGTCAAATTGTAATATCTAAAAATTACACCTGATTTTAGGATATATTGAATATTTTGAATTTTGGGTAAACACCCCAGCTTTTTCACGAATTTTGAGGAAATTTTACCCAAAAATTTAAAAAAAATAAATATTTAATATATCCTAAAAATCTATGTGTAATATTTTAGATATTACAATTGACCTATAGATGAAAACAGAATTCATTTACATTCATTAGATTCAAAGCCTTAGAGATTTGAAATTTTGTGTTTGCCGGCTATTTTGTATTGTTTCCATGGCGACACTTTGACATTTTTAATTCATTTTTTCTACTATTCTAAGTCATAATCTTTCAAAATGGTTATTCAAATTTTACATTAATGTGAAATCAATGAAAATAGCTTCATGATCCCCACACTACCGAATCCCCCCTTAACATGAGAATAATCATAGAAAAATCTAGAGAGTATAATGTAGATCTATACTCATGCTTTATAGACTACTCAAAGGCATTTGATTGTGTAGAACATCAGGAATTGTGGAAGATTATGGGATTTAGGAGAAATATTTCCATTACATTTAATACAGATCATCAGAGAACTTTATAGTGATCAAATGGCAGCTGTAAGAACATCTGATGATACATCAGATTGGTTTGACATAGGGCAGGGAGTCAGACAAGGCTACATTTTGTAGCCTTGTCTGTTTAACAAAAATGGAGTAAACATCATGAGGAATGTTACAGAAGATAGCGGAAAAGAACAATACGATCCTTTTATAATAGGAGGAAGAGAAATACCTGAACGATACGCTGACGATACAGTGTTACTGTCAACATCACAAAAAGGGATTGAGAAATTATTAGAAGTAAAAGATAAAAACAAAATCTATATCTCAATGTGGCAAAAACAAAAATAATGACAATAGATAAAACGAACATGACAAAAGATATTTTTATCAACGGAGAGAAAGTAGAAAATGTGAACAGTTTTGAATATCTTGGTTCACTGCTAACAACAGATGGAAATGGGATGAAGGAAATTAAAGAAGAACAAACATGGCTTTACAAAAAATTAAACAACTAAAAACAGTATGGAACAGAACTGATAGGAAAACAAAGATCAGAATACTAAGAGCATGCATATTCCCAGTGGCAACGTATGGATGGGAAGCATGAAAATTTAGTAAAGCAGTGGAAAAACATATATGTGCTTTTGAATATAAGTGTTACAGAAGAGTCCTCTGTGTATCTTGGACAGAGAAGAGAACAAATAGATCTATCCAGAAAGAACTCAAAATCAAAGAAAACTGGCTGATGCTACAAATACGAAAGAGAAAATCGAGATATTTTGGACATATAAAAATACATTGGCCTCAGGACAAGCTATTTGATAATGATGAGCAGAACTTTGCCACCCCAACAGTCCTCCAGAATTTCTCTTTCTCATAGGCCAGATGTCCTGCCTCTGTAGCTGACATGTTCAAACCATCAGTTACATCCTGAATCCATCTTCTCCGTGGTCTTCCTCTTCTTCTCTTGCCGGTATGCCTCCTTCCATGATGGTCTTCTCCAGCCCTTTATGTCTTTTTAAATGTCCTAGATTGTGTATATCTTATGAGTTGAATACATATTTTCTTATCATTGCATGATTTGAATACATCTTTCATCTTGTCTCATTGCCCATCATCTCTTATCTTAACATGATTTAGTAAAACCTCATCTCTGCTTTATTTTGATCACTTTTTTTTTTTTTTTTCTTTTTTTTTTTCGTCCGCTTTCAACTCAGACGAAGTTTCATCTCTGAAACTGATTTTTGCGTGAAAATCTGTTTTTCCAATATCTTACAATGGCAGCAGCATGCACATTGTAAATTACTTTACACTGGCAGCCGTGTGCTCAATGTACTCGTAATTAGTATTCCTCGCCATACAGGCAGATTTTCTCCAACTTCAGAGGTACTCACGTTATCGTCCTGAGTAAGACCAGGGGACTTGAACAAATGCCGGACAGTAGGATCGAACCCGAGCTATGAGGCGTCTCACAGCTAGCAGGCCGAGCTACTATCAACTACTCTAGGCAGTCCCCATTTTTTTGATCACTAAAGAATTATCTTTTATCTTGTCTCATTGCCCATCATCTCTTATCTTAACATGATTTAGTAAAACCTCATCTCTGCTTTATTTTGATCACTAAAGAATTATCTTTTATCTTGTCTCATTGCCCATCATCTCTTATCTTAACATGATTTAGTAAAACCTCATCTCTGCTTTATTTTGATCACTAAAGAATTATATTTTCTTTTTTGTTGCCAATGACTTCATAAAATTCTTCTTTTTATCAGGACGAGTGCCCAGCGTGTTCGTAGCGCGTTGGACTGTGGGTGACTAGCCCTCTGTGTGTACGGGTTCAATTCCGTGGGCAGGCAGAAAAAGCCACAGATTCACGGTGTTCGTGGCACCGAACCGAATGGTTACGATGTCCATGGCACCGAGCGAAGAGCTGAAAAGCTCAAGTGCTTCTGGATCGGAAAAAAAAAAAAAATAATCAGGACGATTCCTTAGTGGGCTTTTTATGTAACCTTCCTGAAGAGTTGACATCTTCTTCAACGGGTGAACTTGCATTAATGAAAAGTAAAATACAGAACCCATTTCATACCATGTTGAATACTGTTTTAGGCCTGTATTTATCTTAGACCAACTGCATGTTATGGATGATGTTTATCTAACAGTATATTGTCTTTACTGTATCTATCTAGCAATATAATAGCTTTATTGTCAACATCTATCTTAAGGGGGGATTCTGGCCTTGAAACTTTTTTCGTTGCTTTGGTATTAATGTAGAATTTGTATAACAATTTTAAAAGATTATGACTTAGAATAGTAGAAAAAATTAGTAAAAAAAAAATGTCAACACGTTGCCATGGAAACAATACAAAATGGCCACCAAACACAAAATTTCAAATCCCTACGGCTCTGAAGTTAATGAATATAAATGAATTCTGTTTTCACTCTAAGGTGAGCAATTGTAATATCTAAACAATTACACATGATTTTTAGGATATATTAAATATTACATTTTTATGAATTTTTGGGTAAACACACCCCCCCCAAAAACAGTTTTTTTACCGAATTGTGAGGAATTTTAACCCAAAAATGTAAAAAAATTTAATATATCCTAAAAATCATGTGTAATATTTTAGATATTACAATTGCACACCTTAGAGTGAAAACAGAATTCATTTACATTCATTAGATTCAGAGCCTTAGGGATTGACATTTGTTTTTGGCCGCCATTTTGTATTGTTTCCATGGCAACGCTTTGACATATATTTTTTACTTATTTTTTTCTACTATTCTAAGTCATAATCTTTCAAAATGATTATACAAATTTTACACTAATGTGAAAACAACGAAAATAGCTTCATGATCCCCATACCACGAATCCCCCTTAACAATTTTTAAAATCGATTTTATCTCATCCAGTTAGACACATTGGTAATTGTACATAAAACTTTTTTCTCTTCTTTTTGAACGCTCCATATCGACCACTTGTTAACCACTCTTGTGATTTGTATGTGATCTGAGCCTAAGATCGATTGCACGCTGTCCCAGTTATTCGCCTACAAGTAGGCCAGCACATCCGATTTCTGCGATGCTTTTATTTACTAGGGTAGCTTCCTAGGTCCTACATCAGTCGCCTCTTACGAATGCTAGTAGGTCGCAGTGGTACTATTCTTTGCTTCCCTTGTTGGCCCCGGCACCACTCGGGCAGTATATAAAGTGATATTGTGGGTTTGTGTTTACTTGCAATACCGGGGCCCAAATTGGGGTGTAAAGAATGGAACCACTGTTACCTGCCACACATGTCGTAAAGGCGACTAAGGAGGTTTGGCTGAAATCGGATGCACGTGTCCGCTAGAGAATGCTAACCCAAAACATTCTTGCAGAAAACAGATGCACCAGGCCATAAGGCGCATAACATGGTGCAACAACCTCTCACAATGAGGAATGCGATAACGGATTCTACGGTCGCCAACCTGCCTCGAAGATTTAGCAGCGCAGTAAGAATGTCAGACCTACCATCACGAGGGTGGCCAAAACTACTGGAAGAGTCGACACAAACAGGAAGCAGAAATCATAGGAATTATATCCTACAGAACTGCCCTCAGTATGCAGACTTGAGAAAAAAGAGGTGGTCCACTTACACTAGCGTCCAAGACAAACTGTATGGTGTGGCTGATAATCTGAGGCAGACAGCTGCCTTCATTAGAGAATCCAAAATCGCAATCTAGTGAGAAAGCAGAAGAAGAAGAAGTTTACTTGCAAGACTCTTTCTGTTAGATTCCATATATTACTGATGCCGTAAACAAATCCACATTTGACACCAGCTTTAGGTTTTATACTGCTAAATTGTTATATTTTATGTCAAAGTCTGATAACATCCAACAAACATGTTTATATAATTGTCAGATTCGACAGAGATTGGAGCATGATCAAGCATTTCAAAACATTACCCTAGAAGCAGAGAGAATACGACTTTTCAAGGAATATCTGACAGTCATGGAGGAAACTTGTTCACATTATCACCTAAGAAAAGAAAACTAAGAAACATCGTTCCAGAAGATCCCGATCTAAATCTCACTCTGTAAGTTTTGTCAAATGAAATTGTGTGTCAGTAAAAGTTTTCACAAGTCTTTGAAGATACAGAACCACACATTACAGAATATTTGAATTTAATTGATAGGGACATCATCATTGCACATTGGTGAATAGTCATATATGCTTCCACCTCTTTCTTACACAGGAAGATCTCAGCGGGAGCTCACAAACTCTGTACTTCAAACTCTGCTATGAGACCCCAATTGAATTTTTGAATGCAGTATTTTTTTGTAGGAATTTAATTTTAATTAATGGATTTTACCAGGGTAGTGGCTTTCCAGCCTACTTTTATCGATTTTCAACTAGCAACGTTTTTTTTTATGTTCTGAACTTGAATACATGACCTATGTTTTACCGTACATCGACGGTAGGATTAGAAACTCTGGGATCTCTGGAAGAATATCCTGATCGCTCCATGTGGGAAACGAACCATGTATCTTTGCAATGAACGACCAGCAGCTTGCCTTCATGCTATAGAGACCCTTAGAACAGAGATATATTGTACATCACTCATTGTGTGCCATTGATCAAAGAAAAATGCAAGCCCCAAGCTAACAATGTATTCCCCAATATACCTCATGGTATGAATATGGCTACTTTACCTATTTTACCCCTTATCATTCTGATGTACATGAACAAGCTATAGCCAAAGTTTTAAGATCCATCTTCTTCTCCTCTTCCAACATTTACTTCTTTATGGTTGGGGGTAGGGAGGGGGGAAACGTAGGGATCGTGTGTGTGCTTGTTTTAAGGCACTTTGTAAACTGATATTTTTTTTCGTAAGACTGTTCTTGATGCCTTCGCCCCATCTTTTGCATGTTCTTCCTTTGCTTTGTACTCATTATACTTCTTCTGTGTGGCTCTCTATGGTGGGCGATACCAGGGCATTCTTGTCAGGTGTCCAAACCATTTAATCTTTGTTCTTTTATGAATTTCATGACTGGTTTCACATCCAGTCTTCTTCTGATTTCTTCATTTTTAATTTTGTTTCTTATTGTCACACCTGCAGCTCTTCTAAGACACCTCATCTCTGTTGTTATGATTTTCCGCTCATTAGCTGCGTTTATTGGCCATGTTTGACACGGGTAACATAGTGTTGGCCAGAGAATCGTTCTTATGAGATTTGCTTTAGTTTTTAGCGGTATCTCTTTATGTGACAATAGTGATGTTAACTGTCCCAGTACCTGGTTAGCTTTTGTGCAATGATTGCTGATTTCGCTATCGATACTTCCATCGAGTCTGCAAAATTGGCTGGTAGCGGTACTTAACAATAATGAGCGTGTTGGCAATAAATACAGAAAATGTTTCATATTGTTTAATCATGATACTCACCACCTGCTAATTCTCGATTATAAATTTAGTTAGAATTGAAATTCTTCAACAAAAACACACACACACACACCCCTTTTTCCCCCCTCCCCACCTGCTAAATATACCATTAAAGAAAAGACTTACTGCTAGAGTGTTCTTTGTGAGGTCAGGTACGAATGTGAAATATATACTTGTCAGTGTTGTATTATAATGAAAAAATTGTTATTTACTGTGCTTTTAGAGTGAATCTGATGATGGACATCATAGATCACTCAAGAAAAGGAAAAGATATTCAGCTTCACATTCAGTCAGTGGAGGCTCTGATTCTGGACGATCAAGAGGTAAGAATAACAAATGTAATACAATAATTCATCATATCATCCATGTTGTACACCTATGTCGATTTGAAGTATAGGGTGCAGGATAGAGCCAACTTATGCGCTTCGCATTATACAAATCTGTAAAATAGCTAATACCAGCGAAGGAAACAACCTTAGGGAACTCAAACAAATTTCTTTTGCAGATGATCAGGCAATCATATCAACAACAGAAGAACAGCTACGACACATTAACAGACTCCAGTTAGCATGTAATGAATACAACATGAGAATAAACATGGACAAAACTGAAGTAATGACATTCGCCAGAGAGGAAAGCGCTACCAATATATCCATCGACAATCACCCATTAAAACAAGTAAAAACTCACATACCTGGGGAGCATTTTTCAGCAAATGGAAGAATAGCTAATGAAATTCAACACAGATGCTACAAAGCAAATCAAATTATAGGACCGCCGGGTGGTTTTATCTTATCTTAACCACATTTGCCATGAAGTGAGTGGTTACCGGGCCCAAATTGGGGTGTAAAGAATAGAACCACTGTTACCTGCCACACATGTCGTAAGAGGCAACTAATGAGGTTGGGCCACCCCACACCGTAAAAACACTAGATGGCTACAGAACGAAGAGCGAACCGAGTAAACGCTGGCTGAAACCGGACACATCGTCGAAGGATAAGCACCAGAACTCCAAATGGTGCTGAAGATGTGACGTAAAACACACCAATGCCAAGGCTGCATGAATCAGATTTCCACATGAATAGAATTTATGGGAAGGTCTGGCACATCAGTCTGGGCGGTGATCGCGAGAGAGAGAAATGATAGGACAAATGGCATCAATTTTAAAATGCAAACATGTCACCATGAACACAAAAAGAGGAATGTTCAACACAATCTTCCTCCCCACATTATGCTACCAGTGCCAAACCTGGACGCTGACAACAAATGATAGAAGAAAACTAGTCACGACAGAGATGAAGTGTCTACGCAGAATGCTAGTGGTAACAAGAAGAGACCAGTTGAGAAATGAATACATCAGGGGGGTCAAAGGCTCATGAGGTCATGGTGGTAACATGAGCCAGGGTTAGCGAGGCGCGCTAGCAAGACCCTGCCCCCAACCTCCACGCGGTGACCCTGGAAACAGACTCTGGTTCCGGTCTGGCTAAGAGGGCAGGGACCGGGAGAACTACTGGTAGTGGTAGCAGTGAAAGTCGGAAATGCAATACAGATCCATACTAACAAAAGCACAAATCTCTGACCGATGTTCGACAAGAAACGTCTCTGACATGGATGAGAGGTACATCCAGTGCGAACGTGTGCCCACGTAGGGCGAAGCTCGAAGCCCTGAGGAGGGGCAAACATTGCCAGCCCGTCGGCAAGAATAAATAAGACAGGACCGTAGAATAAAGTCTACCCTCGTGTTAGTCGAGAGAAGATTGCAGCTGACTCCGCATCGGTGGCCTGGTGCAGATACATGTACTGGGCAAGGTTTGCAGAGCGCAAAAGAACAAGTTGCGTTTTAGTGCATAACGAAACTACCCGCCCTGGGAAAACCGTGCAAGGTACTGTGCGATAAAAATTAACATCCCCGGAAGAACTGAGGTTGGTGATACCTAAAGGAACTGCCAGCCTTGGGGCAACCGGACAAGGTTCGATTGCAGTCGTAACTAACATCCCCGGAATAACTAGCGGGTGATGGTGGCGGCGCAAAATCCTCAGTTGCGTTGATAGCGCCGACTGAAACGACCCTCTACATTGTTTGTACTAGGCCCCATGCTGGTGCCTTTCGAGGTTAATTGCAAATTGCCTCGTATCACGCACATCTAGAAAAGGCTGAAAATGTTCCTTCTCCGGATCAAACTAAAAATGTACAGTAAGCAAGGCCGACAATTACGGATCAGACAGGAAGTCCGGGTCCGAACATTGGCGAAGGCTATCTTTACAGGTGTTTTATACGAGTATGACACCGTCCGAGGACAAGCTGACAAGCCCGAGAAATATTTCTCAGTCAGAACGGGCAAAACAGCGTAACTCACTGTCTTGGCGTAGATCACAAAGCCCAAATATACGGCAAAGTTGATCGTAAAGGCATAGATCCGAGCCGACATAGTTGGCAGAAAGGATCGTACCCTAGGAAAGTTCACTCTAGTAAATCAAAAGCTGGCTGAAAAGGCGGGCCTAGTCACCATGGGCACACAATCGTCCTACGTAGATCACTCCGTTCTTGCCAGTGGACCAATTATACATCGCAATAAGTATGATCAAATTGGCGTGAAGAACGACGAGAAGAAGAAGAAGAATACATCAGGAAAAAGTGGGTACAACATCAGTACTAAACTTCATCAAAAAACAAATTAAATTTTTTGGCCACATAAGCAGATTACCAACAGACTGCTCCTCAAAGAGCAATGCTGCTCCGATACAATGGGTACAAAGCAAAAGGCCGGCACGCAAAAGATGGACCTCAGAGATAAAACAGGCGCAAAGACACTATCTGCAAAGCGCAAACAAAGGCCTGTTTTAGGAAATCTCATTTTGACCTGACGCTGTGAGACAAAACAGGATTGGAGAAAAGAAAGAAAAAGAAGATATGGGTATTCACGACTCTTCTATTCTATCAGTCAAGCACTTGCATGGTCGTCCTCTCCACCTGTTTCCATTTACTTTCTGTATCATTGCTTGTGGATATTCTACTGCTCAAAGGGCTAAATGGAGTATAAACAATTCATAAAATGATTAAAATTATGATTGGACGTATAGTAGACTTCATCAGTTACAATTAAGGACAGACCGCACCCCTATATTTAACGATTTTTCTTAAAAATGAAATTTGAGTTTTTTAATTTTAGGTAATACATCCAATTTCGAACAAGAATCTATCTTTAGTTTGAAAAAAATATGTAGTTTTGTATTTTAATTAAATTTTTTAACTAGGCATGTATATGTTTTTTTTTAGCTAATTATATAGGAAATATCATAACTTTGCTTCAACAGATGGTAGCAAAGTGTTTATAGTAATATGGTAGTGCAGATAGATTAACTAATAGCATCATTAAACTTATGCAGCGTGATTATGATGTAACTTGTATGAAAAATTCTGGAAAATTAGAGAACATTGGTTGGATAAATAGTATTTGAGCCATATTTAAACATCACAAAGATAACCATGAGAACTGCAATAGGCTGAGTAGCTTGTGCCCTAAAGATAACGTTTTAGTTGATTGAGAACAAACTGCCTAATTTTATTTTTGGCAACATAATTCAAGTATTTGTCAAGCTATCTTGCGACTTCGTTGACAAAATATATTCATGGTGGTTCTCACAATGCAAATGAATCTTTCCATAATCTTATATGGTCTTGGTGTCCTAAGATCTCATTTACTTTGAGGAGGAGCTTAAAAATAACTGTCAATGATGCCAATATTGTAGTTAATAATATGAAATTGTGCCGATATGAAACTTTTGTTTTAGTTTAACTTTTCCTTTGGAAAACATTATTTTCAGTATTTTGCTGTCATCTATAAAAACCACATATCTTCCTTGCTAATACAGAATTTAGGCACAAAAAAGATAGAAAGATGTAAAACAACTAGCATGGCATCTAAAGCATGTGATGAGGCAAGTTTGTATGCTCCTGGGGATCTTAAAGTAAATTAATTTGGTCAATAATTGAAAATATGTTAGATTTTGGCTTTTCTCAAAATTGTTATTTTCCATAAATGTATGTCACTAAATACGCGTTTTTTCAAAAACTACTCAAAGGATTGGTGTATAAATGTGCATACTTCTTTCTTATGCATATTTGATCATCCCCTACCACTTTAAAAAAGAATTCATTGAACAGTTTTTGTGTCTCATGCAAAAGAATATCTCCTACCCCATATTTTTGAGTCAAAAATCTGGATTTGCATTAAAAAATTCAGAAAAAACTCATTTTATTATACTTTATAAATATTTTGCTACCAATTCAAGATATGCCGATTTACAATAACATCTGAAAGTTCTATAGTGCTAATCTGAATAGAACATAAATCATCCTGTATTTTGCAAGGTTACTTTTTGGGCATTTTTCCTTTAAATTTTTTCATAGAATATACATGCTTGGATTTTTGAAATTTTTTTCCTGAGTTTTAACATCAAGTTGATCATTTAGAATCATAAACGCAACCTCAATTATCAATATTTCTGTTTAGGGGTGCCGTCTGTCCTTAACTATATGATAATGTGCTGCTAAAGAAATGACCAGGGTGTAAGCTGTGTCAAGCACTGTTCATTGCAACTTGATTTCTTATCTTCTACATTTTGCAGAAGTTTTTCTTCAGCTAGCCTAAGAGGTCATTTCAGAGGGGTGTCGCCGATAGCAAAGTTGATAACACGCTGCTTTAGTGACCACATGCCATGGAAAATCCGTGGTTCAAGGTCAGTTTGGGCCAACAGTTTTTGAAGTGCGCAGTTGGACTACAGGAAACCCTGATCCTTTACTTGAGGATCTAAATTACAAGTACTTCTGAAGTTGGAGTGAGGCTTGCCGGAATTGCGAGCAACACTGGTGATAAGGAAAGCAAGTTTTAATGCAAAACTCATTCAGGGATGTTATATTAAGTACATATGTCTGAATTCATAGTAGGCAAAGAAAAAACAAACACATTTCAGGGTGCATTTATACTTGCTTGGTATGATTGGAGACCATGTTCTCACAAGACTCTAGGCATGTGCTTGACTCATCTTTGAGTCCAAGTTGAGCCTGTCCGACTGCTCTCATCCCTTCAGCCAACCTGTCCATAAAGAATTTTTGTGATGGGGGTTAGGGTGAGATTTGTTTATTAGTAATAACTCTTCATATAACAGATACTTTGAAAAATATACCTTTACCTTGGATAAATAAAATATTTATATTTTGTAGCAAACAATCTGCTGTGCATAATTGTTATATTTATCATTTGTACTGTAGATGATGATGACAAAACTGCAAGCGACACAAAAGAAAACAAAAGGAAGAAGCACACATCACGATCAGTAAGTTGTAATACCCACTCAAATTTAGGGAGATTGTTTTAGGCAGGATACTGCTGTCAGAAGAAGAACAAAAACAACAATGGGCAGAACATTTTAAAGAAATACTAAATAATCCATGAACCAGAGATTGTTCCCAACCTAGATGAAGAAATCACCATGCCCACACTAGAAGCTTCCTGCGAGCCATTCACACTGGAAGAGTTGAAATCTGCCATTAAAAATTGAGAAACAACAAAGCGGTTGGTGATGATAACATCTCTGGAGAAATGCTCAAAGCAGCAGATGATAACAATTTACAACATATACTCCAACTGATAAATGAAATCTGGCAAAATGAATCCCCACCACAACAGTGGAAAGATGGTGTTATTTTCAAATTACCTAAAAAGGAGATTTGTCTGATTGGAATAACTGGCGCGGGATCACCCTACTGTCAGTGCCAGGAAAAATTTTTTGTAGCATGTTACTCGAGAGACTGAAGAAGTCTATAGGCAAAGACTAAGAGAAGAACAAGCAGGGTTTAGACCAAACAGAGCATGCATAGATCACATCTTCACACTAAGAGTAATCATTGAAGAGTTTGTAGAATTTTAATCAATTTAATCATCAACTTTGTTGATTTTCAGAAAGCTTTGACAGTATTCACCGTCCTACGCTTTGGAAACTACTCAAAACTACAGTTTCCCTACTAAATTTATCATCATAAAAAAATCCTTCTACAGTGAATCGCTGCAGTGTAAGAACAGATTTCGGTAACTCTGACTGGTTCCCAGTGGATACAGGAGTGAAACAAGGCTGCGTCTTATCGCCAATGCTCTTTGGAATAGCAATTGACTGGGTCATGCGAAAATGTACAAATAACGCAAATATGGGCATCAAATGGGTTGATAAAATTTTAGAAGACCTTGATTTTGCCGACGATATAGCCCTTTGAGTTCATCACATCAAGATATTCAAATGAAAACAAACCTTCTCCAAAATATCTCAGGACAAATTGGTCTCCAAATCAACACCACAAAAACAAAAATTGTTGACCTTACCAGCAGTCCAGAAAATATCCAACTAAAAACTACACTCTTGAAAAAGTCTTGAAGAAGTTTTACATACCTAGGGAGTATGATGACATCTACGGGGATACAGCGACAGAAATTCCATACAGAATCACATTGGCATCAAGTGCTTTTAACAAATTGTCAAATACGAGGCGTGTTCAAATGAAAACGGACTTGTGGATTTATTTAAAAAGTATCATACGCAAATTAACAGTTTCAACGGAATTAAACAAAGCAACCACTTGTGAATAAGAATGCACATGGGTTCATCAGAAAAAATCTCCGTATGCATTTAGGCAAGCATCCCACTGCTTAGGTGAGCGTCGAATGCCGTCCGAGAAAAAGGTGCGTGGCTGCTCACTGAACCATGTGGTCACCGCTGTCTTCACGTCTGCGTTGCTGTTGGATCGCTGTCCCTTTAGTGCTTTCTTCAACGATCCGAATAAATGGAAATCACACGGGGACAAATTGGGACTATAGGCTGGGTGATGAAGAACTTCCCAATTCTTCTTTGCCAATGTTTCCTGCACAATTCCTCGACTTGCGGACTAGTCGTCCGCAACTAGACTGCAACTGTCGTGGAGAAGAATCACACCTTGAGAAAGCTTGCCTGGTCGCTTAGCCTTGATGGCCTTATGCAGTTTGTCTAAAGTGTCTTTATAATGGGCTGCATTGATGTTGACACCAGGTTCCTTAAAATCGGCTAACAAAAGCCCTTCATGGTCAAAAAATGCGGTCACCATAACCTTCCCATCAGAAACCTGTGTCTTGAATTTTTGGGGTTTTGGTGAACCTGGATGTTTCCATTGCATGCTGTCAATTTTGCTGCTCGGTTCATAGTGGTGGCACCACGATTCATCACCTGCCACAATGCTCAACAGAAATGCATCACCCTCTGTCCTGTACCGCATCAAGTGGTTCAAACTCCACCCCATCCGTTCTTCCTTATGGTGGTCAGTCAACATCCGTGGAGCCCACTGTGAACACACCTTCCGATAGTTCAATTTCTTCCGAACAACCATGTGGGCTGTCCCAATTGACATATGGAATTCTTCTACAAGCGAACAAATGCTCCGACGACGGTCAGTCAGTACTGCTTTATCAAGCAAGGCTATGGCTTCTTCTGTTGCAACAATATCGCCTGACCTGGCCGTGCAAGATCTGCAGACAACGCTCGTCCGCACGTCGCAAAAATTGTGCAGGAAACATTGGCAAGAAGAATTGGGAAGTTCTTCATCACCCAGCCTATAGTCCCAATTTGTCCCAGTGTGATTTCCATTTGTTCGGACTGTTGAAGAAAGCACTAAAGGGACAGCGATTCATCAGCGACGCAGACGTGAAGACAGCGGTGACCACATGGTTCAGTGAGCAGCCACACACCTTTTTCTCGGACGGCATTCGACGTCTACCTAAGCAGTGGGATGCTTGCCTAAATGCATACGGAGATTTTTCTGATGAACCCAGGTGCATTCTTATTCACAAGTGGTTGCTTTGTTTAATTCCGTTGAAACTGTTAATTTGCGTATGATACTTTTAAATAAATCCACAAGTCCCGTTTTCATTTGAACACGCCTCGTATATGGAGGTCCAATTCACTCAGCAAGCACTTAAAATTAAAGATCTTTAACTCTTGTGTGATTCCAGTATTAACTTATGGATGCGAGAGTTGAAAAGCAACAAAAGCTCTAGAGAGAAAATTAGATAACTTTGAGAATAAATGTCTTAGAAGAATACTGAACCTCAAATGGTCAGATTTCAGACCTAATACACAAATAAGACAAGAGACCAAGCAAGAAAATGTATCAAATTTTATAAGAAAGCGCGCTGGAACTACATCGGCCACACACTTAGAATGGATGAGAAGACTCCCTTACCAATCCCTCATATGGACACCAGAGGGAAAAAGAAAGCGAGGAAGACCAAGAGAGACTCTGCGTAGAACCATCACCAGAGAAGGCTCAACGATGGGTCTAGTAAACATTAAAGACCTAAAACAGATAGCAACGAACCGCGAGGTATGGAGAGCTATGACCTCTGCCCTATGCGCCCACAGGCCCAAGAGGAAAGACTAACTAACTAATTGTTTTTACATTTGATCTTGTTTTACCTAATTTTTGCCAGTTGTATTTTTCTTCTTTTGTATTTGAATTAACCTAAAGTCACAGCTTGCTGTACTCAGTGTAATCAATCCTTTTCAGCAGATGTAGAATGGAATGTATGTTGATGCTTGTAGCTTGCTGGTTTATTCACAATTCCCTTTATCCTGAACATGATACATTTCAATTTTGAGTTTGCAGATGATTTGTGCCTTCTAACACATAAGCAACATGACATACAGGAAAATACGATAGACCAACAGCAGAAAAGTCAGGACTAGAAATCAATGTTAAGAAAACAAAAAGGAAATTAAACAAATATAATATTTGAATCAGTATATTGTTATATATATTTGGGCAATAAGATTAAGAATGTGTTGTTAGGATTAGCAACTCTAGGATTTGCTTTCAAATCTTTCCATCCATTATAAACTCTTGAAAATAAATTTAGGTTATTCAGCTCAAATATACAATCTAGTCTGCTCTATGACTTGGAGACATGGGTGGGTGGGTGGGTTGGTTGCAAACATGTGACAATCAAATCTATCCATGGCATTTTTTCCTACTAGCTACGATCAGGTAGAGTCCTTTGGGCATGAGCTGCCACCTGGTCCTGTCAAAGATTGTGGACTATGTCCAAATGACAGGCTTGTTGGTCTATCATGACCAATAATGACATGAACACAGTCATAGTAGTAATATACATGTATTAGATGTCTACAAATTTTATTGCTCATTTGGTGTAATATTTACTAACAAATAAAACGGTGCACAATTATTTTTGTGAATTCACAGGCCTCCATCTCTGATGTATCAGATAATGGGAAAGAACACAGAAATTCATCCAAAGTATCAAGAAAGAAAGATTCAAATGAACAACATGCACCAAAGAGGGATAAAGAAAAGAGCTCCAAGGTAAATTTATAGCCGATCTCTAAATGTGCAGTTTTAAAAAATTGTTTACAATAAATTTTGATTATCTGCAAATGTCTGCATTTAATAAACATGTCAAAGAAAGCGTAACACTTTCGCTGCACCGCGACAAAGACCAAGTCTCTTTCGCTGCCGTGGACGATGTCTTTTTTAACGGGGTATCGCTGGCAGCGGGGTCCGTGAAGCACTACTTCCATATTGTTCCCAGATCTCTCCAAAATGGCGAATCTAGCACAAGTGCTGTAAACATATTGTAAGTCCGATTTTGAAAGATTTTTGGGCGCTTTTCATAAGTAAACAAAGATTTTCAAAATGGGCGAATTAGCTGATGAATAGTGATGTCCAAAATGACTATTTTTCTGACTTTTTAGCCAGTGATAGTGTTAAAACGGACTTTGAATGTGATACCAATTTGAACTTTGATTCACCTGACGATGTTTATAGATCGATAGCAGATATTCCCACAGCTACAGGAGTAGGTGATAGACACCCATCTCGAAAACGGCGGCATATCATACTATGGATAGGTATGGGCGCTGACCAATATCAGTTACAGCAATAGCTTGTGGATTATGAAGAATATACTCTACATATAGACAAGCTCATTAAGTAGCTCATTAATATATGAACACTATTCCATAGTTTAAAAGTCCTAAGTTTATTCCTTTTTAAAACGATTTTTTAATTGTCACCCTGAAAACTGATCATGCCCAAAAATTAGCTTGGTAGTGAGCCAGACTTGGTTGAAAAATGGGTGGCAGCAAAAGTGTTAATCATTGAAAGATGATGCTGATAAAAGAAATCTAAGTTGTCTGGGTATCTTGTAACTATTTCATGAATTGTTGATGTCATATTTCTCGCCCATAAAATCTCATAGTTTGAACATGGAATTTATTTTTACTTGAAAATCAGTACTGCATTCTAATATGTATATATATATATATGAGGTTTCACAATTGTCCAGTGGTAAATCTCTGTTTCAGTTAACCTCTGCCAGCCAGTGGGAGAGTTCTGACAGTGAAATCAGTGAGGGTGAGCTAGAAAAACAGAGAAGAATGCTTCTGCAGCAACTGCAAGAGAATGCTTAAAGTATGGCTAACAATCAAAACTGTACTTTACCATTGTCATATTCACTCATTCTTTGATATCTGAAAGTCTTGATTGCAAATGTTAGAATTGTGTTTCATTAACCTGAGCTGTAGTGACCTTTTATTACTTATATTTTGATTAGATTATGAGACAAATGGTTCCAAATGTTTTATTACTTGAATACATTTTGCAGGCAGCTTTTTTATAACTAATTCTTTCCATCTCTATGAGAGTATATAGATATAAATTATATATTTTAATGTACTTGAATTTCATCTTCTTCTTCGTTCTCACTAGATTGGGATTTCGGATTCTCTAATTAAGGCAGCCGTTCTGCCTCAGATTATCAGCCACGCCATACAGTTTGTCTTGGAGCTAGTGTAAGTGGGCCACCTCTTTCTTCTCAAGTCTGCATACTGGGGGCAGTTCTGTAGGATATAATTCCTATGATTTCTGCTTCCCTGTTTGTGCCTGGCCACCCTCGTGATGGTAGGGCTGACATTATTACTGCGTGGCTAAATCTCAGAGGCAGATTGGCGACCATAGAATCCATTATCCCATTCCTCATTGTGAGAAGTCTTGCACCATGTTATGCGCCTTACGGCCTGGTGCATCCGTTTCTGCAAGCATTTGTTTCGGGTTAGTATTCCCTAACATTTCGTCTAAGAATGGCACCCCTCATCTAACACTTCCCCAGCAGATGTAATTTTAGGACAATGCAATACTGAACAAAAGTGATGTTGCTGTTAACATGATTTTCTAGAACAATCCCGTCTCTTACTGCATCTTTAAAGAGAGAAAGACAATGTAATATACTGTTTTGGGTTGGTGTTGTATTTATTTTATTGATTTATGACCGTTTGTGTCTTTTCTTGATTTCTTCTTTTTTGATGCAATCAATGTATATAGTTTATTTTCTAAATTAGCTGAAACTTTGCATAGATCTTATGCAAATCATATGCTTGTTAGTAGATTACAGAATAAATTGTTGGAAATATTAAGCATACAATTGTGAGGCAATGTTGCAATGATAATGTATACTGTAATAAAGTTTGCTCAAGCTGCAACATATGATTCCCTTCATTTAGTTATCTGTCTCAAGCATATTCTGATTGATTTGTACAAGTTTTTGCTAATACTTTTTTAAGTGATAGATTTGTGAATAGTTAATACTATGCTGCACTTGAGCTATGAAATATTTCATTGATAAATAAAGAAGTCCATGCAGTAAAATATTTTGTTTTAAGATATTCCACACACAGATTGTGTGACATAACTTCTTCTTTGCAATCGCTTTTTTAGATGATTATACCGTTGCGTTCTTATGATGAAATCGACTGTTGTCTGGAGCTCATCTCTAGTGCCATGTAGTTTTGAGTGTTGTGTTGTAGGGCCAGCATTCCTTTCTTGGGAGGACATACAGGGGCAGTCTTGCAGGACATGTTCTGTGGTTTGTTCAGTGGAGCCACAGGGGCACAGACGGGTTGGGGACAATCGCAGTCTGTGTAGGTGTTTGTTCAGTCTGTTATGACCTATCCTGAGTCGGAAGATGATAGTCTGTCCTTGTCTGTCAAGTGTGTGATAGTCATCGTTGGATGGTTTAGGTTCTTTTCTAATGTCCATGATAGCTCTTTTTTTCAAAGTATGTGATTTCATTATCTATTTGTTCACATTCTTCACCCTTTTTAGCAAGTTTGCCTTCTCGTTACCTGGCACTCCGCAATGTGATGGTACCCACTGAAGTGTAACTCTTTGTTGGTAGAGATCTTGCTGAGCTCTTTTCTCAGGGATGGATGGTTACTCTGTAGGGCTTGCAAAACAGATAGTGCGTCTGTGAAAAAACTACTTGTTGGCAGTCAGAGTTGGAATTATTGATCATGATTTCGGCTTGTATTAGTGCTTGAGCCTCTGCGGTGTAGTTTGAACAAAATTTACCAGTTGGCATGTACTTTGTTTCGGTGTGATTCTTGGGATATGTAATATAGATACCAGCCCCTCCGTTCTTGATTGCATCTGTTGCAGATCCATCGGTGTAGACGTGGATCCATGATTGTTTAGGGTAGTTTTCTTGGATCATGAACATAGTGGCTGTTCTCTTCTGCAGGTCATTGTGTATTTCTCCAGTTGTAATTTCATATTGTTGTGATGATTTTGCTGTTTCTAACTTGTTCCCAGGAACAGGGTAGAGACTAGGTATCAGCTGTTGTGTGCATTGGTAGGTCATCTTGGTACTGTCTTTTAGTCGCTTTCCCGATGGACGAAGCTGCTGCGTTTTAGTCGTTCAAGTGCCAGATCATTGAATCTTGCTTTCATTGGATGAAAGGGCATACTGGTGTATTTCTCCATCTGGATCATATTTTTGGTTTCCTTCTGTAAGCCAGGGCTTGTACTCCAGTGGTTTTTTTTGCATCTCTGTGATAGGCGTAGATTTCATGGCTCCGGTGATGATCCTGAGTGTTTGATTTCGCACTCTGTCCAATGTCTGCAGGTGTGTGTTAGCAGCTGTAGCCCATGCTGTTGAGCCGAACTCTAGGTGAGGTCTAATTGTTCCGCTGTAGACTTTCTTAAGTGTGTGTTCATTAGCTCCCCAGTTGGTACCTGCCAGTTTTCTGAGTATTCCAATTTTCGTCTGGCCTTTCCTTCTGTGTTTTCTATATGCTTGTTTCATGTGAGTCGTTTATGAAATGTGATCCCTAGATAAGTTGGATTGCTTTCTTTTTATATTGGGGTGGTTCCTAAGTGTATGTTGGCTGCTTTGTCCCTGGAGGAGAGGGAGAACAGTGTTGTGGAGGTTTTGTCTGTGTTGATTGTAACGTATCACTTCTCTGCCCATTCCATAAGTTTATCTGCTGCTCGCTGTATTCTACCAGTTGCAGATGTTGTGTGTTCGTCTGTGCACCCTAGCACTAAATCGTCTGCATATAGAGCGGCCTTCACTCCAGCTGGCAGATCCTTTACTAGGTCGTTGATGTAGACAGGGAAGAGAGTTGGAGACATAACTCCTCGCTGAGGTACCCCATGACGCAGTAAGACCTTTTTGCTCTGATGTCCATCGAGTGTGACTCTGGTTCTTCTATTGTGCAGGAACGATTGGATCCATCTTAGCATGTTACCTTGGATTCCATTTCTTTTGAGCTTTGCCATAAGACCATCTTTCCACACCTTGTCGAAGGCCTGCTTGAAGTCTACCCATAAGGTTAGGACCTTTTTTTCTCTTGGAAGGCATCTTCAACGGCCTGGGCTACATAGGTTACTTGGTCTTCTATGCTATGGCATTCCTAAATTCTGCTCGTTCCGAACCAAAATCTGCTCGATTCTAAAAACTATTTCATTCTGTTGTTGATGACTCTTTCCATGGTTTTAGCAACACAGCTTGTCAGACTGATTGGTCGATAGCTTGAAGCCTTGGTTCTGCATTTTCCTTTTTTTCAGTATGGGTAATGTGATGGCTTCTCTCCAGATTTGGGGGACTACACCTTTCTGCCGTGGTTTATAATTTCAAGCAACTTTAACTTAGCTACTAAGCTCAGGTTTATAAGCATTTTGTCTGGGCCAGGTGATTTTTTATTTTTAAGTTTAGAAATTGAGTTTTGTAGTTCTTCGAGAGTGATAGGTTCTCTCATTGAAGCAGAGGGGTGTAGGCAGCCTTCATTCCCTTGTAATTCTGTTCTAATTTTTTTAATGGTCTTTGTTTATGCTGAGATTGCTTTCTCTACTATATATAGTAGCAACAGATCTGCCGCTTGTTTTTTCCTTATAATTTTGCCGCTTTCCTCCAGTGTAATGCTCTGTCTTGTTGATGTAGGTTCTTCATTTAGGGACTTAACTAGTTGCCAGTTTTCCACCATCTTTTTCTAGGTTTAGAGCTGCTGTTTTGTCTCTCCAGCTTTTCCGTTTTTCTATTAACTTTGTTTTCTGGAATGCTGCTACTGCCCTTTTCCATTTATTGTGGGATTCTAGTGAAGGCAGAGATTCTGCATTCTTCCTGGCTTCATTCATGTCCTCCTGTCTCTTTTGCAGTGTGCTTGACCAGTATGGAATGTATCCTCGTTGACATCCTCTAGGAATGGCTAGAAGGATGCATCTGTTAAAGTCTTTTACTACTTTATTGATATCACCATCTTTCACAGTTAGTTCAGACAAAAGTGAAGTTGTCTGGTGTCTGAAGAGTTCCCAGTTGGCCTTTTTATAGTTCCATCTAGTGATGGCAGGGCTGGTGTTAATGGTTACACTCGGATGGTAGAAATACTGGCGATGGTCACTTCCTCCTAGTTGATCTCCTATCTCTCTGCTTATCAGTCCAGATATGTCTGGGGTAGAGAAGGCTAGATCAGGAGTGGAAGTTGAGTGCCATCTTCTGGAGTAGAAGGTAGGGGTGTCAGAGGGGACATTGATTAGTATAAGAGAGTGATCGTCTTGCCATGTTTCTACCTCTTCTCCCTGGATCTAGGTGGTTGTATCCCAGCTCTGGGAGTGACTATTGAAATCTCCAACTGCAATAAAGTTAGTAGCAGGTACCTGTATTGTGTTGAGGTTCTGTGGTTTGTCGTTTGGGCAGTAATAATTTAGTAACTGTATGTTTGTGCTATCTGTTTGTAGTTTGAGGAGTTGGTACTCGGCTCCGTCCATGTGTATCTGTTTTTCAATGGAATGTATGTTGTTTTTCACTAGAGTGAGTACTCCTCCTTTTCTCCTATCTTGTCTGTCCGATCTATGGCATTGATATCCCCTTATTATGAATGTTTGGTCTACTTGCAAGTGCATCTCTTGGATACAACAAATACTGACCTGCTTTTCGTGCAAGACATTTTCCAATTCCGTTTTTTTTGTTATATCCAGCCTGCTTGTTGTTTACTCCTTCTGCGTTCCAGTGCATAATGACAAGTGGCACTTTGGCGTTCTCATTTTCTGAATCATGTTCAATATATTGTCGCCTGATACGGCGGGGTGTCTTTCGATGTCTATGGGAAGGGAAGGTCGGGACCGGGTTTTCGTGCCCAACACTACCTCAACTACGCACGGCTCGGTGTGTCGATCTACATCATAATTTCGACATCATAATTTTTATCGGACGGTATAATCATCTTATATAAGTGTGAGATGCGTGATGCTACGGTTATTTGTGCGCCTTTTGGCCTAATATCGCCGACTTCAGCACCTTTACAGAGGGAGAGAGGGCTCGTCCTATTTGTTCCGTATTCAAGCTAACACGGTCGCTGCATGTGTAACGGTCACGGCGAATCATCGGATCCCATCCGCTCCAGGTCGCCATCCATTGAAAACATCCCTCATGTAGAATTTGCGAACATTGCACGGCACAAACACTGGAAAAGGGTGAAACAATCCAACATCACCGCCTAGCGAAACTAAATACAGCTATCTGCCGCCATCTTGAAACCAGAAAAACTGTGACATAACTCAGACTGGTTCACAGTCAATTCGGGTGTGAAGCAGGGCTGCGTTATGTCACCTATGCTTTTGGGATAGCTATAGACTGGATCATGCGCAAATGCACCCAAGATGATCAACTAGGCATCAAATGGCTTAATAACAGCAGACTATTTGATCTTGACTTTGCGATGACGTGGCCATATTGAATTCAACCACACAAGCAACCCACAAACTAACGAGCAATCTTTGCACACTTGCAGAACAGGTTGGTCTCAAGATTAATTCTGCCAAGACCAAAATTATGGACCTCACAAACTCAACAGACAACATCGTAATAAAGGGCCAAACACTGGAGAAAGTTTAACATTTTACATATTTGGGTAGTAAAGTGTCAAACAACGGAGACATGATGAAAGAAATAAACTCTCGTATTGCTATAGCAGCTAGTGCCTTCAATAAGTTAACAAATATCTGGCAATCTCAAGACTTTAGTATATGCACAAAAGTTAAATTATTTAGGTCATGTGTGATTCCTGTACTGACCTACAGTTGTGAAAGTTGGAAATCAACAAAGAAAATTGATAAGAAACTGGACAGCTTTGAGAATAAATGTCTCTGAAAATTATTAAAAGTCAAATGAAGTGATTTCGTTTCTAACAACACAGTGAGAGATAGAACACACCAACAACCCGTATCAAATATTATAAGAAACGAAGGTGGAAATATTTAGGTCATGTTCTTAGATCAGATGAAAAGAGACTAAATCGACAAGTCCTTATGTGGTCACCAGTTGGGAAAGAAAACGTGGAAGACCAAAGACCTCTTCAAAGAACCATCCAACAAGAAAGTAAACTATTGGGATGTAAAACCATACAAGATCTCCAACTGCTAGCAATGAACCGCATCACATGGAGATCTAAAACCTCTGCCCTATGAGCCGCCTTTGGCACGAAAGGAACAAACTAACTAATACACAGATTATTTGGGCATCTTTCACAGAATACAAATGTTATGATGTTTAGAGAGTTTGGGGTCACCACCATGTTGTTTTACGAATAGAAATTGCTGCATAGACAGAACAATGTGACCCAGAATGTAGTCCTGCGCTACATGTTAGAATGTTCCTTCTTCCAACATCTCCCGCTCGATCACCGCTCAGACCGGTGTACCAGATTTCCCCATAAATCTCATTCATGTGGAAATCTGATTCATGCAACCTTAGCATTGGTGTGTTTCATCACATCTTCAGCACCATTTGAAGCTCTGGTGCTTATCTTTCGGCGATGTGTCTTGGTTTTAGCCATCATTTACTGGGTTCTCTCTACGTTAGCCTTGGTCTGTCCCCAGCCGACCTGCAAGGCAGCAGGTTCTTCCAACATGTCAAGTCCCTTGACAACGTAGTTACAATTCACCATCAAGACAGTCAAATTCTGTATCACAGTTTTCACCATGTCAAATAGGAAGATAAGCAATTTCTTCAACCGATGCACAGACAACAGCAAGGAAATAAATAAGATGGAAGAGTGCAGAAGACAAGACACCCCCATGTTATTGAAATAGAATCTGAGGGGCAAGATTGAAAGGGGAAGACCTAGGACATTGAGACGAACTGTAGACAGAGAAAGAAGGGGCAGGAAGATGTTTTATGAAGGCTGGGAGTCAGTGCCTAACCCCCTGATCAGAAACGACTGAAACTACCTAAGCAATGTTATCATTTGGCAAGAAAATTTGAATTCGTTATTTCCACAAGAGAAAAGCAGCAGTCATTTCAGTGAAATAGTTACATTCGTATAAAGTAGAGCATTTACAAACAATGCTTATTAAACATGAAATTGTTGAAAAGTATCTGTAGTATATAACTATCTACTGTTTAGGTGTAGATAACTCCACCTCAGTGTGAGGATTGTTGAATAGTACTTATTTCAGTTAAGATACAGGGGACTTTCAGTGTTAATTATTTGCTGTTCATTATTTCTTATTTTATGCTTCTATTTTTAAAAAGAACTTGAAAAGGGCGTGTGGGTGTTTACGTAATGAGAGAGTGGACAGGCTTGCATCAACAGCATCGATTGTTGGGGAGTTTAAGATGGATAAGGGTCTTTGGTCTCTTCACGACTGTCTGTTGGATGAGGACACTATAATAGATGTTGAATCGATCCAGCGATTTAGGCAGTTTGGAGTTACCTGTTATACAAGTAGAACTGGATGCCTGAGGGCAGAGTGAGAGGTGTGTTTAATCAGCGAGCCACGGAACCATCAGTATGCATACTCTTTGATATCTGTTGGGGAGACTGAGCACCTATGAATCTGCCCGAGTGCAATGACGTTAGTTTAGTAACCAATTAAAAAAAAAAAAAGAACTTAAGTAGTACATAAAATATCTGAGTGTGCATGTTGTTATGATATTTCCAAACATTTGTTAATCGTACTAATTCTGGAACTTTGTGATCATATCAGTTATTGATATGAGATTTGAACATTTCTTTCCTTTAACTTTGGTTTGGGAGACAAATTAAATGATTCATACAACTATTTGTGCATTGGTTTGAAATATTTGATAATGTAACTTCAAACAAAATTCTGTGAATTTGTGTATCTTTGTTTTGGTTTTGTGTGAACAGCAACGTAAATAGATACATAAACAGAGAATACTTAATTCAGTTGCATATAATTTTGTCTTGGTACCGATTGTAGAGGTATAACTTGACTGTCACTTGCTGTACAGAGGTTTCAACCAGCTGCATCCAGTTCGTTCACTGTTAGTGGATACTAAGACAAACTGGCATACATCAACTGTGAACTGCAATCTAAACCTATTTTATATAGGATGAAAAACAGTCATTGATGATTTCATAGCAAGATGGGGTCAGCAACCCAAAGTAGTTCTCTGTATGTCTGTTGATGTCAACATCAAACAAACAAGAGTTGCTTTAAGCTCTAGCCATGGGGAAAGAAAACTTGGTAAACAAACCAATCTGCTGTCTTGTAGCAACAATTGGGAGATGTACAGGCAAAAAACTGAAAAGTCCCATCTGCTACAATCTGAAAGGCGTGGAGAAGAATGTTGGCAAGTTTGATGGTCTAACAATGACCGTTGCAAACTTGATGGTCTCTCACTGACCTCGGCAAACTTGATGGTCTACCAATAGCTTTGAGAAACTTGATGGACTTGTAATAAACCAAGACTAGTTTGATGGCATTCCAATGACCTCTGCAAACTTGATGGTCTACCAATGATCTCTGCAAACTTGATGGTCTACCAATGGCCCCGACAAGCTAGATGGTCTACCAATGATCTCTGCAAATGTGATGGTCTACCAATGACTGTGGCAAGCTAGGTGGTCTACCAATGATCTCTGTAGATTTGATGGTCTACCAATGACCTCTACAAGCTTGATGAACTACCAATAACTTTGACATGCTTTAGTGAGACCGAAATACAGGTTCCTTAGTATATCCTTTCAGTCCTACCCATCATACCTATGCCAACAAAATGAAACATGAACTCTTAACTGACACTAGCTTCATAGAAGCAACCCATTTCATAGTGTCCTCTGAGCATATGAAACTGATTGTAAGAGCGAAGATGACCTGTTTTATGATCCACCGATGCCTTCGAGCAGAAAAGTAGCCACTTACAATTTCTTATACCTTTATAAAAATAAGACAAGATTTGAAGTCACAAAAATGACATGTCACTAAACTTGCATTTCATGATCCATTTTCAAAATCAAATCAAATACCAAACAATAAAAGACTAAACATTTGGAAAATTCTTTTCTCGTAATCACACCACACTATAGTTGGGAAATCTTAAGTCACTTACCTATTTGTTGCTTTCCAACCATAGACTCACAAGTTGAAGAACTAGAGGACAAAAGAATTCAGTTTAGTCCTCATGAGGTACAAGCAGAGGCAACCATCTACTTCAGATGTTGAAAGTCTCAAAGCACCTCAGAACTTGCTATTGTAAAGGAGAACATCTAGCATATAATAGAAATATTAGTGACCACACAATTTAGAGGAAGTGATCATCCTCACAATAAAAGAAACCAAACGAAAAACTGCTAGAAGATATTTGTCTAACTGAAAGTGTCCCTTAGCATTGCCTACCTTACCAATGATACAGTGAATTCAAAACTTTCATAACTGGAAGACATGCAAGAGTTAACTCCAGGGAATAAATAGCAGAATGCTTGACATACCAGAGGGGTCCAACATGGACAAGTTCAGCCTCCAACTACAATATTTTCATAAACAACCAAAGTTATTGGCACCAAACTTCCACAGAATTCTACGCTATGGCGATCTTGCTATATGAATTCAGTTCAAAAGTGAGGACGCAGAAAGCATTAGATAAAATCAACCAGTGGACATCCACCTGAGACATCCAAATAAACTAAAGCAACCTGTCTCAACATTCATCACCCCTTCCACCAAACCTGAAAACTACTGTCCTACACCAGAAAAAACATTACTAGCAAAAGAAAATAACCATGTACTAAAATTTGACAAAAGACAGGGATCACACATTGAATAAAACAGAAAGAAAGCTACAGCAAACTAAAATTTGACAAAGACAGGGATCACATTGAATAAAACAGAAAGAAAAGCTACAGGCAAACTAAAATTTGACAAAAGACAGGGATCACACATTGAATAAAACAGAAAGAAAAGCTACAGGCAAACTAAAATTTGACAAAAGACAGGGATCACACATTGAATAAAACAGAAAGAAAAGCTACAGGCAAACTAAAATTTGACAAAAGACAGGGATCACACATTGAATAAAACAGAAAGAAAAGCTACAGGCAAACTAAAATTTGACAAAAGACAGGGATCACACATTGAATAAAACAGAAAGAAAAGCTACAGGCAAATTAAAATTTGACAAAAGACAGGGATCACACATTGAATAAAACAGAAAGAAAAGCACAGGCAAACTACATTGAATGAAAAACTATCTGTGGCAACATGGGTAGCAGATATGCACATCACGAAGCAAATCCATGTCAGAGATATCTACCCAACTTGTGAATAAGATATAAGTACATTTGTAACAACAGCAACTGCAATTCTCCAGATGTTAGATAACACTGAGAATGTAGGACTTTATTACACGAGAACTAATGAGTTCTCCAATAATAATGGATAGCAGGACTACGAGATCAGAAAATTCCCACCGTGTCGGAAAAAAAGACGCCTTAATCATCACCCCATGAACAAGAAAATTAAAGAGTTGGTCCGGATTTACGGTCCCCATGAATTGATTGAAAAGACCGTGCTTCAACCACCAACTGAAGAAAATGATGATTGCCAATAAAAAAAAAAGTAACCATAATTTAAAAAAACCTAGAGGAATGGGACCTTGGATAGATTATGTGATGTTTTTTTTATTGCCCATGACTGGCATCCATAAATCAGTATTGACTGTATGTAGCACTGAACACCTCTCTGACTTCAATAGACTGACTATATATTGCCTTCCATTTTCTGGAATTCTGTTTTTGCCTGGCCTATTCTACTCTTTATTTTTGATTTGCATCTACTATCTGATACTTTCATGATTCTGAGATAAACCAACAAAAATAGTTTATGAATAATTTGTTAAAAAAAAGAATCAAACTGAAAATGATATGAACTAACAGCACAGGGGATGTCTACTCGACCTCTTTTGGATAAGAAAAGTCATAATAATTGGTCTGTCAATTATTAATGTGATTGGTTCCTATTTGCTAAGAGTCCGCTAATCTGAGAAATCGCTGGACGTGACCTGAGGGTATCTGCCTACTTGCTTTGCTGCCCAATTCTTACCCTTATAGCTCTAATCAGACACAGTTCGTCTCACAACGCCAAGATAAACTACTCGGAACGGACAATTTTACTATAGAAACAAAATCTAATTTGTCTACGTTCGCGTGTGTCTGTACAGTCAAGCCTTGACTATCTTATGTGATGAATTATGCAGCTTCATTGAAGATTGATAATCTGCTCCTTCCTGCTTGTTACACTTCAATAACTGATTTAGAAGAGAATTCTAGTCTGTTTGATATTCTTGTAGTATAGTACTTGAATATGATCAATGCTACAACCAGATATATCACATGCTACAACCAGCTGTATGATATGTATAACTAAGCGTCTCCTAGAGTAGCAGAGAAACAACTTGGTGGTATATACTTGTATTTCCAGAATGACCACTCTCATCTACCTATGTTGTCAAAGATAGTTTTCATGACGTGTGCGGATGCAGTACAGGCACAGCCTAAGGACTTCTTATACGTAGAGCTCTTGCTAAAATAACTATTAAACCCTTTTTTTTTTTTTTTGGTTTACAATGACGTCTGCAAACGAAACTGGAAGGCGGTTAACATGTAAATTGAGAAGAGCCTGCTAGGGGCAGATCACGCTGGATGCAGATTCATTGATTGAGAACTAAAAACCAGACTAAGAAATCTCATTAAAAAAGTCTACCAAGAAAAGAAAAATCAGACAATTTTGTCTCCCATCCCAAATTTAAACAAACCCAAACATTGTCTATAAATATATTTTTTTTTACCACAGATTATTCTCTATACATTTATACATAAAAGAATATGGTTTTATGGGAAAACAGTTGAAAAAGTTTATCAATTTTGGGAAACGTGAATGTAGTAGGTTTGTTGTTTTTTATATAAAAGGGGGTGTCTTGTGGGGGTACTTTTTTCTCCCCCAAAAAAACCCGGGCCCTATACCCCATAAAAAACATGGGGTTTTTTTTCCACAGCGATGATTTGTGTTTTGGGAAGTGGTTAATGTTATCAGATAACTATACAACACTGGTTTCCCGTGTTTATTTTGGGAAAACCCCCCAAGAACAGGTTAAAAAGTCCCCGGGGGTAGAATCTTCCCAAAAATATTCTTTATCCAAACTATGTAGGGAAAATATCCCTTTGGTGGCAGTGCCGTTTAGGCCGGGGGCCTGTAAAATTTTACCCGGGGACCATTTTTGAGATAATAAATAATAAAACACAACCAAAAAAACTTTTTTCGATTTTTGAAAAAATTTTAAAGATAATATAGAAAACAATTTCTCAAAAATTCAAAATTTTAAGGTATTTTGACGATTTGCCCCATATGCCTAATCATTTTTTATAGCAATGTTAAAAAAGAACATTCTCCGCTGCAGTTAGTAATCATTAAAGACAAGTAAATTGAAAATACAATTTGGCAGCCCTTAATAAATTTTTCCATTATAAATTTAAAAAATTGCGTTAAGAGCCTATGCTTTTCGGCCTGCAGGTACTTAGTTTTAAAATTTTGGAACGGGTTTTCCTTTCAGGTTTTCTTCCAAATCCTCTTTTTAAAGAGCGACAATTTGAGTTATTTTAAAGACTTTCTTGAAGAATTTTAACTGCGGGATTCCCCACCAGTCACCATTGCCGTTTCATGCGTTTAGTTAAGGCAGAAATACATTATAAATTTTGACAATAAACCCCTATTTTAAAATGTTTGTTTGGGTGTTTGTTTTCCCACAATTTTATCGACGTAGTAGAGCCAAAAAATCGTCGTACTTAGAATTTCGTTTGGGTAGTCTTGAATTTTGTTGCAGATTCTTGAAGTCAGTCAGAATTTTGGCCTCAATAAAAATGACCCCATTTTGAACGTCCCTTTAACGTCCATAATGGGCATATCCCGGGGTTTGGTCTTGATCAGGTGACTGTAATGAAGCGCAGCCCTGAAAATTTAGAATTCCCCAAAAATGGCCCTTTTCCCCTTTTCCCAACCTATCTCCAAAACTAGCCCATACGCTTGATTAGACATACCTTTTGATCCATGTTTTTTGGGAGATGTCACCCAAAATTTGTTTGATATGGTAAAACAACAAAAAGGCCCTTTTGTCGCATAGTGGGGGCCCACCTGGTGTCCAACAGTCTCACTTTGGGGAGGAACCATCTTATTTTTTGTAAAATGTCCATCGATGGGTAGAAGGGAAAAAGAATGAAGAGGCTTTCAAAAAAATCAAAAAAATGGATGCTTCTATACAAATTCGCAGCCCCTTTAGAAACCCAAATTCAGTGAAGGGCAAAGCGGGGAATGTATTCTTCCTTATTTTCCCCTTAATGGGGCTTGAAAGCCGGGTTTTTCCCCCTATGTTGCTGGCTTTTAAATTTTGATCAAAGTCTTTGATATCAATGATTTTTGTTTAAAAAATCAATAAACTTTGGGCGAGTTGTTAAGAACCTTCCAACCCAAGAACTTGAAAACCCTTTTCCACTGGTCCAGATGGTCTAAGGGACTATTGGGTAGTTTCCAAGGGAAAGTCTGGGTAGAGTCCAGTGATATGAATAGTATTTGCTTTTTTAATTTGGGAAAATAATATGACCCAGTAAGCTTGATGAACTAGAGGGATACATTTCTACATGTTGTTTTGATATTTTGTTTTGTCCCTTTTTTTATAATTTAATCGAGCCAGACAAAAGTCAAATTTGGCTCTTAATTTCAACAAACCTAAATAATTTTATTTTTAGGGGAACCCAAAAATTTCATCCCTACCCAAATCAAAACCTGTTCGCTAAAATTGGGTAACTAAATAAATTTGTCAAAAAGGGCCGCCAATTGTTTGTTCGGTCTAATTTGCTTACAAGTTAGTCGACACGCGCATTCTTCTTTTTTAAACAACAGGAAAGTGTCGCTTGTCTATGGGGGTGTTTCTTCTGTCTTTTAAAATTTATTTGCGTTTTTTCCCGTCGTCAAATCCTTTCAAACCACCCCTTGCATTTATTTTAAAAAAGTTTCGAAAAAAATCAACGAAAGAAATTTTTTTTTGAAAAATTTTAAAGGTCCTTTTGTTCAACTTTCAAATTTTCGTTTAAAAGGTGTGCAAAAAGGGGGGCCTCCACACACACACACACAAACATAGGGTTTTTAGTGATCAATTTTACCCCACATTTGAGAAATTGAGTAAAAATGAACTTTGGGCCTAACCAAATAAGAAAAATTAAAAGGGGGGGTATTTTACCCACCTCCCAACCTTGGTTCCTTTTTTATGACCAGTGAATAGCTCGTCATAAGGCGCGGGCCTAGAGGCGCGGGGCCCCCCGAAGCCGGGGGCCGGGGATTTGCTCTTCGCATTAGGCTAACCGGGGCCGCTTGGTGGGGGGGAAATACACTTGTTGCTCAACAAAACAAAACGGGTGCTGAATCCGTTATTGGTTACTGAACAGACGTCCCCACGCCATGTAGACGCATATGTGCTTAATCTTCCCCAAAGTTTCATGGGTATACAACGGGGGGTTTTGTGACTGATGGAAACACATCCTCCCCCCTTTTATGGGCTCCAAACTTTTTAAAACGCTGGATCGATTCCATATATTTTAATGTCTTTATTCAACAGGTAGTCGTGAACAAACCGAAGAACGTCCTTCTTATCCATCCTAAACTCCCTCGACAATTGATTTGTCGAAGCGTTTTTCCGTTTTTTATTGCCGAAACACACAATGCCAAAAGAGATTATAAGCCCCTTGGGGGTTAGAAATTTTTATAGTCGACATCCAGATACCGAACCTTATTCAGATCTTCCTAGCATCGACCGAATTCGATAAAAATGGCCCCACTGTACGGTTCCCCCCTATCTTGCATTATGGACTTAAATTTGGTATGTGCTAATTATCGCAGCACGCAAGTAAAGTCCGTCAACTTGCCTTCTGTAAGCTTTGGTGAATGTATCTCTTATATCTACAATAAGACACCAGTTTTTAAAACAATATTCAAGTTGCGGAAGATTTGACGAAGAATAAAAATTTTTTAAAATTAATAAAACTTCATTTAGGGAAATTAAATTAGGAAAAAGACTTTTGGGTCTACCTTGCATCGTTGAGAATGAATGGGGGTCATTGTATAAGTCCCATTTGCCATATGTACAGGACACGATTAACGAACTAATTCAACCTGACGTCTAGCAGTTGTGCGTAGAACTATATTATAGTATTGGAAACATCTTTACAGGGAACGATTTATTCATGATAATAAGTCTTATCTAATAAAGTATCGAAACATGTCAAAATGGAGACTCTTCTATCAATATTTGAAATATTACATGACTTAAATAAAACTAATTGAAATATCCAATGTGTTGAAATAGTTTACATTTAAACGTGTGAGTATTGTCTATTTTCGTAATTTCTTTTTCTTCTTCTTGCGTTTGTTCTTCGCGACCAATTTTATCATTCTTACTGTGATATATAATTGATCTTTGACTCGAACGTTTGTTTATGTTGTGCAATTATGTGCCTATGGTGACTAGACCGACAAATCCGGTTTCAACCAGTTGTTTATTTAATAGGGTAACTTGCCCTAGAACGACCTGTTGTGCCGTATATTTTGGCTTGGATCTACGCCTTTACGATCATATTTTGCCGTATATTTGGGCTTTGTGATCTACGCCAAACAGTGCGTCTACACTGTACGCCCTTTCTGACTGTGAGGTCGTTCCGGATTAGGAACATTTCTGAGTCTTTTGGGGCACATAAGCTTGTTCTGGGACATCGTCTTACACGTATAACACACCGTGTAAAGTATCGGCCGTTTCCAATGTTTGAATTTGGATAGCTTGTCAAATCTTTACATTTTCGGCCTTACTTTTCTGACCACTTATTCCGGAGTAGGAATATTCTCAGCCTTTTCGAGGCACGAATCGGCACTTGGCAATTTGCAGTTGCTACTCTGCATTTTCCCTGGTCTCGGAAAACACTGAACTGGGACCACGCACACATAATGTAGAGGGTCGTTTCATTAGGCGCTATCAGCACAACTTAGATTTTGCGCTCGCCACACATCACCCGCCCTGGTTGGTTTTTTTCCGGGGATGTTAGTTGTGAGAATAACAGTACCGTACTAGGTTGTTTCAGGGAAGGCAGTTTCGTTAGACGCTACAACACAACTTTTTTTTATTTGCGCTCGGTCAACTTTACCCAATAGCTTTATCTGCGCTTGGCCTCTTGTACGGAGTTTATCGCAGTCTTCCCATGTGTGGTCACGATAGTTTACTGTGTTTTCAGAGACACTTGCCGAGACCTTTGATTTGTTACGCTTCGTTCTCATTGATTCTTGACCCACAGCTGGCAATTTATTTGCGGTCATTTACTCCGGGGCGTTGGGATTCGTTCACAGACGACTCGTACACTACTGTTTCTTACGTTTCAGCAGCTATTTGGGCAACTTTTCATCGGACATCGGCCATGAGATGCGTGCATTTGTTGTCCCAAATGGATTTTGACCCGCATTGCTGTTCCGTGCTTGCACTACTACCACTACCTGTAGCTCTCCCTCGATCCCTACCCGCTTAGCCATACATGAGCAGTTGTCTGTTGCCAGGTTCACCACGTGGAGGTGGGGTAGGATCTTGATTAGTGCCAACTCACTAATCCTGGCGCGGCGTTATCCCTATGCACCGTTGACCCCATTTTCGTTATTTAAAACATCATGCCCACATCATAGCAATTTGCTTCCTGCAGCCGGACAAGCGCAGCCTAAGTTGCATACAAAACTGACACCGTCTAATGCATTTCATTGTATTGTCAAGCATTTCATATTGTTTTTGTGACGGAATGTCAATATGAGCTATAGTACAATGCATTGAAGCATTTATTTCATTTCGTGAATATGTATTTCTTCTTCCTTCCTCTTTACTTTCGCTTAAAATATATTGTCTAGATCTGAGATTTGCAATCTTGTTTTTTTGTTATACATCAGATAGATATCCATCTTGTATATTCAGTGTTAATTCACTGAGCTTGTGAGTTTGGCTCAGTATATCATATTCAGGACAGTCTTGAAGTATGTGCTCTGCAGTCTGATGTGCGTGTACACATGTGCAGCAGGAAGCTCCTCCTTCTTCTTCTTCTGCGTTCAACTTTTGCTATGCGACTACTTCGGTATGTGTCATAAACAGGGCGGTGCGCTTGAGGTCTTCACCGGTTCCCCATAGTTTGTCTTGTAGTGTTGTTTCTGTTGGCCAGATCTCCAATCTCTCACTACTCAGACTAGGGCAGTCTTGCAGGATGTGCTCTGGGGACTGCTTTGGTGCTCACAGGTGCAGGCCGCCGAGTCCCTGAGACCCATTCTGTGGAGGTGTGCTCTGAGACTGCAGTGTCCTGCTCTATGTCTGAAGACTGTGGTCTGTGCTTTTCTGTTTAGTGTATTTATACTGTCGTGCTCTGGCCTGTATCTTCCATTTGTTTTTCCCCCAGATCATTTTCCTGGATTGTTTCAGGAGAGTCTTTGCTTCTGTAAAACTTTGTGTTGGGTGGTGTTGTGTTAGGCTCCCCGGCCTTTGCGAGTTTGTCAGCCTTTTCATTTCCTGGTATGCCACAGTGAGCTGGTATCCACTGTAAGACCAGTTCGGATTTTTGACAACAAGCTGATATTTTGCCGTATGTCCTGAATGAGCTTGTCTTGTCTGGGACTTGAGATAGCCTGGAGAACGGATCTTGAGTCGCTAAAGACTGCAATATTTTTGCTGACACTTGCTGGTCGTTGAGAATCTGTATGGCTGCAAGAAGGGCTGTTGCCTCTGCTCTAAAGTTGGTGCATGTTTCTCCTGCTGCAGAGAGTGTGTTTCTGTGATTCCTTGAGGGTGAGTGATGTAGATTCCGCTGCCTCCTTTTCTGGTAGCATCTGTGGCTGAGCCATCTGTGAACACATGTGTCCATGTGCTGGTGGGATATTGCTCTCGTAGCATTTGGAGTGAAATGGCTCTTTGCTCTGTCTCTGTTTGTTTTTTTTTGGAGATTATTCCTGAGACTTCTAGGTGTATTTGGGCCGTGTTTTGGGTGCATGTCCATGGCTCTGGTATTATGGGTTCCACATTTCTGGGTCAGTTTCTAGAATGTCTGTATGTTGCATATGAAATTCTCTGGCCAGATGGTTGGACTTTTCCCTTGCAAGTCTGTTTTTTTTTCTCTTGGAATTTTGTGTGTAGAGGGTGTTCTTTCAGCCGTTTTAGTTTTTCAAACTGGGTGAGTGTTTTAAATTTTCTGCGGGGTTCTAGAGGCTCTATGTCTGCGGTTTTTTCCATTTCTACGATAGGACTGCTTTTCATTGCTCCCAGAGTTATTCTTAGGCCCATGTTTTGTACCTTGTCTAGTTTGTGTGTGTTTGTTTTGGCTGCTGTTGTCCAAGAGCTGGAGCCATATTCCATGATGGGTCTGACTGCTCCCGTGTAGACCTGCTTTAATATTTTAAATTTTGCGCCCAGGACGTGCCAGCTAGTTTCTTCATCACAGCAAGTCTTTGTATGGCTTTTTTTAAATTTTTTTGTCTATGTTTGGCATCCAGGTAAGTCTGCTGTCTAGGGTGATTCCAAGGAAGGTGGGTGTATCTGTTTGGGGTATTGTTTCGTTTTCTAAATTGATGGATACTTTTTCCTTGTGTGGGGAGAGGAAAAAACAGTTGCTGTGGTTTTTGTGGGTTAATTTGAGCCCCCAGCTTTTGTCCAGTTCTCACTTTTCCACTGTTTTTTGTAGTAAATATGATGTTTTTGAGTGTGTTCTGCAGCTGTCCAGATTGCGAAGTCGTCTGCATGTAGGCTGTTTGAGACCTTCTGGGGATGACAGCATTTGGTGATGTCATTTATGTATATTAGAATAGCGTTGGTGCTATCACACTGCCCTGTGGAACTCCTTCCTTCATTTTTGCATCTTGCTGAGGTGGTTGTCTATTTTTACTCTGGCTGTACGTCGGGAGAGGAGGTTTCTGATCCAGGAGAACATGTTGTAGGAGACTCCTGTTTGTAGGACTTTCAGCATTAGGCCATCGTGCCATACCGTATCAAATGCCCGGGAGAGGTAAACAAATATGGCTGTTACTTTCTTTCTTTTCTGGAAGGCGTTTTCAATGTCCTGGGTGATGTAGCAGTTGGTCCTCTGTGCTTCGTTTTGTCTGTAAGGTCTGGGCGGGGTGAGCAATGAGTTTGTTTCAGGTACCATGTCAGTCTCCTGTTTACTAGCCTCTCCATCAATTTCCCTGCACAGCTGAGTAGGCTGATGGGTCTATAGCTCTTTGGTCATTTTTGTCCTTGCCTGGTTTCAAGATGGGGTAGATGTGTGCCTCCTTCCAGGTTGATGGAACTTGACCTGTTTTCCAGCTCTGGTTGAAATGCTGAGGAGAAACCTTTTGCCAAGAGGACCAAGGTGTTTAAGGAATTCATTGGTAATTCCATCCGCTCCAGGTGACTTTTTCTCCTTTAGCTTTTTTATTTGGTCTTCTAGCTCCTGCAGAAGTAAACATAGCTGTCATGCTGTCGTTGGGATTGTAGAGTCAAGACTATTCAACAGTTGCTTGACTGGTTTTTAACTTCCTCTTTCTTGCCTGTTGAATTTGGACCTGACTTTCAATTGATAGGTTCTAGCTAATAGGTCTGCTGCTGCTCTGCCGGTGACAAATCCTGTGTCTGTGTGTAGCACAGTTTTGGTCCGTTCTGTCCTGTCACCGTTTAGGGTTTTAGTGAGGTTCCATAGTTTTTTAGTGTCTTTCTCTAGATTTAAGGAGGCAGTTTTTTTTCATGCCAGCTGTCTCTCATGCTTTTTTTCTTTTCTTTGGTAAATATAGCCTTTGTCTTGTTGTGTAGGGTAACATTTTCGTCTGTGGGGTCTGCTTCATGTTTTCTTTGTATGCTGAGTTCAGCGTGGCTCTTCCAGTTTAGGGGACCAATAGGTCGGTAGTCTTCCTTCTTCCTCTTGGTATACTTGTTTTTGCTGCATCTAGAACCCAGCTGTTGAATGTTTGGAGTTTGCGGTTTAGGGCTATTTTTTTTATTTTCATGTTCTTAATGGCTTCTTCTAGGTGTGAGGTGAAGATATTCCAATTTGCTTTCTTATAGTTCCAGCTGGGGTGAGTGTTCCCTTTGGGGTGTTCCTCTGTCCCTTCATGGAGATTATTATGGGTTTATGGTCACTGCCCCCCTAGTTGGTTGCACAAATTCGACTTGTGAATTTTTCAACATCTTCAGTCGCTATTGCTAGGTCCCAGGTTGCTGGTTGTTCTCCAAGGTCGGAGTAGTAGTGTGGGTCACCAGGTTTGTTTAGCAGAACAAGACTGTTGTTGATGATGAAGTCTTCTACTTCCTCTCCTTTTATATTTAGGTCAGATACCCTAGCTAGGAGAATGGCTGTTGAAATTCCAACTATTATCCAGTTTTCTGTGTTTGGTTGTATGTTGTTTAAGTGGATAAATTTGTTTGTGGTGAATATATGTTGCAAATTGTGATTTCCTTGTCGTTGGTTTTTAGGCAGATGGTTATCGCTTCTGTATCAGTTGATTGGGAGCGGTGCGTTTCCCAGGCTGAGAACCTGTTTTTGACGGCCGTCATGACTCCCAGGTCGGTCTTCCCTGTCTTGCCTGAAGATTTCGTAGCCTCTAATGGAGAATCTGTGTGTGCTGGTAAGATGTGTTTCTTGGATGCAGCATGAGCACACATCGATGGCGTGCTCCTTCAGAAAATTTTGCAGCTCTATTTTTTTTTCTAAGCCTTCCGCGTTCCACTGCATTATTTTAAGATCTTGACCCGTGTGTTTACTCTCGTCTTATCTGGCTGGTCTGAGAGTGTGGTTTTGTTTGCTGTTGTGTTTGAAGAATGGGGTTCCGGTGTTGAGCCTGCCTGGTTTCGACCTGTAAATATGACACCGTACCGGAATAGTGTTGGTTGCATAGCTTCGGTTGTAGTGCGTAGATGCGGTTTTTATTCCCCTGCCCGTCGAGCATGCATCTTCCGACTTCGACGGTTGAGGTTTCATTTCTGGGATCCTCCTACCATAGGCAGATTGCCTTTCTCGGCTTAAGGGCTCTACCTACCCCGGACCGCCGTATTTAACACATAGCGAAAGCGGCGTGTCGGTAGCGATCGCAATTCTGATCGGTCACCATCGTACTTCGAGTCAGCTTAACTACACCACAAAACATATCCATGAATAACACAATATATCCTGCATCCAAATAAATGAAAAGTAGTAATCCAGGCCACGGAAGCAAGATGAAGTGATCAAAATTTATTGCTGACGCTAACCGATACGTTCGCCCAGCGCCATTTGTAAACCGGAAGTCGCAGCAGGAAGCAGGATAGAGGAACAGACATACGAAAAAGATAATGAACAGATAAATTACAGATGGACAAAACTTTTGACGACATGAACTGTTTATCGTTTTCGACAATGTATATATATATTTATATGGCTTTTTCGTCTTTACAGATGGTCAATTGGCAATGCTTTATTGACAACTTCTGAGTCTTCGCTTGTCTCTCTTGTCTTTCAGCTCATACATAAGTCTCTTTTCAAAAAACTGCGCCCTTGCACAGTGTCGCTTTCCACACAAATCGGTCATAAGCTAGTTTTTCCCATTTCTTCTAACCGATAGAAAAGTTCTTCAATTTATAATTTATAAATTAGTTATATCTATTGTGTGATTGTAAGTACAATTTTGACTTCTTGTTTCTGTTTTAGACATCTAGAACTATTCTAGAATATATTGCACAAACCTCAAGATTAGTAGCCATACCTGCTATACTTGGAATAATTGTCAGAAGAGGTCTTGAATTCATAGGAACGTTCGTAATTTTTACAGTTGGTTATTTTTTACCATTTAGTTTGTTCTCCTACATCGTAGGCAAGAAGCTGAACAAAATATGGCGTTTTATTATTTTGTGATTTATACGTTTTCACCAATTATAATGTTACATGCTCTTTGTTTTCAGGTTTACATTGCTGTCTAATTTGTATTATATGTAATGAGCTCCAGCCGAATGCAGGGGTTCGTGCACCGTTGACTGGTCCTCCAGCAGATCAGACAAGAAAATATGCATAAAAGAAGAGGTAGGAGAGAAGAGAAATGGACGAAGAGACGAGCTGGACAGAGACGGTTTAGAAGAAAGACAGACCGACTTGCTCTGAAATATCTACGCATTGGCTACTGGAATTGTCGAAGTGCAAAACAGAGAGGACCAATTCTACAGAAGCTAGTCTATGACTTCGACATTTTCATGATTCAGGAAACCAACTTGCAGCAGGATAAAGCCCTTGAGTGTCCCGGCTTTAAATGTTATTTCACTCCCAGTGAACCCGGATTAGGACGAGGTCAGGCTATCTATGTGAAACATGGCCTTCCCCACAACTGCCTTGACACGCCTGACTTCTTACCAGAGGGTGTGGAATTACAAGGAATTCAATTAACAATTCGTGATCAGGTATGGCGAATCTATAATGTGTACGCCCATGTGGACAAACTCCATATTGAAGATAACTGGGATTTCCTTGAGAAACTCTCAGATGTACCACGCACAAAGTTTCTCATAGCAGGGGATTTCAATGCACGATCAAAGGAGTGGGGCAACGCTACCGAGAATAGACAGGGCATCGCTTTGAGTTCTGCTCTACTAAACTCTTACTTGACGATATTGAATGACGGCCGCCCAACCCGGTTAGCTTCTAGACCTGAGGACACTGATGGTGTCATTGATCTGGCACTGATCTCCACAACTGATGCTACTTTTGCTCGATGGAATGTTCTTGGGGCTCAAGATAGTGATCATCTCCCTGCGTTGTTCTTCTTAATAAGGCCAATAATTTGCGACACAGAAGACCCAAATCTGTCTTTCAGTACACGCCATGCCACTCTGATCACGAAAACCCATTACGTATACTGCGACAGACTGCCAGAAAGAAGACTGCTAGGACTCCTTTCCTGCAACCACCTTGGTGGAATGAAAATGTTGAAAAAGCATGGCTGGAAAAAGATGCTGCTACAAAGTCATGGCAGAGAGCACGAAAGAAGCGACCTAGAAATATGTGTAAATAGGGGGAAGACTGCAGTAAAACTTGGTAAATAGTGAAACACGTACAAACAAAGTACTATAGTTTACAAAAAACAGAAACAGTGACGATAAACAGCAACGTTTCGACCAACAAGGCCTTTATCAAGCAAACGAACAAACAGGAGTGACAAATTAAAATGAAACACAAATGGACGACCAAATACAAACGTATCTAAGGAAAGCTGGAATAAAAACGAATAACGAAATAAATGTAACACAAAAACACACATAAAACTAGAAATAGAACGGAAAAGAAACAATGAAACATCTAGTAAATATATAACTTGAATACATGCAACATATACCCATATAGAGTACAAAGCATAGGAAGATAAAGTACTAAGAAGCATAAGAATGTAATACGTTGAGCCGCGTGGTCGCAAGGTACCATACAAAGAAATCAACCGATTCTCCAGAGCAAATCGACTACGATCATCAGAGGAACATGATCGGATGGCTGTGACCTGGACATCGCAAGCTCCTGAATGGCCAGTATCATTGAAATGGGTAGCTACAGGGTCCACAGAGCATTGGCGTATATCGCGCAAGTGTTGGGCGAATCGGTCACTGAGTCTCTTGCCGGTTTCCCCAATATAGGCCTTGTTACACCGCTTGCAGATAATGGCATAGATAATATTACGGGACTCGCAGTGAAACTGTCTTCAACAACGAACGTGGCTTTTGGAAAGACACCGTGCGGGTCTGTATTACATAAGCACAAGTGTTGCAGCGCCGACGGCCACCCTGGATGGTGCCAAAATGACTCTGGATATTAGGCTTGAGGCGACTGTGAACCAACATCCAGATACATTTTAGCTACATTTGTCTTGTCGGCTCAAGCCTAATATCCAGAGTCATTTTGGCACCATCCAGTGTGGCCGTCGGCGCTGCAACACTTGTGCTTATGTCATACAGACCCGCACGGTGTCTTTTCCAAAAGCCACTTTCGTTGTTGAAGACAGTTTCACATGCGAGTCCCGTAATATTATCTATGCCATTATCTGCAAGCGGTGCAACAAGGCCTATATTGGGAAACCGGCAGGAGACTCAGTGACCGATTCGCCCAACACTTGCGCGATATACGCCAATGCTCTGTGACCCTGTAGCTACCCATTTCAATGATACTGGCCATTCAGGAGCTTGCGATGTCCAGGTCACAGCCATCCGATCATGTTCCTCTGATGATCGTAGTCGATTTGCTCTGGAGAATCGGTTGATTTCTTTGTATGGTACCTTGCGACCACGCGGGCTCAACGTATTACATTCTTATGCTTCTTAGTACTTTCTCTTCCTATGCTTTGTACTCTATATGGGTATATGTTGCATGTATTCAAGTTATATATTTACTAGATGTTTCATTGTTTCTTTTCCGTTCTATTTCTAGTTTTTATGTGTGTTTTTTGTGTTACATTTATTTCGTTATTCGTTTTTATTCCAGCTTTTCCTTAGATACGTTTGTATTTGGTCGTCCATTTGTGTTTCATTTTAATTTGTCACTCCTGTTTGTTCGTTTGCTTGATAAAGGCCTTGTTGGTCGAAACGTTGCTGTTTATCGTCACTGTTTCTGTTTTTGTAAAACTATAGTACTTTGTTTGTACGTGTTTCACTAGAAATATGTGTGATGTGGCTGAAAAGTCTGCTATTCGCCACAAAGCCACTGGGGATTTCAAAGTATTGGCTAGTGAGGCAAAGAGTGGGTTATGGGAGACTTTCATAACGCAAGTCTGTGGCGACAAGTCTCTATATCAATTCTGGCAGTTTCATCGCAAAATGAACAGGAGGAATACCAGCCAGTCTTTTCCTACTTTACGTGACTCGTCAGGAACCGTCTTGACAACAGATGCAGAAAAGGGGCAGGGGTTCCTTCATCGTTTCGTGGAACAGACAGAAAAAGGTGATAAAACTGACCGCCATAATATCATAAGTGCTCTTCGTGATATTACTAGCTCTGGAGAACCTTACATTGACTTAATAACAAAGGAGGATGTTGTTAATGCACTCAAGGCAAGCCACAGCACCGCTCCAGTGCCTGATGGTGTCCAATATCATCACATCAAACAGCTTGACGAGACTGTTATTAATGCAGTTGTGATGGATTTTAACAAAAGTGTACAGAATGCTGTGGTACCCGAGGATTGGCTTCATAGCTATTTACGACCGCTCCACAAACATGGGAAGGATCCTAAACTGCTCAGCAGCTACCGCATACTCACCTTGCAAAATGTATATGGCAAATTACTAGAGAAGATAGTGGCCAGAAAGGTAATGTGTCACTTAGAGAATGACCACATCCTCCCTGACTCTTTGGGTAGCTACCGACCAATGAAAGGGACATGGAACAATGCTGGCACGTTTGCATATGATGTTTATGAAGGCTTCCAATCCAAGCAAGAGACTGTTGCTGTGGCCATCGACTTGGAGGATGCTTATAACAAGGTGAATTATTCAATAATGGTGCGCTCTTTGATTAAATGTAAAGTTAATCCTTGGCTGGTAAACTGGATAGCTGCTTCTTTAATGGAGAGAACCGTTGCACTCCGTTTAGGAACATGGACATCGGATCCTGCTCGTATATGCCGGGATTACCCCAGGGTTCTCCTCTATCACCCGTGTTGTTTAATATTTACACAACAAATGTAGCTAAAATTCAGCCAACCGGATTGGGTCGGACATTGACATTTGCAGATGATATCTTAATATATAGGACTGGGTCAGATAGACGAGAGATGGTTGACGACATTCAGAAAACATTGCATACCATCTCGGGTTGGTGTAGAGAGTCTCGCTCTCAGGTCAATCCTGAAAAAGCGTGTATGTTGTGGTGCTCGTTGAATAATCACATCGTCAAGGCTGACCTACCCTGTGTAATCTTTGATGAACATACCATCGAGCGCAGAGACAGGCTTCGCTATCTTGGAATAACCTTTGATCGTAGTCTATCTTTCAAACACCATATTGAACAGACGATACAACGGTGCAAGCGTGGTCTTGCGGCTCTCAAAGTTATGGTGGCCGCACACCTTGAGCAGAGACTACTTGCCCTTTTGTTCGATCGACTGGTAATGTCAGTGGTAGATTACGGACTCGGAATTCTTACGATATCAAGATCACAATGTGAACGACTCGAACGGGTTCAGAATGAAGGTATGCGTATAGTTCTGGGCTGCACTAGAGATACCCCCATTGTGAAGATGAGATATATGCTTGGCCTTCTGTCACTACGCTCCCGTCATGCAATCGCCCAAACCAAGGCATATATGCGGGTTACTTCGGATAAGAGACATCCACTTCACAAGAACACTAATGATGTTAAGGGCACGAGAATCAAGCGTGGCATGTCGTGGATGGCCCAGGCTGAGAGAACGATTGGCCAGGTGACTACGGTTGCGACTCTACCAAAAGGGGAAGAATGGATCCCAACAGATGGAAGCATGATGAACTATCTCAACGTTATCATTACTCTTGGAAGAGAATGTAGAGATTGGGGCAACATGAAGGCTGATCTCGCAGTTAAGCAGCTGATAGAAGATAATGCAAGGGATGATGATGTTGTTGTATATACTGATGGGTCGGTTCAGCGTGGTGAGAAATCCGGCTGGGGTTTCTTGGCTTATGCGCATGGTAGGGTTGTTGCAGAGCGAAGTGGGACATACAGGACAACTACTTCTAGTATGATGATGGAGGTTGAGGCTGTTACTGCTGCCCTCCATTGGATCTCTGGGACTTCATTTACTGGGGCAGTTGTTGTATCTGACTCTCAGTCGATGCTTGACAAGATCCAGAAGGGCAGGTTTCGGTATGAGTGGATGTCGTCTATAGAAGTTTCTAACCTCCAGCGGCTTACGTGGATATACTGTCCTGGGCATGCGGGTGTTTACGGTAATGAGAGAGCGGACAGGCTTGCATCATCAGCATCGATTGTTGGGGAGTTGAAGATGGATAAGGGGATATTCTTCGGTCTCTTCGAGACTCTCTGTTGGATGAGGACACTAAAATCGATGTTGAATCGATCAAACGATTTAAGCAGTTTGGAATTACCCTTTGTTCAAGTCGAACTGGATGCCTGAGAGGCAGAGTGAGAGGTGTGTTTAATCAGCGAGCCACAGGAACCATCAGTATGCATACTCTTCGATATCTGTTGGGGAGACTGAGCACCTATGGGTTTGCCCGGAGTGCAATGACGTCAGTTTAGTAACCAATAACCAATAACCAATAGATCAATTGAAGACACATGCAATAGTAGTTTTGCATTTTCTAAAGATACTGACTCAAAGTAGAGACAAAGAGTTTATATGCGTGGAAAGTGCTTTTAAATAAATACTATTTGACTGTATAAAAGCGCAAGGAATAGAATATGAGAGATTAGACAGAACAGCGCATGTCAGATGACAGTAGAGTTATAGATCAGCAGAGTGAAGATCGAGAAGAGCAAGAAACTCGAAGATAATTTGAATAGATAGAACCAGCACAAGACAGACACATAGCAAGAACTTTAGAGATAGAGTCGATGATGATGACACATTAGACAGAACATCAGACAACTATGATGAGACACATCAGACAGAACATCAGACAACTATGATGAGACACATCAGACAGAACATCAGACAACTATGAATTAGAAATGAGACAGAACAGTAAACAATTACGAGTTAGAGAGGAGATCGAATATTGGAATCAGAATATGCAAAGAGATTGATTAATCAACATCGAACTGGCGTGTTGGGTCGCTGGACGCTGCTGGATTTGTTGAGGCGGAGATCGAAGCAACTATGGACGTGTCCGGAGTGCTATGATGATAGTCCTCATATAACTGATAACTTAAATCAGAAACAATCATTAGAAAATAGTGATTAGAAGATTTTACAAAAACTAGACGCAAGAGATACAGTGAAGAACGAGATTAGTCAGAAAGACCAGAATCCAGAGTCTGAAGCGGTATCTTTTTTTTTTTTTCGTCCGCTTTCAACTCAGACGAAGTTTCATCTCTGAAACTGATTTTTGCGTGAAAATCCGTTTTTCCAATTTCTTACAATGGCAGCAGCATGCACATTGTAAATTACTTTACACTGGCAGCCGTGTGCTCAATGTACTCGTAATTAGTATTCCCTCGCCATACAGGCAGATTTTCTCCGACTTCAGAGGTACTCACGTTATCGTCCTGAGTAAGACCAGGGGACTCGAACAAATGCCGGACAGTAGGTTCGAACCCGAGCTATGAGGCGTCTCACAGCTAGCAGGCCGAGCTACTATCAACTACTCTAGGCAGTCCCCTGAAGCGGTATCAAATACTCTAGAACAGATAGACACTACGTAAATACAAGTAAATGACTTAAAGAAGAGATAAATAGCAGGAGGTCACAGAGAGCTACAGAGCTAGACGAGATATACAGATCTGACAGCCTGAAATAGAGAATGTTTGAACTGAAATAGGCAATTTAAAAAAGTACATTTTTTTTCTCCCGTTCGCTCGCTATGGATTCAAACGTAGTCTCTTGGATTTGTTATTGGTTACTGAACCGACGTCATCGCGCTCAGAGCAGACCCATAGGTACTCAATCTCCCTAAGCAGATGTAGAGGGTATGCATACTGATGGTTCTTGTGTCTCGCTGGTTAAACACACTCCTCACTCTCCCCTACAGGCATCCAGTTCTACTTGTCTATTGTCTATTCCCAGATGGAAGATGTAGTTGGCTGTCCACTCTTGCCGTTAAGCGTAGGGATGGGAGCTTTAATTTGCGTTCTAGGGCTAGATGAGTCGCCCTTGCTGTGTTGTATCCGTGTTTATGTAGTGTGGTCTTGATATTGTCTATCCATCTTTTTCTTGGTCTTCCCTTAGCTCTAGTACCCGATCTCTTTTTATTGTGTGCTGTTATTGGTGGTTGGTTGTATTTCATTCTTATTAAATGTCCAAACCACTGCATTTGTTGTCTTTCGATGTATTCGATGCATGAAGTTATGCCCACTCTGCTTCTGATGTCCTCATTTCGTAGTCTGTCTTTCCTGGTGACTCCACTGCCTTCCTCAAGCATTTCATTTCACACGTGGTGAGCTTTCTGTGGTGTGTTGCTGTAAGAGACCAAGCTTGGCACTGGTAACAAAGTGTTGGTAGGAAAATACTTTTTATCATCTGTCTTTTCACTTCCATCTTGATCTTTGGGTGTTGTAGTAATGGTGCCAGCTGGTAGGCTACTGCATTTGCTTTTTGACACCTTGTCTCTATTTCTCTATCGAGTTTTCCATCCTCTGTGAAAATGCTGCCTAAATATTTGAATTCAGAAACTTGTTTTACTCTGGTGTTATCTATTTGTATGTTTGCTTGGCTTGGTGTTCTGCTGATTTTCATAGTCTCGGTTCTACTCTGGCCATGGTCATGGTCATGGTTCTACTTGTACAATGGATAAATCCAAACTCCTTAAATCGCTGGATCGATTCAACATTATTTGAGTGTCTTCATTCAACAGGAAGTCGTGAACAGACCGCAGAACATCATCCTTATCCAATTTCAACTCGCCGACAAGCAAAACTGCTGATGCAAGCCTGCCCACTCTCTCATTGTCGCAAAATACACAGGATAATAGATTCTCGTAAGCCTCTGTAGGTTAGAAACTTCAATAGACGATATCCTCTTACACCGCAACCTGCCATTTTGGACCTACCGAAGTATCGACTGTGTAGGATTATTCTTTTTCTGCGTTCTCACTAGATTGGGATTTTAGATTCTCTAATAAAGGCAGCCGTCTGCCTCAGATTATCAGCCACGACATACAAGTATGTCCTGGACGCTGGTGTAAGTGGGCCACCTCTTTCTTCTCAGGTCTGCATACTGGGGACAGTTCTGTAGGGTATGTTCTGTTGTCATACTAGCCAAGGCACAGGGGCACAGGTCGTTTGTGCCTATCTTGAATTTAGTGTACAGGTGGTGTCTCATTCTGTTGTGACCCGTCTGGAGGCGAAGTATGGCTGTCTGGTCCCTTCTGGACAGTTGGTAATATCCATCGTTCTTGTTGTGTTTTGCATGTTCTTTATCCAATTTTGCTTTGTAGTGCCCTTTGGCAATGGATTTTGCTTCTTCATAACTAACCAGGTTATCATCTTGGGGCATTCCTGCTCCCTCTTTAGCCAGTCTGTCAGCATGTTCATTCCGCTTGATCTTGCAGTGTGAGGGTATCCACTGGTTTACTACCCTCTCAGATTCATGGGATAACTGGGCTAAGGTTGACCTGAGATCACTTAGTTCTGTGTTCCTTTCAGATTTAAGGGCTGAGATAGCAGACAATGCGTCAATCAAAAGCACTATTTTTCCATGTATTTGGTTCATAGTGCCATTTTTGCAGCTGCACTGAGGGCCTCTACCTCTGCCCTGAAATTGGTTGAGAACTTGCCGGTGGCCAGAGCTAAGGTTAGTTCTACTTCATTTTTTAGTCTGAGGACAACTGCCTCTCCTCCATTGTGGGTGGCATCTGTAGCCGAGCCATCCGTGTATGTATGTGTCCATAAGTTCATTTAGTAGTTTTCGTTTATGTGATTTTATGCGATGAATCTTCTCTCCATGCCTGTCTGTATTCCTTTCCTGTAAATGCCACTTATTTCTTCTGAAAGCTCTGTGAGACTGCATGCCCAGGAAGGGGAGGTGCTGGCTGGTTGTATGTGTCTTGGTTGAGCCAGTGCCAATATTGGGTCTTTGTGAGCAAGTTCTTTGGAGTTTGCCACGAAGTTACTTTTTAATCTGTCCCTACCGTATCTGTTGATTTGGAGGTGCATTGGATGGTTCATCAATCACTTGAATGTTTCTCCTTGTTGAAGAACTGAGTAGGATTCAACAATGGCCCCAGTAAACGGAGTCTTAGAGAGCAAACGGAGGGCAGCATTAACGGCCTCGACCTCCATCCTCGTAGTGGAAGTAGTTATCCTGTGTGCTCCACTTCGCTCTGCAACAAACCTACCATGCGTGATAGCCAAGAAACCCCAGCCTGATTTCTCACAACGATGCACAGACCCATCGGTATAAACATCATCATAATCTGCATTATCGTCTCTCAGCTGCTAATATAGTCTCTTGAAATAGTCCCCTAATATGGCGCATCTGACTGAATTTTACTTGAATTTCAGCTTTCCTCATCACCAATGTCTCTCGTCATTCAGGTAAACCTTACACGGACTTACAGGTACTTGTCATTTAGTTCCTCAAGTCAAGTATTAGAGAACATGTAGCCAGACAGTGTACAGTGTGCACACCCAGAGGTTTTGTCGCAAGCTGGCCTCAAACCCCGTAACTTCCATGGCACGTTGTCACTAGCGTAGTGTGTTATCAACTATGCTATCAGCAACCCTGGACTTACATAAAAAATATAGGAAATATCTGTAACCTTTGAAAAGTCACACATGTCAAATAAGATATATATAATATGAAGATACCAACACAAAAGTCACACATGTCAAATAAGATATAGATATATATATATGAAGATACCAAGACATATTTGTTGATTTGAATGAGTCTTCTTCGAACGCTCCACAACGACCACTTGTTAACCCCTCTTTGTGATTTGTATGTGATCTGAGCCTAAGAGCGATTGTACGTTGTACCAGTTATGCGCCTACGAGTTGGTTAGCTCATCCGATTTCTGCGACGCGTGTTATTTACTAGGGTAGCTTCCCTAGGTCCTACATCGGTCACCTCGTACGACATGCCTTGTAGGTCGCAGTGATGCTATTCTTTGCTTCACTTGGGGGGCTCGGCACCACACAGGCGATTTGTATGAGTGAAACGTGATAGTTATTAATCAAATAATCTCGTGCCGTCTCCGCATTAAAGGTTGACATAAAAGTCTCTTCAATTAGTTTTGTCTTATCTCCCTAATGGTACACTCTGACAGACTAATGCCTATCCACTACCTGATGTTCTCCTCCCAACTGTACGTCTTCCCCTTCCTCTCGTCTTATACCTTCCCTTTCATCATGGTTTTCGACAGGGTATCGTATCTTTTAATGTTCCCAGAATGTCGAAATTGTCTTATTTATATTTCCCTAGGTTAATATTTCTCTTTTTCTTCCCAGACGTTGGAGCTCTCCTTTATTAGTGATAGTCATCAGAGAGAAAGAAACAAGAAATACTGCCTCTGATATGTAACTGCTGAGTACATTATCACCAGCCTGCTTTACAAGACACACTTGGTTTAGTCCAAGAAACGACTACTCTAGCATGTGCCAATCCGTGTGACGGATATTTTGTCACAACAGTGTTAATGGCGCTAGTGACAAGTAGCATCCTGCTACAACAGTGTGTATGCTACACCATGACCAGAATCCAATCTACACATGACTGAATTTGTCCATTAAACATTGTGTATACATGTAACTGCGCGGTAGAGTGTGTCTTGCGCACAGACGTAAAATCATTTGCTTTAATATGTTCAAAGTTTGGTAGCTATCGTGTGTTGTTGATATGTGTGCCTGTCTGATTGATTTCATTCTATTTTTGGTTACTGTTGTCACGCTACTGGAGATTTAATGAATTCCTCTCCCCCTCCTCCTCTCTCTCCCCCACCCCCAAATGATACTTAGTTTGCACATCCGGATGCTCATCATTACTAGCACATTTGTTTACACTTCTGTCTGCTGTCTTGTTACCTAGTAGTCCACAGCGAGACAGTGTCCACTGTGTCACATCTGTTCTTTAGTTGCACAGTAAAGACAATGTAGGGCATGCAGAGTTGGTAAGTTTATGAATTACGAATCTTGTATATGTCAAAACGCATGTGTGGTGCCGGGGCCCGCAGGTGAAGCAAGGAATAGCACCACTGCGACCTACAAGGCATGTCGTAAGAGGCGACTGATATAGGACATAGGAAGCTACCTATTAAATAAAAAGCATCGCAGAAAGCGGATGTGCTGGCCTACTTGTGTCAGCTAACCTTGATCAGCTAACCTGACGGTCAAACTGCTGTTACAAGGTCCCAGGAAAGTAGGAACGAAGAAGACAAACAAACAAAACCAAGAGCAAGCAAAAGTAAAAGAGAAATAAAGGCAATCCAAACTGCAGACCTGTCAGTCAGACTTCTGGAGAAAAGGATCGAACTTGTCCACTTTAATTTAACTCTTAGAGAGTTTAGACTTAATGAATACAATGGATGGATACTTAATGAATGGTGCTGTTATTCCCCTTCTTTCTAAGTAATACATTCAACACACACAAGTAAGTAAGCGTATAATGATGACGCACCAATCAATTTGATAAGATTCAATTTTCATTTAATCTATTCAAAACAATACGTCTCTCCATTCGAGAGAAAAAACAAAACAATTTAATAATTTGATTTTTTCTTGAGGCCTTCAATATGCACATCAACAAGAAAAGGGGAAAAACAAGAGAAGAAAATTATCTTCTACCAAATTTATCAAAATCTTCTAAAAGTCGGAGGATCAATATATCAATCTTATTCTTCCCTTCCTATACTGTCATGTTAACTAACATTAGGCAATGGCTAATAGTCTTTCTTTCTTTCTTTCTCGAATCCTGTATGCCTCACAGTGGCTAATAGTCTTTCTTTCTTTCTTTCTTTCTCGAATCCTGTATGCCTCACAGTGGCTAATAGTCTTTCTTTCTTTCTCGAATCCTGTATGTCTCACAATGGCTAATAGTCTTTCTTTCTTTCTTTCTCGAATCCTGTATGCCTCACAGTGGCTAATAGTCTTTCTTACTTTCTCGAATCCTGTATGCCTCACAGCGGCTAATAGTAACTGTAAGTATTACGACTCACACAAAAACACACAATTGTTTGTTTTACTTTATTGACAATACAAAGGATTTATATCTTCATCAAAAGACTATGACTGACCCTGTCTGGTCAGCTTTCTTTTCAGGAAATGTCCTTGTTTGAATTTTAGCACCAATTAATAATTTTCTGATGTCGCCCTTCAGGTCTGATTAACAATAGCCCTGATGGTGTTTATAACGTATGTTCGATGATTAGTTAGACGATAAGAAAGTTCAGTCTGTCCTGGTCATCATAGGGAATGTCTATTGCCCTGTTTTCCAATGTAGGGCGCACGTCCTACAGGGGGGCAATTTCATCGTTAAGGGGAGGCAAATAACTTGTTCAGAGTTTAACTAATGTTAATGATGTTACACAACCGATATATAGTCTTTTGGATGCCTGTTGACAAAAACGCATGTTGCTTCACAAGCACTTTACTGAAGTTTAAAAAATCTTCAATGAATGGAAAGTACTTATATCTAGGTACATTTTTACCTCCTTTTAACAAAACTTTGAAAGCGGAAAAAGCATGTGTTATTATGTTTAAATCGAGTCATATTTTTTTTTTAAAACTGTAATGTGTCTGACATTTGCCAACCTTGTCACGAAGACCAAAATACGTTTATACAGTCCAGTCTTGAGTATGTAATAGTATTGGACAGAGCCACGCATATCATATTTCCGCCAAAGAAAGCAGGTCCGAAGTTTGATTTGGCTTGGAATGTTAGGTGCGATGGGAAAAGCAACCAAGAAACATCAAGGGGGTTTGACTCAAATACAAGTTATGGGCCATTAGTTTGATTACCAGAGTAATGGATACTCACTGTGCAGCTGGATTATAAAGGTGTCTTTAGAGTACCATTTTGTAGTTGTATAGATAACGAAGAAGCATTTATATATGGATTACAGTAGAATGTCATGAGATCTTGTTTTCCATGTTTAGCGACAGATTGAGAAGGCATGGTTGGGACATACATTTTTAGACAATGACAGAAGAATATCGTTAGTCGAAGTAAAATGAGTCTTTTCCGAGAGAGTAACAGATGTGGGAAATCGCAGTCTTGTGAACAAAGTTTTGGAATAGTAAAGTAATAGAATATTCACCCATGTATATAGACTGTGGACTTTAAGAAGATGGGATAATAGAGCAGATAGAGAGCCGAACACAGATCAGCTTGGGAGGTAGCTAGAATGAAAAATAGAGAACTAGACACAGAACAGCTAAAGTACAGGACTGTTAGGCCAGATTATACGAGAAAAGCAGAAGAGAACCGAAGAGCTTCACGTAGAAGATATAACTATTGGAGGTTAGAATTTATCAGAGCTAATTAGAAGAGAACACCGCATACTTTTTCAGAAGTGCAGATTTGACCACAAAACCGGTAGTACAAATATTGTTAACGATTTGGTTTTTATTTCAAAATAGTCATTCTACAATAATCGAATTTTCTCAAACGTATATCACCTGATGTGAAATATTAGTATATAAATGTATTCCACATTAATGTCTTTTATGCCAGCAATGCTTGACCAACGAATCAATGAAACGAGCTCGTCTTGAGGCGCATTTGAAGGCGAATCATAGTGATTCAGATTCGAATTACTCTCAAACGGGAAGGCGTGGCAAACGTAAGGGTGAGCGGGCCATGCTGATGAGCAGGAGAAAACTGGAAAACACAGCAGTCTTGAACACAGTACAAAACAACGATCTCGGTAAGTGTCTCTGGAAAACACTGTAATGCACCGTGTTCATGGGAAGATTGCGGTAAACTCCGTACATGAGACAAAGCGCAGAGAAACCTATTGGGTAAAGTTAGCCGAGCGAAAATTCTAAAATTGCGTTCTAGTGCCTAACGAAACCGCCCTCCCTGGGACAACCAAGGTACTGTTGCATTAACGACTAACATCCCCGGAAGAACTGAGGTGGGTGATTCCTAAAGGGACTGCCCTCGCTGGAACAACCGGGCAAGGTACTGTTGCATTTACAACTAACATCCCCGGAAGAACTGAGGTGGGTGATATTGGCGAGCGCAAAATTTCAGTTGCATTGCTAGCGCCGATTGAAGCTACCTTCTAGAATATATGTGCGCAGTCCCAGTCTAGTGTTTCCCGGGGACAGGGAAAATGCAGAGTAAACAGTTGCAAATTGCCAAGTGCCGACACGCACCCCGAAACGGTTGAGAATACTCCTACTCAGGATAAACTCACCGTGGATAGAAAAGTAAGGCCGATAATGCAAATGCTTGACCCAAACATTGACTAAGTGCAATACTTTTCGAACGCCGATCATCCTACACAGAGTGAGATGACGTTCAAACACCATGGCTCAGATCAGATAAATGCTACGGCAAAAAGATGACCGAAAAGGTGTGGATCCGGGTCAAAATATACGGCAAAATGGATCGTACCTTAGGGCTAGCTACCCTAGTCAATAAACAGCTGATTGAAACCGAACACACTACCGAAGGATAAGCACCAGAGCTTCAAATGATACTGAAGGTTTTGTGAACGTACACCCATTCTTGGTGTTTGGCTGTTTATATATCACATTAGACCACAGGTTCCCAACGGGGGCGGTACCACCAACCGGGGGGCGCTGAGAAGTAGGAAGAGGGGCACTGGTTTGAAAAAATAATTTTTAGGGAAGGATGAAAACCCTATGCCGCCCACTTAAGCTGAAAGTTGAAAGTCTTGTGGGTCCTACGAACGCGCAGTGATTAATGGTGCAATAGGCAGAATCTATGCATGTTGTGCCAGGATGTGTTTGAATCAAAGAAAATATGCAGACAATACGATTTTTTGGGGGAAATATGTTTAATTAAATCACCCACAAACAAGACATTACGAATGTGTCTGAATTGTCACAAAATGTTTTCACATGAAGCTATGAAACCTACGCGATTAGAAGAGCTTTTGTGAAAAATATATCCTGGCAGAAAAGATGAAAATGTATCTTAGAGATCAACATTCGAGACGTCCAACTTTGGCTAGTATATTTTTGGCGGCAGCAAAACATGAAAATGATGGATTACATTAACATTAATGTAATCCATTAACTATGTGCAACATTAAGGCGCATAACATGGTGCAACGACCACTCTCAACGAGGAATGGGATAATGGATTCTCTCTCTTTCTGATGTTCATTCTTCACGGCCAATGTTATCATTCTTCTTGTGATATATAATTGATCCTTTGACAAGAACGCTTGATCTACGTTGATGATTATGCGCCATGGTATGGCCGTCCCTTAGTCGTGTTGATTTACTAGGAGCCTCGATGGTACATTCTATCAACTATTTCAGTCAGCTGTTGATTTACTAGGGTAGCTTGCCCTACGGTATGGTACATTCTATCAACTATTTCAGTCAGCTGTTGATTTACTAGGGTAGCTTGCCCTACGGTATGGTACATTCTACCGAATATTTCGGCCCGGATTTACGTCTTTTCGATCAGCTTTGCCGTATATTTGGGCTTTGGGATCTACGCCAAACAGTGAGTTACTACTGTATGCCCTTTCTGACTGTGAGGTTGTTCCAAATCAGGAACATTTCACGGTGCACATAAGCTTGTCCTGGGACGACGTAACACACGTATAACACACCGTGTAAAGTGTCGGCCTTCACCAAAGTTCGGATCCCGACAGCCTGTCAGATCATTGCATTGTCAGCCTTACTTTACTGCCCACTTTGAGTTTATTTCGGAGTAGGAATATTCTCAGCCTTCTTAAGGCGCGTGTCGGCATGTGGCAATTTACAGTTTTTACTCTGCATTTTCACTGGTTCCGGGAAACACCGGACTGGGGTTAAGCACAAATATTATAGAGGGTCGTTTCAATAGGCGCTAGCAACGCAACTGAGATTTTGCGCTCGCCAGATATCACCTGCCCCAGTTCTTCCGGGGATGTTAGTTATAAATGCAAACAGTACCTTGTTTGTTGTCCCTAGGAGGGAAGTCCCGTTAGGCATCACCCGCCTCAGTTCTTCCGGGGATGTTAGTTATAAATGCAAACAGTACCTTGTTTGTTGTCCCTAGGAGGAAGTCCGTTAGGCATCACCCGCCTCAGTGCTTTCGGGATGTTAGTTGTTATTTCAACAGTACTTTGCACGGTTGTCCCGGGTAGGGCAGTTTCGTTAGGCACTAAAACGCAACTTTAGAATTTGCGCTCGGCCAACCTTACCCAGTAAATGTATTTGCACTAAGCCTTTGATACGGAATCTACCGCAATCTTCCCATATATCGACACGATACATTACAGCGTTTTCGAAGACACTTGCGAGACTATTTTATTTTTCCGTGCCTCGAGACTTCCCTGACATACAGCTCAACTCGGGCACAGGGCTCCAAGTTTTGACCTCTGCTTTGGGATGCACCTCTCATCTCTACATGTTCGTCTGTTCGCCTTTACCATCGGCCTGGAGGCTGACAATTGTGGTGCGAAAGTGTGTTCGCATTTTTCGTGCCACGAGACTGCCCTGACACGGAGCTTGACTTGAGCGCAGGTCTCCAAGTTTCGCCTCATGTGGGCCCACTTCTATACTATATATGGATACACCTCTCATCCCTTTAATTCTGTCATTTACTCCGGGTGAGTTGGCATTCGTTCGCAGACGACTCGTACCCTGCTGTTTCTTACTTTTTTGGCAACTTGGACAGCATTTTTTATCGTACATTCGGCCAAGAGATGCCGGCATTTTGTTTGTCATTTTGTGGATATGCTTTTCTTTTCCGTGCTTGCACTGCTACCACTACCAGTAACTCTCCTTCTATCCCTGTGCCCCCTTGGCCAGACCGGAACCAAAGTCTGTTTCCAGGATCACCACGTGGAGGTAGGGGACAGGGTCTTGATTAGTGCCCCTTCACTAACCCTGGAGCAGCGTTGTCCCAATGCGCCTTGGATAATGTATTCTACGGTAACCGCTCTGCCTCCGAGACTTAGGCACAGGGAAAGAATGTTAAACCAACCCTTACGAGGGTGTCCAAAAAAAAGTGCTTGTAATCACGCTGTCACTCGTGCTAATGCAAATGAGCGGCAGGAAAATCTTGCAGATCAAACCCCACCAGACTCAGGACACTCAACATAATCCACTGGAATGCCAAGGACACTCAACATAATCCACTGGAATGCCAATGACACTTACACCAAAAAGAAGGCCCTAGCAGTGAGACTCACGATTGAAAAATAAACGTTGCATGTATTCAGGAAACACTCCTCAACTTCACCACACGGATTCTCTGTCCGAGGATATAAGTCATACAGATAAGACAGAGAAGGTCACACGGATTCTCTGTCCGAGGATATAAGTCATACAGATAAGACAGAGAAGGTCACACGGATTCTCTGTCCGAGGATATAAGTCATACAGATAAGACAGAGAAGGTCACACGGATTCTCTGTCTGAGGATATAAGTCATACAGATAAGACAGAGAAGGTCACACGGATTCTCTGTCCGAGGATATAAGTCATACAGATAAGACAGAGAAGGTCACACGGATTCTCTGTCCGAGGATATAAGTCATACAGATAAGACAGAGAAGGTCACACGGATTCTCTGTCCGAGGATATAAGTCATACAGATAAGACAGAGAAGGTCACACGGGGAAAAGGGGGAGAATCCCTCATACTCGTGAGCAAAAAAACAAAACATGAAACAGATCGAAGTCATATGAATTGACATCTTTGTAAACAACTAACATATTCGAATGTACAATATATATTATCCCAACGACATAGCCCTTATGCTTGAAGCGATGACATTGACCAATCAAAATAGTCTAGTAGTGGGAGATTTTTACGGTCACTCTGAAAGGTGGGGATACCAAGTCACCAATGGGAGGGGGCAGGTAGAACAGGGAGAAATATATATAAATCTGCAGCTCATGAATGGACTCGATGACTCACCAACCTTCTACTCAAGAAGATTTAAAAATATATTCCCCCTCCCCCTCTTTTTTCTCCCTCACCCGAGCTCGTCTTTGCCACCGGTAACATAGCTCACAACGTGGATCGAACATTCAAGGAACAACTAGGAGACAGTGACCACAAACCTTTCAAGCTCTTCTTGTACTTTAGATATTTCAGTCCAAAAACCTATACCACAGTAGAGCTACAAAATAGCTGATTGGGTACAGTTTTCGATGTTCAGCGACATCTACCTTGACCCCATAAACACACACCAAAAATGATAAGGAACATGACAGACCGGCTCAACACATCCATTTTGAGGGAGCAAGAGAACAATTCCTAGAGGTGCAATAGAGACTACAAACCTACTGGTCAGAAAGAGGTTACAATTTTTAAGGTGAAGTGAGTCAGGTCAGATAAAAGTAGAAACTAACAGAGCATAGGCGAGCAACATAGCCCTCAAGGCAACTTCAGCTAGAGCATAGGCAGCAATAGCCTCAGGCAACTTCAGCTAGGCATAGGTAGCAACAAGCACTCCATGGCAACTTCAGCTAGTTAGGAAAGCCGTAGGTAGAGCTGAGAAACAAGATTGAGAAGTCTCAACATCTTACAGTCACAGGGACAGCGACAGAAGCAGCTCATGGTTAACTGCGAAGCCCCAGTGAGTGAAAACATCAACCGTCCCTACTCAAATAGTGATGAAAGCAATGAAACTTATTAAAAGGTAAAGAGCTGCAAACATTTTTATTGAAAACTCACAGAGTAGGCCAAGGTCAGCATACCTATAAAACTGAATATGGTAATGGAAGAGAGGTAATCCTCAATGTACTCACCCAGCCACCAGAAGAACATTTCAACTTCACAATAGTTGAGTTGAAGAAGCACTCCATGGTTTTAATCTTAACTTCACAATAGTTGAGTTGAAGAAGCACTCCATGGTTTTAATCTTAACTTCACAATAGTTGAGTTGAAGAAGCACTCCATGGTTTTAATCTTAACTTCACAATAGTTGAGTTGAAGAAGCACTCCATGGTTTTAATCTTAACTTCACAATAGTTGAGTTGAAGAAGCACTCCATGGTTTTAATCTTAACTTCACAATAGTTGAGTTGAAGAAGCACTCCATGGTTTTAATCTTAACTTCACAATAGGTGAGTTGAAGAAGCACTCCATGGTTTTAATCTTAACTTCACAATAGGTGAGTTGAAGAAGCACTCCATGGTTTTAATCTTAACTTCACAATAGTTGAGTTGAAGAAGCACTCCATGGTTTTAATCTTAACTTCACAATAGGTGAGTTGAAGAAGCACTCCATGGTTTTAATCTTAACTTCACAATAGGTGAGTTGAAGAAGCACTCCATGGTTTTAATCTTAACTTCACAATAGTTGAGTTGAAGAAGCACTCCATGGTTTTAATCTTAACTTCACAATAGTTGAGTTGAAGAAGCACTCATGTTTAATCTAATCAAAGTGTTAAGCACTCCATGGTTTTAATCTTAACTTCACAATAGTTGAGTTGAAGAAGCACTCCATGGTTTTAATCTTAACTTCACAATAGTTGAGTTGAAGAAGCACTCCATGGTTTTAATCTTAACTTCACAATAGTTGAGTTGAAGAAGCACTCCATGGTTTTAATCTTAACTTCACAATAGTTGAGTTGAAGAAGCACTCCATGGTTTTAATCTTAACTTCACAATAGGTGAGTTGAAGAAGCACTCCATGGTTTTAATCTTAACTTCACAATAGTTGAGTTGAAGAAGCACTCCATGGTTTTAATCTTAACTTCACAATAGTTGAGTTGAAGAAGCACTCCATGGTTTTAATCTTAACTTCACAATAGTTGAGTTGAAGAAGCACTCCATGGTTTTAATCTTAACTTCACAATAGTTGAGTTGAAGAAGCACTCCATGGTTTTAATCTTAACTTCACAATAGGTGAGTTGAAGAAGCACTCCATGGTTTTAATCTTAACTTCACAATAGGTGAGTTGAAGAAGCACTCCATGGTTTTAATCTTAACTTCACAATAGGTGAGTTGAAGAAGCACTCCATGGTTTTAATCTTAACTTCACAATAGGTGAGTTGAAGAAGCACTCCATGGTTTTAATCTTAACTTCACAATAGGTGAGTTGAAGAAGCACTCCATGGTTTTAATCTTAACTTCACAATAGGTGAGTTGAAGAAGCACTCCATGGTTTTAATCTTAACTTCACAATAGGTGAGTTGAAGAAGCACTCCATGGTTTTAATCTTAACTTCACAATAGGTGAGTTGAAGAAGCACTCCATGGTTTTAATCTTAACTTCACAATAGGTGAGTTGAAGAAGCACTCCATGGTTTTAATCTTAACTTCACAATAGGTGAGTTGAAGAAGCACTCCATGGTTTTAATCTTAACTTCACAATAGTTGAGTTGAAGAAGCACTCCATGGTTTTAATCTTAACTTCACAATAGTTGAGTTGAAGAAGCACTCCATGGTTTTAATCTTAACTTCACAATAGGTGAGTTGAAGAAGCACTCCATGTTTTAACCTTAACTTCACAATAGGTGAGTTGAAGAAGCACTCCATGGTTTTAACCTTAACTTCACAATAGGTGAGTTGAAGAAGCACTCCATGGTTTTAATCTTAACTTCACAATAGGTGAGTTGAAGAAGCACTCCATGGTTTTAATCTTAACTTCACAATAGGTGAGTTGAAGAAGCACTCCATGGTTTTAATCTTAACTTCACAATAGGTGAGTTGAAGAAGCACTCCATGGTTTTAACCTTAACTTCACAATAGTTGAGTTGAAGAAGCACTCCATGGTTTTAATCTTAACTTCACAATAGTTGAGTTGAAGAAGCACTCCATGGTTTTAATCTTAACTTCACAATAGTTGAGTTGAAGAAGCACTCCATGGTTTTAATCTTAACTTCACAATAGGTGAGTTGAAGAAGCACTCCATGGTTTTAATCTTAACTTCACAATAGGTGAGTTGAAGAAGCACTCCATGGTTTTAATCTTAACTTCACAATAGTTGAGTTGAAGAAGCACTCCATGGTTTTAATCTTAACTTCACAATAGTTGAGTTGAAGAAGCACTCCATGGTTTTAATCTTAACTTCACAATAGGTGAGTTGAAGAAGCACTCCATGGTTTTAATCTTAACTTCACAATAGGTGAGTTGAAGAAGCACTCCATGGTTTTAATCTTAACTTCACAATAGGTGAGTTGAAGAAGCACTCCATGGTTTTAATCTTAACTTCACAATAGGTGAGTTGAAGAAGCACTCCATGGTTTTAATCTTAATACAAAGTGATTGAAAAGCTCCATGGTTTTAATCTTACTCACAATAGTTGAGTTGAAGAAGCACTCCATGGTTTTAATCTTAACTTCACAATAGGTGAGTTGAAGAAGCACTCCATGGTTTTAATCTTAACTTCACAATAGGTGAGTTGAAGAAGCACTCCATGGTTTTAATCTTAACTTCACAATAGTTGAGTTGAAGAAGCACTCCATGGTTTTAATCTTAACTTCACAATAGTTGAGTTGAAGAAGCACTCCATGGTTTTAATCTTAACTTCACAATAGGTGAGTTGAAGAAGCACTCCATGGTTTTAATCTTAACTTCACAATAGGTGAGTTGAAGAAGCACTCCATGGTTTTAATCTTAACTTCACAATAGTTGAGTTGAAGTAGCACTCCATGGTTTTAATCTTAACTTCACAATAGTTGAGTTGTAGAAGCACTCCATAGTTTTAATCTTAACTTCACAATAGGTGAGTTGAAGAAGCACTCCATGGTTTTAACCTTAACTTCACAATAGGTGAGTTGAAGAAGCACTCCATGGTTTTAATCTTAACTTCACAATAGGTGAGTTGAAGAAGCACTCCATGGTTTTAATCTTAACTTCACAATAGGTGAGTTGAAGAAGCACTCCATGGTTTTAATCTTAACTTCACAATAGGTGAGTTGAAGAAGCACTCCATGGTTTTAACCTTAACTTCACAATAGGTGAGTTGAAGAAGCACTCCATAGTTTTAATCTTAACTTCACAATAGGTGAGTTGAAGAAGCACTCCATGGTTTTAATCTTAACTTCACAATAGGTGAGTTGAAGAAGCACTCCATGGTTTTAATCTTAACTTCACAATAGGTGAGTTGAAAAAGCACTCCATGGTTTTAACCTTAACTTCACAATAGGTGAGTTGAAGAAGCACTCCATGGTTTTAATCTTAACTTCACAATAGGTGAGTTGAAGAAGCACTCCATGGTTTTAATCTTAACTTCACAATAGGTGAGTTGAAGAAGCACTCCATGGTTTTAATCTTAACTTCACAATAGGTGAGTTGAAGAAGCACTCCATGGTTTTAACCTTAACTTCACAATAGGTGAGTTGAAGAAGCACTCCATGGTTTTAACCTTAACTTCACAATAGGTGAGTTGAAGAAGCACTCCATGGTTTTAATCTTAACTTCACAATAGGTGAGTTGAAGAAGCACTCCATGGTTTTAACCTTAACTTCACAATAGGTGAGTTGAAGAAGCACTCCATGGTTTTAATCTTAACTTCACAATAGGTGAGTTGAAGAAGCACTCCATGTTTTAATCTTAACTTCACAATAGGTGAGTTGAAGAAGCACTCCATGGTTTTAACCTTAACTTCACAATAGGTGAGCTGAAGAAGCACTCCATGGTTTTAATCTTAACTTCACAATAGGTGAGTTGAAGAAGCACTCCATGGTTTTAACCTTAACTTCACAATAGGTGAGTTGAAGAAGCACTCCATGGTTTTAACCTTAACTTCACAATAGGTGAGTTGAAGAAGCACTCCATGGTTTTAACCTTAACTTCACAATAGGTGAGTTGAAGAAGCACTCCATGGTTTTAACCTTAACTTCACAATAGGTGATTTGAAGAAGCACTCCATGGTTTTAACCTTAACTTCACAATAGGTGAGTTGAAGAAGCACTCCATGGTTTTAATCTTAACTTCACAATAGGTGAGTTGAAGAAGCACTCCATGGTTTTAATCTTAATAAGTCATCAGGAAATGAGATGTTCATCAACCTAGGCCCGAAAGGTAAGAAAAAGCTGCTAAAAGTTTTGAATGTTAGCTGGAAAGACGGTGAAATACCTAGAGAATGAAAATAAACTAACACAGTATCCAAACTAAAACAAGGGAAAAACAGATTCTATCCAAGCAATTGTAGACCAATTAATCTCTTTATGTGTGTTGGAAAAGTGATGGAGAAGCTTCTCCCTCATGTGGCACATGGAGCAAAAACAGTTGACACTACCACAGCAGAGCGGATTCCGTCAGCATAGATCAACAGAAGACCAAGTAACTTACATTTCTCAGGACATCGAAGACGGGATTTCAAGAAAAGAAACATACACTAACAGTATGGGTTGATATGGAGAAGGCTTTCGACATGGTCTGAGAGAGCGACTCACAATCAAACTGCTCAAACTCGGAATCAAAAGGCCCTTGTATTTCTAGATATGTCACTATCTGGTAAATAGAACAGCCAAAGTACAGGACCAGTTAAAGCATATCAGGAAGGCAATCATCGAACAACTTGTTCCCAAGGAGGGTCCTGTCTCTCACGCTACTTCTAGTTTTTATAAATGATTATGGAAGACATCCACAACAGAGTGCATGGTGCAATCTAGGCTGGTGATCTGGCACTGTGGACACGAGATGAATGAATAGCAGTAGCCACCACAAGGATGCAAAATTTAATTAAAAAGCTAGGTAAATAAACCAGGATTTGACTGCCCTTTATAAATGAAAATAAAACAACCAAGTCTTCAGTCTATCCAAGAAGAAACGACTGCTCAAACTAAAGTTAAATGACCACCTACTCCCAATGGACGAATGTCCAACATATCTGGGAATCACCATGGACAGCTGTCGAACGTGGAAAATACATATAGACAAAGCTGGAAAAAGAGCAAAGAATGGGGATCATGAACAAGTTAGCAGACACCAATTGGGGTGCGGATGGTAGCATTCTGGAAAGGCTTTACACTGGGAGAGTTCGACCAGCACTTGAGTATGGCATATCAGGCTGGGTCATAATCTCCAAGACTCACTTCATAAAGGTAAGCCAAGTGTTAAGTCTGGCCGCACGGATTATCACTGGAACAATAAGTCTACCTCCATAGAAATACAGAAAACAGCCATAGTACTTCAGCCAATGGAGAACACGAAGGTATTTCAATGATAAGAAACATTCTAAGAGACTAATGAGCCCCGAAAAAACAGCTACGGTAGGGGCAGATTGAAAAGGAGTAGCTTTATGGCAAACTCCAAAGAACTTGCCCACACAGACCAATTGGCACTGGCTCAACCAAGACACATACAACCAGCTAGCACCTCTCTTCCCTGGTCATGCAGGCTCCCAGAGCTATATGCCCTCAATGTAGCTGCAAAAATGGCAGTACAACATATGAAACAAATACATGGGGAAATAGTGCTTTTGACAGACGCATTCTCTGCTATCTCAGCACTGAAATCTGAAAGTAACACAGAACTAAGTGATCTCAGGTCAACATTAGCCCAGTTGTCCCATGATTCTGAGAGGGTAGTTTTCCAGTGGATACCCTCACACTGCAAGCTCAAAGGGAATGAAGATGCTGACAGACTAGCTGAAGAGGGAGCAGGAATGCCTCAAGATGACAATCTGGTCAGAAGCAAAACCATCGTCAGAGGGCACTACACAACAAAGTGGGTGAACGAACACACACAACACAACAAACAAGATGGATATTACCAACTGTCCAGAAGAGACCATATTATCATACTTCGCCTGGGTCACAACAGAATGAGAACAGAACTAGATTCAAGACAGGTACAAACGACATGTGTCCTTGTGACGTGGCGCTTGTGACGACAGAGCATGTCCTATAAAACTGCCCCCAAGAGGCAGACCTGAGAAGAGAGAGGTGGCCCACTTACACCAGCGTCCAAGAAAACTGTATGGCGTGGCTGACAGGGACCTTTAGTAGGAAATTCGAAATCCCAGTCTTAGTGAGCACGCAGAGGAAGAAGAAAATGTACAAATAACAGAATTATTACTTGAGGAAGAGTTGATAGAATTATCAACAAATGAAGTGTTGAAATCTAAAATTGAATAATGGATATCAAAATTTGTGGCTACAAATTCAAACTCCAATATTATATCTACCCTTATGGGCTGCAGAAAGAAGTTGTTTGTTGTATTCCCATCATCCTATTTAGCTGAAAGAGGATTTATCATGGTCACCAGACTATTCACAAAGAAACGGAACAGATTGTCAATAGAGTAATGCGACGATTTAAGATTATTGATGACAAAAATGGCAGCAAACATCGACAAATTAGTTTCATCACATCAAGCTCAGTTCTAATTAATACATTATAACCAAAAGTTTGTCAATGATACTGTGAACAATACAGTAATATTGGTATTATTTTCTAAATATTCTGTTTATTATTTTCTAATAAAATAACTGAAAAATATGTCCTTGTTTTTCAATTAAAAATAATAATAATAATAATTTCTCTCTTACCGTTATACGTTACATATGGTACCTTGCGACCACGCGGGCTCAACGTATTACATTCTTACGCTTCTTAGTACTTTCTCTTCCCATGCTTTGTAATCTATATGGGTATATGTTGCATGTATTCATGTTATATTCCATTCTTATGCTTCTTAGTACTTTCTCTTCCCATGCTTTGTAATCTATATGGGTATATGTTGCATGTATTCAAGTTATATATTTACTAGATGTTTCATTGTTTCTTTTCCTTTCTATTTCTAGTTTTTATGTGTGTTTTTGTGTTACATTTATTTCGTTATTCGTTTTTATTCCAGATTTTCCTTAGATACGTTTGTATTTGGTCGTCCATTTGTGTTTCATTTTAATTTGTCACTCCTGTTTGTTCGTTTGCTTGATAAAAGCCTTGTTGGTCGAAACGTTGCTGTATTTTGTCATTGTTTTTGTAATTTGTAAAACTACAGTACTTTGTAATTACGTGTTTTACGTTACATAGGGCATGCAAGTAATTTCTCCATACCGCTCTATCCTGGGCAACTCTCTCAATCTCCTCCATGGAACTGAGACCGATATTTCCTGCCTCTCTCAGCAAAGTTCGTTTCAGGGTCTCTTTAGGTCGACCTCTCTTTCTTGAACCCTCTGCATCCCACTTCAATGCCTGCTTTGATATTCGTTGATCATTTCTTTTCAAGGTGTGTCCAACATATCTACATCTTCTCTTTCTTATAACAGTTGTCAGTAGTGGTCGACCAGATATGTCTCTGATTTCATCACTTCTTCTGAATTCGTTCCATTTTATATTCATCCTATTCATTCATATAGTCAAAGTTTCAATTTATAGTATATATATTATAGTTTACCCAAGGGGCGATAGCGAATTATTCACTGAAAAGTGGGCGCTCATTCAAAAAGTCTGGGAACCTACGAATTAGACATAAAAACGGCCGAAAAGAACGATCAAGAGGAGGAGAAGAAGAAGAAGTGTTATCTTAGTCAAAGTCTTGTAGGACAGACTCTAGTCAAGACATCAAATGTTATCTTAGTCAAAGCACCGTAAGATAGTCTGTAGTCAAACTGATTTTAATTAAAACATAAAATTTGAGCTGTTCTGAAATGTAACATTTGTCCATGAAAACTTGACTAATGTATGATTCTAGTCTAATTTTAAGTTGGTGAAAGCTTTATAGCAGTAGAATCGACCTCACGATAAATCACTGGTATATCGTAATTTCGGGACAAGGTTTGGCCTCTTAAGTTATTTCAGAAAATGAATCGTATAGCTTACTGGGTCTCAGCACAGTGCGTGCTCGTGATTCTACAAAGATTATCGACTCTTCTGATAATCTAAACTAGTACTTCGCGTTGTCTGGACTATTGTATTCTGTGAGAGATTTATCTTTCGTTCTAACACATAAACACCTACGTCATACAATAAGTCAAAACATAGCAGTTTGTATAAGTTATCAAACTACCCTAGTAGAGAACAGTGATTTATTCTGTTTTTCTTTGCAGTTTGTATAAGTTATCAAACTACCCTAGTAGAGAACAGTGATTTATTCTGTTTTTCTTTGCAGTTTGTATAAGTTATCAAACTACCCTAGTAGAGAACAGTGATTTATTCTGTTTTTCTTTGCAGTTTGTATAAGTTATCAAACTACCTAGTAAGAGAACAGTGATTTATTCTGTTTTTCTTTGCAGTTTGTATAAGTTATCAAACTACCCTAGTAGAGAACAGTGATTTATTCTGTTTTTCTTTGCAGTTTGTATAAGTTATCAAACTACCCTAGTAGAGAACAGTGATTTATTCTGTTTTTCTTTGCAGTTTGTATAAGTTATCAAACTACCCTAGTAGAGAACAGTGATTTATTCTGTTTTTCTTTGCAGTTTGTATAAGTTATCAAACTACCCTAGTAGAGAACAGTGATTTATTCTGTTTTTCTTTGCAGTTTGTATAAGTTATCAAACTACCCTAGTAGAGAACAGTGATTTATTCTGTTTTTCTTTGCAGTTTGTATAAGTTATCAAACTACCCTAGTAGAGAACAGTGATTTATTCTGTTTTTCTTTCAGTTTGATATAAGTCTATCAAACTACCTAATGTAAAAAAATTTCAAATGATTTATTCTGTTTATCTTTAGCAGTTTGCTATAAGTTATTCAAACTACCTAGTAGAGAACAGTGATTTATTCTTTTTTTCTTTGCAGTTTGTATAAGTTATCAAACTACTCTAGCAGAGAACAGGGATTTATTCTGTTTTTCTTTTCTTAAGTTACATGATATTAATCATAATCACAGTTAATCTGTTACTTGCTCGACAATGCAATAAAAATAATAATTTCAAATTAGAACAGCAATATCTCTGCTTAAATACAGTTTAGACAAAAGTGGAGGTTCATGCTATAATTAGGGGTGATATGTACATCATATGATAGTTTGGCATTCTTTGCACTCTTTATATTTGTGAAATCCACTGCACGAGGAAAGAAGGGGAAGGGGGTGTTACAATATACTTTCAAGAAAATTAATTTTATTTGAAATAAATAATTACAACACACATACACTAAACGTTGTTTATCATTAAAGACAATCTTTTGCAACAGGTTGCTCAAGCGTATGACAATATGTTTGTTCATTTTTTTCTAATTTTAAAAAAAAACCTTGTTCTGGGTGATTCTCCCGCCTTCTTAACATGACAAGTCACATCATATCAACATAATTATAAACAAAAACAACGAATAGGGCTTCCAAACGTTCTTTTGAGAAGTCTTCCTTCGATTTCTCTTAACTGTCCATTTTCATATCCGCGTCCCACGTCTCATATTAATAACGGAGGGCTTTCCTAACATATGTTTTGTATATCTGAAGCTTTGTCTTAAGTATCGTTAATGTTAGATCTCCAGATGTTGCAAAATCTTTTATAGGCTACATTTGCCCTTCCAATTCTTTGTTTAATTTCGAGCACAATGTTTCCATCTGAAGAAACAGTTTTGTTCAAGTAGTTAAAATATGTTACTACCTCTAGATCGGTGTCGTCTATTTGAATGTGTTCACCGGTCTTCATTTTTTAACTCCATTAATTTGGTTTTATTTGGTTGGTCAATATTTTATTGCTATTTTATTGATCTTGTCTATCTTTTGGGTGTAGATTGTAGATGTTCTGTGCTACAGCCTTTTGCACATACATCAGCTGTTAAGTTTAAGGATTCTAGATGATCCAGAAGATTCCACCGTACTCCTGTTTGAGGTTTTTTTGTTTGTTGCTGCCTTCTTCATGACGTAATCCATCACAATAAGAAATACATATTTAGCACAGCACAAGTGAAACTTGTGTAACGGAAATGACCGGTCCCGCATTATGACAACCACTTTTAAATGAAATAGGCCAGCTCTACGGCTGTTTAGGTCAGATGCGCACCGGTCCAGATTTGAGTATGGTAGGTTGAATACGTCATCGATTCTGTAGGACAAAATCATTATCTCGCTGTTTAGTTCAAACAGAACCCTATTCAACAATTCATTTCCTGTTTGACAAATTTATTTAGTAAAACTAAATTGAAACTTACGGTAGCGGAAATCAGTGACGAGCGTCTGAAGTCCTCTCGGACACCACATAGCTTGGCTCAAGCACGTAATATAATCTCCAACTGACCCGATGAAATAGCCAGACCCATATATATGAACTATTCTATTCTATTTAATTAATAATGCATTTGATCTAACATGACACACATTTCTACAGACGGGTAAATATGATTTGATCTAACATGACACACATTTCTACAGACGGGTAAATATGATTTGATCTAACATGACACACATTTCTACAGACGGTAAATATGATTTGATCTAACATGACACACATTTCTACAGACAGGTAAATATGATTTGATCTAACATGACACACATTTCTACAGACGGTAAATATGATTTGATCTAACATGACACACATTTCTACAGACGGTAAATATGATTTGATCTAACATGACACACATTTCTACAGACGGTAAATATGATTTGATCTAACATGACACACATTTCTACAGACGGGTAAATATGATTTGATCTAACATGACACACATTTCTACAGACGGGTAAATATGATTTGATCTAACATGACACAAATTTCTACAGACGGTAAATATGATTTGATCTAACATGACACACATTTCTACAGACAGGTAAATATGATTTGATCTAACATGACACACATTTCTACAGACAGGTAAATATGATTTGATCTAACATGACACACATTTCTACAGACAGGTAAATATGATTTGATCTAACATGACACACATTTCTACAGACGGTAAATATGATTTGATCTAACATGACACACATTTCTACAGACAGGTAAATATGATTTGATCTAACATGACACACATTTCTACAGACGGTAAATATGATTTGATCTAACATGACACACATTTCTACAGACGGTAAATATGATTTGATCTAACATGACACACATTTCTACAGACAGTAAATATGATTTGATCTAACATGACACACATTTCTACAGACGGTAAATATGATTTGATCTAACATGACACACATTTCTACAGACAGGTAAATATGATTTGATCTAACATGACACACATTTCTACAGACAGGTAAATATGATTTGATCTAACATGACACACATTTCTACAGACGGTAAATATGATTTGATCTAACATGACACACATTTCTACAGACGGTAAATATGATTTGATCTAACATGACACACATTTCTACAGACGGGTAAATATGATTTGATCTAACATGACACACATTTCTACAGACGGGTAAATATGATTTGATCTAACATGACACACATTTCTACAGACGGTAAATATGATTTGATCTAACATGACACACATTTCTACAGACGGGTAAATATGATTTGATCTAACATGACACACATTTCTACAGACGGTAAATATGATTTGATCTAACATGACACACATTTCTACAGACGGGTAAATATGATTTGATCTAACATGACACACATTTCTACAGACGGTAAATATGATTTGATCTAACATGACACACATTTCTACAGACGGTAAATATGATTTGATCTAACATGACACACATTTCTACAGACGGTAAATATGATTTGATCTAACATGACACACATTTCTACAGACGGTAAATATGATTTGATCTAACATGACACACATTTCTACAGACGGGTAAATATGATTTGATCTAACATGACACACATTTCTACAGACGGTAAATATGATTTGATCTAACATGACACACATTTCTACAGACGGTAAATATGATTTGATCTAACATGACATTCAACAATTTTTCTACAGACGGTAAATATGATTTGATCTAACATGACACACATTTCTACAGACGGTAAATATGATTTGATCTAACATGACACACATTTCTACAGACGGTAAATATGATTTGATCTAACATGACACACATTTCTACAGACAGGTAAATATGATTTGATCTAACATGACACACATTTCTACAGACGGGTAAATATGATTTGATCTAACATGACACACATTTCTACAGACAGGTAAATATGATTTGATCTAACATGACACACATTTCTACAGACGGGTAAATATGATTTGATCTAACATGACACACATTTCTACAGACGGTAAATATGATTTGATCTAACATGACACACATTTCTACAGACAGGTAAATATGATTTGATCTAACATGACACACATTTCTACAGACGGTAAATATGATTTGATCTAACATGACACACATTTCTACAGACGGGTAAATATGATTTGATCTAACATGACACACATTTCTACAGACGGGTAAATATGATTTGATCTAACATGACACACATTTCTACAGACGGTAAATATGATTTGATCTAACATGACACACATTTCTACAGACGGTAAATATGATTTGATCTAACATGACACACATTTCTACAGACGGTAAATATGATTTGATCTAACATGACACACATTTCTACAGACGGTAAATATGATTTGATCTAACATGACACACATTTCTACAGACGGTAAATATGATTTGATCTAACATGACACACATTTCTACAGACGGTAAATATGATTTGATCTAACATGACACACATTTCTACAGACGGTAAATATGATTTGATCTAACATGACACACATTTCTACAGACGGTAAATATGATTTGATCTAACATGACACACATTTCTACAGACGGGTAAATATGATTTGATCTAACATGACACACATTTCTACAGACGGTAAATATGATTTGATCTAACATGACACACATTTCTACAGACGGGTAAATATGATTTGATCTAACATGACACACATTTCTACAGACGGTAAATATGATTTGATCTAACATGACACACATTTCTACAGACAGTAAATATGATTTGATCTAACATGACACACATTTCTACAGACAGGTAAATATGATTTGATCTAACATGACACACATTTCTACAGACAGGTAAATATGATTTGATCTAACATGACACACATTTCTACAGACAGGTAAATATGATTTGATCTAACATGACACACATTTCTACAGACGGTAAATATGATTTGATCTAACATGACACACATTTCTACAGACGGTAAATATGATTTGATCTAACATGACACACATTTCTACAGACAGGTAAATATGATTTGATCTAACATGACACACATTTCTACAGACGGTAAATATGATTTGATCTAACATGACACACATTTCTACAGACGGTAAATATGATTTGATCTAACATGACACACATTTCTACAGACAGGTAAATATGATTTGATCTAACATGACACACATTTCTACAGACAGGTAAATATGATTTGATCTAACATGACACACATTTCTACAGACAGGTAAATATGATTTGATCTAACATGACACACATTTCTACAGACAGGTAAATATGATTTGATCTAACATGACACACATTTCTACAGACGGGTAAATATGATTTGATCTAACATGACACACATTTCTACAGACAGGTAAATATGATTTGATCTAACATGACACACATTTCTACAGACAGGTAAATATGATTTGATCTAACATGACACACATTTCTACAGACGGTAAATATGATTTGATCTAACATGACACACATTTCTACAGACGGTAAATATGATTTGATCTAACATGACACACATTTCTACAGACGGTAAATATGATTTGATCTAACATGACACACATTTCTACAGACAGGTAAATATGATTTGATCTAACATGACACACATTTCTACAGACGGTAAATATGATTTGATCTAACATGACACAAATTTCTACAGACGGTAAATATGATTTGATCTAACATGACACACATTTCTACAGACGGTAAATATGATTTGATCTAACATGACACACATTTCTACAGACGGTAAATATGATTTGATCTAACATGACACACATTTCTACAGACGGTAAATATGATTTGATCTAACATGACACACATTTCTACAGACGGGTAAATATGATTTGATCTAACATGACACACATTTCTACAGACAGGTAAATATGATTTGATCTAACATGACACACATTTCTACAGACGGTAAATATGATTTGATCTAACATGACACACATTTCTACAGACGGTAAATATGATTTGATCTAACATGACACACATTTCTACAGACAGGTAAATATGATTTGATCTAACATGACACACATTTCTACAGACGGTAAATATGATTTGATCTAACATGACACACATTTCTACAGACGGTAAATATGATTTGATCTAACATGACACACATTTCTACAGACGGTAAATATGATTTGATCTAACATGACACACATTTCTACAGACGGTAAATATGATTTGATCTAACATGACACACATTTCTACAGACGGTAAATATGATTTGATCTAACATGACACACATTTCTACAGACGGGTAAATATGATTTGATCTAACATGACACACATTTCTACAGACAGGTAAATATGATTTGATCTAACATGACACACATTTCTACAGACGGTAAATATGATTTGATCTAACATGACACACATTTCTACAGACGGGTAAATATGATTTGATCTAACATGACACACATTTCTACAGACGGTAAATATGATTTGATCTAACATGACACACATTTCTACAGACGGTAAATATGATTTGATCTAACATGACACACATTTCTACAGACAGGTAAATATGATTTGATCTAACATGACACACATTTCTACAGACGGGTAAATATGATTTGATCTAACATGACACACATTTCTACAGACGGTAAATATGATTTGATCTAACATGACACACATTTCTACAGACGGTAAATATGATTTGATCTAACATGACACACATTTCTACAGACAGGTAAATATGATTTGATCTAACATGACACACATTTCTACAGACAGGTAAATATGATTTGATCTAACATGACACACATTTCTACAGACGGTAAATATGATTTGATCTAACATGACACACATTTCTACAGACAGGTAAATATGATTTGATCTAACATGACACACATTTCTACAGACGGTAAATATGATTTGATCTAACATGACACACATTTCTACAGACAGGTAAATATGATTTGATCTAACATGACACACATTTCTACAGACGGTAAATATGATTTGATCTAACATGACACACATTTCTACAGACGGTAAATATGATTTGATCTAACATGACACACATTTCTACAGACGGTAAATATGATTTGATCTAACATGACACACATTTCTACAGACGGTAAATATGATTTGATCTAACATGACACACATTTCTACAGACGGTAAATATGATTTGATCTAACATGACACACATTTCTACAGACGGTAAATATGATTTGATCTAACATGACACACATTTCTACAGACAGGTAAATATGATTTGATCTAACATGACACACATTTCTACAGACGGTAAATATGATTTGATCTAACATGACACACATTTCTACAGACGGTAAATATGATTTGATCTAACATGACACACATTTCTACAGACGGTAAATATGATTTGATCTAACATGACACACATTTCTACAGACGGTAAATATGATTTGATCTAACATGACACACATTTCTACAGACGGTAAATATGATTTGATCTAACATGACACACATTTCTACAGACGGGTAAATATGATTTGATCTAACATGACACACATTTCTACAGACGGTAAATATGATTTGATCTAACATGACACACATTTCTACAGACGTGTAAATATGATTTGATCTAACATGACACACATTTCTACAGACGGTAAATATGATTTGATCTAACATGACACACATTTCTACAGACAGGTAAATATGATTTGATCTAACATGACACACATTTCTACAGACAGGTAAATATGATTTGATCTAACATGACACACATTTCTACAGACGGGTAAATATGATTTGATCTAACATGACACACATTTCTACAGACGGGTAAATATGATTTGATCTAACATGACACACATTTCTACAGACAGGTAAATATGATTTGATCTAACATGACACACATTTCTACAGACGGTAAATATGATTTGATCTAACATGACACACATTTCTACAGACGGTAAATATGATTTGATCTAACATGACACACATTTCTACAGACAGGTAAATATGATTTGATCTAACATGACACACATTTCTACAGACGGTAAATATGATTTGATCTAACATGACACACATTTCTACAGACGGGTAAATATGATTTGATCTAACATGACACACATTTCTACAGACGGGTAAATATGATTTGATCTAACATGACACACATTTCTACAGACAGGTAAATATGATTTGATCTAACATGACACACATTTCTACAGACGGTAAATATGATTTGATCTAACATGACACACATTTCTACAGACGGTAAATATGATTTGATCTAACATGACACACATTTCTACAGACGGTAAATATGATTTGATCTAACATGACACACATTTCTACAGACGGGTAAATATGATTTGATCTAACATGACACACATTTCTACAGACGGTAAATATGATTTGATCTAACATGACACACATTTCTACAGACGGTAAATATGATTTGATCTAACATGACACACATTTCTACAGACGGTAAATATGATTTGATCTAACATGACACACATTTCTACAGACGGTAAATATGATTTGATCTAACATGACACACATTTCTACAGACAGGTAAATATGATTTGATCTAACATGATACACATTTCTACAGACGGTAAATATGATTTGATCTAACATGACACACATTTCTACAGACGGTAAATATGATTTGATCTAACATGACACACATTTCTACAGACGGTAAATATGATTTGATCTAACATGACACACATTTCTACAGACGGTAAATATGATTTGATCTAACATGACACACATTTCTACAGACAGGTAAATATGATTTGATCTAACATGACACACATTTCTACAGACGGGTAAATATGATTTGATCTAACATGACACACATTTCTACAGACGGTAAATATGATTTGATCTAACATGACACACATTTCTACAGACGGTAAATATGATTTGATCTAACATGACACACATTTCTACAGACGGGTAAATATGATTTGATCTAACATGACACACATTTCTACAGACGGTAAATATGATTTGATCTAACATGACACACATTTCTACAGACAGGTAAATATGATTTGATCTAACATGACACACATTTCTACAGACAGGTAAATATGATTTGATCTAACATGACACACATTTCTACAGACAGGTAAATATGATTTGATCTAACATGACACACATTTCTACAGACAGGTAAATATGATTTGATCTAACATGACACACATTTCTACAGACGGGTAAATATGATTTGATCTAACATGACACACATTTCTACAGACGGTAAATATGATTTGATCTAACATGACACACATTTCTACAGACAGGTAAATATGATTTGATCTAACATGACACACATTTCTACAGACAGGTAAATATGATTTGATCTAACATGACACACATTTCTACAGACGGTAAATATGATTTGATCTAACATGACACACATTTCTACAGACGGTAAATATGATTTGATCTAACATGACACACATTTCTACAGACGGTAAATATGATTTGATCTAACATGACACACATTTCTACAGACGGTAAATATGATTTGATCTAACATGACACACATTTCTACAGACGGTAAATATGATTTGATCTAACATGACACACATTTCTACAGACGGTAAATATGATTTGATCTAACATGACACACATTTCTACAGACAGGTAAATATGATTTGATCTAACATGACACACATTTCTACAGACGGTAAATATGATTTGATCTAACATGACACACATTTCTACAGACGGTAAATATGATTTGATCTAACATGACACACATTTCTACAGACGGTAAATGATTGATCTAACTGACACATTTCTACAGACGGTAAAATGATTGATCTAACATACACATTTCTACAGACGGGTAAATATGATTTGATCTAACATGACACACATTTCTACAGACGGGTAAATATGATTTGATCTAACATGACACACATTTCTACAGACAGGTAAATATGATTTGATCTAACATGACACACATTTCTACAGACGGTAAATATGATTTGATCTAACATGACACACATTTCTACAGACGGTAAATATGATTTGATCTAACATGACACACATTTCTACAGACGGTAAATATGATTTGATCTAACATGACACAATTTCTACAGACGGTAAATATGATTTGATCTAACATGACACACATTTCTACAGACGTGTAAATATGATTTGATCTAACATGACACACATTTCTACAGACGGTAAATGATTGATCTCTGCATTTCTACAAAGTTGCAGCACACATTTCTACAGACAGGTAAATCGATTTGATTAACTGACACATTTCACAGACGTAAATATGATTTGATCTAACTGAACAACGCTATTGAAACGATCCATCTAGAGTTATACTGCACATTGCATCCCATCTAAGAGTTATACTGCAGCATTGCATCCATCTAGAGTTATACTGAGCATTACATCCCTTCTAGAGTTATACTGCAGCATTGCACCCATCTAGAGTTATATTTGCAGCATTGCATCACATTTCTAGAGTAATATGAGATCTAGCATGACCACATCTCAGAAGTAAATATATTGACAACATGATCACATTTTACAGACGGTATAATAATTTGTCTAACATGACACACATTCTACAGACAGGTAATACTGCAGATTGCATGCACACATTTTACAGAGTAATATATTGCTAACATGCACACTATCTAGAAGGTAAATATACTGAGCTAACATACCACATTCTAGAGTAAATATGATTTGATCTAACATGACACACATTTTAGAGTAAATATATGACTAACATGCACACATTTTAGAAAGTAAATATGACTGCTAACATGACACACATTTTAGAGTAAATATATTGCAACATTGAACAATTTTACAGAGGTAAATTGCAACATTGATACACATTTAGACGGGTAAATCATGTAGTTTGACTAACATGACACATTCTACAGACGTAAACTATGCAGACTAACTAGTGTAACTACAACACTAGGTAAACTAACAACACATGTGTAAACTAACAATACTTGTCTAAACTGACACACATTTCTACAGACAGTAAATAGAGATCTAACATGCTATTCTCAGACGTAAATAAGACTATGAAACAACAACAGACGTAAATATGTTTGATCTAACAGACACACATCTACAGACTGTATAGATACTAACATAACATTCTACTAGACGGAAACTATTTGAACTAACAACCCCTTTCTACAGACGTAAAATGTTTGAAATCTAACAGACACTTCTACAGACGGTAAATACTGAGATTACATGAACACTCAGACGAATATGTTTACTAACATAAACATCTAAGAGGTAAATATGATTTGATCTAACACTGACACACATTTCTGACGGAGTAAAATGATTTGATCTAACTACACATTTTACAGACTAGGTAAATATGATTGCTAACATGACAACTCAGACGGTAAAATAGTCAACAGCAACATTCTAAGATGGTAAATGATTTGACTAACATAAAACACAACAAGATTGATAACAAACAATTTCACAAGGTAAATATGAGACTAACATGAACACATATTGTACAGCGTAACATACACTTGATCTAAATGACAACATTTCTACGACAGGTAAATGAACACACTATGAAACTCTAAACAGGTAAATAGTTTATAACTGCATCATTTCTACAACGTAAATAATTTATTAAATGAGTTTATCAGACGGTAATATGATTGACAAATACAGAAGAACACAAAGAATCTGAGTAAATATGAATTAATGCCATCTAGAGAGAGAGAATCAGAGCTGGTTTGTCACACTGAAGTAGCTGAGCATTAGACAATAGAGTTACTGCGACTACACTTTGAGGAACAATAGCTGAGTCAAGCGCTTACCACTGTGAATAGCACAAGTTGTCACTAGCGAACTAAACACTAGAACAAAACCTAGTTAGAAGTAGCACTAGCAAGTAAACCTGTGTGAGAAATATTCACATGCTGTAATAACACTAGTAACAAACACTAGTGTAATAACAACATTGTTCAACAGAGCGCTCTATGATGTGTTCACAGTGTACAGTATCGCTCAGTTGTGACACACTGTGTAAGTGCAACACTAGAGCAAGCAACATAGTGTATCTAACAACTTAGTGCTCTAAACAGTATGCGAAATGCAACAGAGTGTAAAGTACAAACTAGCATAGCAGCATTGTAGAAAATGTAAACAATATGTGTGATTATACAGACACTATAAACTAACCTAGTGTAAACTAAAACACTAGTGTAACACAAGACTATGCAACAAAAGTAAACAATAACTGTGTCATTTCTAAATACGAACACTACAAAAGAGTATGAGGTTATTCTGCAGCAAAGCTACGAAAAAACAAAATAGAAATCATGCCTGAGGCAAAACAAGTGGTTTAGACACTGGAAGCTCTAAATATGAAATTATGGAGGAACAATTGGAAGCAAACCACTTTTAAATTCATCGTTAAAAAAAGCTATTGATAGTCTGCACAGTCTCTGTGAGAATATCTGAGATGTATGGAATACCAGACAAATAATAAACATTATTAAGAGCCTCAATGTGGTTCAAGTGCAGTTGCACTGATGGTGGACACATGACTATTATGGTTGAAAGGAGTAAAGCAAGGCTGTATTCTATCCACTAATGTTTGGAGTGGTGACTGATCGAAAATTCAGGTGAAATGGCATGATTGGGTGAAATAGTCAACTAGAAGATTTGAATTTTGCAGATGATATTGCCTTGTTAAGTAAACAACCAAGATATGCAAAGAAAAACCAAACAACTTGTCATCTATAGCATCAAAAGTTGACTGCAGATAATATGAAAACAAATATAATGAGACACCTATGGGAGAATGAGAATCACTGGAATCTAAATGAAATTATGATACGTCAAAGAACATCAGTTAAAAGTCTAAATAAAATATGGAACTGCAAGTTATTAGTTAAAAACTAAATTACAAATTCCAATTCAAATGTTATCAACTAATATATGCCAGCGAGAGTTGGAAAATGACTAAGATATAGAGGCAAGTTGAATGCATTTGAAAATAGATGTCACGAAATAATGAATATAAATGGAACGAATTCAGGAGATAGAATCAGAGAATGTTTGGCAACCACTAGTGACAACGTTATAAGAAGAAGAGGAGATATGTTGGCACACCTTGAGGAGAAAGATCAAAGAATATCAAACAGGCATTGGTGGTGAAGGTTCAGAAACGAGTCGACCTAAGGGACCTAGAACTTTGCTGAGAGAGGCGAAATATCGTCTCAGTTCCATGGAGATTGAGCAGTGCCGGTAGAGCGGTATGGAATTCTTGCATGTCCCGCGTATAACTCAGACTTTTATCCAGTTGTTTGTTCATAACCCAATTGTTCAACAAGACAGCATCTCTTTCCATTTTACAGTATCGTTTCAGAAATTTGTCCTCCCAATGTTATCACATGTGACAACACTGAAACAAGTCCATCGATTCAGGTATCTGAGAAACTTTCTCAAATCAGATGGAAGATTTCAAACAGAAATTAGGAGTAGAATAGCTCGATAGAAAGCAGCTTTTATGAAAATGAAAAACACATTATGTGTGAATTCACTACCAATGACACTACTAAAACGTGTACTCCAGTGCAATATTGAACTAATACATGGCAGTGAATCATGGACAATGAACAAACAATCAATAAGATCATTGGAAGCCACATATATGTGGTTTTTACAAAAGAATACTGAAAACACCATGGTCAGCGAAGAAAACAAATGAGGTTTTAAATTAGACCTGCACACAAAGAAACCTTATCAAAAGAATAAGAATCAGACAATCAAGGTTCTTTGGGCATATAATGCGAAGAGAAGGTTTAGAGCATTTGGTGACTACAGGTAAAATTCAGGGAAGGAGAGTTTGTGGAAGATAGAGGGAGAAGATGTTAGATGGTATGACATCGTGGTTCGACAAAAGATTTACTTCAGAACTGATTAACTGCACCAAGGAGAGAGAGAGAGAGAGAGAGAGAGAGAACTGTAGAGAGACATGATCGCCTACGCCGGTAGGCATGGCACTTGAATGATTCAATTTTATCTTCCTTTATTGACCCGAGAAATGTCCTTGTGTGGTTTCCTGGGTAGCTAAGATAAAATCACTGTCTCCTCTTAATGCATGTCGTAAAAGGCAACAAAGGAGATCGGCGACCCTCCATTTTAAAATAGAAAAAGAGCTACAGAAACAGACAAAACCCAAACTGCTCATGAAGACTAGGACACCATAGCAGTAGAAGACGGAACAATTGTTAATAATACAGGACAGTGTGAAATCCTACGAGAGAGCCCAACCCCAACGGAAGCAGAGTTGAAAGAAATGCATTGGATTATGTTTGAGGTAGATAGGCAGAAGATCGAATTTAATGGATACTTTTTTCTCTGTCTTACGTATCCTTGGGTGCGGCGAGATTATTGGTTATTTGAACCGGCATCAAAGCATTACGGACAGACCCATAGGGCCTCAGTCTTTCCCAACAAATGTCGGAGGGTAGCTTATTGATGGTTCCTGTTGCTTGCTGATTAAACACACTCCTCACCCCTCGGACATCTAGTTCTACTTGTACAACTAGTAACTCCAAACTACTTAAATCGCTGGATCGATTCAACATCTATTTTAGTGTACTCATCCAACAGGGGGTCATTAAGAGACCGAAGAACATCCCCCTTATCCATCTCAAACTCTCCCTCGATAAATGATGTTGATACAAGCCTGTCTCCCTCATTCCTACAAACACCTTCATGTCCAGGGCAGTAAATCTACATTATCTTTTGGGGGTTGTAGACTTCAACAGACAACATCCACCTATACCACATCTTGGACGATTTTGTGCAGCGAGGCCCGATGAAGATGGGCCCAGAGACATACACGATTTCCTTCAGCAAGTGACGTGAATATACCAAACAGACAGATTGCGTAATTCCTTATAAGACAGACAAATACAACAGACAGATTGCGCATGCCATGTCTAATCAAAGATTGTTACATTCATCTATTCTTATATTTAAAAAAACTCCAAAATAACTTGAGCATAATAAGTGAGTACAGTATTCTAATTGATTTCAATTTAAAACATGAAAATTTCATTCAAATACAATGCAAAAAGCCATTCTTTGATTTCAAAATGAAGAGCCATGGTGATTATTCATTGCTGTGTTGTTTGATTAGTCGTGAGTGTGACTCACTGATGAAAATTTAGTCAGTCTTGAAGAAAAGGGCAATTGAATTTGTATGGATTATGAGAAAATCCTCTAAAAGAGATAGGGAACATCGCCACGGGAAATTGGATTTAGTTGGTCGTGGAATTAGATTATCGACTGAGCTGATTCTTAAGACGATGTCATTGTCAGCCCACACGTGTACGCTCATATAGCATTCTCACTAGTATAAGCTTAGGATATTTCTGATTATTTCTCAAATGAATCTTAAGAACATGTCTGTACGTTACAGAATTAGAAAATGATAAGTTTGCTGGAACTAATTTGACTATGTTTGAACACAAAATAATATGACATGAAACATATTCGTAGTTGTTTAAATTCGTTTCCGAACCAACATTTATCGTATGTCTTAGTAAATCATCATCTTATGTTTATACTATTATTATCAAAGCATTCATTCTTATCACAAGGTACTTTGTTGGCTGTTGAAAGCTATATTGATCTTTGACCTTAATCATTCTCACCCGATATGAAAAACATCGAATACTTTAAAAATGTTGAAGTTGACTGACTATACAACTTATTCCGTTGGTTAATTAATGACGTGTAGATCAGTATGTCGTTCATGTTGTTAAGCTGAGTGCTTAAGTTTAGTGTGCAGTGATTGAAGGAGACACTCTAGAAATCCGTACACACACAATCTTGTGATTTGCGTTTCAGTTACTTTTAAGTAATTATAGCTATTTCTTCCATTTGCAACATATATTCGTTACTTAGTACTCGCTATTTATCCAAATCTACTTGGTGATTGTTGGATATTAGCATCTAACCCACATGTGACTGTGTGGATTGACGCCCATTGTAAGGGCGGACATGTTGACTCATGGTGTGACGAAATATGTACATTTCAAGACCCGTTTTCTAGAGCATTATTATAACTCGACATGAAAAGTAGCAAGAAATATGTACATATGCCTAGAGCATTATTATAACTCGACATGAAAAGCAGCAATCTGGTGGTGGGAAATGAATACAATTAACTCTACATTAAACGATGTATTTCTCTCTTTCTTGCGATCGTTCTTTTACGGCCATTTTGATCATTCTTATTGTGTTATATAAACAGCCTAACACCAAGAACGGGTGTGACACGTTCACATCTTCAGTACCATTTGGAGCTCTGGTGCTTGTCCTTCGGCGATGTGTCCGATTTCAACCAGCGTTTACTGGTTTTTCTCTCCGTCAGCCTTTGACTGTCCCCAGCCGACCTGCAAGGCAACAGGTTACCGGTGTATCTTACAGCAGCACAGAAAGTCCCACATGGCTAGAGTACTCTAATTCTGAATAGCTACAATAGTGTAGCGGTTATTGTGATCCTAGGGATGAACTGAGAGGCAAGAGAAACAAGCGAAAACTCAGAAATTGTCACAGTAAAACACTTGCCAATTGACCGTCTGTAAAGATGAAAATAGCAATTGAACACATCGGAGGAAGATGTCATTGTCTTCACTGATGGCTCTGTGATACGGCACAGTAAAAAAACATGTGCTTTTACGACTAGAACTAAAGAAAAGGTTATCAAGGAAGTAAGTGGCGCATATGCGACAACTACCAACAACATGACTGTGGAAGTCATGGCTGTGCCGAAATCCCCGGAGTGGCTAAAGACACAAGTTGTGACAATGACAGAACGGATGCACTGGCGAGAAAAGTTACGGTCGAGAATTGACCTTCTATAGATAAAAGCGACATCATCAATGCTCTAAGAGAGAAAATATATTCTGAAGATGTCAAAGAAGAAGATAAAGAGTATTCTCTATCTTGGTTGCTCAAGCTATGCAAACCGATAGGTGCGACAAAACGGGAAGATCATGCGAGAAACCCCAGTAGATACATAAACCAACACAGAACGGGAATTGTTAGTTTAAACACTGAAGGACATTCTTAGGAGATCGGAGCAATTATGGACATGTCCGATGTGCGATGAAGAAGATCTTCCAATGAACAATGATCAATTTACTAACTATGTCAGATAACAATAGTTTTAGTATACTATAGATTATTATGATTGGTTGCTAAGAATTGAAGTAGGTAAATCTATTTTTACATCTATGCAGCACGTAATCCCTACTAAAGTTTTACATCTATGCAGCACGTAATCCCTACTAAAGTTTTACATCTATGCAGTACGTAATCCCTACTAAAGTTTTACATCTATGCAGCACGTAATCCCTACTAAAGTTTTACATCTATGCAGCACGTAATCCCTACTAAAGTTTTACATCTATGCAGCACGTAATCCTTACTAAAGTTTTACATCTATGCAGCACGTAATCCCTACTAAAGTTTTACATCTATGCAGCACGTAATCCCTACTAAAGTTTTACATCTATGCAGCACGTAATCCCTACTAAAGTTCTTACATCTTTCTCCGTAATGCCCTACTAAATGTTCTACTATCTATGACACGCATAATGCCTAAAGTTCTACTTCGTGTTCTTCTTCAGTGATATAGCAGCGCTTGGACTTTACCCATATGCTCCAGGGAATGTAGTATTTATGTTGTACACAGCATAGAAGAGCTGAAATGTCGTGCATTTTCTACCCACTTTGGACAGGAACCAGAAGTGAACTGTCCTAACACTAGGTCATAAGAAGATACAGCATTCCCGACAGGGTTCTCTCTGCTCATTATCCGCCTTCGTATTGTTTGCTGGTCATGCCAAGTTCTCTTATAATCTATACTATGTGTTGCCAAGTTCTCTTATAATCTATACTATGTGTTGCCAAGTTCTCTTATAATCTATACTATGTGTTGCCAAGTTCAATGTAAGAAGACATCACGACATGAGCGCTGCCACTATACGATGGCTGTCTGTCATTAACAAAAACTGCGGATATTAGTTCTCATGTCTAATCAATATCATTCAGTTTTCTTTCCAACACCCCGTCTTCTTTCCAACACCCAGTCTTCTTTCCAACACCCAGTCTTCTTTCCAACCAGTTTTCTTTTCAACCAGTTTCCTTTCCAACCAGTTTTCTTTCCAACCAGTTATATTTCCAACCTGTTTTTACCTCCAACCGGTTTTCTTTCCAACCAGTTTTAATTCCAACCAGTCTTCTTTCCAACTGTCCAATAGGATACTAATTTGTACAGATGGGCTACCGGTAACATTTGACAATCAGAAAATCTTAGTTCATAGTATCACATCCGTTGAGTTATACTGTACAATAGTGCCAGATCTGATTGGTCATAATGGAAGCCGTCAGAGCTGAGTAAGTCTTACTCCAACTCTATCTAGCTCTGCTTCTTCTTCTTCTTCTTCTTCTAACGCTCCACATCGATCATTTGTTAACCACATTTTGTGATTTGTAAGCGCCTAAGAACGATTGTAGTTATGCGCCAACAAGTAGGCCAGCACATCAATTTCTGCGATGCTTTTTATTTACTATGGTATCTTTCCTAGGCCCCTACCTCAGTCGCCTCTTACGACATGCTTTGTGGATCGCAGCGTTACTATTTTTGCTCCCTTGCTGACGATGAACTCCAGCTCTACTAAAACCAGATACAACAGGCCACCAGACATTACAGCGACCACTGTTTGCTTCTCTGGTAAATGACAACAGAACAGACATAATATAATAACAATAATACAAGCAATGCTAGCTTTAGTGTTACACTGTACACTTTTCATTTGTTTGTTGATTTACTTGGCATTCAATGAGGTCTTTGAGTGATACATTTTTTACATTAATCACAAAGAAGTTCGATTAGATCGATAAGCAAACTTCATCAACAGGATACACACTGAATTGTACAGAGTTCTCTAGGGAATGTCATTCCTGATATATATCATAATCCCTATGGAATTGGAGTGTGACATACGGAAATAAAACATTGATACATAGTTAACTCAACTCCCATCAATAATGTCAGACTGGACTATACGTTACAGTGTAGATATTTTTAGCAATTGTTTCCAAAACAGAAACAATCCATCTAGACAAACTTTGTTTATTTCATTTTTCTAGTCGAAGCCAACTGTGAGAATAAAACATTATTCAACTATTCTGCTACTGTTAACGATTAAATGCATTATTCACACCTGCTTACGTATTCCTCCGCGCTCCACGTTGAGTGTAGGCCATCAATAGTTGTCATTGACTTCTCATGGTCTCTGGCTGTTTTCTTTATTGTTTCACATGATAGTTTAGCATCCTTGAGTTCCTCAGAAAGACTCCGTCTCCAGGTCTGGTTAGGATGTCCCTTTTTCTTTCCCCTTAGCCTTGCGGTTCCACTTATGACCTTTCCTGATCCAGTGTTGCCTAACAGCGTCAGGATAAAACATGATTTCTAGACCGGGCTTTTGTGTGCACATCGTACGTGGTGTCTTTCATTGCTTCTGTTATTTCTATGGACCACATTTTGCGTGGTCAGCCGTTTACCATATATATCTGAATAGCACTGTCCTTTGATGTCTGTCGATAATCTGCTTATGTGGCAGAATCATTACATTTGTTTTTTGTCCCTATAAAAAACTTAATACTGATTTTGTACCTTCTTTTTACCTGATGTCTTCATTCCTAAACCAGTCTTATCTTGATACTCCCAGCACTCTACGATGCCACTTCATCTCTGTCGTGACTAGTTTTCTTATGTCGTTTGATGTCAACGTACAGGTTTGTCACTGATAGCATAATGTCAGGAGAAAGATCGTTACGAACACTTTGTTAACGTTAAAGGTGACACGTTTGCATTTTAAAATTGATGACATTTGTTCTATGTTTTGATTTCTTTATTGCATCGTTGTTGGGTTTCTCTCGTTATTCTTCCATTTGCAGGACAAAATACTCTCCAGATATTTAACTTGTTTGGGTTTATCTCGTTATTCTTCCATTTGCAGGACAAAATACTCTCCAGATATTTAACTTGTTTGGGTTTCTCTAGTTATTCTTCCATTTGCAGGACAAAATACTCTCCAGATATTTAACTTGTTTTAATTGATGCCTGCCGATGGAGATAACTAATTACTCAGTTCAAAAGAATATTGAAAACAAAACCTCCATCTTAACATTAGAAAAACTAAAATAATACCAACTGATAAACTAAAAGGTGAATGATGCATGAGAAAATGAAAGTGATAGAAAGCTTTGAATATCTTGATTAATTACTAACTAACAATGGAGACATCGGTGACATGAAAAGAAGAACATATAACGCTGATCAGAAATTAAAATAACGGAAGAAATTGTGGGACGGAGCAGACAGAACTAAACAAAAATAGATATTTAAGGGCGCGCATCATTTTTATCACAGCACGTGAATGAGAGTCTTGGACAATTAACAAATCAGCAGGAAAGCATAACAATACATTTGAATAGAATTGATTTGAAAGAATCCTTAAATGATCATGAACACAGAATAGAATAAATAAATGGATAATATAAGAATTAAATATTGACGATGGTTATCTATTGAAAATAGATACAACAACAAGAATTTCAGGATTTTTAACACATCTAACATCTTGAAGGCTTGTATAAGACATCAAGAAAAGGTTAATACCAAGACAAGAGAGCAAGTACAATTGAAGATGCTGGGGAAATGTGACAGACGAATTGTAAATGGATGCACCAGATGATAGACAATTTGCATATGAAAGAGGGAATTTTAGAAGAACTGTCACTGGAGCAATATTTTGTTTTCTGGCTTTACGGTCAAATGAATGAATTCTTCTACTTTCTCCAATCCTGTTTGTCTCCCAGCGTCAGGTCAAAAAGAGATTTCCAAAAACCGGGCCCTTGTGTGCGTTTCGTAGATAGTGTCTTTTGTAGCCTCTGTTACCTCTGAGGTCCATCTTTTGCGTGCTCGGCCTTTTGCTTTGTACCCATTGTATCGGAGCAGCATTGCTCTGAGGTGCACTGTCTGTTGGTAATCTGCTTATGTGGCCGAACCATTTAATTTGTTGTTTCTTGATGAAGTCTAGTACTGATGTTGTACCCACTTTTTCCTGATGTCTTCATTTCTCAACCAGTCTCTTCTTGTTACCCCAGCATTCGTCTCTTCTTTTTCAGCCAGTATTCTGTCCCAGCATTCGTCTGAAAAATATCTTTGCTATGTTGTTTCGTAGTTTACTGCAAGACTGGAGTATACGCTATTGCTGGTATGACACTTTCCACCCTAGCATTGCAATTGTTGACCGGAATTGCCGTGCCTCTACAATCCCTACTCGCATAGCCAGACTGCAGTGATGCAGCATGACCACCACTTGAACGTGTTGTAGGGTCTTGATCAGCTCTGGTTGTCTAACGTACCTGGTTATCTTGCAGACCTAGAAGACTAACATTTCTAGTCGCGTAGTGTTATGCTTAGTGATGCGGAAACTCCTACTCAGGTAGAGTCTGGTAACCCCTCATTTCTACCGCGGTGGACGCTCTAGAAACACCACTCATTGACTACACTGGATTGCTCTAGAGCAGCTATTCGTTCACCGCTCTATGTGACAGTTGTGTGATTTACGCCAGAGAGAGTACTGAGTGATCATCTGTTCGGACAGACTCAAGCGACTTGTCGTTTAGTTCTGCCTGTATTATTGTGGGGCTAGATGGCATCTATTTGATCTAAGCCAGTCAGCGTTCGCATGCTGTGGACGTCATTGTAAAACATGCAGAACAATCGAGTCCGAAAGGTATCGGCCTTTGCCAATGAGTGGGTTTGTGCGCGGAGACAATCCTTTATATGTTCGGCCTTTTTTTTGGGACTGCATTGAGGTTATTCCGAAATAGGAACATTCTCATTCGCTTTGAGACACGTGTCGACACCAGACAATTTGCAGTTTTTGCTGTGTATTTTCCTTTTAGAAGAAGGGAAAACATTAGGTTGAGGCTAGATACAAGTAGATAAAAAGAGCAGTTTCATTAGGCACTAGAATGTAACTTTGATTTTACGCTCGCCAACATCACCCACCCCAGTTCTTTCAGGAAAGACAGCTTTTTTCAGGCACAAGAACACAACTTTAAATTTTGCGCTCGTCCATCATTACCAACCCCGATTCTCCCAGGGAGGGCAGTTTAGTTAAGCACAAGAACACAACTTTATGTTTTGCACTTGGTCAACCTTAAACAATCAATGCATCTGCGCTTTGCCTGTAGTACATTGTTTTTTGCAGTCTTTCCTTGTGTCGACACAGCATGTTACAATGGTCTCCGCGAGTCCTGCCGAGAGCGGGCAACTATGGTGCGATCATTGTCTCTGGGTGATTGTGATGTGAGTTTACGTACTCAGCTCATTTGTTCTGTATTCATGCAAATTTTCCCATCACTAGACGTTGGCCAGGAGACAAGAGTAGGCGCATTCACTCTGGGATTCTGCATGTCTATGTTGCGAGTAGATCTCATAGCAATCACGATATTACTTACACTACTACATATAGCAGAGTATATCTCCTTCAATCCCTATCCGCTTAGCCAAACTACATTGCGGTAGTCTGCTTCCAGGAGGTAGGGTAGGGTCTTATTCAAAGTCAGCTCACTGAACCTGGAACGATGTTATCCGTTGTCAGTTTTATTTTTCAGCCAGCGACAGCATTGACCCCAGCATTAGTGTATAATACCCAAAAAGCATTTGCTATACGATCAAATGCTGAAAGACAGAACATATGTCATCTTCATTTTTTAATTAGAATGCATCGAAAATGAATGTTATATGTATCTTCACGTTTAGTATTTATATATTTCAGCGTTAAATATTAATGTTATAATTTATTACCTTCAGCGTTAAATAGTAGTGTTTTAACTTGTCATAGTCAACGTTAGACAGTAGTATTATAACTTGTAATGGTCAACGTTAGACAGTAGTATTATAACTTGTAATGGTCAACGTTAGACAGTAGTATTATAACTAAATGTGGTTATTAATATCTTAGCCTGTAACATGCTTAGTCAAATACTAAAACTGACGCTTCTCATAAAGCTACATTGGATGTGATGACGAGACAACAGAAAAAGAAGCGGGCTAAATGAAAATTTCTATTTGAAATATCATTGCATTTCCTTATGTAAAATTCTGTTTGAAATATCATCGTCTCTCCTTATGTAAAATTTGTTTTTAAAATATCATCGTCTCTCCTATGTAAAATTTTTATTAAAAATATCATCGTCTCTCCTTATGTAAAATTTGTTTTTAAAATATCATCGTCTCTCCTTATGAAAATTATGTTTGAAATATCATCGTCTCTCCTTATGTAAAATTTGTATTTAAAATATCATCGTCTCTGCTTATGTAAAATTTGTTTTTGAAATATCGTCTCTCCTTATGTAAAATTCTATTTGAAATATCATCGTCTCTCCTTATGTAAAATTTGTATTTAAAATATCATCGTCTCTCCTTATGTAAAATTTATTTTTGAAATATCATCGTCTCTCGATATGTCAATTTTGTATTTAAAATATCATCGTTTCTCCCTATGTAAAATTTGTAGGCAAAAGTTGAACATTATTCTAACCAATAGATAATAATAAATTTGGCATCATAGCCGTCTGCTATTAAATATGAAACCGTTGACTCCACATGTTGTGTCCCTAACTGTTCGTGCAGCCCTGAATGAGCAACGTCTATCGCCGGCGGATAACTGCGAGAAAAAAAGCAGGCGTCTGCGAGGTACCACATACCGACAATAGCGTGTTCTGGGCAGGGAAGAATATAATACCAAGAACTGCTACCACTTCAAGCAGTAGACAAGTTAGAGCCAGATTTGTTTCAGAAAGACAGAAAGGGTAAGTTCTGTAACTTAGATTCTAACATATAGTCAATATTTTGCAACAATACATCTTTTGAAATGCACAAACACACACATACACACAAAGTAAATCATCATTTTATCCACTAATAAAGAATAAAAGTCTATAGCGTGAATGGCTATTGCGTGTTGTTTGTATTGCGTAGAGCTCTCTGGAAGAAGAAAAAAGTCATTTTTTGTTTGTTTTGTGTCAAGCATGTCACTACTTTCGATGATTAGAAAAAACAGGGGACAGAAAGTTTGTAACTTACAGTACGACTTTGTCATGTCATTGATGCAGAAAATCATCTTTTAGTTGACTTTCTTTTAGTTGACTTTCTTTTAGTTGACTTTCTTTTAGTTGACTTTCTTTTAGTTGACTTTCTTTTAGTTGACTTTCTTTTAGTTGACTTTCTTTTAGTTGACTTTCTTCATTTATTTGCTTTCATTTCACTCTCAGACGTCAACTTGAATATGTTTACAAATAGCATTGATCCACCTCAAGTTGTGGAGATCTCCTAAGATCTTGTGCCATGAACGGTGTTTGTTGACGACATCACTCTTCTCTGATCCTCATACGCAGAATATTTTTGTAACGAAAGTTGAACAATGATTTTGTCAGTGCCACCACCCCACTCATCAGAAGTTGATTAATCAAGCTTGCTAAAAATATGTTATCTCAATCCGCTGTAGCCTGTGCGGAGTGAATATCATAATTTGGCTCTTTCTATTATTGAGCTGTTAATACGGATTGTTTGTCTGTTGGTCCTAATGTTCTGTTTCTCACTTCTTCATTGTGTATTTTTGTGTGGCAGATATATTTGCCTCTTCATAACTTGCAGATATATTTGCCTTTTCATAACTTGCAGATATATTTGCCTCTTCATAACTGAAAGTGATATGAGGTTGGGTAGTGTTGCCCTTCCTATGTTAGCATGTCTACCTGATCATTGCCAAGTATGGTGCAATATGATGGTGTCAACTGCATCGCAGCTATATTAGATGCTAGCACAGAATATCTAGTACTTTTATTAGTTCATTTCATTCTGTATTTGTATGACATTTAAGTGCGGAAACAATGTATAGTTCGTTTAGTTTAGTTTAGTCTACATACCATCACTGCATATCTAACCAATTAGTCCAAAAGTGGTCCGATCTCTTCTTCACGATGTCTCTCAGTGTGTTGAAACTAAGACACCAGTTCTGTGTTAGTTTACTATTCTTCTTTGGCTTCTTGTACATTTCTCTAATCTGACTAGACCTCGTTTTATTTGATATTCTTGTAGCCGCTTATGGTTGATTCACTTTCATTTATTGCATCGTATACACACCCTATCTCTCTTATGGCATTCAGAATATCAGCCTGGTTCATTGCTTGACGTTTTCTAAAGTAGCCATGCCCGCAAGCCTTTAGCAGTATTTATTTCCATTTACGTCTGACTGGACCGTCTCGATCTTCCTGAGCATACTCATTGAGTAACTGAGAACAAATGCATGGATAAAAGTGTGTGACTCCAGCCAGACAATTGTTCATTGTTTGCGTTGATTATTAGATATGATCGAACTCTCCAATGTTGTTAGCAATAGTGGGGAGATGATCAAGAAGGAATCTCATTGCCACTCCTGGTCTATCTTTTGTGCATCACAGAATGATGCACATTGCCTCATTCTGAATTTTTTCCAGTCTCACTATCTGCGTAGAACAAATCGTTGTGATATCTCAAACATATTCTATACATGATAGAACGAGACCTTGGTACAGGAGCACAAGAAGGCGTTGCTCAATATTAGCAGCCGCCGTGATTCTCAGTACAAATAGTGCGTTGCGAACCTTGGCAAAAACTTGGTCTATATGGTCCCTAAACCATAGACTGCGATCAAACTTTACACCCAAATAACTCATAGATGCTTTTCTAGTGTTTGTATGTCCGTCTATTTTGACACTTGGTGTTTCAGAATTTAAAATGTGATTATTTAAGGAGAACCATGATAGCACATCTTTGGTATGGTTTATCGTTGCACTGGATATGTTGCACCAGGTCATGATGCGGTCCAGCTCTTCCTGTAGTTTATTAGCAATTTCATATCCTCTACTCCCCTGTCTGTACACCATGAAACTGTCCAGTTCTTCCTGTAGTTTATTAGCAATTTCATACCCTCTCTGTACACCATGATGCTGTCCAGTTCTTCCTGTAGTTTATTAGCAATTTCATCCCTGTTTCTCCCCTGTCTGTACACCATGATGCTGTCCAGTTCTTCCTGTAGTTTATTAGCAATTTCATACCATCTACTCCCCTGTCTGTACACCATGATACTATCCAGTTCTTCCTGTAGTTTATTAGCAATTTCATACCCTCTCTGTACACCATGATGCTGTCCAGTTCTTCCTGTAGTTTATTAGCAATTTTATCCCTGTTTCTCCACTGTCTGTACACCATGATGCTGTCCAGTTCTTCCTGTAGCTTATTAGCAATTTCATATCCTCTTCTCCCCTGTCTGTACACCATGATGCTGTCCAGTTCTTCCTGTAGCTTATTAGCAATTTCATACCCTCTCTGTACACCATGATGCTGTCCAGTTCTTCCTGTAGCTTATTAGCAATTTCATACCCTCTTCTCCCCTGTCTGTACACCATGATGCGGTCCAGCTCTTCCTGTAGCTTATTAGCAATTTCATATCCTCTTCTCCCTGTCTGTACACCATGATGCTGTCCAGTTCTTCCTGTAGCTTATTAGCAATTTCATACCCTCTTCTCCCCTGTCTGTACACCATGATGCTGTCCAGTTCTTCCTGTAGCTTATTAGCAATTTCATACCCTCTTCTCCACTGTCTGTACACCATGATGCTGTCCAGTTCTTCCTGTAGCTTATTAGCAATTTCATATCCTCTACTCCCCTGTCTGTACACCATGATACTGTCCAGTTCTTCCTGTAGTTTATTAGCAATTTCATACCCTCTTCTCCCTGTCTGTACACCATGATGCTGTCCAGTTCTTCCTGTAGTTTATTAGCAATTTCATACCCTCTTCTCCCCTGTCTGTACACCATGATGCTGTCCAGTTCTTCCTGTAGTTTATTAGCAATTTCATCCCTCTCTGTACACCATGATGCTGTCCAGTTCTTCCTGTAGTTTATTAGCAATTTCATCCTGTTTCTCCCCTGTCTGTACACCATGATGCTGTCCAGTTCTTCCTGTAGTTTATTAGCAATTTCATATCCTCTACTCCCCTGTCTGTACACCATGATGCTGTCCAGTTCTTCCTGTAGCTTATTAGCAATTTCATATCCTCTTCTCCCCTGTATGTACACCATGATGCGGTCCAGCTCTTCCTGTAGCTTATTAGCAATTTCATATCCTCTTCTCCCTGTCTGTACACCATGATGCTGTCCAGTTCTTCCTGTAGTTTATTAGCAATTTCATACCCTCTTCTCCCCTGTCTGTACACCATGATACTGTCCAGTTCTTCCTGTAGCTTATTAGCAATTTCATATCCTCTACTCCCCTGTCTGTACACCATGATACTGTCCAGTTCTTCCTGTAGTTTATTAGCAATTTCATATCCTCTTCTCCCTGTCTGACACCATGATGCTGTCCAGTTCTTCCTGCAGTTTATTAGCAATTTCATCCCTGTTTCTCCCCTGTCTGTACACCATGATGCGGTCCAGCTCTTCCTGTAGTTTATTAGCAATTTCATACCCTCTTCTCCCTGTCTGTACACCATGATGCGGTCCAGCTCTTCCTGTAGTTTATTAGCAATTTCATACCCTCTTCTCTCCTGTATGTCAACCATGATGTCATCTGCAAATGACAATGTCCTTCCCCTGCCAGATAGTTGATGTTTCGTAACTATTATGTTGAATAAGTTGAATAGTACTGGAGATAGTGGGGTTTTCTGTGGTATGCCAGGTAAAATCGTTGTAGGCAGAGAGTACCAATTATCACACCTAGTGCCACTTTTGTCTTCAACAGGTTCCTTGCAATCCATCTTATGAGCAATGTTGAGTAGCGTGAGCATTTGTTGTTCTCTAAATATCATATATAAGTTACCTGTTGTTTCTGTTTATAGTTACTTAAATTCAGAACGATTCCATTTTCTTCATTTTCTAATGAAATTTATCTGTGTGTACGTGAGTTGTTCAGATATTGGTAGGATTGTGGTTTGATATTTCAGCTTTATTGCTCTTCTTTATGGTTGAGTCCGACTGTTATTTCTCTCAATAACAATGCTCAATCTCAATAATAATAATAATGCTCTCTATCATATCAGAGATGCTCACATTTTTCAAGATTGGGAGTTTGCATTCTGAGAAAATGGATTTTGTAGCTAATGTTGGTATTTGCTCTTATATTTATTTCCATTGTTTCTACAACGTTTTTCTTCTTTTCAAACGTCCCATTGTGCACTTTTGTGTGGCAACCTGATTGCTATAGTGCGTTTATTGGCTGGTTGCCTCCGATTTTAGCACTCTTTTTCTCTTTTTTGTTGTTGTTGTTCTGGAGCAGAATGTGATCTAATTGGAAGCAGAGAAGAGTTGTTGTTGTTCTGGAGCAGAATGTGATCTAACTGGAAGCAGAGAAGAGTTGTTATAGAAGTCAAAGATGAGATTTTAATAAAGATGTTCTGTTCAAGAGAAGAGGGGGCTGCCATTTAAACTCCTAACTGGGACGAAAACTACACGAACTGAGCTGGAAAAGACATTGAGGTTTATACAGAAAACACATTGAATATATAGATACTATTACGAGGAATGAAATAAGAAAACACATTGAATATATAGATTCTATTACGAGGAAGGAAATAAAAGAAAAGACATTGAATATATAGATACTATTACGAGGTAATGAAATAAAAGAAAACACATTGAATATATAGATACTATTACGAGGAACGAAATAAAGAAAACACATTGAATATATAGATACTATTACGAGGAAAGGAAATAAAAGAAAACACATTGAATATATAGATACTATTACGAGGAAAGGAAATAAAAGAAAACACATTGAATATATAGATACTATTACGAGGGAAGGAAATAAAAAAAAACACATTGAATATATAGATACTATTACGAGGGAAGGAAATTAAAAGAAAACACATTGAATATATAGATACTATTACGAGGAAAGGAAATAAAAGAAATTGAATATATAGATACTATTACGAGGGAAGGAAATAAAAGAAAAAGCCCCATTACATAACTATAGGGTGTTCAAGATAAAAGTAGCCCCATTGACAAATCAAAAGTTGCCAGTTACTTATTGCGTTGTGTCTGCTTACTATTTAAACCGGTTCTGACTAGCTCGTCCTACGTCACATTTGTTCATCGGCTCTTCCCGTACTACAATTACACACCGTCCCATGACCTTGACCTATACTACGTCATAACTGAACCTTCTCATTTTCATAAATATATGCCATATTAGCTCCATTGATAGGCTACTTTTATCTTGAACACCCTGTATTTTCTCTTTGGAACATTTGGGGGATAAGTTTGAAATTTTGTTTCTCCATTGACATCTTTCCAATCTTTTATTGACTGAAGTTATGTGATTTTCTCTAGTTATGTCATAGCTGTTGTCTTCATGCGCCTTCTTACAATTCTTCTTATTGAGTTTTCTAGTCTCTTAATTAAAACAATTTGACTGCTGCCAATCTTCGTACTGTCTAATCTGATGATAATGATGAGGATGATGGTGACGATATTGTACAACGGAGAGACATGATTAGTCCATTTTGTGACATAGTCTTCGGACTGTCTAGCCCAGCGTTTCCCAAAGTGGGCGATACCGCCCCCTTCCCCCTTCAGTGGACGCTGAGGTGTTCTAGGGGACGATTGTTTTGTTCAGAAGAATTTGGGGAGTTCAGGCGATTAGGGTTCGGTGGCTTCTTAAAGACGAAATTAATCATAAATATCTTAAAATAAATTATTTTCGTGATTTTGCGATTGAATAATCATTTAAAATTTTAATTCTGCATTTTAATTCTGCATTTGAATTCTGCATTTTAATTCTGCATTTGAATTCTGCATTTGAATTCTGCATTCTATGCTCGCTCGTCTTACACGAACTATTTTGTCATCAATTTTCTATTTCATGCAATATATAAACACAATATATAAACACAATATATAAACACAATATATAAACACAATATATAAACACAATATATAAACACAATATATAAACACAATATATAAACACAATAAACAAACACAATATATAAACACAATATATAAACACAATATATAAACACAATATATAAACACAATATATAAACACAATATATAAACACAATATATAAACACAATATATAAACACAATATATAAACACAATACATAAACATAATATATAAACACAATATATAAACACAATATATAAACACAATATATAAACACAATATATAAACACAATATATAAACACAATATATAAACACAATATATAAACACAATATATAAACACAATATATAAACACAATATATAAACACAATATATAAACACAATATATAAACACAATATATAAACACAATATATAAACACAATATATAAACACAATATATAAACACAATATATAAACACAATATATAAACACAATATATAAACACAATATATAAACACAATATATAAACACAATATATAAACACAATATATAAACACAATATATAAACACAATATATAAACACAATATATAAACACAATATATAAACACAATATATAAACACAATATATAAACACAATATATAAACACAATATATAAACACAATATAACGTAATCATTTGGAAAGTTGACCATGTTTGACAGAAATATATACCAATTTGCTATGTCAAGAGAAAATAGAGTATGTATATATAGGGGGACGTTGACAAACTGTTATAATGTTGAGGGTGGTTGGGGGGCGTTACAAAGTTTATGTTGTGCAAAGTGGTCAGTGGGCCGAAAAGTTTGGGAATCTAGGGTCTAGCCTGATGACAATTACTTATTACAGTGAAGAGAGTATTGCACAAAGCACACACTCCGTAGCTCTGGAAAAAATCCTAAGGGATCTCTGCAAACAAAATGCACCCGTCAACAGAGCGACGCTGCTCGGTTTTGAACCCATGACCTTCGGAACGCACTGCAAACGACTGAACCCCACAAACCCCTGTCCATTGCATTGAGAGATATGATAATGTGAACCCCACAAACCCCTGTCCATTGCATTGAGAGATATGATAATGTGAACCCCACAAACCCCTGTCCATTGCATTGAGAGATATGATAATGTGAACCCACACACCCTGTTCATTGCATTGAGAGATATGATAATGTGAACCCCACAAACCCCTGTCCATTGCATTGAGAGATATGATAATGTGAACCCCACAAACCCCTGTCCATTGCATTGAGAGATATGATAATGCATGCATGGGTAAAAGTATGTGACTTCTGATAGGTCACTTCTTTAGTCAAACTACTTGTAGTTACGCCAGAACCACCATTGCATGACTTTTTAATACTCCCTCCGACCTGTGCAGTGAAAGTCCATGATCTCCAGATGCGCCGAACCACCGACCCATCTGTGTAATTGACCACATCCTTCTCAAATGAGTTCTCAGAAATCAACATCTGAACCTCTCCCTCAACGACTACCAAGTTTGCTTATCTGCATTCTTCACACAGTCTGATGCATACAGGAAAGAGCGTATCGCTTACTGCACACTCTCGTATCCATTCTTCACTGGATTCAATGTGCACACACCTGTTGAATAACATTCTTCATTGGATTCAATGTGCACACACCTGTTGAATAACATTCTTCACTGGATTCAATGTGCACACACCTGTTGAATAACATTCTTCACTGGATTCAATGTGCACACACCTGTTGAATAACATTCTTCAATGGATTCAATGTGCACACACCTGTTGAATAACATTCTTCACTGGATTCAATGTGCACACACCTGTTGAATACCATTCTTCACTGGATTCAATGTGCACACACCTGTTGAATGACATTTTTCAATGGATTCAATGTGCACACACCTGTTGAATAACATTTTTCACTGGATTCAATGTGCACACACCTGTTGAATAACGTCCTCGACCTGATCCATACACGATTTTCCACTTTTTAACCTACTGTCACTTTCTCTTCCGATTTTCCTGTGCAGTATTATTGTGTGTCAGCCTTGACTTGGAGAAAGTCCTGAGCTCGGCACATCCTTGTTCTGTCTACCACTCTTAGAAAGTCAAGAACACACAATTTCAGGCTACTCACTTGAAGAAACCAAAGCACAAATCAATTTAGCTTTTGTCAGATAGTGGCGAAGATGCCATTCTAACAATATCCCAAAATGATCCAAAACTCTTTCTCTCACAAAAGGAACAGACCTCAATATTCAGACTCTGGAGGGGTCACACCCACACTCCCCGAAGTCCCATGTAGAGGAAGTTCAAAATTGGCGAGATGAAAATCTGCCCATGTAGTCAAACACAGCAAAATATTACACAAATATTGCAGCCATGCATCACTTGTACAGTCTTGATGAATGAGATATGATCATTCTACACCTCAGAAGAAACCAAACTCTACAGTACAGTACAGAAGGACATGTGCCGGACAACAACATTCATATAGATCTCAAGTCTACTATAATTTCTAATTTAACGATCACTGGTTGGAGGAACGAAGGAGAATAAAATGTTTATTAATACAATTTAAAGTGGTCACATCTTCACAAATTGCTGTAGATAAAGTTCCCTAATATGAAATATAATCATCATTAGTACTCTTGGTGTCCACATATATGTGTCAGGCAAAGATTAAAAATATTCGGATCTTCATGAACAGTTTGAAGTAGTTTATTTTCTGTCTTTCTGCAGCGGTTTGGTTTTTTCCAAAATGGAATCGCCGACCCAGCGTCCTACGGTTTTTTAAATGATACCTACGGCCTCTGTAGCGAGGACGACGATTTCCTCGATAGAGCTCACGAGATGCTGGATTTCTTTCGTAAGCGCTTATACCCGGATAAGGTGCTTGCTTCTGCTATGCGGCGCGTTCAGCAAATTTCTCGCCAGGAGGCTCTCTCTAACCAGCATAGAACTTCCAATTCTGACAGGGTGAAACTTGTTTTAACTTTCCACCCTCATAGTTCCCTTGTGAAAGAAAGTCTTATTCCGTCATCTCTCCATTCTTCAGTCTGATCCTGATACACGTTCAATCTTCCAACACTATCCTTTGGTGGCGTACAGACGGGACAGAAGCCTTAAGGATATGTTGGTTCACAGTCGCCTCAAGCCTAACATCCAGAGTCATTTTGGCACCATCCAGTGTGGCCGTCGGCGCTGCAACACTTGTGCTTATGTAATACAGACCCGCACGGTGTCTTTTCCAAAAGCCACGTTCGTTGTTGAAGACAGTTTCACGTGCGAGTCCCGTAATATTATCTATGCCATTATCTGCAAGCGGTGCAACAAGGCCTATATTGGGAAACCGGCAGGAGACTCAGTGACCGATTCGCCCAACACTTGCGCGATATACGCCAATGCTCTGTGACCCTGTAGCTACCCATTTCAATGATACTGGCCATTCAGGAGCTTGCGATGTCCAGGTCACAGCCATCCGATCATGTTCCTCTGATGATCGTAGTCGATTTGCTCTGGAGAATCGGTTGATTTCTTTGTATGGTACCTTGCGACCACGCGGGCTCAACGTATTACATTCTTATGCTTCTTAGTACTTTCTCTTCCCATGCTTTGTAATCTCTATGGGTATATGTTGCATGTATTACATTCTTATGCTTCTTAGTACTTTCTCTTCCCATTACGACTCAATGTAAAAAGTGGACTCCTAAACATCATATGTGTCTACGCACCAACCCTAGCAGCGTCTGCAGAAGATAAAGACAAGTTTTATGACTCATTACAGAATATCGTTAATTCATTTCCAGTAGATGAGCAACTGTTTATATTGGGTGACTTAAATGCACGCATAGGATCTGATCACCAGTCATGGCCAGTATGCCTGGGTCATCATGGCATTGGAAATATCAACGATAATGGCCAAAGACTGCTTGAATTCTGCTCCCAAAACAACATGTGTGTGACAAATACGTTTTTTCTGTCAAACACAGACACAGGGTGTCATGGTGCCACCCAAGATCAGGTCACTGGCACCAGATTGATTTTGTACTCACACGCAGACAACACCTCAACACAGTGAAAATCACACGTACTTTCCACAGCGCGGACTGTGATACAGATCATGCACTAGTTATCAGCAAAGTCAAAATACTTCCAAGGAAAACCTATTTAACAAGAAGACCACCCAAACCCAAAGTCAGTGTCACCAAAATGGGGATGACAGAGAATAGGGAGACTTTCAGAAAGGCGTTTACTGCTCTGTGTGAGAATGAAATGGGAGAATGTAGCGTAGACGAAAAATGGAACATTCTAAAATCTAACATATATGACTGTGCCATTGACTCATTTGGCACCAAGAAATTCTCCAACAAAGACTGGGTAGAACAAAATGAAACAACCCTAAGCCCTCTACTTGAGGAAAAGAAAAGAGCTCTAATAAATTACAAAAATAAACCCTCGCAAAGTTCAAAGGACCATCTTCAGCACACAAAATCAGTATTGCAACGAGAGTCAAGGAGGTGTGCAAATGAATACTGGTCAAATCTATGTTCTGCGATACAAAATGCTGCAGATATGGGCAACACCAAGGCAATGTACGAAAATATCAGAGTAGCTCTGGGACCAAACATAACAAAAATTGCACCACTAAGATCGGACACAGGTGAGCCAATAACAGATATGACTAAACAGCTCGAAAGATGGGTGGAACACTATTCCAATCTTTACTCTGTGGAGAAACCAGCACACCCAGTCCTCGATCAGATCATACCGAAACACCATGACCAAACCGAGCTGGATACCGAACCCACGGAGCAGGAACTTTCCGAAGCAATAAACAAACTTTCAAATGGCAAGGCATCAGGACTAGACAACATTCCTGCAGAAGTCCTCAAATACAATAGGGATGTCCTGCTGCCCCACCTCTACAATCTCCTTATTCAGTGCTGGAGAGAGGGAACACTTCCTCAGGACATGAGGGGTGCAAAGATAGTGACACTCTATAAAAACAAAGGGGATAAGGGGATTGTAACAACTACAGAGGCATCTCCCTTCTAAGCGTAACAGGCAAAGCTTTTGCACTAGTCCTTTCAAAACGACTACAGAAACTGGCAGAGCGTGTTCTTCCAGAGTCACAATGTGGATTCAGAGCTAGACGGTCAACAACTGACATGATATTTACCCTTCGACAGCTACAAGAGAAGAGCAGAGAGCAGAGCAAGCCTCTATGTATTGCTTTCGTGGATCTGACTAAGGCATTTGACACAGTCAGCAGGCCAAGTCTTTATAAAATATTGAAGTATATTGGTTGTCCCCCAAAGTTGCTCCAATTGATTGTTTCCTTCCATGAGGGCATGAAAGCCAGCATACAGTTCGATGGCAGCACATCTGATAGTTTTGAGGTTAAGAGTGGAGTCAAGCAGGGCTGTGTCCTTGCCCCCCTCTCTTTGGTATCTTCTTCGCAGTCCTTTTGAACCACGCCTTAGGGGACGCTGATGGTGATGTTTTCATCCGCACTAGATCTGATGGTTCACTGTTTAACTTGGCTCGCTTAAGAGCCAAGACAAAAACGACGGAAATACTTCTCAAGGACCTCCTTTTCGCTGACGATGCTGCCTTAGTCGCCCACAGTGAGACTACACTGCAATGTCTAATTAATAATTTGTCAAAGGCATGCGACCTCTTTTCTCTGACAATAAGTGTCTCCAAAACAGTTGTATTATGTCAGGAGGTAAGACATCAAATATCACTTTAAATGGTAACCATCTAACACCAGTGCAAAAATTCTGCTATCTTGGGTCCACGGTCACTGCCAGCCTTTCTCTTGATGAAGAAATCAACGCTCGTATAGGGAGTGCGGCTACTACATTCGGCATACTATCAAAGCGAGCGTGGGACAACAAAAAATTGACATTGCAGACGAAAACTCAAATATATCAAGCCTGTGTAATTAGTTCTTTACTATATGGCTCAGAAACATGGACAGCCTACTCAAGACACGAGAGGAGACTTAACATCTTTCACCTTCGATGTCTCCGCAAGATTATGAACATCAGGTGGTACGACAAGATAACCAACTCTGAAGTACTACAACGTGCAAATCTGCCTTCCATCATGGGCATGCTCAGCAGTAGACGACTAAGATGGTTGGGACATGTGAGAAGAATGGAAACTTATCGCATACCAAAACAAATGTTGTTCTGTGAACTTTCGGAAGGAAGAGGCACCAGGGCAGACCACTGCTCAGATATAAAGATGTCTGCAAAACCTCAATGAAAAACTTTTCTATAGATCCCAGCACATGGGAGGGACTAGCTGATGACAGAGTTGTGTGGAAAGCCAAATTACGGAAGGGCGCAGAGTCTTTTGAGAAGAGACTTATGTACGAGCTGAACGACAAGAGAGAAAAGCGAAAACTCAGAAGTTGTCACAGTAAAACACTTGCCTATTGACCGTCTGTAAAGATGAAAAGGGCCATATATATATATATATTTCGTTATTCGTTTTTATTCCAGATTTTCCTTAGATACGTTGGTATTTGGTCGTCCATTTGTGTTTCATTTTAATTTGTCACTCCTGTTTGTTCGTTTGCTTGATAAAGGCCTTGTTGGTCGAAACGTTGCTGTTTATCGTCACTGTTTATGTATTTTGTAAAACTATAGTACTTGGTTTGTACATGTTTTACGGTTTTTTAGACATCTTTTACGACAATCGAGAGAAAACTAGTTCTATTCTTTGCTACCTTAAAAACCCCGAATTGGATGCGAAATATTAAAAGAACGAAATAATGTTGTTTAAAAGAAATATAACAGACTAAATTGACGCCTCGACAAACATTCGACAATTATTGAGTAAATATTTATCGGAATCATCCAATGATGTTTATGCATTTTAAATTTTGCGATATAACATGTTATTATTTGCATATTTAATAATTATCAAAGCTCTTTACGACATAGAGCGATCCATCATTATTTGTAACCTCACAGAAGTAATAAAATGCACTTCATAAATAAATTGTAATATGCATGACTTCTATAGCGCCCGTGGCACTGGACTCGATTACGAATACAAAACACGAACCGTGATGATCTTCATCAATTCTTTTATTGAATTATTTTCATTTCATAATGTCAAACTATGCATTATCTTGTCTGTACGTCTTGTTTTCTTTCTATCAATTCTTATATTCGTGTGTTTTGAAATGTCGAAGAAAATGTGATTTTTGTAACGTAATTTATATTCATTTCTGAATTAACTTTTTTCCCTGACGTATTCTGTATTTATTATCTTAGCTGTACATGATATTATTCTGAAACTATTTATGAAAGATAACAATTGTGTTTCTCTAAAAATTGTGTTTCCCTAATAATGTAACTTGTGTCTTCATTGGCCATGACTTACTGGAAGTTAATTCTCATTTAAGATAATGAAGAAACCAAGAGGCTACTCAAAGTTGTGTGACACTTTAACAAAATAAAATGATGACCAAAACAACAGACTTCTCGAGACAACAGACAAAACGAGAGACCTCTCGTGTCTTTAAAAAAAATGATTATCAAATCGATACCTTCTTTATTCAGTTGCAAACAATAAATATTTTAATTTGTTTTCGATCCAGAAGCACTTGAGCTTTCAACTCTTCGGCTCGGTGCCATGGACATCGTAACTCTTCGGTTCGGTGCCACGAACACCGTAAATCTGGAGAACCTGTGGTATTTTCTGCCAGCCAGCGGAATTGAACAGCGGCCACATAGGGCTTGTCACCCGTCGTCCAACGCGCTACGAACACATTGGTCAAGCGGACAAATATTTGTTTCAAATCCTTTAAACAATAAATACAAATTATGATACGATATATACATGCAATAGATGCAATATTACAATACTATATAGAACATTGGAATACGTATTGTATCGAACATTTGTTCCATCTCTATGTCAGTTTCAGTTTGGAATATCTTCATTGTGCTCCGAACATGTCCATAGGTGTTCCGATATCCTTTGCAATATCTCCAACAGCGTCCAGCGACTGACCGTACCAGTTCGATTTTGATTGATGAGCCCACTCCTATACCTATAGTGCTGTTCTTTTCTGGGCACTCAAGTCTTAAATCCCAGCTTTTACAATCTAGTAGTTGACGGGGATTGGTTTCAATGAAAATCCTCTTTACGGTCACAATTTATGAATGCGTTCAGAATGTCAGATCTATTCATTGACTGGTTCCCTGATATGGTTGCAGAGTCATCCAGCCTGCCTGCTCTCTCATTGCCAACCACACCCCTGTGCCCCGGGACGAATGTAAGTTTAATCTGCAAATTGTTGGCGCTTGTACCGAACCCTCCCTAAATACATTATAGATGTGTTGGCGCTTGTAGTGATTCAGTCCATTGCCTGCCCACCGAACCCTCCCTAAATACATTATAGATGTAAAATTGGAAACAATAGTCAATGACGATATACGTTATAGAACATTTATAATCGGGGATAGTCAATAGCGAAGTTGATAACATGCTGTGCTAGGCACCACGTGCCGCGGAAATTATGGCGATCAAGACTAGCAAGGACCAAAGATTTTCTGATTTCACCCGGTATGTGGTTGGACTACGGAAACCCCTGATTCTTCTTTACTTCTAAGACTCTAAATTACATATACCTCTAAATTACATATACCTCTAAAGTGGGAGTAAAGTTCACCTGAATAACGAAGGACACTGGTGATAAGGAAAGCAAGCCTTCAGACAAAGATCAGCTTGGGGGACCATATTAGGCGCCAAGACTACGCCTGAATTCGTAGCGGGTGAACCGTCCGTGTGTTTCCGGCGCCCTCAAGGTGAGCAAAGAATAGTAGCCCTGCGTCCTACAAGGCATGTCGTAAGAGGCGACTGAGGTAGGGGTCTAGTTAATAAAATGCTTCGCAGAAATCGGAAGTGGTGGCCAACTTGTAGGCGCATAACGTACAATCGATCTAATGCTTAAAAAAGGTAAAGGAACCCTTTCATACCTTGTGGTATATAGGGTCATACAGTAGTAGGCCTGTATTTTTCATTGACCGTCGGCACACGATGGGTGATGTGGTCAGCATCACGCCGGCCGCCTTTACTTCCCAAAGCATGTCTGGTACCCAATTGAGCTGTGTGGGCATGTTTGGTACCCAATTGAGGCTGGGTGGACCTGAAAGCCGTCGCGGTCGGGAAAAATTCCACGCCCACCGCGGGAGTTGAACCCGGACCACAAGCCTTGAGAAGCGAATTCACTAACAACTACGCTACCGCGGTTCTCAGATCTAATGCTTAGATAAGATACAAATCATAAAGAGTGGTTAAACAAGTGATCGATATGGAACGATCGAAGAAGAAGAATTGATTGACATTGAAAGTGGCATACATTTTGGCTGAAGCAGAAAACTAATATCATATACAAAAGTTGAACCAAGCAAAAAACGTCTGCTAAAGTGCGTTTCAAAATGATTTTCCGCTGGGAAAATTTCATATCTCTGCAACCGCTTGACCGTAATTGTTGTAACTTTGCATATGATCTAATGATCGTAATGTCCCGAGGTTGATATTTTTTACTCAATAACAAACGTATGGTTTAAAATTTTCTTTATGTAAAGTATATAAAAGTGACCATCTCCTTAGCCAACCATATAATGAGAAGTATTACCCTTCATATTTGTGAGATGTTGCAAGTTCCACGACTTGCACGTTTTTTCACGTGGTTTTCCCGATTTTAATCGCTTTATCGCACTTTAAAAAAATTTATAGTGATCCTTCCGGTGTGTTTAGTTACAATTTACCGTTTGTGTTTTCAGAGCATAGGTGTATTACAAAACGTTTAGTATTCTAGATTTGTTATACAATGCGTATGAAAATCAAGTTTCTTACACTGCATACAGTGGCTGTGAAAATGTATAAATATTTTATCAGAGAATCTAATCGTGGAAAACTGTATCGGAGTATATCAAATCCTGAACAGAGAACTATGCATACTTTGGGCTTAAGTAAAAGACATCTACATAAATTACTCAATGTTAATGGAGCTGTCAGTACAGTCAATACATTGACTCAAGGCAGAAAGAAAGTAGTCATTCACACTTAAACCCAATTGAACTCATTTGGGCCAAAGTTAAAGGACTGGTAGCAGCTGAAAATAAAACTTTCAAGCTAAGCAATATGAAAGAACTAACATATGCCGCCCTGTCGAAGATAGACATAGATTATTGGTGTAAATGCGAAGACCATGTCTTAAAGGAGGAAAATGACTACTTGGACAAAGATGGACTGTCGTTCGTGCAGCCAAGAATAGTCATCTATATGTTAGACTCATCGGACTCAGAATAAGTGAGTAAACACTTTATATGATTTATATAATATGAGTTATCTCACCCTCCAAAATTCGAATTGTATATACGCCTATGCCGAAAATATGTGATTTTTTAAATTTACGGTAAATTATTTTCTTCCAGCACCAAATAATTACTAGGTTTGAAAAGATCAAAGGAATTCGCCGTTGCAAGAAAAGTACACTACCTGCAACATTGAATTTTAGAAAATCGTTGGGACATCGGAAATACAACACCACATGCAAAAATCACGTTCATCCATGCAATGAATATGGAGATATTTGAGGTCAATCGTTGACCGAACGTTTTGAAACGCACTATAGTAATTAAATAAATATTGACAATACATACAAAAGTTAAACTTTTCTGCAAATAAAAACTGCACAATAATTAGCAATGGATAAAAACTGCACAATAATTAGCAATGGATAAAAACTTCACAATAATTATCAATGGATAAAAACTACACAATAATTAGCAATGGATAAAAACTGCACAATAATTATCAATGGATAAAAACTGCACAATAATTAGCAATGGATAAAAACTGCACAATAATTATCAAATGGATAAAAACTGCACAATAATTATCAAATGGATAAAAACTGCACAATAATTATCAATGGATAATGTTTACTTTTACAAGTAACAGATGCCATGATCTATTGAATGTGACCACGTGACGACAAATATTTATGTTGTATGTTGTTGCGACTGTTGCCAGCTACTTTTTCTCGGTATAAATTCGGTCTGCAACATGAATAATTGAATTGCTTACAGTGATGATTTTTCTTTTTTACTAAATCAGCGATATTATCATTCTGTAATTATCTCTCAGTGTAGCGGACGTCCCTCCCACGTTGAAAAACAATGTTACAGATGCACATTAGAACATAGATCCATTATAATGTTACAGATGCAACATTAGAACGTAGATCCATTACAATGTTACAGATGCAACATTAGAACGTAGATCCATTATAATGTTACAGATGCAACATTAGAACGTAGATCCATTACAATGTTACAGATGCAACATTAGAACATAGATCCATTATAATGTTACAGATGCAACATTAGAACGTAGATCCATTACAATGTTACAGATGCAACATTAGAACATAGATCCATTATAATGTTACAGATGCAACATTAGAACGTAGATCCATTACAATGTTACAGATGCAACATTAGAACGTAGATCCATTATAATGTTACAGATGCAACATTAGAACGTAGAACTATTACAATGTTACAGATGCAACATTAGAACGTAGAACTATTACAATGTCTTATATTATACATTTCATTGTCTGTGCGTGTATAGATATATATAATCTTTGAGGAGAATGTGAGAGTGCATCTGATACCTATTGCCATATCTTCAGTTGTTTTACGTATCACAAAATATATGACAATGTTAAATAGTAGGGTTGACATTACACATCCTGTCGCACGCTTGTTTTAACTTCAAATTTGAGCTATAGTGTGTTTCAAAACTCATGCCCATGTTTGAATTTCTGTAAGTCCGGAGCCCTTTAACGTAAAGAGGTGATATTTTGCATGTGCTCTATTAATCGTCATGACATTGCAAGGAAATAATTGCAATGAAAAGAAACAGCTGATTTTCACTTTAGGTTATATGAGGTATACAAAAAACATCAAACATGAACCAGCCATACATTTGAAACGCTTACAGTAGCTTTATTGTTGTTATTGGTGCGTAATTTAAAAACCCAATATCCAATTGTTTTTAGTGTTTTCCCTTTATTTACTGGAAGACCAAAAGTGTTTACAATTGAACGGATAAATTACATTTGGTTTTTCGAAGGTCATTTCAATAGCCTCATTCCTTACACAGGTGTGCACATTGTAGGATCTTTACAATGAGTATAAGAGTAAATTTTGTAACACTACAAAGCATCACAATGCAGATGTATCAATATTTTTGTAGAGAAGATAAGGGTGGGAGCATTTCTAACCCTGAGCAGAGGGCAATATGCGTTTTGGGAGTAAATCGATGGACTTTTAATTGCTGGATCCAAGACTTTTCAAGTACATGTACAATGCAACCAAGAAAGCAAGATAGAAAGAAAGTCGTAGATAGTTTTGATAGAGAGCTTATTCGAAGATAATTGTGTCGAATGTTTGAGTTGAAAGAAACAGTGAGATTAAGGAAATTAAAGATGGGGCTTAGAAAGAACAACGACATCGATGTGTTAAAATCGACATTATGAGGAGCGGTTAGAATGGGGAGAGGGGGTGAGAGAGAGAGAGCAAGCTTCACATTTAGAAAATATGCCGGTGGAAGAAACATTATCTGTGAGAAACCGTTTCTAGTTGTAATGAGAAGCAAATATTTGCGTGAAGTTAGAGAAATGCGTCGATAAAGCTATGACATTGTGTATTTAGACGAAAATAAGAGTTGTACATTCTTCAGCAGTCCATTTTGTCTACTGCCTGCATGTGCAATTATAAAAATCCTTGGATTAATGCTCACCACACCAATGGAAAAGAATGGCAGTCATCAGATGGAACGATGAAGAAATTAGTACCAAGTGCCAAAGGGCAGTGTTTTATAATTGCACATGCAGGTAGTAGACAAAATGGGCTGTTGAAGAATGCACAACTCTTCTTTGTTTCGAAATTAGCCAATAATCGGAACTGCCACACAGAAATGAACGGTCATATATTTAGAGAGTAGATTGAGAAAACTAAAACATTAGATGGGCATTCTTGTCTGATAATGGACAATGCATCATACCACAATGTAGTGACACAAGAAGACAAAGTTCCGATGTCATCTAGTAAAAAACATATACAATACAGATGCTTGCATGAGATTGTCCCTTTTCAAGACCACCACAATCATCCTGACCTCTTAACATGTCAATTGTATAGAAATGAATTGCCATACCAGGCCATAGTGCTAACCACGCTGCTGTACGCAAGCGAGACATGGACAGTGTATAGCAGACACGCAAGAAAATTAAACCATTTCCACACAAGCTGTCTACGCAGAATACCAAAAATAAACTGGCAGGACAAAATTCCAGACAGCGAAGTCCTCACAAGAGCAAAGATCCCAAGCGTCAACACCCTGTTGCAGAAGGCCCAACTGAGATGGGTCGGTCACGTTGCTCGAATGCCTGATAAACGCATCCCAAAACAGTTGATGTATGGTGAGCTTGAAGGGGCAGACGTTCAGCTGGTGGACAGAAAAAAAACGCTTTAAAGACACTCTTAAAGTGTCTCTGAAATGCTTCGGTATAGACAATACGTGTTGGGAATCCCTTGCGCAAGATCGCCAAATGTGGCGCTGTAACAACAAAAGAGGAACCCGAATAGCTGAGAATCATCGTATTGTTGAGTCACAGAGAAAACGAGCAGCGCGAAAAGATAGAGCACACAACACACACATGTCTAACCTTGATCATGTATGCCCCACCTGTGGTCGGGGATTCTGTTCTGAGATTGAATTCTACAGTCACCTCCGCACACACCAGAGAGGTGCAACAGCACACGTCTGAGATTGTTGTCATCATCGCTTGCGATGGACGGCTATTATATCGAAATGAAGGTACAAGTTGAAGTAAAGTCATTTCTTTTTGTATGATTTCCACTCTCGCGAAAAATGTGGATACACCTATGACTTATCAAAAGTATTAAATTTGTTTTATTGCTGTAAATTATATTTTGTGTTATAGCAAAATAATTATTAGGTTGTCAAAGATCAAAGAAAATTGCCGCTTCAGTAAAACGGCAGTACCTACATAAATTTAAATTATATATTCGTAATGTCATTGAAAATCCAACACCACATGCAAAATTACATTGTATTTCTTCATGCAAGGGTTATTGAGATATTAGAAGAAGTTTGTGGGCACGAGATTTGAAACGCACTATAGGAAGTTTTTACACTGCATGTGAATTTGCAGTAGTAGCTTTTCATGATGTTTATAAAACACAGTGGAATTCTGTACCATCTTAGAATGTGATAAAAACTGTGGCGGTGTTTGCTATCAAATCTCCTTTGAAAGTCAATAAAGTTGATATAGAGCTTACTTTGCCATTCTGTACATTGTTCTATGATATTACAAAGAGCAAATAGTTGGCCTATGCTGCGCCATCCTCTATGAAATTCAGAATTTTCCTTTCTCAATCTCTTATCTACTACATCAGTAATGTGGATTCCAGGAAGGAGAACTTCTTGTGATATTCCTCTCGGATTTTCTCAAGGTGTGCCCTATCCAGCACCAGGGTTATTTTTCCCCATCTTTGTTGACACAGATTACAATCCCAAGTAAGGCTGATGATGTTGTTCTGTATGGTGTACAAAATATATCGCTCCCTGTACACTGCGTAACGACTATTTGACATATCGGTCTTGATAATCTCCAGCCTATAGAAAACCCTCTAGCTATTCTCCTGTTTGGAGATACAAGCTATAGAATATATTTTGTTTTCACAATAAACATTGGGAGAAATTAGTCTGAAAGTAATTTCTCCATTTTTACAAGGAAATTAAAACTAGAGAATTATGCAAAAATGGTGTGTCTGTTTTTAATCGACTTTTAACATAGTTGCTTTTAGACTGACGCAATCAAATTATAATATTGGATGCAAGTCACATTTGAAGGAAGCCAACCTACACCACTGATCACTTTCACGTATTTCTTCTGAAGAGGTAGAGAGAGAGAAAAAAAAGAGATAAACAGATAGTGAGAAGCTTGATGAATTCCAATTCACAATCATAGTGACCCATAACGAACTTGGGAATTGTGGTTTTCTTCCAGTGGCAAGTTTAATCTTGATAATCAAATTATCTCAAAGATCGTAAGGATGTTAAACAATTACATCTGATCCCCTATCAACGCCAGTCATTTTATATTCCTACTTTAAACTGTTTTTGGTGACTACTACGTATTGTAGAACACATGTGTTCACCTGCTATCATACGTATTGTAGAACACATGTGTTCACCTGCTATCATACTTATTGTAGAACACATGTGTTCACCTGCTATCATACGTATTGTGGAACACATGTGTTCACATGCTATCAACGTCAAACAGAACACCACTAGGAAGTGTATTAATCACTCATTGTTATCTTTGATAAATTGTGTGATGTTAATAAAACTTGTCTGTAATGGTACTTAGTTGTGAGTTTAAAAAATGAAACCTGTTTTGATATCATGCGATAAATTTAAGAAAACGTCTTCTTTTCTTCATCTTTTTTAACCTTTGATGTTCATTGTAACAGATAGCACCCACCTTCGTTCATTTCTGTACTTAGCATTCTGTACCCAATTGTTGACTCCTAGTACTTCTAGGTTTCTGTGGCTTAGTCTCACTCCACAGAATAACACACCACCTGTCAAAAGTACTGCACAAAGCCCGAACTTAGTAGCTCCGGTAAGATGAGAACAAGGCGTTTTTTTTTGCAAGAACCCCAGAGGAAGCAACGGAAGCAAAGAATATGATCAACAAATAAAAACAGTAGTACAGGTATTAAGATAGACAGGGAAACACGCTGGAAACTTCTACGACACTATGGCGTCCCCAGAAGCTAACCAATTTAATAAAGAAAATGTATGAGGAGACTACGGCTAGAGTACTGCATGAAGGAAAACTTACAGAGGCCGCCTTTTATCGCCCTTCCTTTTCCTGCTGGCTATTGACTGGATAATGAGATCAACAACTGCCAGGGGAAGAAATGGAATACAATGGACCATGATGAGTCAATTGGAGGGTCTGGATTTTGCAGATGATCTAGCACTCCTCTCTCACAACCATCAGCAGATGCAAGAGAAAATAACAAAACTAGAAACAGTCTCACAGCAACTAGGCCTGACTATTCATGGGGAGAAAACAAAGATCATGAGATTAAATGCTGGTTCCAGAGACCCAATCTTATTGAGAGGATCACCACTAAAAGAGGTGGACACATTTACATATCTGGGAAGTGATTCAAGGTGGCACAGATGAAGATGTTAAGGTTAGAATACAAAAGGCAAGATCAGCATTTGCCATTCTGAAGAACATATGGAGTTCAAGAATGATTAGGAATAAAACTAAGATAATGATATTTAACTCAAATGTCAAGTCTATCCTTCTGTATGGAGCAGAGACATGGAGAACAACTAAAGGGAACACAAAAAGTTGCAGACATTCATCAATAGATGCCTACGCAGGATACTCCATCTGAGATGGTACGACAGGACCACAAACAGAGAACTGTGGGATAGGGCAGGACAACGGCAGGTGGAACAAGAGATAATGAGCAGAAGGTGGAGATGGATAGGACACACACTGAGGAAACCCCTGACAGCATCGTGAGACAGGCTCTCCGATGGAACCCCAGGGCAATAGAAGTAAGGGAATACCCAGAAACACCTGGAGACGGGAGTTAGAGATGGAATGCAAGAGAACGGGGAGAGAGTGGCGAGATCTGGAAAGGATGGCCTTGGATAGGCGAGCTTGGAAGGCCTTGGTTGCGGACCTATGCTTCCCTAGGGGCGAAGGGTGAAGAAGAAGAAGACAGGTATTAAGAGCTTCCGAAAAAACAAAAAGACAAGCACAGGATTCGAACCACTTACCCTCATTTCCTACGACACCCATCGCCTAGCCTAGCAATACGAGCGTTCTTACGAACACAGCCAGCGAACCATTCTAAAAAAATCGATCATTGAGGAGTGTCTTTCTCTATAACATTTCGTTATAACTAGACACAGAAACTCGTTCGAACCTTACCTGATTTCATTTCGTTGTCATGTTGTCTTTTCGGAAGCTCTTAATACTTGTACTACTGTTTATTTGTTGAAAATGAATTTGTGAACAGAACTGTTTGCGGTTCACATTTGAACTCACAACTCTCGGAACGCAAGGCAACAACTTAACCAACTTAGAGACACCCACTTCTAGGTCTACTTCAATATTATATCTCCATCGTTTTCTTGGTCTGCCTCGGTGTCTCGTCCCCTTCATCTTTTTTTGTACATGCGATTTTAGGCCCTCTGTTCTCTGTCATTCATTCAAATATGCCTTAACTTTCAGGAATTTAGTAATTAATGGTGACTTAAGAAACTTATAAATGTCTTTATTGTTTCTCATTCTTCTTTCCCACTATTTTCATCCTTGATGGTCCCAAAGATTTGTCTCAAGTTTTTGTTTTTGAAGATCTGTAATACTATTTCATCTTTTTTTAATTTTGCTCCAGGTTTCCTATCCAAATAGAACATTTGGTCTTATTACATTTTTGTATATTGTGATTTGAAATGTGTTGTGACAGGCTCTTCATACCCAAAGGTATATTGAAGAGGCTACGGAAAATTGTAGTTTTTAAATGGTTCTTTTCTATGATTTCAATTTTTATCTGCTATTTGTCTCAGAGTAAATATATTGTCAATGGTTCATCTGTTCTCTCTGAAACTGGAATGCTGTGTTAGGCTCGCATTTTTCTTTCACCAACGGCACACAACTGGAGATGTGGTCAAAATCACGAAGGCGGTCTTATTTTCTGAATGCTTTCTGATACCAAATTGTGGTTTGGTTGATCTTAGAGCAAGTACAGTCGAAGAAGTCCCACTTCCACTGTAGAACTTGATAATGTGATCTTGCGCATACGAAGCTATGATACTAACCACTACACCATCTAGACTCTCCCTTGCTTTGAGAATTGGATCCTTAATAGTGCAAGACTATAGCTGTTGATTCAATAACAAGCAAGCGGAGTGGAGAAACACAATCTTACGACTAAAGAAACATTGCATGATCCGAATAAAAGGTTATAATTGAACGCTTGAACATAGTTTCTTTGTTCTCTTCTTACGTGTAGCAACACACGTGTATAGAGGATACATTGTAGCTTCCATTTTTTCAATAGATTTTCGGTAAAAAGAAATAGTTTCTGAACTTTGGACATAAATGACAGACCGCTTTGAATGTTTATGCATCAACAGTGGAACAGAAATGGCCAGAAGTAAGGGAAACAATAGAATGATCGATATTGCTGATCACTTTCGCACTGAAATTGATTCTTTAAATCAAATTATTGATAGTTTTTGTTTTCGGTTGACAACCATGCAATTCTAGCGTGGCTTTTGTTTACTAAAGCTTTTGATAGAATTGTAGCAGGTTGTTGGAGCGGAATAAAATCAAGCAAAATAGCAGGAAGAAAAACTAAAGCACTGGTGAAAACTATTATTTGACCATGTCTTTATGATGTAAGCTTGTGCTGTAATCACGATAAAAATATTTACTTAGTCGACTGTTGAAAAATTATTAACAGTAATTAACACTTGACCAAAAAGTTCGTTCAACCCTTTCTTTGCACAAAGAGAACTAAATTGTTTCGCTACGTTTGGACAAGTTTAATTGTTTCATTGCATTTCCACTGTTTTTATCTTTAAATCTCTTTTTGTTTTATACTCCACCGTATTTCCTTTTAAGTTTTTTTTTAAAATTAATTCGTTCAATAAATGTGACCATTCAATTGTAAATGACATTTTCCTGCTACGATGTGAACTGCAAAGCAGTGGCATGCAACACTACAAGAGTTTTTATTTGGTTGAATAAATTCTTAAAACAACACTCTATTACTTTTGATTTCATTCTGTTATGTTCTACCTTCGTATTCTTACTTACTCTGTTATCTTCTTTTTCTTCTATCGTACGCCCGCTGTTAATTCAGGCGGAATGTCATGACGCCTGGTACAGCGCTACTGACTGATTTTTGCTTGGGCCTAGATTACCCTTTTACAGGCATCCCCCAACCATATGGACAGCCTCGCCGACTTCCGACTTACTTGAAGCTTAGATCCTTTAAGCGTGATCGTTGCAGGAAACCTGTTTTCCTTTAACTCTTTCTCGGACAAAGTTAGGTTAGTGAAGGCAGAACAGATGACTTCTCTTTCGGCTTTTTTGCCTTTGGTGAGATCGTCCCTTACGCATCGTAAGATAAACACTCTTTAATGATCTTTTAGTGCCGTAATTTTGGGCTTAGATCTACGCCAAAGAGCATTAGCTTACATGCGCTGACTGGGTGAGGTCGCTAATGTAAAGACCCGAGCGATCTCGACCCTTCTAGGGCTAGTCATAGGAAATATCACATTTGTTGTATTCATAGCTCTTTTACGATCATTTTTCCGTTATATTTAATTTCTACATTATATTTTCTACACCAAAGAGCATGTCTACAATATGCTCTCTTTCTGACTATATGAGGTCGTTCCGGATTAGGATCGTTCTCAGTCATTGGAGACGCATGTGCTTTGTCATACAAACGATCATATGTTGGCAGCATACTTAGCCTGTATACGATCTGAGCCATGGTGTGTGGACGTCATCTAACTCTGTGTAGGATGATCGGCGTTCGAAAAGTATTGCCCTTAGCGAATGTTTGGGTTTGTACCAGTCAGCCTTTGCATTATGTGTCCATACTTTTCTATCCACGGTGAGTTTGTTCCTGAGTATGATTATTGTCAGCCGTTTCGAGGCACGTGTCGGCACTTGGTAATTTGCAAGGTTTTACTCTGCATTTTCCCTGCTCCCGGGAAACCTTGGACTGGGGCTGCGCACATACATTTTAGAGGGTCGTTTCAATTGGCGCTAGCAGCGCAACTGAAATTTTGCACTCGCCATCATCACCCACCTCAGTTCTCCCGAGGATGTTAGTAGTAAAAGCAACAGTACCTTCCCCGGTTGTTCTAGGGAGGGCAGTCCCTCTAGGCATCACCAACCTCAGTTCTTCCGAGGATGTTAGTTGTTGATACTCTCTCTCTCTCTCTCTCTCTCGATGCCCCCTAGCCGATGAACCCAATCTTTTAATGAATTCTACCGTTGTTTTTAGGGACTCAGTTTCTCTGTATAGCTTCTCGCGAAGCTCTGTGTTATCGGGCCAGGTCTCGCTTCTTAGGCCCGCTAACAATTTGCAGTCATGTAGTGTGTGCTCTGCTGTCATGTAGTATGTGCTCTGCCGTCATGTAGTATGTGCTCTGCTGTCATGTAGTATGTGCTCTGCTGTCATGTAGTATGTGCTCTGCCGTCATGTAGTATGTGCTCTGCTGTCATGTAGTATGTGCTCTGCCGTCATGTAGTATGTGCTCTGCTGTCATGTAGTGTGTGCTCTGCCGTCATGTAGTATGTGCTCTGCTGTCATGTAGTATGTGTCTCGTCATGTAGTATGTGCTGCTGTCATGTAGTATGTGCTCTGCTGTCATGTAGTGTGTGCTCTGCTGTCATGTAGTCTGTGCTCTGCTGTCATGTAGTGTGTGCTCTGCTGTCATGTAGTGTGTACTCTGCTGTCATGTAGTATGTGCTCTGCCGTCATGTAGTATGTGCTCTGCCGTCATGTAGTATGTGCTCTGCTGTCATGTAGTATGTGCTCTGCTGTCATGTAGTATGTGCTCTGCTGTCATGTAGTATGTGCTCTGCTGTCATGTCCGCCTTTTAACAGTGGCACAGGCTAGTTGTAGTGGCACAGGCTAGTTGTAGTGGCACAGGCTAGTTGTAGTGGCACAGGCTAGTTGTGCCAATTTTAAATTTGCTGAACATGGGGGCCCGAAGTCTGTTATTGCCGATACAGAGGCGGAATATAGCAACTTGTTCGCTACGGGATATACCATAGCATCCATTTCTGCTGCTGTGTTGTGGGTGATCTTTCGACCACTTCTCTTTGTACTGCCAACCGATGGTTGTTCTTGCCTCCTCATAGCTGATTTCTTCATCGGTTTGCGGTAGTCGCCCGATTAGTCGTAATCTACTTTTCCTAGCCTACTGGCTTCTTCATTTCCGCTTATATTGCAATGCATATAACTGTGCGCTTCAGTGAGTTTACTAGTACACCGAGGATCGCTTTTAGCTCATTCAGCTCTGTTTTGGCTGGGCTTTTTAGTGCTGATGACCGAGAGAGCATCGGTGAATACCACGACTTTGTTGCGTGAGGCGCTTCTTCTTTCTAGGATCATTTCAGCGGCTGTTCGTATTGTCTCTGCCCGGTAGTTGTTTGAGAACTTACCTGTGGCAATCGCCTTCGTGATCTTCACTTTCTTTGAGAGTTTAAGCACTATTCCTCCTCCGCCATCGCTAAATACGTTCTTTGCCGATCCATCGGTGTACACGTGCGCCCACGCACTCTCAGGGAACTCGGTCTCTATGTATTTTTCTGTAACTGCTCGTAGTTCTATTGCTTCCCTTTTTTTGTATAGTCCTGGGATTGCTTCCCTTAATTCTGGCATATTGATCACCTCCGGCGGGCTCTTATCGGTTGCCGGTATCATTTTGGGTTTATAATTTGCTAAGACCGGGTGGTCTTGCGTCAGTGATTTGGCACTTTTGCGAAGCTTCTTCTTCATCCTGCCCTTCCTAGTCCGTTCATTCTGACGTACATAGGGTAAGAGTTAAGCAGTTTCAATTTTTCCGCCAATATCAAAACTTTTCTGTCTCTGCTGTCAACCATTGGTTGGAAGCCTGTGATTGTTTCCATCGCCTTAATGGGCGTGGACTTCTTGTCTCCTGTGATAATGCACATTGCTCGGTTTTGACTGCTGTTCACTTTGTCGAATTGCTTGTTGGATGAACTACTCCATTCTTTAATGCCGGCTCCAGGACCGGTCGTACTCTTCCAGAGTAAAGCGTATTAAGGATTTTGCTGTTTGCTCCCCAAGTGCAGCCTGCAAGATTTCGCATCATACTGAGCCTCTGTCTAGCCTTTAACGTTGCATTTTTTATCTGGGAGTACCATGCCAGCCTTCAGTCTAGTGTAACTTCCAGGTACGTTGGGGTTTTGCTTTCAGGAAGATCTTACCTGTTGATCTTAAGCTTAATTTTGTGATTCTGATTGTTCTGCGAGAACACAGTATATGTGGTTTTAGAAGCGTTAATGCTCATGCTCCACTTTTCTGACCAGCTTTCCAGCTTGGTACTGGTATTATGCAATCGATTTGTTGCTATGGGCATTGTTTCTTCCGTCACCCACATTGACAGATCATTGGCATACATGGCTGAGTGTACTCGCTTTGGTAGGGCATGTTGCTATGTCGTTGACAAAGATTAGAAAAAGAATTGGTGAGAGCATTCCTCTTTGGGGACTCCTTGCTCTAGTATGGCCTACATGCTTGTGTACCCCTGAACCTGAACCCTTGCTGTTCTGTTCTCTAGGTATCTATCAAGCCATTTGTACATTCTCCCCTTTATACCGAAGGTTAGGAGTTGAGTTTTAGCCCCTCTTTCCAGACTGTGTCGAACGCCTTCTACCAAAACTGCCAGTGTTTGCTTTTTTCTTGAAACTATCCCCGATTTCCTGGGCGATATAGGCTACCTGATCTTCGGTAGATCGGTACTTCCGAAAGCCTCCCTGCTGCTCAAAAGTGCCATGATAGCCGTTTGTTCACAATGCGTTCCATGAGTTTTCCCATGCAGCTTATGTGTATGTAACTCACCGGATCGAGTTTATCTTTGCCTGGCTTTAGGATGAGTACCATGACCGCTTCCTTTTATTCTCTTGGTACTTTGCCTGTCCACGATATGTTTAAGACGACCAGTAGAGCTGTCTTTGCTATAGTCCCCAAGTTTTTAAGAATCTCATTTGTGATCCCATCCTTTCTCTGCGATTTTCTAAGATTGAGCTCCCTTAATGCCTCTTCCAGCTCGTTTCTGGTAAATGTTTCCGTTAGGTGACTATCAGCTTTTCTTGGCTCGCCTTGGAGGACTGTCGCTTTTCCCTTTGTTTCATCGCTTTTGGTCTTTGGTATGCTTACTCTTCTGACTTTGGCATATTTTTTAATTAGGATATTTGCAGCTTCCTCCCAGCACATCTTGTTATTTTGTTTGATATTTTGCACATCTTGTGAAATATTGGGGGTCGGCTGGTGTTTTCATCCGTCAGCGCATTTGCCAGCTTCCACAATTTGTGGCCATCCCAATCAAGGTTCAAGGACTCGGTTTTGTCTATCCAATTCTGTCGTGCTGACCGTTTGACTTCACGTTTGTATTTGACTGCTGCCACCTTATAAACAATATTGAGCGTTACCGTTTGGTCATCTTCTATCTCTCTCCTTGCCAGCTCAAGATCGTCTTCAAGCTTTTGAACCTCTGATGTCCAGTAGGGCTTGTAATCCTTCCGTGTGCCTCTGGGGATGATCTCCCGTGCCGCTGTCAAAATTGCTTCAGATAGTTCCTTTGCCAAAGGATCACATGTATTTATTTTCATGCGTGTTAAGGTTTTCAACATTGGCATCTGACAGTACTGTATATTGTTTCCAATTAGCTTATTTGTAGTTCCACCGGGGGAACCACATTTTGGGCTCAGGTACGAAGAGGAGATCTACTTGTAGTTTGACGGGCCTATGGCCGCTGTCTCCAAAGTGCTTAGTGACCGTTCGTACAGTTTTTGTTGACAGATCACACGTTGCGAACGTCAGATCAGGTGTGCTAGTTGTATGTCACCTTCTCGAGTAGAAGGTTGTCGGATCGTCTGGGACATTGATAAGGAATAGGTTATTCTCAATCTCCCAGTCCTCGACTTCGACGCATCTGCTGATCGTTCGAGTTAGCCCCACCTTTCTGAATGGCTGTTGAAATCACCGACCACCATGCATGCTATGTTATTAATAGTCATCACCTCAAGGGATAGCGAGATATCACTTGGGCAGTATAATGTATGAAGAATGTTATTATCATCACTGATGAGGACGCCTACGATCATTGAAGTATTCTAGATCGATGTATTTGTAAGTTGTTCTTCTTCTTTTGACGATCACTATTTTCATGTTATCGCAGAGTATCTATTTTCATGTTATTTCGAGACGTCGTCACTATTTTCATGTTATACCGCCAGACGCGTCACTATTTTCATGTTATACCGCCAGACGCGTCACTATTTTCATGTTATACCGCCAGACGCGTCATTATTTTCATGTTATACCGGCAGACGCGTCACTATTTTCATGTTATACCGCCAGACGCGTCACTATTTTCATGTTATACCGCCAGACGCGTCACTATTTTCATGTTATACCGGCAGACGCGTCACTATTTTCATGTTATACCGCCAGACGCGTCACTATTTTCATGTTATACCGCCAGACGCGTCACTATTTTCATGTTATACCGCCAGACGCGTCACTATTTTCATGTTATACCGGCAGACGCGTCACTATTTTCATGTTATACCGCCAGACGCGTCACTATTTTCATGTTATACCGGCAGACGCGTCACTATTTTCATGTTATACCGCCAGACGCGTCACTATTTTCATGTTATACCGCCAGACGCGTCACTATTTTCATGTTATACCGCCAGACGCGTCACTATTTTCATGTTATACCGGCAGACGCGTCACTATTTTCATGTTATACCGGCAGACGCGTCACTATTTTCATGTTATACCGCCAGACGCGTCACTATTTTCATGTTATACCGCCAGACGCGTTCTTATCATTTAATCGACTGTTGTCTGGAGTTCATCTCTGGTACCATGTTGTTTTGAATGTAGTGTTGTGTTGTAGGGCCAGCATTCCTTTCTAATGAGGACATACAGGGAATAGTCTCAGTTGAAAGTAAATACTTCAGTTGTTTTAGTTGAAAGTAAGGTAAATACTTCCGTTGTTTTAGTTGAAAGTAAGTACTTCAGTTGTTTTAGTTGAAAGTAAATACTTCAGTTGTTTTAGTTGAAAGTAAATACTTCAGTTGTTTTAGTTGAAAGTAAGTACTTCAGTTGTTTTAGTTGAAAGTAAATACTTCAGTTGTTTTAGTTGAAAGTAAGTACTTCAGTTGTTTTAGTTGAAAGTAAATACTTCAGTTGTTTTAGTTGAAAGTAAGTACTTCAGTTGTTTTAGTTGAAAGTAAGTACTTCAGTTGTTTTAGTTGAAAGTAAGTACTTTTTAGTTGTTTTAGTTTGAAGTAAGTACTTCAGTTGTTTTGTTAAAAAGTAAGTACTTCAGTTGTTTTAGTTGAGTAAGTACTTCAGTTGTTTTAGTTGAAAGTAAATACTTCAGTTGTTTTAGTTGAAAGTAAGTACTTCAGTTGTTTTAGTTGAAAGTAAATACTTCAGTTGTTTTAGTTGAAAGTAAGTACTTCAGTTGTTTTAGTTGAAAGTAAATACTTCAGTTGTTTTAGTTGAAAGTAAATACTTCGTTGTTTTAGTTGAAAGTAAGTACTTCAGTTGTTTTAGTTGAAAGTAAATACTTCAGTTGTTTTAGTTGAAAGTAAGTACTTCAGTTGTTTTAGTTGAAAGTAAATACTTCAGTTGTTTTAGTTGAAAGTAAATACTTCAGTTGTTTTAGTTGAAAGTAAGTACTTCAGTTGTTTTAGTTGAAAGTAAATACTTCAGTTGTTTTAGTTGAAAGTAAATACTTCAGTTGTTTTAGTTGAAAGTAAGTACTTCAGTTGTTTTAGTTGAAAGTAAATACTTCAGTTGTTTTAGTTGAAAGTAAATACTTCAGTTGTTTTAGTTGAAAGTAATCAGTTGTTTTAGAGAATCTCAGTTGTTTTAGTTGAAAGTAAATACTTCAGTTGTTTTAGTTGAAAGTAAGTACTTCAGTTGTTTTAGTTGAAAGTAAATTCTTCAGTTTTTATGAAGTAACTGTTTTTTAGTTGAAATAAATCTTCAGTTGTTTTAGTTGAAAGTAAGTACTTCAGTTGTTTTAGTTGAAAGTAAATTCTTCAGTTGTTTTAGTTGAAAGTAAGGTAAATACTTCAGTTGTTTTAGTTGAAAGTAAATACTTCAGTTGTTTTAGTTGAAAGTAAGTACTTCAGTTGTTTTAGTTGAAAGTAAATACTTCAGTTGTTTTAGTTGAAAGTAAGTACTTCAGTTGTTTTAGTTGAAAGTAAATTCTTCAGTTGTTTTAGTTGAAAGTAAATACTTCAGTTGTTTTAGTTGAAAGTAAATACTTCAGTTGTTTTAGTTGAAAGTAAATACTTCAGTTGTTTTAGTTGAAAGTAAATACTTCAGTTGTTTTAGTTGAAAGTAAATACTTCAGTTGTTTTAGTTGAAAGTAAATTCTTCAGTTGTTTTAGTTGAAAGTAAGTACTTCAGTTGTTTTAGTTGAAAGTAAATTCTTCAGTTGTTTTAGTTGAAAGTAAATACTTCAGTTGTTTTAGTTGAAAGTAAATACTTCAGTTGTTTTAGTTGAAGTAAGTAAATCTTCAGTTGTTTTAGTTGAAAGTAAATACTTCAGTTGTTTTAGTTGAAAGTAAATACTTCAGTTGTTTTAGTTGAAAGTAAATTCTTCAGTTGTTTTAGTTAGAAAAGTAAATTCTTCAGTTGTTTTAGTTGAAAGTAAATACTTCAGTTGTTTTAGTTGAAAGTAATTACTTCAGTTGTTTTAGTTGAAAGTAAATACTTCAGTTGTTTTAGTTGAAAGTAAGTACTTCAGTTGTTTTAGTTGAAAGTAAATACTTCAGTTGTTTTAGTTGAAAGTAAATACTTCAGTTGTAGTAGTATTTAGTTGTTAGTTTAAAGTACTTCAGTTGTTTTAGTTGAAAGTAAACTTCAGTTGTTTAGTTGAATTATTGTTTTAGTTGAAAGTAAGTACTTCAGTTGTTTTAGTTGAAAGTAAATACTTCAGTTGTTTTAGTTGAAAGTAAATACTTCAGTTGTTTTAGTTGAAAGTAATTACTTCAGTTGTTTTAGTTGAAAGTAAATACTTCAGTTGTTTTAGTTGAAAGTAAATACTTCAGTTGTTTTAGTTGAAAGTAAGTACTTCAGTTGTTTTAGTTGAAAGTAAATACTTCAGTTGTTTTAGTTGAAAGTAAGTACTTCAGTTGTTTTAGTTGAAAGTAAATACTTCAGTTGTTTTAGTTGAAGTAGAATACTTCAGTTGTTTTAGTTGAAAGTAAATACTTCAGTTGTTTTAGTTGAAAGTAAATACTTCAGTTGTTTTAGTTGAAAGTAAATACTTCAGTTGTTTTAGTTGAAAGTAAATACTTCAGTTGTTTTAGTTGAAAGTAAATACTTCAGTTGTTTTAGTTGAAAGTAAGTACTTCAGTTGTTTTAGTTGAAAGTAAATACTTCAGTTGTTTTAGTTGAAAGTAAATACTTCAGTTGTTTTAGTTGAAAGTAAATACTTCAGTTGTTTTAGTTGAAAGTAATTACTTCAGTTGTTTTAGTTGAAAGTAAATACTTCAGTTGTTTTAGTTGAAAGTAAATTCTTCAGTTGTTTTAGTTGAAAGTAATTACTTCAGTTGTTTTAGTTGAAAGTAAATACTTCAGTTGTTTTAGTTGAAAGTAAATACTTCAGTTGTTTTAGTTGAAAGTAAATACTTCAGTTGTTTTAGTTGAAAGTAAGTACTTCAGTTGTTTTAGTTGAAAGTAAATACTTCAGTTGTTTTAGTTGAAAGTAATTACTTCAGTTGTTTTAGTTGAAAGTAAATACTTCAGTTGTTTTAGTTGAAAGTAAATTCTTCAGTTGTTTAGTGAAAGTAAATCTTCAGTTGTTTTAGTGAAATAAATACATGTTTTGAAAGTAAGTATCTTCAGTTGTTTTAGTTGAAGTAAATCTTCAGTTGTTTGAAAGTTAAATACTTCAGTTGTTTTAGTTGAAAGTAAATACTTCAGTTGTTTTAGTTGAAAGTGGTAAATACTTCAGTTGTTTTAGTTGAAAGTAAATCTTCAGTTGTTTTAGTTGAAAGTAAATCTTCAGTTGTTTTAGTTGAAAGTAAATCTTCAGTTGTTTTAGTTGAAAGTAAATACTTCAGTTGTTTTAGTTGAAAGTAAGTACTTCAGTTGTTTTAGTTGAAAGTAAATACTTCAGTTGTTTTAGTTGAAAGTAAATACTTCAGTTGTTTTAGTTGAAAGTAAGTTCTTCAGTTGTTTTAGTTGAAAGTAAATACTTCAGTTGTTTTAGTTGAAAGTAAGTACTTCAGTTGTTTTAGTTGAAAGTAAATTCTTCAGTTGTTTTAGTTGAAAGTAAATACTTCAGTTGTTTAGTAGTTGAGTAAGTAAATACTTCAGTTGTTTTAGTTGAAAGTAATACTTCAGTTGTTTTAGTTGAAAGTAAATCTTCAGTTGTTTTAGTTGAAAGTAAATACTTCAGTTGTTTTAGTTGAAAGTAAATTCTTCAGTTGTTTTAGTTGAAAGTAAATACTTCAGTTGTTTTAGTTGAAAGTAAATACTTCAGTTGTTTTAGTTGAAAGTAAATTCTTCAGTTGTTTTAGTTGAAAGTAAATACTTCAGTTGTTTTAGTTGAAAGTAAGGTAAATACTTCAGTTGTTTTAGTTGAAAGTAAATACTTCAGTTGTTTTAGTTGAAAGTAAATACTTCAGTTGTTTTAGTTGAAAGTAAATACTTCAGTTGTTTTAGTTGAAAGTAAATACTTCAGTTGTTTTAGTTGAAAGTAAATACTTCAGTTGTTTTAGTTGAAAGTAAGTACTTCAGTTGTTTTAGATGAAAGTAAATTCTTCAGTTGTTTTAGTTGAAAGTAAATTCTTCAGTTGTTTTAGTTGAAAATAAATACTTCAGTTGTTTTAGTTGAAAGTAAATACTTCAGTTGTTTTAGTTGAAAGTAAATACTTCAGTTGTTTTAGTTGAAAGTAAATACTTCAGTTGTTTTAGTTGAAAGTAAATTCTTCAGTTGTTTTAGTTGAAAGTAAATACTTCAGTTGTTTTAGTTGAAAGTAAATTCTTCAGTTGTTTTAGTTGAAAGTAAATACTTCAGTTGTTTTAGTTGAAAGTAAATTCTTCAGTTGTTTTAGTTGAAAGTAAATACTTCAGTTGTTTTAGTTGAAAGTAAATACTTCAGTTGTTTTAGTTGAAAGTAAATACTTCAGTTGTTTTAGTTGAAAGTAAATACTTCAGTTGTTTTAGTTGAAAGTAAATACTTCAGTTGTTTTAGTTGAAAGTAAATACTTCAGTTGTTTTAGTTGAAAGTAATTACTTCAGTTGTTTTAGTTGAAAGTAAATACTTCAGTTGTTTTAGTTGAAAGCCAGTTATGAAATAATTTCAGTTGTTTTAGTTGAAAGTAAATACTTCAGTTGTTTTATTAGTAATTGTTTTTAGTTGAAAGTAAATACTTCAGTTGTTTTAGTTGAAAGTAAATACTTCAGTTGTTTTAGTTGAAAGTAAATACTTCAGTTGTTTTAGTTGAAAGTAAATTCTTCAGTTGTTTTAGAAGTTAAGTAAATACTTCAGTTGTTTTAGTTGAAAGTAAATACTTCAGTTGTTTTAGTTGAATAATACTAGTTGTTTTAGTTGAAGTAATACTTCAGTTGTTTTAGTTGAAAGTAAATCTTCAGTTGTTTTAGTTGAAAGTAAGGTAAATATCAGTTGTTTTAGTGAAAGTAAATCTTCAGTTGTTTTTATAGTCTAGTGTTTATAGTAATCTTCAGTTGTTTTAGTTGAAAGTAAATACTTCAGTTGTTTTAGTTGAAAGTAAATACTTCAGTTGTTTTAGTTGAAAGTAAATTCTTCAGTTGTTTTAGTTGAAAGTAAATACTTCAGTTGTTTTAGTTGAAAGTAAATACTTCAGTTGTTTTAGTTGAAAGTAAATACTTCAGTTGTTTTAGTTGAAAGTAAATACTTCAGTTGTTTTAGTTGAAAGTAAATACTTCAGTTGTTTTAGTTGAAAGTAAATACTTCAGTTGTTTTAGTTGAAAGTAAATACTTCAGTTGTTTTAGTTGAAAGTAAATACTTCAGTTGTTTTAGTTGAAAGTAAATACTTCAGTTGTTTTAGTTGAAAGTAAATACTTCAGTTGTTTTAGTTGAAAGTAAATACTTCAGTTGTTTTAGTTGAAAGTAAATACTTCAGTTGTTTTAGTTGAAAGTAAATACTTCAGTTGTTTTAGTTGAAAGTAATTACTTCAGTTGTTTTAGTTGAAAGTAAATACTTCAGTTGTTTTAGTTGAAAGTAAATACTTCAGTTGTTTTAGTTGAAAGTAAATACTTCAGTTGTTTTAGTTGAAAGTAAATACTTCAGTTGTTTTAGTTGAAAGTAAATACTTCAGTTGTTTTAGTTGAGAATCTCAGTTGTTTAGTTAAGTATCTTCAGTTGTTTTAGTTGAAAGTAAATACTTCAGTTGTTTTAGTTGAAAGTAAATACTTCAGTTGTTTTAGTTGAAAGTAAATACTTCAGTTGTTTTAGTTGAAAGTAAATACTTCAGTTGTTTTAGTTGAAAGTAAATACTTCAGTTGTTTTAGTTGAAAGTAAATACTTCAGTTGTTTTAGTTGAAAGTAAATACTTCAGTTGTTTTAGTTGAAAGTAAATACTTCAGTTGTTTTAGTTGAAAGTAAATACTTCAGTTGTTTTAGTTGAAAGTAAATACTTCAGTTGTTTTTGAGTTAAGTAAATACTTCAGTTGTTTTAGTTGAAAGTAAATACTTCAGTTGTTTTAGTTGAAAGTAAATACTTCAGTTGTTTTAGTTGAAAGTAAATACTTCAGTTGTTTTAGTTGAAAGTAAATACTTCAGTTGTTTTAGTTGAAAGTAAATACTTCAGTTGTTTTAGTTGAAAGTAAATACTTCAGTTGTTTTAGTTGAAAGTAAATACTTCAGTTGTTTTAGTTGAAAGTAAATACTTCAGTTGTTTTAGTTGAAAGTAAATACTTCAGTTGTTTTAGTTGAAAGTAAATACTTCAGTTGTTTTAGTTGAAAGTAAATACTTCAGTTGTTTTAGTTGAAAGTAAATACTTCAGTTGTTTTAGTTGAAAGTAAATACTTCAGTTGTTTTAGTTGAAAGTAAATACTTCAGTTGTTTTAGTTGAAAGTAAATACTTCAGTTGTTTTAGTTGATAAGTCTTCAGTTGTTTTAGTTGAGTAAATACTTCAGTTGTTTTAGTTGAAAGTAAATACTCAGTTGTTTTAGTTAGTTTAAATACTTCAGTTGTTTTAGTTGAAAGTAAATACTTCAGTTGTTTTAGTTGAAAGTAAATACTTCAGTTGTTTTAGTTGAAGTAAATCTTCAGTTGTTTTAGTTGAAGTAAATACTTCAGTTGTTTTAGTTGAAAGTAGGTAAATACTTCAGTTGTTTTAGTTGAAGTAATACTTCAGTTGTTTTAGTTGAAAGTAATACTTCAGTTGTTTTAGTTGAAGTAATACTTCATTTTTTAGTTGAAAGTAAATACTTCAGTTGTTTTAGTTGAAAGTAAGGTAAATACTTCAGTTGTTTTAGTTGAAAGTAAATACTTCAGTTGTTTTAGTTGAAAGTAATAGCTTCAGTTGTTTTAGTTGAAGTAAATACTTCAGTTGTTTTAGTTGAAAGTAATACTTCAGTTGTTTTAGTTGAAGTAAATACTTCAGTTGTTTTAGTTGAAGTAAGTTAAATACTTCAGTTGTTTTAGTTGAAAGTAATACTTCAGTTGTTTTAGTTGAAAGTAAATACTTCAGTTGTTTTAGTTGAAAGTAAATACTTCAGTTGTTTAGTTGGAAGTAGTAAATACTTCAGTTGTTTTAGTTGAAAGTAGTAATACTTCAGTTGTTTTAGTTAAAGTAATACTTCAGTTGTTTTAGTTGAAAGTCAAATACTTCAGTTGTTTTAGTTGAAAGTAAATATCTAGTTGTTTTAGTTGAAAGTAAATACTTCAGTTGTTTTAGTTGAAGTAATCTTCATTGTTTTAGTTGATAATAATACTTCAGTTGTTTTAGTTGAATAATCTTCAGTGTTTTAGTTGAGTAATACTTCAGTTGTTTTAATTAATAGATACTTATTGTTAGTCTGAGTATAGCTATTGTTGTTTTAGTGAAAGTAAATTCTTAGTTGTTTTAGTTGAATAAGTATTCATTGTTTTAGTTGAAATAATACTTCAGTTGTTTTTAGGTTGAAATAAATCTTCGTTGTTTTATGAAATAGTACTTCATTGTTTTAGTTGAAATAATACTCATTGTTTTAGTAAAGCTAATAGCTTGCTTTTATGTGAAAGTAAATACTCAGTTGTTTTAGTTGAAAGTAAATACTTCAGTTGTTTTAGTTGACAGAAATATTAGACAATTAGTGATTCTTCGTAGCTTGAAATATCTTATTTTTTAAGTTGACTTTAATACTTTCATTTGTTTTAATGTTGACAGATAATATCTCTACATTGTTTAAGTCTCGATTATTCTTCATTTGATTAATGTTCGTTATCTTCATTTTTTAATGTTGCTATTATCTTCATTTGTTTTAATGTTGCATTATCTTCTTCATTTGTTTTAATGTTGCATTATCTTCTTCATTTGTTTTAATGTTGCATTATTTTCTTCATTTGTTTTAATGTTGCGTTATTGAGACTTCTAGAGATAGCTTTAATTTTTTGTTTGAGTGGAAATGTTTTCCCTTTTGTTACTGTAGCTATAATTTAAACTTGTTTTTCCATTAAATTTTGTTCTGTTTTGTTATTGTGACAGTGTTATTAGCCTCTGTCTGATTGTTTATATCATTTCCGTTAGCGAGTGAGTCAGAATAAATAAAAAGATGATGAAATAATCACCATTACTTTATCATCAAACTAATTAGCTGGTACTAACTCCTTACAGTTGTGGAAATAAATGAGACATTTAATCTCAAGTAAATATACCAGAGGGAAATTAGAAATATAGTCTGTACTGCTTTAGAAATACTTAGACAATATATGTTAATCTCTTCAGAGAGACATTCAAGACACAATCTATGTTAATCTTTTCAGAGAGACATTCAAGACACAATATGGATTATTTTAAGATAATAATGACTAACTGAAAACAACGATTAATATGATACACTGTGAGAGTTAAGCTCATGATTACACACTTCATGACATATTAGAATTCTGCTGATCTCATAGATCTAGTCAAAAAGATTAGACTCTGGAAACTCATTTACTCTAATTATTATAGACATTCAGTTGGGATAAACAGAGAAATTACTTGTAAATTTAAACAGAACAGCAAAACACAGAGTATTGCAGTTTTACAAATAAAACAATATTTTTGATGTTTCGTCTTTGGAACATCGCTTCGATTGAATGATGTTGATGTTTCGTCTTTAGTACATCGCTTCGATTGAATGATGTTGATGTTTCGTCTTTAGTACATCGCTTCGATTGAATGATGTTGATGTTTCACCTTTGGTACATCGCTCTGATTGAGTAGTGTTGACGTTGGATGCTATTTAGATTCCTGAAGGAATACTAGTATTCCCATTTGCTGCCTGTGTCAGACAGTGGAGTTTGTACTTTCTACTCCAGATTAATGGTTGATCTTCTAGATACTTTCTTGTTTTATTTGACAGTTTCCCTGAGTTTACTTTCAAATTCCAGAAAGCTTCTTGACTGTGTGTGACGAATAATGCAATGTAACGAGCTGAGCAATCTTCTACTCCACAGAATGCATTGTTAGAGTTCTCTTACAATCTCGAAGACATGCAGAAGATAAAAGTGTTGATTCTCTGCTAGTAGGCCAGATATATGTCTCCATCAAATATCATCATAGATAAGATTATGTGGATCCTTGCTTCGTTAGCGACAGATGAATCTGTGTCTGAGGTGGACTAAGAGGAGGTGAAGCAAGTTCTTTATAACCAGTTTGTGTACTTGTCTAGATTAACCATTTGAAGCACGATTCGTTACTTCGCACCTCATTGATTGATTATTGCACTTTGGTGAATGACCATGTGTACTGCGGTCTTTTTCTTGCACATGAAAATCTCAGCGGAAGTGCACGAACTCCGTAGCACCGACGAGAACGATTTAGTCGTGGGGAGATTTAGATTTCTTTCTTGTACCACGTGTTGCGCTTGACGTTGTCAGTCCATGACCGAACCACTTGATTCTTTGCTTCTCGATGTGCATGGTATAGTACCAACGATGCTTCTGATATTCTCGTTTCTCACTCTATCTCTCCTTGTAACGTTGACAGTTTTTCGTAGACATCTCATTTCACATGTTGTAATCTTTATTTCTTGTGTCTTAGTCAGGGACGATGTTTAGCACTGATAGCAGAGAGTTGGAATAAATATACAGTTTATCAGTTATCGTTTGACTGCTATGTTAATGCTTGGATGTTTTAATAGTGGTGACAGTTGGTATGTCACTGCGTTTGCCGTCTGGCATCTAGTCTCGATTTCTCTGTCAATCTGCTGTAAATATACACCTAAGATTTGAATTCTGGAGTCTGTTGTATTTTTACAATATTCATATGTATGTTTAGTTGGCCTGTTGACCTATTGTCATGACCGGTTTTGGAGGTGTTAATTTTCATGTCATATTTTTCGCATGTCGCTTAAAAGTTTCGTGACTCTGATCATCTGCAAAGAGTAGTTCGTTGATTAAATTGTAGTTGTTATCAAGTTTCTTATCTGTCTTGGTTTCTTGCGTTATCCTGACTATGTATATACTGAAAAGAGTAGGCGAAAGCACACATCCCTGCCTTACTCCTAATGATAATTCAAATTCATCTGTTAGACCGTCGCTTGTTCATTTTTGGGTATAGCGCTCTTATATTGTCTAATAGTTGGCCCTGAATTCCATATTCACTTAGTATAGCCCATTGTTTGTTTCTGTTTATTCTATTAAAGGCCTTTTCTTGGTCTTATTTTTCTTCTCTCGTACGCCCACTGTTAATTCAGGCAGAAAGTCATGACGCCTGGTATTGCGCTTCTGACTGATTTTTGCCTGGGCCTATATTACCCTTTTACAGGCATCCCTCAACCATATGGACAGCTTCGCCGACTTCCGAGGTACTTGAAGCTTAGATCCTCAAGAGTGATCGTTACAGGAGACCTGTTTTCCTTGTAACTCTTTCTGGATGGAGTTAGTTTAGTGACGGTAGAACAGATGACTTCGGTGAGCTCGTTCCATACGTATTGTAAGGTAACCACTCTTTAATCACGGCCTTCTCTATAAGAGTATTTACGATGGCCGCGCTTTAATGATCTTTTAGTGCCGTAAATTTGGGCATAAATCCACGCCCAAGAGCATTAGCTTACATGCGCTGACTGGGTGATGTCGCTTCAGTAAAGACCCGAGCGACCTCGACCTTTCTAGGGCTAGTCACAGGAAGTATCACCTTTTTGTATTGTTTTATCAAACGATCATATGTTGGCGGTATACTTAGCCTTTATGTGATCTGAGCCATGGTGATTGGACGTCATCTGTGTAGGATGATCCGCGTCCGAAAGTATTGCCCTTAGTCAATGTTTGGGTTTTTGCACCAGTCAAACTTTCGCATTATCGGCCGTACTTTTCTATCCACGGTGAGTTTGTTCCTGAGTAGGAGTATTCTCAGCTGCTTCGGGGCGCGTGTCGTTACTTGGCAATTTGCAAGAATTTTACTCTGCATTTTCCCTGTCTCCGGGAAACACTGGCCTGGGGCTGCACACAGATATTTTAGAGAGTCGTTTCAATCGGTGCTAGCAAGCAACTAAACTTTTGCGCTCGCCAAGATCACCCACCTCAGTTCTTTCGGGGATGTTAGTTGTTATTGCAACAGTACCCTGCCCGGTTGTCCCAGAGGGGTAGTTTCGTTAATCACTAAACGCAACTTTAGGATTTGCGGTCGGCCACTTTACCCAATAAGTTTGTCTGCGCTTGGCCTCATGTACGGAGTTTGCCGCAACCTTCCCATGTAGCGTCACGATGCTGCGTTATTGTGTTTTTCCGAGATACTTGCCGAGACTTTTGATTGTTACGCATCGTTCTTATTGATTCTTGCCTCACAGCTGACAATTTACTTGCAACCTTTTACTCCGGGGGAGTTGGTCCTCTTTTTCAATTTGGATGCACCTCTCATCTCTTCGTGTGCAGCCTTTCCAATCGGCCGGGAATTTGCTAATTGTAGTACGACAGTTGTGTTCACATTTACCATCGCATGTACCGTACCTCGAGTCTGCCCTGACACGCAACTTGACTCGTGCACAGTGCTCCGAGTCGTCTCGTCCCTTGTAGGCCCCCTTCTCTACTTATGGATGCACCTCTCATCCCTTCATGTTTGTTTTCGTGTTTACGGACTCTTTTTCTCATAGGTGGCAATTTTGGTCCGGTCATTTACTCCATAGATTTAGCATTCGTTCGCTGAAGTCTCGTACTCTGCTGTCTTCTTACGTTTCTGCAAAATTTGGGCTTTGTTTCTACGGACAACTGCCAGGAGATGCGTGCATTTTGTTCGTATTTGTGAACCTGCATTATTTTACGTGCTTGCACTACTACCACTACCAGTAGCTCTCCCTCGATCCCTGCCCCTTAGCTAGACCGGAACCAAAGTCTGTTTTCAGGGTCACCACGTGGAGGTGGGGGCACATGGTTTAGATTAGTGCCAGCTCCACTAATCCTGGCGCGGCGTTATCCCAATGCGCCTTTGACCCCTGTTTTTTCTTGGTCTATGAATGCTAAGTTGAGCTGTTTGTCATACTCTATGGTGTTTTCGCTGAGTTGCCTTAATGTGAACAGGGCATCGGTGCAACTCTTTCCCTTTCTGAACCAAAACTGAGCGATGTTCAGCTGTGGTTCTATTATAGGTTTGATTCTAGATTCCAAAATTGTAGCATATAATTTCCCAACATGACTTAATAATGATATGCCTCTGTATGTATTGCATTCTCTTTTGTTGTCCTTTTTCGTATTGGTATTATTATGGTTTCTGCCAATCATTGAGGACTTCTCTTTCTGTCCAGGCTGACTTGAAGATTCTATGTATCCATTCTATTCCTGTTTTTCCGCATGCCTTGATTGCTTCATTGGTTATACCGTCTATGCCTGCTGTCTTGTGTCGTGGACTCTTCTTCACAACTCCTTTTTTTCTTGGATGAGTATATTTGGTTCTTCTATGCTTGTGTTATTTTTAAATCTATTCGCAATTGATGTTGGTGGTTGGTTAAGTAGTTCTTGGAAGTATTCTTTATATTTGTTCTTCCTTCCGTTTGTAGTAAATATCGGTGTATCGCTTTTATCATTAAATAATGTCAGTGGGGTTGAAACTTTCGTCTCTTATCCGCATGGAATTGACACTTTTGAAAAAATGACGTGGCTGTTCTTTGCATAGTAATGACAGTTGTTCTCCGTAATTTTTCCAAGATTGTCTTTTATTTTCTGATTACTTGTTTGCTATGTCTTCTCGCTGTTCTGTATGCTGTATAATCATCTTGACTTTTGGATTTTATTCATTTTTGGAAACATTTCTTCTTTGCTTTTATTGATTCTTTGACTTCGTTGTTCCACCATGCAGTTTTTTGTTTGTATTTCTTTCTGTCTTAACTGTTTTTGGCCACATAGTATGTTTAATGGAAAAAATCCGCATTGACATTTTAGGGGTAAGTGAGATGCGATGACTGGGTGCTGGAGAGTTGCAATCAGACAGCTATAAGATCATTTACTCTGGAGGGAACACACACGATAGAGTGATAGAAATAATACTAGATTCAGAGAGATCAAAGACGTTGAAGGGATACTGACAGTTTCAGACAGAGTCCTCTTGGTGAAATTAAATGGATGACCTGTAGACATCAACATTTTACAGGTATATGCCACAACTACAGACAGTTCAGAAGAAGACCTAGATCAATTTTACAATGAGCTCGAAATGGCCATTGAACAGTGCAAAGGACACGAGATGACTGTGCTCCTTGGAGATTTCAATGCTAAGGTAGGCAGCGGGAATGTAAAAAGTGTAACAGGAAAATATGGACTAGGTACTAGGAACGACAGAGGTGACACTTTGATAGAATGGGTCAAAGCACACGATATGATTATAGGAAATACCTGGTTTAAACACCACCCCAGACGTCTATAGACATGGAGGAGTCCAGGAGGAGATACGTACAATCAAATAGACTACATTCTAGTCCCTAAAAGATTTCGGAACGGTTTTCTATCCGTTAAAACAAGACCAGGACCAGATTGCAACAGCGACCATGTACCAGTAATCGGAAAATTTAGAAAAAAAAATTGAAAAGAATAAAGAAGGCTCCACAAAAGATCAAATTAGATTTCGCTCTACTTTTAGCAGATGAAGATATGAGAGAGAGAGAGGTACAACATGGTAGTACAGAATAGGTACAACGCAATAGCAAAGATAGAAAGCATTGATACATAGTGAGAAATGCTAAAGGAGTCAACATGCCAAACATCATCTGAAATCATACCAAAAATAAAACACAATGTAAAGAAGAAATGGATGACGGAGGAAATATTACAATTAATGGATGCAAGAAGAAACAGCAAGCAAAATACAGAAGAATATGACGGACTAAATAAGGAGATCGAAGACAGGTGCAGGGTAGAGAAAGAGAACTGGCTCAATCTGAAATGCAGCAAAATTGAGAAACAGCATAACAAAGACACAAAATCTTGACACAAACAAATAAGTGACATCACAGGGAGAAAGTCACACACGCAAACTGGATATCTAAAATCTAAAGAAGGTACGATATTAATGGGAGAAGAAAACATAATGGAAATGTGGACGGAATATATTAGAGAACTCTACGATGATGACAAAGAAGAACTAAATATACCAGACACATGCAAGGGACCACCAATACTTGCAGCTGAAGTTGAAGATGCCATAAAACACATTAAGAGGGAAAGTCTCCAGGTCCAGATAACATAACAGCAGAAGAAATTCAAGCTCTGGGAAATCTAGGAACGAAGTGATAAAGCTTTTAAACGATATATATGACAGTGGTTGTATTCCAAAAGATCTACTAACGTCCATATTTATTGCTTTTCCGAAGAAGTCAAGAGCAGTGGAATGTGAAGATCACCGCACTATCAGTCGTATGAGTCATATGACAAAGATACTACTGAGGATAATGATGAGAAGGATGAGAAGCAGAATAAGACCATACATCAGTGATGAACAGTGTGGATTTGTTGAAGGCAATGGCACTAGCAATACTATATATATCCTAAGAATATTAATAGAAAGATCAATATAAGTAAAAGCAGATCTATACTTGTGCTTTATAGACTACACCAAGGCGTTCGACAATGAACACCATCAAGAACTTAGCAAAATGTTAGAGAGCTTAAACATCGACAGCAAAGATCTAAGAATCATTCAGAACATATATTGGCAACAAACAGCAGTTATAAGAATAGACAAAAAGATTGGAACTTTCCAGAAGATCAAAAAAGGTGTTAGACAAGGATGCGTATTATCACCAGATCTGTTCTCACTGTATTGTGAAAGCATTTTTAGGTCTATAAAAGATATTCCTGGAATAGCTGTGGGAGGACATATCATAAATAACTTGAGATACGCTGATGATACTGTCTTAATAGCAAGAAATGAAATGGAGCTCCAGAAATTAGTTGATAAGGTTGTGACAAAAAGTAACAACAATGGACTCAGTTTGAATATTAAGAAGACAGAAGTTATGATCATACCGAAAAAGCAGATTTTGTCAAAATACACCATCGCAGTAAATGGGACTGATCTAAGACAAGTGCAGCAATTTAAATACCTCGGAATCCTGGTAACATCAGATGGCAGATGTTGATCAGAAATAAAGAGCAGAATAGGACAAGCGAAAACATCCTTCCTGAAAATGAAAAGCATTATCTGCAACAAGTCCTTGTCAATCCCGATCAGAATGCGAGTTATTCAGTGCTACATAGAACCAATACTGACATACGGATGCGAGTCATGGACAATGAACACACATATCGAAAAATCTCTGAGGGCCACAGAAATGTGGTTTTACAGAAGAATGATGAGAATCACATGGACTGCTAAAATGACTAATGTTGAGGTGCTGAATGAGATCAAGACACAGAGAAAGCTTATAATCAATATAAGAAAGAGGCAGTCATCATTTTTCGGGCATGTGATGAGGAGGGAGGTTTAGAACACATCGTGACAACCGGTAAAATCGAGGGTAGACGAGACAGAGGAAGACAGAGAGAGAACATTTTGGATAGCTTGACTTCATGGCACGGTAGAGCGTCAACATCTTAGTTGATAGCAAACACCAACGACAGAGATTTGTGGAGATCCATGATCGCCTACGCCAGCCGACACGGCCCCTGATGATGATGATGATGATGATGATGATGAGTGTGTTTAATGTTTTCATCATTGCTGTTTTAAATGTTTTCCATTCTTGATGTACATTGCTTATACTTGTATGTCCTCTTCCTCTAATTTTGTTCAAGTTGGTGACGAAAATTGGATTTCTCTTTCTCTGTTTAGTTCCTTATGCCTTGAATTGTGTTAGTATGACTGGTCTGTGATCTGTGTCTATATCTATATTCGGTATGGTTCTTGCATTTATTATATTTCTCTTTTGTCTTTGTTCGTTTGGGCTTCAATTCACTTCATCGATGCTGGAATAGTGTGTTTGTTATGATCAGGCATAGTGTTCGTAGGTTGATTATTTCTTCTCTGTTGTTGTTTCGTTCTGCTTCTGTGAAGCTGAAATTTCCTAGGCATGTCTCGTGTCGTCTGTTGCTTCCGACTCTTCCGTTGAAGTCTCCCATTATAATTAACTCATCTTTATCGTTTGTTTTATTAATTGTGTGACAGTTGGTTGAAGAATTCACGTTCATCCTTGTCCACTATTTTTATATTCCTGGCTGTGCATATACCGTTGGTTGAGTCTCCTCTCTCCATATAGTTTGTTCTGTCCCACATTTGAGAAGGGTATCATCTGTATATAGTTTGTTCTGTCCCACATTTGAGAAGGGTATCATCTGTATATAGTTTGTTCTGTCCCACATTTGAGAAGGGTATCATCTGTATATAGTTTGTTCTGTCCCACATTTGAGAAGGGTATCATCTGTATATATATCAACCTTGTCTTGCTTAATGTTTCCATCAATAGACATAAAGGTTATCTCACTGTGATCATCAGTGCCTCCCGAATATAGTCCCTCTTCTGTTAGCTCTCTCTCTCTCTCTATCTATCTATCTAGCCTATTATGCCCTTGTCGTTTAGGGCAGCAACAAACACACACCATTCTTCTCTATTCATGGCCTTCCTCTGTATTGTGTTCCAGATATGATTCATTTCCTTCAGTTCTTGCTTTATTGTTCTTCTCCAGGTTGTCTTGGGTCTTCCACGTTTTCGTTTACCCTCTGAAGTTCATTTCAGTGCAGTTTTCGTGTCAGAGCCAGTTTCCTTGCGCATCACAATGTTCGGTACATCTCCAGCGTCGTCTTCGGATGATGGTGCTCATATTCTCTTGTTGACATCGTGTGAGCAGTTCTTGGTTAGAGATAGTATTTGGATGATGGTGCTCATATTCTCTTGTTGACATCGTGTGAGCAGTTCTTGGTTAGAGATAGTATTTGGCCAAAATACACGTAAGATTTTTCTCAGACAAGCTGTATGAAATCTTCTGTTAGCAATACACTCATTTGTTCCGCGACTGCGATTTTGTCCAGTATAAAGCTAGCTTAGTTCCTAGCTGGCATGCCATTTCTGAAGGTTGTTAAACTATCTCTCCCCATGGAACTATTAGACTTGTTCTAGTTGGTAACACTTCTAGACATATTATTATAAAGCCACAAAATTATAGTCACAATATTATACAGTCACAATATTATACAGTCACAATATTATACAGTCACAATATTATACAGTCACAAAGTCACATAGTCACACGATGATATCAGAATTGAACATTAATAATTGTTTTCATTTCAGAAGCTATTTTATCTCCACGATGGCACTCTCAGTACACCATACCCTTGCAGTTTATATTGTACTAATTACTTTGTCTGTGACTACATCAGCACCTTCAAGAACAGTTTCGCAGGTAAAGTCAATAGTCAAATCTTCTTCTTCTTCTTCGAACGCTCCATATCGACCACTTGTTGCCCGCCTGCCCAGCGTGTTCGTAGCGCGTTGGACTACGGGCGACTAGCCCACTGTGAGTGCGGGTTTAATTCCGCGGGCTGGCAGAAAAGCCACAGGTTTTCCAGATTTACGGTGTTCGTGGCCCCGAACCGAAGGGTTACGATGTCCATGGCACCGAGGCGAAAAGCTGAAAGCTCAAGTGCTTCTGGATCGGAAAAAAATCTACCACTTGTTAACCACTCTTTGTGATTTGTATGTGATCCGAGCCTAAGAGCGATTGTACGTTGTGCCAGTAATATAAGTAGGCCAGGACATCAGATTTCTGCAACGGTTTTTATTTACTAGAGTAGCTTCCCTAGGCCCCTACATCAGTCGTCTCTTACGATATGCCTTGTAGGTTGCAGTGGTACTATTCTTTGCTCCCCCTGTGAACCCCGACAACACTCTAGCGAAACAGTCAAATAAAGAAATCTTTCTCATTATATCTGCTATATTATGCAATACAATAATAAGTTAACTAACGGCACACAATAGATCATGTGCTCGACATACAGTTGGACGTCTTTACTTCCTATTGTTTCTCTCTCTCTCTTCTCTTCTCTCTCTCTCTATATATATGTATATACATATGACTCGGAAACATGGACAATGAACAAGCAGTTAGAAGACGGAATTGGTGCATTTGAGATGTGGATATATAGAAGAATAGGCAAGGTTTCATGGACAGAGAAACAGACAAATAAACAAGTTTTATGAAAACTAGGCATGAAGAAACAACTATTAAGAGAAATAAAGTTCAGATAAATAAATTATTTTGGGCACATAAAAGGCATGACACTTTGATAAAATCTTTACTAGAGGGCAAAATTGAAGGGCGAAGAGCAAGAGGAAGACCTAGAGATAAGTGGGAGGGAAATTTAAAGAAATGGACAGGATACAGTCTGGCAGAGTGCAACACCAAGGCAAAAGGCAGAGGATGCTGGAGATTCATTGTAGCCAACCTTCAATGCGGAGACGGCACCTCATAATGATATATATATAGATATGTATATATTCATCTCGTACCGTCATACGTTACACAAGACCTTCAAGTAATTTCTCCAACCCGCTCTATACTGGGCAACTTGCTCAACCTCTTCTATTGAATTGAGTCCAATATTTCTTGCCTGTGGGGTAGGGCAGGAGATCGTAGGGATAGTACCTCACGGTGAGAGGCAGTCGCGTCCTTTTAGGGCGGCCTGAAGCCTATTTGGTTCCCCACTACTGCCCAGCTCGCGTATGGCTCCTCGAGTCTGCTTGTGTACAGCAGCGCAACCCCGGCAACGGCTTCGACTAGCCGATGAAACTACGTAGAACAAAACTCGAAGGAAGTCTCCCTTCTACAGTACACAAGGCTGCCGGCAGAAAAGGCGGAAGATTGACAATGTCAATAACGGCTTCGAAGGCGGGAGCTGGAACAGCCTGGTATCGGGCTCAGGGCACACCAGAGATCAGCATGGTTAAGTGGCCAGAACCAATCAGAAAGCAATGGCAAACTACTGATTGTATGTTGCCAAGAACTTGATGCAGAACATGAAATTAACTAAAACTCAAAGATCTGATGGCGTGTCCCCCAGACCAGTCAGACCAATTCTGCGAACTGGGTAAGAGAAAGATGGCAGATCAAGTGCAAGTAAATGTGATGACGGCCAGCCCGACTGTCTTACTGTGAAAAGACCTGCCATTGGACTACGGAAGAAATTGAGAATAGGAACATGGAATGTAAGGAGTCTTTACCATGGCAAACTCCACATGATTTGCAATGAGATGGAGAGAACAAAAACACCTATACTTGGAATAACCGAGCACAGATGGGCTGGACAGGGCCACTTTAAAACCTCAACAGGTGACACAGTAATATACTCAGGGAAGGCAAAAGTGGACAGAGTGGAGTCGGTTTCATTTGGCAAAGAAATATCCACAACACTACTTGGTACAATCCTATCAAACGACCGACTCATCATGATGAGATTACAGACAAAAAAAATAGAAAGATCACAATAATACAAGCATACGCCCAACAACCACAGCTCCTGATGACGAGATCGACGAATTCTACAAAATTTACAAGGAGTAATAGATAAAGTTGGCAAAAAGACATCCTGATCGTAATGGGCGATTCAAGCCAAGGTGGCAAGGAAACAGCTGAAGAAGAGGAAAAGTAAAAGATCCTTTCAGTATAGGACAACGAAACGAAAGAGGCACAAAACTAATTGAATTCTGCCTAGAAAATAATCTCTCCATTACGAACACCCTAAGCAGGCAACATCCAAGAAAACTATACATCTGGACCTCACCAGATGGCAACACCAGAAACCAAATAGATTACATCTTGGTCCAAAGAAGATAGATAACAGGCATTCTATCAGTAAAGACACTACCCGGAGCAGACTGTGACTCAGACCATGAACTGCTGGTGGCAGAGTTTAAATTAAGACTGAAGACAACAAAGAAAGCAGCTGGCCCTATACGTTTTGATACAAATGCCATTCCACTAGAATACAACATAGAAATACAAAACAAATTTGACATACTTATGGCGGCTCAAGAGGACATGACACCTGACGAACTGGCAACACAAGCAAGAGATATATTACTCTCCACCGCACAAAACATCATACCCAGGAAAGTATACAAGAAACAGGTCTACATAACTGAAAAAAACTGAAGTTAATTGAAGAAAGAAGAAAGCTAAAACAAACGAGGTTAAAACGAAACAGCACTGAATATAAAAACCGCTCAAGAGATGTCAAGAAAGAAATCCGAAAAGACAAGAAACAACACATAGTCACCTCATGCAATAAAATTGATGAATTAAGAAAACAAGGGAAAGAGAGAAATGTACAACGAAATTAATATGATGACACGTGACTTCAGCCCATCAATACAAGTCATAAACGATAATAATGGCACAACATTAACAGAAAAGAAAGATGTACTAGAAAGATGGCGTGAGTACTGCAGAAACATGTATGAAGACACATCTAAAAATCCACATAAGATAATAACAGAAAGCGAAGAGACAGAACCAGAGCCCAAGTTGGATGAAGTGCGCCTGGCCATCAAAAGCCTGAAGAGAGGGAAGTCACCAGGGTGCGATGATATACCAGCGGAATTGATTCAAGCAGGTGGGAAGGCCAGTGTTCGGGTATATCATAAATTGTGCACAAAGATATGGAATAGCTCCTCCTGGCCAAAGGAATGAAAAAGATCAGTATTTATACCTATTCCAAAGAAGGGAAACATGAAACTATGCACAAACTACAGAACTATTGCCCTTATAAGTCACGCCAGCAAAATCCTACTAAAAATCATAATGAAGAGGTTGGAACAAAAATTAGAAGATGAAATACACGAAACACAAGCAGGTTTCAGAAGAGGTAGAGGCACTAGAGATCATATTTGTAGCATGAGACTCATTATCGAGAAATGCAGAGAATACAACACAGACCTGCATGCATGTTTCATAGACTTTAGCAAGGCTTTCGACCATATACAACACCAGAAAATGTGGAACTTCATGAAAGACATGCACTTTCCAACACACATAATACAACTCATAGAATCTCTACACCACGAACAACAGGCAACCATTAAAATAGGAGGTGAAATAGCTGAATGGTTCGAGATTCAAAAGGGAACGACAGGGATATATTTTGTCACCATACTTATTCAATATATATGCGGAGAACATCATGAGGAATGTAAAGACGATGCCAACTATGTGAATTACGACCCTCTCACTATAGGCGGCAAATACATACCAGAGCTTAGATACGCAGACGATACAGTATTATTATCCACCAGCAAAGAAGGTTTGGAAAACCTAATCATGACGACCAAGAAACATAGGGAAGACCAACATCTATATTTGAATACATAAAAAACAAAAATCATGTCAACTGACAAAGCAAAAGGCTCACCTAACATCCAAATAAACAATGAAGAACTCCAATGTGTAGAGAGCTACGAATATCTGGACTCAATAATTAACAATAACGGTGACTGCTCCAAAGAGATCTCAAGAAGATTGGCAATAGCAATCAAGAAGTTAAAGACAATGAAGAACATGTGGCAAAGCACCAGCAAAATACTAAAATTAAAAATATTGAGAGCATGCATTTTCCAGTGGCTACTTATGGTTGTGAATCATGGACTATTACACAAAAATTAAGAACGAAAATCAGTCCTTCGAAACTAAATGCTACAGAAAGATCCTACGAATACCATGGACAAAAAAGAAAGAACACTAATGTCCGGAAAGAACTAAACGTTAAAGAGACTTGGCAGATAAACAACATACTATACAGAAAAATTACATGCTTTGGTCACATCAAGCGTCACGATGGCTTGGAAAGAACAATACTAGAGGGCAGGGTCCCAGGACGCAGAGGCAGACCAAGAAGAAGATGGCTACAAGATATTAAAGAAACCATGAATATGACCATCGACGAAGTGGGTTAGCTTGCAAGAGACAGAGTGAATTTCAGATGTGCTGCAAAGAGAGCAACGTCCTATAAAGGATACGCACCTTGATGATGATGATTTCATGCCTCTCTCAGCAAAGTTCGCTTCATGATATCCCTGGCGTCCTCTCATTCTGGAACCCTTTGTCTCACACTTCAATGCCTGCTTTGGCTTAATTGTTCCTCTAGTATCCGTCCAATGAGGCCGTGTCCAAACTGAGAACTGTTATGGTCAACAAATATCGCGCTCCCACTGTAAAATTCTAAAATTCACAGTAAAATTATATCCATGGACCTTGCCTGTAGGAAAAAAGTCAGCTAACCACTATGCTATCGTTGTTCTCTCACAGGTATACTGTCACACCAGAAATACTTACTTGCCAAATTAAAAGATGGAAAAACAGACTTGCTTCTAGTATCAGTTAAATAATAGACTTCAGTAAATACTCAGTATACTATGTAATATATAAACGATACAGTAAGATGCAGTAAAACTATGTAGAAAAATGGGAAAACGTGACAACAAGATAGAAAATGTATACTTATAACTCTGATGGTTGAGATGGATGTCCAGAATGCTTGCAATAGAAGTAAGCGGGCAACCAAATATTAGGAGAACATCCATGACATATACTTATAACTCTGATGGTTGAGATGGATGTCCAGAATGCTTGCAATAGAAGTAAGCGGGCAACTAAATATCAGGAGAACATCCATGACAAACTATAACTATTCAACAATTTAGTACTTTAATACTTCTTAGATTAGCAACATAGTTATCGTCGCTATAGTAAGATTATACTAACAATTCCTTCCTTTCTTTCGTTTACTTGAAATATTGCCTATATATTCAATGTTATCTATTGTTAAAAACGTCACTGTCTTTTATAGCTCACACAAGGGTCCGTGTAGTTTCCATTGTTCTTTCAGGTGTCAGTGCGCTTCCCTCTGTATTTGAAATTAGTCTTAAAGTACGAGGGGAAGTCAATAAGTAAGCCACAAATGGCTGTAGAAAAATAACTAAACATGATAACAACTTGAAACCAGTTTTTTTATACATACATTGTTCCTTTATTTCTCAACATAATTTCCACCAACATTGATGCACTTATCCCATCGTTTTATCAATCCTCACAAACCGGCTGCATAGAACTGCGGCTCTGTTTTCTAAACCACGTTTTCACTTCACATTCAACTTCGGCGTCATTCGCGAAATGTCTCCCGCCAAGGTGGGTTTTCAGTGGACCAAAAAGGTGAAATCGGTAGGGCTAAGTCGGACTGTAAGGTTGATGTTCCAAACTTTCCACCGTAGTTGGTTAATTTTCTCCTGAGTTAATCGAGCCGTATGTGGTCTGGCATTGTCATGAAGAAGCAACACTCCTGTAGTCAGCAGTCCTGGACGTTTTTTTCGAATTGCATCATGAAGCATCGATAGAACTTCACAGTATGATTCAGAATTCACATTGTCACCTTCTTCTTGAAATTGGTTAAAAGCACTCTTGACAATCCCAGAACACTGACACCCACTTTCTTCAATTGTGCTCAATGTGGTACCAGACAATTGAAGGAGGAACACAAAATGAACGATTTGGCCTGTCCTTGCGTCATCTCTGTCGATACGAAGATGAAGGAGAAGACATGCTGAACAGGATTGTTACTGGGGATGAATCATGGGTGCATCACTACCAGCCCGAATCAAAGCGTGCTTCAATACAGTGGAAACATCTTTCTTCGCCTTGTGTCAAAAATTCAAGGTTACGCCATCAGCAGGGAAAGTCATGCTACGGTGTTCTGGGATTGTCAAGGAGTGCTTTTAACCAATTTCAAGAAGAAAGGTGACAATGTGAATTCTGAATCATACTGTGAAGTTCTATCGATGCTTCATGATGCAATCGAAAACTCCCAGGAGTGCTGACTACAGGAGTGTTGCTTCTTCCTGACAATGCCAGACCACATACGGCTCGATTAACTCAGGAGAAAATTAACCAACTACGGTGGAAAGTTATGGAACATCAACCTTGCAGTCCCGACTTAGCCCCTAGCGATTTTCACCTCTTTGGTCCACTGAAAACCCACCTTGGCGGGAGACATTTCGTGAATGACGCGAAGTTGAATGTAAGTGAAAAGTGGTTTAGAAAACAGAGCCGCAGTTCTATGCAGCCGGTTTGTGAGGATTGATAAAACGATGGGATAAGTGCATCAATGTTGGTGGAAATTATGTTGAGAAATAAAGGAACAATGTATGTATAAAAATAAACTGGTTTCAAGTTGTTATCATGTTTAGTTATTTTTCTACAGCCATTTGTGGCTTACTTATTGACTTCCTCGTATGTACATTGCAGTCTAGAGTGTCTGTTCACATGTACACATGACTGAATTGTCAGGATTGATTTTGGTATACGTGAGGCTAAGTACTAATTAAAACTAACTACCAATAACTAAGAAATATCAAAACCGATGAATGAACTAAAATATGTAATACTACTAATATCTAAGAAATATCTAAACCGATGAATGTACTGAAATATGTAATACTACTAATATCTAAGAAATATCTAAACCGATGAATGTACTGAAATATGTAATACTACTAATATCTAAGAAATATCTAAACCGATGAATGTACTGAAATATGTAATACTACTAATATCTAAGAAATATCTAAACCGATGAATGTACTGAAATATGTAATACTACTAATATCTAAGAAATATCTAAACCGATGAATGTACTGAAATATGTAATACTACTAATATCTAAGAAATATCTAAACCGATGAATGTACTGAAATATGTAATACTACTAATATCTAAGAAATATCTAAACCGATGAATGCAATAGTACTTTATCTATAATATTAAGAAATGTTCTAACCGATGATGTAAGTACTTTTATCCTACTAATGTCTAAGAAATATCTAAACCGATGAATGCAATAGTACTTATCCACTTAATATCTAAAATATCTAAACCGATGAATGCAATAGTACTTTATCCACTAATATCTAAGAAATGTCAAACCGAAGAATGTATTGAAATACGTAATACTACTAATATCTAAGAAATATCTAAACCGATGAATGTACTGAAATATGTAATACTACTAATATCTAAGAAATATCTAAACCGATGAATGTACTGAAATATGTAATACTACTAATATCTAAGAAATATCTAAACCGATGAATGTATTGAAATATGTAATACTACTAATATCTAAGAAATATCTAAACCGAGAATGTATGAATAGTAATACTACTAATATCTAAGAAATATCTAAACCGATGAATGCATGAATATGTATCTACTAATATCTAAGAAATATCTAAACCGATGAATGTAATGAATTGTATCTACTAATATCTAAGAAATATCTAAACCGATGAATGTACTGAAATACGTAATACTACTAATATCTAAGAAATATCTAAACCGATGAATGTATTGAAATATGTAATACTACTAATATCTAAGAAATATCTAAACCGAAGAATGTACTGAAATATGTAATACTACTAATATCTAAGAAATATCTAAACCGATGAATGTACTGAAATATGTAATACTACTAATATCTAAGAAATATCTAAACCGATGAATGTACTGAAATATGTAATACTACTAATATCTAAGAAATATCTAAACCGATGAATGTACTGAAATATGTAATACTACTAATATCTAAGAAATATCTAAACCGATGAATGTACTGAAATATGTAATACTACTAATATCTAAGAAATATCTAAACCGATGAATGTACTGAAATATGTAATACTACTAATATCTAAGAAATATCTAAACCGATGAATGTACTGAAATATGTAATACTACTAATATCTAAGAAATATCTAAACCGATGAATGTACTGAAATATGTAATACTACTAATATCTAAGAAATATCTAAACCGATGAATGTACTGAAATATGTAATACTACTAATATCTAAGAAATATCTAAACCGATGAATGCAATAGTAATCTACTATCTAGAAATTCAAACCATGAATGTATATACTACTAATATCTAAGAAATATCTAAACCGATGAATGTACTGAAATATGTAATACTACTAATATCTAAGAAATATCTAAACCGATGAATGTACTGAAATACGTAATACTACTAATATCTAAGAAATATCTAAACCGATGAATGTACTGAAATATGTAATACTACTAATATCTAAGAAATATCTAAACCGATGAATGTACTGAAATATGTAATACTACTAATATCTAAGAAATATCTAAACCGATGAATGTATTGAAATATGTAATACTACTAATATCTAAAAATATCTAACGAAAATGTACTGAATAGTAATACTACTAATATCTAAGAAATATCTAAACGATGAATGTACTGAAATATGTAATACTACTAATATCTAAGAAATATCTAAACCGATGAATGTACTGAAATATGTAATACTACTAATATCTAAGAAATATCTAAACCGATGAATGTACTGAAATATGTAATACTACTAATATCTAAGAAATATCTAAACCGATGAATGTACTGAAATATGTAATACTACTAATATCTAAGAAATATCTAAACCGATGAATGTACTGAAATATGTAATACTACTAATATCAAGAAATATCAAACCGATGAATTACTGAATATGTAATACTACTAATATCTACGAAGAAATCAAACTGATCTGGAGTTCATATTTTAATTTACACATTCATTGTTTCATTTCAATATGAACTTCATAATAAAAAAGTGTAATATAATAGACAAGATGTTTTTCTTCTCTCAGAAGACTTCAGACTCTCTTTAGACAAGAGACCAAAGTCATGGACACCAGGAAGGATTTGGATATCCTAAGAGCCATGATTCTGCTTGAATTAAAAGGAAAAAAGTCTTTTTTTCTTCGCATTGATTTCTTTCAAACGTGCGTGGCTGTTTAGTGCGTGTGGTTTGTGCGATACTTGGTGCGCGTGTGGGGTATGTGTGTGGTTGTTTATCTTTAAATATGTATTGTTTTTTTATAGTTTTTGCACATATTTATTCAATGAATTATTTATTTATTTCATTGGTGGATTCTAAAGAACATGTGATTTATACCCGATTGCCCGAGGCTGTCGCCACGCACGTGCACGTCCTCGGTTTGTTTTCTCGTCATCAGAAGAAAAAAACCTTTACCTTACCGACATGTCCAACACGACATGTCCAACACGACATGTCCAACACGACATGTCCAACACGACATGTCCAACACGACATGATTCCCCAGAAAAATTCTCACCTCACCCCTCCCCCACGTTTAACTGTTCGACCACACGCTCTCTTTAAGATTATTATTCATGTCATAGAAAATGTGAAAATAAACACATATCCCCTCTTTCATTTAGTGCGCAAGTTTCACTTGGAATTATTTGCTTTGTCCTAATTTATCATATTTCTAGTGTTTTTCAACATTTGTTTCATCATTTGCATATTTTTGTATATACAAAAATAACCTGGTATATTTATTCGTTGTAAAATCAAATGCTGATTTTTGAGCAGATTGGATGCAGTAAAATCAAGTGATCATGCTTAATATTATGTCCAACTTTGAGAAGAATGGATACAGTTATCTCTAATGTCGTATGATAAATATTCTGTACAAACATCAATCTCATAATTTATGCATAACCCACAACATATTGATTCGTTTTACATTAAATTGATCTTGTGCTCCTGCTATACATGATGTGAATTACAATAAATCTGGTATGCAGTGTTAACAAAGACACAGACAGAAATGATGGCTGGATACAAGAACGAAACACTCCTTTGGGAAATGTGATGTTTTTATAAACCTGACTATTGACAAGTGTTAATATCTCGAACATTGATTTACTTTTCAATTATGTATTTATTGCAGCAGATGAATGATGATGGCCCAGAACAGATCGTTGTTCCTGAAGGTGAATCACCAGAGCCTTTAGAGAAGAGAGAAAGATACATGGGCATTTGCATGAGAAAACAGTCCAATAGTTTTATTCCCTTTCCTTGCTTAAGAAACGGTAAGTTATGTTTTATACTGACAATATTGACAAAGATATGAAAACAATATAATTTTTTTCTCTCTCGAACATCATCAATATGGCACCTCTGAATGATTTTTGCTGGAAGGCTAACTTTCCTTATCGTCAGCTTCCTTCGCGATTCAGGCGAACCCAACTCTGACTTCTGATGTATTTGTAATGTAGATCCTCAATTAAATGATCAGGAAACATGTCGTTCAACCGCGAACCGTGTGCACTGCGAAATTTTGTGGGGCCCAAGATGGCACTGAACCCCGGAATTAACATGGCACTGAACCCCGGAATTAACATGGCACTGAACCCCGGAATTAACATGGCACTGAACCCCGGAATTAACATGGCACTGAACCCGAATTACAGGCACTGAACCCCGAATTAACATGGCACTGAACCCCGGAATTAACATGGCACTGAACCTGGAATTAACACGGCACGTGATTACAAGAAATAAGTTATCGACTTCGCTATCGGTGCCCCTAAACAATATAATAAAACATAGCATTCCAACTACTATTTTAACTGCTTGCTTTTTTTACCTACATGTGACATACAGACATTCTATAATGTTGGTGTTTAATCTTGTCTTTTTTCTATATTTCCTTATCTCTTTATTCAACAATTTTGTTATCATAATATATTCTAATTGTAGTAGTTATCTCTAAACATGTCCCCCTTTGTGAATTGTTTCTTTCTGATGTAGCAAACACGTTTTCTAGCCGACTGGCCTCTATGAGCATATTCTTATTAGTTACGCTAGATCATAGATTCCCAACATATTTCAGCCCAACGCCCACTTTGCACAACATAAACGTTGTAACACCCCCCCTCCACATTATAACAGTTTGCCAACGCCCACTTCAGACATATACATGCTCTATTTCCTCTTTGACATAGAAAATTGATATATTTTTCTGTAACACAGGGTCAAACTTCAAATGATTATATGCATGAATAAGAAAATTGATGAAAAATGGATCGTGTAAGATGGGCATAAGAGGAATTAAGATGCAGAATTCACATTTTAAAGGATTATTCAATCGCAAAATCACGAAAATAATTTCTTTTAAAATATTTGTTATTAATGTCTTCTTTAAGAAGACACGGACCCCTAATCGCCTGAACACCCCACAAATTCTTCTGAACCCTCTATCAACCCCCTAGAGCGCTTCAGTGCCCACTGGGGGGCAATACCGCCCACTTTGGGAAACGCTGCGCTAGATGATCATTGGAATTATTTAATTCTTATTTAAACCATATATCTGAAACGTTCAATGTTTATCTTGTTTGTTTACTGATTGTACAGAATGCTCTTCCATGAAACGTAAGTGGTTCTGTATATCAACAAAGAATCATTGTTCTGATACCATCTGCTGCATATATCGTCATCATCACCACTGCCTTATTTGTCTCAGGAGACAATAGGTTTTGCGCCACGTAGCTTGTTCTGTGCTGAATCACAACGTCTGTGACGATGGCGCCACCCGTTCAGAAAGCAATGGCAAACTACTGAACGTATAGTGGTGCCTAGAAAATCAACGACATGTTTACTGTGGTTGATGGCTACGTCCTTTAGGATATGCCACGATTTTCATTTCATTTCATGCCGCATGAAGTTAAATCACGCTCGCATGTGTCAACGAAGCACAATAATGGGCGCCCATGCTGTCTAGTACCAGTTGCGAGTTGACAACATAGATTGTTCTTTGGGATTTTTCCCTTCGCTCATGCGGCACACTGTCCCAGTCATTTCAGACGTTGCTGACTCGGCAAGGTGTACATGCTTGAAATGTCAGCATTGTCCAGGACAATAATATTGGAGATGTGGTCTTGCCAGCGGGTGTTGAATATTCGCCTGAGGCAGCGCATGTGGAAGATGTTACGGTGATGTTTGTGACTGTCATATGTGGTCCACGTCTCACTTCTATACAATAGAGAGCTGAGTGTTACATCATGGCCAACTATATTTAACTGACCATAATGCACTCTTTTTAATGGCGGATACGTGAGGCACAGTGTTCGACAATTTTCAAACGGACTATTATTCTCCTGTATTACTACTATCACATCAGGTTAGTTAGTTTGTTAATTATTGTATAATTATACTTATAAAGTTATAATTTAATAATTATCTTCTTTAACGACAAAATAACGATGCCTAGAAAGTGTTGTGTACCAAATTGTAGATCAAATTACGTGGGAGATTATGTTAAAGCATTCAAGGTTGCAACTGAAAATCGTCAGGAAATTCGCGACAAATGGATCAGAAATATTCCAGGTCAAGATTGGCTTCCCACGAAACATAGTGTTGTTTGTATCAAACATTTTAGAGATGATTTAATACGTTCAGATAAATATACAGATGCAATTGGTGTAGAACACATTGACAGACGTTGTGTAGTTTTGAAACTTGATGCTGTTCCCACTGTGTTTCCTAACCTTCCATCTTAAATGTCAAAAGCGCCTGTCGTTCTTCGTAAGAATCCACAAGCACGAGCTACAGCAGTACAAGAAAGATATAATAAAAATGTTGAAGATTGGCTGGCGTTAGATCTGACCAGTGATTTTAAGATTTTTCATGACAGTTATGAAGCAAGGTTACAAGAGAATTTAAATGCAAAGTTTCTTCAGATTTGTAAAGACAAGGAATATGTTCTAGTCTGCGGTCCCTACATTTTCATCAACAATTATAGAAAAATAAGGAATGATCAATGGAATGTTCAGCAAGCTGCTTCTTCACAAATAAGGAAAGTAGCAAAAATTCAGTAGTAGATAAATATATTTGTTTAATACTATTTAGTTTATGTGCTAATCAAGCTGTGGTGATGTGCAAACTTGTGACTTACTTACTCATGGATTACTGATAAGAGACTACTATAAGCTGATGTTAGTTTATGTGCTAATCACGCTGTGGTGATGTGTAAACTTGTGACTTACTCATGGATTACTGATGACTACCATAAGCTGATGTTAGTAATTACTACACTAGTAATCAAATATAAATTACTCTAAGTATTCTGTATAAAATTAAACTAAAATAGTATGTGAGAGCAACAACTATAGCTGCTCATCAGAAAACATCTTCTGTAATACACACATGCATCCAACAACAAGTTTCTAACATCTGCAAGATGTATTGTCTAGATCATCGTTTCCCAATAGTAACAGACAATAGTTAGTATGTGAGAATACACCGCCTCAGCCTGTGACGTCACATGGCAATATTGCCGCTTGGGCTGAGGCTATTATAGAGAAGGTCGTGGTTGCATACAATACTTTCATTGTTATGCCGTTTTGTTTTGAAAAATTTCTGTTATTCGTTTCTGACCTAGCATCTGTCAACTTACAAATATTTCTTAACAATCTTTGCATCTCCTTATGGTTACAGTCATACTCTACACATGTCGTGACATCCTTTCCATGTTATACGAGTTCACTCAATATATGTTTTCAGATTTTTTTCTCCACGAAGTTTTTATTTTCTCTGTGTCTCTTTCCTGCCGATTTCAGAACAAGAAACACCTTGCTCTACTATTGATTTTTAAAAGAATGTATTCTTCTTCTTCTTCTTCAGCGATCTCTGGTCATGCGCTTAATTTACTGGGGACCACAACTGGGCAGACAGCTTCAGGTCTGCAGGTTTCCCAAAGCTTAGTTTTCAGGTCGACTGGGTGTGGCCACATGTTGCTTCTCAGCTCACACAGAAGAGGACAGTCTTGCAGGATATGCTCTGGTGTCTGTTCTGCCTGCTGACACTGGCAGAGAGCTGTTTGACTTATTCCTAGTCTGTATAAGTGTTTGTTGAGTCTGCAGTGTCCGGTGCGTAGTCGAAATATAATGACCTGGTCTGTTCTGCTTAGGTCTTTGAGGGAGTCTTTCCATAATCATATCCAGTGTTTGTCTTCCAGTCTACTGCAGATTTTCTCTGTATGAGGGTTTTGACCTCTTGAAAAGACAAGGGTTGGTAAATTTGCTCTTAGCACTGCCCTCCTAGCTAAGACATCAGCACTCTATTGCCTGCAATGCCACAGTGAGATGGAATCCACTGCAAGTGAATTTCTGCCTTTCTGAAAGCTGAGCAAGTTCTCTTTGTAGTTTTTGTACTGTGCTGTCAGTGATTTAGCCTCCAGGGCTTGTATAGCTGACAGTGAGTCTGTAAGAATACCATCTTGCCTGCAGCTGCTTGCAACTTATTCATGTGCTGTGCTGCCATCAGAAGGGCTAAGAGTTCTGCTTTGTAGTTGAAACATATTCTTCCAGTAGGAGCCGCTAGAGACACAGTGGTAGCATCTGGTTGCCTAATGTACACTCCTGCTCCACCATTCATGGTTGCCTCCATTGCCGATCCATCTGTGTAAATTCTTATCCAGCTGTCTTCTGGAAACATGTAATGGAGATGTTCCATTGTAATTGCTTTTTCACTAGATTAGGCTCGGCATCTTTGCTTAATAATTTAGGGATGGAGGTTGAGAAGTTTAGTGGTACTGAGTCTGGTTCCCAGTGATCAAAAAGCAATTCTTCAAGTATGGAATTATAATTTAGTAGTTCCAAGACTTTCCTATTTCTTTTGCTTTGTGGTTTAGACTTGTGCGCTTTAGTCTGTTCTTTGTTCTAGCCGCCATTTTTTCATGCAGTGGATGGTGAGGCATTCTTTGATCCTTTCAGTCTGTAGAATCACTTTTCTCCTTCTTCTGTCTTCCAAGGGCTGGATGTTGGCTGTCTTTTCCATTTCTACAATTGGTGTAGATTTCATGGCTCCCAAAATAGTACGCAGACACCTGTTTTGTGTTTTTCCAGTATCGATTTGTTTGAATGGGCTGCTGATATCCATGTCGATGATGCATATTCCAGGGTCGGTCTAACTGCACCAGTGCACACCTGACTCAGGATTCGAATATCAGCTCCCCAGGTAGTTCCAGCCAGCTTCCGCATCACACTTTGTTTCTTCATAGCCTTTCTGTTTGTTCCATTATGGATGTTCCCATGTCAGACGACTGTCGCTTAACTCCCAAAAGGTTGGAGTATGGGAATGGGGAACGATATCATTGTTAAATTTTAGTCTGAAGTGTTCTTCTTTTGTTGACAATGAGAAAAGCGTTGCTATAGTTTTGATCCGGTTTATTTCTAGACCCCATTTACTTGCCCACATTATGACGCTGTTCAGGCTTTCCTGGAGTTTAAAGATGGCAGACCAGAAACTCGAGGTGTACCACACAGCTAGATCATCAGCATGGAGAGAGGGTGATACATGTCTGGGCAGAGTTTGTGGCAGATCATTAATATATACCAGGAAAGCAATGGGAAGTACGCTGCCCTGGGACTCCTGTTCTAATTTGAATCTGGGACTGTGCACTCCATCCACTTTTACAGATGCTTGTCTATGGGTAAGAAAGTCTTTTATCCAATAGTACATTCTACCCTGTATTCCACTGCGTAAGAGCTTGAGTAGCAAACCATCTTTCCAGACTTTGTCGAAGGCCTTAGACATGTCGAAGAACACTGTGAGGGTTTTCTTCTTTCTTGGAAGCCATTTTCTATGTCCTGTGCGAGGTATGCCACTTGGTCATCAGTGCTTCTATGCTGCCTGTAGCCTGTCTGGCTGGATCCAGTTTATGGTTGGATTCTAAAACCACTGGAGTCTAGTGGTTATCACTCTCTCCAGCAGTTTTGCAGCGCAACTTAGCAAACTTATAGGTCTGTAGCTCTGCGGATCCTTTTGTCTTTTCCACTTTTGAAAATTGGGTGGATTGTGGCATTTTCCAGATGTCTGGGACTCTCCCCTGTCTCCAACTATTGTTAAAAAGCTGGAGTAGAAGACTCTGTGCTATTGGGCCTATTTGTTTGAGCATGTCGTTTGATACTCCATCTGGTCCCGGGGCCTTTTTACGATTGAGCTTTTCAGTGCTCTCTGCAGCTCAGTCAGTGTGATGTCTACCTCCATACAGGGTTCACTTGTTGCTTTTTTGAATGTAGCATTTATATCACTCTGACTTTTTTCCCTTGCTCCCGACTTATTGAGCATGAGCTTTCTTGCTTGTAACACTGGGCCATCAGGGTGGCTGCTCGCTTTCCTGTGAGAAGTTGTTCTCCCTTTCTGGAGAACTGTTTTCCTCTAGATGGGTTGTCATCGTTCAGGGCTTTTATAAGTCTCCACAACTTTTGAGTATCTTTTTCCATGTTCAAAGAGGCTGTCTTTCTTTCCAGGATTTTCTACACTGCTGGTTTCTTTCTCTAACATAAAGGGCCCTAGCTCTATTGTGTTGCATTACATTTTGGTCCGTTGGTGCGAGTTCCATTGTATTTATGGCACTGCAAAGCGAGCTATGGAGAACTTCCATCTCTGGTGTCCAATATGGCTTGTAGTTTTTCTCCTCCCTCTGGGTATAGCCTTTTGCAGCATCTAAAATGGCTTTATTGAATGAACGTGCATCTCTGTCCACTTTTCCTGATTGTTAATTTTACAGTACTTGTCTGCTAGTTCTTGAATAGCTTCCAGTCTGCCTTTTTGTAATTCCAACTAGGGCAGAGTTTGTAAGTTCCTCCTTATTAATGTTATTTATGAGGAGTTTCACTGGTCTATGGTCACTACCTCCAATCTGGTCGCAGACTTGCCTTTCGGTTATCCTGTGAATGTCGTCTGTAGCAAAAGCCAGATCTGGGGTGCTTGTTGTGCGCCACCGTCGTGAGTAACATGTGAGCATCTGGGTGGTTGAGAATGGTGAGACTGTTGGTGATCAGCCATTCTTAAAGGCTTCACCTGAGGGTCTAGTGTCATAGCCCCAGCTTGGTGAGTGGCTGTGAAGTCTCCTACTATAAGAGTTGTCATCTTGAACTTGATAGCTTCCAGCTCAGTTTGAATGGAGGGTGGTGAGTATATATTGTATAGTGTCATCTTAGTGTTGTTGATAAGGAGTTGAACAGCATGAATTCTGTGCTCATCTGGTTGGACCAGTTCAACTGCTGGTATGGAATTACGAACTAGTGTTACTACTCCACCCTTATGTCTATTTTTCTATCCTGACGGAAGGTTTCAAATCCTCTAATGCTGAATCTATTTCCCGGATTAAGGTGCGTCTCTTTGGGTACAGCAGATGTCAATCTTTTCTGCTCGCAGTCGTTCCTCTAGCTCTCGTTTTTGTTGGTTACCCTTCTGCATTCCATTGCATAATTGTGAGGTGAAAGTTTGTCCTGCTGCCAGTAGTAATACCCTGTCCTCCCTGGCTTGCAGAACAACAGGGCTGCCAGTAGCTAAGGGTGGACCCTCGAGGCAGGGGTCCGGTCCCACCACCGCCTGGCTGTTTCCATGGTGGTGGCACCACAGTTATATAAATATTTGCGCATAGCCATTTGAGTTGTTCGTATGTGTCGATTCCTCCCCGCCAACAATGGCTGACACATTCCGTTTCTGAGGACATATTTTTTGGAGGCTGTTCTCAGACAGTGCAGTCCCTGCTGACGGGATCTGTCTTCCGGGTTTGTCTGGAGTCGTCCTACTCTAGATGACTTCAGCCTTCTGTTGCCGGGCTCACCAACCCAGGCTTTTATGCAGGGTGTGCTCCTTGGACACTGTAGTTTAATCCCTTATGCAAAAGGAAAGTGTCACAGAAGTAGAAGACAAGACAAGAAAAGGATGTCCTCCTCAAGAGAGAGAGAGGACAAGTGCTATTTGTCCCATAGCTGGGGATGGTTAGGTTGCAGCAGAGCATTTACCACTGCCGGTGGGTTCTGCACTGTCACCTTATGAGGCCCCATCCTGCTCTCCGCCTTTTGGTCTGGCCTTTCACCTTCAGTCTGTTCGGCTTGGTTAGACCTGCCAGGAGTTAGACTCGCCGACATAGCCTGAAGGATCCTAAAGGCACACAAACCTCCAACTACGATAAGGTAGGCTAATATGGAAGGAAAAAAAATGTATATACTATGCACCTTCTTTTCTCAAGTTCTCGTTTCTCTACTGTTTGCTTTGTTGTTGTTTTTGTTTTTTCAGAAGTCTCTCGTCAGTACTAACCTTATCTTTCAATTTTACCCCTTTCATTTTACTCATCACCCATTTATGAGAACTGTATATTTTTTGGGTGGTAGTTCTCATTTTTTCAGATTCGTACACAATGGGCTGACTTGACATTTGAGTTTCTTAGCTTAGGTATTGGATTTGATTTCCATGTGTTTCACAAAGTTTGTCTTGTCCTTTACATTCTTTTTCTGATATCCATATGTTCCTTCATCAGTATCCTTGTTTCTGAAAGAAATGTAAATATATATATATGTATACACAGTGGGCGTCCGTAGCTTAAGCGGTAGTGAGCTCGAACACAACCTAAGTGTATCTGATTCAAATTCCGCGACAGGCAGTTTGGAAGCAAATCTCTTCGGCTAGGATTTTTACGAACGGTAACATTATACCTCAACGTTCACTCTCTCTCTCTCTCTCTCTCTCTCTCTCTCTCTCGCGATCCCCGCCTAGACCGATGAACCAAATTTTATCTTGAAATTTACTTTTGCTTTTAGGGAAGCTATGTGTTATCGGGTCAGGTTTCTTTTCTCAGAGCTGCAAAAAGCTGGCAGTCTTGAAGTATGTGCTCTGCCGTCATGTCCGCATTTTCACAGTGGCACAGGCTAGTTGTGCCCATTTTAAATTTGTTAAACATGTGGGCCCGGAGTCTGTTATGGCCGGCACGGAGGCGGAATATGGCAACTTGTTCACTACGGGACAGACCATAGTACCCATCATTGCTGTTGTGTTGTGGGTGGTCTTTCAGCATTTGTTATTGTACTGCCAACCGATGGTTGTCCTGGTCTCCAACAGAAATAGCTGATCTCGTGATCAGTCTGCGGTATCGCCTACCTTCTTTTGCTAGCCTGTCGGCTTCCTTGTTACCGCTTATGTTGCAGTGTGATGGTATCCATTGAATGACCGTGCGTTTATGTTAGTTTACTAGTACACCGAGGATCGCTTTCAGCTCATTGGGTTCTGTTTTGGCTGCGCTTTTTAGTGATGTGATGACCACAGCGCATCGGTGAATACCACGACTTTGTTGCGCGAGGCGCTTCTTCTCTCTAAGATCATTTCGGCTGCTGTTCTTAGCGCCTCTGCCCGGCAGTTGTTTTAAAACTTGCCTGTAGCAATCGAATTCGTGATCTTCACCTTCTTTGAGAGTTTAAGCACTATTCCTCCGCCATCGCTGATTGCGTCCACTGCCGATCCATCGGTATCCACGTGTGTCCACTCATTTTCAGGGTACTCTGTCTCTATAGATTTTTCGGTAACTCTCTCTTCGCAGTTTTCTTGCTGCCCTTTCTAAGTACACCTGGAACTGCTTCCTTAATTCTGGCATATTGATCTTCCACGGCGGGCTCTTATCGGATGCCTGTATCAATTTGATTGCAATTTGCTAAGACCTGGTGGACTTGGGTCAGTGCTTCGGCACTTTTTGCGAAGCTGGTTCTCTTAAGCCTGTTCCTTCCTAGTCCGTTCATCCTGACGTACATAGGGTGAGAGTTAAGCAATTTCAATTTTTACGCCAGCATCAAAACTTTCCTGTCTCTGCGGTCAACCATTGGTTGGAGGCCTGTGATTGTTTCCATCGCCTTAATGGGCGTGGACTTCATGGATCCTGTGATAATATATACTGCTCGGTTCTGACTGCTGCTCCCTTTGGCGAATTGCTTGTTGGGTGCACTACTCCATGTTGCAATGCCAACTCCAGGACCGGTCGCACTCTTCCAGAGTAGAGTGTTTTAAGGGTTATGGTGTTTGCTCCCCACATTAAGCCTGCGAGTTTGTGCATCATACTGAACCTCTGTCACGCTTTTGCCGTTGCATTGTCTATTTGGGAGCACCATGTCAACCTTCGGTCTAGTGTGACTCCCAGGTACGTCGGAGTTTTGCTTTTAGGAAAATCTTTCCCGTTGACTTTGAGCTTAATTTTGTGATTCTGGTTGTTCTGCAAGAACACAGTGTATGTGGTTTTAGAGGCGTTAATGTTCATGCTCCACTTTTCTGACCAGCTTTCCAGTTTATTAAGCGTATCTTGCAATCTATTAGTTGCTATGAACATTGATTCCTCTCTCGTCCAGATTTCCAAATCATCGGCATAAATGGCTGAGTGTACTCGCTTTGGTAGGCATGTTGCTATGTCGTTGACAAAGATTAGAAAGAGAGTTGGTGAGATCACTCCTCTTTGGGGACTCCTTGCCCTTCATGCTTGTGTACTTCATGTGGCCTTCATGCTTGTGTACCCCTGAACTTGAACTCTTGCTTTTCTGTTCTATAAGTATCTATCAAGCCATTTGTACATTCTCCCCTTTATACCGAGGGTTAGAAGTTTGAGCTTGAGCCCTCTTTTCCAGACAGTGTCGAACGCCTTCTCAATGTCCACCAAAATTGCCAGTGTATGCTTCTTTTCCTGCAAACCATCCTCGATTTCCTTGGCGATATAGGTTACCTGATCTTCGGTAGATCGGTACTTCCGAAAGCCTACCTGTCGTTCCATGAGAAGCTCCTTTGCTCTAAGTGCCAAGACAGCCGTTTGTTTACCATGCGTTCCATGAGTTTGCCCAGCTTTAGGAGACTTATGGGTCTGTAAAACGCCGGGTCAAGTTTATCTTTGTCTGGTTTTAGGATGGGTACCATGATCACTTCCTTCCATTCTCTTGGGACTATGCCTGTCCTCCACGACATATTTAGAACGGCCAGTAGAGCTGTCTTTGCTCTAGTCCCCAAGTTTTTAAGCATCTGTTCTAGGATCCCATCCTTTCCCTGCGATGTTCTGAGCTTTAGCCCTTAATGCCTCTTCCAACACGTTTCTGCTAAATATTTCCGTTAGGTGACTCCGCTTTTCTTGGCTCGCCTTGGAGGGCTCTCGCTTTTCCCTTTGTTCAATCAGTTTTGTTCTTAGGTATACTTAATCTACTGACTTCGGCATATTGTACCATTAGAATATTTGCGGCTTCCTCCCGAGCACATCTTTTTGTTTTGCTCCAGAACTATTGGGGTCGGCTGATGTTTTCATCACTCAACGCTTTTGCCAGCTTCCACAATTTATTACCGTCCCTATCATGGTTCAGTGATTCGATCCATTCCACCCAGCTCTGTCTTGCTGATCGTTTGACTTCACGCTTGTACTTAGCCGCTGCCGCCTTGTAAGCAGTATTGGACGTTACTGTCTGTGCCTCTTCTGCCTCTCTCCTTGCCAACTCAAGGTGGTTATCAAACTTTTGAACTTCTGCTGTTCAGTATGGCTTGTAATCCTTCCGTGCGCATATGGGGATGGTCTCCCGTGCCGCTTTCAGGATTGCTTTTTGATAGTTCCTTTGCCAAGGATCGAATGCGTTTATTTTCATGCATGTTTAACTTTTCAACATTGGCATCTGTCAGTACCCCAACATTGGCATCTGTCAGTACCGTGTACTGTTTCCAATTTGCTTTTTTGTAGTTCCACTGTGGCAACCAACGGCTCAGGTACAAAGTGAAGATCTACTTGCAGTTTGACGGGCCTATAGTCGCTGTCTCCCAATCGCTTAGTGACCATACGTACTTTTTTGTGGAGATATGGCTCGTTGCGAAGGCCAGATCAGGGTGTTAGTCGTATGCCACCTTCTTGAGTAGAAGGTTGGCGGATCGTCTGTGGCATTGATAAGGAACAGATTGTTCTCTATCTCCCAGTCTTCTACTTCGACGCCTCTGCTGTCTGTTTTGAAGTAATCCCACCTTTCCGAATGGCTGTTGAAATCACCGACCACCATGCATGCTATGTTATTAATAGTCATCGCCTCAAGGGTTAGCGAGATATCACTTGGGCAGTCGACAACTATGCATGCTATGTTATTAATAGTCATCACCTCAAGGGTTAGCGAGATATCACTTGGACAGTCGACCACCATGCATGCTATGTTATTAATAGTCATCGCCTCAAGGGATAGCGAGATATCACTTGGGCAGTATAAGTTGTACAGAAGAATCTGTATTTTATCCCATGTAATGAGGACACCACGATCCTCGCTGCGCCGGCGCCTCCTGTTATCATTTCCGTTTATGTTCCGGCGAATGCCGTCTCGTATCATGCGTGAGAACCCACCTTTGTGACCCTCTCTATCTAATCTGCAGGTCTGATAGCCTCTGATCTAGAACCTGTGTTGGGCATTTAGGTGTGTCTCTTGTATGCACACTACGTCTATGTCTTCTTCTACAAGTCTCCGTGCAAGTGTTTGCTTTTTGTGAAGCAGACCTTCGGCATTCCATTGCACACTACTTAGCCGTCTATGGCCAGTTTTCGACCTTATCGAACCAGTAACTTTTTCCTGTGGGCCGCGCTCGCTGATTTGCCGAGTCGGAAGACGGGGACCGTCGTAGCAAAAACGGGCCCTTCGAGGCATAGGGCCCAGCACTCGTCCTGCCCGACGGATCTCCACATGCGTAGCACCATATCAAGGTTCTAAATTAAAAATATTCATGATAAAATTTGGTCCATACAGCCTTAGCATGGATATGCAACGTCACAACGTTCAGTACCATTTGAAGCTCTAGTGCTTATCCTTCGGTGAAGTGTCCGATTTCAACCAGCGTTTACTGGGTTCGCTCTCCGTTAGAATTTTGCTGTCCCCAGCCAAAACCCACAAGGCAGCAGGTTGCTATTTTCTTTCAGGGCATCGACCCGTAGACAACCTGCCCTCCCGGGCTGATGAGCGTCATCTGCCCAGCTAACCCGTCTTTTTATGCCTAACTTAGTTTGCCATCCGTCCAGTTTTGTGTACGGTTTGCTCCGCTATCTTTGATTGTCCCCAATCAAATCTACACGACAGCAGTGGTTCCATGCTAAGGGGAACAGAATTTTATTTGTCCTGGGACGCTTTACTCGTATGCCACATTCTCAGCTTTTTCAAGGCTCGTGTCGCACTTGAAATTTGCATTTTCCCTGATCGGGAAACACTGGGCTGGGGCCCCACACATAATAATGTATGGATCGTTTAAATAATCGCTATTAGCGCAACTTAGATTTTGCACTCGCCCGTCATCACCCACCCTGATTTTTCCTGGGATGTTAATTGTGTGAACAACCGTACCCTGCCCGGCTGTCACAGGGAGGACAGTTTCGTTAGGCGCTAAAATGTAACTTTAGGGTTTATGCTCTTCCAATTTTACCCAGTATCTTAATATGCGATTGGTCCCATGTACGGAGTGCGTAGCAACCTTCCCATGTGTCGCCTTCACCTGTTGTTTCATGAGCACGCAGCTTTCGACTCGTGCACAGGGCTCCGAGTTTCTCTCAATGTGGGTCTTCTTCTCTGCTCGGGATGCACCTCTCATCCCTTCTCGTGCAGCTTTTCCCATCGGCCAGGAAACTGCTACGACCATTGTGTTCGCACCTGCCGTCTCATTTACCGTGCCTCAGGACTGCTCCGACACGCAGCTCTACTCGTGCACAGGGCTCCGAGTTTCGCTTCGCGTCTTGGCTTTCGGATGCACCTCTCATCCCTTTAATTCCGTCATTTACTCCGGAGGAGTTAGCATTTGTTCGCGGACGACTCATACACTGCTGTTTCTTACTTTTAGGAACTTGAGCAAATTTTAGCGGACATCGGCCAGGAGATGCGTGCGTTGTTCAGGAATTTTCGGACCTGCATTGCTTTTCCGTGCATGCACTACTACCACTACCTGTAGCTCTCCTTCGATCCCTGTGCCCATCTGGCCAGCCGGAACCAGAGTCTGTTTCCAGGGTCACCACGTGGAGGTCGGTCACATGGTCTTGATTAGCGCCTCTTCGCTAACCCTGGCGCATGTTGAGCCATGCGCCTTGACCCCGACCTCACCGTTCGGAAAGCAATGGCAAACTACTGAACGTATAAGTGTTGTCTAGTAAATCGACGACTTGTTTACTATGTTTCATGGCAAAGTCCTGTAACGGATATATCATGATTTTCATTTCATATATGTATATCCACTCGACGTCCCGTAAAGATGTTTTTTCCCATTGTAATCCGGTTTACTATTTCTTGTATTTATTCTCAAAATCTTTGTATTTTTTCTGTACACGTTCAAACGCACTCGATTTATCAGTTGTTCTATGATAATATTAATAATGATAATGATGATAATAAACACATCGGCTCATATGGAGCACGTCTTCAACATTCGCCATAAGGGCTCAAGAGTTCTAAATCTATTGAGAAACAATAGAAGGAGGTGCAGCTGGTGACACTATTGAGAAACAATAGAAGGAGGTGCAGCTGGTGACACTGTGGAGAAACAATAGAAGGAGGTGCAGCTGGTGACACTGTGGAGACAAAGTCAACGTGTATGAAAATTGCTACTTCATATACAAGGATTCTTAAACCTATTAAAGCAGTGAAATCTGAAAAGAACACAGAACTAAGTGATCTCAGGTCAACTGTAGCCCAGTTGTCCCATGATTCCGAGAGTAATTCAGTGGATGCCCTCACACTGCAAGCTCAAGGGAAATGAAGATGCTGACAGGCTGGCTAAAGAGGAAGCAGGAATATCGCAAGATGACAACCTGGTCAGCTATGAAGAAGCAAAAACCATCGCCAGAGGGCATTACAAAGCAAAGTGGGAGAAAGAACACACAAAACACAACAATGATGATGGATATTACCAACTGTCCAGAAGGGACCAGACTATCATACTTCGCCTCCGGACGGGTGAGACACCTCCTGTAAACTAAACTCAAGATAAGCACCAACGACCTGTGCTCCTGTGGCTTGGCGAGCATGACAAAAAAGTATATTCTACAGAACTGCCCCCAGTATGCAGACCTAAGAAGTAAGAGATGGCCCACTTACACCAGCTCCCAAGACAAACTGTATGGCGTGGCTGGCAATCTGAGGCCTGTATTAGAGAATCGGAAAACCCAATCTAGTGAGAACACAGAAAAAGAAGAATGCGTAATTAAACTGTGACATTCTATACATAAATGTGTAGTCAGGAATAAAACGTGTATTTGAAAATAGCGAAAATGATGTCTACCGATAAAAACCAATAATGTGAATGATATGTATATATTAATGAGAAAAACAATAGAAGTGGTAGAATGATTTGAATAGAATTGGCAATTACTAATATTACTATGATATTACTAATATACTGGCAATTACTATGATATTACTAATATACTGGCAATTACTATGATATTACTGATATACTGGCAATTACTAATATTACTATGATATTACTAATATATTAGCAATTACTAATATTACTATGATATTACTAACATACTGGCAATTACTATGGCACACTGACGATGATTCTTCTTCTTCTTCTTTGCGATCGTTTTTTACGATCAATTTTAATCACTCTTTGTGATATGTTTGATCTTGCCAAAAACATGTATACTTTCTTCTTCTTCCCGATCATTCTAGGCCTGTTTTAATCATTCTCATTGTGATATATAAACAGCCAAACATCAGAACGTGATGTGTGCACCAGCCTTCAGCACCTATTTGAGCTCAGTTGCTTATCCTTCGGTGGGGTGTTTGTTTTCAGCCAGCTTTTGATTTACTAGGTGAGCTTTCCTAGGGTTCGACTGCTTTGCCGTATTTTTGGGCTTTGAGATCTACCCCGGGGACAGTGAGTTACGCTATTTATGCCCGTTCTGACTGAGAAATATTTCTCGGGCTTGTAAGCTTATCCTCGGACGGCGTCTTACTCGTATAAAACACCGTGTAGAGTATCGGCCTTCGCCAATGTTTAGACCCGAACTTCCTGTCTGATCCGTACATTGTCGGCCTTGCTTACCGTACATTTTGAGTATGATCCGGGGAAGGAACATTTCGCCTTTCTAGACGCGCATTGGTACGCGGCAATTAGCAATTGACCTCGAAAGCACTGGCATGGGGCCGAGTACAAAAAATGTAGAGGGTCGTTTCAGTCGGCGCTATCAGCGTAACTGGATTTTGCGCTCGCCGCCATCACCCGCCCCAGTTATTCCGGGATGTTAGTTACGACTGCAACAAACCTGCCCGGTTGCCCCAAGGCTGGCAGTTCCGTTTGGCATCACCAACCTCAGTTCTTCCGGGGATGTTAATTTTAGTCGCACAGTACCTTGCACGGTTATCCTAGGGCGGGTAGTTTCGTTATGCACTAAACGCAACTTGTTCTTTTGCGCTCGGCAAACCTTTGCCCAGTACATGTGTCTGCACCAGGCTACCGATGCGGGGTCAGCTGCAATCTCTCTCGCACCAACACAAGGGTAGACTTTATTCGTTTCTGGTCCTGTCTTATTTATTCTTTCTGACGGGCTGGCAATGTTTGCCCCCTCCTCAGGGCTTCGAGCTTCGCCCTATGTGGGCATACGTTTGGTCACTGGATGCACCTCTCATCCATGTCTGAGATGTCTCGTTGCTGTTTTTGCGTTCAGGACTTTGGCAATATCTTGTTGGACATCGAGATTTGTGCGTTTTGCCTGAGAACAAAAATTCTCACTATGTATCTTTATTGTGTTTCTGAATTGCACTGCTACCACTACCAGTGTTTTCTCCTGATCCCTGCCCTCTTAGCCAGACCGGGAAACCAGAGTCTGTTCAGGGTCACTCGTGGAGGTTGGGGCAGGGTCTTGTTGCGTGCCCTGCAACCCTGGCTCATGTTACCACCATGACCTCATGAGCCTTTGACCCCAAAACATGTACATGTTGCACATTGGTTTGTAGGCCTCTAAACGCATAGACTTCTACACGTTTAGGGCACGTGCATCCGATTTCAGCCAAACCTCCTTAGAAAACCTCATGCGTGGGAGGTTCTATTCTTGACACCCCAAATCTGGACCCGGTAACCACTGGAGGATCGATGATTGAAAGGAGAACATTTATCGCATTTCATAAACTAAAGCACACGAAGAAAGTTGAGGGACAGAAAAAACTATAAAAATTATATTTTTAAGAGTGTTGCTGCATCTTTCTATAGCAAATGTCTCAAGTATGACCTAGGCACTTAGTAAATCAGCTTGAGAAGCATATCAATGTCTTTGAATACAAATACTATAAAATGAAAATCGTGGCATATCCTTTACATGACGTAGCCATCAACCACACCAAACGAGTAGTTGATTTTCTAGGCACCACTTATATGTTCAGTAGTTTGCCATTGCTTTCTGAACGGTGAGGTCTATTTTTGCCTTTTTTGTAAAAATCCCACGAAACGAATTTGTTTCCCAAACTTGCTCACCGTGGGGTTTGAACCAGGTACGCTTGGTTTGTGATCGAGCTCATTACCGCTTGAGCTGCAGACGCTCACTACAAATACTATAATGAAGGCACAGTACATATAATGGACACGGGAAATAACTCAAATAAATCCATAACGCCATAATTAAACATTGAAGATGGTTGTATATAGAAGATAAAAATAGAACAGCGGAAAAATGAAGTATTTTGATGATATAAAACGGTCATGAAAGCGTAAATAAGACAATGCTGAAATAGTGTATATCAAGAAAGAGAAAAAACAAAGTTTCTATGTTGCGAAGACTAAGTAGAAGTTGGGTAACAAGGTGTGATAAAACGATAGCAAATAAATGCATTAAATGCTTATGGAGATGTTTATATGAAAGCTGTCATGTGGGCGAAGATCCGTAACGTACATTTTCCTAAATGAATGAATAATTCTAGACATTGAAAGCAAAGATATACAGTGAGAGCAAAGTAAAATATTGCCTAGCAACCAAGTGTTTCGATCATTCATTTCTATTTGACATTTGAACACACGTCAACCCTGATGGTTCGTCTAGCGTAATTTAAAATGGCAGGAGAAGTAATTAAATTGATGTTCCATTTCATGACACGAAATGTTGGGAAATTCTGTAAGACTTTCTATGTTTGTCAATAGCTATGGAGACAGACATCAGAAACATTGACTGAATAATCAAATAGCTATGGAGAGACAGAGAGACATCAGAAACATTGACTGAATAATCAAATAGCTATGGGGAGACAGAGAGACATCAGAAACATTGACTGAATAATCAAATAGCTATGGAGAGACAGAGAGACATCAGAAACATTGACTGAATAATCAAATAGCTATGGAGAGACAGAGAGACATCAGAAACATTGACTGAATAATCAAATAGCTATGGGGAGACAGAGAGACATCAGAAACATTGACTGAATAATCAAATAGCTATGGAGAGACAGAGAGACATCAGAAACATTGACTGAATAATCAAATAGCTATGGAGAGACAGAGAGACATCAGAAACATTGACTGAATAATCAAATAGCTATGGAGAGACAGAGAGACATCAGAAACATTGACTGAATAATCAAATAGCTATGGAGAGACAGAGAGACATCAGAAACATTGACTGAATAATCAAATAGCTATGAGAGACAGAGACATCGAAACATTGACTGAATAATCAAATAGCTATGGAGAGACAGAGAGACATCAGAAACATTGACTGAATAATCAAATAGCTATGGAGAGACAGAGAGACATCAGAAACATTGACTGAATAATCAAATAGCTATGGAGAGACAGAGAGACATCAGAAACATTGACTGAATAATCAAATAGCTATGGAGAGACAGAGAGACATCAGAAACATTGACTGAATAATCAAATAGCTATGGAGAGACAGAGAGACATCAGAAACATTGACTGAATAATCAAATAGCTATGGAGAGACAGAGAGACATCAGAAACATTGACTGAATAATCAAATAGCTATGGAGAGACAGAGAGACATCAGAAACATTGACTGAATAATCAAATAGCTATGGAGAGACAGAGAGACATCAGAAACATTGACTGAATAATCAAATAGTCTAAGTAGACAAACGTCATGTAGTCGTCATTAGATACATTCTTCACCCATGTGTTGCCAGGGCTCACAAGGAGCAAGAATGGTAATACTGCCACCACAAGGCAGGTCGTAAGAGGCGACTGAGTGGTAAGCTAGGGAAGCAAAGAATGTACCACTGCCACCTACAAGGCATGTCGTAAGAGGCGACTGAGGTAGGAGCTAGGAAGCAAAGAATAGTACCACTGCCACCTACAAGGCAGGTCGTAAGAGGCGACTGAGGTAGGGCTAGGGAAGCAACGAAAGTACCACTGCACCTAAGGCATGTCGTAAGAGGCGACTGAGGTAGGAAGCTAGGGAAGCAAAGAATAGTACCACTGCCACCTACAAGGCATGTCGTAAGAGGCGACTGAGGTAGGAAGCTAGGGAAGCAAAGAATAGTACCACTGCCACCTACAAGGCATGTCGTAAGAGGCGACTGAGGTAGGAAGCTAGGGAAGCAAAGAATAGTACCACTGCCACCTACAAGGCAGGTCGTAAGAGGCGACTGAGGTAGGAGCATATGGAAGCTACCCTAGTAAACAAAAAGCGTCCCAGAAATCGAATGGGCTGGGCTATTTGTAGGCGAATAACTCGCACAACGTACAATTGCTCTTATGCTCATATCACATACAACTCACATAGATTGGTTTGATTAGCAAGTGTTCGATATGGAGCGTTCGAAGAAGAAGAAGATGCATTCTTAGTATCTCAGAAAACACGCATACACACGTGCATGCGCACATACACACGCACACGCGCGCGCATATATAACACACATACATAGATACATACATATATAACGCACATACATTACGAGCTATAATAGGGCTTCTAAAAAGTTAAACATTTTCAAATGTTTAATTTGTTGATAGATTATGTGCCATCTCCACATCGATTATCAGTTACAATGGATCTCAAAAACTGTGTGCCTTGTCATGACGCACTCTGCCAAGCTGTTCCTTTTCCATCTATTAGTGTTTCCATCCCAATTATGTTGCTGTCTTCCTTTTGTTCACCAACTCTCAACTTCCCTCCCGTTTTGTTTACATTAGAGTGTAATGTCTGTTTATGTGGTCAGTATCAAGCCGGTCACCTTTTCTCTCTCTCGCGATCGTTCTGTTTGGCCATTTTTATCGTTCTTATTGTGATATATAAACAGCCTTTGCCAACAACGTATTTTTACCTCACATCACTCAGCACCATTTGGAGCTCTGGTGTTTATCCTTCGACGAACGTGTCCGGTTTCAGCCAGCGTTTACTGGGCTCGCTCTCCGTCAGCCTTTGGCTGTCCCCAGCCTACCTGCAAGGCGGCAGGTTGGTCACCTTTTAATTCCCAGTGTTTCTCTTGTACCCATTTGGGGCTGGGTCGACCTGAAACAGTTACTGTCGACAATAATTTCACTCCCACTGTATAATTAAACCACGGAACACACAACTACAATGCAAGCGTACTAACCACTACGCTACCAAGGCCCTCGATGTCTTTCTCTGGGATTCTCTGGTTTAATTGTGCCACTAGTGTATTCGACTTTTAGTCGATGCTTCGGAAGTTTCAAAATGGTAGGTTACGGTATGAGTGAAGCAAGTAAAGGTTTAGTGGCAATGAGAGTTATGGCGGCTGCTAATATCGCGCAACGGCTGCTTGTCATCCTGTATCAGACGCTAGTTCTCTCCACCATTGAATATGCAATGGCCATCCTCACTGTTAGTAAAACGCAAATTGAAAGACTGGAAAGAATACAGAATGAGGCTATGCGTATCCTTCTCGGTTTCACACGGGATACACCCTGCATGGCGATGAGGTTTCTCCTGGATTTCCGGACCATGGAGTATAGACTCACGATAGATAGAATTACGTGCGTACCTCAAAATAAGTGCTAAAAAGGATCACCCATTGCACGATCTGCTCAGCACCAGTGGAGGAAATCAATTAAAGCGGGGCAAGTGGTGAGTTGGCCGTGCTGCAGACACTGTTCAGCTGGTGTGCGGGCTCACAAATATCGATTATGGGGAAGAATAGATACCGATGCCTTCAATATACGGGAACACTTTTTCCACCATCATTAAATTTGACAAAAGTGGCAAAGAGAGGAATCCCGTGGCGTTGGATGCAGACGTTAAGGCTATCATTGATAGAAACTGCAATGAAGGTGCCGTTGTGATTTACACTACCCTCCATATTAGCCTACCTTATCGTGGTTGGAGGGTTTGTGTGCCTTTAGGATCCTTCAGGCTATGTCGGCGGAGTCTAACTCCTGGCAGGTCTAACCAAGCCGAACAGACTGAAGGTGAAAGGCCAGACCAAAAGGCGGGGAGCAGGATGGGGCCTCATAAGGTGACAGTGCAGAACCCACGGGCGAGTGGTAAATGCACTGGCTGCAACCAACCCATCCCCAGCTATGGGACAAATAGCACTTGTCCTCTCTCTCTTGAGGAGGACATCCTTTTTCTTGTCTTGTCTTCTACTTCTATGACACTTTCCCTTAAGCATAAGGGATTAAACTACAGTGTCCAGGAAGCACACCCTGCAAAAAGCCTGGGTTGGTGAGCCCGGCAACAGAAGGCTGAAGTCATCTAGAGTAGGACGACTCCAGACAAACCCGGGAAGACAGATCTCGTCAGCAGGGGACTGCAACTGTCTAGAGAACAACCTCAAAAAAGATGTCCTCAGAAACGGAATGTGTCAGCCATTATTGGCGGGGAGGAATCGACACATACGAACAACTCAGATGGCCATGGCCATTTACACTAATGGATCGGTAGTTTGTCACGAAAAGTCCGTATGGGCCTTCTCTGCAAGCTCATGTGGCAGAACGGTCCATGAGGCCAGTGGTGCATTTCATATGACAACAAGCAGCATGACAATGGAGGTACTGGCGGTGACTAATGCTTTACGTTGGCTAGAGTCACAAAACTACACTCATGCGTGCATTCTGAGTGATTCATTGAGTATGATCCGTAAGGTAGAGGCTGGTTCGGTGCGCAGGCAATGGACTGAATCACTGCACGGGTCAAAAATTTGCAGAATCACACTTATCTTCGTTCCGGGGCACATGGGTGTCGTTGGCAGTGAGAGAGCAGACAGGCTGGCTGGCTCTGCCACCATATCAGAGGGCCAGCCAATGGATAGAGCTGATATTTTGAACGCCCTCATAGAGTGTTGCCGCAAAGAAGATTTTCATTTAAACCAATCCACGTCAACTACTAGATTGCAGGAGCTGGGCTTGAAGATTGGAGTAGCAAGAAAAGAACGGCATAACAGGTACGTGAGTAGGCTCATCAATCAAAATCGAACTGGTACGGTCAGTCGCTGGACGCTGTTGGAGATATTGGAGATCGGAGCACTTATGGACATGTCCGGAGTGCAATGAAGATATTCCAAACTGAAACTGAATGAGTGAATGTCGTCTATCCAGACTCTCAACCTCCAGGGTCTTACTTGAATCTGCTGTCTTGAACATGTGTTTGCGGAAATGAGAAAGCAGACATGTTAGCATCTACATGACCGATCGTCATGAAGCTAGAGATGGATATGAAACTCCATCTCTTGTGCTTTCTATAGTAGGGCTGCAAACTTATCACTAACATCTATTTGAACTTGGTTTTATTTTTCATTCAAAGTATCTAAATAAACATAGTGTTGCAAATTTGTCCTAAAATTGTTCCTTATGTTTCTGTAATGGTCTGTTGGAGGAAAAAAACTGCAATTGATATTGAGTCTATCCTACGATTTAAGGAGTTTAAAATTAAACATTATATACGAAAAATGAAATGCATAAGGGGACGAATAAAAAGTGTGTTTAATAAGCGAGCAACAGGAACCATCAGTATGCAGATCGCTCGACACTTGTTGGGAGAAAGGGTGCTGATTACCTATGTGTTTGTCCGGAGTAACATTGCGTTAGATCAGTAACCAATGATTAGTATATTCTTTTAGATGTAGGTTTATATTCACATTCACCAGCTTTTCTTTTCGGACGGGAGGGGGATGAGGGAAGGGGGAGGGTTCTAAATTGGTCTGTTGTGCTGGTTTGATTCTTTTTTCATATTTGATTGAACATGTTCCAGTCATTTGTTTCGTTGTTATTCTACAGTCCTTTCATGTCTTTCAATAATCCTTGTGTTGTTATTCTACAGTCCTTCCATGTCTTTCAATAATCCTTGTGTTGTTATTCTACAGTCCTTCCATGTCTTTCAATAATCCTTGTGTTGTTATTCTACAGTCCTTCCATGTCTTTCAATAATCCTTGTGTTGTTATTCTACAGTCCTTCCATGTCTTTCAATAATCCTTGTGATCTTGCATTATTCTATCCTATAGCCTAGCATTCTATCCTATAGCCTAGCATTCTATCCTATAGCCTAGCATTCTATCCTATAGCCTAGCATTCTATCCTATAGCCTAGCATTCTATCATATAGCCTAGCATTCTATCCTATAGCCTAGCATTCTATCCTACAGCCTAGCATTCTATCCTATAGCCTAGCATTCTATCCTATAGACTAGCATTATATCCTATAGCCTAGCATTCTATCCTATAGTCTAGCATTCTATCCTATAGCCTAGCATTCTATCCTATAGTCTAGCATTATATCCTACAGCCTAGCATTCTATCGATTAGTGTACACTTTTTTCAATCTACTGATTTTACCTATTTCTTTTACGTATTATCTACTTTATCAATATACTTTCTCTTATACTGCTTGGTACTCGTTTCCACTTTCTTTTTAAGCTTTGTGTATAGTCCTGTCGTGGATCTTTTTAATTACAGAGTTTATGTTTGATGTTTATCTCTTCTATCCAGTTTCTTTTTGTTTTCATTGAGCAATCCTTGATGTTGTTTACTCTCCTCCAACTTCACATGTCCCCATTCTTCTTTCTTTCTTCTTTTGTCATCACACTGCTACTGGGTTGTTGCCCAGTGTTGTGGTTTTCTGTTTTTGTCTTGCGCTGTTCTGGTGGCTTGGGTGATTGTTATTTTTGCTCTTTGACAGGATTCTTCTATGCCATCTAACCATCTTTTCGTGATCTTCCTCTCTCCTTCTTTCCTGATGTTCTGTTTTAGAAGACTCTATATTGTGGAGTTTAGATGCATTCTTATTAAGTGGCCAAATCACTTCATTCTTTGTTTCTCAATGTAATTCAAGTACGGTTCTGTGCTAACTTACTTTCTTATGCTGATGTTGGTGACCTCATGTCCTCAATTAACTATCTATATTGTTGTTTACTTTGATCCGTCTACAGTTGTCAACTTTGTTAGTTTAACGAATTTCTCAGTGTTCACGACGGTGCATTCTTTATGACATAACAATGTTTGTTTGTTTGCACTCGTTCTTATCAACCTGTTTAATCATCCATTGTGACAGGTTTGTTTGTACTCGTTCGTATCAACCTGTTTAATCATCCATTGTGACAGGTTTGTTTGTTTGTACTCGTTCGTATCAACCTGTTTAATCATCCATTGTGACAGGTTTGTTTGTACTCGTTCGTATCAACCTGTTTAATCATCCATTGTGACAGGTTTGTTTGTTTGTACTCGTTCGTATCAACCTGTTTAATCATCCATTGTGACAGGTTTGTTTGTACTCGTTCGTATCAACCTGTTTAATCATCCATTGTGACAGGTTTGTTTGTACTCGTTCGTATCAACCTGTTTAATCATCCATTGTGACAGGTTTGTTTGTTTGTACTCGTTCGTACCAACCTGTTTAATCATCCATTGTGACAGGTTTGTTTGTTTGTACTCGTTCGTATCAACCTGTTTAATCACCCATTGTGACAGGCTTGTTTGTTTGTACTCGTTCGTATCAACCTGTTTAATCATCCATTGTGACAGGTTTGTTTGCACTCGTTCTTATCAACCTGTTTAATCATCCATTGTGACAGGTTTGTTTTTTGCCAAGAACGACTAAACGTTGCACCTCGCTTCATAGGCTCCTACACGTGTTGGACAAGCGCATCCTTAATTTTCCGACTAGGGAAATGTTTGAGTTTATATGGCCTGATCATCCCTAACCGACATAACATTCAACATTCATGTATTAAATTTATATAATTACATTCCAATTTGAGTGTTTGTGACAATGGTAGTATTGCATTTACTAATGGATCTACGAAGAATGGTGGGAAACCAGGATGGGGGTTCTCTGTTAGAGTGCGGCTCAGTGTTGTTATTTTGTAGCTTGGAATGTTACTATCGACCAACTCCAGTAACAGAATGAGACCGAAGCAGCTACTACAGATCTGAACTGACTATCCTTGACTCAAGATAATGTTGATTTTACCACTATCCTGGCAATTCACGTCACTGATACTAAACTGTTATACCACTATCCTGGCAATTCACGTCACTGATACTAAACTGTTATACCACTATCCTGGCAATTCACGTCACTGATACTAAACTGTTATACCACTATCCTGGCAATTCACGTCACTGATACTAAACTGTTATACCACTATCCTGGCAATTCACGTCACTGATACTAAACTGTTATCACTACTATTGGTTGTTGTTGTTCCTTTGAAAATAGCAGCAAAATGGGTGATATTCCTGTATAGTTATTAACGACTGTTTTATCTTAAGGACATATGTGACGACTTTTTGTCGTAAGGGCAAATGTAACGACTTTGTGTCTTAAGAGCATATGCAACGACTTTTTGTCTTAATGACATATGCAACGATTTCTCGTCTTAATGACATATGCAACGATTTATCGTCTTAATGACATATGCAACGATTTCTCGTCTTAATGATGAGGCCATGACTTGTTTGACGTAACTAAATTTGCGTTTTGCAGCGCAAGTGACACTTTACTGAACACATTTGATGGATACACTTCGATAATTTCTTCATGTGTGTTTTATCCTATAGTCATTCGGTAGCTGAAGAAGAACAAACAATATAGCGTGCAGAAAGCTGCGATGAATTATTTATACAGAATTGATAGATCTGTGATTCAATCTATCAGTTATTGATCACTTTCATTGTTGTATTTTTGTCATTAATTTGAGCATTCCTAGACGTAATAGTGCAACACATAGAACATTCTCGTTTCAAATCGAGACAAAAATATGATTGTGAGTTTAACTCACGCAACTGATGTTTCACAAGTAAGAAAATGAACTGGTCCGCCTATCTCCTGCATATTTTGAATTACAAATGTATATAGTGTGACATTAAGACATTTCCATGCCTAGATCAAGTAAATAATTTGTCTCTTTGTTTTTCTTTGCTGTTGTTTGATTTTAGTTCAGTTCAGTCATTTATAAAATAAACCTTTCGTCATTCTCAGCCGATATACTGGGTTCGCAGTATTTTTGAAGATGAGGCAAAGTCAGTCTACTGGCTTATACAGTATACACTTAAGAAAGCTGTATTGCTTAAGACAGACAAGCCTGTCGCACACTTCTTCGACACGGTTCTTTAGCCTGCGAGGCAGGTAGAACTGTAGAACTGTAGAACTGCACGGATGGAGCAGAAATGACAAACAAGTAAGGAAATAACACTCCCAAGAAGTGCAAATATTCCTTGCCTACATTACAAAAGAACATGTCAAGCCCACATCGGTCTCACTAGTCATCTACGTACACAAAGACAAACATAATGCAACTACCTTCTCTTGGATGAAAAATTGTAGTCATCATTCACCTGTGATGGACGAGTATCAGATCATACTTTGTAATGTAGAAGTGATGGACGATCATACTTTGTAATGTAGAAGTGATGGACGAGAATCAGCTCATACTTTGTAATGTAGAAGTGATGGACGAGAATCAGCTCATACTTTGTAATGTAGAAGTGATGGACGAGAATCAGCTCATACTTTGTAATGTAGAAGTGATGGACGAGAATCAGATCATACTTTGCAATGTAGAAGTGATGAACGAGTATCAGATCATACTTTGTAATGTAGAAGTGATGGACGATCATACTTTGTAATGTAGAAGTGATGGACGATCATACTTTGTAATGTAGAAGTGATGGACGATCATACTTTGTAATGTAGAAGTGATGGACACATTAGATCATACTTTGTAATGTAGAATAGGCCGAAGGTAACCAAAAATGACAGAGTAAATATTTTTCAGTTAAAATATCGTGATGTCGTATTTGATGTACAATATTTTCGTTTCACTTGGGTTTTTCTAAAATATAATATTCTTTACTAATATATTTTGTTGTTTTTCTTTCACAGGTCGCTAATCAGAACAAGTACAACACGCAACAATTATCGCCGATTTTGTATTTAATTGCCTCTCTTCAAGTTAAACGCAAACAATTTTTGGACAAAATATGAGCAACTTTAGTGGCTTGTACTTGTGCTTCTTTGTAGTATAGATATTTTGCATTAAGATTTGTAAGCTGTAATAATATCATATAGAAAACAAAATAAAACAAAAACCGATTTAAGCATTAATCAAGATAGTTTTAAAAGTAGAATCACATACTAAATCAACATTTCGACCAAAAGACCTCAATCAAGCAACGAACAATAACTTTTAATAAAAAAATATTACAACATGATCTTCAATAGCCACAAAGAAAAATGAACACAAAGCATATCTTACATAAAGTTTTGATTCTATAAAAGTAACAATATAAAAACTAAAAAGTAACAAAAACAAGAAAGGACAAATGAAAGGAGATGTAATACCTAATCTCTCTCTCTCTCTCTTTCTCTCTTTGCCTTATTACCCCGGATTGGGTATAGGCCCTCAACCAACTCATGCCAAGTCTTCCTATCTCTAGCTATCTCCTGCAGCTCCTCCAGCTCTTCTTTATATTGTTGATCTCCGCCTCCAAATCTGGTCTCCATGTATTTCTCGGCCTCCCCTTCTTTTGCTGTCCCTGCGGTTCCAGGCAAGGACCTTCTTGTTATATTCCTCCGGTTTTCGCAAAGTGTGTCCTATCCAGCGCCAGCGTCTTTTAACCTGTTCATTCATTGAATCTGTCTTGTTCTCTCCATAAGTTCTCATTTTCCCATATCATACCATCTTATTCCTCTATTCTGCGCAGACACCAGTTGATGAATTTTTGCAATTTATGCGCTATTGTTTTAGTTGATCTCCATGTTTCTGACCCATACAGTAGAACTGCTTTAACATTAGAGTTAAATATCTGAATTTTTGTTCTAGATTTGATTTCTTTAGACTTCCATATGTTTCCCAGTGCAATGAAAGCTCCTCTTTCCTTCTGTATTCTTATTTTAACATCTCTATCTGTTCCACCCTCATTGTCTACATTGCTGCCCAAATATGTGTATGATTCTACCTCTTGAAGTGGGATTTCACCCAGGAGATCGTGTTGTCGTTTGCTTGGTTAATTCTCATTATCTTTGTCTTTCCATTATGAATGTTCAGCCCTAGTTGCTGGGACCTTAGATTCAATGTGTTTAGCTTATCCTGCATCTGATTTCGTGTATGTGACAGAAGGGCTATATCATCAGCGAAGTCCAGATCATCTAGTTGCTCTGTCAGTCCATTGGATTCCATTTCTGGTGTTAATTACTGTGGTCTTCATAATCCAGTCTATTGCCAGTAAGAACAACAAAGGTGATAGAAGGCATCCCTGACGCACTCCTGTTCCTATTCCTGACGCACTGGTAATACCATATGGTACAAATCATATGTATGTATTGTGTCGAGTTCAGTTAGCCACAAAATACCATACAATATAAATATTATGATTTTCTAGGTCTAGTCAAATCCGATCATCAGTTGAAAATAATCAAATAGCTATGTCCTCATGTGCAAAAGTTGTGATAAGACTTATATAGACACAACTGACAAGAGGATTGAAGGCCGTCTCAACCAAGCATATGCTTAAGATGACATCGCTTTCGATCACTGAAGTCACGCCCACTATGGCATCACTGATCACACAAACAAGATGTTTGGAACATACACGTCACAGATAGCCGATCATGCTCAACTGATGAACAATATCAACAAGCCCTAGGAAATTGTTACTCACACACATACACTTTGTGTCTTGTACAACTTAACATGATACTTTGTGACTTGTACAACTTAACATGATACTTTGTGACTTGTACAACTTAACATGATACTTTGTGACTTGTACAACTTAACATGATACTTTGTGACTTGTACAACTTAACATGATACTTTGTGACTTGTACAACTTAACATGATACTTTGTGACTTGTACAACTTAACATGATACTTTGTGACTTGTACAACTTAACATGATACTTTGTGACTTGTACAACTTAACATGATACTTTGTGACTTGTACAACTTAACACACACACACATATATATTTGATACTTTGTGACTTGTACAACTTATCACACACACACACATATATATTTGATACTTTGTGACTTGTACAACTGAACACACTACATTTATATCTCTTTATACCTCTTTATACTTAATACCTCTCTTTATTACTCGTATTATCTTTTCTTTCTCATATTTTAGTTACTGTCTATTGTTTCAAATGCTACTTTCGTTACTTTTTTAGTCACGTTTTTATCAGCTGTGCTTCACGTTCTTATGAATTATACACGTGATGTGTCATTATATGTGTCATTATTGTTAAATTACAACTTTTGCTTGACAAAGTCATTTTGGTGTAAATGTTGGTTTTGTTTTGATACTGTACTTCATAAAACGACTCGCTTCCCGCTTTGATATTTCGTAAAGTACTAGCATTATTCTATGTGACATTTAGACATTGAGTGGTAATAATAAAAAAGGCAGTGATTTGTTTTCTGCACTCTCTATTTGCCATGTTTGTTAAGCTTATCAATATTTCAATACACTCAGAGTCAAACTAATCGAATACAGCAGACCACAATGTGTAAGATATTCAAACAAAGAGGATTGTGACACACGGCAGGGATGATTAAACTTTAATCAACAGCAAATTAAATGCAGTAGCCAGAAGAAAGAAATGCAATTTCAGTGAACATGATCTTACACGGGCTACTGGTTTGTATTCTTAGAGTAGACGGGAGACTCAAAATATTGTTTGAAGAATCGTTTACTTAGTCATGTCAGTTTCAATAATATTGATTATTTACTAAATTTATAGCTGGTAGTGTAGCTGTGTTGCCCATAACTCGCGTGACAAATATATAGTTAATCAGAATGTGTTCTAGTAAAGTAATCGCGTGTAGATAACGTGTTCTAGTAAAGTAATCGCGTGTAGATAACGTGTTCTAGTAAAGTAATCGCGTGTAGATAACGTGTTCTAGTAAAGTAATCGCGTGTAGATAACGTGTTCTAGTAAAGAAATCGTGTGTAGATAACGTGTTCTAGTAAAGTAATCGCGTGTAGATAACGTGTTCTAGTAAAGTAATCGCGTGTAGATAACGTGTTCTAGTAAAGTAATCGTGTGTAGATAACGTGTTCTAGTAAAGTAATCGTGTGTAGATAGCATAAGCACACTTTCACAAGTTTATAAATAAGGTAACAATTGCTATGTGCTAGAAGTGTTCAGCAGCGCCATATCTAACATGAACGTTTGCTAATATACTCACTTTACAGCATTGCCAACTGCGAACGACGTGATACCATAGAAAAAAATATAATATAAACCTATAGAATGTTATATGAAAAATAAATGATTTTTGTTGACGTTTCTTTTTAAAGAAAATGTTGATGTTTAGATTTAAAAAATAGAACGCTACAAACTTTGAATACGAAAATTACAGTAGTCAGGATTTTGTTTAACAAATGAACGTAATTTGTTTAGAAAACATAACACAAGTTTTGTTAGTGAAAGTGTTGATGTTATTTATTGCTAACTAGGTTTTCAAAATTCGTGTCATGCTTGGTAAGGGTTCAATAATAACGGAACACACTCGACAATAACAGTTCAACGGGGACAATGTTTTTACGAGACATGTTTTTACGTCAAGAAGCTTGACAAAGTGGTCTCACGCAAGTAATATGTTGTTTCAAAAAAACAAGAGGTTTAATAGCTACTTGACATAATTTTGTATTCTGATTTTTTTAATAGCACATAATACAGAACCATCAATGTTTTGAAAACGTTCTAAATTTACCACTCGTTACATGACATATCAAATACGAGGTATGCTACTATTATAGTAGTGTTATTTTGCTCCTGAAGTGAATTTACTGTCCTTATATTACATTTTCTTGCCTCATATCCTTCAAAGCATAAAAGAAACATGAAAATTCTTTTTAAAATTTCCAGATATATTTTATGTAAAAGTAGCATTTTTATCATGAATAAAATCAGTGTAAGATTCAACAAAAATATTGATAATGTAATGATCAATCATGCTTTGGCAGATTAAAATGACTTCTTGAATCCTATTACTTTCTTGTTGTCTATAATATGTTGTTTGAACTTATACAAAGAGAATACCATTTATTCATTTATTTTCACAAAATACATCATTTTCATCTTCGAACGTTTTCATATCGTCCACTTGTTAACCACTCTTTGTGATTTCTATGTGATCTGAGCCTAAGAGCGAATGTACGTTGTGCCTACTATCTCCAGTACTATCTGCAGGGGACAAACAGTGTCATTTGCAGACGACATCATGGTGTACAGACAGGGGAGAAACAGGGATGAAATTGCTAATAAACTCCAGGAAGAACTGAACCGCATCATGGCCCGTTGCGATGTTTCTGGTTTCAACGATAAACCATACCAAAGCTGTGCTATCATGGTTCTCCCTAAATAATCACATTGTGAAGTCTGACACACCACATGTCACTTTAGATGGACATACACTCACCCGAACAGCATCCATGAGTTATTTGTGTGTAAAATTTGATCGCAGTTGTGCTTTAGGGCCATATCGACCAAGTTATTGCCAAGGCTCGCAACGCACTATACGCACTGAGAATCATGGCGGCTGCTAACATTGAGCAACGCCTTCTTGTGCTCTTGTACCAAGGTGTTGTTCTGTCATGTATAGAATATGCATATGGAAAAATAATAAGAGAGGCCAGTGGGGCCTACGCAACAACCACAAGTAGCTTGACAATGGAGGTTCGGGTGGTTACGCAGGCGGTGAAATGGTTGGCATTTCACAACTACTCTCGTGTTTTCATACTCAGTGACTTCATAAGCATGATCCGTAGGGTCGAATCAGGAATGGTGAGACGCAACTGGGTGAAGGTACTGGTACGGACAATGACCAGAGAAATCATTTTCATTATTGTCCCTGGGCACGCAGGAGTTAAGGGTAATGAACGAGCTGATAGATTGGCTGGCTTGGCTACAATATCAGAAGGAGCTGCCATGGATCGAAATGACATTCTTCACGCATTGAGAGAGTCTTTCCGAACAGAGGAGTTTCAGGGCTGTGAATCCCACTCGCAGACCAGATTGAGGGAGATCGGTGTCAACATTGGTGAAGCCCAAAAAGAACGACATACTAAATATGCAAGGCGATTGATTAATCAACATCGAACTGGCGTGTTGGGCCGCTGGACGCTGCTGGATTTGCTGAGGCGGAGATCGGAGCACATATGGACATGTCCGGAGTGCTATGATGATAGTCCTCATATAACTGATAACTGGTACGTAGTGCAAGTTATGTGCCTACAAGTAGGCCAGCACTTCCTATTTATGCGACGCTTTTTACTTACTAGGGTAGCTTCTCAAGGCGGCTACCTCAGTCACCTCTTACGACATGCCTTCTAGGCTGTGTTACTATTCTTTGCTCCATTGTGAGTTCCGGCAATACACGGGCGAAATAACTCATATAAGAGTACAGGTATTACTTGTCCAATCAAACGTCTGGAAATATTCAGCCATTTCAATGCTTCTCAAAACAAAAACCATTTCATCTACACTTCTTTAATTTTCTTCTGAAATGTCCGATGTTACTAACAATATAACAGTGGAGGCAAAACGTTTCAGCCACCCTCGTATTTAAAGGAATCTTTACTCACGAACAGTTGTATGTAGCTCTATCAAGATCCCCAACACATCAACTGAACAAAGTGTTTACCAAATATAGAAAACTAGAAACTGAATTTCAAAACAATTCAAATCATTAACAGAAGAACAGTTACAACAACACATAAACAGACTTCGGTAAACATGTGACAACTGCAACATGAAAATCAACATAGACAAAACAGAAGTAATGACATTCGCTTGAGAGATGTGTCATGTGTTGCAGGGGTCCACAAGAGAGCAAAGAATAGTAACACTGAGACCTATAAGGCCTGTCGTAAGAGGCGACTTAGGTAGGGGCCTAGGGAAGCTATCCTAGTAAGTAAAAAGCTTTGCAGAAATCAGATGTGCTGGCCTACTTGTAGGCGCATAACTGGCACAATATATAATCGCTTTTAGGCTCGGATCACATACAAAACACAAAGAGTGGTTAACAAGTGATCAATATGAAGTGTTGGAAGAATAAGAAAAAGCTAGAGAGGTAAGCACTACCAACATCTCCATCGACAAACATCATTAGAACAAGTTATTCAAACAAATATGCAGTCAAGCAAATCAAATGACAAACAGCACCAATTTAAAAATACAAACATCTCGCCATGAACAATAAAAGAGTATTGTATAACACGATCTTTCTCCCGTTATTATGTTATCACTGCCAAGATCGACATCAAGAGACAAAAGAAAACTATTCACGACAGAGATGAAGTGTCTACTCATAGGGCTGGAAATATAAAGGAAACACCAGTTTAGAAATGAAGATGCCAGGAAAAAAGTGGGCACAAAATAATACGACGTCCACAAGAAACTACAAACTAATTGGTTCAGTCACAAAACCAGATTAACAACAGGCAGTGCACATCAAAGGGAAATTCTTTGACAAGGCAAAAAGTGGACCACGGAAGTAGTAGTGACAGTGAAAGACACCATGTACGAAATGTATAAAAGAGCCCGTTTTAGAAATCTCTTTGTATCCTGACACTGTGATGCAACCCAGGGTCAGGGAAACTAAATATATATGCAATTATAATAATAATACTTTACAATATAATCCTCATTATGGTTTTACAATATAATAATATCAATCAAGTGCCATGCCTGCTGGCGTAGGCGAATATGTCGCTCCGCAACTCTCTCCTTGGAGCAGTTAATCAGTTCTGACGTCGATCTTTTGTCCAACAACATGTCAGACCATCCAACATCCTTTCCCTCTGTCTTCTACGATCTCTCCTTCCCTGAATTTTACACGTTGTCACCAGATGTTTTAAACGCCTCTTCGCATTATGTGCACGAAGAACCATGACTGTCTGATTCTTATTCTTTTGATAATTTGTTGGTGCACATGTCTGTTTTAAAACCTCATCCTTTGTTTTCTTCACTATCCATGGAATTTTCAGCATTCTTCTATAAAACCCTACCTCTGTGGATTCCAATGATCGTATTGATTTCTTGTCCATTGTCCGTGATTAGCTGCCATAAATAAGTATTGGTTCTTCTTCTTTGCGTTCGTTCTTCGCGACCAATTTTAATCACTCTTTGTGATATGTTTGATCTTTGCCAAGAGCGTGTATACGTTGCACATTGGTTCGGTAGACCCCTAAACACATAGACTTGTACATGTTTAGGACACGTGCATCCGATTTCAGGCAAACCTCCTTAGTCGCCTCTTACGACATGTGTGGCAGGTAACAGTGGTTCTATTCTTTACACCCCAAATTTGGACCCCGGTAACCACTCGGGCGTAGTATTGGTTCAATATATCACTGGAAAACACGTTTCCGCCAGTGTGCGGAATATATCAGTCGAATTTTTCGCATGACTGATATTAAACTAAATGATTTCTCAAATAGTAACAGTATAGATAACATTTCTGCATAAATACCAGTTTTTAAGGCGGACCTTGATGAAAGTGATGTTCTGAGAATTACATGTTGATGGAAGGGCTATTAAAGGTGTAGTTCATTACAATTCTGAGGGCTCACATCATTGAGGTTTCCCTGGTAACAGCAAGTAAAACAGACACAAATAAGTTACAATTTTGGTAGCATTATTCTGTTTCGTACACTCGTAGAGACGAAAGTGCACATTTGAAAGCAGTAACAGAATAACCTGATATACATGAACACCAAAAACTTTCGAAACGGAGAAACGAATTTCAAGATAACAATCAATCACTCTTGAATTGATCTAAAAATCCGTTAATATCGCCGCATGAAATGGAACAAATAAATAAAAATAAGGATTAAAAAAACTGCGTATGACCATAATGAAAAAAATTTTTTGGTGGGAAAATTGTCGGGAAAAATACAACAGGCAGGGTCTCTGTGGCAGTGGGAAATTTTGTTTTATCTTTTCAGTTCAAACGATGCGTCACCGTTCAGGCTTTTTGGGGGAAAACCTAGGAGTGTTGCCGGAGTACGGGTTTTGCCCCCCCTCAGAAACGCCAAACACGAACCAACGAATGGGGAAAAAGGGCTGCCAAAGTACCTTTTTGGACTATGCAAACAAGAAAAAATTTTTTAACAACATTGTAGGCAAGCTCATAAACCAATTTCACAGGGATAATCCCCCATGAAAAGGAAAAAATTTACAAACTATATATCTCAGGGTTAAAACAACCATCATGCAACGAAATTGAAAAAAAAAATTTAACAAATATTCCCCCTTTTCCCCAAATATTTCATACCTTATTCGATATATTACAAATATTACCAGCCCTATTCATATAATTTGTTTTTGATAATTTAAATTACACACAATTTCTATAAATTAGTTCTTTTTTACCCCAAAAATTTAAACCTTTCAATTTTATACATTGTTTTTAGATATTTTCCCAAAATATTTAACATTTTTAAAACCCAAACCCAAACTAAATTCCCCAAATTACCCCTTTTTTTTATTTGTTAATTCTTTAGAAAACCCAAAAATTAAAATATTTTAAAATTTGTTCCTTTTGAATATTAAAAAATTACCCAACATATTTTTAAAAGTTATTCCTAGATATTTCCCAAATATTGTATTTTATATACCTTAGTTCAATATATTTCCCAAAAATTTCCTTTAAAATTTATAAACCCTTGTTTTAGATATTTACCCAAAAAAAGGGAAAAAAATTTTTGCCTTTCAAAGGGGGTAAAAAGGTGTTTGATTCCTTACACAAGGCAAAAAAGGGTTTTTTCACCCCACAGGGCGAAACAAAATGTTGGTCCCCTTTTTTAAGGAAAAAGGAAAAGTTGCCGTTCCCCTTCCGAGGAAAACAAGTGAGCCCTTTCTTAAAAAGAATAAAAAAAAGTGTTTCCATCCCTTTCCCCGAGGGGAAAAAAAAGTTGTTCATTCCCTTTTGAGGCAGTAAACAAAATTGTTCCTTTCCCCCATCAAAAAACCTCAGGGCATAAAAAAAAGTTGGTTTCTTTCAAGAAGCCCAGGGGGAAACAAAATGTTTATCCCTCCCAAAAGACCTCAGAGGCAAACAAATGGTTCTTTTTTCATGGGGGAAAAAAAATGTTTGGTCCCCCCGAAAACCTAGAGGCAGTAAAAAAAATGTTATTCTTTCTTTGGAAAAAACCTAAAAAATTAAAAAAGTTTGTTTCCCTTTTTCCAAAAAAAACCTCGAGGCAAAAAAAGTGTTTCCATTCCTTTTTTACAGAAAGGGCCCTCAGGGGAAAACAAATTGTTAATTTTTTTACAGAAAAAACCCCCGGGTCAAAAAAATGGGTTCCATTCCCTTTTTTCAAGACATAAAAAATTGTTCCATCCCTTTCAGAAAGACCTCAAAGGGAAAACAAAGTGTTTTGATTCTTTTTTACACGAAAAACCCCAGGGGGAAACAAAATGTTTTATCCTTTTTAAAGAAAAACCCGAGGCAGTAAAAAAATGGGTTGGTTCCTTTCTAAAAAGACGTAAAAAAAGTTGTTCATCCCTTTCCCCAGAAAGACCTCAGAGGCAGTAAACAAATTGTTTCATTTTCTTACAAAAGACCTCGGACGTAAACAAAGTTCCTTTCCCTTTTTTTAGAAAGACCTCAGGGGGTAAACAAAGTTTTTATTCTTTTCTTAAAGAAAGACTAGGGCAAAACAATTGTTCCCCTTTCACAGAGGAGTAAACAAAATTGTTGTTCTTTTTTACCGAGGCAGTAAACCCGTGTGTTGATCCTTTCTTTAAAGGCAGTAAAAAGTTGGATCCCTTTTTTGAGGGAAAAAGGTGTTCCGTCCCTTCATAAGGGAGAAAAAAATTTCTGTCCCTTTTTTACCGGGGGATAAACAAAGGGGGTTTTACCCTTTTTTTACAAAAGTGGGAAACAAAGTGGGTTCCGATTCCTTTCTTACAAGGGCAGAAACAAAATGCCATCTCTTTTTAAAAAAAAGACCTCAGAGGAAAAAGGGGTTATTCCCTTTTTTTTTATGAAAGACCCAGGGAAAAAGTGTGTTCCGATTCCCTTTCCAGAAAAAACCCGAGGGAAAAAAAAGTTGATTCTTTTTACAAAAGGGGTAAACAAAATGGTTATTCCTTTCCTTGGGGGTTTAAACAAAGTGTTTGTCCCTTTTTTTTGAAAGACCTCAGGGATAAACAAAGTGGCCATTCCTTTTTTACATGACGTAAACAAAAATTGTTCGTCCCTTTCAGAAAGACCTCAGAGGCAGAAAAATTGTTTTTTCTTTCCAAAGGGGAAAAAATTGTTGATCCCTTTCTAAAGGCCTAAAGGGGAGTAAACAAAATGTGTTTGTTCTTTCTTACAAAAAAGCCCAGAGGCAGTAAAAAAAGTTGGGTTTCCGTCCCCTTTTTACGAAAGACCCCAGGAAAAAAAGTGTGTTCCGTTCCCTTTATAAAGCCCAGGGAAAAAAAGTGGCATTCCTTTCAAAAGACATCAGAGGAAAAAAACAATTTTCCCCCCTTTTTTTTAAAAAAAAGACCTCAGGGCAGTAAACAAAAATTTTTCCCATTCCCCTTAAGAAAGACTCGGCGTAAACAAAGTGTGTTCCCATTCCCTTTTTGAAAAAACCCCGAGGGGAAAAAAAGGTTACCTTTCTTTTAAAAACCTCAAAAAAAACAAGTCCTTTCTTACTAAAAACCTCAAAGGGAAAAAAGTGGTTTTTGATTCCTTTTTTTCCGAAAGATCAGGCGTAAAAAAGTGTGTCCTTCTTATGAAAAACCCCAGGGCAAAAACAGTGTGTTCCGATCCCTCACATAGAAAAACCTCAGAGGCATAAACAAATTGTTTATTCCTTTTTTCAAAAAAAAGGGCAAGTAAACAAAGTGTGTTCCGATTCTTTCTTAACAACAAAACAAAGGGTTTATTCTCTAACGAGGCGAACAAAGTTGTTTTTCTACATAAAAGGGAGTAAACAAAATGTGTTCCGATCCCCTTTTTTTTCGGGCAGAAAAAAAAGTGTGTTCCGTCCCTTTCTGAGGAAAAAAGGTGCGTCCCTTTCACAAGGCAAAAAAAAAGGGGTTCCGTTTTCTTACAAGGAGTAAACAAAGTGTGTTCCATCCTTTCTTTCCCCGGGCAGTAAACGTTTTCCGTCCCCCCAAGGCAGTAAACAAATTGTTATCCCTTTCTTAAAAAGGCAGTAAACAAAATGTGTTCCGATCCTTTTTCATATGGAGAAAAAAAAAGTGGTTTGTTCTTTTTTACATAAAAGGAGTAAACAAAATGTTTTATCTCTTTCAGAAAGACCCAGGGCAGTAAACAAAATGTTGTTCCCTTTTTAAAGAAAAACCCCGGGGGTAAACAAAATGTGTTGATTCCTTTTTTTACAAGGGAAACAAAGTGTTTCCATTCCCTTTTTCAAGAGGCAGAAAAAAAGTGTTTCGTCCCCTTTCACATGGGCAAAAAACAAAGTGTTTCGATCCTTTTTTACAGAGGATAAACAAAAGGGGTTCCATCCTTTCACATGGGATAAACAAAGGGGGTGTTCCATCCCCTTTCACAGAGGCATAAAAAAAATTTTTTCCCTTTCTTCATAGGCATAAAAAAAGTGTGTTGATCCCTTTTTCAGAGGCATAAACAGGGTTCCATCCCTTTCTTACAAAGGGAGTAAACGGGGTGTTGATCCCTTTCTTTACCCAAAAAACAGTAAACAAGTGGTTCCGTCCCCTTTTTTTAAAAGTGGCAAAAAAAAAATTTGATTCCTTTTTTACATAGAGGAAAACAAAATTTTGATTTTTTAAAAGAAAGGGCCCCCAGAAATAAAAAAAGACCGATTCCTTTCTTAAAAGAAAAACCCAAGGGGTTTAAAAAAAGTGTTCGATTCCTTTTTTACATAGAAAGACCCTCAGGGGGGTAAACAAGGGGTTTACCTTTCTTTACATAAAGGAGTAAAAAAAGAGTTGTTCCTTTCTTTAAAGGGGCAAAAAAGTTGATCCCTTTCTTAAAAGAAAGACCTGGGCAGTAAAAGTGTTCCCAATTCCTTTTTCAAAAGGGTAAACAAAGTTGGGTTCCCATCCCCTTTTTTACACGAAAAACCTCAGGCAGAAAAAAAGTTGTTGATTCCCTTTCCATAGAGGATAAACAAAATGTGTTCCGATCCCTTTCTTACAGAAAAAACCTCAGAAAAACAAAATGTGTTGTTCCTTTTTTCAAAAAACCCAAGGGCAAAAAAAAGGGTTTGTCCCCCTTTTTTCGAAAAACCCAAAAGGGTAAACAAAATGTGTTCCCATTTTTTTTACAAAAAAACCTCAGGGCAGAAAACAATTGATTCCTTTCAAAAAAGACATCAGAGGTAAAAACAAAAAGGGTTCACCCTTTTTTACATAAAAAAAGACCTCAGGGGTTAAAAATTTTCCATTCCTTTCCAAAAGAAAGACCCAGAAATTAAAAAAAGTGTTTTGTTTTTTACAAAAAAGAAATAGGCAGTAAAAAAAGTTTTCCGTTTTTCTTTAAAAAACCCAGAGGCAGTAAACAAAGTGTGTTGATCCCTTTTTTTAAAAGACTAATAAAACAAAAATTTTTTCGTTCCTTTTTCCCTAAAAGACCCAAAGGGGGAAACAAAGGGGCCTTCCTTTCTTCAAAAAAGACCTCAGGGCAAAACAAAACCGACCCTTTTTCATAGAAAAACCTCAGAGGGAAAAAAAAGTGGTTTTATTTTTCTTAAAAGAAGACCCCCGGGGGAGAAAAAAAGTTTTTTGATTCCCTTTTTTAGAAAACCCCAGGGCAGTAAAAAGGGGTTTTGGGTCCCCTTTCACAGGAAAAACCCCGGGCGAAACAATGTGTTCCCTTCCTTTCTTACACAGAAAGACCTCCGTAAAAAAAGTGTGTTTCCATCCCTTTTTTACATAGAAAAACCCCAAAGGGAAAAACAAAAAAGGGGTTCATTCCCTAACATGAGCAGTAAAAAAGTGTGTTCTATCCCTTTTTTACAAAAGACCCGAGGTCAAAAAGGCCATTCCTTCTCAGGAAAAACTCGGACGAAAAAAAGGGGTTCCATTTTTTCCATAGAAAAACCCCCCCGAGGCGAAACAAAGTGTTTCCATTCCTTTTTTGGATTTGGGCAGTAAACAAAATGTGTTCCGTTCCTTTTTTCAAAAAAAACCTCAGAGGGAGAAACAAAGTGTTATTCTTTTTTTTAAGAAAGACCTCAGGCAGTAAACAAAAGTGTGTTGACTTTCCAAAGGGAGAAACAAATTTTTGATTTTTCTTAACAGAGGCAAAACAAAGTGTGTTTGATCCCTTTTAAGGGGGTAAACAAAGTGTTCCGATCCCTTTTTTAAAAGGGAAAACAAATTGTTCCATCCCTTTCTTAATGAGGGATAAACAAATGTTTCCATCCCCTTTCCCAAAGGAGAAACAAAGTTTTGTCCTTTTCATGTGGGAGAAACAAAGTGTTTGTTCTTTTACATAGGCAAAACGGGGGTTCCCATCTCTTTTTTTTCACAGAAAGACCTAGAGGCAGAAAAAAAAGTGTTCGATTCTTTCTTCAGAAGACCTCAGGGCATAAACAAAGGGGTTCCTTCCCTTTTTATAGAAAACCTTAGGCAGAAAAAAAGTTGTTCATTCCTTTTTTCATAGAGGCAGTAAACAAAGTATTCTTCCCCTTTCACAGAGGCATAAACAAAATGTGTTTTATCCCTTAAAAGAAAGACCTCAAGCAGAAACAAAATGTGTTCGATTCCCTTTTTTTAAAGGGAGTAAAATGTGTTCCATCCCTTTCTTAAAAGAAAGACCTCAGAGGCATAAAAATTGGGACCCTTTTTTTAGAGGTAAAAAAGTGTGTTTTGTCCCTTTCACAGAAAAACCTCAGGCAGAAAAAATTTGGGCCATTCCCCTTTTTTAAAGAAAGACCTCAGAGCAGTAAACAAGGGTTTGATCCCTTTCTTCAGAAAAACCCCGACGTAAACAAAGTGTGCCCCTTCCTTTTTTACATGAAAAACCTCAGGGAGAAAAAAAAAGTTTTCCGTCCTTTTTTTTTAAAAAAAGACATCAAGATAAACAAAGTGTTTTGTTCCTTTTTTAAAAAAAACCCCCAAAGGGATAAACAAATGTTTCCATTCCTTTTTTTTGAAAAGGACCCCAGAGGAAAACAAAATGGTCACCTTCGAAAAAACTCAGAGGGAGTAAACAAAATGTGTTTCGTTCCTTTTTTCCCAAAAAAACCTAGGGTCAAAATTGTTCCAAATTTCCCCTAAAAAACCTCAGAGGGTAAACAAGTTGTTCCGTTCCTTTCTTTTGAAAAACCCTCAGAGGGTAAAAAATTTTCCCATTCCTTTCTTACTGAAAAACCTAAAACAGAAAAAAGGTGTTTCCGATCCCCTTTTTTCATAGAAAAACCTCAGGGGAAAAAACAAAATGTGTTTGTTCCCCTTTTTACATAAAAAACCTCAAGGAAAAAAAAGGTGTTATTCCTTTCTTTGAGGGAGTAAAAAAAAGTGTTCGATTCCTTTCTTTAAAACAGTAAAAAAATTGGTTTATCCTTTCTTTCATGGGGCATAAACAAAAATGTTTTATCCCCTTTTACAGAGGGTCAAAATGTGTCCGTTTCCCTTTTTACATAGGTAAGGCAGTAAACAAAGTGTTATCCCTTTTTTAAAAGAAAGACCTCAAGGATAAAAAGTTTTCCATTCCTTTTTTTCATGAAACCCCAGGGGGTAAACAAAAATTTTCCATTCCTTTCTTAAAAGGGGAGTAAACAAAGTGTGTTCCGTTTCCTTTTTTTACAGAGGAAAACAAAGTGTTCGTCCCCTTACTGAGGCAGTAAACAAAAATTTCGATCCCTTTTTTACAGGGTAAACAAAATGTTTCCATCCCTTTCTTACATAGAGGCCCAAAAAAAAAGTGTTTCATCCCTTTTTTACAGAGGCATAAACAAAGTGTGTTCCCATCCCTTTCTTTTAAAGGGAGAAACAAAATGTGTTCCGTCCCCTTTTTTTGGGGGCAGTAAACAAAAAAATTTTTGATCCCCTTTTTACAAAAGGCTAAAAAGTTTTATCCCTTTTTTCACAGAGGCAAAAAATTGTTTTGATCCCTACAAGTGGCAGTAAACAAAATTTCCCGATTCCTTTTTTCAAAAAGGGGATAAACAAATTGTTTCCATTCTTTCCCAGAAAAACCTCAGAGGGTAAAAAAAGTGTGTTTTGATTTCCTTTTTTACAGAAAATTTGGGGGAAACAAAGGGGTTCCGATTCCCTTTCGAGGAGTAAACAAAAGGGGTTCATTCCCTTTTTTACACAGGGCAGTAAACAAAATGTGCGATCCCCCTTTTTTACATAGGAAAACAAAATTTTCCGTCCCTTTCTTTCCAGAGGGTAAAAAAGGTGTTGATCCTTTTTACATGAACATAAACAAAATGTTTCCGATCCTTTCTTTCCGGGGATAAACAAAGTGTTTCCATCCTTTTTTTCCCCCGGGAGTAAAAAGTGTGTTCCGATCCCTTTCCGCAGGGCAGTAAACAAAGTGTGTTCAAAACCCTTTTTTACGAGGCAGTAAACAAAGGGTCCATCACACGAGGCAGAAAAAAAGTGTGTTGATCCTTTTTTTCAGTGGCGTAAACAAAGTGCGTTCCATTCCTTTTTTTTACAAGGCGAAAAAAGTTGTTCCCATCTCTTTCACAAAAGACCTGAGGGAAACAAAGTGTGTTTTCCATTCCTTTTTAGAAAGACCTCAGAGGCAGTAAACAAAGTGTGTTCCGTTTTTTTACATGGACCTCAGGGCATAAACAAAATGTGTTCCGATTCCTTTTTTAAGAGGATAAACAAAGTGAGTTCCGATTCCTTTTTACATAGAGGGATAAACAAGTGTGTTCCGTCCCCTTTTTAAAAGAAAGAAAATAAAGGGATAAACAAAGTGTTTTTTCCCCCTTTTTACATAAAGTAAACAAAATGTGTTATCCCTTAAAAGAAAGACCTAGAGGGAGAAACAAGGTTTTCCGTTCCTTTTTCATAGGGCAGTAAAAAGTGTTTCATCCTTTCCAAAAAGAAAGACCTCAGGGCAGTAAAAAAAATGTTTACCTTTCTTACATAGAAAGACCTCAGACAAAAACAAAGTGTTTGACCCTTTTTAAAAAAAGCCCCAGGGCGTAAACAAAATGGTTCCATTCTTTTCTTTGAAAAACCCCGAAGGAAAACAAAGTTTTCCGATTCCTTTCACATGAAAGACATCAGAGGCAGTAAACAAAGTGTGTTCGATTCCTCTTTAAAAAAAAAACCCCAGAGGGAGTAAAAAAAGGTGTTCCATTCCTTTCTTACAAAAAAGACCTCAGGGCAGTAAACAAAGTGTGTTCCGATTCCTTTTTTTCGAAAAAACCAGGGCAAAACTTTTCCGATTCCTTTTTGAAAACCTCGGGTAAACAAAAGGGGTTCCATCCCCTCATGAAAGACCCAGAGGGAGTAAAAAAGTGTGTTCCATTCCTTTCAATAGAAAGACCTCAAGAAAAAAAAGGTTTTCATTCCTTTTTTCAAGAAAGACCCAGAGGGAGTAAAGGGAATGTTCATCCCTTTCTTACATAGAAACCCAGGGCAGTAAACAAAGTGTGTTCCATTCCTTTCTTAAGAAAGACCTAGAGGGAGTAAACAAATTTTTTCATTCCTTTTTTACATAGAAAGACCCGGGCAGTAAAAAAAGTGTTTCACCCTTTCTTTGAAAGACCTGAGGCGTAAACAAAGTGTTTCATTTTTCTTCCAGAAGACCTGGGGCATAAAAAAGTTTTATCCTTTTTCATGAAAGACCCAGAGGGAAAAAAAAATCCCGATTCCTTTCAACATAGAGGGATAAACAAAGTGTGTTCTGATCCCTTTCACCGAAAGACCCCGAGGGAAACAAAAGGTTTTATTCCCTTTACCCCTAGAAAACCTGGGAAAAAACAAGGGTTTTTAAAAATTTCCATGAAAGACCTCAGGTAAACAAAGGTTTTATTCCTTTTTCATAGAAAGACCCCAGAGCAGTAAACAAAAGGTTCATTTCTTTAAAAAAAAAGACCCCAGAGGCATAAAAAAAAGTGTGTTCCGATTCTTTTCACATGAAAGCCTCAGAGGCGTAAAAAAAGTTTTGTTCCCTTTTTTACACAGGGCGTAAAAAAGTGTTTCCATTCCTTTTTCACAGAGGCAGTAAACAAGGTGCATCCCTTTTTTAATAGAGGCAGTAAACAAAGTGTTTGTCCTTTCTTACGAGGCATCAAATGTGATCCCTTTTTTTTAGAGGCAGAAACAAAGTGTGTTCCATCCCTTTTTACACAGAGGGTAAAAAAAAGTGTGTTCCATCCTTTTTTTTAGTGGCAGTAAACAAAATTTTCCGTTCCTTTCTTACATGACAGTAAACAAAGGGTTTTCCACTCTTTTCAAAGGACCCAGAGGAAAAAAAAAATTTTTCCATTCCTTTTTTAAGAAAGACCTCAGGGCAGTAAAAAAAGTGTGTTCCTTCCTTTTTTACAGAAGACCTCAGAGGCAGAAACAAAGTGTGTTCCATTCCCTTTTTAATAACGAAAAAAAAGTATTTTTCCCTTTTTTCATAAGGCAAATAAACAAAATGTGTTATCCCCTTTCCGAAAGACCTCAGAGGGGTCAAAATGGTTTCCGTTCCTTTTTTACATGGGGGAGTAAACAAAGGGGTTCCATCCCTTTTTTAAAAGAAACCTCAGACAGAAAAAAAGTGTGTTCCATTCCTTTTTTTAAAGGCAGTAAACAAAGTGTGTTCCATCCCTTTCTTAGAAAAACCTCAGACAAAAAAAGTGGGTTCGATTTCCTTTTTAAAAAACCTAGGGCAAAAACAAAAACCGATCCTTTCTTACACAGAAAACCTGGCAGAAACAAATGTGTTGATTCCTTTTTAAAAAGACCTCAGAGGGAGAAAAAAAAAAAGGAATTCCCTTTTTTTACAAAAAAGAAAAGGGCAGTAAACAAAATTTTTAAAACCTTTTATGATTAAAATAAACAAAATGTGTTTCCATTCCTTTCTTCAAAAAAGACCTCAGGGTAAACAAAATGTGTTCCGATTTTTCTTTCATAGAAAAAACCGAGGCAGTAAACAAAGTGTTCCGATTCCTTTCACAAGAAAGACCCAGAGGCAGTAAACAAAGTGTGTTTCCCTTTTTTTCATGAAAACCCCAGAGGGAAAAACAAAGGTGTTTCCGATTCCCTTTTTACATGAAAGACCTCAGAGGATAAACAAAGTGGTTTTATTCCTCTTACATGAAAGACCTAGGGCAGAAAAAAGGGGTTCGATCCCCTTTCCCATGAAAGACCCCAGGGATAAACAAAGGGTTCCCATTCCTTTACTAGAAAGACCTCAAAGGGAGAAACAAAGTTTTCCCATTCCTTTCTTAAAAGAGCATTTAAAAAAAGGGTTTTTCAAAATTTTTTCCCAAAAGAGGCGTAAACAAAGTGTGTTCCGTCCTTTCTTAAAGGGGGCCCAAATTTGGGGTTGATCCCTTTTTACAGAGGCAGTAAACAAAATGTGTTCCATCCCTTTTTTTTCATGAGGCAGTAAAAAAGGGGGGTTCATCCCTTACACAGAGGGTAAAAAAAAGTTGTTCCGATCCCTTTCTTATGAGGCAGTAAACAAGTGTTTCCGCCCTTTTTTACCCGAGGCAGTAAACAAAATGTGTTCCCCATCCCTTTTTTACATAGAGGAGTAAACAAATGTTTCCGATCCCCTTTTTTACAAGAGAAACAAAATGTGTTCCATCCTTTTTTTACATAGTGGCAGTAAACAAATTTGGGTTTGTTCCTTTTTTACTAGGGCAGTAAAAAGTGTTTCCACTTTTTTACACAGAAAGGGCCTCAGAGCGTAAACAAATGTGTTCCGATTCCTTTCTCATAGAAAGACCTAGAGGCAGAAACAAAGTGTGTTCCATTCCTTTTTACCCGGGAGTAAACAAATTTTCCATTCCTTTTTACAAGGGTAAAAAAGGCGTTCCAATCCTTTTTTAAAAGAGGCAGTAAACAAAGTTTTCGTCCCTTTCTTACGAGAGGCAGTAAACAAAAATTTTTATTCCCTTTTTAAAAGGGGGCAAAAAAAAAGTGTGTTCTGATCCCTTTCCCAGAAAACCCCGAAATAAACAAAAAGTGTTTATTCCATTTTTAAAGAAGCCTAGACGAAAAAAGGGGTTCGATTCCTTTCCATAGAAAAACCTCAGAGGCAGTAAACAAAGTGTGTTGATTCCTTTTCCCCTAGAAAAACCCGAGGGAGAAAAAGTGTATTCCGATTCCCTTTCACATAAAAAAGACCTCAGAGGCATAAACAAAATTTTCCATTCTTTTCTTCATGAAAAATAGGGCAGTAAACAAAGGTTCCGATTTTTTCTTAAAAGACGTAAACAAATGGTTCCGATTCCTTTCAACAGGGCAGTAAACAAAGTGTTTTCCATCCCTTTCCTGAGGATAAACAAAGTGTTTCCCTCCCTTTCAGCAGGGCAGTAAACAAAGGTTTTCCGTCCCTTTCTTACATAGAGGCAGTAAACAAAGTGTGTTCCATCCCTTTTTTACACAGAGGAAAACAAGTGTGTTCCGTCCTTTTTTTTAGTGGCAGTAAACAAAGTGGTTTCCATTCCTTTTTCAAAAAGAAACAAAGTGTGTTCCGATTCCTTAAAAAAACCCCAGAGGCAGTAAACAAAATGTGTTCCATTCCCTTTCCTGAAAGACCTAGAAGTAAACAAGGGGTTCGATTCCCTTTTTTAAAAGAAAGACTTTTGAGGCGTAAACAAAATGTGTTCGATTCCCTTTTTTACATAGAGGATAAAAAAAGTGAGTTCCTTCCTTTTTAAAAAGGGGAGAAACAAAGTGTGTTCCGATCCCTTTCACAGAAAGACCTAGAGGCAGTAAAAAAATTTTGATTCTCTTTAAAAGGGCGAAACAAAGGTTTTTCCAAAACCTTTTTTAAAGAAAAACCTCAGAAAAAAACAAATTTTGATTCCTTTCTTCATAGAGGCAGTAAACAAAGTGTGTTGTCCTTTTTCAAAGACTAGGGCATAAACAAAGTGTGTTCCGTTCCCTTTTTTACAAGGAAACTTAGGGCATAAAAAAGTGTGTTCCCATCCCCTTTTTACAGAAAGACCTCAGGGCAGTAAACAAAAGGGTTTTGATTCCTTTCTTTTGAAAGACCTCAGGAGAAAAAAAAGTGTGTTGATTCCTTTTTTACAAAAAAGCATCAGGGCAAAACAAAATTTTTCCGATTCCTTTCATAAAAGACCTCAAGGAGTAACAAAATGTGTTCCGTTCCCTTTTTTCATGAAAACCCAGGGCAAAACAAAAATTTTTTCATTCCCCTTTTTTAAAAGAAAGACCGAGGGAGTAAAAAAGTGTGTTCTTCCCTTTTTAAAATAAAAAACCTCAGGGATAAAAAAGTTTTCCGTCCCTCTTTTAAAAACCCGAGGCAGAAACAAAGGGTTTTCCCCCTTTTTTCAGAAAAACCCAGAGGGTAAACAAAGTTGGTTCCTTTTTTACATAAAAGCCTCAGAGGCAGAAAAATGTTTGATCCCTTTACAGAAAGACCTCAGAGATAAACAAAATGTGTTCCATTCCTTTTTTACATAGAAAGACCTCAGAGGGAGTAAACAAGTTTTTCCGATTCCTTTCCTAGAAAAACCTCAGGCAGAAAAAAAGGTTTTGATCCCTTTTTCCCCGAAAGACCTGGGAGAAAAAAAGGGGTGTTCTTCCCTTTTTTAATAGAAAAACCTCAGAGGGAGTAAACAAAATGCGTTCCGTCCCCATAGAAACCTAGAGGGTAAACAAAATGTGTTCTGATTCCCTTTTTACATGAAAAACCCAGAGGGGAAACAAAGGGTTCATTTTTATGAAAAACCTCAGAAATGTAAACAAAAATTTTTCCGATTCATTTTTTCATGAAAGACCTCAGAGGCAGTATACAAAATGTGTTTTTTATTCCTTTCTTACATAGAAGACCTCAGAAGCAGTAAAAAAGTTGTTTTGTTCTTTCTTACGAAAAACCCAGAGGCATAAACAAAATGTGTTCCATCCCCTTTTTTATAGAAAAACCCCAGGGCAGTAAAAAAGTGTGTTATTCCTTTTTTAAAAGAAAGACCCCAGAGCAGTAAACAAAAATTTGTCGATTCCTTTTTTAATAAAAGCCCCAGAGGCAGTCAAAATGTGTTTTTTTTCTTATAGAAAAACCTCAGAGGCGTAAAACAAAGTTTTTTCCATTCCTTTTTTCAGAAAGACCTCAGAGGCAAAACAAATTGGATCCCTTTTTTCATGAAAGACCTCAGGGCATCAAAAAGGGGGTTGACCTTTTTCATAGAAAGACCTTTTAGAGGGAGTAAACAAAGGCCCACCCTTTCACAAAAAAGACCCAGAGGCATCAAAAGGGCGATTCCTTCTTTTATAGAAAAAACCTCAGAGGCAGTAAACAAAGTTTTCTTCCTTTCTTAAAAAAGGCCCCCAGAGGTAGAAAAAAAAGGGTTTTCCGTTCACCAGAAAGACCCCAGAGGCAGTATAAAGTTGTTCCCCTTCTTTCTTTAAGAAAGCCTCAGGCGTAAAAAAAGTGGCATTCCTTTCACATAGAAAGACCTCAGGGCAGTAAAAAAGTGTGTTGATTCCTTTTTCATAGAAAGACCTCAGGGAGAAAAATTGTTCCGTTCCTTTTTTTCCCTGAAAGACCTGAGGCAAAAAAAAAGTGTTTCCATTCCTTTTAAAAGACCTCAAAGGATAAAAAGTGTGTTCCATTCTTTCTAAAAAGACCCCGGGGGCAGAAACAAAGTGTGTTGTTCCTCTTTAAAAGACCCAAAGGGCAATAAACAAAATTTTTTGCCTCATAGAAAGACCTCAGAGGCAGTAAAAAAGTGCTTCATTTTTTCTAAGGGGCATAAAAAAGGTGTTCACCCCTTTCAGAAAAACCCCAAGGAGTAAAAAATGTGTTTGATTCATTCTTCATAGAAAAACCTAAGACATAAAAAGTTGTTCCTTTCCTTTCTTAGAAAACCCGGGGGCAGTAAAAAAAAGTGTGTTCGTTCCTTTTTCACAGAATAAACAAAATGTGTTGATCCCCTTTCTATAGGGCAGTAAACAAAAAGTTTCCGTCCCCTTTTTTGAGGCAAAACAAAGTGTTTCCACCCTTTCAATAGAGGCAGTAAAAAAGATTGATCCCCTTTTTAAAAAAAATTGTTTGTCCCTTTTCCATAGTGGCAGTAAACAAAAGGGTTCCATTCCTTTTTATGAGGGGGTCAAAGGTGTTCCATTTTTTACAGAAGACCCCAAAGGGAGTAAAAAAGTGTTTCCTTCCTTTTTTTTCATAAAAAACAAATTTTATCCCTTTCTTTCAGAAAATGAGGGTAAACAAGTTGTTCTTCTTTCCCATGAAAGACCTCAGAGGCAGAAACAAAGTGTGTTTTGGTCCTCCCGAAAGCCTCAGAGGGAGTAAAAAAGTGTTTATTCTTTCCAAAAAGAAAAACCCAGAGGAAAACAAAGTTTTCCGATTCCCTTTTTTACTTTGAAAGCATCAGAGGCAGAAAAAAGTGTGTTCCATTCCTTTTTTAAAAAAAGACCTCAAGGATAAAAAAATTGGGGTTCATTCCTTTTTTCAAAGCCCCCGGGATAAAAAAGTGTGTTCCGTTTTCCCGAAAGAATAGGAAACAAAGGGGTTCCCCTGAAGAAAAACCCCAGGGGTAAACAAATTGTTTGATCCCTTTTTCCCCAGAAAGACCTCAGACATAAACAAAGGGGTTTGATTCCTCTTTAAAAAAAACCTAGGAAAACAAAATGGTTCGATTCTTTTTTTTAGAAAGACCCCCGGGCAAAAAAAAGTGTGTTCCGTCCCTTTCCATGAAAACCCCAGGGGGCAAACAAAGGGGTTCCCATTCCTTTCTTCATAAAGACCTCGAGGCAGTAAAAAGTTTTTCCATTCCTTTTTAAGAAAAAACCCAGGGCAGTAAACAAAATTTTTGGCCCCTTTTTTACATGAAAAAACCTAGGAGTAAAAAAAGTGTTTCACTTTTTTAATGGGAAAAACCTCAGAGGGTAAACAAAATGCGTTTTGTCCCTTTTTTCAGAAAAAACCTGGGGGAAACAAAAGGTGTTTATTCCCCCATAGAAAAACCTCAGAGGCAGTAAACAAAGTGTTTCCTTTTTCTTCATGAAAGACCTCAGAGAGAAACAAAATGTGTTCCGTTATTTCTTCCAAAAAACCTCAGAGGCAGTATACAAAATGTTTCCCATTCCCTACATAAAGCCTAGAGGCATAAACAAAATGTGTTCATTCCTTTTTTCATGAAAAACCCAAAGGGAGTAAACAAAGTGGTGATTCCTTTCCAAAAAAAGGGCCCCAAAGGAGTAAACAAAAAGTCGTTCTTCCTTTTCCAAAAACCCTCAGGGCAGAACAAAATGTGTTCCCACCTTTTTTAAAGAAAGACCCCAGTGAAAAAAGGTGTTTTGTTCCCTTTTTTTGGCCCGAGGATAAACAAAAACCCCTTTGATTCCCCACGCATTTTAATATGGTCAAATTTTTTAATGAAATTATTTAAAACTTTTTAATAAATTGTGTCTGTTCGGTTTATTCCCGAATATAAACTATCAAAATCTTTAATCGAGTTTTTAAAAAAAAATGACCAAATGGATTTGTAAATACTACTTGTGTTCCCAATATTATGTCATGGCTCAGATCCAAAAATTACAAAGTTGTTAAAAATTGTCGATATGGGGGGTTCGGGGAAAAAGGTTTCATCCTCTTGAAGAGGGCATGTTTTAGAATGTTTCGGAAACTGTGATTTTTACAATCTGTCATCATTTGGATTTAATGTTGTGTAGTCATGTGTAGTCTACAATGTTCTATACTGAGACAAAGATGATGATTGCTTTTTTCAAACAAATTTTGGATTTAATTGTGTGTATCATTTGTAGTCTAAAATTTTTCTGAGACTAAAGGAAAATTCTTTTTAAAAGTTTTGGAATTTTTAATTTTTTGTAGTCATGTTTTTAGTCTAACAATTTTTTTGGATAAGATGATAGTTGCTTCTTTTAAAAAATTTTTTAAAGGGTTTTTAATTTGTGTAGTCATGCTTGTAGTCTAAATGTTTTTATACTGAGACTAAAGATGATGTTGCTTCTTTTTAAAAAAGTTTGGGCAGTTTTTTGTGTGTGAAAACGAGTCAACAATGTTCTATCTGAGACTAAAGAATGTTGCTTCTTTTAAACAAGTTTTGGAGTTTTAATTTTTGTGTACATGCTTGTATCCCAAAAATTTCTCTGGACTAAAAATGATAATTGCTTTTTAAAAAAAGTTTTTAGCAGTTTTAATGGTGAGTCATGTTTTTAGTCACAAAATTTTTATACTGAATAAAAATGAAAATTGCTTCTTTTTAAAAAAGTTTTTCAGTTTTTAAATTTTGTTTTGCGCTTGTATCTAAAATTTTTAAAGACTAAAAATGATAGTTTTCTTCTTTTAAACAAGTTTTTACAGTTTTTTTGTGTTTGTCATTTTGTAGTCTACAATGTTCTTTGAGACTAAAGATGATAATTTTCTTTAAAAACAAATTTTAAAGTCAATGTCTATACTGAGACTGATATGTTTCCAAATGTTCTATGCGAGACTAAAGATGATATTAAAGTTTCTGGATAAAAAGATAGTTTCTAAATGTTCTATCTAGACAAGTGATAGTTTCTTCTTTCAAACAAAAGTTTTAAAATCTAATTTCTATGCTGAGACTAAAAAATAATTGCTTCTTTTAAAAAAAATTTTTAAAGTCTACATTTCTATACAGACAAAGTGATAATTGCTTCTTTCAAAAAAATTTTAAACTGAAAATTGCTTCATTTGGGTTTTACCCATATACTTCCCTCTCCCCAAAAAGCCATCTGCCAGGGTAAAAGCCCTTTCCTGCTCAAAAACAATCCTGGGGTTTTGGAAAAAAATCGGGAAAAAAGGGGGTCGGTTGAACTCCCACCTTTACTTTAAAGGGCCCCCAAACCGTTTCTTTTTGGGCGGTCTTGTGTGTAATTCTGTTTGCCGGGTTGTCAAATGACCCCCTCGATAATTGTTTTTTCTTTTTTAGTTGATTATTGAAGTTTCATTTTGTTGCTAATTACCAGTTTATCGGACCATTTTCCGTCCCTGTGGGAATACATTGCAGTTTTGTTTACAGACAGCAAAATTTTTGATGCTTTTAACTTGCAAGTTTTGGGCTTTTTTTAAAGTCTGAAGTTACATGCTGTCATTTGATCCCACAATATATTTGTGGCGTCTTAGACTACCTGCAGGTCTGCCTTGTATGTACTTGACAGTTGTAAAGGAATATTATATTTTTTAGACGTTTTCCCACGGTGGGCAAGTTTGAAAGCAAATTCGTTTCCGTGGGATTTTTTACAAAAAGTAAAAATAGACCTTATCGTTCAGAAAGCAATGGCAAACTACTGAACATTTAAGTGGTGCCTAGAAAATCAACGACTCGTTTACTGTGGTTGATGGCTACGTCCTTTAGGATATGCCACGATTTTCATCCATTTCATATATATCTCAGTTTCTCCTTTGCTTACAGCTTCTTCTGAAATTCATATGTGAAGACATTAAACAATTGTGAAGTCGGATACTGGTTATTGAGATGGTCTGGTGTTTTAATTTGTAGAACTATCCCAACTTCATCAGCTCTGATCTCTTCTTCTTTTTCTTTGCGATCGGTTTCATATGCTCAGTCTAAACCATGAGATGGGTTGCCTCTATGAAGCTGCATGTCAGTTGAAGTTCCGAGTGGGTTCTCCATAGATTGCTCTTTAAGCTTCATTCGGGTCATATTTCCTTCGTTGGTGTATGTATCATGGACAGGAATACAGGATGAGCTCTCGAGTATGTGTTTCAGTCTGACATGTACACTGTGTAGGTTTCATTCTGCGCATTTGGTGGTTGAGCCAGGAGTGTCCTGTTCTGATATTGAAGGTTGTTGTGTGCTGTTTAGTGTGCTGATAGGATCTTGTGTGGTTTTTTGCATTTACAACTTTGAATTTTTGTTTCATGTGTGCCTTGGTTTCTGGTAATGACACGGGATATTTGGGTTGTATCAATTTTGCTCTCTTCGTGGCCAGTTTGCTCTCTCATTTCTTGATATGCCACATAAGGCTGGTATATACTGGAGAATAATTTGGTTGTGTACTGAGAATTTATTTAGCTGGATTGTCAGCTCTCTCTCTCTCCATATTATCTTGTGGCTCCCCTTGTGCGGCCTGCAGGACTGACAGGCAGTTGCACAGAAAGACAAGTCTGTTTATTTTGTATTTTTCTTTCCTGCAGTATTTTTGTGGCATCGACAATTGTCTGTTGCTCAGTTCTGAGAGATATCTCAATTTCTGGATTATATAATGTACATTTGCAGGGGATGGAAGGAGCGCAAGGGGGTCCTAGTGGCAGTCTCTCTAAGGTACTCACCTTCGCTCCAAAGTATCAGTTCAGACAGGTGAAGGATAGAGGGAAGACAAAATGTGACCTGGTTCTCCAGGTTGGGTTAGGGGCTAACAACCCATTCCAGCAAAGAATATTGTTTTCTGAAAATTGAAGAGAGAGATACATTTGTTGCATTGAGATGAGGTCAATTAGGCAACTGGTTTCATGAAGGTGGGAAATCAAACCGGAAACAAAAGTCTCTATCCAGACGACTAACTTGCTATTATCCAAATCCACATTTGTTATTGTATGTTGGAATAGAGCTCTTCAATGGACAGCGGGTGGGAAAAGTAGACCTAGGCGTCCCAAGGAAATATATAGAAGAAATGTAGGAAGAGAGTGGAAAGATTGTAACCTGATGTAGGAAACAATTAGTAGAATGGTGGCAGAATTGTAACCTGATGTAGGAAACAATTAGTAGAATGATGACAGAATTGTAACCTGATGTAGGAAACAATTAGTAGAATGATGACAGAATTGTAACCTGATGTAGGAAACAATTAGTAGAATGATGGCAGAATTGTAACCTGATGTAGGAAACAATTAGTAGAATGGTGGCAGAATTGTAACCTGATGTAGGAAACAATTAGTAGAATGATGACATAATTGTAACCTGGTGTAGGAAACAATTAGTAGAATGGTGGCAGAATTGTAACCTGATGTAGGAAACAATTAGTAGAATGATGGCAGAATTGTAACCTGATGTAGGAAACCATTAGTAGAATGATGGCAGAATTGTAACCTGATGTAGGAAACAATTAGTAGAATGGTGGCAGAATTGTAACCTGATGTAGGAAACAATTAGTAGAATGGTGGCAGAATTGTAACCTGATGTAGGAAACAATTAGTAGAATGATGGCAGAATTGTAACCTGATGTAGGAAACAATTAGTAGAATGATGACATAATTGTAGCCTGATGTAGGAAACAATTAGTAGAATGATGGCAGAATTGTAACCTGATGTAGGAAACAATTAGTAGAATGGTGGCAGAATTGTAACCTGATGTAGGAAACAATTAGTAGAATGGTGGCAGAATTGTAACCTGATGTAGGAAACAATTAGTAGAATGGTGGCAGAATTGTAACCTGATGTAGGAAACAATTAGTAGAATGTTGGCAGAATTGTAACCTGATGTAGGAAACAATTAGTAGAATGGTGGCAGAATTGTAACCTGATGTAGGAAACAATTAGTAGAATGATGCCAGAATTGTAACCTGGTGTAGGAAACAATTAGTAGAATGGTGGCAGAATTGTAACCTGATGTAGGAAACAATTAGTAGAATGGTGGCAGAATTGTAACCTGATGTAGGAAACAATTAGTAGAATGATGGCAGAATTGTAACCTGATGTAGGAAACCATTAGTAGAATGATGGCAGAATTGTAACCTGATGTAGGAAACAATTAGTAGAATGATGACAGAATTGTAACCTGATGTAGAAAACAATTAGTAGAATGATGGCAGAATTGTAACCTGATGTAGGAAACAATTAGTAGAATGATGACAGAATTGTAACCTGATGTAGGAAACAATTAGTAGAATGATTGCAGAATTGTAACCTGATGTAGGAAACAATTAGTAGAATGGTTGCAGAATTGTAACCTGATGTAGGAAACAATTAGTAGAATGATGGCAGAATTGTAACCTGATGTAGGAAACAATTAGTAGAATGATGGCAGAATTGTAACCTGATGTAGGAAACAATTAGTAGAATGGTGGCAGAATTGTAACCTGATGTAGGAAACAATTAGTAGAATGATGACAGAATTGTAACCTGGTGTAGGAAACAATTAGTAGAATGGTGGCAGAATTGTAACCTGATGTAGGAAACAATTAGTAGAATGATGGCAGAATTGTAACCTGATGATTAGAGAGAAACTTAGAAATTAGAATGATGGCAGAATTGTAACCTGATGTAGGAAACAATTAGTAGAATGATGACAGAATTGTAACCTGATGTAGGAAACAATTAGTAGAATGGTGGCAGAATTGTAACCTGATGTAGGAAACAATTAGTAGAATGTTGGCAGAATTGTAACCTGATGTAGGAAACAATTAGTAGAATGATGGCAGAATTGTAACCTGATGTAGGAAACAATTAGTAGAATGATGACAGAATTGTAACCTGATGTAGAAAACAATTAGTAGAATGATGGCAGAATTGTAACCATATGTAGGAAACAATTGAGTAGAATGGTGGCAGAATTGTAACCTGATGTAGGAAACAATTAGTAGAATGGTGACAGAATTGTAACCTGATGTAGGAAACAATTAGTAGAATGATGGCAGAATTGTAACCTGATGTAGGAAACAATTAGTAGAATGGTGGCAGAATTGTAACCTGATGTAGAAACAAATTGAGTAGAATAAGAGTGGCAGAATTGTAACCTGATGTAGGAAACAATTAGTAGAATGGTGGCAGAATTGTAACCTGATGTAGGAAACAATTAGTAGAATGGTGGCAGAATTGTAACCTGATGTAGGAAACAATTAGTAGAATGATGGCAGAATTGTAACCTGATGTAGGAAACAATTAGTAGAATGGTGGCAGAATTGTAACCTGATGTAGGAAACAATTAGTAGAATGGTGGCAGAATTGTAACCTGATGTAGGAAACAATTAGTAGAATGATGGCAGAATTGTAACCTGATGTAGGAAACAATTAGTAGAATGATGACATAATTGTAGCCTGATGTAGGAAACAATTAGTAGAATGATGGCAGAATTGTAACCTGATGTAGGAAACAATTAGTAGAATGGTGACAGAATTGTAACCTGATGTAGGAAACAATTAGTAGAATGATGGCAGAATTGTAACCTGATGTAGGAAACAATTAGTAGAATGTTGGCAGAATTGTAACCTGATGTAGGAAACAATTAGTAGAATGGTGGCAGAATTGTAACCTGATGTAGGAAACAATTAGTAGAATGGTGGCAGAATTGTAACCTGATGTAGGAAACAATTAGTAGAATGGTGGCAGAATTGTAACCTGATGTAGGAAACAATTAGTAGAATGATGGCAGAATTGTAACCTGATGTAGGAAACAATTAGTAGAATGGTGGCAGAATTGTAACCTGATGTAGGAAACAATTAGTAGAATGATGACAGAATTGTAACCTGGTGTAGGAAACAATTAGTAGAATGGTGGCAGAATTGTAACCTGATGTAGGAAACAATTAGTAGAATGGTGGCAGAATTGTAACCTGATGTAGGAAACAATTAGTAGAATGATGGCAGAATTGTAACCTGATGTAGGAAACCATTAGTAGAATGATGGCAGAATTGTAACCTGATGTAGGAAACAATTAGTAGAATGATGACAGAATTGTAACCTGATGTAGGAAACAATTAGTAGAATGGTGGCAGAATTGTAACCTGATGTAGGAAACAATTAGTAGAATGATGACAGAATTGTAACCTGATGTAGAAAACAATTAGTAGAATGATTGCAGAATTGTAACCTGATGTAGGAAACAATTAGTAGAATGGTTGCAGAATTGTAACCTGATGTAGGAAACAATTAGTAGAATGATGGCAGAATTGTAACCTGATGTAGGAAACAATTAGTAGAATGATGGCAGAATTGTAACCTGATGTAGGAAACAATTAGTAGAATGGTGGAAGAATTGTAACCTGATGTAGGAAACAATTAGTAGAATGGTGGCAGAATTGTAACCTGATGTAGGAAACAATTAGTAGAATGGTGGCAGAATTGTAACCTGATGTAGGAAACAATTAGTAGAATGATGACATAATTGTAACCTGATGTAGGAAACAATTAGTAGAATGATGGCAGAATTGTAACCTGATGTAGGAAACAATTAGTAGAATGATGACAGAATTGTAACCTGATGTAGGAAACAATTAGTAGAATGATGGCAGAATTGTAACCTGATGTAGGAAACAATTAGTAGAATGGTGGCAGAATTGTAACCTGATGTAGGAAACAATTAGTAGAATGATGACAGAATTGTAACCTGATGTAGGAAACAATTAGTAGAATGGTGGCAGAATTGTAACCTGATGTAGGAAACAATTAGTAGAATGGTGGCAGAATTTTAACCTGATGTAGGAAACAATTAGTAGAATGATGGCAGAATTGTAACCTGATGTAGGAAACAATTAGTAGAATGATGGCAGAATTGTAACCTGATGTAGGAAACCATTAGTAGAATGATGGCAGAATTGTAACCTGATGTAGGAAACAATTAGTAGAATGATGACAGAATTGTAACCTGATGTAGAAAACAATTAGTAGAATGATGGCAGAATTGTAACCTGATGTAGGAAACAATTAGTAGAATGGTGGCAGAATTGTAACCTGATGTAGGAAACAATTAGTAGAATGGTGGCAGAATTGTAACCTGATGTAGGAAACAATTAGTAGAATGATGGCAGAATTGTAACCTGATGTAGGAAACAATTAGTAGAATGATGGCAGAATTGTAACCTGATGTAGGAAACAATTAGTAGAATGATGACAGAATTGTAACCTGATGTAGGAAACAATTAGTAGAATGATGGCAGAATTGTAACCTGATGTAGGAAACAATTAGTAGAATGGTGGCAGAATTGTAACCTGATGTAGGAAACAATTAGTAGAATGGTGGCAGAATTGTAACCTGATGTAGGAAACAATTAGTAGAATGATGACAGAATTGTAACCTGATGTAGGAAACAATTAGAAGAATGGTGGCAGAATTGTAACCTGATGTAGGAAACAATTAGTAGAATGGTGGCAGAATTTTAACCTGATGTAGGAAACAATTAGTAGAATGATGGCAGAATTGTAACCTGATGTAGGAAACAATTAGTAGAATGATGGCAGAATTGTAACCTGATGTAGGAAACAATTAGTAGAATGATGGCAGAATTGTAACCTGATGTAGGAAACAATTAGTAGAATGATGGCAGAATTGTAACCTGATGTAGGAAACCATTAGTAGAATGATGGCAGAATTGTAACCTGATGTAGGAAACAATTAGTAGAATGATGACAGAATTGTAACCTGATGTAGGAAACAATTAGTAGAATGGTGGCAGAATTGTAACCTGATGTAGGAAACAATTAGTAGAATGATGGCAGAATTGTAACCTGATGTAGGAAACAATTAGTAGAATGATGACAGAATTGTAACCTGATGTAGGAAACAATTAGTAGAATGGTGGCAGAATTGTAACCTGATGTAGGAAACAATTAGTAGAATGGTGGCAGAATTGTAACCTGATGTAGGAAACAATTAGTAGAATGATGGCAGAATTGTAACCTGATGTAGGAAACAATTAGTAGAATGATGGCAGAATTGTAACCTGATGTAGGAAACAATTAGTAGAATGATGACAGAATTGTAACCTGATGTAGGAAACAATTAGTAGAATGATGGCAGAATTGTAACCTGATGTAGGAAACAATTAGTAGAATGGTGGCAGAATTGTAACCTGATGTAGGAAACAATTAGTAGAATGGTGGCAGAATTGTAACCTGATGTAGGAAACAATTAGTAGAATGATGACAGAATTGTAACCTGATGTAGGAAACAATTAGAAGAATGGTGGCAGAATTGTAACCTGATGTAGGAAACAATTAGTAGAATGGTGGCAGAATTTTAACCTGATGTAGGAAACAATTAGTAGAATGATGGCAGAATTGTAACCTGATGTAGGAAACAATTAGTAGAATGATGGCAGAATTGTAACCTGATGTAGGAAACCATTAGTAGAATGATGGCAGAATTGTAACCTGATGTAGGAAACAATTAGTAGAATGATGACAGAATTGTAACCTGATGTAGGAAACAATTAGTAGAATGGTGGCAGAATTGTAACCTGATGTAGGAAACAATTAGTAGAATGATGACAGAATTGTAACCTGATGTAGGAAACAATTAGTAGAATGATGGCAGAATTGTAACCTGATGTAGGAAACAATTAGTAGAATGGTTGCAGAATTGTAACCTGATGTAGGAAACAATTAGTAGAATGATGGCAGAATTGTAACCTGATGTAGGAAACAATTAGTAGAATGGTGGCAGAATTGTAACCTGATGTAGGAAACAATTAGTAGAATGATGACAGAATTGTAACCTGATGTAGAAAACAATTAGTAGAATGGTGGCAGAATTGTAACCTGATGTAGGAAACAATTAGTAGAATGGTGGCAGAATTGTAACCTGATGTAGGAAACAATTAGAAGAATGGTGGCAGAATTGTAACCTGATGTAGGAAACAATTAGTAGAATGATGACAGAATTGTAACCTGATGTAGAAAACAATTAGTAGAATGGTGGCAGAATTGTAACCTGATGTAGGAAACAATTAGTAGAATGGTGGCAGAATTTTAACCTGATGTAGGAAACAATTAGTAGAATGATGGCAGAATTGTAACCTGGACGTAGGAAACAATTAGTAGAATGATGGCAGAATTGTAACCTGATGTAGGAAACCATTAGTAGAATGATGGCAGAATTGTAACCTGATGTAGGAAACAATTAGTAGAATGATGACAGAATTGTAACCTGATGTAGGAAACAATTAGTAGAATGGTGGCAGAATTGTAACCTGATGTAGGAAACAATTAGTAGAATGATGACAGAATTGTAACCTGATGTAGGAAACAATTAGTAGAATGATGGCAGAATTGTAACCTGATGTAGGAAACAATTAGTAGAATGGTTGCAGAATTGTAACCTGATGTAGGAAACAATTAGTAGAATGATGGCAGAATTGTAACCTGATGTAGGAAACAATTAGTAGAATGGTGGCAGAATTGTAACCTGATGTAGGAAACAATTAGTAGAATGATGGCAGAATTGTAACCTGATGTAGGAAACAATTAGTAGAATGATGACAGAATTGTAACCTGATGTAGAAAACAATTAGTAGAATGATGGCAGAATTGTAACCTGATGTAGGAAACCATTAGTAGAATGATGGCAGAATTGTAACCTGATGTAGGAAACAATTAGTAGAATGATGACAGAATTGTAACCTGATGTAGGAAACAATTAGTAGAATGGTGGCAGAATTGTAACCTGATGTAGGAAACAATTAGTAGAATGATGACAGAATTGTAACCTGATGTAGGAAACAATTAGTAGAATGATGGCAGAATTGTAACCTGATGTAGGAAACAATTAGTAGAATGGTTGCAGAATTGTAACCTGATGTAGGAAACAATTAGTAGAATGATGGCAGAATTGTAACCTGGTGTAGGAAACAATTAGTAGAATGGTGGCAGAATTGTAACCTGATGTAGGAAACAATTAGTAGAATGATGGCAGAATTGTAACCTGATGTAGGAAACAATTAGTAGAATGGTGGCAGAATTGTAACCTGATGTAGGAAACAATTAGTAGAATGGTGGCAGAATTGTAACCTGATGTAGGAAACAATTAGTAGAATGATGACAGAATTGTAACCTGATGTAGGAAACAATTAGTAGAATGGTGGCAGAATTGTAACCTGATGTAGGAAACAATTAGTAGAATGGTGACAGAATTGTAACCTGATGTAGGAAACAATTAGTAGAATGATGGCAGAATTGTAACCTGATGTAGGAAACAATTAGTAGAATGATGGCAGAATTGTAACCTGATGTAGGAAACAATTAGTAGAATGATGACAGAAGTGTAGCCTGATGTAGGAAACAATTAGTAGAATGGTGGCAGAATTGTAACCTGATGTAGGAAACAATTAGTAGAATGGTGGCAGAATTGTAACCTGATGTAGGAAACAATTAGTAGAATGATGGCAGAATTGTAACCTGATGTAGGAAACAATTAGTAGAATGGTGGCAGAATGGCAACAATGGAAATATTGTGTGGAAGACTTATCTGTCAAACGGGAGACAAAGATGATATATCTAGATAGAACCTCAAAGATAGATGGCTGAAATGATGAGTAAAAGGATCTGTCAAATGCATCATGTATTCACAAATGAACCCTGCTGTCAAAAATAATCAGTATATATATATGGAACTGCAGTAAAACTATTTGATTGGCAAAACACGTAATTACAAAGTACTGTAGTTTTACAAATTACAAAAACAATGACAAAATACAGCAACGTTTCGACCAACAAGGCCTTTATCAAGCAAACGAACAAACAGGAGTGACAAATTAAAATGAAACACAAATGGACGACCAAATACAAACGTAACTAAGGAAAATCTGGAATAAAACGAATAACGAAATAAATGTAACACAAAAACACACATAAAAACTAGAAATAGAACGGAAAGAAACAATGAAACATCTAGTAAATATATAACTTGAAAACATGCAACATATACCCATATAGATTACAAAGCATGGGAAGAGAAAGTACTAAGAAGCATAAGAATGTAATATAACATGAATACATGCAACATATACCCATATAGATTACAAAGCATGGGAAGAGAAAGTACTAAGAAGCATAAGAATGTAATACGTTGAGCCGCGTGGTCGCAAGGTACCATACAAAGAAATCAACCGATTCTCCAGAGCAAATCGACTGCGATCATCCGAGAACATGATCGGATGGCTGTGACCTGGACATCGTGAGCTCTTAATGGCCAGTATCATTGAAATGGGTGGCTACAGGGTCACAGAGCATTGGCGTATGTCGCGTAAGTGTTGGGCGAATCGGTCACTGAGCCTCTTGCCTGTCTCGCCGATATAAGCCTTGTTACACCGCTTACAGATAATGGCATAGATAAGATTACGGGACTCGCATGTAGAAACCCATCGTCAATAAGAAACGTGCCTAAAGGAAAAGATACAGTACGCGTCTGTATTACATAAGCACACGTGTTGCAACGGAAAAATGTTTTATTCCGTCATCTGTCTATCCTTAGATCAGATCCTGAGACCCGTTCTGTCTTCCCAACTATCCTTTGGTGTCTTACAGACGGGACAGAAGTCTTAAGGATATGTTGGTACACAGTCGCCTTAAGTCCCAAAATCCAGACTCATTTTGGCACTGTCCAGTGTGGCCGTCGGCGTTGCAACACGTGTGCTTATGTAATACAGACGCGTACTGTATCTTTTCCTTTAGGCACGTTTCTTATTGACGATGGGTTCACATGCAAGTCCCGTAATCTTATCTATGCCATTATCTGTAAGCGGTGTAACAAGGCTTATATCGGCGAGACAGGCAAGAGGCTCAGTGACCGATTCGCCCACACTTACGCGACATACGCCAATGCTCTGTGACCCTGTAGCCACCCATTTCAATGATACTGGCCATTTAGGAGCTCACGATGTCCAGGTCACAGCCATCCGATCATGTTCCTCGGATGATCGCAGTCGATTTGCTCTGGAGAATCGGTTGATTTCTTTGTATGGTACTTTGCGACCACGCGGGCTCAACGTATTACATTCTTATGCTTCTTAGCACTTTCTCTTCCATGCTTTGTAATCTATATGGGTATATGTTGCATGTATTCATGTTATATTACATTCTTATGCTTCTTAGTACTTTCTCTTCCCATGCTTTGTAATCTATATGGTATATGTTGCATGTATCAAGTTATATATTTACTAGATGTTTCATTGTTTCTTTTCCGTTCTATTTCTAGTTTTATGTGTGTTTTTGTGTTACATTTATTTCGTTATTCGTTTTATTCAGATTTTCCTAGTTACGTTTGTATTTGGTCGTCCATTTGTGTTTCATTTTAATTTGTCCTGTTTGTTCGTTTGCTGATAAAGGCCTTGTTGGTCGAAACGTTGCTGTATTTTGTCATTGTTTTGTAATTTGTAAAACTACAGTACTTGTAATTACGTGTTTTGCCTGTCAAAAATAACAACATCAACAAACTATCACACAGACAGTATAGTATAATCTTTGAACTAAGAGTAGAACACACCAGATTCAACAAACATTTAAACAGAACAAAAACCAAACATGAGCAAACTTTCTGCAGTTGAACTTATACTGGTACATAGGAAACCAATAACCTGTACTGCTCTTATGTTCTTCTTCGCTCCATAGAACCACTTGTTAACCACTCTTTGTGGTTTGTATGTGATCTGAGCCGAAGAGTGATTCTATGATGTGCCAGTTATGTGCCTACAAGTAAGTCAGCACATCCAATGTCTGCGGTTCTTTTTATTTACTAGGGTAGCTCCCCTAGTCACAGTGGTACTATTCTTTGCTTCCTTCAAGCCCGGCACCATATGGGCAGCTCTTATGTCCAGGATTCACTCAAGAAAGAAGAAAGCTATTACTGAACTTCCCAAAAATTGAAAATACTTTATACAGCATCACAAACCAGCTTCATAACAACATTTTTCAACTTGAAATTGATTGTGAAAGATTGACCAGTTCAGGAGCACTAGTTCTCAACAACAATATTTGTGTCGTTAATGTAAATTAAGTTACACCAACAAAATATTACATCATATATATATATATTCCTCTCCTACCGTTAAATATGGCCTGCCAAGCAATTTCTCCAAACAGTGCTATCCTAAGCAACTCGTTCAATCTCTTCAATGGAAATGAAACCGATAATTGTTGCGTCTCTCAGTCAAATATGTTTCAGGTTTCCCTATGGCGTCCGTTCCTTCTTTAACTCTTTGCCATCCACTGCTTTGATCATTTCTACTCATAGTATGATCATTTCTACTCATAGTATGATCATTTCTACTCATAGTATGTTTATGTTCAACATATCTTTTCTATCCAAAAAGTCCATAGTTTCTTTTTTATAACAGTTGTTACTAGTGGTTGATCAGACATTTCTCTGATATCATCATTCTCGTAAATTCCTTGAATTTTATATTCATTAGTTTTCGCAGACATCTATTTTCAAATGCATTCAACTTATTTGCTATATCTTTAAATATTACATTACCTTTCATTATTTAATGTAAACAACATTAAACCAACACAACATATTACATTACTTTCATTATTTAATGTAAACAACATTAAACCAACACAACATATTACATTACCTTTCATTATTTAATGTAAACAACATTAAACCAACACAACATATTACATTACCTTTCATTATTTAATGTAAACAACATTAAACCAACACAACATATTACATTACCTTTAATTATTTAATGTAAACAACATTAAACCAACACAACATATTACATTACCTTTCATTATTTAATGTAAACAACATTAAACCAACACAACATATTACATTACCTTTCATTATTTAATGTAAACAACATTAAACCAACACAACATATTACATTACCTTTCATTATTTAATGTAAACAACATTAAACCAACACAACATATTATATTACCTTTCATTATTTAATGTAAACAACATTAAACCAACACAACATATTACATTACCTTTCATTATTTAATGTAAACAACATTAAACCAACACAACATATTACATTACCTTTCATTATTTAATGTAAACAACATTGCACAACACAATATTACATTGTCTTTTGTCAAAATGTTTTTGGATTAAAAGAAAGAAAACGACAAAGGGTTTCGTTACAGACAATCTTTAGACCTTTTTTTTCAGAAGTGGCATTAGTTTACATCAAAGCTGAAGGTGTACAGAGCTGTTGTGCTTCCAGCACTATCTTCAGATAAATCATGAGAATCAGCAGCATGCCAAGAAACTTCACCACCTCCAAAATGTTTGTCTAAGAAAGATGAACATCAAACGACAAGATAAAATCTCAGATACCATAGTCGTAGACAGAACGAGCCTCTATAGTATCTTGATGCAGTCACAGACCAACTGGGCAGATCATGCAGTTTGTATGCTAAATCATCAGCTGGCAAAAAAAGACTGCTATTCAGTAAAATTCAGAAAGGTAAGCCCTTCCATAGCAGCCAAAAGAAGTGTTTCAATGATACATTCAAGAACTCACTAAAAAACTTTGATTTCTTCTTCTCCGAACACTCCATATCGACCACTTGTTAACTACTCTGTGATTTGCATGTGATCTGAACCTAAGAGTGATTGTACGTTGTGCCATTTATGCTCCTACATGTAGGCCAGCACATCCGATTTCTGTGACGCTTTTTATTTACTATGGTACCTTCCCTAGGCCCCTACCTCAGTCACCTCTTATGACATGTCTTGTAGGTCGCAGTGTTACAATTCTTTGCTCCCTTGAGGCCCTGGCAACACAGGGGTGAAACTTTGATATAAACACTGCACATGACCAAATGACTCAGTATATAATGTTTTGCCATGATGCAGTAGTCCTGCAGTATTTCCTGTCCTCTCTCTCTCTCGTGAATATTTCCTGTCTAAGAGCTTTCAAAGTCAGTAAAGGGCTACCTCTGAAGTCGGATTAGGCCCGCCTGTATGGCGAGAAAACCAATAAAACAGTAAGCAGGCTTTCACGCAAAAATCAGTCAGAAGCCCAAACCAGGTGACATGTCTACGCCTGAATTCATAGCAGGCGAATGCAAAAGAAGAAGTAATGGGCTCATTAGCCATCTACAAACTCATAGAGTGACTGGACATTAACACAAGTTATTTGTTTTTTTAAATTTATTGGATAAACAGAATGGTCTTCATCATTCACAATGGACAAACAACAAGAAGCATTTTCCATAAGGTTTACTGTCTTATTAGTTATGAAAATGAGCCTCTGTTGCTGTTATGTTAAAGTTATATGTAACATTTTGTATCTATCTTCACCTTGGTTGCCACTAGGAACATGCATCATCTTAGTACTGTGATGCTGGCTTTTTGTAGTTGTACTTAGACAGCATATGTTATGCTAGTCAAGAAAGTTACTCAAGTCAAGACAATTGTTATTCTAGTCAAGTCATCGTAACACTAATTCTAGTAAAGACAGCATATTATACTCGAGTCAAGATATTGTATTCTGTAAAGACCAGTGTGTTGCCGGGGCCCATAAGGGAGCAAACAATAATACCACTGTGACCTACAAGGCATGTTGTAAGAGGTGACTGAGGTAGGGTCTAGGGAATCTACCCTAGTAAATAAAAATCGTAGCAGAAATCAGATGTGCTGGCCTACTTGTAGGTGCATAACTGGCACACCGTACTTTTGCTTTTAGCCTCGGATCACATATAAATCACAAAGAGTAGTTAACAAGTGGTCGATATGGAACGTTCGAAAGAGAAGAAGTAGGAACAAGGTTTTATAATAATAATAAATAAAGAATTATTATTAGTCTGAAATGTTATAAAGGAACTAATGCACGAGTCACCTCTTTCCTCAATTTGTTCTATGTTATTGGATTGGTATTCAAATGTTAAAGCATTTTCATTCCAAACATTCACTGATACAAATCTTGTATTCTAATAGCATGACAAATTAGAATGACTACGACAATTAAAAAATAATTACAAATACATCCCTTTTATTTGTTTTAGCATTAAAGACAATGTATGTAAAAATAATTTAAGTTGAAGATATTGAGAAATCTGGAATAAGACTTGGAAACCAGTATGAGTATTCACTTTTATCATAGCCATCCACCCAAGCAAGACCTTCCTTCACCATAAAATCCTAAAATAAAAATTAATATTTTGTCATCAAATTGCAAAAGAATAAAACGAATAAGAAAACAAATCATTAAAGGGTCTAAAGACAAAGGATTGACTTCATTACCAGGTTTGACCTCATAATGGCTTGGTCCCTCTCTACAGAAATCACACACCACCTGCCACTGGTATTGCACAAAGCACAAACTCCTGCAACAATCCTAAGGATTTCTGGAAAAAATGCACTTGTTTATAAAATTATGCAGTCTGGATTTGAATCCCTGACCTACGAAGTCAAAAGCAACGGCTTAACCACAGAGATGCCCCGAAACAAATCACTATGACAGAGTAACCTCTCAGTGGTTGAGGTTGCTACATCATACTGTTCACTGTTAGTAATCTTAACCAATACATAATTACATTTGATCTCAAAATTACTTATTTGTAACTGGAAGAACTGGTATCAGGGTACTTTAATAGATATTTAGTCCCTTTCAGCCAGGCTTTAAGTATCAGCAGTGAAGCTCTAACAATGAAGTTTGAGCAACAATTCTCTAATATGTGATCTCTATATCCTCATCATGTCATAGTTGACACATAAGACATTCACATGTGATATTCATTGCTGCCAGTCTGCTGCCTTTCTACACATGGTATCCCATGTCCATCCATGCTCTTTCATTTCTCTTTCCACTGTCCTTCAGGTTTCCTTTGGTCTGTCTGGTCTCTTCCTTCCGCCTGTTGTCCATCAAACAGATCATTGGATATCTCTCTCTCGCGATCACCGCTTAGACTGATGTACCAGATTTCCACACAAATTCTACAGTTGTTTTTAGAGACTCCATCTCTTCGTACAGCTTCTCATTTAGCTTGATATTTTCCTGGTCAGGTTTCGTTTCTCAGGTTTGCTAGCATTGGGCAGTCTTGCAGTAGGTGTTCTGCCGTCATGTCCGCAGTGGCACAGGCTAGTTGTGCCAATTTAAAATTTGTTGTATGGCTGGTACGGAGGTGGAAAATGACAACTTGTTTACTACGGTATTAGTACCCATCTTTGGCGGTGTGTTGAGGGTGATCTTGCAACTACTTCTCTCTATATCGCCATCCAATGGTTGTTTTGGCCTCCTCGTAGCTGATTTCGTAATCAGTCTGCTGCAGTCGCCCTCCTGTCTTTGCTAGCCTGTTTGCCTCGTTGTTTCCCCTTATATTGCAGTGCAATGGGATCCACTGTATGACTGTGCGAGAGATCATTGAATATGACAGCAAGGAAAGAAGGGATCAACACTATCATCCTTCTCGAAGTTGACACCACAATTAAAAAAAACAACTCAAGTGCCACCAGACAACTCTCAACAAATTTCAGAACTGAGCAGCAGAGAATTGTTGATGTCACAAAAATACCACAGGGAAGAAAAATACAAAACAAAAAACAAACTTGTCTTTCTGTGTGACTGTATGTCAGTCCTGCAGGCCAAACAAGATGAACCACAAGAGAGAGCTGACAATTCAGCTAAATAATCTCTCAGTACACAACCAAATTATTCTCCGGTGCATACCAGTTCACCGTGACATATCAGGAAATAAGAAAGCAGACAAGCTGGCTAAGGAGAGAACAAAATTGATACAGCCCAAATAACTTGTCTACCTGTGTGACTATCGTATGTCAGTTCTATCACACAAAGGGAACCATGAGATATGGAGATAGAGCTGACTTGCTAGTTAAACAAACTTGCAGAAAGCAACCAAATCATCTTCTAGTGGATACTGGTTCACTATGGAATATCAGAAAATGAAAGAGCAGACAGCCTGGCTAAGGAGGGAACAAAGAAGATACAACCGAAACACCTGATGACACGACCAGAGATCAAGACACATATCAAACAGTCGTGGAGATAATAAACCAACAGAAAAACATCCACATGATTCCATCTGTAGACTTAACAGAAAACAATACAACAATCTTTCGGTTCAAATCAGGACACTGCTAGCTCAACCACCACATGCACATAATAAAGCCTGCCCTGACTGCATGTATCAATAAAAAGGAGACTCCAGAGCACATACTGTAGTCCTGCTCCCTGTACCTATACAAGCAAAACAAAATATGGTCTCATGAACGAAACATACAAAGCAAGCTATGGGGAACCATCAAGGAACTCAAACTGATATGCAGCTTCATAGAGGCAACCCATCTCACAATCTAGAATGAGTATATGAAGCTGATCGCAAAGTAGTAGAAGAATCCCTTCATCTTTTTCTGATTTAATGTTATTTTCTTATGTCCAGTAATAGTGACAAATTAATGTTTGAGCTGAGAAATCAATAACACTAAACAAATAAATCACTATGAGATCAAATGATCATGAAACACCATCAAAACTCTGGCACTATTCAACATAACACAACCTTACCAGTGCCCTTGCTGCTCTTTCCTGCTCCCATCCCAAAGATTTCACTAGGTCAGATTTACTAACAAAGCCATGCTCCTGAAGAAATAGAGAGCATGATCATTTCAATGGTATAGCAGATATAGTACAGTTACTATGTCATAATTATGTCAGAGTTAACACAACAAATATCACTTTAAATGGCAACCATCTAACACCAGTTCAAAATTCTGTAATCTTGGGTCCATGGTCACTGCCAGCCTTTCTCTTGATGAAGAAATCAACGCTTGTGTCGGGAGTGCGGCTACTACATTCAGCAAGCTATCAAATCGAGCGTGGGACAACACAAAACTGACATTGCAGACAAAGATTCAAATATATCGAGCCTGTGTAATTAGTTCTTTACTATATGGCTCAGAAATATGGACAGCCTACTCAAGACACGAGAGGAGACTCAACATCTTTCACCTTCGATGTCTCCAAGACTATGAACATCAGGTAGTACGACAAGATAACCAACTCTGAAGTACTGCAACTTGCAAACCTGCCTTCCATCATGGGCATGCTCAGCAGTAGACGACTAAGATGGTTGGGGCATGTGAGAAGAATGGAAACTTATCGCATACCAAAACAAATGTTGTTCTGTGAACTTTCGGAGGAAGAGGCACCAGGGCAGACCACTGCTCAGATATAAAGATGTCTGCAAAGTCTCAATGAAAAACTTTTCTATAGGTCCCAGCACATGGGAAAACCAACTGATGACAGGAGTTGTGTGGAAAGCCAAATAACGAAAGGGCGCAAAGTCTTTTGAGAAGAGACTTATGTGTGAGCTGAACGACAAGAGAGAAAAGCGAAAACTCAGAAGTTGTCACAGTAAAACACTTGCCAACTGACCGTCTGTAAAGACGAAAAAGGCCCATATACTACCTCATGATGCAGACTAAATGAAACCTTGGCAGTTGAACATCAAGAAGAGTAGGCTACAAAGTCACTGCCCTGAGAAAATTCATTACAAAAGACTACAACAAAATTAGTGCAAAAAATATTTACCATCCTCAAAATGATATCAAGGACCCATGCTGGTGCTACAGAGTTAGTGCACTGCAGCTGAGTTCTTTCTGTGTAAGAAAGAAATCAGAGTACACATGGTTATTCACCAAAGTGCAATGATGTCCTGTCAATCACTGTAATCAATACAAGGGATAATGATGTACTTCGTATGTACTTATAGGTTAGTGATGTGTTGGGAAAATAATAAGGTGTGGTGATTCTTGACTAGAGCGAAGGGCAGGATCGCTCCTAAGCAGAGAGGAGATTTTCAGACAACCACATCTATCATGAGAAGGGACATTAAAGCAGTAACTTCAACACTGCAGTGAAATTCTGGTTTTGGCTATTGAACCGATGTCATGGCACACAGGACAGGCCACTAAGTGCTCAGTCTTCTCCAGCACATGTTGAAAAATATGGATGTGTAGTTTATTGCTTATTAGTTAAACATACTCCTCAAGCTGCTTTTCAGGCACCTAGTTCTGCTTGTATGTGTGATTCCACATTTCTTTAAATGCTGGATATATCAGTTTCTGTGTCCCATTCAACAGTAATTTGCTGAATAAATGAAGGATTATCCAACTCTAACCAACATTAACTCCTCTATGATCAGTGCTGTTGATGCAAGTCAACTTGCATATTGAGGACAGTAGATCCATGTAAGCCCCTGGATGTTGCGACAGATAATATCCAGTCATACGGCAGCCTGTCAATTTAGACTTTTTGAAGCACTGACTGAATCAGACACAATAATGACCTCAGTAAACAGTTTCAGAGAGTCACTGAAGAGTAGCAGTAACGGCCTCAACCTCCATCAACATGCTGGAAATAATTGTCCTGTATGCTCCATTTCCCCCTGCAATGACCTAACTGTGTGCAGGAAACCACAGCTTGATATCTCACCACAGTACACAGACCCAACCGTTTATACAATCATCATCAGCATATACAATTAGCATCATCATAACCTGCATTGTTGGCTATCAACTGCATAATTGCAAAGTTAGTTTTCATATTGCTTCAATCTCTACATTTCCTTCCAAGAGTAATGATAACATTGTGGAAGTTGATCATGCTGTCTCATGATTGAAAAGTCCACTTTTTTTATATGCATCATCCAAGTCAATCACCACAGCGATAGTCTTCTGCTTGGATTGGAATTCCTCATTAAACATCATAAGCAAATGTGTCAACATTATTCCAAGTCCCTTTCATTGGCTGGTATCTAACCAGGTTATCAGGAAGAATGTGGCATATTCCCTTTCTAGTCAATATCTTCTCCAGCAATTTGCTATATACACTTTGCAAGGTGAGTATAGGGTTTATTACTGAGCAGTGTAGAATCTGTTCCCTATTTATGGAGCAGTTGTATATAGCTATGGGGTCAATCATGAGGTATCGTGGCTGAGTTTAACAACAGTATATAGAATGCTGTATACCGTTGTTAAGCTCAGCCACAACTGTGTTAATACCCATCTCGATAAGGTATTTGATGTGGTAATACTAGACACCCTCGGACCCTGGAGCAGTGCTCTGACGGGCTTTCAGTGCATTTACTACATCATCTTTTGTTATGAAATCACTACAACGTTACCCTCTGTTGGTAATATCATGAAGAACATTCCCCATTCTGGAACAACACTAAACAGGGTCATTATTGCAGTATGCTTTACACAGTCCATAACAGTTGGTTACAATATGAGCAGATGGCAGGTGTGGGAGTCTCAAGTCTTTAGGGTCTTCCCTGGATATACTGCCATAGACACAAAAAGATTTGATGCTGTTATTAAAAACTGACAAGATGGCTTTTGAAACCCCTACTTATAGCAATTACATACTGAATACTCTCTGGAACCATCAACAAGTATGTGATCCTAAGTTCTGAGATTTGGAGCCAAGAATGGCATCAGCTGGCAGGGATCCTGTGAGAATGTGTATAACAAACAAGTAAGCTATAGGAGCCATCAGCATGCATTTCCATTGTCATTATCTGCAGCACTTATGGGTCTGCCAAGAGTACTGTAATGTAAGTTCTGTTATTTACCTAAGATCTGAAAGTTCATAAACATTATTCTCACTTTTCGCTCAACAGAGAAAAATTATATGAGTAATATGTAATGATGATGTAATATAGAACACACAGGAAACAAGTATTACCTGAGCTTGCTGTAGTACAACAGTGTGATCTAGGGTAAGCTCACCAGGGATTGACTGCACAAGAAAACTTCCTCCTACTTTATGAACACAGAAACCATTTCCAAGGATCTTCAACTTTTTAATGGCTCTCAACAGATCATCACTGAAATGAAATGTATTATCCTGCATTATATTTATAACTTCCCAATGTCTTTATAGTACCCAACAGAGGCTGGGTCAATGTTAGTGATTGCAGCCAGATAAAATTCCACTTCAACTCGAGAATTTAATCCTGGGAGCATACATCTACAAAGAAAGTGCACTAACCTTGCTATTGTTACTGAGACTCTTTTATTTATATAGTAGTATGCATCTATATATATATGTGTGTGTGATTCAATTTTTCAGCACATGTTTAATATCTTTCTTCTTCTTCTGCATTCAAGTAATCGGTCATGCTAGATCATCAAGCTGGCAGGTAGGAGGACAAAGTTCACAGTCTACTTCAACTAATTGGTCATTCTTGATCATTAAACTGGCTGGTAGGACAAAGTCCACACTCTCAGATGATTCTACATCCTCTAGAGCTGTTTCTTCTTCTTCTTTTGTCGTCACACTTCTACCGGGTTGTTGCCCAGTGTCGTGGTTTTCTGTTTTTGTCTTGCGCTGCTATGGTGGCTTGTGTGATTGTTATCTTTGCTCTTTCACAGGATTCTGCTACGCCATCTAACCATCTTTTCCGTGGTCTTCCTCTTGCCTTCTTTCCCTATGTTCTGTTGTAGAAGACTCTGTATACTGTGGAGTTTGGATGCATTCTTATTAAGTGGCCAAATCACTTCATTCTTTGTTTCTCTATGCAATTCAAGCACGGTTTTGTGCCAACTTTCTTCTTATGCTGATGTTGGTGATTCTGTCTTTTCTGGTGTTGTTGGTAACTTTTGCAGGCAACGATTTCACATGTAGTTATTTTTGTGACTGCGCTTTGCTCAATGTCCATTTTTGGCTCTGGTAACACAGAGTAAGTATAAAAATGCTGTTGATCATCTGTTGCTTAGCTGCCTGTGAAATTTTTGGGTGCCTTAACAATGGGGCTAGCTGGTAGGTTACAGCATTTGCTTTTGCACTCTAGTCTCTATCTAGTCTTCCGTCATCTGTGAATATGCTTCCCAAGTATTTGAATTCTTTCACTTGGTTTATTTTAGTGCATTGACATGGATGTCTAGATTATTATGTTTTCTTCCCATATTCAATATTTCTGTTTTAGTGTTGATTTTCATGTCATGATTTATACAATTTTTGTTCAAGGTGTCAATATGATGTTGTAGATCTTGTTCATTTTGATGTATCAGGCACTGATCATCTGCAAAAAGCAGTTCGTTTATTTCATCATTACCTTAATTTGACTCTTGAGTTATTTTATCCATATATGCAATAAAGAGTAGTGGTGAGAGGACACAACCTTGTCTAACACCTGATGTAATGGAGAGCCAGTCGGTCATTCCTTCTGTTGTTCTTACTGTACTCTGGCTATCTTGATATAAGGCCATGATATTACCTACTCTGTTTACTCCAGCATAATTTGGTTTACATTAACTTCATTTATTATCATGACCTTAGTCTTTTCCCTGTGTATATTTAAACCTAGTGGCTGAGATTTACTATTTAGAATGTTTATTTTTATCTTTAATCTGTGTGTGATTGTGGGACAGCAATGCCAGATCATCTGAAAAATCCAGGTACTCTAGTTGTTTCATAAGTGTCCATTGTATTCCAAATCTGTTATCTGTTGTTGATTTCATGATCCAATCTATGGCCAGCAAGAACAGGAATGGGTATAAGTCTGTCGCACCCCTGATTTTATCTCAAAGGGTCTGCCCGCCTGCCCAGTGTGTTCGTAGCGCGTTGACGATGGGCGATAAGCCCCCTGTGAGTGTGGGTTCAATTCCACGGGCTGGTAGAAAAGCCACAGGTTCTCCAGATTTACGGTGTTCGTGGTACCGAACCAAAGGGTTACTATGTCCATGGCACCGAGCCAAAGAGCTGAAAGTGCTTCTGGATCGGGAAGAAAAAAATCTCAAAGGATTCCGTCAATTGGCCCTCATGGATGACTCAGGGTACAGTTAATACTGGCTTAATATTTGTTAATCTCTAAATATATCCTTGGTCCTGATTATCAGAAAATAAAATATCAAAATGTGGCAATATAGATTTTGTTACACTAATTACTAACAAGGTTAACCTATGATGAATAAATAATTACACCTGGTAAATAATCTTATGAAAAAATGTTATATACACTTACATGCAAATTAATTGTGAATTACGACCCTTGACGCTCCACTTTACGCCTCAGATCTTCAATGCCAATCAAACCTGAAATGAAAACATTCTTATAATTTAATCATTTATTAACAATAGCAGAAATCAGAAATTTCACTTAGGGAAAATAAGTTTGTAATCAATTACAGTAATACATAAATAATAGTGAAGATTGATAAAGTAAAAGTAGATAACAAATCATCTTCATATGGCACATTTGACAGAAACACAAGACTCCAAAGCACATCCTGCAATCATGTCCATCATACATACACCAACAAAATGAAACATGGCCTCATGAACGAAGCTTACAGAGCAAGTTATGGGGAACTCTCAAGGAACTTCAACTGACATGCTGCTTCATAGAGGCAACCCATCTCATGGTTTAGAAGAGCATATGAAACCAAATACAAAGAAGAAGATATTGCACATTTTTGCAGAATGTTGCTTCCATACAACCTGCCTGAAAGACTCGCCTCCTCCCTCTGTGTGTTCAATGTTACTTTAATATTCTGTTTGCGAGGCAGATAGAACAGCACGGATGGAGCAAAGGCGGCAAAACAGAAAGGCAGTAAAACTTCCCACAAGTGCAAGTATACCTTGCCCACACTGTACACGAACATTTCAAGCCCGTATCGGGCTCACTAGTCATCTACGCACACACAGACAAACATAGCGCAACTACATTCCCTTAGATGAAAATTTGTGTGGTCATCATCACCTGTGATGGACGAGCATCAATATTCTGTTGCCATCGTCATTTTAGTATTCATGTACCTCATCTTCTAGGAGCAATGTCCACCATTTATCCAACAATTCTTATATTTTAAAGGGAAGTGGCATATATCTACATTTCTAGGAAATAGTTGCATACATTTTTTTTCTTCTTCTGCTGAACGCCCGCTGTCAATTCAGGCGAAAGTCATGACGCCTGGTATTGCGCTTCTGACTGATTTTTGCGTGAGGTCTAAATTACCCTTTTACAGGTGGTCGCTCAGTCATGCGGACAGCCTCGCCGACTTCAGATACATTTTTTTTCCAAAGTAAAATGCTTTGTTTTTTTAATATGACAAGGGATTTTAGATCATTTCAGATCATCTATGTGCAGAATGATCTGAGCGTTGGAGTCAAAAGTGTTAAGATGCAATATAGTCTTTCCTAGCAAAACAATTATTTGTTGTTGAAGTTCTCTCTTTCTCTCTCTTGCAATCACCTCCCAGACCGATGTACCAGATTTCCCCATAAATTCTAATCATGTGGAAATCTGATTCATGTGGCCTTTAGCATTGGCATGTTTTACGTCACATCTTCAGCATCATTTGGAGCTCTGGTGCTTATCCTTTGGCGATGTGTCCGGTTTTAGCAAGCGTTTACTGGGTTCGCTCTCCGTCAGCCTTTGGCTGTCCCCAGCCGACCTGCAAGGCAGCAGGTTGTCCACGATTAGCATCCATATGTTGCTACCGGGAATATTCATGTTCTCAGAAGTCTTACTTTTGTTTCTTTGTTTGTGTCATGCCATAGTTTCTTCATGCTGGCCACCCTCTGGAAAGCCATGGCTAGTCTTCTTCTAACTTCTTTCGTACAATCTCCATTGTTGGTAACTATAGAGCCAAGATGTTCAAAATCTGTGACGTTCTCAATGTCTTCAGTATTGATGGTAATTTTGCTTTGTCAGTGGACATAATTTGTATCCTTATACATAGAAGTTATATATGATCAATTACATAGCTTGTTAACGTGTTTAATTGCAGCTGAAGTGTTCAAATCAATACATATATTAGAGAGTACTGTGTGAAATGTAAATGAGACAGTATTAAGTTATACATAAATGGAAGATATCAAACAATGTCAAACATGTTGGTTGTTAGAAAACACAAAATTAATGAAAGAATGGTAAAGAAGATAAGAACAAATTAATTATCAGTCACATTTACACTTATACCTCCATTTCTTTTGCTTGTTACCATGCACACTTCTACAATTTGTACTCCTAACTCATAATAGAAATCTCCAACTCCTAATACTTCCGCCCAGAAACCTCTGCTTGCTGAAAACAATATATATCAGATGAATAATATACAATACAGACATACCATAACTTATCAACATTAATCAATAATAATAAATCCTCTCACCGTTATATGTTACATAGGGCCTGCAAGTAATTTCTCCATGTCGCTCTATCCTGGGCAATTCACTCAATCTCCTCCATGGAACTGAGACCGATATTTCTTGCCTCTCTCAGCAAAGTTCGCTCAGGGTCTCCTTAAGTCCCCTCTTGAACCCTTTGCATTCCACTTCAATGCCTGCTTTGATATACGTTGATCATTTCTCCTCAAGGTGTGTCCAACATATCTCTATCTTCTCTTTCTTATAACAGTTGTCACTAGTGGTTGACCAGACATGTCTCTGATTTCATCACTTCTCCTGAATTCATTCCATTTTATATTCATTATTTTTCGCAGACATCTATTTTCAAATGCATTCAACTTGCTTTCTATATCTTTAGTCATTTTCCAACTCTCGCTGGCATATGTTAGGATTGATACAACATTTGAATTGAAAATTCGTAATTTAGTTTTAATACTAAATAACTTACAGTTCCATATTTTATTTAGACTTTTAAAAGCTGATGTTGCTTTGCCAATTCATATCAACATACTAATACCCAATTTTTAAGTATGTAAACATGATCTTCTTCTTTCTTCTTTGCGTTCTTTCTTTACAACCAATTTTAATCACTCTTTGTGATATGTTTGATCTTTGCCACGAATGTGTTTATGTTGCACATTGGTTTGGTAGGCCCCTAAACGCATAGAGTTCTACACGTTTAGGACATGTGCATCCAATTTCAGCCAAACCTCATAAGTCGCCTCTTATAACATGCATGGCATGTAACAGTGGTTCTATTCTTTACACCCCAATTTTGGGCCATGGTAAACACTCGGGAGGTAAACATGATTATCCGGTTCATAATTTCTTTCTGACAATGCTGCCCTAGTCGCCCACAGTGAGACTACACTGCAATGCCTAATCAATAATTTGTCAAAGGCATGCAACCTATTTTCTCTGACTATAAGTGTCTCCAAAACAGTTGTACTATGTCAAGGAGGTAACACAACAAATATCACTTTAAATGGTAACCATCTAACACCAGTTCAAAAGTTTTGCTATCAAGGGTCCATGGTCACTGCCAGCCTTTCTCTTGATGAAGAAATCAATGCTCGTGTAGGGAATGCGGCTACTACATTTGGCAAACTATCAAAGTGAGCGTGGGACAACACAAAACTGACATTGCAGACGAAGATTCAAATATATCGAGCCTGTGTAATTAGTTCTTTACTATATGGCTCAGAAACATGGACAGCCTACTCAAGATACAAGAGGAGACTTAACATCTTTCACCTTCGATGTCTCCGCAAGATTATGAACATCAGGTGGTACGACAAGATAACCAACTCTGAAGTTCTGCAACGTGCAAACCTGCCTTCCATCTGGGCATGCTCAGCAGTAGACGACTAAGATGGCTGGGGCATGTGAGAAGAATGGAAACTTATCGCATACCAAAACAAATGTTGTTCTGTGAACTTTCGGAGGAAGAGGCACCAGGGCAGACCACTGCTCAGATATAAAGATGTCTGCAAAGCCTCAATGAAAAACTTTTCTATAGGTCCCAGCACATGGGAAGGACTAGCTGATGACAGAGTTGTGTGGAAAGCCAAATTACGAAAGGGCGCAAAGTCTTTTGAGAAGAGACTTATGTATGAGCTGAACGACAAGAGAGAAAAGCGAAAACTTAGAAGTTGTCACAGTAAAACACTTGCCAATTGACCATCTGTAAAGACGAAAAGGCCATATATATATATAATTTTTTTCATAGCGAGGCGGTGGGGAGGGGCAATAGCAAATTTGATAACATGCAGTGCTAGTGACCATGTGATGTGCAAATCATGGGGTTTTGAGGCAGCTAGGGTAAAAAATGTGTGAGGTACATGCGGTACATGGTTGGACTACAGAAGACCCTGATCCTTTACTTGAGGATCTAAATTACAAGTACATCTTAAGTCGGAGTAAGACTCGACTGAATGGCGAGGGACACTGGTGATAAGGAGACAAGCTCTGACTCAAAATTTAGTAAACGGCACCATGCCTATTCCTGAATTCATAGTGCGTGAACAAACAAAAACCGCCCGAGTGGTTACCGGGGCCCAAATTCGAGGTGTAAAGAATAGAACCACTGTTACCTGAAACGCATGTTGTAAGAGGCAACTAAGGAGGTTTGGCTGAAATCGGATGCACATGTCCTAAACATGTAGAAGTCTATGTGTTTAGGGGCCTACCAAACCAATGTGCAACGTATACACGTTCTTGGCAAAGATCAAACATATCACAAAGAGTGATTAAAATTGGTCGTAAGAACGAACGCAAAGAAGAAGAAGAACAAACAAAAATAGCTGGGAATAATCGTCTTCTTTGCATTTGTTCTTATCAACCAAGTTAAGCCCTCATTGTGATCTGTGTGGTTTGCACCGAGAATTTGAATATGTTTGCCTGATTCATAAAACCTTATGCATGTAGGACAGACACATGCAAAAATTGTTGGCCTAACTGGGAGTAATCAAGAATATGCTTTCAACTTCATATAAATACTCTTGACTGATATCTAGTGATAACAACTAGCCCTTGGGTAAGCAACACTAACAAACCATGAAAAGTTGTTCATCTAGGAGAATGAAAAACCCTCCCTGCTACTTTCTAGATCATAGATTCCCAATCTTTTTCGGCCCACCGCCTACTTTGCATAACATAAACTTTGTAACGCCACCTCTCCACATTATAACAGTTTGCCAACGCCCCCCCCCCCTTCCACATATATACATTCTTTATTTTTTCTTTAACATAGAAAATTGATATATATTTCTGTCGTACATGGTCAATTTTCAAATGATTATATACATGAAATATAAAATTGATGAAAAATGGATCGTGTAAGAAGGGCATAAGATGAATTTAAATGCAGAATTCAAATTTTAAATGATTATTCAATCACAAAATCAAGATAATAATTTATTTTAAAATATTTATTATTCATTTCTTCTTTAAGGAGCCACCGACCCCTAATCACCTGAACACCCTCCAAATTCTTCTGAACCCACTATCACCCCCTTAGAACACTTTAGCGCCCACTGGGGGGCGGTACAGCCCACTTTGGGAAACGCTGTTCTAGATGATACTGAAAATTAGAAACCATGCACTAGACATATAATTCTAGTAAACAACAATTCACAGACACTAATTTTATTAATAATAATGAAGTGTATGTATGTTTTTATTTCGTTCATTCTTATCAACCAAGTTAATCACTCATTGAGATATGTGTGGTTTGCGTCACTGGTATGCCCCTACAGCATGTATAACAGACACATTCGAATTTCAGCCAAAGTGTATGCATATTATCCAACAAGACACACATTTGTATAGACAGGTATATGTAAGATTTTACAAACAGAAGAACCGTACTTTAAATTACACTGAAGTTATACTGTAACATGATATCAGATATGATTGGTCATGGGAGGCTGTCAGGGCTGACTCATTTCAACAAAGTGTATGGTAAAAGCAACTTTTCATCCAGTAGATGAAACTATGTTTCACTTCAGATTGTCATCAAGTTTCTCTTTCTTCATTCATTAACATGAATGTTGTAGGTCTCTGATAAACAAAATCATCAGGTCAGTTTCTGTCAGGCCTGTCTGTTCTAACCTTTCTTCTGAATGTTATTTACACTGTGGACTGTACATTCTTTTATGCTGTAAATTCATTTATGTTTCAATCCGTCTTTTTTTAATTTTTCCTTTCCATGGTTAATTCACGAAGTTTTAGCAAGATTGGAAGATTTGGTCATGTGTTCATACCACATTAGTTTGTATTTTTCCTTTTCACAGCAGTTTCTCATATGGTCCAATAAATTATGGGCTTCTTGACTGCAAGTTGGTTCATTTACAAATTACTTAATACTCTGCAAAGTGATTTTCAAGCTATTGTATGCAAAACAGAAAAGCAATCCAATGAGTGTAAGGAAACAGATATAACATCAACAGATAAATATAAATATTAAATATACATTTGGACTACACATTTGAAAGTAAAATGTGGTGTCATGTCACTCTGACATACTTTATTGTGTGAGTATTTTGTGTACACAGTAATATTTCCTTTCCATTATTGTCTTCTTACAATCTACTTTCATTCTAATGTGTTTTTTAAACAGGGTGTTATGTTTCTTTATCTGTCCTTTTTGTTTGTCCAATTTTTATTACTCCTCAAATTTCATTTCTTTCTTCCTCAGTAATTCTTTATTTGGTTCCTTTATGAGAAAACACACCCCATTCTTCTGTATATTAATATTTCATGAGTCTCAGCTACAACTTCTAATGCCTGTTCATTATCTTTTTTTACGTAATCAACAATAATGAAGTAAACAATAAGAATTGAGAATAAAAACATACATGCCAGAGGATCCACGCCAATAGAAGAACACATTTCCTGAAATTGAAGTCTAAACTCTGGGTCTCTACGTATATCATCCCTATGTTTAACAGCAAAATCTTCCAAATTGTTTTTGAACATTTCCATCTGATTTTCCATCTGCAAAAGCATGAATGTATTATTGTTAATACAAGTAAATAGAACAATATAGTTCTATATTCAATATAAAATTTGGTAAACATGCTCAAAAATTGAGCCTGTCATTTGAGTTCATCAATTTCTTCCAGATATGTTAATGAATTAATCATTACCAGCTTAGCCATAACAGAGGTTGCCAGTATTATAATGACTGAATTATATAAAACTGCAGCATAACTACACAGACCAGGATGACATTCTAGAACAATGTAAGGACATCAGGAAAAGCTACAAGGCCAGCAAAAACAAATGCTACTGTTAAGTATTTTTAAGAACAAAATGATTGGTTTCAGTATGAGTGGACCTTCTTCTTCTTGTGTGGTTTGCGCCGAGAGCGCTTTCATAGCTGGAAGTAATCTTATTCGTTGCATTCATTCTTATCAACCAAATTAACCATTGTGATCTATGTGGTTTGTGCAGAAAACATGAATATGTACCACCCCGGTTCATAGACACCTACGCATGTAGGACAGGCACATCCCAAAAAATGTTGGCATAAGTATCTTCTTCTCGTTCGCTGATGTTCAATGTTTACACAATGAGTCGGTTCTCTGGATGTATGTTGTTGTATTTGTTAGTTCATCAAAGCTTCCAAACAGCTTTGTGTTAATGTCTGTCTCTGTTGGCCAGTATTCTTTCCGCAGTTGATTCATCAGGTGACAATCTTGCAGGATGTGTTCAGCTCTCTGTGCGGTCTGTCCACAAGCACATGTGGGTGATGGAACTAGTTTTAGTCTGTGTAAGTGTCTGTTCAGTCTGTTGTGTCCAGTTCTCAGTCGAAACAATATCACCTGCCTTGCTCTATCTAGACAGTGGTAATTGTCTCTTTGCTGGTCTTCTTTTCTAGTGGCCTTTATGAGCGTTTTCTTTTCCTGGAAGGTTAAGATATTTGATTCCTTTGTTGGGGTCAAAGGAGCATGGTGACAAATGTGAGCACATTGGGAATTGACGGAAATTGTGAGGCAGGCACCAGGGCAGAGCGTGCATGCATGCACCCACCGACGGGCAGAAAAAGCATGTCCCTGCATGCACAGCAGGCAAGAGTGTGCAGACCACCCAAAATGTGCAGAAAAAAATCTGGAAAGCTCAGCAGAGGCGAAGCCAGTGCGCGTTTCTGCTCGCAGGGAACTACTGCTGCCTTGTAGTTTGATTGGGGACAATCAAAGACTAGTGGAGCAAACCAAAGTGTCCACAAAATGACTGGCTCGCTTGGCAGATGGCGCTCATAAGACCGGGAGGGCAGCCCATCTAAGGGTCGCTGCCCTAAAAGAGAATGGCAACCTGCTGCCTTGCAGGTTTGGCTGGGAACAGTAAAGGGCTAACGGAGAGCAAACCTAGTAAACGCTGGTTGAAACCAAACACACCACCAAAGGATAAGCACCTTAGTTCCAATAGGTACTGAAGGTTGTGCACGTACATCCGTTCTTAATGTTTGGCTGCTTATATATCACAATAGAATGATAAAAATGGCCTAAGAACGATCGCAAGAGAGAGATGCTGCATCTTGGACGGCAAGTACAGAGTTTCACTTACTCAACTACTATTGTCCAAGTGACCGCCCACTGGCACTGGTCTCAATTCCAACAAAGGAAAGATTCATAGTGTGCAGTGACTTCAATAGTCACTCACAGAGCTGGGGGTATGATCACATGGACAGTAGGGGCGAGGAGTTTGAAAACTGGCAGGATGATAACAAACTAATCCTTGTCAATCAGCCCAAAGATCAGCCAACTTTTTACTCCAGATCATGGCACACCACCTCTACACCAGACTTGGCATTCCACTCCTCAGACCTGGAGTGGAACATTACATGTGTTGTTAGGAAACAGCTAGGAGGCAGCGACCATCGGCCAGTCTTTCTCACTGTTGAAAATCAACTCATCAGGGAGAGCAGCACTCTATCTAGGTGGAATTACAAGAAGGCAAATTGGACAATTTGAAACCGGAGTAAAGCAAGGCTGTATTCTATCTCCGCTATTGTTTGGAGTGACCATTGACTGGGTGATGCGAAAATGTTGCAGGGGCAAAACTGGCATCGATTGGGTAGAAAATAGTCAACTAGAAGATTTGGATTTTGCAGATGATATTGCCTTGTTAAGTAGAAACAACCAAGATATGCAAAGAAAAACAGACAACTTGTCATCTATAGCATCAAAAGTTGGACTGCAGATAAGCTATGAAAAACAAATATAATGAAGACACCTATGGCAAGTAATGCAGATATCACACTGGAATATAAAATGATAAAAATAACAGAGCAGTTCACCTATTTGGGTAACAATTTTGATTGCACAGGAAATGTTAAAAAGAAATTATGATACGAATTGGCAAAGCAACATCAGCTTTTAAAAATCTAAATAAAATATGGAACTGCAAGTTATATAGTATTAAAACTAAATTACGAATTTTCAATTCAAATGTTGTATCAATCCTAACATATGCCAGTGAGAGTTGGAAAATGACTAAAGATATAGAAAGCAAGTTGAATGCATTTGAAAATAGATGTCTGCGAAAAATAATGAATATAAAATGGAACGAATTCAGGAGAAGTGATGAAATCAGAGACATGTCTGGTCAACCACTAGTGACAACTGTTATAAGAAAGAGAAGATAGAGATATGTTGGGCACACCTTGAGGAGAAATGATCAACGAATATCAAAGCAGGCATTGAAGTGGGATGCAAAGGGTTCAAGAAAGAGAGGTCGACCTAAGGAGACCCTGAAGCGAACTTTGCTGAGAGAGGCAGGAAATATCGGTCTCAGTTCCATGGAGGAGATTGAGCGAGTTGCCCAGGATAGAGCGGTATGGAGAAATTACTTGCAGGCCCTGTGTAATGTATAACGGTACGAGAGAAATTATTATTATTATTATTTTATTTAAAATCAGCACTCCAAACACTCCAGTCCAGAAAATTCCCAGGTCTACAGACCCTACTGTCTAAACTGTCCAAGAGCGCAGGGTCATCTTGCAGTGAATACCCTCTCACTGTGGAATACCAGGAAATAAAACAGCAGACCGATTGGCCAAGGAAGGTGCTGCAGGAGAGCAACCGGATGTGTCAGCTACCTACCACCAAAAGAAAAGGATGATTAAATCAATAAGAAAGCCACAAATACCAACACAAGACGATTACTATAATATGAGCAGATTGGAACAAGTTGTCATTCTGCGCCTTAGAACAGGACACAATCTACTCCACAGCCACATGTATACACAATTCAAGATTGGCAATTCCACCATGTGTACATGTAGACAGGCACACCAGACTGCAGAGCACATACTTCAAGACTGCCCTGAATATGATACACTGAGACAAACTCACTGGCCTAACGAAACAACACTGGACAGAAAACTACACGGACCTCTGTGTGAGCTACAAAAACAGTGAAGTTTATACAAGCGACAACATTGAATATATAGACAATATTTCAAGCGAACGAAAGGAAGGATCCAGCTAGTTTCCTCAGGATAGCTAATTTCCTTCTTGTTTTTGCCTCTGTTCTCTCCAGGTGGGGCTTCCATGTCATTCTTTTATCTAATGTGATGCCTTATCGGGACTTTTGTATTCCCGAGTCATATTTCTCCTGCTGTCTTTGTTTGATAGTGTGAATAGTGTTGTTGACGATTTTTCAGCGTTGATCTGCACCAACCACTTTTCTGCCCATATTGCTATGTTGTCTGCAGCCTTTTGTATTTGTTTATTAGCTATAGTTATGTGTTCTTCTACATTCCATACTGCTAAGTCATCAGTATATAGGGTAGTTCTCACACCCTGTGGCAGTTCTGGTATGAGGTCATTGATAAATACGAGGAACAAGGTGGGAGACAATACTGATCCCTGAGGGACCCCCATGTTTTAGGAGGATTTTTTTACTATTGATGCCCTCCATAGTGACTCTCGGTTTTAGATTGTATAAGAATGACTGGATCCATTTCATCATGTTGCCATTTATTCCATTTCTTTGTAGTTTCACTATTAACCCATCTTTCCATACTCTATTGAAGGCTTTTTGGAGGTCTATCCAGAGGGTGCAAACTTTCTTTTTTGTTGGAATGCATCTTCAACAATCTGTGATATATATGTTATTTGATCTTCTGTGCTGTTGTGTTCTCTAAATCCTGCTTGTTCTGGCACTAGTAGTTTCTCAGATTCCAGGTACCATTTAAGTCTTCTGTTGACCATCCTCTCCATTATTTTGCAGACACAGCTGGTTAGCTTTATGGGCCTGTAGCTGGTGGCCTTCTTTTGTTTTTCCCTTTCTTTATTATGGGCACATGAGTGCCTCTCTCCATCTCTGTATATTGCCTGTCCTCCAGCTATAGTTGTATATTTCTTATAGTTTCATTATTGCTGTATTTCCGAGGTGCTTGAGCATTTCGCTGGTTATACCGCCTGGGCCTGGTGATTTCCTTTCTTTAAGTCTGCCCAAGGCTGTTGTTAACTCTTCCACAGTGAATGATTTTGGGAATGCATTTGGAATGTTTTCATTTCTTCTATTTTGGTATTCTTTTTCTGAACTTCTTTTTGTCTACATGAATTGATAGTAATGTCGCTTTCATTTCTGTATGATTCAGCAAATTTGTCTGTTGTTTGTTTGCCGATATATGTTTTGTCGGAGTCTTCTAATGTGACTGTTTGTCATTGTGGGTTGTTATCATCATTTAGTTGTTTTGTTAGTTTCCACAATTTTCTCCCTTCCTTTTCAAAGTTTAGTTTATTGGTTTTTTTCTCCCCAGCTTCTCCTTTGGACCTCCAATTTTTCTTTAATGAATTTTGCTTTTGTCTGCTGTAGAGTAATGTGGTTTTGTTGTGATGGTTCGTCTTCTGCAATGTTCCGTGTTGCAGTTAATTGCCTGATAGTTTTTGGAGAGTGTTGGACCAGTATGAAACATAGTTCTTCCTTGCTCCTTTTGGAATTGTTTCTTTGGCAGCCTTGAGTATTCTACTATTAAGCTCCTTGATAGCTCTGTTAATATCTCTATCCAGTACCCTAATGTCTCTTGTGAGCATATTTATTCCATGTTGATAAATGCACCAGTCTGCTTTCTTATAATTCCATCTTGGTTGCGTAGGACTTGTGTTAACTGTTTTGTTTATTTTTATAAATATGGGACGATGATCAAATATGGGACGATGATCGTTTCCACCAAGTTGTTCTCCCACTTCCCTTTCCACCAGCTCTGCCAAATCAATGTGTGCAGAATGCCAGGTCTGGAGTAGAGGTACTATGCCATCTTCTAGAGTAGAAAGTTGTGGAATCATCTGGTTTGTTTATAAGAACTAGGTTCCTTTCATTCTGCCAATTTTCTATCTCTTCGCCCCTTTTGTCTAGTTGGTTGTATCCCCAACTTTGTGAGTGGCTGTTAAAGTCTCCCATTGCTATGTAGTTGTTTCTTGGGATATCGATGCTAGCCATATTCAGTGGTATATCACTAGGGCAGTAGAAGTTTAATAGGTCCAATTCTAGAGTGTATTTCTTGGGATATTGATGCTAGCCATATTCAGTGGTATATCAATAGGGCAGTAGAAGTTTAATAGGTCCAATTCTAGAGTGTATTTCTTGGGATATCGATGCTAGCCATATTCAGTGGTATATCAATAGGGCAGTAGAAGTTTAATAGGTTCAGTTCTAGAGTGTATTTCTTGGGATATCGATGCTAGCCATATTCAGTGGTATATCAATAGGGCAGTAGAAGTTTAATAGGTTCAGTTCTAGAGTGTATTTCTTGGGATATTGATGCTAGCCATATTCAGTGGTATATCAATAGGGCAGTAGAAGTTTAATAGGTCCAATTCTAGAGTGTATTTCTTGGGATATCGATGCTAGCCATATTCAGTGGTATATCACTAGGGCAGTAGAAGTTTAATAGGTCCAATTCTAGAGTGTATTTCTTGGTATATCGATGCTAGCCATATTCAGTGGTATATCACTAGAGCAGTAGAAGTTTAATAGGTCCAATTCTAGAGTGTATTTCTTGGGATATCGATGCTAGCCATATTCAGTGGTATATCACTAGGGCAGTAGAAGTTTAATAGGTCCAATTCTAGAGTGTATTTCTTGGGATATCGATGCTAGCCATATTCAGTGGTATATCACTAGGGCAGTAGAAGTTTAATAGGTCCAGTTCTAGAGTGTATTTCTGGATATTGATGGATATTCAGTGGTATATCAATAGGCAGTGAAGTTTAATAGGTTCAGTTCTAGAGGTATTTGGGATATCATGTAGCATATTCAGTGGTATATACTAGGCAGTAGAGTTAATAGGTCCAATTCTAGAGTGTATTTCTTGGGATATCGATGCTAGCCATATTCAGTGGTATATCACTAGAGCAGTAGAAGTTTAATAGGTCCAATTCTAGAGTGTATTTCTTGGGATATCGATGCTAGCCATATTCAGTGGTATATCACTAGGGCAGTAGAAGTTTAATAGGTCCAATTCTAGAGTGTATTTCTTGGTATATCGATGCTAGCCATATTCAGTGGTATATCACTGGCATAGTTTAATAGGTCCAAATTCAGTATCTGGGATATCATAGCATATTCAGTGGTATATCACTAAGGGTAAGTTTAATAGGTCCAGTTCTAGAGTGTATTTCTGGATATCGATGCTAGCCATGTTCAGTGGTATATCAATAGGCAGTAAGTTTAATAGGTAAAGTTTAGAGTGTTATGTTTTAGGTGAATTTGATGATATTCTGCACCATCTTTATGTGTCAGAGTTTCTGTTATATTGAGTCCCTTCCTTATCAGGGTTAGTACACCCCCTTTCTTCCGGTCTTTTCTATCTACTCTGCAGCACTGGTAGCCTCGTATCTTGAACTGCTTATTTTCTTGTAGGTGTGTTTCTTGTATGCAGCATATACTTATTTCTTTTTGATAAAGAATATTTTCTAATTCTGTTTTTTATTTTATTGTTGACTCCCTCTGCATTCCAATGCATAACATTCAGAGGGAGTGTTCTCTTCTTTGGTTGGCCAGTTACTTTTACCTTCTGCCTCCACTAGGCAAGAAAAGGGGACCTCCAGTATCTAGGGGTGGATTCTGTCGAGACTGCTCATGCCTGGGGGAACTTTACAGGGCGAGCACCATGACGATTTTCTATTGTGCGTTGTGTAGACATTAAACTCTATGCGGGTTGCGTGGTACCTTGGTTGCTGGTGCGCCTCCTGGCCCTGTACCTCCGACTTCAGCACCTGTTCTTTAGGCAGAGTATGCTCATGCCTTCTTTTACCTCTCTGCTATCCCATCGTAACTTCTGTTTGGGCTGAGAGGACTGCCAGTTAACCCATAGCTGGGGGACATGTTGCAATATTTTTCATCCCAAAGAGGTTGTAAGGCATAAATCTCTTACTTGATCGGAGCTCCCGGTATTTCCGGGCAGATATGTGGTATCAGGATGTCGCTGGTTCAAACTTGGGAAGAGCACAGTTCACCGCAGCACAATCCCCGCTAGTCATTGGTGCACCATGTTTGCAGGCCTTCATCACTAGTTTCTGTATCTGGGCTATTCACTATGACCGTGTCACGTCATGTGCATAGATGTTTTGTGCATCTCCCCCATTTCAGCTATTCCCTTCCAACACACAGAGTCCGTCTCCACCATGGGTCTCCGTAAGCAGTGTGATCTAATCTGACTCAGTGCAATGCCAGTGTCCTATCATCTCTTGTTGCAACTGGGAAGGATGCGGGAAGGGGTAATGGGGGATGTGGACAGGGAAAATGGGTGGACAGGGAAAAAGGGGGGACGGGATGTGGGAGGGTTAAGCAGGATTTCTCCCACCCACTGCTGTTGTTTAGCCAGTCGGCTGAGACTTTGCCCGGGTGTGCACGAGGAGCCAAACATGAGCTAGGTGAGAATATAGAGACCAAGTTGGATCATAACCCTCCATGGATATGACCAGGATACAGCCGTCATTTTCCGTGAGGTACTACGCCCACCTTCTCACCCTACACCCCAGCATAAGTATGAGTGAATATACTGTTCTGGACATCTAAGTAGTCATAGTAATGAAGGAACTGAAAATAGTAACCTCAAAAGCAGCCAATGCAGCAGTTGAAGATGGATAAAGAGACATACAGCAGTTGCTTAGTGACTGTCTGTCAGTTGAGACAGTAAGTTATCACCCCTCTACACTGCTAATGATGGAATTTAGAATAAAATGCACGAGTAGTAATGAGTATCTGCAGAATAATGATTGCATTTAACCCAGATAGCCACACAAAATGGTTTTGCATACATATCCATTTACATCTGCTTGTTGAGATAATCTGTGAGGCAGAATAACAATTGTGTTTAACTCTAAGAGATACAGAAACCCTGAGCATACATATACGTCTACATCTATTGGTCTGTCGGATTGCTATGGTGTTGGTTCAGTAACAAAGGACATGGAGTTTTTAAACGCCAAACCTGAGCAAACTGGTTTTCTGCAATTGCTGTCCCTTTATCTTTGTACTTTGCCTGAAAGTATAGAATAAATAGTGCAACAACAAAGACTTCTATTTGTCTATAAATAATACAGATTTCTCTTTAATAACACATAATAATGAAACATATTTTAACCATCCCATTTGGATAAAACTACAGATAAGCTATACATACAGTGAATAAGGTAAACGGTGCTGACACCATGATGGCATAAATGCACTAAAAAATGTTAAACTTGAACAGAAAAAAAAGATTTTTCTACATCTGGTGTCACAATAGATTTCTGCTCCTTCATTTGAGACTCCCTTTTGCCGACTCGTCTATATACACATGTTGTCAATAGATCTTTTAGGTATGTTTTACATATATATATTTTCTGTTGTTTCTTTCAATACTTCTACAAGAACTTCAGTTTCTGAAATTATACCTGGTTGATGGAGAACACAAAGCACACCCGATCTGGCAATAGCCCCAGAAGACATCCAGAGATGTGCAGAAAGAGAGGTGATGAAACAACTAGGAGGAAGCGACCACAAACCAATCATTATTACTGTAGGAAAGCTCAAGTCACCAGAAAACAGGAAAAAATAGCCAGCTGGAACTACAAAAAGGCAAACTGGAACCTGTACAGAAACCTAACTGAAGGTAAACTGACAGAAACCCACACAACAAACAACATCCAGAAAAACATTACAACTCTTACAAACATCATACTAAAAGCAGCACAAAAATCAATCCCCAGAGGAAGAAGAAAACACTACGAACCCTTCTGGACCAACGAACTACAACAATCACATGAAAAAGCCACAGCAGCACGAACAAAAATGGAACAAGACCCATCTGACACAAATGTCACAGAACACAACAAACACCAAGCCATATACAGAAAAGAAAAACTCACATGCATTAGAAAAAGTTGGCAGGAAAAACAGCAACACTAAACATGGAAAAAGACAGCACAAAACTATGGCAGCTTGTAAAGAGCCTAAATGAAGAAAACACCACCAGCCATGCCTGCACAGTCATAGAAGATGGAGGGAAAACCTACACGGGCAAAATAGCTGCAAACATTCTATGGATGGCTTTGCAAAAGAAAGCAACATACACATATCCAAAATCAAAGTCAGGAAACAAAAAGAACTAAAAAATAAACAAACAACTTGCAGACAAACAAGACACAATGAACAAACCTTTTTCTCTCAAAGAACTGGACAGCGCAATAAAAAAAACTAAAGAAAAAAAGGCACCAGGACCAGATGGGGTGACAAACGAAATGATAATAAACCTAGGAACAGGTAGCAGACAACACCTCCTGGACCTGTTAAACCAATCTTGGATGCAAGGAGTATATCCAAAGGAATGGAAGGAGGCGGAAATAATCCCTATAGCAAAAAAAAAGGCAAGCCCAAGGAAAACAAAGAAAGCTACCGTCCCATAAGCCTCCTCAGCTGCCTTGGGAAAACAATGGAGCGGCTCGTAAACAACAGGCTGCTTAACTTTCTAGAGGAAAAGAAAATACTAGATGACTGCCAATCAGGTTTCAGAAAACACAGAAGCACAGATGACCAAACCACCTATCTTGCCCAAGAAATTGAAGATGCCTTCCAGAACAAACACAAGCTGCTGGCCACCTTCTTCGACCTAACTAAAGCCTTCGACAAAGTCTGGAAAAAGGACTCCTGCTAAAACTAGCACAAAGCGGATCAAAGGTCACATGTACACATGGATCAGAGATTTCCTACACAGACGATGTGCAAGAGTCAAACTGGAAGGACACAGAAGCAAGCTGGTCAGACTAGAAGATGGGGTTCCACAGGGAAGTGCAATATCCCTACACTCTTCATCCTCTTTATCAATGATCTCCCCAAACAATTTACATCTAACATTCACAAGGCACTCCATGCAGACGACTTGGCCATATGGACCCAAACAGAATACATAGGAACTGCCAAGATCAGAATGCAAGGAGCCATAAATGCAGTAAAGAAATGGGCAGACACTTGGGGAGTCACAATAAACCAAAACAAGACAGTGTCAACACTATTCTCACTCTCTACAAAACCTGAACAAGTCGACTTATACCTGGACAACAAACCACTACCAAAGGAGGACAATCCTACCTATCTAGGAATAAAATTCGACAAAAGACTCACATGGGGTCCCCACATAGAAGAAACACAAAGGAAAGCCACAATAAGATTAAGACTCATGAAAAACTAGCAGGAACCCACTGGGGCGCAGATGCAAACACTAGGTACTTTGATAAATTTTTCAAAATAGTGCTACAGCATTAAAAACAACATAGTTAGATAGGCCTTGAAATTTGCAATTCAATGACACCTCACCCAAGTCTGTACCTCAATTCTGAAAAAAAGTTATGAATTTTTTATGAATTAATAATTGCTAAATAATAAATACATGAAAGATATAGGGTAAATTGAAAATATGGATCTCTATAAACTGTGTCAATGTTATAGCAAAGTGATTACATTATCTTAAATATCTTTCTTATTTCTAATACAAAACCATATAAACCATACATTTTTATGTGCGGGAACACAAAATGCATTCATAGATTATATTGTCGTAATGTTTTGAAACCAGCAGAACTAATTAATATTCAAAATGGTGGGCTAATTTGCATATTTTAAATAATTACTATATTGGCATTTGAGCCGCATTTGTGATTTTCACATTAAACTACAACAGTAATGCAAACCGAATGATGTTAAATCACCAAGTATCAGGCACAAAATGTAGAGATAATGTAGTAGATGTTATGTAACACTAATTAGAGCAGTAATTAGCAATTAATAACTCAATTACATAATATAAAAAAAACTATAGTTTTTGCAGAAAATTGCGAGCACATGATTGTGACACATCATTTTCATCGTCTCAAATAGACAAGTAATAATAGCAGAATATCATGAAGTTATCTTAAATAATATTGTACTACTGGCTATAAATGAGGAAAAAAATACTTAGATGTGTCATCAAGTATGAAACACTTAATACTGAATGACAAATATCTGGCATTCCCAAGAACATAATCAACTAACAATTTTGACACGGTCATGTAGTAGTCTTCTGATGGTGATGGACATTCAACATTCCTTGTCTTCCAAGTTAGGAGTACATGGCGAATAATCCTCGTCAGCTGTTGTATTGGTCTTGAACGACAGAACTTTCTTCATGCAGAAAACGTCTTTCCCATCTACATCCCAGGCATGCTGAAATTGAAGACATGACAGAGAATTATCCATTGCAACAAATTTAAATGTCTTTAAATGGGATTACAAAGGGATCTTGGTAGAGTATATTGTCATATTTATTGTGTTATCAAGCCAGTCACCAAACTGTATCGAATTGTTTACCATGGCAACAAGAGATACGGTCATAGACTATAAGCAGTGTAAATTATTTACTAAATGTTGTTCAATTTCTGTGTTCTGGGATGTTCTTATTATTGGATATACTGTGTAGATATATATGTGTGGTAACCACCAAGTGATAGGTATTAAATGTGTTGGAAATTCTAAACTTGAAGGTAAGTTGGAAAATTGTTATATTCTTTTAATGCTTCTCTGCTGTAAATAATAATTTTACATTTACAAACTTCCTATTAATAAACAATTCTTTAGATCTATCTTAAAGTATATTCATTTACCTATAGAATGGTATATTACTTGTAAACATCTGTTAATAAATAAGAAAACTGCAGCTGAATTTGTACATACACCTGAAAATTGGACCTAAATTTAATTCAGCCGCAACCTGTAGGCGTATTTCAATTCCGTAGCTAATCAAGTTCTGTTTGTGTATCTTATCAGTTTGTCAAAGTGTGTAGTGTGTGATACAAGACATAAGGCACATTTTATTGCCACACTTACCAATTTCTGTTGCAAACACAACTGTCAATACATTCTTTACCAACCTCAGAAATAGTTTCTCGCAACAATTTGTCTAAACGTGCAGCATTATTTTTAAGAGCCATGTCATCGATACACTTGTCCTTTTCTATCTGTATAGCACCCACTACTAATGTTTTGATATTCTTAACCACATCCGTAACAGTGGGTCTACATCTATCCATGAGCAGCTTTGCCACATATCCTTTCTTGACAGGATACTCTGGTACAAAGTTTGCCAAATGTTCCCTCAGATCTTGCATATTTTATGATTTAGTTTTTGAAGATGAATCTGCAATTAAAGAAATGACATAATTATAATAATTACTTTGCATTAAAATTGGTATATCTAATACTGAATACTAAACTTCATACAACTCTCTTAAACTAAGAAGAGCAAGGGCTATTAAATTATTAATTCTAATTAGTTAGTTACTTAGTATACATAATTTTATATATAAATTATATGAACTATACTAAATTGAAATTTAAGAAACAGATTTTGATCATTATTATTATGCAGCATTTAAAATACTATTTGCTATATGTGTATTATCGTATTATCAGTGACTAGTGAGTACAGTGAGTTTAAAAACAAATTCAAATTGCTAGCTAGTGTAAGTGAGAGTCAAAATAGGACTAGACATCGGCATTTAAATAATATACCAAAATGGCGAAATTGCGGAAACTAGCCGAAAGTTGCAAAGTCCGTAAACTAACATGTAACCTGAATAAATGTATTTTGATATGTTCGAGTTCTTTTGTAGACTCCAAATTTCACACACTTATGTAAAACAGGTTGATGAACACAAATATAATAATTATAATAGCAACAAAGCATTACCCTTAAAGATAATATACATCAAACTTACCTTCTAGAATGCAAATTGGTGACAATATGACAATTGGCGCTTGTTGCGTGTGAAACCTTCTCCGCCGTGTCTTGAAATGGATGACGCTTCAAACCCCCCACTTGGTTGTTGGCCATGTTTCTTTAGAAAGTTATACTAAATCAAAATATCACGAAATTTTTGTCGGGATACCATTTTTAGGATGCAGACTTATTTGCGCATGCGCAAGAATTTCGCCGGTACAATAACTTCGAAAAAGCTTAGATGTCAAAGTCCCTACAAACACTACACGCCAAATATACACAGGATATGTACGTCCAAAACTGGAGTATGGCACAGGAGCCTACACAACCGCAGCACAAGCAAATCTACACAAGCTAGATAAAATACAGAACACAGGCCTCAGAATCATCACCGGAGGTCTGAGAAGTACACAAATCAAAGATCTAGAAGCAACTGCTGGCATTGAGAGCCTGGGACGACGCAGGGAACAAAAAATACTCACACTATCAGAAAAGTTCAAACGCACAGAAAATAACCCCATGCACCAAACAATCAACGAACCAACCAAAACCGCATAAAAAGACACAGCTTCCATCACCTGTCAAAATCACTCTCTGCAAAAACATGGACATCCTCTCAAAAGACCCAGCAACCTGGGAAATGATAGTACCATTCAACAACACAGACCTACAGCCCAACTTCACAGTGATAACAACAATTCCAAATGTAGACAAAAAGGGTGAAGAAACAGGTCCCATCTTGAGAGCAAAGACACTAGAACACATTGACACCTCATACCCCATCCCGAGTGGACCCATATATACACAGACGGATCATCAGACACGACAGCGAGGAAAGGAGGGGCCGGAACCATCATCATACTCCAAGAAGGCACTACACTAACAAATTCAAGTGCCACTGGAGAACTATCAACAAATTTTAGAGCCGAACAACAGGCAATTGTGGATGCCTCAAAATACTGCAGCAAAGAAACATCCAAAACAACAAACTTGTCTTCCTTTGCGATTGCTTGTCAGTCCTGCAGGCCACACAAAGGGAACCACAAGATAACATGGAAAGAGAGCTAACACTACAGCTAAACAAGCTCTCAGAACACAACAAAATTATTCTCCAGTGGATACCAGCCCACTGTGGCGCTCCAGGAAATGAGAGAGCAGACATGCTGGCTAAGGAGGGAACAAAACTTACACAACAGAAACACCCAGTATCACTACCAGAAATCAAGACACATATCAAAAGAAAGTACAAAGAGGTATGGAGGCAACAAACCCACAGCAAACACCCACAAGATCCCATCAGCAGACTAAACAGAAAACAGCACACAACAATCTTTCGCCTAAGAACAGGTCACTGCAGGCTCAACCGCCACATGCACAGAATAAAGCCTGCTCAGACTGCACAGTGTGCATGCCAGACAGAAACACAGACTCCAGAGCACATCCTGCAGTCATGTCCATCATACATACACCAACGAAATGAAACATGGCCTCATGAACAAAGCATACAGACCAAGCTATGGGGAACTCTCAAAGAACTCCAACTGACATGCAGCTTCATAGAGGCAACCCATCTCATGATTTAGACGAGCATACGAAACCGAACGCAAAGAAGAAGAAGATACCTGGTTGTTGTATGTGGTTTGCACCGAGAATTGGAATACATTGCACTCGTTCATATGCACCAATGGCATGTAAAACCGGTGCATTCGAATTTTAACCTTAGCTGATGCTTGGGTTAGCTTGATCTGACAGTCCCTTACATCTTCTGTTCATTATCGCACTGAATGTCAATCACTCTTTATTTATCACTTTTCGGCCACTTAATTCAGCTTGTGTATGATGTGAGCCGAAAAGCATATTTATACTTTTTTTTATTGTGCAGTCCTTCCGGATAAGGACTTGTGTCCTTTTATTGTCCCTAAGCTATTTGTAGATTTCACTCCGTAATTGAATTTTAGGGATGTTAGTTGTTTGTATCCTCTCAGTGTGATATCTGCATTACTTGTCATAGATGTTTTCCCACTAAGGTTCCTTTACTTGTTCTATATTGTTCTCATATACTGTGAGCGTCTCTAGCTCAAGCGGTAGTGAACTCGATCACGAACCCAAGCGTACCTGGTTCAAACCCCACGGTGGGCAAGTTTGGAAGCAAATTGTTTCCGTGGGATTTTTACACAAGGTAAAAATAGACCTCACCGTTCAGAAAGCAATGGCAAACTACTGAACGTATAAGTAGTGCCTAGAAAATCAACGACTGCTTACTGTGGTTGATGGCTACGCCTTAGGATATGCCACGATTTTCATATTGTTCTGGTGTGTTAGTTGATTCCTGTTTTGTGTGTCCTTGACAGCTAACAGAAGAAGCAGCCAGTAACTATCTTATCTTGTAGTGTCAATGATCAACAAATAAACAGGTACAGGTATTAAGAGCTTCCGAAAAACAAATAGACAAACACGGGACTCGAACCACTTACCCTAGTCCTTACGACACCAATCGCCTAGTCTAGAAATACGATTAAAGCAAATGCTGTAACCTACCAGCTAGCCCCATTGTTAAGGCACCCAAAAATTTCACAGGCAGCTAAGCAACAGATGATCAACAGCATTTTTATACCTACTTTGTGTTACCAGAGCCAAACATGGACATTGAGCAAAGCGTAGTCACAAAAATAACTACATGTGAAATGCGTTGCCTACGAAAAGTTACCAATAACACAAGAAAAGACAGAATCACCAACATCAGCATAAGAAAGGGAGAAACAGGGATGAAATTGCTAATAAACTCCAGGAAGAACTGAACCGCATAATGGCCTGGTGTGATGTTTCTGGTGCAACGATAAACCATACCAAGGCTGTGTTATCATGGTTCTCCCTAAATAATCACATTGTGAAGTCTGACACGCCACATGTCACTTTAGATGGACATACACTCACCCGAACAGCATCTATGAGTTATTTGGGTGTAAAATTTGATCGCAGTCTATGCTTGAGGGACCATATCGACCAAGTTATTGCCAAGGCTCGCAACGCACTATCCGCACTGAGAATCATGGCGGCTGCTAACATTGAGCAACGCCTTCTTGTGCTCTTGTACCAAGGTGTTGTTCTGTCATGTATAGAATATGCATGCACTCCCCTAACAATTAGTCCTGCGCAAACAGTGAGACTGGAAAGAATTCAGAATGAGGCTATGCGCATCATTCTGGGATGCACCAAAGATACACCAGGAGTGTCAATGCGATTCCTTCTTGACCTCCCAACTATTGCTAACAGAATTGAAACTTGGAGGGTTCGATCATATCTAAGAATCAATGCAAACAAGGAACATCCTCTCCATGAAGAACTCATTAAAGAGAAAGGGTGTAGACTCAAGAGAGGCAGATCATGGTTGAGTCAGGCGGAAGATACGTTTAGGAAAATATGTGATCCTTCCGGAATTGAAACAGGAGAGGAATGGATTGCTGTGCCACATCAATTTCAAACTGCTTTCACCGTTATTACATCTATTAAGAAAAACTGCAAACAAAATAATCTATCACTGCTAAACGTGGAGGTGGAGACTCTCTTGAATGACATCATCAATGATACAGATGTGGTTATTTACACCGATGGTTCAGTCATTCGACAACAACGCTGTGTGTGGGCTTTTTCAGCACGATCAGGAGGAAAAATAATAAGATAGGCCAGTGGGGCCTATGCAACAACCACAAGTAGCTTGACAATGGAGGTTCGGGCGGTTACGGAGGCGGTGAACTGGTTGGCATCTCACAATTACTCTTGTGTTTTCATACTCAGTGACTCCATGAGCATGATTCGTAAAGTCGAATCAGGTATGGTGAGACGCAACTGGGTGAAGGTACTGGTACAGACAATGATCAGAGAAATCACCATTTTTGTCCCTGGACACGCAGGAGTTAGGGGTAATGAACGAGCTGATAGATTGGCTGGCTTGGCTACAATATCAGAGGGCGCTGCCATGGATCGAAATGACATTCTTCACGCATTGAGAGAGTCTTTCCGAACAGAGGAGTTTGAGGGCTGTGAATCCCACTCGCTGACCAGATTGAAAGAGATGGGTGTCAATATTGGTGCAGCCCGAAAAGAACGACATACTAAATATGCAAAGAGATTGATTAATCAACATTGAACTGGCGTGTTGGGTCGCTGGACGCTGCTGGATTTGCTGAGGCGGAGATCGGAGCACCTATGGACATGTCCGGAGTGCTACGATGATAGTCCTCATATAACTGATAACTAGTGAACTAGTGTAACTGATAACTGAAAGAAGTATAACTAAGTTATAACTTAATTGACTTTAATACCGCTATTAGAGTTTAGTCTTGTACATAAATGCAGTCCTTTGTGCGATCGTGTTGTTAGTAACAATATAATATTCGAACCTGTGCAAGACTTTTGTTCTTAATAGCCGCAACCCCAGCTGGTCTGCGAGACATTGTAGTGATAATAATAATACCGTGTTTGACAAACGTTGACTATTGACAAATGTTAGCAGTGAGCCAGGGTTATGCCAAATTGAACTTTTGATATTTTATGCCAGATAATACTAGAAAAAGCCAAACAAAAGCCAAAGAAATAAAAAACGTTTTTTTTCTCTTGACATTATCGGCCAGGAGATGCGTACATTCATTCAGGATTTTTGGACCTGTATATCGGGACTGTGCTTACACTACTACCTATACCTGTAGATCTCCCTCGATCCCCACCCCCGTAGCCAGACAGGATCCTCAGATTCCACCACGTGGAGAAGGGGTAGGGTCTTGATCAGTGCCAGCTCACTGACCCTTACTTAACTTTGACCCTGACCTTGTGCCTGTAACCCCATCTTCTGTGGTGATTTCAACGCAAAAGTTAAATCATGGGGCAACGTTTCCTCGAATACACAGAGTGAAGAGATCGAACTTGCACTCGAAACCTCGGGATTGTTGTGCATCAATACCGGCAGTCATCAGAATTGCAAGTCGACCAATAGATGAGGATAGTGTGATTGATTTGGCACTTGTATCCCCTCCACTCACTGATGTGTGTAGATGGAGGATCTTAGTGCACTATGGCAGTGACCACCGTCCTTGCAGCATACTGGGGAACAAAGGTAGATCTAAAAAGTACATTCCAATAACGCACTCTTTCAAGCACGACACCACAGAGCAAGACGTTGTAAGTAGGACAAGGTGTGGCAAACGTAGCAAGTACATCAGCAGAAGTAAATGCTGGGAACAACCATCCTGGATGGACGATGAGGTGGAGAAGTCGTGGTTAGACAAGCGGTGCGCTGTCAGGAGATGGCAAACTGTCAGAGAAAATGGAACTAACCATCCTGGTAACATCCTGCAGTTGAAACAATATATGAATAATAAATAGGATGTTTCAAAGCTCTTGCAAGAAAAGTTAGAAGTGGGCTGAGTTCTGTGAACGAGTGAGCAACGACAAATCATTGAAGCTATTATGGTGAATGCACAGAAGTTTGAATGGTACAGTGAAGAATATGTATGTTCTTGACTTCCAGAGCATGAATCTTAACTGACTGACAGATGAAAACAAGGGCAAGACTATGATTGTGCACCTTCTAGAGCAGAGGGACCAGAAAGACATGGTAGGGCGAAACACTGCCAGAGAATCCATTGCAGATAAATGTCAGGACCAGGAAATAGACGTAGATGATTTGGTGAAAGTGGAGGAAATCAAGGATGCGGTACAGAGAGCAAAAAACAGTGCACCTGATCCAGATGGCATACGGTAAGGTGACGTTGGCAAGTTGTCTGATGAGGAGTGGGAAGTACTGGCTTGATCTACAGGGTGTTCAAGATAATTCCAGGTACAAATTGAGTTGTGTTTATTTACTATTTAAACCGGTTCTGACTAGCTCGTCCTACGTCACATTTGTTCATCGCCGCTTCCCGCACTACAATTACACACCGTCACACAACCTTGACCTATACTACGTCATAACTGAACCTTCCATTTCCATACATATAGGCCAGATTAGCTCCATTCACGGGCTGCTTTTAAGTTGAACACCCTGTACAACAAAAGCATTGAGACTGCAATAATCACCCGAGTGGTTACCGGGCCCAAATTTGGGGTGTAAAGAATAGAACCACTGTTATCTGCCACGCATGTCGTAAGAGGCGAGTAAGGAGGTTTGGCTGAAATTGGATGCATGTGTCCTAAACGTGTAGAAGTCTTATGCGTTTAGGGGCCTACCAAACCGATGTGTACGTATACACGTTCTTGGCAAAGATCAAACATATCACAAAGAGTGATTAAAATTGGTCGTAAAGAACGAACGCAAAGAAGAAGAAGAAGACTGCAATAATCAAGGAAGAATGGTTGCATATCTACCTGGTGCCTCTAGTAAAGACCATACAAAAATTGAGGGATATCGAGTGCAGATACCATGCAGAAAACAATAGGCAAGTTGTTAGAGAAAATAATTGCCAGAAAAATGTCTTACTAAATAAGTAGAAGGTTAGAGGTTATCTCCTTCCACCCACCCTTGGAGGATACTTCAGTTCAAATAAGAGAGACATGGCGTAACGCAGTGGTTTCGTCCACGATATATATGAAGGTTTTCACTTAGGCGTTGAGACATCTGCTGCTACAATTGACCTTGAAGGTGCATATAATATAGAGTGCCGTAGCATTTCGAAATGGTACAGTTGACGGAACTATATATCAGCCCACTCCTCCTCAATTGGATCGTCGCGGTCCTCTTCCAGCGAAAAGTAGTGTTTAAATGTGGTAGCTGGGCGGCATCAGCAACAACAATACACCCTGGTTTACCACAAGGTTCACCATTATCTTCGGTGCTGTTCAACGTCTATACTGTGAGAATCACAGAAGAGCAGATCACATATAGTGGAAGGAAAATATCATATGCAGATGATGTTTTGGTGTATCGTCAGGGCACGGATAGAAAACAGCTTGTAGAGGAACTTCAGTCAGAACTAGACCGCATAAGTAGATGGTGCGGTGAAGCAGGAACATTGGTCAACCCCACAAAAGCAGAGGTGACATGGTTCTCTTTGAACAACCGTTTCGTCAATAATCCAACACCAACTGTGGTTTTATGTGCAGAGGTGGTGAAGAGATCTCTTCTCCGTGGTCTTCCTCTTCTTCTCTTTGCCTTTACAAAGCCAAACATGGCTTTGCAAAAAATTAAACAACTAAAAACAGTATGGAACGGAATGATAAGAAAACATAGATCAGAATACTAAGAGCCTGCATATTCCCAGTGGCAAGGTATGGGTGGGAAGCATGGACATTTAAAAAGGCAGTGGGAAAACACATATGTGCTTTTGAATATAAGTATTACAGAAGAGTCCTCCGTATATCATGGACAGAGAAGAGAACAAGTAGATATATACAGAAAGAACTCAAAATCAAAGAAAACTGGCTCATGCTACAAATAGGTCAGAGAAAATTGAGATATTTTGGACATATCTTCTTCTTTTCGATCGTTCTTCACTGTCAATTTTATCATTCTTTTTGTGATATATAATTGGTATTTGACAAGAACGGAGTGATCTACGTAGAGTCGATTGTGCGCCCATGGTGACTAGGTCCGCCCATCCGGTTTCAGCCAGCTTTTAATTTACTAGGGTGAGCTTTCCCTAGGATACGATCCTTTCTGTCGACTATTTCGGCCCGGATCTTCGCCTTTTCGATCAGCTTTGCCGTATATTTGGGATTTGTGATCTACGCCAAGACAGTGAGTTACGCTGTTATGCCCTTTCTGACTGTGAGGTCGTTCCGGATTAGGAACATTTCACGGGGCTTATAAGCTTGTTCTCGGACGGCGTCTTACTCGTATAAAACACCGTGTAAAGTATCGGTCTTCACCAATGTTCGGATCCGGACAGCCAGTCAGATCTTTATATTGTCGACCTTACTTTACCGTTCACTTTTGAGTTTGTTCCGGAGTAGGAACATTCTCAGCCTTTTCTAGACGCGTATCGGTACGTGGCAATTTTGTGAATTAGCCTCGAAAACACTGGCTGTGGCCAAGCACAATAATGTAGAGGGTCGTTTAAATCGGCGCTAGCAACGCAACTGAGATTTTGCGCTCGCCCACCATCACTCGTCCCAATTCTTCCGGGGGTGCTAGTTGTGACTGCAGCAGTACCTTGCCCGGTTGCCCCAAGGCTGGCAGTTCCGTTAGACCTCACCCACTCAGTTCTTCCAGGGATGTTAGTTGCATCGAACAGTACCTTGACAGTTTTCCAGGAGGGTAGTTTCGTTATGCACTAAAAGCAAATTTATGTTTTGCGCTCGGCAAATCTTGCCCAGTAAATGTATCTTCACAAGGCCACCGATACGGAGTCAGCTGTAATCTTCCCTCGTACCGACACGAGGGTAGACTTTTATACGTTACGCATCTGACTTATTTATTCTTTCCCCACAGCTCGCAATGTTTGCCACCTCCTCAGGGCTTCGAGTTTCGCCCTATGTGGGCACACGTTTCGTCACTGGATGCACCTCTCATCCTTTCATGTTTACCAATCTCCCCATCAGCAGAGAAACTGATAATTTGTGGCGGGACCTTGATTTTACGTCGAGATTGTGTATGGAGTCTCTTGCTCCGGAGATGGCAATTTGTGTTCGGCTCTTACTCGAGGAGTAGGGATTATATCAGAGACGTTTCACTGCTGTTTCTTTTTGTTCGGGAACTTGATCAATATTTTGTTGGACGTCGGTTAGGAGATTCGTTCATTTTGTTCGTATGGACCTGCATTTCTTTTTGTACTTGCACTGCTACCACTACCAGTAGTTCTCCCCGATCCCTGCCCCCATTAGCCAGACCGGAACCAAAGTCTGCTCCCAGGGTCATCACGTGGAGGTAGGGGGCAGGTTCTTGATTTGTATCCAGGCTCACTAATCCTGGCGTCACCACTTCATGCGCCTTTGACCCCATCGACATTTGATAGGGCAGACATTTGAAAGATGCGTCGCCGACACAGCGAGGCGATGCGATCAGAGCAAGTTATCCAGAGTCACCAGTGGGACACCGCAACCCGCGAAGAGTAACGGCGATTGGTTTTGAACTAATAAAAGCGCTCTTTCCACGAGGTCGGAGTTTGATAAGCATGTATTAGCTCAGAATTGCCACAGTTATCCAATGGGATCGTGTCATCTAAGGAACTCGACTGATTTAATGAGACATTCAGGTTTCACCGTGAGACAGTGTAAACTTAGACATGCATGATCAATCTTTGAGACAGGCATATGACTAAAGGCAGGATCAACCAGATAACTGTCATAGACATGATAGGACCGACAATGCTCGGGGTAGGGAGACAGCGCTTAATGCAGAGCGGATCCCGACATACCTGGCGAAATGGCGTGATGGAAGCGAAACGACCGAGCGTTCGCCTTACCGTTTTGCGGGCAGACTGCGCCTCGCCACGCAAAGAACGACACCATTTCTACCTGCCGACCCGTAAGCTCGTTGCGAGAGCCGGGCCTTTTAACGAGACTGCCGCCGAGTTTTTAAAATTTTAGACTGACTGCATCACACCACGACCGGGAGACTTCGATATACGGACACACACACACACAAGACCGCGCTAGTGAGCGAGTCTTAATAGCGAACGCTACCTTGTCACTTATTCGCAGGGCTTAGTTCGCTTCGTCGCGTGAAGAAGCGGAGAGGCACGCTCAGCCGTTAGAGACTATGCCGCAATTGTTATCGACACTGGAAACCGCTCTCGCTTAATGGCTCGCTCGTCCAGTTTTTTTCAAAACGAGGAGGCGCAGTTTGCAGAAGCCCAACCAGATTTTGGACATAAAAGACACTAAGGGCTGGAGAGAGACCATCATGGAAGTAAGCATACCGGCACAGAGAAGAAGATGCAGAAGATGGATTCGGGATGTAACTGATGGTTTGAACATTACGGCTGCAGAGGCAGGACATCTGGTCTATGAGAGAGAGAAATTCCCGAGAACTGTTGGAGTGGTAAAGTTCTGCTCAGTACAAGCTATTTGATGATGATGAAGAAAGAAAGCAAGACTGACTTGATAAAGACTGCAGACCACGGTGATGTTAGTTTTTTCCCGGCACTAAATTGCAACTTTATTTTTTGCAATCGTGCAACAGTACCGTGCCCGGTTGTTCCAGTGAGGGCAGTTTCGTTATGCACAAGACAACCCAATGGTGGTGGTTTATGCGTTAATTTCTAAGAACTCATCTGAGAATGATGTTATCAGTTATACAGATGATTCGGTGATTCGACATGTGCGGAGCTCGTGTGCTTTCACTGCTCAAGTCGGAGGGGATGTTGTAAAGAAAGACAGTGGCAGTTTTGAAGGGACTAAAAGGATGGTCTGGCTGGAATCACAGACTTTTATCCATGCATGTTTTCTGAGTGCTTCAATGAGTATGATCAGGAAGATTTAAACAGGCTGGGCTCGAAGACAATGGAGTTACTAAGGAGTCAAGCTGACAAATATCAGTTTTATTTTTGGGCCAGGCATGCTTCTCTTCTTTTTTTTTCTTGAACCTCAGGAATTATGAGTTTTCACCTTTTTCCTATGTTTAAGTGGGGAGAGTACCTGACTCTTTCAGACCCGAAACCTCTAACTCTAGGCGTGTAGTGCTATGTGTAGTGCTGCGGAGACCTCTACTCACGTAGGGTCTATTGGTCACCACAGCAGTATTCTCCCATTTCTAGCGCAGAAGAAGCTCTTAAAACATCACTTATTGATCACAGTAAACATGTGATTATTGTCCGAGAGCCACTTGAGAGTGCTCTAGAATAACCACTCGTTAACCACTCCTTGTGATCTATGTGTGGTTTTCGTCAGAGAGAGTACCGAGTGACAGCCTGCACGGACAAACGTTTGTGTCCACTCGAAACGAGCAATTTTCGGCTGTTAATTTGTCTGTTTTAGCTGAGCCTGCTAGTCTGTGCATGCTTTGGACGACGTTCTACAAATGTAAGACGATCGCGTCCAAAATTTCTAGCCTTGGCAATGTTTGAGTTTGTACGTGAAGACGCTCTTGCATTATCGGCCTTACAATTCCAGCAACGGTGAGTTTATTCCGGAAGGAACATTCTCAGCCGTTTCGAGACGCGTGTCGGCACTTGGCAATTTCTACTCTGTGTTTTCCCTGGCCCCGGAAAACACTGGTCTGATGCTGCACAAATAATACAGAGGGCCTTTTCCTTCGGCGCTAAACGCAACTTTCATTTGCGCTCATAAGATCACCCACACCAGTACTTCCGAGGATGTTAGTTTTTTCCCGGCACTAAAATGCAACTTTATATTTTGCACTCGTGCAACAGTACCGTGCCCGGTTGTTTCAAGGAAGGCAGTTTCGTTAGGCACAAGTGCAAGACCTTAGGTTTTGCGCTCGGCCAACCTTACCCAATAGATGTATCCGCGCTTGGCCTCCGAACGGAGTTACTGCATTCTTCCCTTGTATCGGCACAACACATTACAGCGTTCTCAATGCTACTTGCCGGGGGCTGGCAACTGTAGTGCACCATTGACTCGTTGCATCGTTCTCGTGGATTCCTGCCAACAGCTGACAGTTATGATGCGGCCATTGACTCCAGGAAGTTGGTATCCATAATCATAGCACTCCGTCCAGGTGTTCCGATCTCCACCTCAGCAAATCCAGGAGCGTCCAGCGACCCAACACGCCAGTTCGATGTTGATTAATCAACCTCTTTGCATATTTAGTATGTCGTTCTTTTCGGGCTGCACCAATATTGACACTATCTCTTTCAATCTGTCAGCGAGTGGGATTCAAGCCCTCAAACTCCTCTGTTCGGAAAGACTCTCTCAATGCGTGAAGTGAAGAATGTCATTTCGATCCATGGCAGCTCCCTCTGATATTGTAACCAAGCCAGCCAATCTATCAGCTCGTTCATTACCCCTAACTCCTGCGTCCCAGGGACAAAAATGAAGGTGATTTATCTGATCATTGTCTGTACCAGTACCTCCATCCGGTTGCGTCTCACCATTCCTGATTCGACTTTACGAATCATGCTCATAGATTTTTAATTCGCTGTTAGTTTGCAAAAAGAAGGTGTTGTATAGTCTGTCCATTAATTCGTGAGCACGTTTGAAATTGATTTTCTCGAGAACTACCTGTTGGATCTCAGTGATTTTTTGCAAGCAGCCTTAGAATATCCATGACGCTAGAGAAATATTTTTTCCAAGAAAATTTGATGTAGTTTGAAATATTTCTTCTTCAGGTTATATTAAAATCAACCTCACAGGATTGTACACAATAGTATTTTTTAAAAAACAGATCTACGGTACACAGACGCGTTGTTCTAAAAATACAGTATGGTAACATTGAAATATCGTGAGTAAACAACAATTTCACGAACTCCGTGCACCTACTTAGTCGACTTTGAAAGCGGAAAGCATATGACGTTATAATTGGGATACCGTTGTATAGTTATAGGTGTATCTCGCTATTTGTATGAAGCTATTGTATCATATTTTTGGCTTATCAAAACTGACATTGATATCACATTCATAATGAGTCTAAAGTGCACATTTATAACAATGCAGAAGGTTACAGTTTTACTATACCAACACTTCGTAGGGAATCTAAGAGAGGTCATCTATATTGCGATATTCATAACCTGAGAAACGAACGCAACTGGCGCTTGGTCTGAATAGAGAATCCTTTTCCGATGGATTAAACAGGACACAAAGTGCACTAATGTCAACCAAGGACGGAAAATAACAATTGACGACTTTGACATAGATGTCATAAGACGGAGCTCTTGAAAATGTTTGCGACAAATCAACTTGTTACTCTCAGGAAACTGAAATTAAAACTGCAATCAGATTGCAGCATAGACATTTCTAAAAGTACTCTATGGAAAATTGTAAGAGCCGTCGGCTTCACCTTCAGAAAAACTATAGGCGGCAGGAACATTATTTGTGAAAAGCCACATTTAATTGCTGCCCGAAGTAAATACCTGAGGCAGATCCGTGAGCGGCAGAGGCAAGGCTATGATATTGTATATTTGGACGAATCCTGGGTCAATGCTCACCACACCAATGCTAAAGAATGGCAATCAGTAGACGGTGAACAGAAAAAAAATACAAGCGCAAGGCCAGCGTATTATACTAACACATGCAGGAAGCAGTGAAAAAGTCTTGTCCATGACGCTGGACTTATTTTCCAATCAAAAGTACCGACGGTAGGGACTACCACACAGAAATGAATGGACATATTTTCAGGCACTGGATGGAGAAAGATCTACTTCAAATTCTAAACAGACCATCATGCTTGGAATGGATAATGCATCCTATCACAACGCAGTATCAGCGGAAGACAAAGTACCAACTGCATCAAATACAAAAGATCAAATTAGGACTTGGCTTGCTAAGGAAAATGTCAGCTTCGATGATACATATTTGAAACCCGAGTTGTTGCACCTGGTGAGGATGACAAATAAGACAAAGGTGTTTCATATTGACAAAATCATTGCGGAATACGGCCACACGTCTTTGCGACTACCTCCATATCATGCTCACCTCAATCCGATAGAGCTTGTCTGGGCTAAAGTAAAGGGCAAGTTGCCGAACAGAACAGGACGTTTAAAATGTGTGATGTTGAAGTTCTGACACGTGAGTCCCTCTCAATGATAGACATGCAGTTCTGGAAGGAGTGTGTTGAACATGTGCTCGAGAGGAAGACGAGTACTGGCACCGAGATGGATTACAATTTGTCAGCCAGTAACAATTATCAACCTCATGGAATCGTCAGATTCGGGATGATACAAATCATATTTTGATTACAGACTGAGAAATAGCAACGTATACATTTCTATATCCAAATGCGTCTACCACCCTACAATTTGTGGTGATTAAGACACCCTGGGGTCTAATGGTGACCGAAGGGAGGACTAACTGTTGCATATTGTATCCAAGTTCACGATTGCACATAAAGGACAACACAATTAATTACTTGACCTATCAAGTTAATATGGAGATACACCTATGAATAGAATTGACATGGACAAATTCTAGGATTACTGTAAAATCTAAAATTTGAGCCCCGTATTTGCAATTGTCATAAAAGATCAAAGAAATTCGCCGATGTGCAAAATCCGTAGCATCTATGAACTACTGGTTAGCTTTATTTTAGCCTCATGGATATTCTAAGGCTGCATGCAAAAAATCACTGAGATCCAACAGGTAGTTTTCGAGAAAATCAATTTCAAACGTGCTCACGAATTAATGGACAGACTATGATTCACGATTGGCGGACACTTTTAGAGCGAATTACGTCAGTTATTCCAATTTTTAGCAGACCGAGGTCTTGCATTTCGGGATAGTGATGAAACTATTTGTTCACCTAATAATGGAAATTATTTAGGTTTGTTGGAATAATAGCCAAATGTGACATTTTTTCTGGCTCAGCATATAATTACTTATGCAAATAATGGAAAGGGACAAACATCATACTTATCAAAAACAACATGTGAGGAATGTATCCGTCTAATTGCATCAAGCTTACTGGATCATATTATTTGCAAATTAAGAATGCAAGTACTATTCCTGTATCACTTCAGACATTTCGCATTTGGACCAACTCACTCAAATAGTGCTCATGTGTTACCATCTGGACCAGTGGAAAGGTTTGTGGTTCTTGAATATGGAAGGTCATACTGCTTAACAACTCGACCAAAGTTTACTTGATTTTTTAAAGAAAATGGCATTGATATCAAAGACTGTCGTGGTCATAGTCAAAGCTGCATAATGCCAGCATGAGTGGAAATACCACGGCTTACAAGCACGTATTAAGGAGATAAATACGTACGCAGAATACATTCCCTGCTTTTCACATTCACTGAATTTGGTTGCTAAGTGTGCTGCAGAATGTTGTATAGAAGCATCCATTTTTTCGATTTTGTTGAAAGCCTCTATACATTCTTTTTCGCTTCTACCTATCGATGGAGCATTCTTACAAAGGCACTGGAAGATACAGGTTCAAAACTCTCGACTTTGAAGAGACTGTCGGACACCAGGTGGTCTGTCCGAGCATGTAGTTTAATGTGGTTTTACCACTATCAAACAAGTTTTGGATGACATCTAAAAAAACATGGATCAAGGGTAGAGTGTCGTAATCAAGCGTATGGGCTAGTTTTGGAAATTAGTAAGTTGGAAACGGGAATAGTAACCATTTTATGGAACGGAATTCTAGAACGCTTGCAAGAGTCTAGCGCTTCATTACAGTCACCTGATCAAGACCTTAACACGGGATATGCACTTTATGAATCGTTACGCGGGTACGTTCAAGCAATGCGGTCTACATTTTCAGATATTGAGGCCAAAGTCAAAATCCTGACTGACTGTCAAGGATATCATCAGCAACAAACCAAGACGATGCAAGCGAAATACTAAGTACGACGATTTTAGCGGCTCTTCTACGCTCGATGAAGTTGTAGAAAATCAAACACATAAAAAAAAATTTGAAAGTCTGGTGTTTATTGTTAAAATTGATAATGTACTGTCTGCCTTAGCTAATTGTAATAGCCGTCCATCGCAAGCGATGATGACAACAATCTCAGACGTGTACTGTTGCACCTCTCTGGTGTGCGGAGGTGACTGTAGAGTCCAATCCTAGAACAGAATCCCGACCACAGGTGGGGCATACATGATCAAGGTTAGACATGTGCGTTTTGTGTGCTCTGTCTTTTCGCGATGTTCGTTTTCTCTGTGACTCAACAATACGATGATTCTCAGCTATTCGGGTTCCTCTTTTGTTGTTACAGCGCCACATTTGGCGATCTTGCATGAGGATTCCCAGCACGTATTGTCTATATCGAAGCATTTCAGAGACACTTTAAGAGTGTCTTTAAAGCGTTTTTCTGTCCACCAGCTAAACGTCTGCCCCCTTCAAGCACGCCATACATCAACTGTTTTTGGGATGCGTTTATCAGGCATTCGAGCAACGTGACCGACCCATCTCAGTTGGGCCTTCTGCAACAGGGTGTTGACGCTTGGATCTTTGCTCTTGTGAGGACTTCGCTGTCTGGAATTTTGTCCTGCCAGTTTATTTTTAGTATTCTGCGTAGACAGCTGTGTGGAAATGGTTTAATTTTCTTGCGTGTCTGCTATACACTGTCCATGTCTCGCTTGCGTACAGCAGCGTGGTTAGCACTATGGCCTGGTAACTTTCAGCTTTGTGACTATGCTTATCCCTTCCGTTCCCACACAGTGACACGTAACCTTCCGAACGCAGCACGGCTTTGGATATCCTATTGTGGCCTTAGCTAAACGCATGTGAGCGTACCATAGAGTGACTGGTGTATTTGGAATACATCGGCAGCTAAAATCTCTTACAGCAGAAGAGATCTTGAAAAGAATTTCAAATATTGTCAGCTCTTACTAAGAGGATTTGGAAGAAAGCCTAGTCGACGAACTTGTGCAATTCGCTGAACTTCTTAAAACTAATGTAGCTGCTGTTATTAGCAAGGAAAAGCATGAGGCTCTTGAACTGCAATTTTATCAACTTATATACGCCCGAGTGGTTACCGGGGCCCAAATTTTGGGTGTAAAGAATAGCACCACTGTTACCTGCCACGCATGTCGTAAGAGGCGACTAGGAGGTTTGGCTGAAATCGGATGTACATGTCCTAAACGTGTAGAAGTCTATGCGTTTAGGGGCCTACCAAACCAATGTGCAATGTATACAGTTCTTGGCAAAGATCAAACAAATCACAAAGAGTGATTAAAATTGTCGTAAAGAACGAACGCAAAGAAGAAGAGTTAAGGAACATGATGGGACACAATCGTCTAAATAACCTCACTTTAATTAACATTGAATGCAATTTACTTAGAAATTGATTGTCTTGTATCATCTCTAAATTTGCTCACATTAAATCGAGACAAGTTTGTTTGTAAAATTTGTGTTTTATTATCATACAAAACCTAGGGCCTCGCGCTAAAATTTACTACAGGCCCCACGGTGGCTTAATCCGGCACTAAGGTGGGGTAGGGTCTTGTTCAGTGCCAGCTCACTGACCCTTACTTAACGTTGGCCCTTTATGCTATTTGCACCTGCAGCCCCGTGCCAGAACATGCAGGTGTAAGGGGAAATAAACGCGCCGATAGGCTTGCAGGTATGTCTACTGTAAAAGAAGACGAGAAATGGACCAGGCTGATATAAATTCCCTAAGGGACCTGTATATGATTCAAGTAATAGTGATGAATCTACAACACTAGCTACACTGTGAATTCCAAGTCAAATGTGATGTAGCTACACAATAACACTATGCTCGTTGTCAAAGAAGAATACTTATACCAAGGCTGACCTACCCCGAGTAATCTTTGATGAACATACCATCGAGCACAGAGACAGGCTGCGCTATCTTAGAATAACCTTCGATCGTAGTCTATCTTTCAAACACCATATTGAACAGACGATACAACGGTGCAAGCTTGGTCTTGCGGCTCTCAAAGTTATGGTGGCCGCACACCTTGAGCAGAGACTACTTGGCCTTTTGTTCGATCGACTGGTTATGTCCGCCCGAGTGGTTACCGGGGCCCAAATTTAGGGTGTAAAGAATAGAACCACTGTTATCTGCCATGCATGCCGTAAGAGGCGACTAAAGAGGTTTGGCTGAAATCGGATGCAAGTGTCCTAAACGTGTAGAAGTCTTATGCGTTTAGGGGCCTACCAAACCAATGTGCAACGTATACACGTTCTTGGCAAAGATCAAACATATCACAAAGAGTGATTAAAATTGGTCATAAGAACGAACGCAAAGAAGAAGACTGGTTATGTCAGTGGTAGATTACGGACTTGGAATTCTTACGATATCAAGATCACAATGTGAACGACTCGAACGGGTTCAGAATGAAGGTATGCGTATAGTCCTGGGCTGCACTAGAGATACCCTATTGTGAAAATGAGATAAATGCTTGGCCTTCTGTCACTACGCTCCCGTCATGCATTCGCCCAAACCAAGGCATATATGCAGGTTACTGCGGATAAGAGACATCCACTACACAAGAACACTAATGATTTTAAGGGCACGAGAATCAAGCGTGGCATGTCGTGGATGGCCCAGGCTGAGAGAACAATTGGCCAGGTGACTACGGTTGCGACTCTACCAAAAGGGGAAGAATGGATCCCAACAGATGGTAGCATGACCAACTATCTCAACGTTATCATTACTCTTGGAAGAGAATGTAGAGATTGGGGCAACATGAAGGCTGATCTCGCAGTTAAGCAGCTGATAGAAGATAATGCAAGGGATGATGATGTTGTCAACTTCTCATGGTACCGATGGGTCGGTTCAACGTGGTGAGAAGTCCGGCTGGGGTTTCTTGGCTAATGCGCATGGTAGGGTTGTTGCAGTGCGAAGTGGGGCATACAGGACAACTACTTCTAGTATGAGGATAGAGGTTGAGGCCGTTACTGCTGCCCTCCATTGGATTTCTGGGTCTTCATTTACTGGGGCAGTTGTTGTATCTGACTCTCAGTCGATGCTTCACAAGATCCAGAAAGGCAGGTTTCGGTAT